>CM018101.1:24987989-26287989 GCA_008658365.1 Alca torda | reverse complement strand
TCAAATATCTGAAGGGATTATATACTTTTCCTGCTTCAGAGATCATTAATTTCAGTGATACAATTCTTAAGCACTTCTGCATATTTCCTCAGTTTAGGAATGACAGGGAAGAAGCTCTATATTCAGATTTTAAGGTGCCTCTCTTCCACTCCACCAGATGCTGATAATTCTTTTAAGTCTATAATGCTAAGCATTTTCTGCATCTAAATTCTGGAGCTGGGAGAATGATATTCTTCACTACATCTGAACTATATTAACATGCACTGAAACAACTGTCTTGGGGAACTGCCTATCCAGCATTAAGTGGGAGACTGGTCAAAAGAATCTTTGCTCACTGAACTTGATGGGCAGCTGTCAGTTATCTTCTCCATCATCACCGCCATTATAATACATAGAAAACGTCGTGGAGAACTTGAAAGCAATACTATAACACAATTTACTGAATAAACCCCACAAAAGACTACACAGTTAAATAAGTTTGGCCATTTATCAACACAGCAGCATGTGCTGTCAAAATAGTACTTCATCAACAACAAATTCCCAAAAACACTCAAGACCGTTTCTCAATGAAGCACATGGGAATTCTTCCCGCAAAAAGTTAGATGCCTTTAGTTTTAATTTGAGTTACAAACTCTCACTACTCTTACCAGATTCAAAGCAGGATGAAAATAGCATGCCAGCTTTTTTAACTGGGAAACAAACTGAAGTCTAACTCATTTAATAAACACAGAAGCCATACTGGTAAAATTGGCAGTTACTGCACAGCTGAAGTGAATGTAAAATTTTCCCCTGATTTTCTGATTTTATACATAGCTCTGGCTTTTTTTAAAATTTTTTCCAATTCTTTTTAAGTAGTGGCCAGTTCCAAAGATACAGTTCTCCAGGCAGCGGAGATGCAAGTTGCTTTCCAAACACCTACCTGATGCACTGGTACTGGCAGACTCATCTTCCTCCTCTTCTGATTCAGAGTAGAACTTTTCAGTAGGTTTCTCTTTCATTGTCTTACCTAGGATTCCAGTCCATTCCTTTGCCTATAAATAAATTTCAACTTAAGTTTACTTTTACAACCAGCAATCCAAAAATATACACACAACACATCAAAGAAAAACCACTTGCAGTAGTAGTATTAAGCAGTTTCTAAATAAATCCTCTAAGCAAGTCAAGAGAAGCTATTAAACTTCTCTTACTTGACACAATTAGGAGAACTAAAAGTTTTGTACATACCTATAAAAGGTGAGATATGTCTATTAGAGAGTCTAGAAAAAGATTTACTAAGGCAGATTAAAAGCATGAGTAACCATAAATAAATTTCTATGCCAAAAGAACCTGAAGTCTGAGAGTTTTATCTCTAGATCCAGCTGAGTTTAGCCTATGACTAGAATGAAGTGTAAATATGGCTAGTTACCACCTTTATCATCCCAAGTAAAGGGGAAAGCAGATGTGCACCCAAGTAGGCAGCAGAAGTTCCAGCAGCCACAGAGAAATTGTATTTCAATTCCTTTGCAATTCTCCAAATAAAAGTAATTCTTATCACCAAGAGAACACCACAACGTAGCAATACTTCGGCGAGACTTTTTTCTTTCCATATCCCCCTATACTACTAGAGAAGCAGAAGAAAAAACAGGCCAGGAAGAAAGCAAATAGGCAGACAACTATAGGCAGTCTGCCGCAGTGACCTGTATCACTCAATATAGTTGAGTATACATACCACTCTGATCTGGAACATGACTAACTTTTGAAAGAGTTCTAACAGTGACCTGCAATGGCTCTAGAGACACACTGGCTTCATCTTAAACACCAAAAGCTGCTAAAACTTTGCAATGCTCCTCCCAGCAACTGGCAATTTAAAAATCCAATATTCTTTTGGATATAAATGATATTTAGTTGTGAATTGCAGCATTAGAGGAACCACAAAATTAATGAGACACTCTACAAAGAAAATACTTGCAAAAAAACAAGGGGAAAGGATTTTCGTTTTTGTCTTGAGGTTTAAATGGTTGGAGTGAAATGTTTTTTATTATGTTGTAGATGGATGTTACTCCATTTGATCAATTTCCTGCAATACTTTTTGGTTTTATGGACAAAGGCGCTTCCACACATTCTTTCAGGCCAAGCCTATAACTTATAATCCCCCGCTTGAGCTGATTGCCTTCAGATTCTCCCCATAAAAGCTTTCAGAAGTTTGTATACAAATACCTTTTTCTGAAATGTATATAAGAAGGTAGACAAGTAATGAAAGTACTAAGGAGAAATGCTTGTTCCACATTGCTGTTCACTGGCTTCTGGAAGTCATACCTATTTTTTAGAATCTTCTCTACCCATTCCATGCCTAACATCTTTTATGCAAATTAATTCATGTGCAGTTTACTGTAGAATTTGGCTCATGGCAAGGACCATGTGCTTTTCTGGGTATACCTGCTACAATGACATAGCTCCAGGTGCACCATCAGCACACTGTATTCCAATACATTTATATTTCTGTTACTGTTCAACAGCTTTAACTGACATTCAGTAGGACTCTGGTACCTGACGCATAAATCACAGCTCTGGTACCAGAACATAACTTTGCCTTAGAATTCACAATCCAGCAACAAAAAACTATTGGTAGTAGAAGACCAGCCCTGTAATGTCAACAGATGACTAGTGCACTAATAGATGACATTTCCCTATTATAAACTTTCCTAATTCTCTCCAGATGATCTGAAATGTAAACCCTGGTCTCTTCCAAACTTTACACTTCAAAATATACATAATTTTCCCCCCTACCACTGCCTTTTGTTTATATTACCTACTTTATGTTTAGACTTGGATTTGTACATGAACAAGCCTCCGCTCACCTCTTACCTTTGGTAGTCCAGCTACACTTATCATTAACAGCAAGTAACATACTGCAGCACAGTGAACATAAGAGGTTTGAAATCAAAAGTGAGATGGGAGGTAAAAAAACTCATTTAATCCATGAGCGAAGCAGAAGTGGTCTACAGTTGATCCCCTTCTCTCATTGAAAAGAAAAGAGCAGGCATCATGCAGGTTTCCAAATGTTCCATTCCTAAGCTAAGATAAGCAACACGGATGCTCACATGCATCAACGTTTTTCAGTACAGCATACAGATAGTATTTAAATACTTGGGATTTTAGGCTAATATTCTATATTGATGAGTGCCTTCAGTGAAGTTACTTTTAATGGTGCTGACATACCGATTCGGCTACGTCAACGTTTCGGACGGAGGGGTCAGGCGCCACCTCTGGCCAGTCAGACAGCTCCAGGTAGCCAGTGGCTCGGCTGTTCAGCGTGTGAGACAAGGTGCCAAGCTGGAAATGATCCCGATCTATTAAAAAAAAAAAAACAACACCATGAGCTCTACCACAAAGAGCAATCTTAATAAGGGCTAAAGGTAATTGCCATTATATTACCTCAAATGTCATGGAATAAATATAAACTAGGAAGCTCTTCATAGGTCAAAAAACTGATTTCAGTCCATAGATTACAATAATCTCCCCCATAATGGTCAATAAAAAAGCTAATCAGTCAGTGTGTTTAGAGGTGTTGCTCTGAAATGTAGCTTCTCTAAAAATTACTTTACTGTGAATATTAAGAATGACAGCACAGTTAAACAATCCATATACATGTCTTGGCACAAACACATCCAGAATTTTAATAGTTTTTCTTCAAAATGGAGCTCGTTTGAGAGATTCAAAACTGGGACTAAGTAAGTATGAAAATTAAAATTACAAATTGTCACAATAACAGAGCATTTTTAATTAAGATAACCTGATAACCTTTTAATTTGAGAAGACAGGCAATGGTTCTTACTTGTAAAAAGACAGGCAAAACACACAGGGAAAATTATGACTTTGGAGAAAAATAATAAAAACCTAATCTATTGAGATTCAATTTCTTTCAGATTCAGAAAACATTTGCCACACTCACATTAGCAATCTTCTATTAAAGTCCAGATAAAAGACTAGAGCTATTTTCCTAAATTGAAGAACAGTTTACCTCAAAAGACACACCTTCTGTTATTTAAATCAAATTTAAAATCCACATAAATAGAAACGGATCAGTTTGTCAGGGTTTATCATCACAGAAATGCACTGTGTTTGCACCATGCAAATCTTGCTTGCTGAAATGCAAGTAAGCAGAGCGAGTACCCTTGCATATTAATCATTTGTATTTGTTAAGTGACACAATTTGTGAGCATATTTGAAATAGAATAGGCTGCCACATTCCTTTACACAATTAACATTTACCAAATGATTTTGGCAGTTATACCTTTAAAAGGAGACTCAAGCAATGGGGCAGGTTTCTGTGCCAGAAATATTTTTTTGGCATATTTGCTTAAAGCTCCACTCTTCTCATTCGGAACAATAAGCTGCCTAATAAATCTTGTACGGTCTCTGATGTCGTAGCTTTGATCATACTTGCCGAGATTTAATACGTACTGGGTAAGCAATTTTGTCTGTGGAAAAAAACAGGACAAGAACAGAATACAAGTTATTTATGATTATTGATAACTCTGGATAAACATATTTAAAGAGGTAATAAAAATGAATGGTTATGTCAAACAAATGTTGTTCCACAGGGAATATGCATTTCTAAAGCTGCAAATGGAATTCTGCAGCCAAAGCACATGTCCTCTTCTGTATTGGGGAGGTGAATGCTGAGTACTGAGAAGCAGCCATGTGCTAGATTATTAAACTGCTGAAGTGGAAAGAAAGGCATCATTAAAAAAATAATCATATATGGCAAACCCGCTGAAGGGTCTACGTGAGGATAATGAATGTGGAAATACAACTAAAAACATGGCACTCAAAACTTAATCGGAAAAATATGCAGGACATCAAAACATCAGAGGGTATTAGGGGGCTGGCAAACTGCTTCTGCTGAGGTGTGTTTTATGAAGAGATACTGTCCCTGGCATAAGCAGTGTCTGCACTCTGACTGCACTCAGTTACTTTATCCTGAATTATGACCCATTAAAGCAGACACATGAATCACTGAACTGGATTACTGCAAATTATTTGCAGTGCATTTAGCTGTTACTTTTTCATAAAAGCAAGCTGCTGATGCCCTCTAAAAACCAGGATAAAAGACTTCTTCCATTTTTTTCTTGAAGCTTAAAGCCTCTAGTAATATCGGTCATTTATTTATTTATGTAAGAGAGCAACTTATATTATCACAGCTTTTTACAGCATAATAGAACTTCCCAATTTCATGTCTGAGAATATTAGCATGTATTAAATAATTTTAATAATTCAGTTAAATTTTTAAAACTAAAAAAAGAACATAAAAATCAGGGAGACTTTCCCACTATCTTAGAAATAATGTAACGTAACCAAAAGAATAGTGCTGAACAGACTTGTATTCATTTGATATATTTGAAAGAAGTATGCCACTTTCTTTACATAGAAGTACACAGGGAAAAAGAGCAAAAATAATAAACCATCATAAGGAAGTAAATTTTTAGTATTTCAACTCAGAATGGACGAATAACACACGGTTAAAAACGTGTTGTCAAGGGCGATTTCTTTTCTTTATACAAAGAAACAACCTTGTGTATATGTCTTGTTTATCATGCTATTATTGCAACAATAACACAGTTTCAATCATGTGAGCAGAAAAATACATTAAAAAAATCAGCCAATTTTGTTATGTGTAATTTGCTAAGAAAAGTTCAGTTTAATAATTTCCACCTTGAGGATGCAGTTTAGTTATTTCTAGAGAGGTAAAAATACTTTTCCAGAATAGTCCTGTAAGTAAAATACACAGTAAGCAAAAAATGGTTTTAATTTTAACTACATACAATGCAATGCATCTGATTACAAAGCATTTCACAAAATACCCTACGGTACCACATATTTGAAGAAATTAGTCATATTACATTATAATAATAGTAAAAGCATAGCTAAAAAAAAACTCTCAGTGAAAAATTTTTCATTTCTTTTTTCTCCCCAATGACCAAGGATGGTTCTGTGAAAGGATATTTTTTCCCCCCAAGGTACTGTCTTAGATCTGGGAAAGGTAAAACTTTCCCATATGTATTTCACAGCTTACTGGCAGCTATTTCTATATCAGGGTATAAAATTTTAAACAACTGCATCAGACAGAACATATGTAATCTACACTCATGCAGGACTTGTGCTGTTCAATCTGAACGGAATTGGAAAGGAGGGTTCCCAGGTAGCATGAATTAAACTAAATGAAGGATACCTCCCACAGCCTTTGCCATCACTTCTCCTCTGTAAAACAAAACAAGACTCCTTCCCGTCATGGCAGAAAACTCAGCAGAATGGATCATAAAATACAGTGGTCTTTGCCTGTGACTTGCTATAGGGATGGGAAAAGTTGAGGGCCTTACTATCACGGTGGGCACTTTTTCAGTGAGCGCTGATGGAATTAGATAAACAGTTGATCCTGAAAGACTGCATTTTCTTTAATGGGATCATTTTCTCCATGATCCTTTCCCTTTTCCTCCTCCCTTTCCTCTCCCCTAAAATATCTTTTCCATATCCAACACGGATAAAGACACAACGAATTTATATGGACAAATGTTCCATATGTGCAAGAAATCTCCTTGCAAGCATCATGTATAGTATAAGTAGATTTCATGAAAACAGCATGAAAAGTCTATTTTTTTTTTTGTCTTATGGCAATGCAACCAAATAACTAGCGAAGCTTTTTTACATGGAGGTAGCTAATAGAAACAATTAATTTTAATTAAAAACAAAAAATAAACTAATGAATACACATCATTTTTTCCAACAAAGGAATATCCATAAGAAGCTGAAAATTGAGCAAGCACATTAATTTGGTGAAATAGGACAGAATCTGCACACCATGACTGCTTCATAGAACAGTACAACAAAGTATTCTGATATATGATATCATACATTTATTATCATATGTCAACATCTCCTATTATCTGGACATGCTCATTATATAGTCATAATGTAATTTCTTTTATCTCCACACTGTTAGAATCTATTACTAATTTTTGTACATTTTGGTTTGGGTAATATGAAAAGTATAGTTCAAGTCACCCTTCAGCAACTTTTCTAGAATTTTCTAGTGGCAATAGTTCTATTTTAGAATTTAATGACTATCCTATATTAGTAACAATTAACCTTTTGGTAAATCCCCACTTGAAAAAAATTGTAATACAAGTATCACCAACAGACAAGGCTCTACAATGGGAGAGAAACAGCTGTCTATCCACTAGTTGATATCATTAGCTTACAGTAACTTGATTCATTAGATACATAAGATAAGGTTATTGTGCTAAACCACATTTGACATAACTATTTACACACTAGGACTACTTGGGACTTTTTCTGGTGGGACTCCTAATGTGTAGCACAACAGAAACCCATCAAAATATCTTTATTCTTCCTACTATACACAAGAAACAGCTAAGGCAATTAGATGACACATTTTCCGTATAACACTTTCTCTTACATAAGCTCCATTTAGACAGCTACCTAGCACATTCATAAGGATTTTTATGTCCCTAAGTGATGAAAAAAGGAAGCAAATTTACCAAACAGATAACCAGAGGAAAGCCTGTTCTTAGTAGATACTTATCCAGATAGGACTGAACCTGAAACTCTTCCTTAAATTATAGTCTTTAAAAATTCATGGGGTGATCACAGGATTCAAAAGATATTGGGAATTCTTATAAAGAGTCCTGAATCTTAAAAAGCATTCCTCAGAATGTGCTGCATTAAGTTTTCAAACATATGCCTAAGGAAATTATCAGCAAATAAAATAATATATTCACAGAAAGGGAAAAAATAACAAAGTCCTCCAGAATTTTGTGCTTTTCTCCAAACAAGAGGTTTATCTGCCTTTCCCTCACATGGGGAAAGAACTCTTTTTGTCTCATTGGTGTTGAGTCTCTCTTGGCTATCTTACTACTACTTTTCAATAAAGTGACATCGTATCTTTGAGATTTTCACAATTCCACTGACTTTAGATGAAACTGATAAAGGGTTCAAAAAAGTATTACATGGTGGGGTAGGATACGGAGGGAGAAAACATGAGGATGAGGAGGGATGGACAGACTGACAACTGAGCAGCCAAATGTACAACACTTGTCTTCAAGTTTGAAAACTTAAGACTGAAAAATGGCTGGACTTTTTAGGAACTGAAGTATTTCCAGAAAGAAATGTTTTAATACTGAGTAAGTAAAGAAGATTTACTCCTGGGAATAAGGATGCAGATACAGGAAGAGTGCTGCCAGCTCCTAAAGATAAAATCATCGTATTCTAGTTTGGAAGGAGCTTTGAATCAAGTTAAGCCATCAACCTACTATGTTAGAATTTTGTATCTGACTAGCTTGGTCACTTGAGGAGACAACTTATTTTTCTACAACCTAAAACTAAAAGAGGAAAACACCCTCTGATGATATTCATCATTTAGTAGGCATCTCAGGAGACAGTTTCTTCTGCTTTATCATCATTACTGTATTTGAATAAAGTGTTATGCAACACTTATAATGACGATTCAAAATGTATTAAGATGTGAAGTTGGAAAAAGAGCATCACAGAAATCATCAACTTGTAGGCAACGGATTTTTTGGCTAAATATGGTGTGGAAAAATTAGTGTAAAATTACAAAAAAAATATGGAAAAATAGCAAATATTATGTAATGGTCCAAAAAGAGACAGTTCAGATAATCAGACCAGTATTTCCTTAGCTCAGCCAGCATTTTCATTAAGATGAGCACTGACAGAAAGAAGTCACCTTTTGTTACCGCCCCATTTTAGACTGTGTAAGTAAAGGACAAGCATTCATTCTTATCTGAATGCATGGCAAGACCGTTCATCTTCTACATGCCCTACAGAATAAAGTGTCAGACAGATCAAATCTGCTGTTGGATATAGCTATCAGGGAACAAGACAACACCACAATTGCAGAGCTACAAGATCCTGTGCTGGCCAAGCTGCTGTAAAACAAGGAGATCTAGCAGTCCAGGAAAGTATATACGTCTCTGACAATATATTTCTTCTATGTTTAGAAAAAAAACAAATCTTTGATTTTACAACCCTTTACAGTAATAACTGGAATTACAGTGAAAAATTAGTGTCAAGATGCTATATTTCATAGCCAGAGAGTGACAAAGTTCATAGTGCTGTCATTGAGAAGAATGAGGCAGCTAGCACCTCTCATAGCTACTGTTTTCAGCTGCCTGGAGATCTAAGTTCACCTTTTTGTACTATTTGACATTTTTAGGTTATCTTTATTACTAAAGATGACCAAAACCCACCCTCTCCACAAGGTAAAGTGAAACAGTAAGAAATACAGAAAAAGGGAAAGCAGCTACTATTTTTAAGATGAGCACTGATGGAAAGACATGACAAGGCCTTTTGCTGGCATCTCCTTATAGATATCCTGAACAAAAAATGAGCACCTTCTTGTTCAAATTGACAGTATTCCCCTGAAAATTATGGTCTTAGATCCAGAAAACAGCAAATCACTTCTTGAAAAATCTCCTGTTTGATAGTAGTAATACAATTTACAAGTCTTTCATATTTATGTGAATTTAAAAATCCACAATTTCCCTGAGAGAAAGAAGAAAAAAAGAGTGATCTTAGCACTACATTCACATTTACAATCCAGAACATACTCAAAGACTCATGGTTAGATTTAGTCAGTTAGACTTCTGGAAAACTGATGTTCATCTTTTCTTTGTAGAATAATATGGACTAGTTTTGGTTACTTATATAAAAGAAATCACCACTGATCTATACAGACTGTACAAAACCTACCGTTACTTTAAATACACGCACTTCCGAGTTTAAGCTTACCTGCTTTGAGTTTGTTAAATAGAGTTTTGCGCCCAAATTTAAGATCTGCAACTTTACAAGGTCATCTTCATTAGTGAAGCTCTTGGCTGTCTTTCTCAAAACATCCGGTGCGATCTTTGGAACCCGTTCACAGTACTCCCCAATGAGCCAGAGAATGCTGGCTCTGGCTACTGGCACCTGAGAAAATATTGTGCACTCTGAGTTAACACATTCACAAAGACTGCTTGTGAACTTGTACATGTCTGTGCTCAGGAACAAGCTAAACAAAATACCATTTAAAGATAACTGCCATGCAAGAAATACAGACCCAAATTAAACACTGTTCAATACGGCCACTGTGGTAAGCTGAATATTCGTACCAAATGTAAGACACACATCCTGCCCCAAAACCCATGCATTACGAGCTGACAAGACAAACAGAGCAGGAATGGAAACAGAGGCACACAGAGGAGATGTGTTCACGTTTCACAGTACAAGCTGGCAGCAGCTGGGAAGAGGATCCAAGTCTTCGAGGTGTGGTTGTGAATTCTTGCCACTACATTATGCTAAACAACATCTTGAAACAAAACAATGCTTTTTTGCAACTAATATTAATACAGAAATGGTTTCCAACAACACAGCTTCCCCAAATCCTGCCTATTTACTTTAAAAACACAAGAATTTCTTTAAGACTGTTGCTATCTTTCCGTCATCCTTATTTAAAATTTAATGAGAGTAAGTTTCATATTTTTGCAAATGTGCAAGACCAGCTGAACAGAGAATTTTGGAGAGACAGGAGTTCAAAACTAGGGTTCTCAATTTCTGAATAGCATCTAACCCCTTAACAGAAAACACTCTGACCAGAAACTTCACACAGGTCTTGCTGTTTTGGAACTAATTGACTGTTTCACTGAACTAAGTGGCAGTAGCAGTTTTTAGATGAACTCCCAGCATATGGTGCTGACTTCAAAAGCACAGCACTGTCACAGACGGAGGGGAACCCAAATGGAAAAGCACAGAAGGAAACAGAAGCTCAAGCTCCACGCAGAGCTTCTCTAGAAGCAGTTAAGAGTTAAATGAAATAATGTACACATGCCCTTCTCAAAGGTGAGATAGCCTGTGTCACCTAGTGGTCAAATTAAAAATTGAATCTGTGTTACCTCCCTCCCTGGAAACATTGTTCTCCTTCCTTGAGAGGAAGGAAGAAAGCACACGAGAGGAAGGAAGAAAGCACACGAGAGGAAGGAAGAAAGCACACGAGAGGAAGGAAGAAAGCACACGAGAGGAAGGAAGAAAGCACACGAGAGGAAGGAAGAAAGCACACGAGAGGAAGGAAGAAAGCACACGAGAGGAAGGAAGAAAGCACACGAGAGGAAGGAAGAAAGCACACGAGAGGAAGGAAGAAAGCACACGAGAGGAAGGAAGAAAGCACACGAGAGGAAGGAAGAAAGCACACGAGAGGAAGGAAGAAAGCACACGAGAGGAAGGAAGAAAGCACACGAGAGGAAGGAAGAAAGCACACGAGAGGAAGGAAGAAAGCACACGAGAGGAAGGAAGAAAGCACACGAGAGGAAGGAAGAAAGCACACGAGAGGAAGGAAGAAAGCACACGAGAGGAAGGAAGAAAGCACACGAGAGGAAGGAAGAAAGCACACGGTAAGAACTTTCTTCTAGGAAGAAACATGTCTTGCATAGAACCTACAGACTGTAGCGCTCTCACGTCCTGCACAGGCTCTTGTTCAACAGATATTGAAATACTAGGGAAAAAACGGAACTGTTATATCCTATCAAATGACTGGCTGTAGTTTCGAAAAAAAGGAAAGCTTCCAATTGTAACTGCAATTTCAGCTAATTTTGCCACTTTTTCTAAAAAAGTTAAAGACATTTGTACTATCACTTTCCATTACTCCCTACCCTATACAGTGATCTTTTTTAACGAGCTTACACTTAAACCAGCGTGAGTTCTGCCTTAGGCAAGATTCACAGGAGAAACAAGCTTTAGAAATTCAGCACTGTGGTTCTCAAAGCACTAATTCTTAGCATCTTTTATATATGTTTGTCCTGCTTTGAGCCATACAGGACTAATTTCTCTTCTAATGCTTGGGAAAACTGCACTTTTAGAAGACTCTGGTGTCTGAATTTGTGAAAATATTTATTTTATAGCCAGCTATGGTATGTGGCTTTCAAGGTCTCAGTATCTTTGAGCCTTGCCAGGTGCAGGGACAAGGAGGAGCGAGGCCTGGGCACACGACCCAGGCTGGCCAACAGGATTATTTCACACCATGAACATCACATTCAATATAAATTAGAAAGTTTGCTGCAAAGCTCTCTCTCCCCCTTGATGGGAGCGGTCCAGAGAACTTCTTGCCCCGGTGCCGGACCCTTGAGTCCCTCCCTTCCACCCAAAGCCTGAGCACCCGCAGTGTCTGACGTTTGCTGTCCACTACTGGGAGTGCACAGCTTCTGCTGATAGAATTGCCTGAGTATAATCCTTGTATATCTTATATTGGTACTGGTATCAATATTGGATCTTTAGTATTATTAATGTTAATTATTTAGTCTTATCTATTAAATCTATTTATCTTTCAGCTCTCGGGTTTCCTTGTTTTTTTTCCCAATTCCCCTTCCTGGGTGGGGAGGGGTTATTGGGTGAGAGAATAATTGTCTAAATGACAGTAAATTGCTGTGGGTTCCTCAGACCATAACAATGTTTTAATTACTTTTCCAGCCTATGTCATGTATGAATATCTATTTCTCAGAATTACAACAGGAACCAACTATTAAGTATCCTACCTTGTATACACATAAAATTTGGAAGTACTGCTTTCCAGTTTCATTTGTTACCTTTTATGAATGTAAGTAAACTACAAGGTTCAGGATAGCAATTCGCAAATGATGGTCCACACTCCCTAACGAATGGCCCACTAAGCCATACTAAAGAAATGCTAATTATGTTCATGAGAAATTTTAATGATTAAACATGTTTTACTGCTCCAGAAAGTTTGTGAACAGTTTGGAACACAGTCAACCTGACAATATCTGCCTCTATACCTTAGATTGTTGCAAATACACATGCCAATAAAAATATAAACAGGCATGTCATGGGGAAAAGAGAGGACTGCCTCTGCTGAAAGAGAGAGCAACCAGATCACACAACGACAGAATACAGAGTACAGCAACAACAAAAAATCCCCTCAAGAGATAAATGCCAATTCCAAACATGGAAAAGATATTTAAGGTAGAGGTAACAATGTATTGAGAATGGTATAACACAGTGATTTAACGTACATAAATATATGTAAATACTGATTGAGACACAGTTTAATTTTTTTTTGGTGAATTGACAAAAAAGTTAAATGGTCTTGGAACTTATAGTGAGAGAGGGGAACAAGCTACTAAACAACTGCTAAATATAAAATCTTTAAATGCAGTCAGAATATGTTCGCTTGCAAAACGGTAAAACTGATGCCATTACTGTACACTGATTTCAGAAGGGAGAGAGGTTATTTCTAACGTTCCAAAGGTTACACTACATTAAGACCTCACTCCTAATCTATTATTTTAAATTGGGCTAAAGAATAGTAATTGAGTGGTACATTAAATTTTCCAGTATGGGAGCAGTTCAAGTTGCCTGCTGTACAGATAGATACCTCTAAATAAGAATATATAGGCAACTTCAGATTTCAGTTATGCTAGATTTATTTTTCTAAAATATTTCATTACAGTCTTGTTAAAATATTAGAATTCTACAAGAGATCACCAAGTACCGCAGCCTATTAGAAACAGCCCTTGTCCTATTATTGTCTTTTCGTAAAGCAAAAATAGCTCAGAGCCAACCAATTCTAGTAATAGTATTAATTATGAAAGACAATCATCAGTATAGTACTTTTCCTAGTCAAACCCAGTACTACACTTCAAAACCACAATTAAATATATTCAAATATATTTAAACAGTGTGCATTTAAGCACTGTGTTTTACTATTTAAAGTTTTTTTCCAGTTTGTAAAATGTAATTATTAGAGTAATAAACTAGTTTTAGAATATAAAACAAATAGACAAAACAAAGCCTAATTTGAAAAATAGTGACAACAGAAGACAGATGAATTTTTCCTTGGACACTGCCTTTTAACCAGGTGGTTAGCTTATTATGTAAATACTGTATATATTAAACACCATTTTGTGCAATAAGAATCAATATCAATTAGAGACTTTTGAATCAAAACCTGAGTGGAAGCCATTTTAATGAAAAGCGTACGTCGAACTGATGAACCCAATGTTTCTGTGTCACTGGATTCATTTGGGGTCAAAATCACACAATATTTTTAGATTTCTTTTTCCCTGTTTAAGTCTCCCAGTCCTCAACCATGTAATATCAAGTGCATGATCCTGCAGCCATTGTTTCCAGGGCATTCAAAACAGCAAACAAGAAACAAAGACCTTCATTGCCTTTTCCAGTATAGCTTAAGTAGGGACCTTGAATTGACAAAAATGCAGGAAATAATACTTTCATTATTCAGCCCTGCTCTGCATTATCCTCAAAGGCAAACAGGATTGTAAATTACTTTGCCTGATGTTTTATTCCATATGCCCTGAGCAAGTGGTTAAGTGCACTTTTTAAGCCTTAGTACCAGAAGGCAGCTTCTATTGCCATTTTAACCCATTATCTGTCTGGAGGAAAAGAAATGAATGGTTAAAAAATAAAAAAATAAAAACCACCCAGACCCTCTCCCCTCAAAGCAAGACTCCGGTTACTTACCGCAGTTAGAAAAAGGCATTATAAAGATTTTACAGATCTCTCTTAGTGACACAATTAAAAAGCTATTGTAGTTCAGCTCTAACCTTTTTACACAACATACCAGGCTAAAGTATAACTTAAAATTGCCAATTCTGGTTATCCACTTTTGTCACAAAATGAGGAGATATCCAAATTGCAAATGGGGTCTAATTCTCTGCATCCAGCAGAAAATGTGCGTAGCTAGCAATTTTTAAAATTTTACTTGGAATCAGAAATGGAAAGAGGGATGAAGTTGACGTGAAATGTCAGACTGGCAGCAAGAAGAAAAGGTACACAGGAAAAAATAGGAGTCAAAGACAACTGTTTTATTGTTTTCAAATGGTAGACCTTCGAGGACTCCTCCATTACTTGAACCTCTACACATAAAATTCCTTTAAAATGGATCTCTACTAATGACCACCACCTCTTATATAGTGTGCAGGTTTTGTTTAAATTGTGTTTTATTCAAGCTGAATATTTGTTTCAAGTTGAGTGTACACTGTTCCTGGACACAGTGTCCCAAAGGCTACGTATTCCTCTCAAATTGGAAATCATTACATAGCAAGTGAAAAAAATGATCAAATTATGACAATTGTTCATTAAGGCGTTACACAAAGGTTTAAAACTACATTATTGAAGTGTAACCTAGGGAAGAAAATGTGGCTAGAATCTGAAGCTTGCAGAACTGAAATACATATGAACATATGAGTGTCACACCTTGTGATACCTTCCCAATATTGAGGGAAATGAAAATTTAATTAAAGCAAGGAAGTTGCCTCTGCTGTGAAGTCATACCAGAAATATAGCAATAAGCAGTATTTATGTAGGAATACTGCAGAGGAAGTTAAGTTTGTTATTGTTGGATGAATGGACACAGCAGTGTCAAAACTCCCAGTTACCTACTCTAGTAATAAGACCCCCAACCCAAACCAGTAATTATTAATTCTTAATTGCAAGTGACATGTTTTTTGCCACATATTAAACTCTTCAAAGGTACATGCATCTACCTTATTTTCCCCTCTAAATTTGCAACTTCTTTCCCTGTCTTCATCCCATCAAGAAGGGTTCCTCCCCACCCCTAGATTAGAAAACACTTTAGACTTCTCTCATATTCTCACTCATATTATAAAAAGAACCAGGAATACATCTGTAATGAAAACCAAGGACATCAGAATTCACCAGCTATCAAAATAAAAATACCTGCCTTAGTACTGCTATAGGGGACAGTCTGGAGAAAAATCACACCAGAACTACAAGATTCCCACCACCCAGAAAGCAATCACTACTGTGTACAATGTAGCATCAAAAATTATTTTTCTAAAAAGAAAAAGCCAGAAACTATTTTGGAGACTACTGCAGTTTTTTTATATGAGGAAATACACAAATGTAGTACACCATTGAGACATTCTTACTCAGAGCTAATTCTTGCTAGGTCGATTTACATTCATTCATTACTAAAACGAATTAAGATAAATCAAAAGAGGCATACTTCGAATTTAAACAAAAGTATTTTGTGTTAATCCAGTTTAATCAATGCAGTTTAACCAATCCACTAAAACATAATTCAGATTAAATCTGCAAGTATTTGCACTTAAGACACATTCTGGACCATAGGCATCTTGAAGGAAGGGTTTTCTAAAAAGGGTAGACTATACAACTATATGACACATATTTGACAAGGGAATATTCGAAAAGCTTTTGAAAAAGACCCTCAGTAACATCTTTGAAAATGTCATCCTTTACAGGGTGGAGAAGACAAAAACCCAGCTACAATGGAAGGCAATCATCAGATGTCCCACAGGGACCTATAGGGGAAAAATGTACTGTTCAACAGATTTGCAAGTAACCTAGAAGAGGGCTATCTAGTGAGGAGATAGTCAATTTTGCTGATGCAAAATTATTCCAGGTAATCTAAACTAAAATAGAGCCTGAACAGTTGAAGATGACTTATTAGTGATACTTAAAAATTGTGCAGAAATGATGCAGCTGGCCTTGAAACATTCACAACAGGACTTAAAAAAATAAAATAAATAATTCTACACATATCGATGGACCCCAAATTATTTCTAGGGAAAAATATCTTGGAATCATTAATATTTTCAGAGAACTGTAGAATTGTTAAGTCAATATTCTGTGGAAGTCAAAAGACAGACAACACCAGGAAAGCGAGATGAAAAATACAAAACAAGTAATATCATTATGTCACTGCATAAAATTTCTCATTCATACTCTAACTACTGCGCTCACTTCTGGTCACTCCACTTCAAAAACCACACAAGTATCAGAAAAGACAAAGAAAAGAGGGAAAGGCTGACCAGACATACGGAGTATGAGGAGAGAGTAGAATTTTTAGATTAGTAAGCATGATCCAGACAGCAAATTCAAGCTTCCAGTCAGCGGCTGAGAAGGTTTGTTGGAGGTGCATCACAATGAACCTGCTCTTATCTTTAAATCCCTCTCCCTAAAGCATCAGTTTTTGCTGCAGCTGAGGATGAGACCATTAAGAAAACTTTTGGACTCAACCAGTATCATCCTCCTTTAAATGCCCCTTTCCCACATGCATATTTTTTTAAACTCCTGTCACACTAAAAACTATCCACACAAAACTAATTAAGCCTACCTCAGAGTGAACACCTAGCACAAACTAGCACTGCTTAGATCTCTGGCCCACAACTCACCAAGTCATTAAATTATAAAGCATGCTGATGTTATTAACGCATTAACAGCCAAGTGGCAACATTTCTGATTTTTACAAATTTAAGTTTAAAGAGATCCAATTATTCTCTTGTTTAGTATCTTCAGAACACCATCAGACACGCATTTCTCAGTTACAACTTTTGAAGTATGTGGAGAAAAGGAGCTGGAATCCAGCTAGATTGAGCTGTATGTGCATATACCTATGCCCAGGTCAAGGTACTCAACAAATATCAGACATAAAATAGATCCCATAGATCTTTGCCTGGGCATACTTGAGAAAAAAGTTTAAGGTACAAATGATAACATACAAAAGCAAAGGAAGAAAAATAAGCACTCTTTTCAGATATGTAAGAAACAATCAGTCAAAGGACAAACTGAAATGGACCTAGTCCTAAACTTTACTGTAAATGAGAGTTAGTGGTCTACAAGAGCTCCGTAGTTCTTAATTGAACTACCTAATATTTCTTATAGTTGGTCAGATATATTTAGCTTACTATGCATCCTATCACTTTCTAAATGGCTTCTGTAGATGAAGAAGATGAAGATACGAATAAAGACGAGGACAAGAATAAGTAAATTTTAGACTGGATGAACTGAAAGAAACATTGCCACAACAGATTTTTAGGCACCTAAAAACATTTAGGCACCTAGGCACATTGACAACCACAACCTCAGGCTAACACAAGTGAAATTTATAACAACATGAATGAAATAAATTCAGGTACCAACTCAAAAATGTATTCTATTCAGTTTACAACAATTTTTTTTATTTTAGTGGCTAGTGTTCACCGTTTACCTAAACTAAATCATGACAGAACAATCAAAAAGTTTATTTTTACCTTTTCTATTTAATTGTATTAAATTCTGTTCATGCTTTCGGTTGTGTTTTACATAGTATTAAATTAATCTCGACTCTAAAAAACACCGAAGAATTTCTTTGCCTACACTCCCCCACCCTCCAGTTACTTTCAAGTTCATTCAAGACCATATCATTTGGCTGCTCCTCCTACGTTCAAATGCAAGAGTCCTTTAGAGACAGTTGTATACTCTCGCATAAAGGAATAAGGTAGGTCCCTTAAATTTCAATCCCAATTTAAAAAATGAGACCAGAAACACTTTCCCCAATGGAAGGGGTCAGGAAAAGAATAATCTGTGTAAGATATGTGTGTACAAAAGTGTGTGTGTATGTACGCATGTATACTGTATGTCAAAGTAATAAAGGTCAGGAATCCTTGCTTTCTGTCTCTGTTTTACAGCAGACAAAACCCAAGGCAACTGTGTTATGTCAACTCACAACCACTATTGCCATAGTAAGATCAATGTTTCAAATACGCCTGCAGATATCAGGAATTCCAGTAGTGCTTTATGAAATGTCAAAATTTCAAACGCAGATCCTCAGTAACTATATAATCCAAATACCACCTTCTTAAACATGTAAAAATATGCTTATCCTTTTCAAAAGTGACTGAAGGGATTCAGGGGCTTGGACTCAACCTTTAAAGGTCCCTTCCAACCCAAATAATTCTGTGAAGGAATACATCCATTTTCAAACATAATTGGTGCAAGTTATTTCAGGATAATGATATGGCATTCAAATTATAAATATTAACTTCTTCCAAATTATTATTAAATCCGAAGTCCTAAACACAGCAAGGAAGATAAATTTCTGGAAGTTATTATTAAAAAATTACAGGGAAAAATGTAAAACAAGATGTACAACAATCATCCCGGAAAGACTACAGCATCACTGTCATATGGATTCGTGGATAACAAGCATAATTCACATTCAGATTTTGATTTTTAGTTTATTCCTATGACTGTTCTGTTCTACAGACCCTTCTCCTACTACTTACCATTTTCTGATATTCTGTACAACCTCATTATTGGAGAACATGAGTACGCTGAAGTAGTTCAAGTACTGCATGTCTCCCGCCCGCCCTTTTTTCAGTTTAAAAAAGGGTTTTCTTTTCCAAAAAAATCCCCATCTTTAAAACATTAAATATTTACAGAAGTATTAATTAGCTACAAAACTCTTAAGTGTTAAACAGAATATTTTGAAAACAACTATTTTCTCTCATACAGCATATGGAAATAAGATGACAAACTCATTTGTTGAAATGCCAGAAGATGCATATAATAAGATTATACACAATTCGTGAGATTGTAATTATCAATCAAAATATTGCAGAAATTTCCTGAAAACACAGATGATTATTACAAAATAGGTAATACTTATTTGACATGTAATTAGCAGCAGTATCTTATAGACCTTTTTGATTCTGCATAAGAGAAATCCAGTAGAATATCTTCTTTACATCAGTTATGAATTTTGATCGTCAGCTCTTAGCCGCCAAAGTTTTGTTTAATCTGTTCAGTAAGCATGAACTGAGAAGACATTTCCTTTCTTTTAATATTCCAAACTTTGCCAAATTGAAGTATGAAAAACAGAAGATTCACTGATTTAGAAACTATTTACTGCACCATCATCAATAAACGTATAATTACATGAAACTGAACAGTCCTATTTATAGCATCTAGAAAAAAAATAATTATTGACAGATCAAAGTCTGTCACCTTTGGGGTATGACACAATAGGAACCTAATGCGTCTTCAGCCTTCCTCTATAATTTAGGATAGTCCACTAAATGTTTTATCAATAACCAGGACTGTGTGGAGAATTTGCAAAGTAAATATTGACACACCTAAACATAAATTTAATCTGAGGACAGATAACGGGCAATAGTGCAAATTTTAGTGTTAAATGCCACAGAACCTTAAATACCCAGAAGATAAAAGTGCAACTTCAAAAAACATTGCAACACACTCACACCAGAGTGTCTAGTACCATGGAAATGTCAAGTAACTTGGGGGTAGGGAAAAAGATTTAGAATAAAATTTTTTCAACTCCACTCCAGATCAGTAAGACAACAGACTGAAAATCCTCAAGTTAAGTGCTGCTTTGCCCTTATTTTCATTTCAACTTACCCACTCCATGCTCTAAACCTGCTATTCATCTTGGTCTAATGGTACTAGCAATACTTAACATTTCCAGGATCTCATTCAAAATTGCTTACCAGATCTAAGGCACAAACTGATGCCATTTGATAGCTTCTACTCCCTCTTCCTTAAGATCACGAAAATTATACTTTATGTCAAAAATAAAAAAATGTGTTGTATTTTTTTTTAATATATCTATTTCCATTTATGGCCCAAATTAAAAGGAGATGGCAAGATTTTTATCATTTAACAAGGAAAATAAGATGCTGTGCACAAATACTCACTGTAATGTTATCCAAGAGTTTGGCCATATGCTTAATAATTTCACCATGGTGCGCTGGTTGGGTTTGCAGCAGCTTCTTAATGACAACAACACTTTCAGCAACTACAATTTCTGTTTAAGACAAAACAAATTATGAATTTTAAAAGCATTTATGCAAAAGATAAAGCCATAAATAATTGACTGTAAAAGATGTTATCAGCTTTCAATATTAGCTTTGCAGAACTGAATTCTATTTACTTGGTAACAAAGATGTAAACCACTCTACTAAGTAATACAAGTTCAGCTTCCAGAACCAAGTTATAAGCAGCAAGAAAGACAGAGAAATGTTCTAAGTGTAAAAATACCATTTTATTACATGCTTTTTTTAAAAATTGCCTTTTAGTAAAGCTGCACTTCATATTTTTCCTTTTTAAATTGAGGAACAGCATGAAAAAACATCTGTTTTTCATTGAAATTATGCATATTCATAAGTAATTTGCTGTCTGCATTAAAAATACAAACACTTGTTTAGTTTTCAAAGAAACATACAACATTAAAAGTAATAGCTCATTCAGAAACTAGAGAAATATCTAAACATTTCCTTTGCACTTTTTCACCTTCTAAATGGTCCCTCTCAGGTCTGTAATCTAATCTCTAGAACATCAAAATGAAGCTTCTAAATAGCAAGTTGTTGTAACATTTATGCCAAAGTCATGCACTGGAGTACTTAATTACTGTAACAAGTAACATTCACAGCCTGATCAACTTGTATGAAATGTACAATTTTTGAAGCTGAAAGAAACCCACTGGTGCAGAAGTAAGCTTCTATGCAAGAGTAAATTCATGGCGTAAGGAAAGGTGAAGGAAAGTCAAACATGGACAATGCTGAAACCAAAACAAAGACAACTGTAAAAGTTCAACATAATTTTAATTTTCATTTATACTACAAAAAGGGAGTAACTATTTGTCCTAAACTATCAATGTTTAAAGTAAAGAAAAAGCCTAACAACCACTCATTAAACATCACAGAGGTATTCCTACATTTCAAGAGTTAATCTGGCACATGGACCATTCACTCTGCAATCAAGCAAACTGAAGTTTCAAAAGAACGGTATGGGGAAGACATCTCTAAATATTTTACATATATATATATATTTTTTTTAGAAAGCAAACTTCTTTATGAAGAAAAGCTTTTCAAAAGCTCTGAGTATGCATCATTATGCCATAAGCCTCTGAAATGCTTAACTTCTAGCTTGCAGCTTTGTGTGTCATCCTTTATTTGACATGATATCTCAGTCATTTTTCTAGACTAATTTCTTGAAGCAAGGCTAACATGTCTACTTCATATATCTCAAGGACTTGCACAATCCTACAGATCAATTTAATTTAGATTGTGTTTTGCCAGATATTAAAATAAAAAGACAATTCTCAAAATTTTAAAATTACAATCTGGAATACTTATGAGTGGGGGACATTGTAATAACAACCTTCATCGTTGAGTGTTCTGTGACACTACTTAACAAGGAGAATGTTTAAGCAAAATGAAACTAAACCCAAAAACCTAAGTGGACATGAAGTCATTACTAAAAACACTGGTTGACAATGTAGAACTGACAATGATAAAATTAAGTGCAGTAGATGAAATGTCATCATAGGAACCACTTTAATGCAATCTGTGGGAGCAAATTTAAAGAACTGAACCAGAATAGTGAGCGAGCAAACCAGTATGGTTCCTTTTACATGACTCTAGATACCAAGAAAGAAAGTACAAACAAAAGCAAAAGGAATTTCTGTTAGAATAAGGACTGACATAGTCCAGAAAAAAGACGGGCTCTTTGAGGCTTGTTTTGTGTACATGAAGAATCCCAAAAATGAGCATGAAATACAAGACACACATTTAGGTTCAAAGACAAACAAACCAAAAAACCCACCCACATACACACAAAAGGAGGAGGTAAAATTGGCATTCTGAATGAGCAGTAAGAAAATTTTAAAATGTAACTCTGCTAGAATTAACAAGAAAACACACATACAAGGCAACGATAAACTAACACATGAATTTCAAAAGAGTGTAAAGCATGTAACATCTAAAGGTTCATTAAAAGTAAATAAAATTCTTAAAATAAAGACTAAATATCACAGAAAATCTGATCAGGAATGCCTTTACCAATAAAAGAGGCTACAAGAGGTATCAGCAACTTACATTTTCACAAGTTACAGTAAAAATGTTCACTGCTAGTTTTCTGCAAACAATTTTGAAGCAATATGGAAATGACTAGTCTGAGTAGGATAATCTCTGATGACCCTGGAGCATGACAACTTCTCAAAAACCTAAAATATATTCAGTCATACCGTGTTCCATTTTGCCATTGTCAGTCACATGGACAGTGGGATCGAGTGCACCCTCAGCAAGTTTGCTGATGACACCAAGCTGTGTGGCACGGTCAACTCGCTGGAGGGAAGGGATGCCATCCAGAGGGACCTTGACGGGCTTGAGAGGTGGGCCTGTACGAACCTCATGAAGTTCAGCCAGGCCAAGTGCAAGGTCTTGCATCTGTGTCATGGCAATCCCAGGTACAAATACAGGAGAAGGGCTTGAGAGCAGCTCTGAGGGGAAGGACTTGGGGGTGCTGGTGGACAAAGCTCAACAAGAGCAGGCAATGCGTGCTTGCAGCCCAGAAAGCCAACCGCATCCTGGGCTGCATTAAAAGAATTGTGGCCAGCAGATTGAGGGAGGTGATGCTGCCCCTCTACTCTGCTCTGGTGAGACCCTACCTGGAGCACTGTGTCCAGCTCTGGAGTTCTCAACACAAGAAGGACATGGACCTGTTGGAGCAGGTCCAGAGGAGGGCCACGAAGATAATCAGAGGGCTGGAGCACCTCTCCTATGAAGACAGGCTGAGAGAGTTGGGGTTGTTCAGCCTGGAGAAGAGAAGGCTCTGAGGAGACCTTATAGCTGCCTTCCAGTACCTAAAGGGGGCCTACAGGAAGGATGGGGAGGCACTCTTTATCCGGGAGTGTTATGATAGGACATGGGGTAACGGCCTCAAGTTGAGGGAGGGTAGATTTAGACTGGTTATCAGGAAAAAATTCTTTACTGTGAGGGTAGTGAGGCACTGGAACAGTGCCCAGGGAAGCTGTCAATGCCCCATTCCTGGAGGTGTTCAAGGCCAGGCTGGATAGGGCTTTGAGCAGCCTGGTCTAGTGGGAGGTGTCCCTGCCCATGGCAGGGGGGTTGGAACTAGATGATCTTTCCAACCCAAACCATTCTGTGATTCTGTGAAATAATGATGTATATAGAAAATTAACAATGTAGTGGACAGTAACATGTGGGGACCGAATTGCAGACTTTTTCATAATTGAGAATTTGGCCACGTTATAACAGAAACTCAGAAAAAGACCTTAGCAAGGAATGTATTACCAGAGAACATTCAAAACTGCATTCTGAAGTACTACATTTGATACCATTGATGTTCAGTCAAATTTTCTTCCACTTACATTAACTGATGCTCACAGAAACTAAAACACGCAATTGAAGACTAATTTATCCACAGTCTATAATTTGTATAATCACTATTTCTAAAAGCAGCAAAACCACATGAACTGGTTTTGGAAGGAATATACCAAGTGAATCTCATAGCAAGGCTGTACAAGTGATTAAGTGCACCCTCAGCAAATTTGCAGATGACACCAAGCTGAGTGGTGCCGTTGACATGTCTGAAGGGCGGTATGCAATTCAGAGGGACCTGGAGAAGCTCAATAAGTGGACACACATGAATCTCATGTGAAGCTCATGAAGTTCAACGAGGCCAAGCATGGGGGGGCCAAGCATATGGGTCTGGGCAACTGCCAGTATCAATACAGGCTGGGGGATGAAGGGATTGAGAGCAGCTCTGCTAAAAAGGGCTTGGGGGTACTGGTGGATGAAAAAAATGGACATGAGTCAGCAATGTGTACTTGCAGCCCAGAAAGCCAACCACATCCGGGGCTGCATCAAAAGAAGCGTGGCCAGCAGGTCCAGGGAGGTGAGTCTACCCCTCTACTCCGCTCTGGTGAGACAACACCTGGAGTACTGCATCCAGCTCTGGAGCCCTCAGTGCAAGACAGACATTGACCTGCTGGAGTGGGTCCAGAGGAGGGCCATGAAAGTGATCAGGGGAATGGAACACCTCTCCTATGAGGACAGGTGGAGAGATTAGAGGTTGTTCATCCTGGAGAAGAGAAGGCTTCAGGGAGACCTTATTGCAGCCTTTCAACACTTAAAGGTGGCTTATAAGAAAGATGGGGACAGACTTTTTACTAGGGCTTGTAGTGATAGGACAAGGGGTAATGGTTTTAAACTAAAAGAGGGAAGATTCAGACTAGATATAAGGAAAAAAATTTTTTACAGTGAGGGTGGTGAAGCACCCTTAAACCTTAAAACCCACCAACCTTAACAATGAACAAGAATTTTAGAAACTTAATTTCTCCCTTCTACCACACAAAGACTATAAAAAAGATTCTGGTAATGAAGCAGTGGTCTGGAACATGACCTGTATTCTACCAGGAAAGATTCTGTAAGGAGGCTTCCTCAAGAAATGTGCAGTCAGAGGACCAGAAGGCATATGTCCGTCCATTATTCCCTTCTAGATTAAGTCAAAATAGACTGAACACTTTCAGTCCAAAAGTCACCACACAGAGAATACAATGATTAGATAGCGTGATATATGAATAATAATATATAGCCTGTATCATTTATATAAAACAGTCACACAAAATTATCACACTACCAAACCGCATTCTATCACTCCAGCAGGCACCAGATGTGTTGCTCCTACACAAATCAAGAAGTACATACATACTTCCAGTTAAGTGAACCACAATGGAATGAAGAATCAATAAAGATCACAGGATCACCATTATATTCCTGTGATATGTTTGAATATTGTAATTTTTACTTCCATTATAACAACAGTCTCTTCATTACCATTGGGATAGAGAGGTCAGAAAGAAAACATGAGGTTTTAGTTGGATTTGTAGAACTAGCATGGAGAAGAGAAGGTTCCAGGGAGACCTTATAGCAGCCTTCCAGGCCTTAAGGGGGGCCTGCAGGAAAGACAGGGAGGGACTCTTTATCAGGGAGTGTAGCGATAGGACAAAGGGTAACGGTTTTAAACTGAAAAAGGGGAGATTTAGATTACACATTACAAAGAAATTTACTGAGAGTGGTGAGACATTGGAACAGGTTGCCTAGAGAGGATGTAGATGCCCCATCCCTGGAAGCATTCAAGATCAGGTTGGATGGGACTCTGAGCAACTGATCTAGTGGAAGATGTCCTGGCCCATCACAGAGGGATTGGACTAGATGACCTTTAAAGGTCCATTCCAACCCAAACCATTCTATGATTCTATGATTGTTTGAGTTATTAGAAGGTTATGCAAATGGTTAAAACTAATTTTAAAAGGCAATTATTAGAGCTAAGAATCCAGACAAACATTAAGTTTCTGCATTTCAGAACTGTTTGAAGTCTAACTTTTTACATGGTTAATTTTTCTGCCTTTATAACGTAAATAACAGGACTGTGAAACCACATTAATACATATAAACTGAATGTTACAAGAAGTTAGTTTTCTGTTAGATCATTCTAATAGTAATTCCAATAGATAGGTAGTAGTCACCTGACATATTAAAAGTTCCAGCGATTTTATGACTTGCCTGATGAAATTTGTATAGATTGGTAGGAAAAAAGAATTATTTTAGCTATACAACCTACAATTGTGTTTACATTCTCTAATATCGATAACCTGCAACTTTCAACAGAAAGTGAAAATCACCCATCTGAGAAAAGCCTGCAGGATCTCTAATACATAGTCAGACAAGAGGCTTCCTATAATCCCATCTGTCTCTTACATCTAAAGTGACTTCTACGTCATAGTGGGGCCATTGGTCAGCTAAAATTATCAAGGAAATTGCTTAAAGGAAATCCATCAGTCAAATGCCAAATGTCACACCAAAGAACCAAAATAACTCTTCTTTTTGTACTTCCTTCATCAGACAAGGAAGGAAAGTGATTCTCAACCCTCAGTATGGCTTCCAGAAAAAAGGCTCTGTTCAACTCTTGAAATTTTCTTTGCCTATTTGTGAGTGCTTTGTTTAAAGTCAGATTTCTCCTACTCAGGGAAGCTGGGGGCTGTGGTAAAAAAACCAATCATTTCAATCAGAAGCACATACAGAAACAGGCAAGTTCAATGATGAGACACTCAAAGAGCTCTGTGAAGAGTTATCCCAGCTGGACGTGATTGACTCTGAAAGAGACTGTTTTGTGTAATGACACTCCACCTCTCAGCACCTAAGTTCCAGAACGATTAATGGCACAGCTCCTGTCCCAGATACAGCAAAGATATCTTGTCTGTTGGGTTGTATCTACAGTAAAGGCCTTTTCAGAACAAGACCATAGAATTAGAAGGTGGTTTTACCACAAGCTCATTCTTCAGGATTCTATTTTGATTTGGTAGAATTAATTTGGTCACATCTCTTCTGCACTCAAGTGAACTTCCCATAAGAAAACAGTGCAGAGGAAACAGAGCCAACTCTGCTTTCAGGGACCTCAGAACCTGCTGAACTTCCCAGCTTAGGTTTCATGCAATGCAAAGGCAGGAGAACTGCTTCCAGGCTTCAAACAACCATGGGAGAAGTAGCAGGGCAAACACACTGCTTGCACACTTTAAGGGTGAAAGTTGGAGGAAAGCAAGATTAACCAGGACTCTTAAATCTATTCTCCTACACATGCTAAATCTCTTTTTTTCTCCCTTACCATGCCCAGAACTCTTCTTATGTTCAGTAAGCTGTGACTATCGGTAATTTCCTGCCACCTGAGGAAAGGTACCATGTAAATTATGCTATTCTATTCATTCCTTGAAAGAAGGAATAAAGACACTGCGGCTATGGTAAAGCAATTTGCCAGCTGCCAGGTTTAAAAGATCCTCAATATATCCTTTGCAGTCTTTCAGAACAGTAAGCACAAGAAGATAATTTTATTTGCTAGACAACTACTTAGAAACAGTCAGGAAAACTAATCTTGTTGAGACAGACCTTTGTATACATGTACATGCATATATGTGTGTACATATATGGAATTACTTTGACGAAAATATTAAATTGAGAAGCTATGATAAAAGAAAAAAAGCCTTTTCCTCTTATCTTGGTTTCTTCTTAGCAAGAAGAAAAAGTAAAAAAATGGAAAGAAGGTTTATTAAGTAACAAACTCAGTATTCTGAAGTGATAGTTTTGTTTTATTTAAGACAGAACAAAAATGGGGATTTGTACATGCTGAAAGGAGCCTACTGACTCAGAGGAAGATTGCTAATAGAATTAAGCAGAATCAAGAACAAGCTTTGAAGCCTGTATTTTTAATATGGCTACTGCTGAATGTAATACAGAAAGGTGCATTGTGCAGGCATGGCCTTGTAACACAATATGGGAAGATATTTTAAGCACAGTTGATAACCAAAAAAGCATAAAGGGAAATAAGCTCTGGAGCACTAGGAAATTAAAGTTACATATATTAAAAGTACAAAGCTATACACTGAGGCCTCTCAGGACTTTTTTGATACAAGGTGAAGTGGGAGAGAAGGAGGACTCATAGTTCATAAACCAAATAAGAGAAAGCTCTGAGTGTATCAATGGTTCACAGGATGACTGTTTGCTGTCAAAGCGATGGCCCTAATAAAGGCCTTCTTAGAATTACCATGAAAAATATGTCCAGTAGGTATAGAAAGCAACTAATGCTGCTTTTGAAAGCTTAGAGTAGATCTCATCTGTGTTTTCTGAACAATTACTCCAAGCCATCCCAAAACCACACTTTTCCTCCTTCCTGACATTATTATTTTTAACTACATCTTTAACTCTATTTCCAATATTTAAACATAGTCATGTAGACTGTACATTATATAACAATCTTCCGATTCTCTTATTGGCTACATCTGTGCAATATTCATTGGTAACTGGTAAGAATATACAATATTATCAGGTATTGATTTACAGCTATATCCTATTTCACTTTATCTGCTCCTTCTTGTGTTCCTTAGTGACTTGCAACTCTGTTTCACTATATAAAAATAACAGAAGGCTAGATTATAAAATCAAGGCAAATTTGGGGCCATTTATCCTAAAACTATTTAATGTGTTTTTTTTTCAGTTAAGCATTGATGCACAAAAAAAAAAAAAACACATTCCAAGCTTTCAGCACCCTCTACAGGCTAACTGTTCTGATGCAACTAAGCATATAACAGTAGAACTACTGTCATCCACGATAATCACAACAGCACACTTTAATAATTACAGCATTTTGAGAAGAGACAAGTAAACATGTAATCGCAGGCCACAAGGAATTAATTTCACTAACAAAAGAGAAAATAAGTACCCAGTGATTATGAGAGCCTTTTGAAGTGCTTCAAACAAGAAGAAGCACCAGAATTGCTATTTTTACCCAGTCGTCAGCTAAATTCTTATAAAAGTCAACTCCCATATACTTTTTAACATAATCTGCTCTGTGTGGTTCTCATTAAGAAAAGGTTTCCAAAAGCAAACAAAACATTTAGCTTACCATCCCTGTTGGACAGCAAACATACGAGGCCATTAAGGCATGTGTCAGTCACTTCGGTGATGTTTGTTGCGCATCTGCCTATAGCCTGAATTGTAGCTGCAGCAAACTGTTTATCTTGGCTTTTCACATAAGTCTAAGGAAACAGGATTTTCATTAGTCAACAGATGAGTCTTGTCAACTAAAGACTTACCACGTTATTCTCATTAGAGAGACATACTGTACAGTAAATTCAATCTAGAAAGCTACATTGCACATTAGAAGTTACACTTTTTTCACCTCATTGTCACTTTCAGAAGGCATTTTCTTGCCAGCTTTGGTTACCCATGGCCATGCAAACCTCTGATTTCAAGAAAGCTTGGGGCAGGGGGCAATTACCCAAAAACAGCAATTAGTTTGTGTGCAAGGCTGGAGGAGTTGATGAGCTCTCTCTTCAGAGAGGTTTCAGTTCATTTAACCAGGAGCATCTGTGAAACTATGAATAACCTACCTGCCTCAGAACCAGTACCTTTCAGAGAAATCCAGGCAGAGAACTGAAGCGATGAAAATAGATGTCATAAGCAAAGAGGAAAGAAAGAAGGGCAGACTCTGTTTCACAACATAGACAGCACATCTTGCTAATACATATACAGATATTGGAAATAATACTATTTCATAAAATGACTTACAGAGATGAGGTTTGGCAATACATGCTAATGGCCAAATATTGCTAAAATTAAGGCCCTATCATCTAGTGACTTACAGTGTCAGTCAAGTTGGTATAATTTGTTTTAAAGAATTTGTAATGAATTTCACCACTTTTTTTTTTGGTAGCTGGAAGGAGAGTGAGAAACAAAACACTGAAACTCTTTTCAACATATAAAAAGCTCCATTATCCATTATGATATGACACAGTTTCATTTCCATTCCGAGAACATTTTACCCTGGAAAAGACTTTAAGTTGAAAAATTTAAGACTAAGAATCTAGATGAAACATCCAATAATAGCAATTGGCCAACAGAGAGCATTTCATATAAAAGGAATACACTTTTGCACAAACCTGAAATTCTCGAAGCAGAGTTGATATGTTGGCTTCATTTGCTAAACTTGTCAAGATTTCAAGCTACAAGAAAAAAACCAGATATTTTATCAAAAGCTAAAATAAAATATTATAAACAGTAACACATACATACTATACTTTTATTGTATATAAATAAAAGATAATACTACTAAAAATACTACTTAAAATTCAATAGAGTGTACCAGATTTCAGTATAAACTGGTAACAGCATTGCACTCAGGAGGAATATTCTCCTTGCAAGTACACAAAAGGTTTTCAAAGCAGGACTCTAGGGTTCAGTGATGCATTTTCTACAAGCTCTAGCTTCACTGTTGCATTGCATACCAAACGGGCTTGAAATACTTCTGGCAGCATGGTTTCCAATATTATACAACCAGCCTTAGCGTATAAGAATCATGTGACATTGTAAGAAGAAATAATGAAAATCACAACTGCAGCTGGGGAGAAATAAAGTGTCCATTATATTCAAATGAACGGCAATAAAAGACCTTTAAACTCAGGAAAGAAACAGTTACATCTATGAGATTCCTCAGATCTTAATCAACATCAACAACATCAGATCCTGGAAGGCCTCTTCTTTGTTCCTCGTGAACAACAGGATGATATACAACACTTGGCATATATTAAGGTGCTATGCTTCCAGGCTGTTTTAACTTTAAAGAAGAAAGAATTCTAATATAATCCATTTGAAGTAAACTGAAGAAAAAGACAACTCTGTCTCTGTAAAGGGAAGCCATGCATCAGAAATCTGTTGGTATTTTCTTTGAGTTGGATGCACACAAACAGTGACACCAAATTGATACAGTCCACCTATACTTCAGAAGCAATTTGATAAAACCTGTCACCAAAGGCTCTTAAAGATATGTATCTAGTATAGTATACAAAGCAAGTGGATAAATGAAAGAGGAATAGACACAAAAAAAAGACTATTTTACAATACAGGAAGGCTGTCAAGGGAATCCCACAAATATCTTTGTTGCTCTTTTGCTTTTCAACATATTCCTATATGGAACTATGAAAGTAATGAGAAGACAGGAGACAAGGTTTTCAATTGATGCTACAGTTTTCAGAGAAAAGAAGACAAAGGCTAAGAAAAACTGCATAAAACCTTCAAATATTAGGTGACTGGTTGATAAAATGGCAAAAAAAATCAATAGATGTAAATTAACTCATAACTGAGTAAAAACCTTAACTTTAGAGAAAATTACAGGCTCCAAGCTGATTATACTAATTATATACTACTATATACTAATTATATACTACTAATTATAACTAAGAATTTGCGGTAAAAATAGGTAACTCCATGAAAATATAAGCTCAATGCTAAGCAGTAATCGAAAAGCAAACTTGTTGGGAAAGAAACAGAGAACAAAACAGAAAACTAAACCATGCAGCAGATGAATTCCAGGGTGCTCCTGCATCTTAAATACTGCCACATGTCTTGTCCTCCTATCTCAGAGCAGACAGGATGGAACTACAAGAGTAGGGTGTGGAGAAAAGCACAAGATTTTCTTCTGTATGTAACAGTGTAGGTTGTCCTAAATTTTTCAGCCACCAAGAAAGAAGTGAGACAATGAAAGGAAAAAGCACAATTTCTACTTCTCCACCTCTTAACCACTGTATTATCAAATAATATGGGAATTTAAATTGATCAAATTATTTCAGCAGCAGCTTCCCTGGATAACATTAAGTCTTACTAGTATTCCTGACAATTTTCATAATCATTAAATCTTTCTGCCTGCAACTGCCTCAAATTTACTTAGATTTAATGTTGGTCTAATAAAAATATGATGGGCTGGGTATAGTCATCATGGATTGCACCACTGTGCACATGTAATGATGGCACAAAATGGATGCAAAATGAAAATAAGGAAAAATTAATGTTTCTTTAAGAAACCCGTACCTTCCACTCCTAAACACAAGTGCCTATGACAATATAAAGTAAAACAAGAGAAAAGGGACATAATAGTAGACAATTTTTATGCTATTGTTTTGTCAAGGATTTCACATCCGTTAAAGAGTAAGAATAGAGAAAATAAGACGACAACAACCTAAAACATGCATTGAGATGTGGCCTTGAGGAAAGCCTAAAGTACTTCTCATGTCAAATGCCAGCTTCAAAGGGAATTTGGGACTCCTACACTGTCTCATTTTGTTCAGGGAAACACTTTTAAGTGAACAGTATCAAAGACTGATTTCATTTCTCTTCATTTGAGAAGATTCTTCTTCCCATTAAAACAGTCAGACTTTAAATGTTTGAATGGCTAGTTCAATAAAAATAGTAGCGCTCTGTATCACTGAGAGGTGCCAAAAGCTGTAGTGGAAAACACAGCCCATCTGCCATCTACAACATGGTAACAAGACAACTTTCAGGTAGCCTGACAAGCCTGAAGGACACTTGTGGGCTTGACTAAAAGCCACAACTCTACACTTCTTAGCACAGAATGATGTATGTTTTATCAATGCAAGAAAATTTTACCTTCCTGTTGCAAACAGAGTTGTCCAGTAGTATACAGATGAATTTGTTTTTAAACTCACCTTCAGTGTTTTGATCATTGTTGGATCAGTTGATCTAACATAGAAACTCTTCAGATAAGGTTCAAACATGCCCTGAAAAGCAGAACATACTTAAGTAGTTTGCATGTGTTTCATATAAAATGTGATTTAGAATATTCTAAATAGGGTATACCTTTCTCTGAATTGACATTGTGGCAATATTTTGCAGAACAATATACTGCACCTCCCTAGAATATGAAAAGAAAAACAAGAGTTATTCTGCAAAATTACAGATACATAGAATAATGCAACATGGCAAAGAAAGTCCAATTTGAATTGAATCCAAAGTTACGTACACATCTGACTTGTCACAGACATAGAAGGAAAAAGCTAATTGCCAACTGCTACAAGTTCATCATCTGCTTCACAGGAAGATGCATGATGAAACCAGGCTCTCATTCTTAAAAAATTCAATATGCAAAGAAAAATCACTGACACCAGTCCAATGGTGCAATGCCTCTTTCAGGCCTTGGATCTTTGTTTACACCAAAACTGTTTACATCGTCATCATCCTGGCATCTCCAGAAATAGCTCATAAGCACCTTACATTTTGTCCAGCATCTTGAAACTTAAATATTTCAGGATGACACAGCTAAGAACAAAAACACAAGGGCTTTATCTGTAGTGTGAAAATGACTGCATTAGTTACAAGAACAGCTAATTGTTGCACAACTAGCAAGAATTGCTATGAAGTTTTTAATCTTAAAAAGTTTCCTAGTAGTTCTTAAAAAGGGCCAGGGTCTCCTGTGATTTAAGAGCATACACTGGCAGGCATATGCAGCTATCAAAAAGCATAATTTTAACACAATAGACTTGGTCAAGATACAGGCAACAGAATTATGTAATACTCTAAACACAAAAACATTAAACATGTTTGGAGGATATTCTTATCATTAATGTATTAGTTTAAAAGCCTCAGCAGGAGTGAGCAAAAAGAAATCTGGGTACTAGTCTAAAGCTTTTAAACTACAGAGTTTCTGCCACCATTTGCTGAAAAACTAAGTAATAATTTACACAATTTTTTTCTGAACCATGAGTGCTCAAATTCTTTCATGATGCAAATCACATCCTAATAGAGAAATCATCACATCCATTACCTCCTCCTATTCAAAACTGTCTAATAGCCCTGTGGTAATTACAGCTGTTGCTTACAAAGAAAAGTAATAATAGAGAAGTACTTAATATCTTTTAAACCTATTTTTATGTAATTCTTACATAGGTACATGGAAATAGTCAGCTGCACATGATGAACCAAGACTGGCAATTGCTATGAAATGCTCTTCCAGGTACTCTCACCCTAACTAGATTATAGTGTATTTGACATTAATTTAAAGGCCATAGGCACATAACTTCAAGGCCAAACAGTAAAAGCTTATTTCCAAATGCCTCTAATAGCAGAAGTGTTTCACACAGACTGGTAACAGAGAACAGACAAGCCATTCAACATAGGAAAATCACAAGACTAGCACCACTTTAGGCACTAGTTGAGGTACAGGAAACGTTGACATCTTTTGATGAAACTGAATATAAATGAGCAATAAACAACATGGAAGAAATAATCCTTTCAACCTGTGAGTAAGAGTTTAGCTCTATACATTAGCTGCACATGTGCCCAACTTTAGCCAATACTTATCTTTGTTTAAAGAGAACGGGAAGCATACCGTACCATAAAACCAAACAAAAATAACAGTGATTCATTTTTATCTGAAATAAAAGCATGAATACTCTACCAAGCCAAATTTTACCTCTTTACTAACTTTTAAATAATAGAGACATTAGCCATGGGTGAGCTGCAGAAGTTTACAGAGAAAGAGCTCTATGGTGATTGGGCTCACAAAAGTTAAAATAATCTTGTCAGACACAACTAAAGTGTTTTTTTTAAAAAAGCTTTTCGTCTGTTTGATATGACCAACTTTAAAAAAGAAATCGTATCAACAGTAAAGTTCTAGCCAAAAATACCATGTTTAGTTAGAAAGACATTCTGAAAACACCTTAACACTGTGTCTCCTATGACCTCTTCACGGCTTTTCATACAGACACATGGAAGTTCAAAATCTAAAGACTGAGGAGAAAAAAAACCACTTTTGTGCAGCAAATATTAGCATAATATGCCAAAACTATCAGACACAAAGAAAAAGAGTATTATCAATCTTATGAAACATGTGGCCAGTGAGATCCTTCATAGGAAAGAAGACAAGGTCACACTGAAGATCATAAAGTCAAAATTAGATATCCTGAATGAAATATAAATTTATTTTTTAAAAACAGTCCAAGGATTAAGGAAACAGGGGATTCAGCAGCATCTAGTGGTATTGTAACAAAAATGTTCCTTAGTTCCTCTGTCAACAAGAAGTCTTCAATATATAGTGCAGGAAAAGAAAACACACACCTGAAGACTTCTTTAGTGCCTAGCAAGACAGTAAGGAACTCCAATATAATTAAATTGCCAATAATAAAAAAAGTAAACTAAAAAAAAAAGTAAACTAAAAAAAAAAGTAAACTAAAAAAAAAAGTAAACTAAAAAAAAAGTAAACTAAAAAAAAAGTAAACTAAAAAAAAAAGTAAACTAAAAAAAAAGTAAACTAAAAAAAAAGTAAACTAAAAAAAAAAGTAAACTAAAAAAAAGTAAACTAAAAAAAAAGTAAACTAAAAAAAAAGTAAACTAAAAAAAAAGTAAACTAAAAAAAAAGTAAACTAAAAAAAAAGTAAACTAAAAAAAAGTAAACTAAAAAAAAAAGTAAACTAAAAAAAAAGTAAACTAAAAAAAAAGTAAACTAAAAAAAAAGTAAACTAAAAAAAAGTAAACTAAAAAAAAGTAAACTAAAAAAAGTAAACTAAAAAAAAGTAAACTAAAAAAAGTAAACTAAAAAAAAGTAAACTAAAAAAAAGTAAACTAAAAAAAAGTAAACTAAAAAAAAAGTAAACTAAAAAAAGTAAACTAAAAAAAAGTAAAAAAAAGTAAACTAAAAAAAAGTAAACTAAAAAAAGTAAACTAAAACAAAAGTAAACTAAAAAAAAGTAAACTAAAAAAAGTAAACTAAAAAAAGTAAACTAAAAAAAGTAAACTAAAAAAAAGTAAACTAAAAAAAGTAAACTAAAAAAAAGTAAACTAAAAAAAGTAAACTAAAAAAAGTAAACTAAAAAAAAGTAAACTAAAAAAAAGTAAACTAAAAAAAGTAAACTAAAAAAAAGTAAACTAAAAAAAAAGTAAACTAGTTAAGACTGCCCCTATTTGTATGCTAACTAGGCAGCCATGATTCTTCTCAGAATGAAAGTCATAATTACAAATGAAACATGATATCGAATGATCACTGAATGTGATACTGAAAGTGATGGAATTACTTTTAATGATCCTCATCTGTTGAATAAAAATTAATATTGCAGGACAATTTTAAAATAAATCTCTAAATGTGCAACAGTTATATTCTTGTAATTATGGCTAAACAAGTATGTGTGAAAAACTCTCATAAAAAAGTAGACATAACAATGTAAAGTATGGATTTAACCTACCTATTACTACGGAGTAAACGCACCAATGACTTAGAAACAATACCAGCCTCAGATTTTGGTGCCAAATGCCAGTAAAGCTGTGCAACTGCCATTACCACCTAAAAGACGAACATTCAAAACAGCATATTAAATTCAAATTGTCATACTTATCTATCACATTTGCTTCAGACCTGCAGAACTACCAGCTCACTCTTCAGAAAGCAAAGTGCATACCCACATTTTTCAAAATCAACAGACTGGGGGAAAAACATCAGAAGAAAAATATTTTTATTGCTAAAGTAAAAGCTAATTAAGTACCTCTCATTCTCCCCAGTATTTACTGTATACTATAATATAAAGACAGAGAGAGGAAAAAAGAAGAAGAGAGAAAAAATTTAAGTCACTCATACTGATATAATCCTTAATAAGTCGGTATTGCCAACATCAGCTGTACAAATTAATGAGGAAATACTTTAAAACTTCTGCAAATTTTGTGCTTTTATTTTTACTAAATACAGGTTCAGTATTACCTATTAGTTAGTTTCCACTTAAAAATCTCTCATTCCATTATTCTATTATGCAATTTATAAAATGACAACTGACTTTACTGGCAACTTCTGAAGTCTCAAATCCAACAAAAAGAAAAAACTACAGGATTGGATACCAACATCTGGGATAACAAAAAGCAGAAGACTGAGATATAAGCAACTTAAAAAACATACTTTTTTTTTTCAAGTTTTCTCATATGTAAAAAACAAATTATGACTTTCATGCTCATGAATAAGTGATGTCACAGCCTTCCCTACAATATTGTCATAGTCAACTTTCTGTTCAAGACAAAACAAATCATAGAAAGCAGACTCCAAGTAAAGCCCTCATTATGACATTTGACTTGGTATCTTAAATCTTAGTACCAATGAAATAAAAATTACTATTAAACAATAACAAGCAATTAAAAACACCTGAAAAGAGGAAATAATTGGAATATTTTTAGCAATATAGTCTAGGGATCTTTTATTACTGACAAAAATTAATTTGCTGGTAAATTCTGTGAATGGTACAAAAATTGGTGTAATAGCAATTCAAAGCAGCACAATTTCACTTCACAAATTGCCCTTAAACATGTCAGTTAACTTTAATATCAGAAAGTTAAAGATCATAAATGTGAGAATCAATATCATATTTAACAGATATGAAGAAAATTATTTATGGAAGATAAGCAAGTGAACTTGCTCTTGGTGCAGTGTGATGGCAAACGTATTTAACATACTTGTTCTTTGTGTGAGATGAGGAAGTATCATATAGACACTGAACAGTGATTTTACCAAAAGGCTGTGCTCTAACAAAATTACTGTTGTAAAACTGTATTCAATTTGTTTCCAAATTCTGCCGGCAGATTATAAGTGGTTTTGAAAAGAGTTAGACATTAGTTGGAATCTAGAAATATGTTCCAAGGGAGAAACAAAATCCTGATCTGTTTAGCTTATCACGAACAGGTTGGGAGGTGCCTTAATCATGGTGCAGTAATTGTTTTTGCAATGACATGAATATTCATTATCACTGGAAGTCTTTTCCCCAAAGACATCTAGTCTTGATTAAGAAGACAAACAGAGGTTATAAATAAAGTTCTGTGATATGAGTAATGTCACAATGACTCACCATTGGCACAGCTTTTTCCGGTTTTAAACATTTACCTGTAACTTAAAATCTCACAGAAATATTGCAGAGCATACTATACCCATGATGTCATATCTATGCTGGAACACTGCCAAAGCATGAACACTAAGAACCTGTCTTAGACTGAAAAAGAAGTTAGGCATATAATTGTCTACTTTTAAAACGTGAGACTCAAAGGAAAGCACAACTTAAATGAATCAATAACAACTATGATTTTCTTTGTGAATCTGTACCACCAAAACTCATAGTTTGAGCCATCCTAGTTGCTGAGAACTTAAGCATTAAAAGCTAGCTATAGTATAGTCATGACATGCTACAGAAGTTGGATTAAAATGTTCTTGTATTTTCTCTAATATTTTGTTTGTCCTTAATATTTGGAGTGTGTTTAACATTCAATTCAGGTATTTTACTTAGAAGCTAAGTTAATTTCAAAAAAGAAAGAACCACTGTACTTCTCCTATAAGTCACTAGAGAGTATTATCACCACTTTTAGAGAGGTGTAAATTTTACTTTTCAATCTTTTAAATTTTCTAGAAGTGTAGATATTTATTAGTTTAACTTTTTAATCAAAAAGGAACTTGTCATACAGCAGCATTCCGGCTTTGAAGCAAGGGCTTTGTATTTCGTAACAGCAGCCTGTGATCAGGGTCCATAGTATAGGTATTTTTTATTTTCCGATCCTTTTCTTTCTCTTCTTCATCAGATTCATAGAAATTCTTTTCATTATATTCTTCAACCACCTCATCATCCTACCAAAAGACAAAATAACAAACACATATACAAAATATTTGAATCAACCAGTTTTAGTCTTTAAGGAAGTAACATCCAAAACCACAGTTTCATAGAAGATCTATACGTTTGTTTTGGTTTGTTTTGGTTTTTTTTTTTTTTTTCTTAAAATAGCCATCGGCTCCTCTACCCCAGTTTGCTCAAAGCAGTAAATGTACCAACATGAAAAACAGCTTAATAATATATGCAAAAATTTCCTTAGAAGTAAGATGAACTGCTGAATGAAATATCTTCATTAATATTCTATAAAATAGATCAGGTATGAATATTGGTCTTTTTTGGACTTAAAACCTATGATCCAAAAAATGACATTTCTGAAAACGATTGGTTGTTTCGAATTCCTCTTTTTTGAAAATTTAATGCAAATCATGTGCATTCTTCCTTCTCTAGCAATATATAAACTATCTGTGAAAATAGAAATCTATCTCAAAAGAAGGGACACTTTTTTTCTTAAGAAACTACATGAGAAAAAGGTTGTGTATCCTGAGCCTGTCCTTCTCTAATGAAGTACAAATCCTTGAGCTATTTAAATAAAGTTATGAATTATCAGCCTAACATCACTTAAAAAAACCAACACAACACACTGAAATAATTCATTAAAGCTTGAGATTTTAGTAAATTAGGCCTTTCTTTTACTCCAGAGGGCTAAATAAAAGAATATAAGGGAATATTTCTGATATTTCTGATATTTCTGATATTTCTGATATTTCTGATATTTCTGATATTTCTGATATTTCTGATATTTCTGATATTTCTGATATTTCTGATATTTCTGATATTTCTGATATTTCTGATTATGCAAACATGGTAAGTTAAGATTTCTGATGTGGATCAAAACCAGATAAAGAACAGATTTAAATTGTTTCGTTATACTTACATTTAATTAGCATTAAAAAGTCCACAAACTTAGAGAAACATAAGATGGAAACCATCAGGATTAGATCAAAACAGAATGTCAGATCCCAGAAACAGTGGTCTGGATTAACAATATTGAGAGTACTCAACATTATGAAATTTTTTTAAAAAACTTCTGCAACTTGTTATATCCAAGCGTGTGTCCTTGCTCTCCTAAATTCTTCCATCACACTTTGTCACCAGAACACCCAACTAAGACAGACAGCACTTACTATTGCTAGCTGGAGCTATTCACATTATAATAGCCTGGCTGGTACCAAATACCAACCATAGCAATAGCTCCGCTTGTCTTTCTCTCAAATCCCTTTCAATTATTTTACAGAATACCCAACTGCATATAACAGTTTTAAGAGGATTATTTAAGTCATATACACAATTGCTGATTTTTTTTAAGAGACAATTACTTTTGAGACAAATGTATCTTTTTAATTCTAGCTGGCAGTAGCAAAGCCATCAAAAGTGAATGGAAGAATAGCTAGAAAGGAAAATAAAGATATATTTAACAGACCTTCAGAAAACCAGGCAAGGGTGACTTCAAACCTTTGTTGCATGCCTTAGTCAAAACTCACATGTAGTAAAAGAGCCCATAAACATGTCTTCAGTAGAGGCAGAGGGGCAGGAAGAAGTGACAATAAATCAAAGTTGTCATTTTATTGTTTTTTATTACAATTTGAAAGGAAACTTAAAACAAAACTTCCCTTCATATTTCTTCTCATTTTTACTACTTGATGCCAACAGTGCTCTCAGTGTTTTACAGAATCCCTAGCAAGCTCTTAGATTTCTTATGCAAGAGCAACTGAAGTGATTTAGTTTGTTTACTTCTCTGTCTATACATCTTCATGGCACTGACTCTTCTAAATTAAAAACTCAGGATGCTAAATCAAGAGTACAGGTAACCAAATTCCTCCCCTCGTCTACAGGACAGGCAACCTGAAAGCAAAATTTCTGATCCCAGTGCATCTCACCCTGCACTGAAGAAGCTTTCTCTAACAGAAGGCAGATAATTCAGCCTTCATTGATTCAGTCTTCAGTATCCCTGCCTTGACTGCTAACAGGCACTCATATCAGTACTAATGAACTCAACAGGAATACAGAGTTGGAAATTGTATTTAACTCATTAATCACTGTTGTAAAGAAACAGCTTGAGCTCTCACATTTCTAACTTTTTTTTTTAAGAATTGTTGGTTAGAAACATACTTGGAACAGAGCTCCAAATAATTATAAAGCAACTTAATCCCATTAGAGTCTTTATATTGAATCACTTTCTTCATACCCCCACAGCAGAAGTATTAATGTGGTCTTTTCTCATAGTCATGTACTTTATTGCAATCTTAGAATATTCCTCTTCTCTCAAATCTGTTTAGAACTGGTACGAAATAATTATGTTCCATACAAAGGATGATGATGACACACAGGGAAATAAGTTTAATGAACTGAAATTCATTAAAATCAACTTGATGAAGTCCAAATTAGTCAGAATTTGTAGTTGCAAGGACCTTACTAAGACAAAGAGAATATGTAATACTGCAAGATTTGCACACTACCATGGAAAGGAAAGTAAAGTACTATGTACAACAGCCAGGAGAAAAGAGAAAAACCTGCAAGCTACTTGTTGTGCAAGGATTGTTGTTTCAAATTCCATTAATCATCCCAGACATGGAGAGCAGTTACCAGGAAATGGGAAAACATTCAATCACTCGCAACCCCTTAAGCCTTAACCTGAACTGCTGACTTTACTCGCCACCAAAAAGTGACAACTGTACATTTAGAATCATAGAATCAATTAGGTTGGAAAAGATCCTTAAGATAATCAAGTCCAATCATTACCTAACACTGCCAAGTCCACCACTAAACCGTGGCCCTAAGTACCACGTCTACAAGTCCTTTAAATACCTTCAGGGATGGAGACTCAACCACTTCCCTGGGCAGCTGTCTCAATGCTTGACAACCCTTTCAGTGAAGACATTTTTCCTAATATTCAATCTAAACCTCCCCTTGTGCAACCTGAGGCCACTTCCTCTTGTCCTATCACTGGACCCCCACCTCTCTACAACCTCCTTTCAGGTAGTTGTAGAGAGTGAGGTGGTCTCCCCCCAGCCTCCTTTTCTCCAGGCTAAACATCCCAAGCTCCTTCAGCTGCTCCTCATAAGACCTGTGCTCTAGACCCCTCACCAGCTTTGTTGCCCTTCTCTGGACATGCTCCAGCACCTCAATGTTTTTCTTGTAGTGAGGGGCCCAAAACTGAACACAGTATTCAAGGTGCGGCCTCACCAGGGCTGAGTACAGTGGGGTGATCACTTCCCTAGCCCTGCTGATATCACTATTTCTGATACAAGCCAGGATACTATTGGCCTTCTGGGCCACCGGGCCTGCTACTGGCTCATATTCAGCCAGCTGTCAACCAACACCCCAGGTCCTTTTCCCCTGGGCAGCTTCCCAGCCACGCTTCCCCAGGCCTGTAGCACTGCATACAGTTGTTGTGAGCCAGGTGCAGGACCTGGCACATGGTCTTGTTGAATCTCATACAGTTTGCTCCAGCCCATTGATCCAGCCTGTCCACATCCCTCTGTAGAGCCTTCCTACCCTCAAGCAGATGAACGCTCCCACCCAACTTGGTGTCCTCTGCAAACTTATTGAAGATGCACTGAATCCCCTTGTCCATATAACTGATAAAGATTTTAAACAGAACTGTCCTCAGTACTGTCCCCAGGTTTAATTTCATTCACCACCACTCTCTGGACCGAGCCATCCAGCCAGTTTTTTATGCAGCAAAGCGTACACCTGTCTAAGCCATGAGCAGCCAGTTTCTCCAGTAAAAGAATGTGGGAAATGGTGTCAAAGGCTTTACTAAACGCCAGGTAAACAACATCCACAGCCCTTCCCCCATCCACTAAGTGGGTCATCTCACCATAGAAGGAGATTAGGTTGATCAAGCAGAACCTGCGTTTCATAAACCCATGCTGACTGGGCCCAATCACCTGGTTGTCCTGTATGTGCCATGTGATGGCACTCAAGATGTACAACACTCTCCAGTGCTAAGGACAGACTGACAGGCCTGTAGTTCCCTGGATCCTCTTTCCGGCCCTTCTTGTGGATGGGCAGCACATTTGCTAACCTCCAGTCAACTGGGACCTCCCCAGTTAGACAGGACTGACAATAAATGATGGAAAGTGGCTTGGTGAGCACTTCCACGAGCTCCCTCAGAACCCTTGGGTGGATCCCATCCAGACCCACAGATCTGTGTGTCTAAGTGGTGTAGCGGGTCACTAATCCTTTCTCCTTGGATTACGGAGGCTTCATTCGGATCCTCGTCCCTGCCTTACAGCTCAGGGGGCTGGGTACCCCAAGAACAACTGGTCTTACTATTAAAGACTGAGCCAAAGAATGCATTAAGTAGCTCAGTCTTTGTCAGTATGTTTCACCCGATATCCAATAAAGGATAGAGAGTCTCCTTAGCCCTCCTTTGTTGCTAATGTATTTATAGAAGCATTTTTATTGCCTTTTACCGCAGTACCCAAATTAAGTTCTAGTTGGGCTTTAGTCCTTCTAATTTTCTCCCTGCATAACCTCATGACCTCCTTGTAGTCTTCCTGAGTTGCCTGCCCCTTCTTCCAAACATTATAAGCTCTCTTTTTTTTCCTGAGTTCCAAACAAAGCTCTCTGTTCAGCCAGGCTGGTCGTCTTCCCCACTGGCTCTTCTTTCAAGCACATGGGGACAGGCTGCTCCTACACCTTTAAGATTTCCTTCTTGAAGAATGTCCACTCTTCCTGGACTCATATGCACCCTTCAGGACTGTGTCCCAAGGGACTCTGTCAACCAGACCATTAAACAGGCCAAAGTCTGTTGGAACTTGGACTTTGGAAGTCCAAGGTAGTGGTTCTGTTGACCCCACTCTTTACTTCTCCAAGTATTGAAAACTTTATCATTTCGTGCTCACTGTGCCCAAGATGGCCTCCAACCATCACATCACCCACCAGTCCTTCTCTGTTCATAAACAGCACGTCCAGTGGGGTGCCTTCTCTAGCTGGCTCCCTCCCTCACCATCCACACACTCCAAGAATCTCCTAGACTGTCTCCTCTCCACTGTATTGTATTTCCAGCAGACATCTGGTAAGTTGAAGTCCCTCACAAGAACAAGGGCTAGTGATCATGAGACTTTTCCCAGATATATCCCAATAGAATATTTCATCTGTTTGTTCAATATTTCATCTGTCTTTTCAGACTTTTTTGTAAGTCTGCATTTACCTGAGTAACCAGGTCTGTTTCGGCATGCACACCAAGTTACTTTTATAACTCGTGCTATCACAGACAAGCCTTATTTCTTGGTAACACACAGTACCAGTATTCTGTTAAATAGTTTGGGGAGAAGGCAGAAAACCTGAAACTGAACCCTTCAAGCTGACCATACAATAAATTACAGCCAAGAATTCAGACCACCAAGTGCAAACCTCGTCTTACAGACCTAGCTGAATTGTGCTCTGGCCCCAGCTAAACTTTGTAGTGCAAGTATTGAAGCTTGTACAAAAGGAAGAGACTGGGGACGACTATTAATTCTCCTCTGAAGCAGCACAGAGCTAGCTTCAAGCTGGCAAGCACAACTGAAGCCTCTTGGTGTTGTAACAAAGTGGGAAAGCCTTGTGCAGAGATCTAAACAAGAGTCTCCATGTTCAGCAACAGTGCTAGTGGTGTCCAGCTACTCTTATAGCAGCCAGAACAGCATGCCCCTTATACTAGCTCTACATCTTGGACTCCAACCAGGAAAGAAAGTATGAATAGGCTATAATGGAGAAAGCAGTACTGCTAACACTCTAATATTTTTACTGCCAACACAGGACTGAAAATAAGACTCTTGCACTTGGAGATGAAAGTCTTCCTGTTTTAACTATTAATGTTGAATCAACAACTGTCAGCTTCCACAGAATTTCCTGCACACTTATTCTCCAATCCTCAGTACCTATATTGCACCTACATAAGCTGTGGGAGATGCTTCTTCATACGTCCTTGAAGAAATGCCAGATATTGGTAGCACTCAAATTTTACTTTGACAGATTTCTAATTAGAGTTCAAACTGATAATAACTATTACATATTAGCAGATATATCAGAAAAAATCCGAACACTCTGATCCTTTTTGAAAGGGGAGAGACAGCATAAGAGTTCAGGGAGTATATTCAAATATTTCCATGCTTTCTCTTGTTCTTTCAATCACTTTAGATGCAGTTTCACAGTTGATTGAAGACTACCTATGCCATTAGAAGTTTGTTGTTAGTTTGTTCATTTGTTTTTTAAAAGCATGGTTTATTTTCATCAGGATAAACAAAATGATCTGGCTTACTTTGTGATCATAGGATCACTAGAACTGCTGAATTTTCAAAAGCAGTAGGTGGTAAAGGGAGAAAGACAAAACAGAGACATTTCCTTTCAGTAGCAGTCTTTAGTTAAACTGCATTAAGTACACGGAACAGTTTGTAGTAGCACATGATTTAATTGTGCAGTTAATAGCTTTTCTAAATTGTGAAATCACTAAAAAGTTCAGAACCCTGGGAGAATGAAGTGATTAAAAACTGAGAGAGACCACTAGCATTCCAAGCTAGGAATTGCAAATGGTCTCTCTGCTTTCCCCATCTTCTGTGATTTATTCAATCCAGTAGAGAAGTGAGTATTTTAGTGTGAAAGAACATGTGTAATTCTTTTTTATGTTATTCCAGACATACAGTTTAGGGACATCTTCATAAAGCATTAACAGCTTAAATGAAGAAACTGCCAGATAACAAGTTCCATTAGCCTGTTTTTAAAGTCACTAAGTAAATGAACTAACATTTAACTGAGATCTTGCTTGAAATTACATTTAATATGACATTAAAGTTGAGAATGTGCCTTCCATTTAGGGTAAAGCACATTATGTGAATGTTAGAATTACCTCCAAACAGAGCTTCACACATCCACAAACTCAGAGTTAAAGTAAAACTTCACTGAAATCTGAAGTATGAACATATACTATTTGCCCACTCTACCAGCCTTAACCGATTTTAAAGCTACAGACTGCAGTTACTCTCTTCAGATTCATAAGGAAATACACTCACATCTGTCTTTGGTTCCTGCAGCAGAAAGTTTGACAGATTTTAGCTATCTTCCATAGCCCTTTCTAACATTTTTAAGAACTGCTCTCAAAAGAGTTCTGGATAAACTGAGTTTTGAAGGTAAGAGTTTTTGGACTATTCACTAGTCTGTGAATCTGACTGCAATATCAAAAGCACCTTAGCCAACCAAGACCAGCAGTTCACTTGCCATTTCATGAATGGTATCCTTGGAAAAGGGAAATGGTAGAAGAGTTTCCCACTTAAAGAATTAATAATATATCCAAGATAGATCTGAAATGTTGATGTGTGTGAAGATGCCTACCTAAATCCTTCCATGTGCTTCACCCAGATGGGTTTCAGAACACACCTATCTTTGGTCTCTCAGAGCAACCCAAAAATTATTGTCAAGACTGCTCAAAAAGCCAAGGAGATGAGCTGTGACAAGTTTCTGACAGATGAGCAGAAGTATCCGTTCTCTCCACAACAGGAAGTCCTCGAATAAGGTACAGGTATGTCAGTATAGGTAAAGCCTGACACGAAGAATTACCAGCAGTCTAAAAAAAAGACACAACCTCACATGGTAAAAGTATTTCAGAAATGAAAGTGTAACTGACATAATCTGCAGCCTTGCTGGAGAAAGGCCTTAGAAGGCACAAAGCCAAGTTTGCCACAGAGAACTTTAGGTATTAACTGAAGGAGACCAAGTTATAACTTTTGTCCTATTAAGCCAAATGGAGTTGAAGAGTTAAGGAATAAAGGGACCAGATCACATACTCCATAAATAACGGCTTGCTTTCAAGTACTAACCAGCCATCAAAGTATAATCAGCCTTTCTTAGGCAGGCTGCTATTATAACTAGTTGTGTGAGAAAGACTCATGCTACTGTGAATGGACTAACAGGACCTAGTTATGATCTGAAGAGATGCCCTGATGGCCATGTGAAAGTAGGGGATTATTTCAAGTGCCTAAGTGTAAGTATCTAGTGCCATCTTATACTCCCTCAAATATGAGAAATACCTGCATGGGTCTGGCAGATCCTGAAGGTATGGACCCTACAGGAGATCTGTAACAACTGAATACTAGGACTGGCATCTTCTGGCACTTAGAACAACAATAGGCCCTCAGATAAATGAATCACATCCTGGTTTCTCCAAAGGTTAAAAGCTTCAGATACCTCCCCTTCTGTAAGACAAAGTTAATGAAGGAATCATCATACTCTTTTCCTATTTAAAAATAGCTACTGAATCTTTTATTGTTACATTGAAGGAAAACAAGCTTCCAGCACCTAACAAATTCCTGCTGATGCTTTCGTGTGCAGAGTCATTGGAAAGGAACGGGCTGAGGATTACAAGACAGGTGAGAAACAAACCAGATCACAGTACCAGGATGCATGTTAGAGAAATGGTTATAAACTGCAGCTATTCCTGAATGGACAGAAAGCAGAAGGCGACTTTGCTGCCACCAGACCAGACCAGCATGTTCTGTCTGGTCTCAGACATGATGCATTTACACTTTCAAGAACAAAGTTACTTAAAAATTAACAAGAATTTTAGAAACTTAACTTCTCCTTTCTACCACACAAAGACTATAAAAAAGATTCTGGTAATGAAGCAGTGGTCTGGAACATGACCTGTATTCTACCAGGAAAGATTCTGTAAGGAGGCTTCCTCAAGAAATGTGCAGTCAGAGGACCAGAAGGCATATGTCCGTCCATTATTCCCTTCTAGATTAAGTCAAAATAGACTGAACGCTTTCAGTGTGATAATCATAGTGCTTAAAGGTATGGTTTAGTGATGTTTTTTGTCAGCGTTAGGTTGATGGTTGGACTAGATGATGTCAAAGGTCCCTTCCAACCCAGGCAATTCTATGATTCTGTCTTTAAGGTCCCTTCCAACCCAAATCGTTCCATGATTCCATGAACTATGCAGATCCGAAGTCACTGAAACAGGCTTGGACTCCTATAGTGCCCTCTTTCAAGGAACATTTTTCAGATTACAGCTCTATTGAAATGAGTCTGCTGGAATTAGACTGAAAATGTAACATATTAATGCAGTTATATAAAAGATATTATATAATTCCAATAAATTACAATGGAAACTGGTGCTTTAGTTTTAAGTTTTATATAAAAGCTATCATGTTCTGGTCAAATGAGATTTCATGGTTCCTTGCACACAATTATATTCATCATTTGTAAAGTTTACTTATCTAAAGAAATAAACACGCTTTCAGCTAATAGAAATTGAAGTGAGTATTAATGGAAATCGTAGTTGTGACAAACTGAAGAAATATTTGGGTCACACTGAATTATATTTTCTAACCCTCACTCTATAAGCTTCATGTTGGGCTAATAGTCATCACATGATGTTGAAAACCAATCTATTTTTCAAAGGCAAACATCTGCCAGGAAATGATACAACCTGATAAAGGGTTTATAATGTGAGCGCCAATAGTCTCAATCATCTATCAATACAAAAAGCCAAAAGACACAAAAAAGAGCAAGTTGAGAATCATGATCTGAAAATATGGGAAAAGAATGGGATAAGAAGTTTTCAAAGAAGAAAACTCCTCCCTTCTTCTCTGCATTCACCATGTTCATGTAAGTAGACACTCTTTCCTTTTTTCAGGGTATTGACTAAAACCAGTGCATTTTCACATAAGAGGTATTGCATTCAGGAATAATTGTTTTCCCACAGATTTCACCTCACTGGGATGCAGAAGTTCTGAGGTGTTTTTGAGCTCAATCAATCCTTCATTAAAAGGTTTTGAATTTTCTTTTATCACCAGGTTTTTCAAAGAGGTTCAACAGTTGAAGGAAGGAAGGAATAAAACTTCTAGAGTTGTATTTCATAAGGGCTCAAGATTGTGGCAATGGTCTTGTGGTCTAAAGATCAGTTGCACAGTTCCATGACTTAAATTATTTGGAGTTTAGTATCATCCAAACCCAGGTGGTCTCATGACAATTATGGATTACCAGTAAGAAAGGAATGCATCAGCACGTTACAATAGTTTGAAGCTGCAAGAAATAAAGATTCAAACTAGGTGAGATTATCAACAGTATCTATACTTCAGCTTTAAAACACTAGCTTTAGTCTCAGTTCCTGTCCAACGAACAAGAAAGCCATTGCACAAAATCCTCCAGTATCTTCTTAGTATTCTTAGGAATTTATGACGTTGTAACATCCCTGTAAACAACTATCCTAGGGAAACTTTGAAACGTTATTCTGTAAAAGGATTCGTCTTCCAAGTTAGCTTACCTTTTGATATCAACAGCCTTTGGAGTTGCATGTTTCATACTGAACAAAACACTTTCATATTTCTTTAGAAAAGCTAAATTTTAATGTGGCTAAGGAACCCACAATAAAATTCTACTAAGTTTGGTAGATTTTATACACAATTCAAAAAAGCTTTCTATATAAAAACCTTCCGATTTGTAAATATAGCGAGCTTGATACTTAAATTACATAAAGGTACTAGGACGCCTACTCAAGCTTGAGAATCAGACCGTAGCATTAATTTAGTATTAGGGCATTTTCAGTCACAACACTGGACTTAGTTTAACTTCCAGCATATATAAAATTACTTGATAAATGATAAATAAAATCAAGCTTCATTTGTAGTTTACTACATCTTTTCCTCTCATATGTACTCTAAGATTATATCCCCGAATATTCTCATTTATACAATACCCTTTATAATCCTAGTGTGGATGTATGTGTTTATTTCACTCAAAAAAAACCCCAACAATTTTCCCATATAGTATGAGTACGTAAACTCATTTGTAACATGAAAGACTCTTCAAAAACTCTTCAATCCAGTCTTACAGTAGCTTTTAAAAACTTGCTTAGTTTTGAACATAGTTTTGAATAGAAACTCAAAAAATATAGTGAAAAACCTTAAAAAAAAATCTGAAAATGTTCTTCAGAAAGCCTGTACTCATAAAAGTTTTATACTACTGCTGTGAGACAACAGCATCGCACAGGTGGAAGTATGGGTTTGAGGACCACTGCACATTAAATTTTTCCCAATATATCACAATTACAGGAACATCTGTGCTAAGTAACTTCATACTGAACTAATGTGAAAACTCAAGAAGTGTTCAAAAGCTCATTCTCACTTCTGTAAGAAGCAGCAAGTAAGTCTAGGACTGCTGTCTCAAAATAAGGGCTAAGAGTTAAATATGCTGCAGAAACTAACAACATTCTGCAACAACCCCAAATTCCCCATTATTGTTGTAACAAAGCCTCACGATACTTGCAGCTATAATTAAAACAATCAATTATGATTTTTAGATCACTTTCACTTATTCAAAAAAGTTCCATTCTCCTCAAAATGGAAGTGAGGCATAAAATAGTTTTCTCTTACCACAAACACACCCTCATTTCCACAGTGTGTGGAAAAGGTGTGATAATGAGAGTGCAAAGACACTGCAAAGCAAAGAACAGAAAAAACATTTAGCACATAAGAAGAGAGGAAGAACAGAAAATACAATGAAAAACATGAAGCGATAAAACAAACATTGCAAAAAAAGTGGAGAAGGAGCAAAGGAGAAGGGATAATTCAACAGGGAAAGAGATACCATCTGCTTCTGGCTAAAAGTTCCCCCTTTTTTTTTTTCCTCAAGTCCAAAAATTGAAGTGGAATTTGGAACTTGTATTTAGAAGTTTGGTTAAATGCTTGAGCAGTTTTTAGGCTTTTTATGATGGTTAAGGTTTAATCTCAGTTTAAATTTAATCTCAGTTTAAGTATCTGAAGAGGTAGTACTAAACCATCCCACCAAGAGAGCAAGCACTTATGAAACAACTGCCGAGGAAAAGTATCTTTCCACGGGGTTGCACAGTAAGTGAACCATGACAAAAAACAGGTAATTTTTAGTTACTCTGGGGCTGCAACCAGAAGAAGGGTGCTACATGCTTTAGACGTAGTAGTCACCACCTGTCATGAATTATAAACAAGGTATGGAGGAACAGGGACCTCACAGATCTTCAGTGTGTACAGAGCTGTAATGGTTCACAGTGCTCCTCTTTTTCTAGTGCTCCTAACATACACTAGAAACAACAATAAGATTAAAACAACCAAACTCTTTTCTCTCTGGAAAAAATGTACACTATTTTAAAAGTAAAGTCAAAGAGAACAAAGGATCTTCCCTGTTTCCCAAACATGCAAACACACTCATAACTTTATTTTTAATTTTTATGTAGCTTTAGAATTGTTTACTGTTAATAAAATGTTTATCAACAATATTGTTGTTTAAGCAACATTTGTACCACAGCCCTAGCTCTAGATGTTAGCAGCCTTAAATTTTCATGATACAAAATGACCTGAAAACTTAAAATAATGTAATTGTACCTGTACTCAGATTAGCAGTCTGAAAGATGAGTCTGCTATCCTTACCAGAAAGTCTGCCCTACTAACCTAAACATAATCAATGGACATTAAATCCTGTACTACAGGATTTCTTCTTTCATCCTAATGTATAAGTAGGCAAAGGAGCTGAAAGCATCTTAAAACATCTGTTGATTTGCCTCAATGATATTCTCACACCAACAACTGGTGGTATATTTATTCTGATGGTAAAAGCTGTGATGGAAAAAGCATGTGTTGCTACCATTCAGGCCTAGGTTAACCCCAGTCTTCTTGTCTGGTATTTTTCCAACCATAAACTCAAGCAAACTTGTAGATACACTGACAAACAAATGGACGATCCAAGAAAATTTGAAATTCTTTGTATTTACTCTTCCCTGTGGTCCTTTAAAGATATGCCATAACCAATCAAGAATTCTACCTGATATTACAAAAAGAACAAGTGTACAGGCCCAGACTCAGGAGGTTAAAGCTTCCTCACAGCAGAGGTCTGACCTCACATAGGCCTTCTTGAAACAGAGCAAAAATTGAACAAAGGTTTACTTTTGGAAAGGAGCTAAGGAAGTTTACTTTGCAATTCTTCTAATTATTGAGAGAAAAATCCTGGTATAACAATGAAAAGGCTACACAATTACTAGGCAGAGAATAATATCCCACAGATCAATGCCCAGAACAGAATTTATTAACAGTTTGGCATTCATTTCTTATTGTTCACACAATTTTCTATGATTAAACATCATTGCAATGGCCAAAATGAAAGCTAGAAACTTTGGTAGTTCATGGGCTGATGGCGGTCTGGTACATCTGATAGGTACATTAGAAATGATTAGCAGCTAGACAGTTGATATTCAGTGTTTCCCTCCAATTAATTTTCATCTCTGTAAGTCAATGATCTAGACAAAGATAAAAACAATTTTAACAACTTATTTGCAACAGATGGCTAGAATGCCTTTCATCCTATATATATAGAATAAAAAAAAACCCAACTTCATACTGCATCAAGAAGGTAAGACTACAGCATTGGAGGGAGTACACAGAAACTTTTCTGGTCAAATTTATGGGAAAAGCAGGGGATGCTTTCTTTATGTGAGTGATCCAGATGTCCTAGAGAACTTGCCTACACAGATTCCACCCACTGCTGCTATTCCACTGCCAGTCTGTCATGGGACTAACAGAAGCCATGGCAATATACTCTGCTGAAAACATAAATGGTGTTTTAACCTACAGACTGTGCTTCTATTGGATCAATCCCTTTATCCAGATTGCCTCAGAAACACTACCCCTAACACAAGGGAAGGGACGGGGAAGATGGAGGGAAGGTAGAAAGACAATAATGCTTCTTTTCAGTAACAGAAGAGACTATTATACAGTGACCATGATAACAGTCTCAGATTATATCCATAACGACTAGAAAGTTTCGTTTAGAATTTTAATTAATCAACTTTCCACAATCAGCTTCAGGCCATTTTTTGTTATAAATTTATGCTCTAAATTATTCTCATCTTATTACATAGTACACCTGGTAGGGAAAAATAAAACTGGTATTACAGTAAAATTTTATACCCCAAATGCTTCACTAAATATCTTCAAACGAGTAAATTCAGTATTAAACATTAACCCCTCCTCATGTATGTCTAAAAGAACCTGGTCAGAGACTATTGCACTGTGAGAAAAAGGGCAACAGTAACTGAATCCAGAATTCTCCAATTCAGACTGAGGATTCTGACGGGTATACTAAGAATGGAAGAAATAAGTAGTATAACCCGTATCTTCACTGTACACTAGTTTTCCTAAATTTAATCTTTTGATCTTATCAGCCAAATCAGGCTCAAGGAAATCTAATGATCTATATGGTTACACACTTGCATCTGAAGAGGACAGCTTAATGGAAGCTGAAAGTGAGATGACTGCTTTTGACCTCTGGGGAAGAAAATTTTCTCTGGCCTCAATTTTTTTGGGGGGTGGGGGAGGCAAATCAGCAAAACTACCAATCTGGTAGAATCACACAGCACAAATATCTACAACGAAACTTCAGTGAGGTCTACAGTGTACTAATACATAACATATCTTGATTAATTTTATCCTAAAAGACTGAATGCTATTCTCAATATTTCTTAAATGCGTGCCTCCTTACTCATTTTCTTATTGCAGGAGAGCATAATAAAACTTCTAAATCCTCTACAGACAGGCTGAGAAGGGAAAGGTGTATTCAGGCTGATTCATTATTAAATGAATGATTTACATACTGAATATATACTTCAGCTTATTTCATTTTTATCACTTTATTTAGGTAATTCACCTAGTTAACAGGAGGCTATTAACCTGAATACACCTTTCCCTTCTTCTGTTCTCAGCCTCTCACTAAAGCATTTAGAGGTTATATTACACTTTCCTGCAATAAACGAGCAGAACTGATCCAGAATACTGGTTACAGAGTTAACAAGTTCTACAAAAGTTAAGGATAGACAGTATTCCCTATATGCTGTGCTTGAAGCTTTATCATTTACAATTACAGTTCACTCAATGCACACCCCAACACAGGGAACAAAAATAAATATTTAGAGTTAGAGCACTATTAGACATTGCTGAGCTGTCTTAAGTAGCCATTAGATTCTGGATTCCATCACACACAACCATGACGTCTATGGAATACACTAAGAATTCATAACTATAAGATACCAAGAAAACACTACAATATCAGGAAACATTTTAAAGCATTGAACAAAAGACTAAAGATCACAGAACAGCTGAGGTCAGAAGGGACCTCAATATTTTGTCAGAGCTAGCAATCAAAGTAAATATTTTCAATGTGTTTCTTCCTGCAGTTCCTCAATACCCAGACTGCTTTCCGTGATTCATGATGTTTGGTCATTCAAAGACTTGCTATTTTTCTCCTAAAAGTCCTTGTTATTTTAGATCATTTTCTTCAGGCTTAATTTCTGCCCCTCCCCCCATCAGTTATGTCAAACTCTGAGGACTTCAAATTGAGCAATACTTCAATAATTAATCCTGAAAGTGTAAGCCTGAGACATGCTTCTCATAAGTACTTGTTTATAAATAACTTTTTGTTATGACTAAAGCCCATGATCAATTTGAATTCACTATTTTTTTCCAATCTTAATTGAACACCAAGAGAGTTTATTTCTGTAACCTGCAATTGTCTGACAGGAAGCTGAGCAGCCCTGAGAGTCACTGGGCTTTTTGCAAGACTAGAGCTCCCAGCTCCGTTTTGCTCTCTACAATGACCGCCAAAACTTCTGCCCAAGTCAGCTGTTTTTAGGAGACACCCTCGAGACAGCACCAACGTTTGGTGGTGGATCTATATACCAGGACAGATGAAGCAGTCACTACTACCTCCTGTGATCCTCATCTCCTTGCAGAAACAGGAATGGCTGAACAGCTTGAAAATCAGCTCCTGAACCGCCAGACTGCAACTCAATGCATCCATGGAAACCAACAGCAACTCTATTTTAAACACCTTCACATCATAGGCTGCAAGCTGTAATGGTTCAGGAGCTGTTTGCAAACAACTGACCAGTCCCAACAACTCCTGTGACAAGAGCAGGGCAAAACATTTAAGCTGGGATGCATTGCAGTGTTATCTGCCATCAAATATGTCACTTCCCAGAATACTGTTCAAATTGTTCTTCCCAGTTAGTCCCGAGCAGGTTTTTGTTTTTCACTCCGGAATGAGTGTCTTGCTCTCATTGCAGTTAATGCAGGTCAAAGCTGGATACAGTTCATAATGGGAAAAAGGTTATTCTGAAACTGCTATTCACGTGTAACTACTTCAAAAACACCCTCTAAGTATATCAAGACCAATAGGGTAAACAAAGGACATTCTTCCTCACAGTATTTATGATCAGAATTAAAAACCTACCCTTCAGAGAAGCTAAAAACAGGGGCATATAACTTAGTATTCTTGGTTAATGGGTAATTCAATTAAGTTTTGCAACAATTTTAAACATATTGCTCAAAAAAGGATTTTTCTCCATAGCTGGTACGTATTCTAATTTTTTTTAGGTTTCTAAATGCACAAGAAATCAGTTCAAAATGTTACACCGTTACTTATTGGGAATAAGCTCAACTCTTGAACAAAAGCAGCATCCATTTCTCAAAAAGTAAGGTAAATTTTAGTGAATAAAAATGCAAATATGCATTTTAGCAGCCTTGAATTTATTAATCTGATAGGTTTAATTTCCATTTTCCTGCATCAGCTTTATTTATAAAGTGTCGTGCCCTATAAATATGCTGTTATTTTCTATAGTCAAGCACCCTCTTAACAAATCTTCTCATTAATATGTAAATTTAAAGTCAATCGGTCTTCTCCCTGACAGCGCCATGAATTCCTAGTGCACTGTATAATCGGCTTTGACTTGGCATCCACTATTTATCATCAAAGATGTCAGTTAGAAAAATTATGGAAAATGCACTGCAATTGATATGACTGCAATCTACTTTGTCAACACTTAATTGTTCCTCAAATCATACATTTACATATAAACAGCCTAAATACTGATCCATAATGATGCAAATAAACTAAATTAAAAATCTCTTCTACTGCACAAGATGCCCTGTTGTATGATGAGTTCATTTAAGAACCTATTGACAAAGGCATGCTTTTCAACTAGCCCCGGAAAAAAATTCTGCTAATTTAATTGCTGAGTAGGTAGACAAACTAAATTTTGCACTGAACCTCATGAAAGTGGAAGCAAAGCGTTATTAATACTATATCACTGATGACCAGTTTTAGGTTGACACAGGCAGTACTGTTACACAAACCTTTTACATTCCTAGAGCAGAAGCCACAGCAACAATCATCATCCATCCAGTTTCAGTAAAAAAAGTACACTAGTCTTAAAGAAACCTAATCCCATCAAGACGTCCAACAGGATGCTTCCTTTGTCCAATCACAGCCTAAAAATGACTTAAACCGATTTTGAAATTATAGCATTAGGCAAAGCAAATTACCAATTTTGATTCTTTCTAAAGGTCAAAGAGAAGAATGCAAGTTTCTGTCTTTCAATAAGCAACATGTAATAAACTCTCTGCCTCAAGGACATTAGGAAAACATATTACTTAAGTGACTCATTACCTAAAAATTCTTTCCTCGTTGTAAGCCATTTTCTGGAAAGATGTGCTCTTACAAACATTCTAATCTACATCTGAAAGGAAAAAGGGTGTTCCAGAACCAACTGGTAGTGCAAAAATATGATTCTACTTCAGACATTTTTGCTTTGTGTCTAGTTTTCTAATCATTATGACTCCTGCTTATTTAAGAAGTGAATATAATTACAAACTAAATCAGACTGAAATCAGCTGTTTGTCCAAATACATCTCCTTATAATTATTTCTACATAATAAAGTATACATATATTAACACAGAATGTCAGTGCATTTCAGTCTGATTCCCAGGCAAAGGATATTAAAGGACAGAATTTGAAAGAACTCAGTGATAGCTGGTGCCATTCTGTATTCCAATGCTGAAAAAAAAAATCTTTAAAAAATTGTTAATATGGTAATTACAAACCACAATCATCAGCCCCAAAATAACAATGCCTGAACAGAAGCGTTAAGACACATTAGCTGAGCTATAGCAGAACTACTTCAGCCTAAAGAAATAAAAAGGAATTAAAAAAAAATAAAAATCAAGTGATGAAACTTTCTCTAAGATTTTGAGATCACCTTATATTCATTACAAGTAGGTACCCCAAACGTCCTTTTACGCAACTGTACAAAGTCCATCTCCAACTACTGCTATAAAATAACATATGTATCAATGAATATGTACAAATTCAAGCATGAATTAAATGGCAAAACTTAACAGTAGTAACATCCCCAAGCCTATAATAAAGGCAAACAACTGGAGTTGTGGAGCCATTTTATACAGTTCTTTCCAGAAAGTATTCTGTCTTTTAATTTAAGTTGTTATTCAGAGTTAAATCCCAATTGAAACCAATATTATTCGCATCAATTTCTTGAGCTATTTTTTTGTTAAGTTGTACTTTGAAGATCCCTTTTTAAAAATTTTGAGTAAACTCAGATTTACATAATATAAATGAAAACACCAAAACATTTTTTATGTTGCATAGTTCAAAAACATATATTCAAGCCTCCACACAGTCCATCAGCACATTAACAAAGCCTCGACAAGCAACATAATGTTCACTATGCTGTGATACTGGGTATTCATATCTACAAAGAAAGTAGATTCTACCCAGTTTCAGGACAGAACAGCAAACCTTTCTAGCTTTGATTCACATAAAATCTCTTAGAGCAAAGAGCCATGTTGCTCAAAGAAGCGCAAAAAAGCACTCTCTCTGCTGCCCATGGGACATGCCCAGGGTAAATCATAACAGGTTATAGCCTGGAAGTAGAATTCTCATAGTCTGAAGAAGGGTGGGTGCCTTGCATTAGCGAAGCCTTTGAGGGCTAAAATTTAGGCATTTATTTTTATTAAGTCTGCATAAAAATGCATCTTAAAAGACTAAGTATATCCAACGATGGAAATAATTCAGAATGCAAGCACACAATAGTAATTTAAAAAGTCACAAACTTACCTTCCATGGGCTTGCAAACTGTGTACGTGCATATCGAGTTAACATGTGGATTATAACAACTTGACCCCACTCTTCCACGTCAACCAACAAGTTACAGAGCTTTCGGTAGTTCTTGTGAATCAGATCAATTCTATCTGGACACACTTCCTCAAATGCCATCACAACGCTCCCAGCTACCAGCTAGAAAACAAAATGTAAAACAGAAGTTCAGTGTCCGTTCTACAGTTCAACCACAACTGAGAATCAGAATGAATATTAGCAATTCTCAACAATTTCAAATTGTTTCTATTCAGTGAAAAGAAACAACAACAACAACCCCTAAGCCCACAGAAATGGTATCTTATTTAAAATAGAATTGGAGTACGTTTATTAGAATGGGGAAAACATTTGCTGTTTCTATTACATACATAAATCTTACCTCCCAGCCCTGAAGACACAGTGCAATGTAAGCATGATTTTTTTTTCTTACAGTTATAGTTTCCAAATAAATTATCACAGAACTTGCAATTAACTCAGAAATAGCAGGAGACAACAAGAACTATATAATACAGCAAAATGCCCGTCAAGGTCTGCTGGGATTCTCTTATCAACACTGGTGTGATCAAACTAAGGAGGAGCTGGGGTAAGTTTCCCAGCACTACCGGGATCCAAACTTCTCTTTCAATATGGCCAAATTAACTGTCATATGAGATTTTATATTTAGAGTTTCATGAATACACTTTGCAAAAAAAGGCATAAAAAAATCAGCAATACAATACAGAGACACGTTAATACTTTTCCTCCAAGAACAGAAGCAGAATTTCTGCATGTTGTTCAGCACTTCCCTACCAGTTCCAAAATTGCAGGAATGGATTATTTATGCCCTGCTATGTCCTTACACATCTTTTTGCCTTCATAAGAAATAAATCTTTATATATACGCAAATATCCTTATATTTATGATGATTTTAAAAACAGCTTTGTTTTCATGAGAAAAATGAATAGATTATCAACATTCTAAGACTTCAAGGCTTATTGAAACCTTCTGATAAGGTATTTTGTTTTAAAAATAAAGAAAGGGAATATATGTAGGGGTTCGTGTTAAAATTCTGGCAGCAGGTTACTTTAACTGTGGGAAAACCGCAAAAGCTGACCATGCATTTTAAGGACATGTCATTGTGTACCTGGAATTACTGTTCTTTCTCTTCTAATTGCTTTAATTAAGATTTGTTTTGTGTCAGAGTACATGTTAAGTCAAATAACTAAAATGATGAGACTTTATATGAAGCAGCTGATATGTATGCAGTTAGCATGCATGCAGTATAGCCTTCTGGCAGCAAATTAATGTCATATTCTATCTGAGCACTGGGGATCTGCATTTCAACCTCTAAAATTTCCCCAATGACTTAAAGTAAGCAATTAAATAGAAGTGCAGTTTATTGAAATGGTACTTTTTGAGAAATATTAAATACAATGATATTCATATGTTACATTTTTCTCCCTGTATTTGGCTGACATTTGGTTTATTAGTATGCGCCCAACATTACAATTGAAAGAAAACAGCTCAGAATACAGTCTTGCTATTATGCTAAACAAGTTTCAGGCTCTGTGGGGATTTTATGAATTACCAATAAGAATAAACGTGAAGTTGCATTTATTGTCTCCAGCCCCGTCCACATACTGGTAACTGCTGGTCCCAGCAAGTATACAACTCATTCCAGGAAGCAAAATTTGATTATTTCATAGAGCTAAATAAAACACACTTTACATCTAAAATTATTTGCTATTTTTTGCTGGATCACAAAACCAATAGATTTTTTTTTTAACGTTGTTGTACAAAACTTTCTTCTTAATACCATGCTGCAGTAAGCTATTTTGTAATTAAAAACTACTATGAGATGATGCTTAGGTGTGGGTTCAAAGCTCAGCAGAAGACAGTGGTTAACACCAGGCAAACCACTATCAGTCCTGAGCAGGTATTCTATTAGGCAAGATAAATTGATGATGGAAGACAGGAAGGGTGGGAAGAATTCTGTGTTAGAACTAGCTTGCAGTAAAGCAATTTTATCAGGATGCAAAACTCTGAACTACAGTTAAGGCCAGCTTGCAGAGGACAGTGTGATGGATCCGAACTTTTAGAAGAAAGGGATGACACTTTTAGACCACAGAGACTTTTTTTTACTCACTGTCCCATAGATTTTATTACAGATATTCTACTCCTCCACACTACAAGACAGTAAAAGGTGTCTTGACAGGTTTGACATACAAAGGGAGAAAAAGGGGGGGAGGGAGAGAGAGAGAATGACACAGAGATCGATTTATGACAATAAGAATAGTCACAGCCTAATATTTAAAAATACCCTTTCAGGTTCATAGGTGAAGGATGACACAGATGCTGCTGTCTGACTGTAGCTCTGGAGTGGATACCCTTGCCTTTTACTGCTACTAGTACTACACACACATTTTGCTGTATTCCTCTTTCTTTTGGATATCATATAGTTTGAAACTTTACATAAAATCAGACATACAACACTAGTTTAGATCTTTCAAAAAACTGAGCACATATCCTATGAACAATGCTGGCTTTTTAAAAGTTCAGTTCCTGTGAGCAAAACACAACAATTCGATACAATGAAATAGTTATACTGAAATACAGGAATTCTAAATAATTACTTATTTCAATTCACATCAGCCACCTACTCAAGTTTACAACGAGAATGTTGTCACCTGTGAATGTTTAAAAGATATTAATAAAAATTTGAACATACACTATGAAATGCAAGAGGTGCACTGGATGAACGAGCATTTTATTCCTGTGGCGAGTACCTAGATTTACAAGTTAATATAGGAATTGCCATACATCATGACACTATTTAAGATGATGCCCCTCTTCCCATTATTGCATTTTCCAAAATTAGGCTTTTCATTTGAAAGGGTAAAAAAAAAGTGAGAGTGTAAGAGTGTAAGACAGATTGAAAATGCACTGGTAACAAGACAATTTATATGAGAAAATTTCCTAATGCTTTCTTAATATGAGATTATTTTCTAGTTGACACTGCTTCCCCCTATAGTATGATCCTACTATACATCTAAACATCAGAGGAGCAGCTAATAATCTTTGTTTATTAAATGCTCAACATTCCATAAAAATATTTAGAATTAAAACAAAATGATCCAATCAGAATATAAAACCAAAAAATATCGGTTTCCAAAAAACAGTCAGTTAATTTCCATCTCACTGTGTCAATAGTAGCTTTTTGTATAAGGAGAAAATATAAATCACTCCAACAAAACCAGCAATGAGTTCATCAAATTCAAATGCTGCTTTCCATTTATGTATTTTTTATATTAAAGCAATAAACATGGTTCATTTGTCTTCCACTGGTTGCCACGTTTTTCTGTGCTGTTGCTATGAACTTCAGCCATTAGCTGTGCTCCAAGGTAAACTACATGAACCATCAACAAAAGTGACACCCAATCTATGGAGTTCATATTTTCTCCAGATTATCTATGCTAGTTGACAAGCTGGTAATGAAAAAAATCACACTAAGCAAATGGTTCCTCTAATAACAATAAATTTTCTATAAAATTATGAAGGGTACAAAACGTTTCCTTGCATCTATTTTGTCATGAATTCTAATTAACGCTGCGAAAACCTGAGAGTGCTGGGTCATCACAAGAAGTGCATCGAGGTTTGATTGATAATACAGTGCAAGTTGGCCTATGCTGCCAAGATTCCTCTCTCTTAAATTAATGGCCACCCCACCTGCCCTAATCATACAGCCCAAATGATATTCCCCTTCTTATTTCAATTTTCTGGAGGCAAGGAAACTGGAAAAGATCAGTCATTTATCTTCTAATAGCTGGATAATAGATCTATCACAATAAAACATCTGCACAAACTCAGTAATATTTTTCCACAAAAGTGAAGCTTTCACCAACATAAAATCAATAAGAAAACATTCTTACCCACACATTTGGCTTCTAAACTAAACCATTAACTTATTAACAAAAGTCTACTGTTGAAAAGCAGAGAGTCTAGCTTTCTTCCCCATTACCGCCAAACGCACTGCTTTAGTTTAAAAGATCAAGATCTTCATTGCAAAGCCATCACCAATTCCTAGGATCATTTTTTAATCCAAGGGGTCTCAATTCACAAGAATCTGCACTTTGCCTCGTACCATGCAGTATGCAAAAGAAATCTCAATACTCACACATTTGTATAAAGTCTTTTCACCTCCAAAACAGAATTCATACTAAGTTGCACCTCTTGTATTTAGGAGCCAGTTATAACACCACAACAGAATAATAAATTTAAGTATTAGAAGTAGTTTAATGTGATTAAAATATTCTCATTAAAGGAAAAAATATTATTTAAGCAAAGGCTAAAGGAAAATTTAGCCTTTAGAAAACAGTGTAAATCTTAATTAGCAATAAACAGGTTCCATGCAATAATCTAATTTATTTCAGTCTTCACACAAAACTTGCCTCTATCCCTTCCCATATTACTTCACAACAGAGGTTTCTGGGGACACTACAACAGGAGTACATACTTGGGAATCAATTAGCATCTGCACGTCAGGCCAATGTGTTTTGAAATTTCTCTCTAATATTCTTCTGCCTTAGAAAAGTTCAAAAGCAGCGCTGCACTCTGTACACTACCTGGTCCCAGAACAGGAGCTATAATAGCAACAGCTATGCTATAGCACAAAATATAGGTGACCACATACTAACCCAGTTCTCTGGATGGGGATGAAAAACTTCTAACATACAGCATAACCATTTATATTTCCACACAAACATCATAAGTTAAAGACAGAAATTTGGGCATTTTTAATATGTTCAGCATCCATACAACTACATCCCAGATACAGGTCTACATTCTTCATTTTCTTTTTAGATGCAGGTTTAGAAACACTTAGGGATGCTTTAGTTTGGACTAAGGAATGCAAGTCACAAGTTCTTTTCACTTTACAGGTTTGGACAATGGACATGATTCCTTTTCAATATCAACATAGATTCCTTTTAACTGCTCTAACTCAGGTACCATTAATGAACTTGATTTTACACAATCAGATTTGTAAAATATACAGGCTACAAAACACAATGCAGTCCTACAGTCCTTCACAGTATGGCAAAAGCAATTTCAGCAGCTGTCATGATTTCAGTTCAGGTAGAGTTAACTTTTTTATTAGCAGCTGGTATAGTGCTGTTTTGGATTTGGGATGAGAAATACTTTTGAGAGCACACAGGTGTCTTTAGTTGTTGCTGGGCAGTCAGGGCCTTTTTGCTCCTCATACTGCCCCGCCAGCGAGCAGACTGGGGGTGCACAAGAAGTTGGGAGGGGACACAGTTGGGACAGCTGACCCCAGATTACCACACGGATATTCCATACCATGTGATGTCCTGCTCAGCATATAAAGCTGGGGAAAGAAGGAAGCGGGGGACGTTTGGAGTGATGGCATTCGTCTTCCCAAGTAACCGTTACATGTGATGGAGCCCTGCTTTCCTGGAGATAACTGAACACCTGCCTGCCGATGGGAAGCAACAAATTAATTCCTTGTTTTGCTTTGCTTGCGCATGTGACTTTGCTCTACCTATTAAACTGTCTTTATCTCAACCCACAAGTTTTCTTACTTTTACTTTTCTGATTCTCTCCCCAGTCCCAACTGGGGCGCATGAGCAAGCGGCTGTGTGGTCCTATCTGCCAACTGGGGTTAAATCACAACAGCAACAAATCCCACCTTAAACCCTATGCCCCAAAGCTAGATCATCAGGCTTGTTAAGTGAATGGAAAAAAAAGAATTAGAGTGAAGTGATACAGAATCAACCAAAAAGAAGGGAACTATTTTCCTCTAAAATACCCAATTATAATTTCACACATGACTACGTGACTAGCTATATTACTTTCTGAGAAAATCATTTTAGCATAAAATACACATATGCTCTTATCTTTCTTTCCACATAAAATCATGTCAACTGATCAACTATCTAGAATTACTAGAAAAATAAAAGAGCAGGCATTCATGCTCTTGCACCTGCTTATCAAAGTCTGAGGTACTTTTTTCTGTAAAGCAAGGGTAAAAACATAACTAGGAGTTTCTTAAGTCTCCATAATAAAAATATCGGTAGACATCTTATCTGTTTAAAAATTAAATAACCTGGCAGAAAAATCACAGCTTTGTTAATACACTCTAATTCCCAGTTAGCTACCCTTTAGGGTATGTTAACGATGGTTTGCACTTGATAATTTTGCATCTTAGATTAACTGAGAGCTTGCCTTTTAATTGAATCTTCGTGTTAAGTCACTTAAGGAGTAGAGTGATCTTTCATTTATCTCACCAGAAATTTTAATGAAGTGCTGGGTTAAGGTTAAATCTCATCTTATTTTAAGTTTTGCTTACTTCAGCTTATATTAAAATTTACTACTGATTGAGACCTAAAAAATGAACACATTTTGCACAGTCTGATAAAACGGCTTAATTTTACTGTAGTAAAATTCCCATCTAGACAGTTTCTTGCTATTTCAAATGTAACATGACTCTGACTAATTTAAATACATTGTGCCTTTTCTGTGCAACATAAACTGCATTAATAATCCACAATAGCATGTTCTCTCCAGAAAAAAAAATCCAGTTTACATAAATTTAGAGGCTTCTATATTTAGAAGATATTCTGTCCCATTTTAATGTAGAGATTATTCAGTAAGTTCCAAAAACAGGGCTTGAGGCCAAATGGTTACAGAAGATAAACAAATTATGAGTAAAAATTTACTTTTAATTGAAGTAAAGTCTCAAACATTTCTAAAATATGCCTAAAACAAATGGAGCAAGAACAAAAAAGCAAACAGAAAACCACGCAAAAAAAACACGTGGTGGATTTTCCCACAACAACACTGGTGTATTTCCCACAAATCCACATGGTACATTTTCCCCACAATAATGCTTTATGGTTTGTCTGAGGATTATCAGCCCGAGTACACAGAAATGCCCAAAGTAACCTGACATTTCCATCAAGGGGAAAAAAGGTGGAGAACGACTGATATTCAACAATTCCCAAAGTCACTAAGATTCTCCCACTCTAATAAGGACACTATTTAATGAAAACACCATCTCTTTCCCAGTGAACTGATCTGCTAACATTAGGTTAAAGCTATCAGGAAATGACAACTAATGTTGATGTAAGGGAACAGCTTCTGTGCAGTTAAATTGAGGGAATCTAAAAATTAGTGTCAAGTAAACATTTATGGTCTGAGTTCCACATTATCAGCCTACAAGTTTCAGGCCATCTGACTGTCAGTCAATGGAGGCTGCAAAAAACTGAGAAATACCACTAAATCAAACACATGTACCTCAATGCTATGATAAAATGCTGCTGTTCCACAGCTCAGACTGATTTCTAGAATTCCTGTGGCAACAAACCCAACTTAACTTTCTTCACAAAGACCACAAAATATTTTCTAAAAGCTTTTTTCTTTACATACGTAGAAGGAGCTCTTTCATTATACTAAGTATATGAAATTCAGCTTCCCTTAGATAATACAAAAAGGTGGTTCAAATTAATACAAAATTCCCAAGAGGAGCTCAGATAAGACTTAAAAAGTAGCCAATCTAAGGCTATATAGGCTACATACGTACACATCTGTACTTAAGGACCACCACTCATAAGCAGCTGCATCTCCTCCAATTTTAAAAGCTAAAAGTAGCTACAGGCACTCTGTTTCCTCCACTGTGAGCAAATTGTTATGTTCTCCAATTAGAGGCAAAGAATAAGCTTATTCAGATTGAAGTTACCTGCTAATAAAACACTTGTGCACTATGCACTTTCTGTTAGTAAATGTGGAGGCTTTCTGGGAACATTCAGTGGAACGTGACAAAAGGTAACTACTTAAGGTGAAGCTTCTCCATGTTAGACTGATCCTCCCAAAGCTATCGAGGATTAAAGAGAGATCAATCCACTTTAGATGACACAAACTGTGGAGTCTGGGATTGAAAGAGCACATATTAATGCTTGGTTTTGATTCAGAGTCCTGAAAAGAGATTTGTACAGTTCCTTTTTGGAATAATAATTCTTCATATCACTTCCTGAAAGAGTAAAACTTCTGAAGCTGACACGTCTCAGCTCAGGCTGGATTCAGGTCTTGTTAGGGAACAGATCAAGAGGAATCAGAGGGAGCAGAAAGTTGCATCAGTTAACCATATCATGTCTCCAAAGAGGTCCAGAAGACCCAGTTCTAGATCATCAGTCTTAGCTTCTTGGATGTGCTGACAACATAGCATAACTTTGACTATTGCTTCAGCTGCTATCTTCATAAATACAGTGTCCATTTTTGAGTGACACAGAAGCACCACATACTAAGGAATAAGCATTAATGCCCTTATAAGTAACTCCAAGTGCCAGGATCAGCAGGCTGGGGAAAGAGATCCAAACCTACTCTACACTTTTTCTCTCTAATATTTTGTTAAAGTAAATGTGTAAATGACTAGTTGTTGCATAACTTGCCATTTACCATAAGCAATAAGAACTAGGAAACAGAGTGAAAACTCATGGATTTCATTTTCCTGCCGTCAGCAATAAAAAGAAACAAAGATGGCTTCTCAGCCCTTTATGCCTCCACAGGTATAAAGAATCTAATCTCACATTCACAGATTGCATGCACACCAAGAGCATGAACCACGAAAAGAAAATACACAAAGAACCACTGGGGGGCAACGTCACAGAAGCACAAAGGCCTCTGACAAATGAGTACAGGTCAAGCATAGATGCAGTCAGGAGAACTAACTAGCTGATTTACTGTCTGCTGAGCCATTAAGCTCTGACACTCTCCTTCAGTAACCCTTCAGTGGAAGTTGCAAGATGTCTTTTAGAGAGCAGCACCATTTATGTCCCGAACACCTGGACTGTGCTACAACAACAGACAATATTCCTGTGTGTTACAAAAACACTTGGCAAATAGGAGCCGAAGCAACACACTCTCTGGTACTTTGTAATACTTTAATCACACTCACTAAGTTAGTAACCTGAACACGAGCAAGACAATATTTTAATTTACAACTCTTCTTTCTATGTGAAGACTCCTTGCTCAATTACCTTTCTGGCTTAGACTTGCAAAACTTATTTGTAGGGCACAGGAAGAAAAATAAAGTGTGTGACCATTTTGAGACATCCAGAAATTCATGCAGAGGCAAGGCAGACAGGAGTGTTAAATTTACAGAACTTGTCCCAGGATGTCTGTTCTACTTACCAGATTGGAAGTGGGGATATTTGCAAGAACAAACAAGCACACAGCAAGTATCACTGTCTTATAGTTGTACACACTACAAGGCAGACTGATTTCGACAGGCATACTGTCCATCATACAGAAGTAATTTATTCTTACAGTATCACAATCAAATTGAAATGACCTAACTAATTTCCCAATGAAAGAGTGTTTATACATAGACACTTATACACTGATTCACATAATTATATAACATTCATTTTCAAAATTAAGTTTAAAGACGCATACATAAAAAGATGCTAACAAATCAGATGAAGAATACCCATGATGCAAGTACAATTACTAGCCTTATTAAAGAAGGTGGTCACTATTACAGTCATAGTATAGTGCATAAATACACAATGATACTTCTATCTAAAAAAAAAATACAAAACCACATCAGCAAAAGTTAAGAAAATGTATCATGTACTGCTGATGACAGCCTCAGGAGTAAACTATCAATGTGTGTATAAGTAACAGCATATTGTTTCTTACCGTACTTCTGTCCTTCAAAAGCTTTTCTATCACTTCAATTAACATTTCCTTTTGCTCCGGATCAAGACTAGAAGGAAAAATAGAAATTTTTTTTACTCATTTGGTCAGACATACCCAAATTTAAAAGATGTTAAGTTTGTTTACCTTTAGACACAAGCTGGGAACCAAGAGCATGGAAGAAACCACCTCCAGAAAAATCAAGTATTTCAAAGAACTGATTGTAAAAGAACTTGACTGAAAATAAAGTTAATAATAGAATACAGAACTGAATTGAAGGAGTATAAAATTAAATTACAAAGATTAACTTTATGTTATCACTTATGTGTGTTCTATAAGAATCTTAATACTCATAAAAATTTTAGGATTTAAGAAACATTAAGACAGGCCAACCCATTAGGGAGAACTTGACTGAGCTTCAGATGTTAAGTCACAAAGATCTCACTGCTTTTGCAGAAGAGAATTTCAGCATGAATGAATTCAGCAGTGAATGAACATCAGGACAAATCGGAATCAAACCTTCAAGTAAGTCACTTTGTTAATTTCAAGCATACCTATACAAAGTTGGTGTGAAAGTGAATGAAAAATAGACTGTTTGAAGTCCTACATAAATAGTAAAAGCAGAGGAAAAACAAGAGTTGCAAACAACAATATTTGTACTGTCCTTTTCATATTCAAAGAGCAGACAAAAAATTGCCAGAAACATCTATTATTGTCAAGCTTGCTTCCTAGGTAGGTAAGGACCAACTTTTCATTCCAGCTGCTTCTTCATGGATCTATAGAGCATGGAAGAATTCCAAGTCAAGGCAGAAGAAAATACAAAGAGAAAGCAGATACAAAGAGCCATACAGATATGTAATTCTATGCCTTTGAAAAGTCATTTCAACATGGATACAATTACAGATAAGTAGGGAAGTTTTTGGTCACTATTGTACGCTTCAGTTTTAATGCTGAGCGATGAAATGCCCTAATGCACAGTCTACCCTTTCCAAGTACAGATTCTACTTTGGCATACTACTTTGCTAAAGTTCTAATACTCAGCAATACTAGAACATGCTTAAACGAATAACACAACTTCGTCAGAAGCCACCATCAGCATAAGCAAAGAAACAGCACATTGTTCCATAAGTACTTTTATGATTACCTTTTGTTCCAACTTCTATTTTTGCCAAAAAAGGTTTACTGGATCTTCTGCCAAGGAACAAAAACTTCAGAGGAATAGCCAAAGTCTTTCTAATAGGCCTTATTCTGAATTTTCAAAATTGGTATAAAATTTAAAGCAGAAAGAAGTACTTATTACTAAGAAACTTTGAAAAATACTGATTTTGTTACACAATCAAGAAAATCTCAGTAAGGGCTCTGATAACTGAGTTCACATTCCTCCCCCTCCTCTTCCCTGATGTTTTAGATAAGGAAGGCAGCATTCTTGGAGAGAAAATAAAAGAACAGGCTAAAGAGCTCAGAGTGATCTGCTCCTGTTATGGTATCTACCAGCAACAGTAGAATCTATTACTGGCATTATCAAATACCAGTAATGGAATCTATTAATATTAGTGATGGGCTTTTAAAAAGTCCTTTTCCAAATCTCACTGCAAGTAGGTGCAAGTACATGGTAGAGTTTGCTATTGATAGACAGAAGATACTAATAGCTTTGAAATGCACTCTAAGTGAAATAAGCAAGAGGTCTGACATTTTCAATGATAAAATTACTCCAATGTACCTGGCAATGTTGATTGCATTGGGCCCAAATGTTGCTGTTCACACTATGCCTGAAATCTTTTCTGTTTGATATGTAAGCTTCCTGCTGTTAGGATTGATTGAACCACTAATGAACAAGCTCTTCTAGGTCAGACATCCATCCAAACACCATGACACTAAATGCAAGGAAGATTGGAGTATCGAACCTCCATCCAGAAGTCTGACTGGAGCACTAACTGAACCACAGGACTATCAAACAGGTAGAGAAGTCATGGAAACCAAAAAGCAAATGGAGAATATAGGCACTATTAGAATAAAGTGTTATTTCTTGTTGCTCACAGAGGATAGAGTAATTAGATGTAGAAGAGCATATAAACTGTTGGCTGATCTTCACATCAAAAATACATCCCCTCCAGAATACTGATTTTGACCAACTTCAGAGAGAGTCTTTTGAAATTACTTGCTCATTACATATAGTCCAAAAGAAAGCCTTGCCACCAGTACATGATCTGTACTGTTGAACTGTGGAGTTACCAGTCATGATTCTTGTTGAAACATCTGCTGAGACTGCCTGTTAAAGACTCTTCTTTGCAGGCAGGCTAACTGGACCAGCCTGTGGACAGATTAATTTGATAACCTTTTCATCAGTTCCCAGTACTGCTGCTTCTTCAAGTGATCCAGAAAACTATACTTTCTCCCATTGGTCCTGTGGTAAACCAGTGTTATCAGATAACAGCATTTGTAAAAGGGATTTTTGAAAGTGTGACAATAAAAGTTCACATGCTTTATATAAGCAGTTCCCAAATCCTGCTACAAAGGACACAACTGCTAGTTACAACTCCATTTACAAGTAACCATGAAGCTTATTCTAGGTGGTGGAATCTGCAGCTACAGCAGTTTGAAAGCTTGCATTATGATGCCTAGAGTGTTTTCATGAAGTGAAAACTTGTGAAGGATGTCCCTCTAAAGCATTAAGAAAACCTTTACAGAACATTAGTTTCATCAGTTTTCCTTTGCTATGTGAGCTAGACATCTGTTTCACTACCAGTCTGGAATTCATGGAAACTGGAAGGGAGTGAGGCCAGTTTCTCCAGATTGTGCTGCTGTATTTTTTCACCATAACACCTTTTTACGGTATTAGCAAGATTTCAAAACCTTGCCACTGATATTATATAAGCATAGGATAGCATATGAACAAAGAGATAGGAAAAAGTACAAATTGTATTTGAAGATGCAATCATATCTGGAGATTGGATAAAAGGTCTTTTAGTAATCAAGTTAGATATCAGCATCTTCCAGTTTTCCACCAATCAGCTCTTTAATCTGGACTAGTAAAATAAACTTTGCCTGTCATGAAGAGAAGAAATGGAAGCATCAATTTAAGTTAAAATTCCATGGAGTAGCCTGCTCTCCAGATACTGCTGTGCCTTGCTGGCCCTAACAGACCATTACTGACAAACTCCTCCAAGTAGTTTTGATACTATCAGGAAATGAAAGGACATTCTGTGTATGAAGAATAATTCAGGCCCAAAAGTCTTTTGTGCACTGGAACCAGACACTAACAAAAAATAAACGACTCAAATAGCACGGAAGGGAATTAAAATACATTCCCTCGTGTTATGTTACATGATAAAAGGCTTCTCTGCACACAGAGGAGTACAGAGCTAGGGGAAACCTCCAATAATATCCTGCCCCAGCTACACCCAGGGCCATCACGTGAGAGTACTCAGCACATTAAAATAAAAAAAAAATTAAGAAAATCAGCAGGAGGTAGGAGCCCCTGCCCAGGTTCTTCGGAAAGCTGCCACGGAAAAGCCATCAACCTTATGGTCCTAAAATGAACCTATCATGACTGACAGAGGCTCTCCAGAGCACCTTTCAGACTTAGGGATGTTACTAGCTACAGGACTATGAGACTTAATATGCTATGCCAGAAAGAGCATTTTGAGATTGTACAAGACTCCTTATGGCAGAAATGAAAGGCAGGGAAAGGGAGAGATCCAGATGATTTCAGGAAGAACAGTGTAGGAAAATAGAAGGGTAAGTGCATAAAAGGATCCAGTAGTATGTAAATACTTTGCTGCTCAGCATGCTTGTCTGGCCATGCTCTGCACCTGATATGACAGTCTGTTCTATCTTCTCATCAAACTCCATTTTTAACTACTTTCCTGGGTGAGGCAGTCTCTATTCTGTGTGCACACGTGATATGGAGGTCTAAGCTCCAGCAACTGGCGTCATGCCATGGGTTGTAGAGATGTGTATAACTGCAGTACCAGCAACGGGAGCAAGTATGTATGTCAGTGTGTGACTGCTAGAGATCAAGCCAGACTAGGTGGCTTAGGAAGCCAGGTATTGAAGTCAAGCTGTAGGTCAGGGCTGGACCATGTGTGTGTGTCTCTGAGTGAGGCAGCTGGAGATTTTGGCTACCAGAGGGACCAGGGCACCCAGGCCAACTATTGGAGAGACTGTAAGGTCTGCAGGTTGACTGAGATAGCATGTGTCTCATTCTCTGTGTTTCCTTCTCCTCTTCCTCTTCACCCAGTGAGAGACAACTGGAGACAAGGGGATATAAGGGCCCGTTACTGCATAGTCTGAGAGTGTAAACCCAGCTCCTGTGGGATTCACAGAGTTTGAGTGAAAGGGTGAGGGCATGCGTGTTTCTGACTGAGGGGTCTGTAACAGCAAGTGCAGTAGGTTTGCAAGCGTGCACTTCTGTGTGCCAGTGACTGGGGAGACTGGGAATCCAACGCCAATTACATGAAAGACTGAGCATTGAGGATTATTACTGGGGGATCCAGATTGTACATATAAAGGTCCACTAATGGGCCTGCATCCTGATCAGCCAGCGAGTGCAATTGGATAAGGCTGTTGATGCTGGTTTCTACCTGTGCTGATCTGTACAGCTGGCTGTGTGTATGTGTGTTGTACATGTGTGCGTATACGTGCATTAGAAATACATGCTCAGCCTCACTACTGCTTGGTCTGAGGGGGCATGGAGCTGCAGCATCCTCAGGCTACCTGATTCGGAATAGGCGAAATAGAAAGGGAGCTAAGTAGTAGAATAAATGCCTGCCTTTGTTTTGGAAAGGTACAGGTTCTGTTGCCCTCACATGTGTAAACCACTACCTACCTCTTCATAAGAGCTCTTCCACAACAAGAATTTCTGAAGAGGGAAGAGGAAGATTTGGATTTGCATAGATAAAATTTGTTCGACTTAGTATCCATTTGTCACCTGTAGTGCAAACTACAGCAAATGCCTTCAAGTGAAGATACAGATACTAAACACAGAAATCTCTGATTCTCAGAATACCCATCAAAATAGTTGCTACATAGACGACAACAACAGGTATACTAAAAACAAAAGATAGCATACCGGTTTCTTTTTGTATCTCTTCATAGTTATCCTTCAATTCTAGCAAACAAAAGACTTGCCTGAATGCCAACCAAATCAGTTGAGTGGTGGAGTGTCTACATACCCTTTACACTTTTTAAGAAATGGATCTGATATATCTGAGACATGCCAACCCCCCCCACCCCGTAGTCCAAAAAAAACATATACCACAACTATCTCAAAATTGCTTTTCAGTATTTGTCAGAATCACTTACCTGTACAGCTTTTGGATTGCATGGGCTGCATTCTTCCTCACATAAGGAGATAAATCAGAAGAGGCTTCCTTAATAGCAAGCATCATAATAGGAACAATAATTGGGACGCGGATACTGGATAAAACTCTTAAAGCACTTGCACGGATTAACTGATTAGGATCCTAAAGAATGGGAGAGAAGGGGAAAAATAAAATGAGATAGTGCAGAAACACATCATTAAATTCTCTGCAGTGTTTACACTAATTAGTAACCACACATGTAAACACGTAGATCTGAGTATCAGTCAGGCTTGCAAGCTAGGGCCACACTAATAAGAAAACATGCCAAACTTCACACAAAAAAGCTTTCAACAACCAAAAAACGTAAAAGAAATTAAGAAAGAAAACATTGAAACGTTATGAAAATCTGGAAATCTGGCAAAGGAAAACATGAACATAATTCCTGTTCCCAAGCAAAATATGGCAATGATAGATAAAAAAAGACTAGTATTTTATTTAATGATCTGAAACATTTTCTGCAATCCAAGTGGAATTCAGATATTCTGGAAGACACACCTAGCTCAGTTTTATTACTTAAATATAAGAACTCTCAAATGAAAACGTGGTTCTTAGTTGCATTAATCCTACTCAAACTCTTGTTGACATATCCATTTTATGCTTTACCACAAGATATACACTGAACAAAATGAATTTCCTTAAGAACATGTCAAAATATTGAGCTAAATGTAAATAGCTTGGAGATCCAACAATAGCACAAAACACCTGTATTTGGAGGAACTGTTATGTAAACCTCATCCACTAATCATGGCCTCGGGACATATCGGAGAGACTTTGCTTAATCAAGTCCTAAATCCCCTAAAATCTCGCAAACTGAAATTGCAGCAGCACTAATTCAGTGTACTGTCTGCCAGAAGGCCACTTCCTAGAGAACATTTCTCCCAAGGACTGAGAGTTGGCAACATTGGTTTTCAGACTGGTATTACTTAATGATCAATTCATCTAAGTTCTCAAAATTCCCACACCTTAGCAGCTTCTGAGTAGTAAGTATCTGGATGGTGAAAGCACTTAATTTGACAGTTTTTAGAAAAACAACTTCTTATCAGAGTTTGCAAAGCTCATCTCCAATCTCGTAAGTTTTAAAATACCCTAAAAGTTCTTTCTAAATAGAAAGAAAAAAATCCCCAACATGAAGCCAAATTATAACTTTGTTACAAAACCATAAACAAAAGGTTACAAAGAATGAACAGAAAGAATAATTACGTTCATCTACCTTCCACAGCAGGCTTAGTAATTTTCTTAGTTGCTGAAAATCTCAGCTAGCTTGGAGTCTATGTCCTTGCCACATCACCACTTCTTGAGTTACTCACAGTCACAACACGAGTTATCCCCTCTCCTTTTGTTCCCACAATCCACAGCTTTTTTAAAAAGTTACGCCATGAGAAGTGTTCACTGTATACATATCTCAGTAAAAACCATACGATACAAAGTCATTTGTATTTTAGCTTTTCGTGGCAGTCACAGATAGTAAAGGTAGTACACACAACTGAGACAAAGCTTTAAGGAAAGGGGTAGAAAGCTCTCTAGTCAGTTGTGGGGTGCTCCTACAGTTCCAAACTTGGTGCTCTCATTGCAACATTTTCCAACAGGATGCAAGGTCTAGATCAGTGACATGACAGAAATAATTACGAACCTAGAGTAACCTTACAAGAAGAGTACGAGAAAAAACCCAACCTTCTCTTATTATAGAAGCTGGACAAATTTAAGGACGGAGACTTAATAGATCTTCCTTTTCTCCACAGTCACACTTCAAGGGCAAGCCTAATCTTTGTTCTCCAGTCCTGTTCCCCAATGTGATCTGAATTTGAAATGGAACAGCAAAAAACGCTTTTTCTTAAGTGCTTTTAATAAAAAGTAGCCATGTGCAACACATTATATATTTAAATTTAGGTAGTACTACCCTACTTATGTTCCAATTCTCTGTTGTACACAAAGATGTTTTACACAAACTAAAAGGAACACACATGGTTCAGGGTAATAACAGGGTCTTCTTTTGATGTACATAAGCTACCTTGCAAAGAGAAACGGGATTCCAGAAATTAAATGCTGGGCATGTGAATTTGAGAGCACCAATCTGCTGCCTTTCTTTCGGGAAGTAATTTTACTTTATGCAGGCTTAGCTGCTTGATGAGGTTTGAGATAGCACAAAAAACATTGTCAATGATGTAATTTGAAACTGCTTTATCAGATGCAGACATTTACATGCTTTACTTTACCAGACTACACTTATACAGATATTTTTATTTTTGTGATACCAGCTCAGAACTCTCTATGACATGTTGTTTAGTACTCACTCACTTTTAAAGCACGCTGGAAAGTACTGATGGACAATAATGCTAGATCTTGCTGCTCCTCTGCATAACGCATCAGATAAACATATACAAGTTTTTTTTATCTGAAAAGAAAACCACAACATAGTTATCAGAAAGTTTAGAATTCTACAAAATTAAGTCCTAGATTGCACAATTTCACCAACATTTTCTTCTTTGAAGGAAGGGTTAATGTATCACTGGAGTACTCACATGCTTCTCAAATGTCTTATGATTTACTGTAATTCTTCTAACAGAAACTCCCTGAGGTGCTGCAATATTACCTAATTAACAGCACAGTCAGATGAAGGCTAATAAAAGAGTACTGCTTTATATTATCAACTAGTAAATAAAGACTTGAGTAATTTAAGAAGTCGACATGTGGCAAGTGACCACATGAACAGTCTTCATGGTTTTTTCTTATGGAAAGTATGTTAAACTGCAATAGCCAAGGATTTCAACAAGCTCATTTTAGTTTACCCTGAAACTCAAAAATCACAGAATGGTTTGGGTTGGAAGAGACCTTAAATATCAACTAGTTCCAACCCCCCTGCCATAGGGAGGGACACCTTCCACTAGATCAGGTTACTCAAAGCCCCATCCAACCTGGCCTTCAACACCTCCAGGGACAGGGCATCCACAACTTCCCTGGACAACCTGTTCCAGCATCTCACCACCCTCACAGTAAAGAATTTCTTCCTAATACCTTAATCTAAAATTACCCTCTTTTAGTTTTAAAACCATTACCCCTCATCCTATTGCTACACTCACTGATAAAGAGTCCCTTCCCATCTTTCCTGTAGGCCCTCTTTAGGTACTGGAAGGCAGATATAAGGTCTCCCCAGAGTCTTCTCTTCTCCGTGTTGAACAACCCCAACTCTCCCAGCCTGTCTTCATAGGAGACGTGCTCCAGCCCTCTGATCATTTTTGTGATCCTCCCCTGGACCCACTCCAACAGGTCCATGTCCTTCTTATGGTTAGGGGTCCCAGGGCTGGACACAGTACTCCAGGTGGGGTCTCATAAGAATGGAAACAGAGGGGCAGAATCACCTCCCTCGATCTGCTGGCCACTCTTCTTTTGATGCAGCCCAGTGTACGGTTAGCTTTCTGGGCTGCAAGTTCACATTGCTGGCTCATGTTGAGCTTTTCATCAACCAATGCCCCCAGGTCCTTCTTCTCAGGGCTGCTCTCAATCCATCCTCCGCCCAGCTTGTCTCTGTGCTTTGGATTGCCCTGACTCACGTGCAGGGCCTTGCACTTGGCCTTGTTGAATTTCATGAGGTTTACACAGGCCCACCTCTCAAGCCTATACAGGACCATCTGGATGACATCCCTTCTCTCCAGTGTGTCAACTGCACGATACAGCTTGGTGTCATCAGCAAACTTGCTGAGGGTGCACTTAATCCCACTGTCCATGTCACCAACAAAAATGTTAAACATAAGTCCTGACAACAACCCCATGGGAATGCCACCGGTCTCCACTTGGACATTGAGCCATTGACCACAATTCTTTCAGTGTGACTATACAGCCAATTCCTTATACAGTGAGTGGTCCATCCGTCAAATCCACGTCTCTCCAATTTAAAATCAATTACTTCAACATATTTGAAAGAGAAAACACCTTCAAGCTGAAGTGTGGTAACTTACACTATTTAAATCTGATTAAAAGCACTTCTGACTATGTCTTGGACAAAAGCAAAGTGTATTAGATCCACCTTTGCCTGACTACAAACGTTCAAAAGATGTAGCCAATATAAGCATACTACAAAGGATGCAATGTTCAAAGATTAAGAAAACCTCAGTATGATTTTGGGAGAGGATGGTATTCAATTTAGTTCACTTTACCCCCTCATGGCCACCGTATGCCCAGGAAGCAGTGAAAACATTTTTTATATTTGAGTTGTAAACCTGCTATTGGGGTTTATAATGGAAAATTCTGAAAGACCCTCAACTACAGCTGTGCTATAATTACTGTCACTATCAGAAGATGTATCTTTGTGCCAATTCTGGCAAAAAGCATAATATTAAATCACAGAAGGTTACACCATACTAAATTATTTGTTGTTCAGCTATACACAAGCAGCAATCAACATTGACCACAAGAGGCCTATGCACTGAATGACTGCAGGTGTGCAAAGAAAGCCTCCTTGCCTTGAACCCACTCTGTGACTAGAAATGGAAGCACTTAGAGCTTCGTGACTACACTATTCTTCTACCATTTACCTTCATTCAATGTTGAAATGCTCCTTTCTATAAAACTAATCATAACAGGGGCACATTAGGCTTGAGGAACACAGAAAGATTTGTTTAATTAGTTTATCAATATAAGCACATCAAACTCCATGAGTTATTGACCAAGACTTATTTTTGTTCTATACCACCAATTGTTTATTAGGTCACTTTTTGTATCCTTACCATCCATGACATGATGCACATAATCAAGTTGAGGTCAGTGTGTACTTATAAAAACAAAAATCACAAGGCACTTCGGTAAACAATAAGATGCCCTTTGCTTCTCTTAAAACAAAAGAACGTGTTCTACTGCTTCTTCACCTCCATTTCCCTGTATCAGAGCATTCAGCCCTGATAAAACATTTTAAAAAAAAAAACCAAACCAGCAGCCATTTCTGGGCAGGAAAGTCACTCGAATACTAAGTCACTCAGGTGAACTGATGCATTTGCTATTGCATTCTAGCAATTTGTACAGACACATTTGTGTAAGAATTCTTAAGGACAGGAAAAAATTTGGCAAAACATTTCCAGAAAACAGTATCAGGATCAATGTATTAAGAATCTGACTTAACCGAGTAATTTCTCATCATTTCAAAAGCATCCTAAAAACTGGACCATGATAAAGGTTTCTGAGTCACAGATGCCTAGAAGTATACCTACATTATGACCTAAATTTGTCATCTAACTAACCCTGAGAAAGAAATTAGTCAGCTGGCTTTACTGAATGCCCTCACCTCTTTTCAGTTTAACAGTCTCTTCTCACACGAATACGTTAGCACTAAATAGTGGAAAAATAAGTAATGAGGAACTTTGACTACAGGATAGAGGAAGATATGTGAATTCACATATCTATCTATTTGTTTTAAAATATAAGAAAAGGCCCATAAGATATAAACAGTGAATAAAAGGCTTCTACTAATTCATGTTAGGTTATGTGATAAAACCTTGTCTGCACACCCACAAAGGAGCACAGAGACACAAAGGGTGTGGAGGTGGGTGTTTGCAAGTAATAACCTGCCCTAGCTTCTCTCAAAACCATGACAGGAACCATCAGCCCAGAGGTGCAGAGAGACACAGTAGTAGGAGGGAACCCAAATTTAGGACTCAGAGGAAAGGACTCCCTGTCAGGCCCCTCCCAGGAGAGCCTCAGCTCCCATGTCCAAGTGTTAAACCCACGAAGAGTTAACACCAGAGCACCTTTCAGACTGAGGGGCTTTTCTGCATACAAGTATGGCATGCAGATGAAGAGTATTTTAGGATTGCAGCAGACTTATCATGGGATGTTTTGGGGAAGAACCAAAGTGCAGGACAAGTGAGGGAATCTATGTGATCTGCGGAGGAACAAGTAGGGGAAAATAGAGGGAAAAGTGGATCAAAATGGCTGGACGCATCTAAACAGTTTGCTGGTTGGTACATCTACCCTTCTGTGCCCTGCACCTGATCAGCAGGTATATTTTCTCATTAAATTCCATTTTTAACCATTTTCCTTTGTGAGGTACTCTGCATTCAGTGTGAAGGTGCACGTATATGCCAGCAACTACAGCCAGGCCACAGTCCGGAGGGCGCACGTGTCCTGGGACACCAGCAACTAGAGACACTAGAGTGAGGGGACTTAAGTGCACCTTCAGTAACTGGAATGGGACTTCAAGTCATAGTGCCCACCACCTGGAACAAGTGAGGGTCTGGCTGACAGAATCCAGGCTGGGCCCACAGGCCAGTAAGCCCATGAGCATGGATGCAAGCAACTGAAGAGACTGGAGTATGCGAAACCAAGTGCAAACCCATGTGTTAGTAGTGCCAGTGACTGAAATGGGTGCAGGTGTACCAGTGGATCAAGCTGCACTAGCCAGTGAGTAGATGAAGTGGCCTGGGAAGGAGCTAGGTAAGGCTGTGGGTATCTAAGGGTAAGACCACAGAAGGAACTCCTATGGCATAGACCAAGGGAATCTCATCCAGCTGTCAGAGAAACCAGATGGTCTGTGGGTCTCTAGGGACAAGAATCATGTGTTTGTGTGCATCTTTCTAAGGGCATAACAACAAGTGGTTGGCTAGTAGAGGACTATGGGAGTTCTGGCCAGGTCACTTGTGCATCTAAGGGGAAGACCATGAGGAGGTAGCTACTGGGTGACCAGGGGAGTCCTGCTTTACATGTGTTCACGTGCGTACAGCAGTTTGTACTAACAACTGATATAGGGCTGCAACCTCAGGGGCTCATACGTCCAGGTGCCAGCAATGGGGGTGACTGGGATCCAGGGGCCAGCCACTGGGCAGACATGTCTGAGTCCATCTGCTGGATGGATCCACACTGTATGCATGTCTCTATACATACATTCCCACTAGCAGACCTTAATCTTGAACTGCCAAGCTGCTGGTGCTGTTTGCGTTCATTTGAGTATGCTATACATATGTATTTCTTACGTGTGTATATACACAAAACGTGTACATGTGCACACCTACCAGGAACACAGTCCCAGCCCCAGTACTGGTTGGGCTGGAAGCCTGGAGCTTGGGCAGTCTTGTTTCTGCCAAGTTAGTGGTTCCATCCCTAACAGTTAAAAGCACCCAAGATTAATAATACTGTGTAAGGCACTCCCCTTTGGTGTAAGGTATCTCTGTTCAAAACTGGACTTAAGAGTATTCATAACTTACAAACCCAAGTTAAAGAGGAAAAGAATATTCAACTAGTCTGGTTCCTTACCCCATTTCCTTTTATCACCTATTACTAAGAGTGCAGTTACAATTTCTAAAATTGTTTTAATACAGTAAGTTTTGAAATATTCTGAATTGTCATCTTTGAACACTTATGCCTCTTTGACCTACCAGAGCTCAGTATTTGGCCTCAACCAGATATATGTATTTTCAAAGAATGGAAAAAACTAAAGTTTTAAAGTAGTAGCTATAACAACTTCTTTAAAGCTAAAATTAGACTCAAACTTGACTATTACTATCCATCCTTGTAAAATCACGAAGATGTGTCTTCAACCTGCTGTATCACGGCACATTAGAGACAGACAGGAGTTTGCTGAAGTTGTTATTGCAGGAAATAAGATCATTAGTGCCTGAAGCCAGGGAAAAAGCAATGTTTTGTTCCCATTAATAATGAAGGCTGAAGCACATATTTCCAGGAGAGGAGGGAAGAATTGGAGCACACATTCAATTGACTTCTCTTCTTAAAACCCAGTGCTTCAAACCACTATTTCCTGCATTTTTCCAAAATCATGATCCTGTGCAGTAGGAAGTAACTAATATCATTGCATGTTCACTCTGCTTTCCTGAAACTGATACTTGATGGTCACTACGTGGTCTGGAACTACAAACTCACAGATGTTATTTTCATCCAAATCTCATTTGTCAAGTCAACTGTAACTCTGACACCTCTGCACTGGAGCTGGCAGTGTTACACATAGGACTGGTAATGGGCATCAGAGTAACATTTCTTTATAAAGATCCTGGTTGTACAACTTTCTAACACAGATGCTGCTTTGGATTTCCTCGAGCCACATAGTAAGCCTGTGGATTTAAACACACCATAGTTGAATGCAACCTCCATTTTTTAACATCCTGGAAATTTGAATTTTCACTAGTCCAAGATGGATTTTTTCTTTTTCTTGCTTTCTTATCACAAAAAAAAAAAGATACAGAAGCAAGCTACTTTGTGTGTCTAACACCTGATATTGGGGCAAGAACAGACACATACGCTGCTAAAATAAGCCTGAAAGAAAAACTTCTACTTTTGCTATTGTTTTTATCTACAGAAATCCTGAAAACGATTATTAAACATGTCCTCTTTTAATTAAAGTCTCAGAACGTAATGCAAGTTGAATAAATTCAGTCAAGCAACTTGTCTCAAGATATTAACTTCTATCGCAGATGATTCTGACTAGTTTGTTCATCAGCTCCTTTTATAAGTAGTTTAAGTTGTTCTCGTCTGCCCCTTCATACACTCCTTTCATAATTCTTCATACAAAATAAATGAGTAAGGGCTTAGTCCCAAGATCCACCCCCCAAAACAGTCATGTCTCCAAAAGATTCTGAGATTTGAAAGCTACTTTTCTGTAATATTCTGGAATCACAGGCATTCATATTAATAAAGCATTAAATAAATTCTCTAAAGTAAGTTATCAAAAGAACAAACATTTAAGTATTGTGAAACAAAAAATTATTTTAAACACACTTCATTAGTAACATCACATTTTGTCTAACCATGAATTCATACAAAGACTTGTTTAACTGAGTTAGTGATCTCACTCTGCAATCCTAATGCTGAGACACTCCTTTTATAAATATACGATTAGAACAGTGAACTTCTTTACCCAACCCTTACCTCTTAGCCTTGATCTGCAAGAGACATTTTTAAATACAAAGTAACACAATCCCTACTCAAACAATGCAAGTAGCACCACGCCTCAAACTATTGTACCTTTCCTGAGATTCACCACCCCACACTTCCACAAACTTTCCCTAACCAATCAGTTTTATAAATGTAAACATTATTATTCCTCCCTCCAAATCACCCAGTAGGTTCCTTTAGTTTACTTATTAAACTATTACCATAATGCTGTCACTGAAATTAAACCCTGAGAAATTCTATTTTAAAAAATCCTAGAGATTTTATGGTTTATGTTGAAGTCCAAGTACACGTAGACAAGATTTTCATAAAGAGATCTTCCATAACAGTATGCTTAATGAGCTATAGGAATACCTCAATATTTTTGCTGGCAACATTCTTCACAACAGCAGGAAACAGCTCAGAAGCATTTTTTCCATTTGCAATCATCTATAAAAAAAGAGGCAAATCTTAGTAATGTAATAATATTATTTATTAGAGTGGGCTTTCCATTTTTTTTGGGGGTGGTGGTGGTGTTTTTTTTTTTTTTAAAGAAGCTAGCATTTATTCCAGATTTATTTAAAACCTGATTTCTATGAAGTTGACAATACAGTCTAGCTTTTTTTGTTAACTATTAGACTTTACACGATACTGTCAATACAACAAAACCCTTGAGAACTGGCCAGTTATGAAGTTTGGGGTGTGTGTGGAATCAATTAACTGTACTTTACTATATTGGACTGCAAATCATTTTTAATGCTTTAATAATTACTTAAAACAAAGACCTTGCTAATCTGAAAAGCTTTACAGAATCACCTGTTCGGAGCTCCTATCCAGAAAATACCCCACATCAACAAAAAAAAAACCCCACAAACAACAAAAAACAACATCAGAAGTCCTGTGCATCTTCCCTGGAACAATCTTGGTGTGCAATAGAACCAAGGAGAGAAAAAGAAATACAGACATTGCACTTCAAAAAAAAAAAGCATGATTGTTTTCCACAGCAAGTTGAACATCAAAGACCTTAAAGTGTTTATACAAAACAAAAAAACAGCAAGGTAAAAAGCAAGAGCAGTCAACCCACTCTGATTTATTTTTTTTTTTTCAAAAAAAAAAAGGAAGGAAGTTTTCATATTTGATCTCAGAGATATCAGAAGCTAGTGTATGTAGCAAACAATAAAATGGTCTCAAAGAGCACAAACAACAAAACCCCAGTTCGGCTTCAGCCCTTGTATGAACAGCCTAAGCAGGAAGTTATTTATAAGAAACCAAGTAGATTAGAAGGAATAAAATACTTCAGTATACACTACAGCTGCACAACTCTCATATTTCTTAGATCTAATTCCAGCAGAATGCCTGCCAGGACTTCATGTCCAAGCTGCAAACCATGGAATTTCACGAACCTGTTATATCAAGTGTTGCTGAACACAGATGAACTCAGAGCACCCTCAGCTGTGGTCAAGAGCAGGATCCAGTCAGACAAATATCAAGCTAATCAGAAAGCACTAGAGCTCACTAAGACAAGCAAATATGCCAGGATCCAACACAGGAACATGAGTTCTGCAGCTGCAGTTGCTGCTGTTTATAACTATCACACATTCCTGCTATTACTCAACATTATACAGCTGATTAAACTTCATATTCCTAACTCACAGCCTGTTTGTGTATTTCATTGATAAAACACATCAAGGGCATAAAGAACTAGGATCTTGTGCAACAAAAGCAAGAACATGCAAAACCAGGCAATACCTTGACAAACTGTGTATTTGGAGAAGGTCAGAAGAAAGACACCAGAAGAGGAAAGAACGTAGTTCAAGCTATTAGTGAGGGGGCTTTTCAACAGGGTTTAAGAGCAGCTGTCCAGCGCAACATTACAATTTAACCAACTTAACATCTTAAACTATTTCTTGCAGCTGTATTAAAGCAAAGGAAGTGACAAACTAAAAAGCAAGTACATTGTATGTGTTCCAAGGGGTTTTAACTAAGAATCTAAATTAAACCACTGCTGTCAGGACCGGAGGGTCTTTGTAACAACTGCAAGATTCGGAATGACCACACTCAAGTAGAACTTCATAGCAAGATGCACTGTAAAGAAGTACCATACAATAAAATATTATCAATCATTTCATCTTGATGCAGCAGAAGTTATGCTACTCAAAAATAGTGATGATCCTTAGACTTCCCTGATAGGCTGTAACAGTATGACTCTATGCATTACTTGCATTATTTAACTGATCAACCATAATAGCTCCAGTGTACCATGTAAATATGTATTTAGAGTCTTTTAAAAGAGTGTATTTTGACTCATTAAGTCATAACGATTAGTGTAAATCCTCCTTAGCCCATGGATCATTAACCTGAAAGAACATAATGGTTCTTTCCAAGACTAAGGTCTATCATGTCGGTTTTGTCGCTGTGCCTAGACATTCTCCAATTGTGTTGTCTTACATAACTAGAGTTCCTGTACAGACAGAGTACTTATTCTAGAATGAAAGTTTATGTAATGTCAAGGCATACTGAACTTTTTCCCCCCCATAAGAGACACACAGACAGACGAAATTCTCTGTGGGAATTTGTTTCCTAAATTTATGCTCCAAAATCTTCAGGAGCAAAATTCCACTGAGATTTTTTTCCCAGATGAGAAGTTCAGACAGGTTTCCACACCTGGTAACAAGAATAGCTTGGTTGTTGTAATATCAGTGTATATTTTAAAAGAAATATCAACTATTGTTTTTTCATACATACAGTAGAATAAACTTGGTTCTGTACACGCTTCAAATCTTTTTCTAAACCAACAGTGTTACTCGTAATCTTCCAGAGACTGCAATTATTTTATGGTATGCATGTAAGGAAGAAACATGAAAAATAACATACTGACTAAAAAACATCACTGATCATTGAAGTCACACGTAGGTATTTTATCTGAAGGTAGGCTTAGACACCTTCATGTAAGAGGTGGAGTGGAAAGATCAAAAATGGACTATTCCTATGCTTGAAATTATGTTGTTAAAAGTCACTCTCTGCAAGATAGTATTGGTTTTATTTGTAATGAATCTCCTCCTCCCCATGACAGAGTGTGCAAACCACCTTAAAGGAAGAAGCAGCAGCAAAAAGCCATAAGCACTGTTCTCCTGGTACTTTTCCATCACATCTATATGGACAAATTAAGGTTCCAGCTCTTGAAGTACTTACTAAAAGAGTAAAAAAACCTTTTGGTATGCACAGCTTTTTCCTTTACCTAAAACTACTGAAAAAGGGCATTCCAGGGAGACACATTAAACAATACTCTAACAATAGAGTTCCTTTTTCCTCTCATAATAAGGCTAGAGGAAGCCTTTCATCTCTGCAAAACCCACCTCATCCATGAGAACTCTCTAAATGTAAGCACACAATTAGTAACATGCAAGGATCTTTGTGCCCAGCAAGAACATTATTACCACTGCTAGAAGGCCTTATGCTAATTGTGCAAGGTCTGTAAAGCTCATTGTTTCAGTTTGTTCTGTGAACCAGAGGTTGGTACCAGGTATCTGTTATGAAACACAGTTTAAACACAGGATAACAGCAAATACCTTGAAAATATGAAAGGGATCGAAAACAGAGGATCCAGTAATTCAAAAAACCAGCTTGAGATCAAGTAACAGTTAACCTTGTGAGCGAGAAGGCTTTTTCTGATTTAAGAAAAGAAGCAGCAGCTAAGCAAGGAAGAAATATCCAAGAAACAGGTGCCTGCTGCCACCTTGGAAAGTAGTGCTCTTCCAGCATTGCGCAGTGGTCAGAACAGGGACAGAAACCAAGGACTGGGAACTTACAAAAGGACAGAAATCTGGAACTGGGAAATGGAGTAGCAGAAGAAAGAATGTGCTCAATTCAGTTCTGCCTCCCCTTGCGGAAGAACTCTTGAGCCTGATCACCTCAACCTAAGACCATCAAGGACCACAGCTATCAGTGCTAACTTCACATCTACAGCTTCATGGTATCATATACTTTTAGGAAAATTAAAGAAACAGTTGTTAAGAAGTGCTTTGAATAAGTAGCAGCAGCAGGTATTTATGAGTGCGTTTGCTCTTTGCACACTCATTTATAAAAAGAGCATTGATTATTTTTTTCCATTTTTCTCCTACAATCAATCTAGTAAAGTTTTTGTTTAAAATTTAAAGCTGACCCCACTTAATAGTTTCTAATTCCCCAGTATACATACACATCCAGTTGTAACAGTTTCCAAACATAAAGAGATCTAGCCACTCTTTGAAAGGAAAACTAAGGGAGCAACACGCAACTCCCCCCAGCCTTCCTGCCCACAGTCATAGCCAGAAAAAAACAAACAAACAAAAAAAACAACAAAACCCCCACACTTTTCTGAAGGAAGCAGAAGAATGTAAGTTACCATAGGATGAAACCATGGCACTTCTAAAGGCCATGATTTCTTGCAATAGCACCTCTGTATGGTCAAACCCTGAGGAATCCCACATCACATCAGAGAAGATGAACCAATAAACTTTTCACACACACCCCCAAAAAAATGGTGTTATGAAATAGCAGTTGATAGATTACCAAGCTCTAATAGGTAATTGATATCTCTGGCAGGACTAGCATCAAAGGCAAAAGAGAAGACAACCAGCTTGAGTAAAATCTTCATCACTAGAGGATAACGAAGGGAGAAATCACCAGCTTTAGAGTCACAGGAAAGAACACATTTGCATAATACCTGTACCTACTCACTTCAGTACATGCATAGACAGGATAACCCACATAAAACCTAAGAAAAATAAAAGGAGGAGCAAAACAAACACAGGGGACTGAAGGAACAATGAGAGAAATCAAATGCAGAAGGCCCAAAAAAATAAGTCAAGTGGACACAGAACAGCTTTCCATAGCTTCTAATACTTTTAAGAAGAAATAAAGGGACTTTATCAACTTCATGATGTTCAGTTTATAAACACACAATGATGTTAAACATTATTTAATCACCTCTGTGCATAAACAGTTCACCTGAAATACTTAGTCAAATAAACAGGCAACACAGTTGATTTAAAAAAATCTTTATATAATCTAGAAAAGTAAAAATAGTAAATGCAATTTCTCATTTTACTTCTGCAAATGTCTGTTGTTTCCTGTCTGCTGAATTAAGACAGCAATTGAAGCTTCTCTAAAGAAACCCTTTCCTATTTAAGCTCTCACCTCCCTACTGAAAATAGTTATTTACAGGCATATTAGCACTGTTACGTAAATATTTTAAGAGTACATGACTGCATACGTTTCTGTATAGCAATTTCTACACAAAATTCCAATTTAAGGACTTCACAATACCTTTTAAACACCATTTAGACATTCAAATGCTGACTTGGTATAGGATCTGTAAAGCTAAAGCAGTATTCACATCCAAGAAATAAAAATAATAATAAAAATCCAGATACCCTAACAAATAAAAAAAAAATAATAATAACATCACATACCCCAACAATTCTTTTCATAGCATCCAGCTTTGCAGAATCTTTACTGCTTTCCAACATTTGTTTTAGGTCTTCATTTCTATGGTAGAAACACAGCAAAGCATCAATTAGAAAAAGGAAAAAATAAAACCAGAATACCATTTTTATATCCTTGCATCAATTCAGCACCATAAGGTGAAGCCCTGCTCCTTCTTGCCCAGTTTTAAATCTCATTTGTTAACATGCTGGCCTGGTATAATGAAGTGTTCAGTTAAAGAGTCTTTCAGATTCCAACAATAATGCAAGTCCATGCAACTTTAATCTGCTGTTAGCTGAACCCTGGCTGGAAGGTTGAAGTGTTGAGGCAACAGAAGAGCTCAATTTGCATCAACAACTGAGTTGCTCCTCCCTTTTCCCTCAGAGAGGGTGAGATGTAATAGCCTACAGTTGGCATGTTTGTGTTAAAATATACATAACTGACTGAAAAGCCCAATAGTGGTCTTCAATATTGTCTGAATTTCAACGAGAATCAAGTATGTAACCTTACGTTTTCATCTGCATTTCCGGACTGTAAACTGCTATCTCCATCCTTAGTATCAACAGCCTCAGATCTGTAGTACATCTATTCTACATGCCATAAGATTAAGACAGCCCAATGATTAGATGCATACAGTGTCCAAGCACTTTTCACAGGTGAAATAGAATTCTCACATGAAAATATTAAGTCCATAAGGATGTTCTCTTGCAGATATAGCTTCCCATTAGCAAACACTAAAAAGAAATCTCACCCTGCTTGGCTTTTTAGATGCAACAACATCAAAGTCTAGCTGCATTTATACATTCTGGAAGTTTACAAAAAAAGATTTTTTTTTTTTTAAAGAAATAACTTTTTGTGATGTCTAAAATGCTCGAGTACTAAAAAAGACAAAGCAAACAAGGGCTCAAGAAGAGACACCTGCAGTATTCCAGAGAGCTCTGAAAAATTCCCACGTTTACAAACCCTGTGAGATTGCACATAGTGAAGGGCAACATAGAAATCCAGACAGGATTTCAAAAGTGAATGCAAAACCTAGATATATTCCGATTTATCACTGCCCTCAGAATTTCAGATGGGCAGGAAAAAGAGGTTTAAGCCAAATCCAGAATTAGTTACAATGAGACAAATTGTTGTCATCCTTTCCCTCATAAACCTTTAAATAGCATTTTTCCTACTCACAAGGGATAGAGTCACTCTAATAGAGAAGATTCTCCTCATACTTTCAGACCCAGTACAGTATTGCATTTATTCTGTGACCCTCCATGAGAAATCCACACTGCCCACACACTTCAGTATACAGCCACAAAATTAAAAAACACAACCGGATGTGAGAAAAAACCCAAGCAACATTTTTTTTCTAATAAGCCAGAAGAAAAAATTGCAAAATTCAGGATGCAGATACCAACATGCAACTTACAATTGAACTCTAACTGCTTTTTCAAAACAAATTGTTTCATGAAACACTGGAACAACATAATACAGATGGCCTGTTGTAAATATTGGCTTCATTTGACAGCTTAATATTTACGTATTATCTTCAAAAGAAAAAAAGTGGAAGCATTCGATTTCATCATCTGCTTCAGGACCATCTCCCAAATATCACTAGGAACTCCTTATTTTGTCTACATCACACTCAAAGGTTTTTACTGGTTTTAGTTACTCCTGGAAGTGTTCAAATGACTCTATGTTCAGTCTTCTATCACTATGTTTATCTAGTTGTTTGCTTCAGTCCTTTAAATTATACTTCCCATGCAACTTTGTTCTATAGTTTGGATACTGTTGAAATCAGTTTAATATGTCTGTAGCTGGCAGCCTTCTCCATGGCAAGTGGTAACATCCAGCCTACCACCTTCTTGTAACACCACCCCACAGCTGACAGATCTGTCGTAAGTAGCTAATGCAGTGATTTTACACACCTTTTCCTATTACCGTCCTCCCACCTTCCTGGGATAAAGGCAAAACTCCCTCCGCATTAAACTCTCTGGTTTTCTGATTTCACTTCAAGCATGCTTGTGTTCACCTCTGTATCCTCACAATCCTTTTAGCCACTCCATATTTCTCCCTCAGCTCTATATCCTCATTTTTGGTATCAGAAACCAGGTATTTGTTGGTTTAGGGTTGTACCTAAAATACCTTTAATAATTTGCTTTTTTTACCTTTTAATCTTGCTGTGTAGTTCTGTTTGTAATTAGCTTTTTAGGAAGGTTAGCTTGGTTTAACTTTTAGCAGCTCTCTTTATTCCCATTGTTCTTGGTCACAGAGATAGCTTATTTTGCCGACCATTCCTGTGCACCTATTCCTCACACGATACCAAGTCAGTCTCAGTTATTTTAGATCAGCCTGAAGCGCCTTGCCTGAGACTTTGCCCTAGTTGGATATAAAAATTTCAGAGACTTCTAATTGCTTCTGCTTAAGTCTTAATCATTACTTTTTAAGCATAGCTTGTGACAGAAAATATGTGACACGGTTATCAGTTACACAGCAGAAGACTGGACTTGATTTAGAAAGTTGCTTCCAGTCCTATCCTCCTGCTTCCAGTTTCCTACTGCTATTTCACATAATCATGTACAAATTGAGATAGGAGACATCAGTAAAAGCTAAAGCAGAAGATAAGATTAATAAATTGTGATCACCTAGTTCTCATATGATTGGTAGGAGGATGCTTTGGTTCCTTGGCACAACCATCAAAGCAACTGCTTTTCAAAAAACTTAGTATCTGACTACAGAATCAAAAAGTGTTGCATGATTAAGATTTTATAGCAACTTCTTAAGATTCAAGTCTGGGAATTCATTTAGCTAATAAAATAATTAACAAAAAAGCTACCATGAAAAAAGAATATGTCAACAAGATTTGCAGGTGAGAAAGTAGAAAGTATGGAAATCGTAACTTGAACTTGAGGATCAAGTAGCAAAAATGGAGGAAGTTACACAGCACAAGATTCAAGTGCATGCTGAAGACTACCTCCCAAAAATTGGAAATGACAAAAGCAGACAGTAATTGCAGGATGAACATGAGTTACCAGTGTAACAATTACAAATTAAAAAGGCAAAAGGTGAATTTAAGATGTGAAGACAGAAGTGTTCACAGTAAGAATATTTTCTATAAGCAGTTCTATCACATAATTCAAATTAAAACATTTTGAAATATTAACAAGGAAGATATAAGCTATAGAAATTAAGACATGAACACCTGCTTACAGACAGCCTTGCTTCCCTCAGAGAAAAGCAGTAGAAAGAGAAAACAAATAGGAGAAAACCACATGCTCTTGATGAATCCATTTGGAAATTAACTGCTACATGAACAGATGAATTTTTTTAAATCTTATCTAAGAAATTATAATCCAGGATTAGCAAGCATTTGATACTTACAAAGTAAAATATTGCTCCATATATTCATATGGATCAGCAGCAGCAAGCCTTTTTTCTTCTACAGTTAGATACGGTTTCAGTGTAACCTCGAAGTTTCGCCCTTTAAGAGCAGATTTAATAGTGCAAGACACCTCAATTATTTTATCCAGCATTGTAGAATTTCGCTCCATTCTTTTAAGTCCAGTATTTAAAAAAAATAAATAGATGACTGCACTCAACCAAGCTTGCCTGCCGAGACTGAGGTCTAGTCAAAAAAAGAAAATCTTATTAAGTAACAGGATACCCACTCCCTTGCTGTTTTAACTTCTAGAAACAAATATCCTACACAGATTTCAAAGGTCATTTCCCTCCAAAAACAACTCTTATCAGCAGCCTCAGTGAACAATGGGAAAGGCAAATGTGTTTCAGTCTTTCATAATATAGTTTATTGTACGGTAGAAGAATATTTTCATCTGCTGACCATTAAGAATTTTTAAGGGAATTTCAATCCTTAAGTAAAATCCCTCAAAACAGAAAGCATAAACGCAAGCCTTATACTGCTGTTCATGTTTCTATACTCATTAGTTATTCTGAAGTGACAGTTCTTCAGTACACAATGTTATACAAATAATTTCTTTATCACTTATGTCCACCTGCCAGTAGCTCAGGAAAATGCAAGCAACCCTCCAGCTGCATCAATACTTTTGCCTCTCCTCACTAAAACTTTGAGAGTAATTCTAGCCTTACAGAGTTACGTACCTATTACAGATGACTGAAATATAAGCTTCATTACTTCAGCAGCAAAACTAGGTTTAAAGAAGCCTAATCTGACGGTTTACAAATAATATGGACCTATATGAACCAGGACAGTAATGATTCCAACAACAGTACGTTCAAAAAAACCTGTGTACGAATAAGCCCATTTTCCCTAACAGTAAGAAGTGAAGTGACTTTCCGAGAGAGAAGAAGAAAAAACAAGAAGATTCCCACTTGTCTGCCCACTGACATATCTAAGAATGCAATGAGATTTCCCCGAGTTCCTAAATTGTAGTCTAGTGTCTTAACCTCTATATAATATAGTCCGACCATCCTAAAAAGTTGCCAGTTGAAAGCACTGGAATAGACTATAATTAGAAACATTATCACAGAATAACAGTATGGTGGGGGTTGGAAGGAACCCTAGGAGATCATCTAGTCCAACCCCCCTGCCAGAGCAGGGTCACCTAGAGCAGACTGTACAGGAACGCATTCAGGTGGGTTTTGAATATGTCCAGAGAAAGACTCCACCACCTCTCTGGGCAGCCTGTCCCAGTGCACTGCCACCCTCAAAGTAAAGAAGTTTTTCCTTACATTCAGATGGCATTTCCTGTGTTACAGTTTGTGCCCATTGCCTCTTGTCCTGTCACTGGCCACCACTGAAAAGAGTCTGGCCCCATCCTCTTGACACTCACCCTTTAGATATTTATAAGTATAGATATTTATAAGACCTCTCAGTCTTCTCCAGGCTAAACAGGAGGAAAGGCTGAAAGACCTGTGTGTCCAAGAGAGATGCTCCAGTGCCCTTGATCATCTTTATAGCCCTCCGCTGGACTCCTTCCAGTACTTCTTTGTCTTTCTTTAACTTGGGAGTCTAGAACTGGACACAGTACTCCAGATGTGGCCTCACCAGGTCAGAGTAGAGGGGGAGGATGACCTCCCCCGATCTGCTGGTCACACTCTTTTTAATGCCCAGGAGACTCTTTTAAACCCCAGGAGACCATTGGCTTTCCTGGTCGCAAGGATGCATTGCTGCCTTACGGTCAGCTTCTCGTCCACCAGGACTCCCAGGTCCCTCTCTGCAGAGCTGCTTTCCAACAGGTCAACCCGTCTTCCTCCCTAGGTGCAGGATCCTAAACTTGCCCTTTTTGAACTTTATTAGGTTCCTCTCCACTCAACTCTCCAGCCTGTCCAGGTCTCGCTGAATGGAGGCACAGCCTTCTGGTGTGTCAGGTACTCCTTACAGTTTTGTGTAATCAGCAGACTTGCTGAGGGTACACTATTCCTTCATCTGCATCATCGATGACTATGTTGAACAAGACCAGACCCAGTACCGACCCCTGGGGAACACCGCTACTTACAGGCCTCCAACTGGACTCTGCACCGCTGATTAGAACCCTCTGAGCTCTGCCGTTCAGCCAGTTCTAAATCCACCCCACTGTCCACTCATCCAACCCACACTTCCTAAGCTTCTACCCAGCCAGTCATGCCAATCATATAAGGCTATCGGATTGGTCAAGCATGATTTCCCTTTGGTGAAATCATATATACCCATATGCAACATATATAATCATATATACCCATATACAACATGAACAGGCTATGAAATACAATCTTGTTATTTGCACAGCATCTACCAAAAAAGGCAATAAGCCAATTATTAATGTATTAAGGTATCAGATGCCTTTGTAATCTTTACCACTACAGGCTTGTATTCCTCAATATAAGAATTTGAAAGCTAAGGGAACGTAAATTAGAAACTCAAATTCATCGCCCAACTTTCTCTCATAGAAAGCATCACACATGACAAATCTACGATGATACAATATGATGGACATCACAAAACACATCCAGAATAATATATTCTTTTTAAATCACTGGTTGAATGTTAAGCTGAAGACTTAACATTCTAATTTTCTGCTATGTTTTCTTGTTTTATGATTTTAGCCTTTAAGATAGATACAACTTTTGTCTTTCTACCTCAGAGCACTGCTTTCTTCATATGCCTTTGCACCATTTCTGGATACAATAGGGGTATAAATATTGTAAGACCTACAATAGGCCTACCAGCTAGGATTAATCTTATAGATATTACTGTTAAGAAAGTAAACAAAACACACCAGTTAGGTTTTTCAAGTTCTCATTCTCTTTCATGCTCCGCCTACTCCCTGCCATTAAAAAGAAAAAAAAATGAAACTTTAAAAAATCCCCACCCCAACAACCGAAAGTTAGAGGAAAAACAAAAAGCAACCCAAAAAAACCAGCCCAAAAAACTAGAACTTGACAGTCAAGAGAACATACTACCAAACTATTTTAACAGCCTGGAGTCTTATGCTAGAAAGCACTCTGACCATTACTCTCTATGCTTATTATGGCAAACAGCAACTAAAGAACAACTCTGAATATGCCATGCTCTTGTTAGCACACAGTTGGTCACTAAAACTGGCATCTTGCTCAGATTAAGACCAGGATTTCAGATTCCATTAAGCAACATTATGCACTTTTACAGAAAACAAGAGAGGGTCAGCATAACTATACATCACTGAGGTTTAAACCAGCTATGCCAGTGACAAATCTGGGCCTCTCTCTCAGTTACTTTGGCTTCTCATAGGAACTATCACAAATCTTTAACCACATTAAAATACTAATCCATAATCTGTGGTATATTATTTGCCACTGCACCTACATATTCTGAACAACTGTTGTTAAGAGAACACAGAACACTTACTCCACCCTGATAAGATATACATTTATTAAATTTCCTATTCTTTTTAGCAACAGCATAAGATGAAACCCATAAACTGTCAGCATTTGCTATGGTTCTAATGTACCCAATTACTGAAAGAAGTCACCCAGTAATCATAAGGCTTTCTTTGTAAAAGGCAGAAGTTTCATCAGTATCAAAACCACAACTGAAGCCCAGCTGGCAATGCAACAGTAATTCTTTAGCTACCAAATCTTTACTCCTGGAAGTTTTTCAGCCTGCTATTCTACAAAGTAAGAATTTCATTATGAGTCCCCATGCCATCTATATGCCCCAAAACCTGGGAACAGTTTTAATCATCTCTAAGAAAGGGGAAGGAATTTTAAACAAATAAACTCATGGTGAGACAGAGACGTCGTATACAAGGACAGTGCTGTGTTACTTGCAAGATAAGTTTTGAGAGTACTGCAAGAATTACTGGAAGATGGGATTGAGACCAGCCCTGCCAAAAGATTCCGGTGTACTGGTTGACGAAAAGCTGGACATGAGCTAACAATGTGCGCTTGCAGCCCAGGAAGCCAACCGTTATCCTGGGCTGCATCAAAAGAAGCATGGCCAGCAGGTCAAGGGAGGCGATTCTGACCCTCTGCTCTGGCAAGACTCCACCTGGAGTACTGCACTCAGCTCTGCAGTGCTAAGCATAGGAAGGACATCGACCTGTTGGAGCAGGTCCAGGGGAGGGCAACAAAAGTGATCAGAGGGCTGGAGCACCTCTCCTGTGAGGAAAGGCTGAGACAGATGAGGTTGTTCAGCCTGGAGAAGAGAAGGCTCCAGGGAGACCTTTCAGTGGCCTTTCAGTACTTAAAGGGGGTTTATAAGAAAGATGGGGATAAGCCTTTTAGTAGGGCCTGTAGCAATAGGAGAAGGGGTAATGGTTTTAGACTGAAAAAGGTTAGATTCATACTCGATGTAAGGAAGAATTTTTTTACAATGAGGGTGGTGAAACAGTGGCACGGGTTTCCCAGAGAGGTGGTAGATGCTCCATCCCTGGAAACATTCAAGGTCAGCTTGGACGGGGCTCTGAGCAACCTGATCCAGTTGAAGATGTCCCTGCTCATTGCAGGGGTATTGGACTAGATGACCTTTAAAGCGCCCTTCCAACCCAAACTGTTCTATGATTCTAAGATATAGGAAATGGCAAACAAATCCACCGCAGGGGAGGAAGCAAGCTTCACCAGTTCTGATATTATGGAACAACCTGTTACAGAAAAAGAACAAAAGTTACAAGAGTCCCATTCAACAGAATAATGCATTTCTTGTTTTAAGTTCTCCATCCACTGCATACTTTCAGTTATGTAACTTCAACTGCATTGTTTTTGTGTTTAGGAGACTTCAGTCTGGATAACATAATTTTAACCGCAGCATACTGAGATTTATTTTTTTGCCTGCAGAACAGCAAAATCTTCCAACACGAAGTTTGAAATACTACGAATATTACCAGGTTTGAAGCAGAAAATCCACACTGACAGAGAGTTTAACCTCTGATCTGGACACCTGAGTAGTAACAAAGTCTTATGGAAGGTCCCATGTCCTCCCACAAAATTAAAAATAAATAAATAAGTAAATAAATAAATAAAATCAGTTTTTACATTTTACTGGCACTGCAAAATCCTTTAAATAAATTGGCTTAATCTAGCTCAGGCTATTGTGTAAACTCTAAACAAGTTGAAATTTAACACTTAAAGAGGAACTGTAAATTGATTTCAGAGCCATATAACATGGAAGTTAAAATGGCAGCGAGTACATGCTGCAATTTGAGTTTATTTTGTTGTTGATTTGGGGTCTTCCTCTAGCAGGAAATTAGGCAATCTGAGCTTCACTGTGTTTCATTCTACACCACAAACTGTTTGAATGACATCTTGTGGTGCTGTTCAGTATTGCCATCCTTTTCCATTATAAGACTACTTATATTTGTTGCCAATTCACAACACCAACATAGAATTCAACTATTATTTCAAGGGAGATTCAGATCATTTGTCTATGAGCATAGCTGTTCTGTGGTTTAAAGAGAAATTGAGATAAGAAATATTCTCCTTCCTTTTCCTCCACCCCTAATTTTTCAATCTGAAAAACAAACATACTACTCAAAAAGCAGATTTTTAAAGGATAGACAGCAGAGATGTGAGGAAAACCAGATAACTATAGTATTCTGTAAGGCTAAGAGCCACAGAGAAGAACAAGACCGGTTATAGTCTGAGCAACAACATAATTTAACTGATTTAATGATTGCTTTGCCAATAGCCATCTTGATGGTTTTAGGTACAGTCTCATCCTTCTCAGTGAGGAAACATATAGAACAGTGTACAGTTAAAACTGGATAAAGGATCTTCCCAGTTCTCTGTTGTGAAACTATAGTACCTGAACAATGCTCGAGCAAACACAGTACATGAACACCTGTAAGCTTCTGCTACCACCACCATCAATGCAGATATGTAAACAACCTGCATTTCAAAAGCTCTAACCAGAGGGCAGCTAGTATAACAAAGCAGTTTGAAACCCTTCCTGGAGAGGACCGTGATTTGATCTATGATTATCTGTTGTCAATAGTTATAGACACTACTTCACCCAGCAAAAAGAAAGGTTGTCTGAAAGGATGAAAAGTACCAATCTTGCAACTCCACTGCATGCAGCCTATTCTATAGTGCCCACACCTCCAATGCAGCAGGGAAGGTTCTGTGAGAGAGAAAAAAAAAATAATAATAAAAAAAAATCTTCCTTGGTGGCAGATATCAGTATCCTGAAGGCTGAAAAAGTGGCATCTGAAGTGTTGCCACCACCTCTTATCTATCAACTTACAGCCTGTCTTGAGGCCAGTGATCAGAATTTGCTCACATTTGCATATCACTTTGCAGCACTTGAGAGTTGTGAAGGAGAGTGAGAAGCAGTAAGTATTTCCACCTTTCCTGAAAATGGTGTGAAGAGACTTCTTTTAAAGATACCACCACAAAGGGGGTGCTGCCACTGCCAGAACCCACAACAGCGTTAGTATATAAATATATGTCATCAACATTTCAGAAACGCTGTTAAAGAGCATTACAATGTTGTTCATACTCTAGCAGGATGCCAAAAAAAAAAAAAATCTTTATAGGCCAAAAGAATTCTAGTTTTCTCAAAGTCAATAAACTACCACAGGGTGGCATAGCAAGGATACTCTTCAGAAAAGCAGAACTAAGAAAATCTGGAATTTCTTTCAAGTGTCAGCCCTATTTTATAACAGTGTTACAGAAATGTATTTTTAATGCCATTCAGGATGCAGATCATAACAAGCATCTAAGGCAAACATATGACAACATAATAAATATGCAGAAACCACAGCGAAGACCTTAAACTATAAAACTTGCCTTTCTGAGGAAATAAAAAAGCCTCAAAAAAATTTAATTACTACATTGCAGAGAACCACAGCAAATCAACAGCTCATTGCTTGCATCCTCGTATGTGCCAAGTGCACGGCAATAAGAATATATTCACTGCATGTCACTTCCCATCAGATCTGACCAATTTCAGCTGGAGAAGTGTTCTGTAATAGTGTGTCCATGTTCGTATACCGCATTTAGTTCCTATCCTGGTCCTGACTACAGGGTTCAGATTTTATCTTGTAGAGTCGTCAGTTCATCCAAGCCATTCATCTTTGCTGGCTTGTACATCCTACCGAAACTGGCATTATCACCATATTAGCGGGCAGAGCGCCATTATAACAGATGGGGAAAGAAAGTAGTTGCGCCAATGAGCTAGCACACGCATCAAGTTTGAATATTAGGGCTGGAGTCTCCTCCAAGAATTTCACAAATGGCAGTCTACGTACAAGCTTTCCATGACTGGTTGAACAGGATATGCCAAGGCAAAAGTGGATCAATTTAAGACTCCAAGAACATCTCTGGCAGCTGTTGAAAGCAAGTTTTTAGCTCTGATGAATTTGGAAAAGTCTTCTGCAGAGAGAATTGGGGAATGAGTACCTTAATGAAATCACCACCTTAGATCAGCTCCCTGCAAAACAGGCTAGTGCAAATCTCAGCAAATAAAAAAAAAAAAGTGTTTGCAGCCCTGCTGAGATTTCTGATGAATAGCTCAACAGAATGCATAAGCCAGATCCTCAGGAAAAAAAGTCTAATAAATTACAAATGTATTTTGCTTGGCAGGAACACAGTTTAAAGATGCAAATCAGTAAAGTTGAAAATGTGTGTTATAAGTTTTGCCATCTGCTTCAATACTGTACTTATCAATTGGTATTTACTGATGTTACTCATGTGGTTCACTTGTAAGTTTTTACATTTGGTTTAGAAACAGCAATAGCTACTTTTATTATTGAAATTTCATAATTTCCAAGAACCAAACATTATTATATTTTAATATTACATGCAGGTAAATTTTCTTTAAAATACAATTAATATAGATGAAAATCTTCTGCCCACCTGCAATTAACTGTTGGCAGTAATAGCTGCACTGTAATGTATGCAATTAACACACATTCTGTGTCACTAATTACCTCTCCAGGTTTTCTTAAAAGTTGGAAGGTGCTTCGACTTTTCATTCCTCTACATAGAGCAACAGTACATAGTGTAACTATAAAAATATCTTATTAACTTAGGTGATGTGCATCAAACAGTATCTCTCTACACTGTAAATATGATTTTGACAGTCTTCCAAGTAGGCAGTGCTCATTTCATTTCATGGATTCCATCAATCTAGACCATGGAGAAATAGCTTGAGGTCCACAAACTGGATTCAGCTTGTCCATAACATTTACATGATCCCTGCGTTCTTACCAATTTTCTGCTGAAAACTCCTGTCATGGGCAGACTTGTCTGCAGACCATTTCCATTATTCTGGTGGCCCACAAGCTGATCCTTTTTCTTCTTCTTCAAACATGTGGGGCATGTGAAGGATGTACGTCTGGGGCACCTAGAGCGACCTATGTCTGGAACATAACCAGTTCACAGACAAGTGTCAGACCACCTACATGGACACACAAATAAATTCCTAAAACGTAACTATTGAGGTTGTATAAAGAAGTTAAGGAATACCATACATGTCAACTCATATGACTCACGTGGAAAAGGGAGAGGGGAAGGAGAGGAACAGGCATCTCCAGCGATGCAATGGGGGCCATTCCACACAAGCAGGTTTAGACTGACTCATCTCAGGTATGTAAGTTCTTTTGAGTTATTGAGATATTTAACAGGATGAGCACAAAGTTTCCATCCTCTGAACACAAGACAGACCTCTGACATAATTTGAAGCTGTCTAACTAACAAAAAGGCTTTTTAAAAGCAATACATACCAAATAGGCAAGTTATATTTGCCTCTTTAGTCACAACTCAATACTCACAGAAAAAGCTAGCCCCAATTTCATACATTTGTTGTGAAATCTCTTATTAGAGAACAGTTTCAGTTTAGTCAAAAATGGTAAGAAAACAGTTTCTTATATGTTGTACTTAATAATAATTTGTGTAATAGAGTAGAAAAACCTCTTCCTTCCCACACTTTTGTCCTAAACATTTACACAGTTACCTGACAGAAGCAGACTAAAGTTGTATTTTTACAATCTCTGGGGTTTTTCCGCTCACTGCATTTGATACATACAATATATTAACTAATGAGAAACATACTATGGTGCGTGGAACTTATTACACCTTGTTTATATTAAAATAACTTCGTTTCAGTGATTATTTCCTCTTTATTGATCTTCTAACAGTCAAACTTTCCACTTACTCAGACTTAAGATGTCACCACAACAGAAGTTTCAAGGCACTGAGATATTTTCAATACTGATAGCATGTGTCTCAAACAAACCACTGATGCTAACATGTCAAGAAAATACTATGTTCATTAACCAAACTGAAGATTCTATTTGTAATTCAAAGTTAACGAATAAATCATAGAACTGCTAAAGGTAAAAAAGGCAGCTTTAGCAGGAGAATAAGACATATGGGCTTTCAACACCACACAACACTCAGAACTTTTCTATGATAGTACTTCAGCTGAGTATTTCTACTGAAATGCTAAAAACAAAACAGTTAAGAAGTAATTTATATTAGGTCAACTTCAGACCTCACATTTAAGTCTACTGATACTCATCTGTCTGCAACTTGCCTTAGGCCATTCTATATAAAAAATGCTGTAAGATTGAAGACAGTCTATTCTAGTAAACAATTTCCTTATTTCAGAAGCATTTTGGCTTGCTTACTACCTCCTCTCCATGACAAACAGAGGAGAGACAACTTTAAAAAAAGAGACTGGAACTTTTTAAAGAAAGTGTTTACAGTAATATATTAATATTTCTACTTTAACTACATAATATTGTTCAGATTAACTGGCAACAGGCAAGTGCAGGCATCTGGTCCAACAGTTAGTTACTGCAGCAACATTCTGGGCGGTATATTATGTGTCTGCCCCTTTGCTGAGAAGGAGTACTTCTTGTACCATCAGTAGATCTGAGGAAGAATCTCTCTTCCTCAGCAACAAAAAAAGTTTGCCAAGCACTGAAACACCACAGTGATACGGGACATAAGCATAGATCATATTCAGCAGTGTTGAGTAACAACGAAGAGAGATCAGCCAACAAACTCTGAAAAGCCACAACAGTAATTTTATTTTCACCAGTGGAATATCCCACTATCCCCACACTTTAATATGCAAGATGCAAAGACCCATCTTGCACTTCTCTGTATGACCAGCAGGGAGGGATCAGGTCTGCCCAGTTCAAAGAACACAAAACCAAAGCACTAAAAGATACGATATTGTCCATCGGGGCTACAGTCCCTGTTCCAAGAAGATTTCCATTTCAGCTCTAAGGAAAGGAAATTGTTTGCTTCTCAATAAGGAATTTTTGGGCTATTATTAGAGTGGACTATATGACATACAGACTATATGTGTGTAGGCATTTTCCAAACAGGCTGCAAGACAGCCTGCTTTTCTAACAATAACCCTCACTTGCAGTCCAGTGGCTTTTTCACACCATACAAGTTTCATAATCTTCCCTGCATGGTGTCTGTTCCTCAATTATCCGATCTACGCTCAGAGTTTACCCACACAAGGTCTGATCGCAGATAACTTCCTATTTCAACAAGAACTTGTTTGTTGGCCAAAAAAGACCACAGAGATCAATGCCTGCTTTCCTCTCAAGCCCTTCCTTTAGAGGATGGATCTTCTCTCCCCTCCTGTAAGTGCAAGAACAAGCCTGGAGGAGCAATTAATTAATAAGGCATGCATACATATCACAAGCTATTCTGGTTCTTCCATACTGAAAGACAATCATATACATACATGTGTACAAAAAATCCCACGACCCCAGGGCTATATTTCCCCCTGACCATTGGGCAGCCTCAGGTAGAATTAGTCACTTCAGCTTCCACATCTGATAAAACAGAGCGCGCTATACTTCACCTGCAAAATAGTCTGAAGTCTTAAGATTAAATTATTTATGTAGACATTTATGGCCATGACCAATGATTGAGATACTCCCCTCTGTGGGAAAGAGGTAGCAAAACAACAGTTAAGAAATCAAGTGCAAAGTTGGTTCTATGGAAGGGGACAGAAAGGAAGAGTGCAAACAAATTAGCAACAAAACACAAATCAGCAGAGGGGTGCCTGCGCTAGAGCAGTGTAAATTTTAACTGGAAGAGAACAGAAAAGCAAAGTACATAGTGGAATAGCAGGGGAAGAGAAATGTGACTTGTCTGGCAAAGTGAGAAGGCCCATCAGCTGCTGTCTCGCAGAGCTAAGCATCACAGTGACAGCAGCTTCGTGTTGTTGTGATTTACTTTGGTGTGGCACAAAAATAAACACATCAGTCGAGGTTTCTAGAGGATGGATGTTCTCTTTTGTGCAGAACAATCAAACTGACGAAGTAGTGATTGATTTTCCTATGTACACGAGACCTTAGTTTATGGTGCTTTTTATTGGTTGCTCTTGGAATAGATTTCCAATTTGTTGTAGGACACAATTCCAGTTTAGCAAACCTCTTGATCCTTCCATTTAGACACATTTTTGTCCTCTCCAATTTACTTTTCCTTTAAGGAGCTGAAGGCTTTTTGTGCCAACGCACTTCGGATGATTGTTTTTTTTTTTTTTTTTCCCTCCGCCATTTCCTCATTTTGACTTCTGACCAAGACACAACACTGTTAAGACCCACTTCAAGCTGGCCACCCCACCGTGATCAACAACTCCCACAAATAGTTTTGAGCACTTTTTTTTTTTTTAAATACATTTGAAGGCAAAGTTAAACTAATGCCAGTAGGGTTAGATATCAAAACAGAGGAAAAATGATAAGCAGTTCTTCAAACAAACCAACAAAAAAAATAAAACCAAACAACAACTTTACAGATTGCCCATCCCGCTACGAACACCCTGAGGGTAAGCAAGAGAACTTTTCCAGGCAGTCACGGAGCGCGGGGGAGAGAGGAGTAAAAGCAGACAACCGAGGCACCGCTTCCCCGCCACCGGGAGCCGCCCTTGCCCGGCAGCAGCCGCGAGGCCGCACTCGGGGCCTGAGGGCAGGGTCCCGTCAGCCCAGCACCACCCAGGGAACGGGTCACCGCTCACCCACCCAGAGCGGGACCCGACGGGGCCCCCACCGCCGCCCCGGCCCGGCCCCCCTTACTTCTTGGTGTCGCTGCTGAAGAGCCCGAAGGCCGCGGGAGTCGAAGGGCTCGTGGTGGACGCCGCCTCCTGAGTCAGCTCGGACGCCGCCTCTCCACCCTGCTCGCTGTAGCTGAGCCCGTTGCCGGACATGTCGCCCACGCTCCTCGCCCGCTCCGCCAAACTTACCGGCCCGGCCCGGCCCGACCCTCCCCCCGGAAGCGGCGGCGGGCACGCGCCAGCACGACGGGGCGGGCGGGTCACGTGGCGGGTAGGAGGGGCCGACCGGCCGGGGCGGAACTTCGCCCTTACCCCGGCTCGCCCTGCACGTTGCTACGGCAACGCGGCCCGGCGCTGACGCCAGAGGGCCGCGAGGAGCCGGCGGGGCCCGCGCCGGTGTGGCGGTGCCCGGGCCTGTGTGGCGGTGTCTGGGCCGGTGTCTGGGTCGGTGTGGCGGTGCCGCGGCGTTTGCCGCCCGGCCCCGGGGCGAGGGCAGCCGCTGCGCCCGCAGGAGGCAGGCCGTAGCCTCCCCGCCGCCTCGGGACTGCTGCTGTGTCCAGCCTCGCCCCTTACCGGCCCCGTTCTCCCACCCGGCGCCCCCCAACCCCACCCCCCCAGGCCTCGAGACCAGGCGAGCGGAGCCCGCGGAGCCCAGCCTCGCTCGGCGTCCCTGCGGGGGAGCTCCGGGAGAAGCTGTGGCTGCCTGGCCCCTGTCAGCAGCCGGAGCCCCGGGGCCTGGCTGGCCCGGAGGTGGCGAGCTTTGCTTCCCAGCCCGCCGCTGTGCCTTGGGCACAGCCGTTTGATACAAAGTATGGCCTATAGCATCAGCTCGTTCGTTGCTTCTAGTAATCCGTATTGCAAATTTCCTTGTCTCCCGGTAAATGTCAGTACCTCACACTGACCTCCAGGCTCACAGGTACAGTACCACTGGAGTAGCCTAGACTAACAGCAGCAGTTTACATGTGGGAGGCCATAAAATGTAAAAGGATGATTAGAAGTTGTCTGAGGAAAGTTTCCTCTAATTTCTTCTTACAATCTTTATTTTCCTGTGTGCACCTTTCCCCCTTTCCCCCAGTGTCTGAGGAATAATCTGTGTTCATTTAAATGCCCTTCTATCCATCTCCTGACATAACTTACATTAGTGGAGTCCAACCTTTTCATCCTGAGAATTGAACTAATTTCCAAAAGGTTACCGTTCACAATCAATACTTTTTATCTTGCAGAGAAAAAAAAAAAACGTGTGGGGGGAGGGGGAATGGATTGTCATAATATTTTTCTGAAGCAGCCTTTTGACTTGCTTGTCTTTCAGCAACTTGCATATTTCTGACTGAAACCAAGTCATTGTCAAGTAAATAAACTTGACAAAAGCAGTTACCAATACAGGATTTATTAAGAGTGCAGGGCTGCTACAAGGGCAGTTGTGCTCAATAGTTGCCTTTTATGGGCGCCAATATTTCAGTTTTGTTTTATGATCTCTCACAGCTTTTTTCTTTGTAGCACTGTGCCTGGAAAGTCATGGCTTAGAGTGTAAAAGTCCCAGTGTGAATATTCTTGACCATCACCATTTTACCTGTTGGTTCTTTAGACTTCCATCTTCGTCCTGCTGTTTGCATTGTTTCTTTCCCTTAGATGGAAATATCTCGTTATAACTACCATACAGAGTCACAGTAACTGTCGATACTCTTCCAATAATGTGACTTGAGGCAGACACCTCTCAGTCATACCAAGTCAGACCGCATCCTACATCCTGAGTTTTAAAGGATCAAAAAACAGAGTAGACTGCTGGAGAATTGGGTCTGAACCAGACAAAAATAGACACTTATTTCTCTTCTAAAAGTTTAAGATGTTGCTTTGATCTGCAGAGAGATCTGAGACTTCGTATCAGCAATCCTTAGAAATTGTCTCTCTCTGTTTTCCAAACCATGCATTAATTTCAAAATGTGATGGTGAGAGCACTTGAACTTTGGTCCCAAACATAGTTATGCTTACATGAAGGGGTCCCTGGCTTACATCTTTTATTTGTGTATAAGGCACATACAGTGGAGGAAGGGGTAAATGATACTAGGTCAAGTCCACAGTTTGACAGGTAGATCGATTCTAGTTTCTTTTAAGACTACCTCCCTGTTCTCTGAAGCAAGAGGTTTAAACTGTATAAATCTATAAAATAAGTATTTATTGTTAGCAATAAGAAAGATCTTAAGTACAATAAACATTCTTTTATTATTACGTGTATGACTTAAAAAGTAATCTTAGAGGAAGGAGTAACAGAAAAAGAACGATGGACTTGTAGAACATTCCAGAGAAATTTGTGGGAGTACAAACATGGGTAAAAGCAGACAAATGGGCTATTGAGGTGGATGATCATGGGACTGTGATATGAGGAGCAAATAACAGCAGTAAAGCAGAGCCTGGAAGGGCCTTAAAACTGAAAGAAAGAACAGAAAGCAAATATATGAAGATTTATTTAGTGCCACTAAAAAAGTCCTGTTAGTAAGACTAGCTATAAGGTCTTGCTATCAGTTCTTACTATCTAGTTCTACCCTGAAATATGCCACAACTGTTCAATGAATAGCCTTTTCCTGGCTATATTAACTTTTTTAAATCACCATGCAGTGATTATCTATTTGCACATTGGAATTATACCTGTAGAAAATTATATCAGAACTACTGAATTATGAAACAGAAATTACTACCAAATATAAATTGTCCACTTACAATCATTGATTACAGTATTTCCAGTTTTTGTGCAGCACAAGAAAAGTAACAGACAAAGCTTAAAACAGGAAACATAGAAGGCTTTTGCCTCTCAGTTTTCCACTCATCATGTTTCTTTCTGAAACCATTTCACCTCCAAGTTTCATACTACCTTCGCAATGGCTACTTCTATAGTATTTGGTAAATAGCACAGTTTCTTACTCTTCCATTTATAGATGTAAACAACTATATGATATGTCATGTATGGACATAGCTTTCAAAAAGTCATTGCACTGAGCAATAACTTCCAAGGCTCTATGGAAGGGAAGATGTATTTATATGGATAAATATATATGCATTTTCATCAAAAATCATTTATTGTATATACAGATGCATTTAAGGGGAAAAAATATTCATATTACCCAGCAAACTGTAATTTTGTAATTCAAACAAACATTAACTTTGTTCAGCTTTATGAAGCATTTGCAGAAGATATTTTGCAATGTTTTTTTACAAAGTTATGTCCCTTTTGTGTTTTTTTAAAAAGCTGAGCTGGGCTGCCGGATGCTTATTTGGTGCCCTCTTGTGGCTCAGATTATTAATATGCTATTTGTCGTGAAAAAGATAGGAGAGGCATTGGTAAGGAAACTCATTTTTAATGGAATTCAAGCTCTGTATAACTGAAATGTCACGATATTAAATGCTTTGCTCATATTTCTATTTTTCTGACAGTTTCTGATATACCTAAAATGTGCTGGTATTGCAGATCCTACACAAATGTGTAAGAGTTTTGACGAAACATTTTTTTTAGTAAATGTCGTTGATGAAAGACAAGTAATGATACAATACATACTTCTGAATATGAAGACTTTTCATTCAGTAATGATTTAGAAATCTGATGTATAATCAGTTACTTTAAAATTAAGCACTGAGAACTCATTCCCTAACCTGGAATAATGGATTTTCAGCCTTTTCAGCGTGAACTCAACTTGGCTGCTAGTATTGCGGGGTAATTCAGAAAAACCCTTACACAAATTAGAAATAGAAAAGTAAACCACTGTTATTTCAAAAGCACCTGTTCTCCATTCCTTCTTAGCACAACTGGCTACCATATTATCCACAGGAGCTGCTCACACAGGTGCTGTTGAAACCAGGAGACCCCAAATTCTCTTTTGTTCCTACCGCTATCCTAGAAACTCTAAAATTACACATTATGTGTCTTCTGGCTTCATCAATTAACATGCCTTTGAACAGTTATGAAGATTTTGCTTAAATGTTAAATAGGAAAAGTAAAAAGCAAAAAGCAAAAACATAGAACACAAAAGATAAAATGTTTGAAAAAATAAAACAGTTCTTCAGTTATGTGAGTTCTTTGTAATTTCTTCAAGCAAATAGGTATTATTAGAATTTTTCATGTATATATAAAATCAGATTTTACTTTTAGATAGAGAATATCTTGGAATTAAAAAGATTAAAATTATATTCAAAACTATTACAGAAATACAAAAATCTCCAAATATAAATAAAACGAATTCCCAGTTATATGGAATGCTCACAGAACTCAAATAATGAGTTCAAAATGTTCAAAGCAATGTTCAAATGTTTACTGCACTGTATCCTAATTTAAAAAAACACATACTCCTATAGAATGGGAAAAAATTATGGTATCTCGGGAGATTTATCTTAACTGGGAGGAGAAATTGCGAGGTGTAGTGGGTTCTCCCAGATACCCCAGCTAGCCACAACTGCCTTTCTAATGCAGTCATGTTAGTTACAGATTCACTCTTGATCTACCTTGTTCACATCAATTCGAGGTTTCCCCCTAGATATATTAGCATACCAACTGTAGGCATGGGTTTGCCAATTTCTCTTCTGCCTTTCTTAATCTAGACAAGCCCGGGGTCTAGCTAAGTAGAAAAAAAAATATTTGACTGTTTCAAGTAATGAAGCTTAAATGTTCTAAAACCTTGTGCCTATATAAACAATTTGTACTGTAACATATCTGACTAGGTAAGGTTACTGGGTTGAGGTTGGCTCCAGACTTCTTCAGGGAATTGCCTTAACTGGCAGGTTAAAACAGAAGTTTTTCTGCCTTTATTAGTATTTCACAGTTTGCTAGTTAAAGTTTGTAAGCTAGCACATTTATTTAAAGATATTTTTAAGCAAGTTTGGATTAAATGCCTTAAGAAGGAGGTACATGTACATGGTCCATGTGTTTGTTATAACATCTCCTTTACTGTGCTGCCTCCTAGCCATTACCTAGAAACCTCACTGAGGTAGGCTGCCTTTGAAATACATGCTGTGACAGTTGCAAATAGTCCAACTGTCTTATGGTTCCTGAGCTTTAAAAGAAAATCAAGCTGCACTTGCTAAGGACTTCAACATTCATGTTTCTTGTGCACCTGCACATCCTACATGTTCTACCCTCAAACTGTACTAGAACAGATAATACATGTTTGTGTTTGTGTTTGCTTTCTACCGGTACTGCGAGTTGTTTGGCAGAAATTGAATATTCATAGAAAGATTGTCAGGATGATTAGTTCTTCTCGGAATGTGTCTGTATCTTCCAGTCAGCATACCGAAATACACATCTATCCTAGAGAACCTCTGTTCAGTTCCTGAGTTTTGAATTCAGTTTACTGTTGAGTAAACAGCAATTAAAATGCCCACAACAATAAAAAGAGAAATTAGGCAATTTTGAGCAACTGGTCCATAAGCAGGAAGAAGGTTAAATGTAAGAACATTGTGACTTCCTTGGCATGGGGTCAAGTATGCACCAGTCCTGGTATAGCTTACAGCAGTATGGGAACAGGTTTTACTGATATTGAATGAATGTGGCATCCAAATACTTTCCACTGTAGCTGGAGCACAATGTCCTTCCAACATACCACCTTCTTTCTTCTGCAGCATTCAGCATGTGTCCTATCCCATGGAGTGAGAAAAGAGTATGCAACAAAAAAGTCCCTGTCCAAGGAGATTTAACTTCTTTTCTAGCATTTTTGTGCAATTTGAGGACACAAACTAATCAGACTGTAATAGAAGCAGACCCATAATATAAAAATAAAATCTCAAGTGAAACCTGTTATTAAATAATGGAGAAAAGGAGAAAGTTCTCTTTAGAAATGAGAATGAGCAAAAAAGAGAAATGAAGGCTCAGAAAAACATGATAGCTCTTTCAGCTGGTAGTGATCACAGAAAATAAAATTCTTCACCAGAATGTAATAGGATTTGGGGGAGAAACACAGGAGAGTCTTTTACTGGAGGACTAAAAAAGTAAGAAAATAAAGGTGCAATGCCAAGAAACGGTTACTCCTCACATTTTCCTCTAGGGTGAAACACTTACGTTACTTATCCTACTGGATTTTTTTTTAATGTATGATAATTCATAAATAGTTTCTGGAAAGAACATAATGAACTGGCTCAGAATCAGGTCTGTAAGCAATTCCTACACTCAAGTGCACTTGTATGTGAAAGGGGTGAAAAGGCCAATAAATTATTTTTCTGGCAAATCAAGAATGAGGAAGTCGAAAGATTTATCTTGGAAATAATGCTGGATACACAGAAGATTATTTCATACTAGGAAAAAAAATGAACCCAGCCTTCTTTTGTCAGAGACTTCCCTTGCAGTCATGTCTGAATAGTGACCATTTCTAACCTGGAACTCCAAAGGCTGTGGAAACTTTTGGTTTTCTTGAACAATATCTCTGGCTTGTCTTGGAATGAGATAAGGGTTTCTCAGAACCCTACAACTGTGATTCTAAATTAACTAAATTTATTTTTATAAGTGTTACAATTATAAAATTATTATTAAATTTATAATCAATATGGAGCGGGTCCAGAGGAGAGCTACCAAGCTGGTGAGGGGTCTGGAGACCAAGCCATATGAGGAGAGGCTGAGAGAGCTGGGCATGCTTAGTTTGGAGAAGAGGAGGCTGAGGGGAGACCTCATTGCCCTCTACAACTACCTGAAAGGAGGTTGTAGAGAGGTGGGTGCTGGCCTCTTTCTCCCAGGTGAATAATGACAGGACCAGAGGAAATGGTCTGAAGCTGCGGCAGGGGAGGTTTAGATTGGATATTAGGAAGAATTACTTTACTGAAAGAGTGGTCAGGCACTGGAACAGCCTGCCCAGGGAGCTGGTTGAGTCACCATCCCTAGAGGTACTTAAGAAACATGTAGATTTGGCACTTCAGGGCATGCTCTAGTGACAGAGATTGTAGGGGGTTTTTTTGTGTGTGTGTGTTTGGACTTGATGATCTCAAAGGTCCCTTCCAACCATGAAGATTCTATGATTCTATGATTCTACGATTACTTTAATTACATTAATTTAATATTAAGATGTAATGCTATTTATAACTATGATCATATTAAATTTAAAACTATGAATTTATAAATTAAAAAATAATAATTTTACATTAACATTTTTGTGAAAATATCAGATGGTGCCTCTGATTTTTATTCATGTTTCTGGTTATGTACCTTATTCCACTTATTCGGTGCTACTGAATCACTGTAAAATATGTCATGTTTTCATACTTCTAAGAAGGAACTTCCTTAAAAGTTGTGTGAAGAAAAGTAGATTTCTCTCATTTATTATTTTGAAGACTAAAATAAAGGAAATATAGTGCATATTTCTAAACTTTTATTGTTAAAGCTACTTTGCATGTGAATTCACAACCCTTTTTTATAAAGTAGGCTGCATTTAAAGACAGAATATGTGTAGTCCTGGTCAGTACCTCTCACGATGTACTTAAGAAAACTTGAAATGATACAGAGAGATTGAGATAAAGAATGACTTACATATGAGAAAAAAACTAAATACACTTGAACTCTGCGGCCTAGAAAAGAGACATTTGATGAAGATCTATCTGTTGTATCATAGAGATCTATAAAGTCATGAATTGCACAGAGAACATGACTCATTTTCTCATGTGCTAGGAGGCATCAAACTGGTAGATTGTAAGTCCAAAATAAACGGATTTTTTTTTCCTACAGCACAACTGAAATGTGGATTTTAATAGTTGCCATGGAATATTGTTGATGGCAAAAGTTTTCATGAGTTCAAAGAACAAAAAGACAAATTCATGGAAGAAAAGGTTATTAAATACAAAGATAACATCTCTGCCTGAGGAAGTTCCTGAACCACAAGTTGATTACAGAGAAGGGAAGTACCATTACATACTCTCCTTGTTCTGATACTCCTCCATAAGAATCTGGTACTAGACATACTTAAATTTAAGTATCTGGAGCTAGACAGACCTCTGCAGGTGCAACTGTTCTTATGTGATACATTTCAGTTCACTATTCCTATTGCAGCTACATAAATGTATGCATATCCACCTGTCTTATAAGACAGTTCATCATTGTCTTATAAGCAGCTGAAAAATGAGAAACTGCAAGGGATAAGCCAAGTTTGTACAAACCACTCAGAAGTGCTCTGTGGAGCACTAATAGCCCATACACTGTATCTAGGAACTTCAATGCAATACAAAAGAAATAACAAGAATAATGAAAGAAATTAGCACATGTATCACCTAATGGCATGGTTCAACTTCTACCAAAGACTTGTAGTCCAATAGAATGGGAATTAAAGTCACGCTACCTTTCTGTTTTTGTTTCCTCTTCTAACAAACAGGAACATACCAGCCTACCCTATCTGTAGTTGAAGAATGCCACATATGAGGCCAGTCAGGCTACACATCCCATTCTGATCACAAAAGCTGAAACTTCAAGTGAGATTTCCTGTTTAACTCAAGAGAAAAACAGAGATATGTTTTGTTTTCAGTCTTATTTATTCCCTCAGGTCTTGTTTGCCATTTCTGCCTTTGAAGTTGTGAAAGAAAATTTGTGTTCACTCCTATTATGGCTATCTTTAAAATGTACTTGAGATGTTACATCTAGGATGACCCATCTGTTCTGCTCTCAGCAACACCAAGTCCCAGCTTGCTGGTTGTCTAGTCCTTCAATTATAAGGCTTTGGTGCTGCACAGTTCTTAGATCCTGCGCTGCACAGTTCTTAGATCCTGCGCTCCACAAAGCAGTTCACTCCTCATCGCTTCAGTCAAAACAGCCAATATGACTTACACAGAAATTCTTTTTCCTCTGTAGCAGTAAACTACGATCCAGGTTTTTGATTCTAGATTCCAAGCTTCTTTAGTCATTCATTTTCGTATGAAAGAAATATGAAATCAGATGATGATGCTGAAGAGATAAAATCCTATTTTGCCTTCTATACCTCTTTGTTCCAAAACTGAACTCAAAAGATAAAAGCTTTCTTACAAAAGTTCATTGGAAATGAAATAGTATCTTTGGAGATAGGAGCATTACTCAAACATTAGAAAAGCAACCAGCAACTAAGAAGAGCAGAGGTCCTAGACATAATGTACTTCCTTTCAGACCTTGATAAAGTGTTTAAAGATTTGCCAATATGTCATGCAAACCTTCTCATCAGAAAATTCTGCTTCTATGGCCTTTCATGTCTGCATTTCTTCCTTCTTTTTATCATTAGTGACTGAGTCATGAAACGCTAGTGAAAGAAGACAGCTGCATTTCCATTACCCCCTTTTGCTGATTGTTCATCAGTTAAAGATACTTGCTTGTCACTGGTCTGAGTTGCTACCCAATAATCAAGGCTTTTCATGCTTATGTTTATTAGAAGAAGAAATAGATGGGATTAGCAAAGTCAAAATAATGGCCAGTGTTGTACAAAAGGAGCAGCTCTACACACAAAAGGAGTGTCAACTATTCTGAAGCTGTAGAACTGAGCATACGCCATAGATGAACCTGGCATACTAGTCAGGATAGTGGGAGTATGGGAGTGGAATGAGGAATGCAGTTGGGACAAGAGGGAATACCACACCTACACAAAGGCCAGGGTGGTCTGCATCTGGTACTCCTCAGCAGAGCTTTGTGTATTGGGCTTTTCTTCCAGGTCAGAAGATAACACTGAGCACTGGAGAGCACTACCCCACCCATGCACATGTTCACTTAGATGTGGGGTTGGGGGAACTGGGGAGGATGAAAGGACCAGAGATTTCACCCTTGATACCAAACAGCCTTCATTCTGCTTTGAGAAAAGCATTTCTTTGATGCAGTTTTGTGTACAATGTCCTATTCCCTGAAAACAGAGAGACAAAGACCAAATAGCAGTTTCCTCCTGCACAGTTTCCAGGCCACTTTTTCAGCAAATCTGCGTCCTTAGAAGTCCTCTTTGTATATTCACTCAGGCTCCCATTCACAGTTGGTTCTTCTGACAGCTTTCTGCCTCTTCTCTGCATTTTACCAATCTAGTTGCTTAAGAGCTCAATTTTCAGAAAAGATGAGGACTTACACATTTTTCAGCAAAAATTAATTTAATCAGAATTAGTACCTTTAAAAGCAGGCTATTTTTGCCCAAGCCCTTGCTAAAGAATTGAAGTGTATAAATTCAGGCACTCTCATTTTAAGGGGTAGGCAGTTACAAACACCAGAACAGAGTACACCAGTAAAACACTTCTAAATGGAGACAAACTTTCAGGCTTCCAGAAACAGCAATAGTTTTAAGCTTTAATCTACATAGGAACTGAACAGTTTGGCTGCCTAAGGACATCTCCTGCACTTTGGACTTTCATCAATACTGCTCTTAATTTCTTTCTGTACACTGTTTGCTATTTTTTCATCCCTCTGAGTGGCACTCAACTTCCCATGTGACAGAAATACAGAGAAAATTTGTCACCGAACACTGAGAAAAATCTGGGGGAGCTCTCAAAAGTATTATTTATTTTTGCTCTACTCTTACTGTGCTTTTGAAGAAAGGAGGCTAAGAGATGGCCTCTTGTTCTGACCCACTATGGCCTTTTTTGCGTTCCTGCAATTGAGATTGTGACATGGAAGTGCTACATGAAAATCTCTTCCACAGCAGTAAGGGGAAAAAGTATTAGAAAAGCGGCATGGAACAGAAAATGGGAAGTCAGAAATAAAATAACCAAGAAAACACTGTTTTCGAAGAAGGGTTGGAGGAGTACACAATAGAAAACCTTTCTATTCTCTCCACAATGCATAGGTTAAAGACGTCAAATCTGATTTGCTAAAGATTTCTATATCATTTACTCATTTTTACCCATATAATGTAAACTAAAATTCTAAGCCTCCAAGCAGCAAAATAAAAATTTACATTCATCAGGCACTTTTTTTTTTTTCATTTGAAGTTACTTCGTGATTTTTGCAGTAAATTTGCTTTGGCAAACCAATCCTTTTGAAACTTTTACATGGACTGATTTCCTGGCCTGGCCCTGTTCCCTATGGGCACCCAGCCGTAGCTGTGCCCTGATGTGTAAATCATAGAATCATAGAATGGTTCGGGTCAGATCCACATTATTTTTACACTATAAAGAGCTGTATTATTAGTATGAATCAGTGTCAAAAGGAAATAATAGCTATCCAGTTTTATTCTAGATCGGTTAATGAAAATTAGCCTTGTCTGTGGCAGTTCCAACGTTGAGCACAAGAGGTAGATGTTTTCACACGAAACTTCCAGCAAATACTCCACATTACTGAACAACTCCCTCTCACACTCCAAGGTAAGCAATAAAATTGTTCGTTTCCTCTTCTATGTCTTACGTAGGAATACATTTACAAAAAGTGAGATTAATTGTAAAGATGTAATGTGGACAACGGGGGTAGCCATGAATTGACTTACAATGGACTAGCATGGGCTATTAATATTTATCCAGCAGATCTTAGGATTTCAGAGGGGATGCAGTGTCTTGTTAATATTTTGTTCTCTGGACAAAATACTATTATATGCACTTACGTGCACTTGTGAGACCAGAGTACACACAGTGAAGCTGATTTTGTGGGAGATGGACAGTACGTGTCACTGGCTTTAACCTGCCCTGCATTGAATCTAGTAGTTTTCTGTGTGGGTTGGGACTGCTTTGTGAGTTATTTCTTGCTCTCTGCAAGCTAAGAAATCAACGAGTAAAAGCCAAGAGTAGCTCTACCCTCAGACACTATTAAGTTTTAAATAGTACTATGTGGCTGATTTTTTTAAATAAGAAGTGATAGGGAAGAAATACTTGAGTCTACTAAAATTTTTGAATTTTTAATATTGTGAGAATTTTTCCATTCCTAAGTATCACGGAGAACATGATAGCGACACATTACCTGTATTTATTTCCATAGGGACCCACACACACATTTCCTGGTTAACCTAACAGAAGGATTATCAATGGCAATTTTTTTTAAGGGGACTATGAACTATTTCGGTTTAATGCAAATGTTAGCATTGCTTTACATATGGACCTAATTCAGATGATTATGTTCAAAATATTAGCTGTATGTTAATCTTCCAATACCTAAACATGATTTTTGATTTTTTAAAAGGCAGCAGTGTAGGCTTTAAACACACTTTTTCACAGATCTGCATGTAACACAGACTCACAGTGTCCAATGTGAAAACTAATCTTTTCCATTCTACATCTCTTTTTATCATCTGAGATGACCAACATAGTGGGATGTGGCTTTGTGTGTATGTTCTCTAGTAGACTCATTAACTCTAATGTAGTTATTTATGTGAGTGAGGACTGCTTGCATGAATACAATTTTCAGAAAGGGAACTTATCATACATTGTGGCCTGGAAAGCTTTTGCAGGAACTGCAGTCAATGACAGACTTCACTTCTTTTCAAATTGCCATTCATACATGTAATCTGAACATTCGTGTTGTCAGTAAGAAAATTATTTTATGAAGAATGATATTTACTTCAGAGGAGTTTGAAATTTTAAGTAATTACTTGCCATTAGTTTTCTGAAATCCCATGGGTGAGTTCCTTTTTTCTGTTTCATTTATGTGACAGACGTAACCTTTCTGTGATGGAGCCTTCTAATATTTAGAACATCATCTTATGCAGTTATTTTGTGATAATCTGTGTTCACCGTGAAAACCAAACAATGTCAAGCCCTGTATCAGATATACTCATTTTCTTCAGGTGTCTTCATACTGAATTGCATCAGTTCAATTTTGCTCACAGGAATGATGCTGTAAGTACGTAATCCCTGCCACAGCAGATGATCTGTAATTGCAGTCTCACACACCGCAAAATACCAAACAAAATAAAGTTAGCCTTTGGTTGGTCCTTCTAGCATTCTTTGGCTTGTCAGCCACTCGCTGCATTCCAACAGGTGTTCAGGTTGTTATAGCTGAAAGTAAAGAAGAATTGATTTCGAGTAGTCTATTTGGCAATAGTCTCGGAAATGTCTGTGATTTTATCCTATTATTTCATGTCAGTAAGAGCATGAAGACAGTATGTAATAAAAGTGCAGATCTTGCATGAGGAAGATAGCATTAGTTCAGTTTTTTTTACTTGAAAATTTTCACTACATGTATTAAAACACTAGCTATCTAGCTTATGGTAACTTAATAACTTTCTCCACATTTTCCAAGTAAAAGAATGACATTTTCTCATAAATATTAAATCAGCTGTGGACCAATAACTGAAGAAAACCCCAGGTAATGCAGTTTTGCACTTCCAAATTCACTTCTTTCTTAAGAAACCCTTAAGATGACCAATCCAAATAGATCCTATTAATGCAATGTTAATAACTCAGGCATTTAAGCAGAAAGTGCAGAATGAGACAGGCTTGTGCCATAAAGCGCTATCACTGATTGTCTTGGGGTGTTTCTAGAAACTTCTGTCAGCACAGAGTGACTACAGACTTGGTAGGTAAAGAGTCCATACTAAGCACAAGTCATCCAGCCTGCAGGAGCTGAATGTGACTTTAAATCAATTGCCTTTCTTATCGGCCAAAAATGGCTGTTCCACACAGAGAGACCACGGACATACCCTACCCTGTCACCCAGGCAGCGAGAAGCCAGAAGTGGCGGGTCTGCAGTGCTACAGGGATACGTATTTCAGGTCGCAGGCTGCTTCTCTGAGCACAGGTCAGCTCCCGCAGAACAGTTTCACAGTGGTTCCTTTTTTTGGCTCCACATTCCAACTGACCCACTTGACACATTTTTAGTAACTTGGTTCTGAGCTGGCATCCCAGTTCTTTACTACATAGAGCAAGAGCAGCCTGAGTCATATGCCATAATACAATAGTACGTACAGCAATAGACAAACCACAGCTTATGAATATATAAACTAGCTTAGGAATTCATAAGCTTGCCTATGATGTGTGATTAGTTTTTGTGAAGCAAATAGTCACAATATATTTACACGATAAATGCCAAATATAATGGGTTGCACCAGGAAAGTGGAGCACAATGAAGTTACAAAAACAGGCGAGTTTGGACTTCTGGGCTGGATTGGGTTTCCTGTCTGAGTACCTGAAATGTACCAGACAAGAAGGTAAATGGAGCTTGCAGAACCAGTGGGAAATAATGGGATGATGAATTCTGATTGCTACTTTAAACTCAACATCTGCTATGTTACAATAAAGTGTGTGATGTTTAATGCTATGCACCTTACAGTTTTTAATGTTTTAAGTTAACAGTGTATGGAAAAGAGCTAAACATAACACAACTTAGTTGAGGCATTGGACACTTTGACAGTGCTAACCTTGAAAAATAATTCCAGCTATTAGTAAAATGCGAATGCTTTACAAACTTACTTTTGAATTATAGCCTCTATATTTTACTGAAATTTAATCGCATTAAGTAAGGGTCTAAAACAGGATATTAGCAGTGAAAATGTAATTTAAGAGTAGAGTACTGCTAACAGTAGCTCTCCCGTGACTACGTAGACAGCTGTGAAAACTTAATAAAACAGTAATTTCTCATATATATTGCTATTTTAGCACCATGTAGACTCAGATGTTTAATTAAAATAATTACTTATATGGCCCCAGTTAGTCTTTCTATCATGAAAGGAAGATTTGTATGGCCTTCTACCTACTTGTTAGTTTAATTAAGCTGACCTGCAAATATTTTTTGTTTGTTTTCATTGTTGGCTCCATTTAAGCAATTATCATTCCTCCCTTCTACAGTAATTATCGTACGGGTATCTCAGTCATTGTTCAACAGCCTAGTCCTACCAGTATGGCCGGAGTACCACATACACGATTTAGACATTTGTAGAATGAGTTAATTCCAGAAAGCACCTGTGTTTCCTCATCTGATTCCCTTCCTAGATCAAGTTATAGAATATGCATTGACTCCTATTTAAAGTGAAAATTATCCTGTACTGTGATTACCATTTAGGAGAATATTATGACTGTTGTTGACAAACGATCCATTAATTGGACATAGTATCTGATTACTCATGTTAAAATACAGTGTATTTGAACCTGAATTCATATCAATTCAGCCTTAACCTCCATTTTTTGATCTTTGTTTGCTAGACATAGCAATCGTGTTCCCTGTGCATGTATTATTAAGGATAGGCTTAGGACTAGAGTTTGTCATCATTTTTCCAGTTTTCTTAAGCTTATGTGGACAGCATGGAATTAGTAACATTTCATTCCTCATTGCCTCCTAAATACATCTGGATAAATACATCTTTATTTGAATTTTGTACTTTTCTCTGAGATTTTCAAGGGAAGTACTAGTAACAGGGTGGTCTACTTTGCTGAGAGGCAGAGGGACTGAAAATCTCCTGGTTTGTGCTTATCACATCCAGCTGGGAAGTGCTCAAGGCTTTTTATATAGAACTGGAGAGGATTAATTAAACTGCAGCTTTCATTTGAGGAAAGGCGATGGATACTTAAATATGGGAAAAATACCAGTAGAATAATTTAGGCCATTTTGCCCAGGGAGAATCAAACTGTTGTCAAAGTGGGGCTTGTAAAGATTTTTGGTCAACAGCCCCAGCTGCTAATAACATTGGTAATTCTGTGCAGAGCTAAGTTTCCAGAAATTTCTTATAGATTATTGTACATCTCTTTTGGAGATCAAAATGGGAACTAAATTGAGGTTACAACTAATGAACCTGAAGTGAAAAGAAACCTCTTCTCTCAGTTAATAGCACAAATTTAGATTATCCCAGAAACATCATTATGAAAGCGTGGAATAAGCTAGCTGAACTATTTTAGCAGCTTTGTCTGGGAGAGTAAAAATCACTCAGAAGTTTTGGCTGTTAATTTTAATACACAGCCTCCAAACATATGACTGAAATGAACACTGGTCTCTTTGCTGTCACAAAACATGAAATTCAAGGAGCCGGTTATATTTAGCAAGAACTTATGTGGCCCATGTGCCACATATTTAAATTCACCTGTCTCTTCCATCCTACCATTTGACTTGCACTAATCTAAAATTTTCAGATGTGTTTCTTGGAGGATGAAGCTCATGTTGCTGCTCTTCCAGTACTGCCCTTCTGCAATTCACTTCTGGCAAATTGTGCTTAAGCATAATTTTGTCCTACTGAAAAAAAAGTTAAATCCTATTGTCCAAGATTTTACAACTAATTATACATGGTTCAATAAGTGGCAGGATCCCCTTTAGGCTATTGCCTAAAAGGAGGAATAGAGGGATATTTTGCTCTTCTTAGTTAATTGAATAATTCTATTATGCAGATTCTGTGGTAAATTGTTTCTTTGTTTCTTGTTTTAATTTATCTTAAAATTAGCAGAGATACTGTAGAAATTTGCTTCATATAAATGTAATAACAATGACTAATCTCTTTATGAACAAACAGTAGCTTTGGAAAAATGTATTTCTGTTTAATAAGGAGAATATTGCTACTTCTACCGCCTTAACTTAGTATCTCCCTATTGCGAATCCTGAAAAACAGTAGGCACTTTATAATTCCAAAGTTAAAAATACATGAATGCTTTCACTGATTAGACTATATGAACCTAATTTTCATATTTGAGACTATATGAACCTAATTTTCATATTTGAATTTGAATAGCAAGGGACTAAACAGACAGACATTCTTTGCTCAGCCTGGATTAACTTTTTGAGATATACTACCTAATTTGAAAATACCCTCCAGAAAGATGCTCAGTGCACAGAAGCGTGTGCCAAATGATGATGCTTTTCAGAAACAGTGTTGAAGCAAACCAGGCAACTACCAAATAACAAAGTACTAAAAAGAGAAGCTATTCCTGAGACAGCAGTAATTTTGGTTTTAGTGGTTATGGAACAGACCTCAGCACCAGCAAAAGGACACAAAAATTTAAAAGAGATACTATTCTTAAAATTAAGGCAGATTTGCAGGTTTCCTTTGCTACCCCAGAAGACTTGTAGACTGTTCTAGGAAAATCCTAGCAATCATCACCAATTATTTCTCATTAGGAAGAATGGCAGAGAAAGCAAAGGTATCTATGACCCTTAAGATGGAACAAAACCATAAGGAATAGGATTTATTACTGAAGACCAAAAAATTTTGTTCTAAAGTAGACATCTATGTTTGGTCAGAGGTTATCACACCCTATTTCTGTCTATTTCTATTATTTACATTTCTATTTCTTACTATTAACCATAAACAGTGTCTTTGATAAGCAGATTATATGTGGAGGGATAAACTGTAAAAGCCAGGTTCATTTGTTCAAATGAATTCCACGCAAGAGGAAAAGAAAAATTGGGCAAAGTTTTAGAGCTGTAAGGGAAGTTTCTGCTTATAATACGTATCTGATCATCTGTCTGAAGACCTGTTGGAATATGAAAGTCATTGTAGACTTTAGGAACCTTGAAAACAAGAGGAAGAAAGGCAAGTGAATTTACTGCAAATCATTCTGGTCCCATGAAAACAGAAAACAGAGAAGGCAAATAGTTTGTTACATAACTCATATACAAATGATAAGTTCTGTGGAGCCCTAAGGTACACTCCAAGAAAGTAAAGAAAATTAGTATTAGTTGTGGGACTATAATATTCAGTTCTGCTATCATTATAAAAAATATTGATTAACAAGAAAGGGTATGAAAGGGACCAAAAAAACCTTCTTCACAACTTGAAAAAAAAGAAAACCTTATAGAAACTTACAGCTTTATCAGTTCAGTTTGACTGGTTTATGAAAAGAAAAATGAAAGATTACTTTATTAAGACGTACTTGTATCTCATAGAGGGAAAATAAAAGATAACAAAGAATGAAGTCATCCAAGATAAGCACAATAGCAATGATTTTAAATTAAAGCCATAAAAATACAAAATAAGCTACTTCTCCATAAAAATTAAAGTGGCTAGTCATTGGAACAAAAAAGCATATTCAGATGAGGACTAAATGTTAATTTCCTTCAACAGACTACACTTGTTTGGCTCAAATCTGGATTAAACAGATAAAGCTTCATGGCCCATGTTACATGGCATATCTAAATCAATGAACTCATGGTTATACTTGGCCTTTAAAAACTGTGATTCTGTGATCCAGGTTTTAGCAAACACATATTTAGTATAAGAGACATAGAAGAATTTAAAGAAACCATCATATGCTCTTTGTCCTATTATCCCTGTTCTTCATCCCAAACCAAACACTGCAAAATAAAATTAAGCTGAATCTAACTTAAAACTGAAGCTGAATGTGGAGCTTGTAGACCTATATGCAAGGTAAGTAAAGCAGTTGTATATACAAATCACCATTACAACAACCTAACATTTTATTACTTCAGCAGCCAAGTAAATACCATTGCCCTTCATAACACTAAAAGTTACCTATCCTGGGATTTATGAGTAGTTATCACTATCCTCTCCCTCCTCTCCAGTATCATCAGCTACTGTATGTAAAGGACTCAACCCTAGTCCTGGAAAGGAGTCACTGTATGGTCTGCCTCAGCAATTAATGTGGGTGGCTAATACGTAATAATGAAGATACTGAAAGACAATTTAGTAAGTTGATGAATGTGATGGACAGCTACTTAATTGCACAGGAGAAAGTTAATTCACTACTGAAGTGTCATTATTTAAGTAATGCTTGTCTGTTCAACAGGCATCTACTTAATAGAGATCTTATTAAAGCTAAATTACAGCAAAGCTGTGAGACATCTCCATCTAAACAAGACAGGCAAGTCAAAATGAGCGATGAGATACTCATTTTAGTAATTTTCAGTTTAGCCATTTATTGTAATTACTATTGGATGCTATATCTTTCATTGCTTCATTTGTCACTTCACGTTTTGAGCCACCTGACTTATACTTTTGTAGTTGTAAGTACATAAGTAATATAAAGTAGTATAGAACTAGTTTGTTTTTTTTTTAATTTAAAAAGTTATTTAGTTGAAGTGATATGAAAACAGAGTAAGATATGAAGCAACAGAAATCAGGATTAAATATGAACTGAAATAACCTCAACTGCTAGATGAAAATGTGCATATGTGAATATCAACTTTAAATTTTTGGCCTCTCATGATTGCAACAGAAAACCTTTGAAATGTAATAGAAGTGTTAACTGCAAGACATAAAATTAGAATAGATATTAAAAAACCTCTGTTGCTATTATTTAAATCTGATTGGTTTTAAGGCAAGCATTTTTTCTGGAGCAGAGGGAGGAGTTAAATATTAATATAATAGTAATAATGATAATAAATAGAATATTAGACTGCAGCAGTATAGATCTAGATCACTAAACTTATATCAAAACAATACCTAACCCACACAAAGCCTTAAAAACATGGACCGAAGAAATTTAGGGGAGAGACAATTCCTCTAATGCATTCTTGCGCATTTCTTTTTATCTTCGTATTTTTAGTACCCAAAAAAATACCAATAATGTAATTTAATTATTCCACAGGTTTTCAGTGCCGATCAGCAGTAGAAGCTAAATGCAACATGTACTCACATTCCTGCAATATTTGGATGGTAACATAAAATTGAAACTCTTTTCTACTTGTACATCCATTAAATCAAGAGATCAATGTATGGGGTCAAGCAACCTCACAAATTCTGTCACTATCAGAAGTCATTCTGCACTAACATAGATGAGGATACAATCCAAAAATAGACTCTTCAAATTTCACAAAGGGATACTAAGTTTGTTTTCCTAATAGTCTTGAGAGTCTTTGTACAGAATCTTGCCTGTTTAGAGCAGGTAGCATGGGAAAATTGAAATTATTTATATTTAACGCATTTTTTTATTTCAATACATAATAAAATTTGTATATTTATTTTGTTACTGAAATTTAATTCAACTCAGACAATTGTCTTTTACATTAACGTGTTCATCTGTTTTGCTTCCTTGGTTCTTAAGGTACATCACAGCGGTGTAATAACTTGTATACAATAAAAAAGACCACTGATGTTTAAACAAGCTGTTTTGACTATGTTTTGTATTTACTCATTTTCTTTTAATGTTAGTTTGTAAAATAGTTTAATTCAAAGTTTGTTCTTCATGTGTAACATTAGCCTTTTAAATCGCTTAGTGCATTTATTCTCTTAAAATATCAACTCTTTCAGTAAGGCTAAGTATGATTTAGTAATACTTAGTAATATTTAAAATATAATGACTACTGACATAACATGTTTTTTCATTTAATTGATTAAGATTTGGCATTGAAAGGACTTGTTTTCTCCACCTTCAAAGAATGGATAAACAACAAAAGGTGTTTCTTTACTCATGGGTCATATCATAGCTTTACATTAGATTTTAATGTATTTTGTTGCCCAATCCACCTTTCTTAAAATATGGAAAAGTGATCTGCATTGTGATTTCTCTTTTTCTGCTAGGTGGCTAAAGGTTCAGACTAAGGGTCTGACTTGTCATCCTTTATTTGTGTGAGTACTCTTTCATCATTTTAGTAGTTCTCCTGTCTTAGTTGAGTATTAATACAAATAAAGGATGTTTCAGTTAAACATAAAGTGTGTTATTCAGCTTTAATCACTTATATTTGGATTATTTTCACTTTCACTTATGAATATTTGATATCTTAATCTTTTTTTCCCTCTGATCAATCAATTCCAGAAGTTGTGGCTTCATTTCTTTTTTCAAGAGGTCTGGAGGAAATGTTCCTGAATATATAGCTTAATGTTGCACAATTTTAGTGCAGTACTAAAGGAAATTGTTAAAAAGTCAAGTTTAATTATTCCAGTCTGCCACTGAAGACAAAGAGAGTTTTGTTTACACAGGTCTGACCTCTAAAGCATGCCAGATGTTGTGGAATGAGCTATATAAGAACTGAAATATATGTTTACTCTTCACAAAGTTAGGTGTGTTCCTTAGAAAAGAGGTCCTTTAATCGATTACTCTCATCTGCCTGTTTCTACATGAATTGGCTTTTTATTATGATTATATTTAGTGCCTTTCTTCCTCCCTGGCAAGTAGGAAAACGGCTTTATTACTCAGACCATGAAGTAAGTACTCCATATAATAATTACTGCTTCAGAAATAACAACTTAAGGGTAAGTTACAGGCAACATATGGTTTCGCTTACACAAAGCATCACCTGATAAAGTGGAGAAAGTAATTCTTTATCTCTTCCCAGTATTTTATGGCATCTTTGAAAACTTTGTTTAACTGTGTCTTTTATTTATTGTTAACTCCCCAATCAAATTAGGACACTGTTAGTAACTTTCTCGGTTGGCTGCTTTGAAATGTGTTTGCTCTTGGACTTAAACACCTAGTGAGAACTCTTTTCCAATTAATATTGCCTTGCTCATTAGGCTTAGAAAGTGGGTTTCTCATTAACCAGCATTAGTTTGACCTCTTTCTGCCAGTACTTTACAATATTCTGTGAACACTTTAAAATATTCTGAAAATGGGTCAACTTTCCAAAGCAAGCCTTGTGGGAACCAGAGCTTACTTGTGAGAATCAGCTTGGTGAGAGTCAGGCTGAGAAATCTACGGAGCCGCCTTCTACTCACCAGCTCACCTCTTCATAGGTCATCTTTGTTGTGCAGTTATCCAGACTGAGAGTTCTTACTGGTCAGCACCTACTGTAACTTGCCCATAGTTATGGCACAGCAGTATAATAGTGAGAGCCATGAGCTCTAGCATCACTTCTAATGGTGACCTCTAATGATTTGTCTACTTTGTAGTCTCTGTGTCTCCAGGAAAGTACTAAAATGCCTTCATTTTACAAGTCAAAACCAGGAAACTTGCAGAGGAACATTCCAGGAAGAGCTGATGTTAGGCACTGTACTTCAAGCGTAGCAGACCAAAGTTTTGTCAGCTGAGTAGAAAGGCCTTTCAGATTCACAGGTATTCAGTATATACACTTATCTATACCTGCAACATAATTCCTCTCTTACGTGCTTGCTCTATCAGGCAGTACTTACTGTATGCTGTTACAGATTAGAGAAGTATATGAAAGTGCTATCTCTCAGTTTTTCCACATCTAATGTATTAATTCGGCATTATTCCTGCTGACTAATACGATGGATGTGACAAGCAGATTGGCTGGTACAAGCAGTTACATATGCTGCATTTAATAAATTACATAAATGCAGAATATCAAGATTTCTGTGTCATTTGTGTGGTTTTTTTTTTTTTTTTTTAATTTAGTGTCTAACAGCTCTAATATTTCCAATATATCATACCTGGATTCAACTTAGAAGAAGGAACGAAAGTAGGCATTTAGGAAATAGTGGAGAGATGTTTTCTCTTGCTGTATTGTGTTGTGTAAATGTATTTTAAAACTCTTTCAAAATTTTTTCTAGCTTGTATCGGGCATTAACCAAACAACTCTTATTGTTTTAAATGGAAACAGTATGATTATACTTCAGAAACTTTGAAAATTGGCATGATACACAAATATATACCATATGAGATTTAAACTATTGTTTATTTCTGTCTCAGGCCAGCTGTTTTTCATTTTAAAACTCATGCAGGGATTTGTATATTGATATCACATATTACACATGATATTTTAAATACTAATAATTTAATGTGTTTTTTTATTACATAATGGTTTTAATGTTGTATAGAATATAATAATGTTGTCTAGTAGCATTATATTGTATTAATGCTTTGGTATGATAAATAATTTGCTATATTTCATACATTACACATTGTACTTTATATATATTACATCTTAGTACATATTCAGCGGAGTATGTGACATAGAGCTGTATTTGAAATCAGAAGGGAAATGCACAGGTGACACACAGAACTACACATTATCTATTTCTTCATGGATGGAATTCTGAAACAATAATTCTGTTTCAGCCACAAGCTGTGCAAGTGCCACTCTTCAACAGTTTCTCCTGTCCAGGCTTTAGGATCCATTTGGATAATCCAGAATATTTACCCTAAAGTCTAATATTCTTTTAAAAATGGAAGAAGTACAATGCTTTCCTGGCATTCAGGTCTTGAAAATGTAAATTCTACAGGATAAATAACAATATCAATAAAAATATCATAATTTAGGGTATATTGCTTACTAAGTCACTGGGTGTAATAAGAGATATAAGGATTCACAGAATACTAACAAGGACACAGGAGCCTCCATACACGGCCTCCTAAGTGCCTTGACTGCTCCTTCTACTCCGAGCTTGTGCCACTCAAGAGGTGTCCCCATAAGAAGCGTCCTCTAAACACAGAAGTAGGTAGGACCAAAGCTGAAGTGGAATGGATGCTTCGTCCAGCGTTAGCCGCTGGGTTGTGCTTCTGTGGTGCAAAGCAGTCTTGGCGTTCAGGGCATCCACCTTCTGCTATACAAAAATACCCCTACGCAGGTGGTAGTTACTACAATGGCTGAAGAAGACTGGTAAGATGGTGACACCAGGAATACACTAGCCAACAGGGGAAAGAAGTACAGGGAAGGCTGTGTGTCTTCTCTGTAGTTCTCTGTTAGATGTGTTCAAATTAAAATGCACAGGATCCTGACTCAGACAAAAAGCCAATACCACAATTCCTTAACTGGAGAACTAGAGCAACTCATGCAGCCAGCTTTCCTTTGGCTTTGATATTAGCAATAGATTTCAAGTCATTTAATGTAGAATGAACTCCGAAGCTTTCTCTATAATTGGAAGCATTCATAATGCTCCCTTTATAAATTTTCTGGTGCCTAATAATGTAGTTTAGTTAATGTTGCAAGTTTTCCCTCATTCAAGGCACTGATATGGTCTCTCACCTATACACTTATTCCTTGAAACTTGGAGGAACATGATATTTTTTAAAGGGTGTTTACGTACACACACACCCCCCCATTGACTGAATAACAGCAATTCCTTAGGAAACATTTAATGCAGAATTCCTATGTCTTTCTGCCAGCTCCCTCTAAGAAGCTAGATGATCCTCTAACAAAACTATGAGTTTCATCTAAAAGACTAAGAGAATTACTCTTTAACACTAATAGCTTTAAAATTAGATTTATTATTTATGTTCCAAATATGCCAAAACCAGCATGTTATACTACTTTTTTGCCTAATATTAGGCAAACAAATCTCACTTCATTCGCAACATGCTTGTTGCACACATAATAGCAAAGTGGTTACATTTCTTAAAAACTTCCTACTACAAAGTAAATACTTCGCAAGTCTAAAATTTTACTTAAAGCAATAAAAAGAAATGTGGCTAGAAAAGCAACATCCCTTTATGCAATGCAAACCACAGAGCTCTATGAAGAGCAAAGAACCTTGAAGTGATAAAGTGGCTTTTTTACCTCTTATATGAGATATTTTCAGATGAGGGATATCCCAAAAACGTACATGTGAAACTCTGATATTTTCTGCCTAATAATTTTATTGACACTATTAAGATACTAACAGGCTACCTTTGGAGTATATCTGTATTTTAATTGCAATTCACTTAAAACGTCGCAATGCACCAAACGTCTGCCCAGCATTCAAATATGCTCAATATTCAAACATTTTAGTAAGTGCAAGAAGAGCCAGACCTTCCCTGACCTCTCAGCATTTCCCGAGCGTTAAGCCCTTGCCCCAGGATACTCAGGAATTGACATAGTTTAATGGAATTTTTCAAATATATCCCTGCAGAGACTAGAGGCCTGGAAGCCAGCAGACTTGAGAGTCTGGAAATGCCTGTTTCGATATGTAATAAAAGAGAGGGATCTAATAACACAAAAGGAATAGAAGAATCTCATAATTAAAAACCACAGAAGTCTTCTCAATCAGATGGTTACCTTTTTAGGTATTATCTTTTAGTGTAGGTAAAAATATGCACTCTGGTCTTGAAGTGCAACAAGGCGCTTATTAGGCTTCTTCCACCAGACAGACACAGCTTTGATATACAAACCAGGTGAGGACTGCTTAGATACAACAATCTGTAAGCCTTTTTTCTTTAAGGAATATTTTTAAAGAAACATTTTCATCAAAATTCTGGCATTCAGGTAAAAAATGATTATAACTAAAGTTTACTAAAAGTAAACTAGCTTTAGAAAACAAAGAAGGCCTGTATGAAAGATCAAATATTTACATGAGATAAAGAATTCTAGAACTACTAACAGAGAGACGTTAAGAAGAAAGAAAAGTATTTGAAAATGACAGGATATCTTCTTTTATTCAGAACATGGAAGAAAGCTGTTTTGGGGGACACTTTCAGAACTGAACTTAAAATAATGACTCCTCAGTTGTTTGGAAAACAGTAGCAAAAACTGTAAACAATAAGATTACACATCAGAAAAAGACATGGACACTTCTTATCATATTTATCACTTGCTTTAATTATAAAGCCATTTAGGACAGTTGAGTGGGGACACAGAAGAAGCTGGAGGGATTTACCTATTGGAAATAGAAATTAAGATTTCATTATATGCTTATGACTTTCTGTTCTTCATAGAATATACATAATAAAGTTGGGAAGGATTATAGGAAATAAAGCTTTTTTCAGCAATGAGGACATGAATTAAAATACTGTAAATCACAGATACAGCATTGTGGCTTAAAACAGTAAAGGATGACAGATGACTTCTAAAATTCATAGATAATAAATTTAGGTATTTTGGCACTAATGTTCCAAAGAAATAGAACCTGTTTCAATGAAATATGGTATGGCAATTACTTACTGTGATGTAATTGTGAAAATATTATTACCAGTGCAATGACCTGGTGCATTCCAGGGCTTTAAATGAATAGTTGGACTTTAGTATCTCTTTTTCCTGAATCTCTCTTAATCCACAGAAGAATCTTAAAGAACGCTATAAAAATAATTAAACGACTCCTAAAGGTTAAATTGTAAGTTACTATGCAAAATAGAACAACTGAAACAATGTTGCGGTGGGACAAACCAGGGCAGTGCTGCCACAGAATTCCTGGAGGAAAATCTTCCTCAGAAACACTGATAAAACAGAACTTACTGACCTCAATCCTGTAATGTAGCTCAGCCCAAAACCTTCAGTATAAAAATTCTGTCCAGTGTGAAACAGTCTCTGGAATTTAAAAGCATTAAGTGGCAGTATACAGCACTTTGGCCAATATGGAATTAGCCAATATAAATATAATATATAGATATACACACACATTTACACACACAGAGAAGGAGGGAGAGGAGAGAGATGTTTTCACTCAGGCTCAAATTAAAAATTGCAAAAGTCTTGAAACAAGGGGAAGTATTTATTCATGGCATATAACCTTAGATAACTTTATATTGATAATAGATGTATTTAAACATAACTATCTGTGACAGAAATTCTTAAAAGCAGTCCTTTACAAAAAATCTCTTAGAAAGCAAGCTGATAAAGCTATTTACCTTATGAAACTTCATACAGAAACCTGAAACATGCAAAGGCAATGGAAATTGTTTTATAATGTATCACTTCAAGGCTATGCTTTTAAAAGACAAAATTCAAAATTTGTGAATTTATGAAGTGTGGACTGCAAATATGAACCAACAGCACAAGATTAGAATGAGTTAATGCAGATCACAACTATCTCAAAATTAAAGACAAAAAAGATGGCACAAGTTCATTACTATCTGTTTCATGGAACATTTTAATCTTTATATAATTAGATAGTACTGTTGTCCCAGGTATCAGTGTGAAATGTAAAATTACACAGGCCCCACTTTAGACAGGACGTGACAGAGAAGGGAGAGCTCATGTAGGGATGCAAAACTGATGTGGAAATGAAATTTGCAATAGCATTCTCGGAAGATATGAGTGGTGAAAAATGAATTAGTCGGGGAAAAGTTGTTATAGTAAATGAGATACGAGATGATGAAAGTGTTGCCGAGGGTTTTTGGCTGTTGGGGTGGCTAAGAAAGGGGGCCACTATGACTTCCTATTGCTAACATTTTTACTTCACTTTAATTTATGTTTCATGGCAGAACCACTGACCAAGCTTACCTTTTGGATGGGACATCTAGGTAAAACTGCATCACTTTTTAACATTTCTCAGATAGTTACTAAATAGATGGAGTATTTATTCTTGTGTTGCACTTTTCACATTAAGTGTTCATCTGAATTAAATACCAAATACGTTATTTTGCTGACTGCATTTTCTCAGCATTTCTGCAATGCTCCAAGAGATGCCCTTTCACAAAAATAAGAACAGTATTGTTTAGTTGCCAAGTATTTCTCAAATGTTAAGTGCATCTCACAGCAAGGACATGGGCATGAAATAGAAAGTATACAGCTTCTTTAGTCTGTTACTATGAATATTGCAAATTGAAGAGGAAATGTTTTACAATGCAATCACACTTTTGAATAGAAATTTTGCAAAATCAGTATTCTTGATTCAAAATTTTTCTCTTTCTGTTCTGTATAACATTTGGGTTCTATATCATTCAAATTTTCACTGATTGTGAATATGGATTTTCTTCTGATTCATTCAGCATGATAAAACTAAGTAAATTTGAGTTAAAGTTGTAGTTTGTACCAAAAAATAGAAAATCCTTTGAGTCTAAAATTATACGTCTTTATATATTTTCTAAAAGCTAAAAACATAGCAAAATTCTCCATTCTTTGAAAGCTGGTCTAATTTTGGAAAGCAGAAAAGCAATAAATATGGAACACTTTTACTACTATTTTTGCAAAGTCACATTTCACAGCAGGTCCAGACTTTACAGTGCCACTACCAAATGTTTTAAACATCCTGAAGGATGGTACATTTGTATGGTGTGAAGGGAAGTCTGTCTCTAAAGCAATGGAGTTGCACACCCATGAACATTAGTAAAAACTTTAATTCTTTCCATTCGTATTTATTCCTGCGGATGGAATTGGAAGAAAGAGGGGGAATAAATATCAAGAAAAGTGTTGAAGACAAATTTCTAAGGATAAGTAGTATCTGACAGACACGTTGGAATAAGTACTTGGACAAAAACTGAAAGAACATTTGCTTACTGACAAAAAACTCACAGAACTACTCCATGTGTGAAACCGCTCATTAACTAGTTCTTCTTTAGCATAACATATGCAAGGGCCATTCTTCCCAGTGAAAGAAAAACTCTTGTCTATGTAATGAGTCTCATCTACACTGTTAAATTGATATCCAGCAGATAACCATACTTTGTCCTGGGAGTCAAGGTGATAGGAATTCAGCTCTCACCTGCTGTTTTTTGAACAGTATTTCCCCTCAAGCATCTGATGAAACCCAGCAGGGTTTACTGTTTACATATTTAGGTGGTAATTCCATAATTTTTCCCAACAGTACTTTCTGACTGATGACTAATACCTATATTCTTTCTTGGATTTTTACAGTTATTGTACCTTGAAAACCAGAAAAATCAGAGTCTTTTTGAGAAAAAAAACCCACAAACACACACCCACTAGAGGGAACCAAGGAAACTCAATAAATAGAGATTACAATTATTGAACATTGTGAAAAACAGGTGCCAGGGTTGTCTGCTAGGAGGCTTCATTTCCTAAAACCTCCCTGAGTCCAAGATAGCTCAAAACATACTGCTACAACAGAGACTGAGGTGTCTCTTCTGGGTCCTGTTTGCTCCTTCTTTGGAAGGTATTTTAACAATACTAAACATGCCTCAAATGATCTGACAAGATCTAGCTGCGCTGACAGCACAACACCAAGAGCTTATGCTGGAAGCAAAGATGCCAGACCAAGCGGGACAGGGCTGGAAGCCTGGGCTAGGCGATGGGGTCTCTGGGCTAATCAACCGCTGACCTGGCGCCGCGTTTTGTCAGTGGGGCTGGGGACAGGGGCAGCGAGTTCTTCCATTCCAGAGGAGCACTCCTGGTGCTCCTGCAGCACGTAGGGCCCTGGATGGGGTGGAAAAAGGATTTCCCATGGCAACAGTAATAGGGTCCCCCCTTGTCACTTAAGTATCAAAGCCAGAACATCCATCATTAAAATAACAAGCTCATCAATGCTTAGTGAGCACAATGCAGTAATATAATCATTGAGTTTGTTTAACAGCATGGTACCATGTTTCAAAGTGAGCTTCTTTACACTGACCTTCTGGTGACCATTTTTTTACTGAGCTTAGTGAAAGTGACATCTCCTCCATCAAACCAGACACACCTATCAATTGCTAACACAAAAACAATGGAAAAGAGGTTATGACTTTCAAGGCAAATGTGCTTTGAGAACTAAAATAACAGTTTATTATCCCATCTTTTGCTGGCCATTTAGAGTACTTATGCCATGCTGCTAGTCTGTAGATATTGATAGTCTAGGATATTGATAGTTTACCAGTAGATGAAAAATTAATTCTTCATTTCTGCTAAAAACGCCCATGAGACTTATCAAAGGGTAATATCTAGCACTTTGTAATACCTGTTTATGAGCTGCACTCAGCATTTTCAGTGGCTGGAGAGGTTTACATTTATTTCAGGGTTCTATTACAGATTCACAAATTAGTCTTTACCGAAGGACAGATCGAATTTTCTAAGGGGAAAAACTTGCTTTGCATTGATTCACTGTATTCTAATGGTACACACATACCTCTAAATTTTTTTCTTTCAATGAGCACACAATATTTGGCTGGAACAGGGCATTCTGCATGCACTACAGCTCTACCACACAGTAGTAATGATACCATATGATATTTGAAATGGTTTGGCAACCCAGTTTAATAGATCTGCACTAAGTATATACTCTGTCCATCACTCTTTATTCCACATAAATGTTACCAGTATTCTCTGCTTCATCTGCAATGCTTATGGAAAGACTGAGACAAGAATTTCCTTGTCTTTACTGACATTAACTTTGTCAGTGGCCAATCTCTTTCAAGAAGGACCTGCATGTTTTCTCCCCAATGCCTCAAATCTCTGTTTACTGAAATGATCATTTGACATTTACAACCTCCAGGTTACTCTGAGCTTTGAATTTTCAAGTACCGCATAGAGCTTGCTGCATGCTTCCACTCAGGTATTTCAAAGGGAATATTGATTTGACTTTAGCATGCTTATCATTAGCGGTTCAGAGTCGGCATCACTGTCTTTAAAGCCAAGCATTTTTATGAAGTCCTGGATTTCCTTAGCTATTCACATTTAGATAAAGTTTATCATATATAAAACTATTCTGTGATGTAATTTTTAATTATCTTTTCATCTTTTTCTTTTCATAAAAGGCTACATAGTCAAGAAAAGTAATGGGTTGGAATGGAGATCAATGAACATTCTGGGCTAATTCTGCAATTTAATTTAAAGAGCTACTTTTGAAACCACAGAAAAAGCAGCTGTCTTTTTTAAATGGCAGACAGGGGGATGCAACCCTAATAAGAAATTTTTTGCTTATGAATTGAAGACTTTCTTAGCACATATGCTCCTAAATAACTTTAAACTTTTGAGCTAATAATGCAGTGTTTCTTCCCTTTTATGCAACGCTTCAGAGATCCAAAATTTTTTTCGAAGGCAGCAAAATATGTGGTTTTTCCACCACATTTGCTATGTTTCCAGTGAGGCTTGATCCAACCATTGAATGAACTAACTTTTGGTAACCATTAACATTTTAAAGATTATAATTACAATACTTTTGTAAACAACAGATCAGGGTCACAATAAAATGACTAATCTGTTTCCCGTGTTGTATTTCTTCCCAGCAGTTAGATTTAGTGATATGCCTGCTTTCTCTTCTTTTTTTTCCCCTTTTTAAAAACAAATCTGTCCTAATAAGGAATCAGTACAAAACTGAATCAGTGTTGAAATCCTTTCCTCCAGAGATCTGTGGTGCTTTAAAGAAACAATACTTTTTGTCTTGAAAGCATGCACTGAGCTACTGTTATTAGAAAAGAGAGAGCAATTACTGCATTTTTAAGATAAAATATCCTTCTTCTCTAATTGACTTTAAATCTGAAGAGGCACAAGTTTAACAAACATTTCATTTATGTTTCTTCCTCTTCAGAGGAAGCCTAATCTGCACGCTAAAATATGTCATTTTTCATATCCATAATCTGCCCCTTCTAAAAACAAGCCTCTCAAAATAATGAGTGGGTGGGGTTTTTTTGTTCTGCCAAGATGTTTTGCCTTTTAAGGATCTGATTAATAACTTGTTATGAATGTCAAAGGGCAAATTCAAAGCAAAGAGTTATTTATTAAAAAAACTGAACGTGATTTTTTTTATATGAACCCTTGTGCAATAAATGTCTCTCATTTCAAACTATGCTGTCTCTAGAGTTCTGTCCATGTGTAGCTACTAGAAACTTCCAGACGTCTTTTCTGTGTCCGTCCTCACTGCTTGCTCAGTCCCCTCCCCTTTCCTGCACACCTTTTTAAGTATGCAAGTAAGATGCAAAAGGTTTTTCAAAAGTCAGCCCTTAAATGGATGCGCTTTCTTAAACCCTACACACAATTCCCAGGAGAACATACACTCCTGAAAAGGAGACAACAAAATCCGCATTATATATGCCATCAGCAATAGACCACCATGTGATTTTTTTGTTGTTTTTGTTCACAAAAGGAAGGTTTGCAATCCATTCCTACGGATTATTTCATAAAGGGACGTCATATAATAGAACATATACCCCTCTGCTTTAGGTCACATGCCTATTACATGTGATAGGCTACTGTTTCTGGTTCTGTCATTGCCCTAAAAAAATTCTGAAGAATAAAGCCTGAGAATAAAGAGAGAAAAGCAGGAAAAATTCTGCATACCTTTAAAAAAAAAGATAGTCCTACCCAAACTGGGATATCTGCTTACCTAACTTATGGTTTACTGTCATCTCTGCTCCTTCCAGTTGCTGACATTTCTGGGAATCGCTCCTTTTTATTCTTTATATAAACAGCAGACATGAACACATAAGAATCATGCCTATCCAAATAAAACCAAAATCTGCCTTATTTTCCTTCAACACTGTATCTTTCCTATTTAATGCTTAAATCATACAGATATGAATCCTTCTGTCAGCTTCACTTCATGTCTGCTTTTTCTGCCTTCAGAATATCTCCACCACACCATATCTCCCCAGCAGTGTGGTAATCTGCAAGACTAGTTTCACCAGCTGATCCTTAGATTTAATCATCTTTTTTTATATCCGAGATTTAGCTTCAGAGTGCAGGTGAATGCCTTAAATTTCCTTCATTGTCTAAGCTGTGGTACCATGTTTGTGGTTGTGCATTGTCGTATTACCTTGGAGTACAGGTCTGAGTCAGCCCAAACACAAGCGCACTTTCCCAGCACCGCTGTTCACTTTGCAAGAGCTAATGGCAGAGGGTTTTGGATGGCGGGAAGCCTGATGCTCTGACTGCTGTGTGTGCAGCTGCTCACTTGTCCATCCTCTTTCCCTATGGGGCTCCCTGCGGACTGGCCTCTTTGGAAGAGCTGGCCTTCTGTTTATAATGTCAGACTTCGCCGATGTTGGTGGCCAGAAACAACTGCCTTTAAAGCACTGCTTCACTGCCAGGACACCATTCAGCACTGCAAAAGCAATACATAATTTTTGCTTTCAACTGAGAACTGACTGCAGCAGCAGATGCACAGATCCGTGCCTAATGACAGCTGTAGATGTCCTGATGCAGCTGTACTGAGACCCTCTGTGCCAGGTATGAGCCTTCTTGTCCACTAATGGTCACACACAGGGAGAATTGGTACATGCAGAGATGGAATGACAGCAGGCCAGGCTTCCCCAAGCCTAAAAATTCTCAATACATTGTTGGGCTTTTTGTGAAGATAAGTAACTACTTGCACCTGCACATCAGAATCAGGAGAGTCAAACTCTGAACTATTTTATGCAAAACCACATATTTGTTCTGCAAAACTGTGTATGGTTTCATTGAAACCAAGATACTATCATTCCCCACACCTTTTGTTCTCGATCTTTTTACTTTGTCTTATTTGTTGCAGAACAGAACTCCTGACATTTGAGGACCACAGTTTTGAATCATTCAGTCCTTACATGCATACAGGTGCCTCCCTGAATTGTTTCCCAGATCCCAATATTGCAATTCAATTGCTTTCTAATTGGGATTTAATTGCTTAATAATTACAACTTATAATCACTCAATGAAGAAAATATGAGTGATTAAAGAGCAATGCAAAACATAAAACAATCAAAATGCAGACAACTATTTACATTCAACTATTTATGTACAGTTTTAAATTGGAAAGGATGAGGGATGTTGAAAAGTTATTTGCCAGAATCATTTGGCTGGAAGAGATCATAGCACAGGTCCTGCTATGATCTGTCTAGCCTATGAACTGTCTAGACAGTTCCCACTGAAGTCCATCCACCATTGTACCTCTTCTTAAGGGGTACGAATATGAGAAGAGGCTGGGGAGGTGTAAGTAAAGGGCTGCAGAAGCCAGGCATCTGCAGTATAATACAGCAAGAGATAATACAGTGGGAGGAGGAGACAGGTGAGACCGAGGTCTGCTCACTGCCTGATCTAGCTCTTTTATCACCTGCCTTAGCTTATGCTCTTCCTCCCACTCTTGAGTTGGTATGGGAACATATGCAAGAAGCACAGACTGTTAGTGCCGCTTGGCTGCACTCCACAGCTGCCTGGAATGCTCTCCCCACTCCCAAACAGCATGTGTTCGCTTTGCCATATCCTCCCTCATGACTGTAGCTTACTATTCATTGCTCCCACGCGCTGGCTCCCACGGTAGGTTAGCCATCCTTGTAAAGGCAGCATTTGTGGCAGCGTGTGGCTTCATCCACAGGTGTCACGACTCTTTAGACAAAAGCGGGAAAATTGCTACTGTTCTGTCCCCAGTGAGATAGATATATAAGTCTTCTTTCAGCAGGAATAACTCTTCTTACATGATTACATCGTGCTGTCTTGGCCAGTGCTAATGATTGCTGGGCTCTATAAGCATGCTTGTGCTTACCTTTGCTGCCTGTGGGATGGGAAACAGGCAGACAAGTTCAGCCTGGGAGAAAAATGAAGACAATTGCCTGGTGACAGCTATGCTGTGGCTGCACGTTCCTAAAATACAGGCATCCCCTGCCGTGGGAGAAAGGCTCTGCTCCTTGGACAAAGACCAGCAACTGGTCCACAGGGAAAAGAAGCAGAGGGGAGGATGGTTTGCTGATGATCTACTCTTTGTAGAGTCCCAGAACAGATGGAGCAGAATAGGACTAAGGGGAATATGAAGAGCAGCAGAGACTAATGGCTCCACTGTGGACAGCTTTTATTTTTCATATCTAGCCTTTGTTTTGAATGACATGACATTGAGCAATGTCATTCTAGGTCAGCAAAAATGATTCTTTGCTCAAGTCAAGAATGATCCAATTTTGTTATTACACAGCATGCCCTTAGAGCAGCTGGACATTAGCAAAATCAGTTACTCCAAGTAACAAGTATGAGATGTCAGTTCTATGCTGTGTGCTGAAGTTCAGTTCTGATGCCCCTGAGAAGCATGAGGAACAGTGGTTGGATGCACATGTCCTTCAATCGGTGTGGGTCTGGAGTGCAGCGTATAGGGCAGGGCCAGTCACAACAAGAGAGTGGGGCAGAGCATGGGCTTGCAGGGCACGAGATCACTGGCAGTGCTAGACTGGCCTTTGGCAAAATGACCGCAACCTGGCTATGCATCAGTTACTTGCTCCCTGCTGCAATTCAGCTATTGCCCTGGGAATCCTTCTACCTCCAAAGAGGTGAGCTGTCGAGAGAGGATAATTCCAAATATCCTGCTACAGTTCTGGAACACAATAGGAAAATCTAAGTGTGGGGCTTCACAAAGTAGTCAGGGTTCTCATAAAAATGGCAAGAGGCTCACCAGCCTGTAAGTATTCATTGTTGCACTTGTTAGGTGGCCCCAGAGGTTTGGCTTGGTCACACACCACCTCCTGAAAACTGGCTAATCTGGTTCTACTCAGAAAAGGGTGCAAGCGTGCCTTCTCACAGTAGAACTGGCAAAGCTGCCCCAGTCCCAGAAAAAGACTAAAGCTACCTCTTCAGACTATTTAAAACAAGTTTATATTAGCTCAACACTTTGCATGATGGAAACACAGAGATTTTGATTCAGCAATCAGCACACTACAACTGCATTTATTATCTTGTGGAATCAGGGCTTCGTTGATTCTAAGAAAGAGAGAGGTTAAATGGGAGTCTGCTTGTAGCAGATTTTTGGAGTTCTGAATGCTGCTGTGATTGCTGCCCTTTCTCCTGTCTTCTCCACATATTTTTCTTTTAAATTGAGGCAAAAGCTTTTGGGGAACACTGCAGCTCATGACCTTCATGTATTATAGTGAAATGCCTGTTTATCACACTTCTCTTCCCTCTCTCCTAAGTTAAAATCTTTCCAACATTTTGCAAATAAACTTCTCTGCTGTAAAACCTAGAAAAAGGTTCTTGTTATTTTAAACTGTTCCAAGAGCTGTTATCGAATAACCTAACCTAGGTGTCTTCTGCCTAAACTTTCAGCAAGACTTTAAAATTGATATCTGTATGTGATCTAATCTGATGCTGTAACTTGCGCTTACACTACCACAGAGTTCCCTTGCTTGTTTCTACTACGTGAGTTTCCAGCATTCAGCCTTCAATGCCAGTCACTTTCCCCAACTTCTGTAGCAGCACCTTAGCTATGTGCTCATGTGCACATTGACACTCTCCATCCCTGCTTTCTTCTAAGAATTATGCTTGCATTTGATGCTGCATAGACTGCTCCATTTTATGAAACACTTCTCTACAAGGGTTACTAGGGCTTATTTGTTACAGCTTGGTTTTATTTTTTAAAGGCCCATCCTCTGTAAAACTGTGATCTACTTTGTTGGGATAGAAAGCTGATCAAGAAAGATCACTTGGTTGTCTACTCAGCATTTGAACATTTTGGATTGAAACAGGCCTGATGGATTTTCCTCTCAGCTGATCTGAGCACTCCTTGCCACCATCTGAGGTTGGCATAAACATTGTAAATTCCACAAGTCATTGAGAGAATCAGGACTTGAAGGAATAATATCAAGTCAGTTCCTTAGACAAGATTTCTTAAACACAGTGTACAATCACAGTACTCATACAAGCAGTTCAAATCTATTGTTCATTGAAGTTTGAACTCTTCTTTCTGAGAAAATGGCCAATTCAGATTAAGATAATTCTGTTTGCTAAGAAAGCAACTATTTCAGAATTATTGAAAACCACTGAATGAAACCAATTCCAGGAGGCTGGAGAATTTTTAGTTGAGAGAGATATTTTTATCTAAACAATGTCACCCATTCGCTACTAGAAATAATTTTTCAATGAACATATTAGCATATTAAAAATCAGATTGACGTATTTATGCACTATACCTTGTACCAGAATTACAAACAGTTTATTGCAAATAGGTGATTCTTACCTAGCACAAACCCCCTAAATTCTATTATTTGGAAAGTATGGTGTAGAGAGGACTTGTTGGGGGCGGGGAGGGGGGAAGCATCCTTGGCTAATCATAGAACCATAGAATAGCAGATTGGAAGAGACCTCAAGGATCATCTGGTCCAACCTTTCTTGGCAAAAGCAGGGCCTAGACAAGATGGCCCAGCACCCTGTCCAGCTGAATCTTAACCGTGTCCAGTGTTGGGGAATCCACCACTTCCCTGGGGAGATTATTCCAATGGCTGATTGTTCTCACTGTGGAAACTCTTTCTCTTGTGTCCAATCGGAATCTCCCCAGGATTAACTTGTACCCATTACCCCTCATCTTTTCCATGGGACCCCTTGTAAAAAGGGAGTCTCCATCGTCTTTGTAGCCACCCTTTAAAGACTGGAACATGGTGATAAGGCCTCCCCTAAGCCTTCTTTTCTCAAGGCTGAACAAAGCCAGTTCTCTCAGCCTTTCCTCATATGGCAGGCTTCCCAGTCCTTTGAGCATCTTTGTGGCCCTTCTCTGGGCCCTCTCCAGCCTGTCCACATCTTTTTTGCATAGCGGGGATCAAACTTGAACACAGTATTCCAGGTGTGGTCTGAGAAACGCTGAGTAGAGTGGGATAATGACTTCTTTATCTCTGTTTCTTTATCACCCTTCTTGTAGATGGAGGTGACATTAGTCTTCTTCCAGTTTTCTGGGGCATCCCCTGATCTCCATAACTTCTCAAAGATTGTGGAGGGTGGCTTCACAACGACGTCAGCCAGTTCTCTTAACACCCTCGGGTGGATAGCCTCAGGGCCCATCAATTTGTAGGGATTAAGCTCCTGTAATAGTTTGCATACCAACTCTTCCTTCACTGGCAGTGGGTCTGTGTTTGTAGACATTCTCATTTTCTATTGAAAATGACAGTCATTTGGTATCTCCCAAAGTTAACACTTTTAGTAGCCAGCAAGGATGCACTATTAAAATTCTGTCATTTAATTGTAAAATACTTATTATCCTTTCCAAAAAATGTCCTAATGCAGCTTCATCATTGCCTTGAAAGTTATATAAGATGACAGATTATTCCTCCTTAACTGTGCACAAATTATTATCAGAGAACTGTCACAATGTCCATGATTTGAAGCACCAGTAACCACAGAGGAAAAGACATTCTCTTCAGCCAAACCTTCATTCATTCATGTATGCATTCATTTATGTTCAGTTGAAAGAGGAGCAAGTATACAGCTGCCAATGCACACAGCTTTTGAACTATCAATACATATCATTGAGCTATGATGTATTGAGCCATGGGCGAATATTGGAAAACAACATGATTTAATTTGCTGTCACCATAAGCGAGCTATATGAATGATGGTGACTAATACTGTGACTTATTTTTGTTGATTGTACAACAGCTGCCTTTGTGTTTTTTGAAGTATGAAGTATTTTACACTTCATAGCAACAAAAAAGTTGAAAGTATTTTGTTGTTTAGAAGCTATGCTTTTATGATTGGTCCCATTTGCATACCATCTTATATCTGACAGTCCTTCACAAATAATTGAGAAACTTTTGCATAAATTAGAGCAAGCCTTGAAGCAATTATTGCTTTCTTTACTGATCCATGCGAAATCAATTCTCATGTACACATAGGATTTTTCCTGACTTGTTGACAGAATACCACCGTTGTAATGACTGCCAGTGTCAGGATCAGAGTAATGATATATGTAGAGCCATTAAAATATGTAAAAGTGTTAACATTCTTCAAAAAACCTTGGATAGTGTACCCCACAAGTTAGTCTATGATTATTACAAGTGAAAAAGAATACCCAAAAGTTACAAGGCCAGTTTTACTCTCATAGCAATTTGTTTTCGTCTGACCTGCCTTAAACCTCTATTTTTTTGCATTTAAATGAAAGTTTAAATCATTTCTTTAGAAAGCATGTAAAGAAATTCGGGATTCACTGGTTTTAAAAGGGTTGCATCAATGTAGACTGATATCAAGCACATGGGATTTCAGATTTCAACCATAACTCTGAACAAAAGGTTCTTCAGTGCTTCAGACAGCTGCTCCCACTTATTTGCATCATTTGGACCGGATTCTTCAAACTGCAAAGTCAGTATTTCTGAGGAAGTATTTGAAAAGTCTTTCAAACAGCTCAAAATGGTTGAACAGTTCCAAGAAGCCCTTTTCATGTGTCCATCCATGGAAGCAGGCTTTTGTGACCATGGTTCAAAGCCATACCCTCCCCACAGCCCTTGTTGAACCTTTGTGCAGGACATCTGAGAAGCCTTATGCCTGGCAAGCTACCTATCATGCTAATAGAAGGGAACAAGGGAGTAAAATTGTGTTTTGCCAAAAAAGCGTCACTTTGAAGGCTTTCTTTCCAGGCCAGACAGGCTGTCCTGACCCACTCTGAGGAAAGGAATCTTGAAATGAAGTGGGACTCATTTCCTTCCCCCTTACAAAATTTGGTAGGATTTCCTTCTAATAATCCTATGAATTTTTTAAATAAATAAATAAATAAACACCATCTGTTTAAATTAACATGACTTCTTACAATTGTTTGATTAGACAGTGTGATACATGGAAGCCATCAGTCAGTCTGGCGAGTAATTGGGCCCGTCACCACAAAAAAGACATTGAGGTGCTGGAGCAGGTCCAGAGAAGGGCAACGAAGCTGGTGAGGGGTCTGGAGAACAAGTCTTATGAGGAGCAGCTGAGGGAGCTGGGGTTGTTCAGCCTGGAGAAAAGGAGGCTGAGGGGAGACCTTATCGCTCTCTACAACTACCTGAAAGGAGGTTGTAGAGAGGTGGGGGCTGACCTCTTCTCCCAAGTAACAGGCAATAGGACAAGAGGAAATGGCCTCAAGTTGCGCCAGGGGAGGTTTAGATTGGATATTAGGAAAAACGTTTACAAGGAAAGGGTTATTAAGCATTGGAACAGGCTGCCCAGGGAAGTGGTTGAGGCACCATCCCTGGACGTTTTTAAAAGATGGGTAGACAGAGTGCTTAGAGATGTGGTTTAGTGGTGGTTTTTGTCAGTGTTACGTTGATGGTTGGACTAGATGATCTGAAAGGCCCCTTCCAACCCAGGGCAATTCTATGATTCTATATACGACTGATAATCTGTAAATACCTAACAAAAATAATTCTTGTTTGTTTGTTAAACCTGTGTCCACTCTCTCCCTGAATAGAGCCCTTGCAAATCTGCAGTGACTCACAGGCCTGACAGCAGCTTTACGGGCTGAGGTAAAGAACTTTTCTCAACCTTTCACCCACTCACTAGGGCAAACCAGTCTTAATGGGCAACCAACAAAAACAAATTACACTGTGTGCAGATACTCCTCCCATCCAGGAGTGGTCTGTTCCGTGGTGTTGCCATAGAAAATGGGACGGGAGCCTCCCGCTAGGGAAGAGATCGCTCTTAACCAGCGGTATTATGTAAATACCAGCCAGCCAGCACCCTGTGTGGAGGCCACGCACCTCCTCCCTTTGGGGACCGTCCGCAGGGTACCGACTAGCCCCGAGACAGGGCTACCGAGCGGAGGGGAATGGGTACGCTGGCCCACCCGGCGCCTCGGCGTTGCCCGGCCGGGCGCCGCTGCGCGAAGGGAGGCCCCACTCCCGCCATTGCCGCTGGCAACGTCCGCACGCCCTTTTCCAGCTGCCGCGCCGGGAAGCCGCGGGCCTCCTTCTCCCCCCGGCTCCCGATGACAAGCGAGGGCGACAGGACAGAGTCCCCCATCAGCACAGGCAGGGGCGACGGGCGGCCAGTAGCTCCCTACCCCCGGGAATGGGCTCTCCCAGCCCTCCCCTCTCCCCGGGAATGGGCTCTCCCAAGTCCGGCTCCCGCCCTACCTTCTGCCCGCCCCGGGAGCCGGAGCCCCCCCCTCACTTTCATCGCCGTCCCGCCCCGCAACCTCACTTCCGGGGCGGCCATTTTGGGAGGTCAGCGCTCCGTCTGGCCGGTGGGTGGCGGAGGGGGCGGGCTTGTGCCCGGGCCGCAGCGGCTGGTGACAGCGGCGGCGGGGCTGGGGGGGGGCAGCCGGCGACTGTCGGGGCCGCCGCAGGGGAAGAGCTGCCACCCGGTGATCGCAGCGCCCGGCCATGTCGGACTTCGACAGCAACCCCTTCGCCGACCCGGACCTCAACAACCCCTTCAAGGTGAGGCGGGGGGGCGGCCGTCCGTGGGCCTTCCTCTGTGTGGCGGTGGGGGGGAGGGAAGGAGGTGCCCCGGCCCTTTTCGCGCTGCGTGCGGGGCGGGGGTGGGCCGCTCCTACCAGGGGAGGTGGGGAAGGGCCGGCGCCGCGGAGCGGCCTCGCGGGGGCCCGGCGGGGCGGGGGGCGCTGGGCGGTAGCAGCGGGGGGGGGGAGGGGGAGCTGTGCCCGCCGCGGGGCTCCGGGCATGGCGGCTCGGGGAGGGGGGAGGAGGTAAGCAGCGCTTTTGGAAGCCCTTAGAAAAGGGCCGTTTCACTAGTTCAGGTTTCCGTGTTTCCTTCTGTTTGCTAAAATAACACAAATCGCATTTCAGGTGCGTTATCTTGAAGAAGGGGGGGGGGAAGGTTTCTTGATTTTGGCGGTAACTTTATGTGTGTGTATAATACTACTACATTCTTTATTCTTCAATTTGACTGACCCAGATACTTAAGCTTAGTGAATTTACGCCCTTTTTCGTCTCTAGCCTCCTCCCAGCCCCTCAGCGACCTACCTGCTTCTTTACCTTATTTCTGAGGCGCGCAGGGTACTGATGGCTAGGTGTAAGTTCTGCCCTGCATCTCAAAATGCTGTGTTGTAACGTATTCTAAAGCTTTTAGCTTTTGCACTGTTGACCTGCTATACAACTGAGAATTGTTTTTTTACCCGCTGTTGCAGCTTCAGCTGTCAAGATGAGCTGACCTCCTTGGATGTGTCCCCTCCTTTTCTTTTTCATTAGAATCCAGTTCAACTAATTTCTTGAGCTTCCTAATTTAATCATCTTACCGAACTTTTTTGCCTCACTTTTATTTCATGCTGACACTTTAAAGCACATACTTAGTATATGGCAGTGAGTTTAGGATTTCAGCTGGAATAATTAAACCCTTTAAAAAATGAGCAGTCACATTTCAAGCATACTTTTGTGCAGGTAGCTGCTGGAAGCATGGTGTTACTGACATTTATTCACTGGAGTCTATCTATCTGAATCATTAGTTCGGTTTTTGTGGTCACAAAATTTAGTTGGTAGGATTCCCTAGGCTAGACACTGTGTTTTTACTTCATGTGTTACACAGTGCAGTGACCTTCCAGCTGAACAGCAGCCCTGGCATTGAGGTTGCTGCCAACAGTAGTTTGGACTGGCACCAATGGCAGTGAGCACTGTTCTTTTAAATACCTTTTGGCACCAAGCATTGAAAGGGTGTCATTGTTCTAGAATATGTCTTCAGCAACAAAAATACGTGATACTTTTTCTCACTTTTTGTAATAGTTATGAAAATAACATTAGGAAAATCTATTGTGTATGGATACTCAGAGAGTTTAGGGGTATCAGAAGCAGTGTAGTTGCCCCTGAATAGCTCATTAGCCCAGGTGACTTGTCCTATGTAGTGTTTCTGAGACCTAAGCTAGGACCTATCTCATCCATACTTACAGTTTGAAGGCATTGCTTAAAGTGCAGTCGTTTATTCCAGTTTCTTTTCAGGGAAAGACTTCTAATGTAGCTGTCAGGGAGAATCCACGCTCTACTTCTCATCTGCATCATGATAAAAGGATGTTATAACAACTTCTCTGGTACTTGAAGCTCACTGTTAAAAATGCTTCTGGATTTCTTTTACTTGCAGAAGTTGTTCTGGGAAATGTATATACTTTTCCTTTTTGGGGGGCTTTTTTCAGTTCTTTCAATCTTTGCTGACTTCCCCCTACAAAAAATAATCTTGCATACCTTTGCTCATCCACACATTTACTTGAAGGAGCAGAAGGCCTCATGTATAAACCAAACTTTGATTGTCATCTTGTTGGCATAACAACTTTGAAGTTAGTGGGTATTAATGCATGTCTGCATTTAAGTTTTGTCTGACTATGTGTTTTAAAATACATTCCCCCTAGAACCAGTATTTCCAGATGGACCCTAACAACCTGAGTCACCTGAGCACCTTATTCAAATGTACTCATATTTTTATTTTACTATGCTTGATAATTTTATGTATAATGAGATTAGTTGTTTTTCCTGCTTTTGAAGCCAATTCCTGTGCTTGTGTAAAATCACAAAGTAGTATGGCAAAGAATGGGGGGGAGCATCATGTGGAAGAGTTGTTGCCAAGGTCTAAAGATAGATCCTTCTTTTTCTTAAGTATTTTGGTTTTACTAATTATCTGTGATCTGCTTGTGAGGTTTCCTGTGACTATTCTCATGCCTTTTAATAAAAAGTTTACAGCAGAGATGCTTGCTTCATGTTGAATTAATTACGTGTGTTCTCTGGGATGATAAAGGTAAGGCAGAAGCATCTAGTTTGCTCAGTATTTTGGGTTGTTAATTCTTTTGGAACCTAAAATTAAATTGTTTCTGGTTTGGCATCTCTTGGAAGTCATGAAATTTAGTTTGTTAAACAAATTTTCTTGTTGAAATATTAGCTTGCTTGGATTGATGATAAAACATTGTTGATTTTGAGGCAGTGGCTGCTTAACCTCTCTTTTTTTTGGTATTCTTTTAAAAAGAAAAAACCCAAAGGCTGATATGCTTTTGAAGTAATAGAATTCCTCTGCTAATAGTAGTCCTCTGGATGCTGTACTGTCAAAACCAAGAGATATTTTGGTTTGCAAGACAAGAGGAAATGAAACAGATAAGTAACAGTCTAATGTTAAAAAGCTTTTGATCACATTGCAGTTGTGCAGAAGAAAAAGTGTCCATGTATCATACAAACGAAGAACTGGTAATCCTGCATAATTTGATGTAGCAGCATTGTGAAGAAATACACATTTGGTGTAACATCAAGTATCATAAATGAAAGTGGACTAATAGTGAAAACTGTTTCATTTCTTTCACTGAGTAGTCCTTGTCATAGCTTGTGAACTTGAATTCACACATGGCAGAGTTATGACTGCCAGTCCCGCAGCACCCAAACAGGGTGAGCAGAGCAGGTCTGGTGTTTGTAACTGTCTTCAGCCAAGAGTCTAGAGTCCCTATAGAGATGGCAGATCTGAGCCCAAGTTGGAAAGTCAAGTTGGGGTTGGTATCAGGTCCAGCAAAAGTAACCAGGGTTGGCCAAACCTGGTGTTGACCAGGCAAGTCCTTAGTGAATGAGGCAGGTCTGACCACTTAGGACGGGTTTGGGCATCCTGAAGGCCCTGACAGTTTATTCTTGAATAAACTAAAACAGCAGAAGTAAATTTGGTATGACAAAACAAAGGCAAATTTCTAATGTAGCTGTCTCCTTGGTGTGCATGCTTCTTTTTTTAATGTCATACAATATGGGATAGTTGTAGTCTTCTATCTTGGGAGATGATACAGATACAAAGGTTCTGAAACTGCAGTCTGTTGAAATCCAGTGAAAGTTTCATTTACTCTGAAACAATTCAGCAATTCATCCACAATAAACATGTTTTTTTTGGGTTTTTTTGCTTTTACAAGTGAATGATACTATTACGAAGAGAATAAATTCTTTTTTAAATAGAGCTATGGATTTTGCAGGCCTGTGTGGGTTGTCTGACAGGCTGAAAGATTTGAGGGCTGGCTTTTACAGTCATCCAAATATATGAAACAGTTACTTCTGAGTGACTGTGGAATCAGGACTTTAAAAACTCGTTTCTGTGATGAATTCTGTTGGGTCAGTTCATCTGAGGTGTTTAAAGATCTGAGCAGGTGCAGGTATTTGATACTATAGAAATTATGGTAGAACTGAAAACTAAGATACATTTCTGTTTAAATGTGAATGGTGACATTCAGGTAAAAATCAAACCACTAAGTGATACAAACAAAATGCCTCATGTCTTGTTCGCTTATAGTGTGGAAGCACATAGTTGTGGAAACCCTAAAATGTATGTAATGTTAATTATGCGAGTAGTTTCTTTGTGTGGGATTATGTATCCAAACTGTGGTTAGCTGTGAGTTGCTGCTCCAAAAAGACATGGGTCTTTTGTAGTTCTGTCATGACTGCCATTTTTGTGTGCACGTCTGAGATGATCTGAGGTGTCTAAAAATGGCATTAGGCACCTGAATTGCTCTCATTGAGGTCACAGGATTACTTGAGTCACTAGAGCTAAGTATATGTTAGAGCTTAAATTTACTACAGAGGTAATTCCAGTTATAATTTGGATATTACACTTAATCTGACTCACATGAGCATAAACGAATCTTCTGTCTGGTTTGGCAGGAAGTACAAGCCGGAGGTTTGATGCTGAAGCTAATAGTGTGCATGACTGTTACCTTGTGTGGCAGCAGAATCTATACAGTTTACACCTTGATTGCTCAAGTGAAGCTAAAGTGATAGAAATTTACAGGAAGAAAGGGAAGTCTTAGTTGTTTTTGAAGGATCAGGACCCTAATTAGTTGAAGCATTTCTGCAGTATTTGTGCTTTAGAATTCAAGAGTTTTGTTGTATGCCTGTATTTATATATGAGTTTTAATTCTTTTGTATGGCTATAAAATACATCCAATTAAGTTGTCTGTCTTTAAATTAGTAAAGGACATAAAATACAAATATTGTTCTGACTTTAGTACCTAATTTCCCTTCATGACTTCAACGTCTATAAATTCCCCTAAATCTTGCATGATTTAATGCTGAACATCATGGTATTGGAAGTGTCCTTTAGCTGTCCTACATGGTAGTTAACTTTCAAGAGTACACTTCATCAGTGCTGTAACTACACTGTAATCTATTAAAACTGTGAAGTGTTTTAATAGATATTCAGTATTGGTTATAGCTGCATTTTTTTTCTCCAGATCTTCAGTAAAGTTTTAGCACCTACTGCATTAGTAGTATTATTGCAGTATATATTGAGATTTAACATTACAAAGGGGAACATAACTCGCCTTTCAGTGCTGAGGAGGGAGAGAGATTTGAAAATAGCTATGAGATGGAGACGATGCTTTGTTAGGCATCCAGTATTCCATTGAAAGATAAGACCAGCACAGACTTTAGGACAAATTAGACCTTGTGAGCCTATGAAGTTCTTTTTGGTTTCAGAGATAGGGAATTTGTCTTGCTCAGTAGCTCAGAACCCTTCATAGCTCTGCTTCCACCACATAATGTGGCGTATAATGGACACTGCTTGAGAGCCAAGTATAAAAAACCCCAGTTGGCTACTTTTGCACTAGCCTATGTAATGATTATGTTCTGGCAGTGCTAGAGTGAAAATCTTTTGACTATAATTCTGTGAGGTGGGTGGGAAATGGCTGATAAGTGAATGAGATGTTAAACTTGAAATTGTGAAAGAACTGTTGTAGTGGTTTCTCAGTTTGGGTTTTTTTTCTTTGGGTTATTTTTAATTATAAGTACAGAAATAGTCTTTATTTTGCCTCTAAGTCATTAATTCTACAAGATGTTACATGTGTAACCTCTGAGGACAGTTCACTCTTGTAATAACTGGTTTTTAATCATAGGTTAAAATATACTTTTGTAGATGCAAGGCATTAAGGCTTCCTTTATACTGTTAAATGTGAACTTTTTATACTACTAATGTATTATTAGGATAGGAAAACATGAAATCTCTATTTTAAGTTGTTGATTGTGAAGTTTCTGTGACTTTACTCGTTCTTGGGCGTGGGATGATGAAGGAACAAGTAGAGTATGAAGAAACAGCAATGTCTGATGCTGCATCAAAACATCGGTAGCTTCTTGAAACTTTTCCATGTGCAGCTTGTAGCATGAACAGGGAGGAAGTCTTTGGGGAGTTTAGCTGTCTGATCTATGCCAAATGTTTACTAAACATGTGCAAATTGCAATTTCAGAGGCTTAATCTGGCTGAATATGAAGTGTTACGGGACTGAAAAATATCCCTCATGTGCAAGCTGTCTTTTCCAAGTGTCAGGTCCTAATTTAAAAGCTGAGACGCAACAGTTAACACAGGAGGTAAAAAGCTTTGATATCCATTCCTGGCCAAATAAATTTTTTTCTTTCAATTTTGTTCTCAAAAGCTAAGCTTTGTCAGAAATCTCTCCCAAAAACTGCTCATGAGGACATACTGAAAGCAAAGTATATCATATGGAGAGTTTCAACTGAAACAGCAGTAGTTTTGATTGCTCTCCAGAACTCATTTACGAAAAGTGGGATGGATGATTTTCTTTTTGATCGAGAAATCAAACAACTCAGGCCAACAAACATGGTTTCAGGCATTTTTCGTTGTGTTTTTGCTTAATTTTCTGAGCCAGTCATGCGATGTTAGGAAGTACTCAACAGAAAGCAGGAAGTTACTATTAAAAAAAACCACAAAACCAACACTCAGGATAAATTCTTACTGGAAAGTGTACAAGTAGTAGTAAAGGCGAGTATGAAGTGGGTATTGGTGATAATTAATGGAGAGCTTATTGTGAAATGAAAAGATCTTACCCTTTTCATGTAGCAAAACAAAGCCTTTCAGTAGAAGTGGTAGGGACAACAAATCCTAGTTGGTCAAGATTGACTTTGCTAGATTTGTGGATCTAATTGCATGATTTCCCCAGGGTGGATTTACCAGTCTGGCTTCAGTCCTGGTAGACCTCTGGCTTCTGCTTCTATTCTATGTGCAGTCAGTATTCTTTGAAGGTATAACATACCATGTTGGTTAGTTCTGAGAATAAGATTGGGACTGTGCCTCTTGCTTTCTGGGAGCTACTTGCCAAGCACAAAAAGCCAGAGGGAAAATGCATAGCTAGGTGAAGGTGGTTGTAGAACAGTAAATGCCGAAGAAGTTGGCAGGATTAAGGCTGGTTGATGTCAGTGAGTGGTAACGAGGTTAGGTTGGATAAAGTTATTTGCAGGGATCTTCAAGTAAAAGAAAAATTGTGTGGTGGCAGAGCTGAAGGGTAGCCTGTGAATGATGTCAGTTACTGACGAGGGAGGTGATAGGATTGATACAATGAATTATTGATATTTTAAAGGGACTTTATCTTCTAAGCGATTTGTGATGAGGAGAACTGTTTTCTCGGCTTGGATTGAAACTACTCCAGTCATTAAGAGACCATTCTTAGCCTTTGAGCTTAACATAATACTAAGGTCCAAAATGAAGATTTCTAGAGTCGCTTTCAGTACCTGATTCTTCCCTCACCTATGGAGCTACATAACTGATAAGATGTTATCCGTGTTTTCTTTTTCTGACTTCATTCACTAAAAATAATTGATCAATTTCTTTTATAATCCATTTTTGTGTTCACAGTGTGTTGTTTCTCCTTAGTCTTTTTTTCCTAGGATGAACCAGGTGTAATTCTGACAGTTTACTCATATATTATATTTGGTGCTGTCCCATGTAAATTTAAAATAGAAAAGGGGGAAAAAAAGAAAAATTTTGTCACTTCTAAGTACAGCTTTTCAGTTTTATGCTTTCTCCAAACAACATGACTATTATATTCTTTTGATGTACAGTACTGCTGGTATCCAAGTCTTGGAAGATACTTCATTGTCTTGCTTACTTGTCCTTGTCAGCCAGTGTTAAAAATTGACTTTATCCCACTTCCTTATTAGTTACCTTTGTTCCCCCTGTTCTTTTGCTTATAAAAGTATTCTAGGTGTTTTTCGTTCCTATATTTTTTTTGTTCTAATTAAGTTATGTGATTTTTACTTGAAATTCTTGTTTTTAATTGCTGATGTTTTAAAACCATTATAATCACTATCCAAATCAGTGTTAGAATGCATGTTTATAAATGCTGTTTCTTGACCTCTGCAATAAGATGTTCCTTGCTAGTCCTTGGAAGCAAACCATACTGAAAGAAATTAAATGTTCTGTGCAGAGCACTGATGTCACTTATTTAGTCCCATTTAGGAAAAAAAGGCAACACAAGCCTGTATTATCATTGTTACATTTTTAGCCTGCCTTTTTTTTTCCCCCTCTTCTATTCAATGTTAAATTATTTGCACTTAAGATAAATGCTTTGGCCTTTTTGGTAGAAGAATGGGTGTACCTCAAAAGTGAAAACTCTTTTTAACAACCAGAAGGACAATTTGTAGGGGAGGATTTCTAGTTCGCTACTTTCTGTTTGCTTAAAAGAATGCAGAATCACAACTAGCAGTGTAAACTTAGCTGGGGGTATTTTCCAGGATATTACTGGGTTATGTGTGCTATCAGAGCATCTTAATCATGGTAGAACAATGCTGGACCCATTCCTACTGAACAGTAATACAAAGAATTGTTACAGATCTATCTATTTCTTCAGTCTTTAATTTGCCGATCTCTTTTGTATTAATGAAACCTGGTAGCTGATGACTAGTTTTGGTCTCCTAGACAACAGTGGTCTCTGTTCCCTTTAATTTGGTTTTTAAAAAGCTGTAAAAACTTGAGTAGAACGGATTATTCTGCTGCATTTTAAACATTCTCCCTCTGTGTTAACTGGGTACTTAGGTTTTTTTATCTGTATCTGAGTGGTGTGAGTGTAATTTGTTAACCTGGCACAGGAGATGTTTTTAATAGTTCTATAGGTGCTCTTGTCAACGTGGGATATAAATCTGTTGTGTTTTCTGGTTTTTGTTTTGCTGGTTTGTGCTTTGTTTTGTGTTTTTTTTTTTCCTGACTGACTTTTCCATAAAATACTGCGGTGCTTCTTGTACCTGACTCTTAGTGATTCAAAGTGTGATGCTAGTCTTTGCTTTTGAGATTGATGTTATAGGAGATAAACTACAAGGAGCGGGTAAAATGAAAAATTTGATGGGAAACAGTTAATTAGGTTCTGCTGTTTTTTTAAAACTCTGGTCTCCTGAGCTAATTCTGATATTGAAAGTGTCATCTGAAATGACTATGACTTCAGTGCACCAATAGCTACAGGAGCTAGGCATGAAACCGCCTGTTCTTTGATTCTGTTCTGTGGTTGGTGTTACTAATAGTTAAATAAAAAGATGGGAAGGTCACGGAGCTGAACTGTCAGGATTTTGGGTGAGATAAGACTGGAGAAGGAAGTATGAATTGGAAAGAAGGATCAGGGAGTTGGACAAGATGAGAATTAGGGGGATCAGCACTCAAAGGAGGAGGGACTGGGAGTGGCTGGGTGGCTGAGGAAAATCAGGTCGTGGCAGTTAGGCAGAAGTACTGGTTTACCATGGCATAGCTTTCTCAGTCTGAGATTGGACCAGGCATTTTACAGTTGCTGCACTCAGTGGCTGGCATCAGATATTTAAAATCTGTCCCAGAAATTCCTGTGCTCTGTATCTGCAGAAAGTAACCCAATTTTTAATCACTTAAATCATGCAGCAGGTTGAGATCTCTAGATATTTGATGGTTCTAGCCATGCTGCTGCTTTGTGTTGGTGTCCATATATTGTCACCTATTGGAACTTGTCTTTCTGGCTTTTTTCTGTTTCTTAATATTAAAAATGAAAAATAAAAAATAATTTGTTTTAACTTTATTATCTGGATGGAATATCAAATATGGAAAAATAGGTTATGCCAGACCAGTTTTACTTATTCCTCTAGAATATTAAAGTTTTCCCTGTTTTTAACCACTAGAACATGTGTCATGCAACATAGAAATTTGATAGCATTAATTTAAATGACACTTTTTCTTGAGTATGTTGTCCTGCATAACTCTTATTGCTCATGTTCGTTATTCAAACCCCATTTTCCAACATCCATTTTTAAAATGAGGTGCAATCAGTGTAAGGTAAATGATTCAAAGTAATTATTTGTATTCCTTGGGATATCAGGTCTAATCTCTTCAGAAATCTCTTAAGTGTTTTGAAATATGAAGTGCAGCTCCAGTTCATGCCAGTTGTTCAATGCACTGTATGTATTCAGAACAATTTGAAGTCTAGCAGCCTACACCTCGGCACGTAGACTATGAAGAGCTTATTTCTTTCCATGCTTAGGATAGTTCTAGCACTAGAGAAGATCGCAGTGAGTATAGGAGAGAGACGCATCTCCAGATTAGTGTTACTTTCTCCAACTACAAGGTTACTCTTCTTTTCCTATGATCTCTAGTTTACTTCTTGAGTCTTTCTGCTTGTGGAATAAATCAGGCCATGAACTTCTATTGAAGTCCAGACTGTGTAACTGAGGCTTTCTGAGAGCAGAATTTGAATGCTACTTGGCATGGTGGGGTTTGTGTATTTCCATACAACTATAATTATTTCTTTTACTAGGTAATGAAACTTTTCTTATATAGAGCTGATACTGAATGTCATGCAGGTTTTTTCTGAGCTGCTGGTACTTTTGCAAACAATAGCAATTATTTGGTGAAAGTATAGCAATTGTTAATTCAAAATGAGAATGGACTTCTGATGGAGGGCTTCTTGCTCTACCTGCTGTGTGTATTTAAGCATATTCTAGACTTTTGATGTAGTAAGCTTATTTGGATCAGCATATGTTTCCTGTTGCTTGTCAGCATTAGAATGTCACAACAGCTGTGTGATGAGATCTGAGAAACTTTTTTCCCCAGGTCTTTAAAACGCTCAGAGAAAAAAGGCTTTCTTTCATCAGATATTTATTATTGTTTGCTTATTCTATTTCTAAATATAGATTGCTCTTCTGAATTTGACTTGACCACTCTTTCCTGCTTTTCGGAGATCTGCTGCTGTTCAGTGGCTGTCTCATGAGTGTGATATTCTAGTTATTCAAATAATTGCATTTATTGTCCTTCATGGGCACAATTGGGCTGAGTTATTTGGTTAGTAGTGCTCTCTTAAAACACAGAAGTTTAGTGTTGAAATGTACTTTTTAAGCAGCTAATTTATCTTAAAGTACTAAGTGCTATTTGAGTTTTAGTAATGTAGACATACTGGTTTCACTAAGTGGCTGATGGTTAGCTGTCGCTAGTTTCATATATGTCTATACTTAATGTTTTTATGGCTGGAAGAGGGAATTATATGAGAACATTTGTGGAAGGGGTTCCATACAGAAAGCATGAACAAAGAATAAAATATTTTATGCTCTGCTAATTCACACTAACATGTAAAGACTAGAATAAGTGTACTATGTCTGGCTAGGATGGAGTTAATTTTTTCAGACTTGTGACCAAAATGGTGATGGTAAGGCACCAGTGTTTCAGCTGTTACTGAACAGTGCTTGCACAGCATCGTGGCCACCTGTTTCACACTCTGTTTCCCCATGGGTGTAGGCTGGGGTTGGGCAAGAGGTTGGGAGAGGACACAGGCAGGGCAGCTGACCCCAACTGACCAAAGGTATATTCCATACTATTGCTATCATGATTAGCAATAATGTTGGTGGTGCTGGTGGGAATGTTCCAAGATAACTATTGCTCAGAGGCTGGCTTGGCATCAGTCTGCTATTGGGAGGTGGTGAGTGATTGCCATTGCATCACTTGTGGGGTTTTGTTGCCTTTTTTTTTCCTTTTTCTTTTTCCTTTTTTTTTTTTTTCTCTAAACTTCCTCCCCCCTTATTAAACTATCTCTTTCTGAACACCCACAAGTTTTACTTGCTTTTGCCCATCTGATTCTCTTCCCCAGCCTACTGGTGACGGCAGTGAGCAAGTGGCTAAGTGTAGACATAACTGCTGGCTAGGGTGGACCTACCACAGTAGGTTAAAAGTTTTCAGCTGTATACAGCTTTCTGCCATTCTGTATACTGAATTATGAAATTGTCTTACTTGTATTAACTTTGCTTAATCTTTTTTGATCTTGCATTGACAAGTGTAGTAAACTAATGCCTAATTCAAGTGTCAGATTTAATTCTTCCCCTATTTTTTATGATCTTTTTATTCAGTGTTTCAAATGATTCGTAGTTGAATTTTGACAACAAAGATTCTCCCGGCACACGCACTTTCTTTTGTTTTTGTTGTTCATCTGCACAATATTTTGTGGCAGTCATTTAATGAAAGAACATGTTACAGAGAATTAGTCCATCATTTTATGCAAGACCTGATGAGATTTCAGTTGGAACAGTGCATTCCAGTCTAGGATGGTAACGAAAAAATATGGCAGACTTGTTGGGGACACTGTCACCAGGGTGGCTTTATTGAAATCACTAACTATGGTGTAAGTCAAATGTAGGAAAGCTGACTTTTAATTGCATGTAATGTTGCTTTGTATACATTTATAGAAAGGGTGATTCCTGTTCAGTCACCATTAAAATACTGCTTTACAGCTAAATGTATGGTTTACCCAAAAGCGGTAGCATTTTTTTATGTGATCAGGAGGGTAGTTTTTATATATATGCTTATGCACATGAATTTGATCAAAATTTGCAACATATATTTTTTTTTATTTTTGAAGCAATCGTTTTCTTGTCAAACTTTTTTAATAGTAAAAATTTTTTAATTGACTCATATTAATAAATTGGTGACTGTAGCTGATGGAGAAAACAAGCTTGCTCTCATTTGCTGTATCCTTCAGGATTTTCGAGTTGATAGGTTCTGCCCTTTTTGTTTTCTTTTCCCAGCTGTAAATAGGTTGACCACAGCCATTAAGAAAATACTGTTCCTGCATCTGCGTTACTGCTGCCAAGACTAAACTAATGCTGTAATAGATGCTGATTCTAAGAATCTAGATTTTATTTTTCAGTAGCTTAATAGTTTGTATATTTACTTAAGTGTAGATTAAGTCATTTACTGTATTTTAAAAAGAGACACACATTTCATGTAGAGGTTTTAAATGTAGCTGACTTTGAAGGAAATATGAATGTAAATGTATATAAATGTAAATGCTCATCATCTTCCCAGTCTTTATCAACTCCAGTTTGTTTTCTTGAACTCAACTACTGAAGTTAAGAAAATATGTGTTTCTAGACATAACAGTTATAAGTAAGTAAATAGTATATTCCCAGCTATTTTGTATATTTGATGTACATATAAAATATTGTACACTTGTTTTGTGCATTTGTGTAAATATAAATGTTACTAACCATATTGAAAAAGTGAATCTATTAATTTTCAAGAAAAGATTCCTATCATCCATTCTTATGTTCTGAAGATGGAAAAACCTTAAATTAAGCCACAGAAACAATGTATTGAAACCAGACATCACATGGAATAAGTATAACTTTTCTTCCTTCAAAGTTAGCGTTGTTTATGGTAGTGGGCACTTCTGCTCTTCTGCAGAACCAGGCCTGGCTGTCTCTAGCACAGAGAAATGTTTCATTCCTGAAATTGCTTTCTCAAGCTAAACTTCAAGCAGTCTTTCTTACTGTATAGTTCATTGGAGGAAAAAAATTACATTTCTTTCTTAACTTTACCAGTTCAGGTAGAAGCTGAACCAGAGCAACTTTTGGCATTACAGGAGACTTTCCTCAGCTTTGTTTTTCTGAAATGCTTTTCCTATTCCTGAAGGTGGTGGAGGTACTTCTGGGTAGGGGAAAAACCAAGAGTTACAGAAAGCTCATTTCTTCTCTTGTGCTTTTTGGGTGTATAGTTGTGGAGTCCAGTGGTCGATACAACAGTTTTCCTCCCTTGAGAGCTTTTGTCCTTATAAATCAAATATATGACAGATGGAGTTTCTTTTAGGCTGTGTTAATCTAGGTTTATGAGAAGCTCAGAATGGAATTATGTCATTTTGGAGACAGAGGCAGATGTTTACAGACTTTTTTATTGAAAACAAACCTCTCTTATATTGAAACAAAAGCTGAGTTTTATATGATCGGATATGTGTTGATTCGTTGCTTACAGACATGTGCATACATTTACAGAACTGTTTTCTCTTCTAGGATCCTTCTGTTACACAAGTGACGAGAAATGTTCCTCCTGGGCTAGATGAGTACAATCCTTTCTCTGATTCAAGAACAGTAAGCACATTTATTTCCTTATCATGCTCTTAATCTTTTTAGGTAAGATTTGTGAGGTATTGTTTTCAAAGTTTGGGACTGATGTTGTAAAACATGTGATGGGCTAGCTAGAGGTAATGGAAGGTGTGTAAGGATGGATAGTCTCATAATGTATTTGGAGGATTCAGTGGGTAGGTTGACTTAAGTGAGCTTTGACCTGTTAAGGAAGAGTGGCTCTCTGAAAGGGGGCTAAAACAGAACTGAGTTTTCCTCCTGTTCAGTAAGACTTCTTTTAGTCTGTCCTTATGCTTTTCTGGATTTTACTTGCTTTAAAGCTTGTCAGTGTGGCATGCTTCCCCATTGTCTTGCTTTTGATTCCCATTTCACTTAATGAAAGTGCTGCTTAGAATAAGAAAAACATTCTGTTTCAGGGACAGTACACAGGCTATGGGTAGTTGTGCTGTAGTAAAAATAATATTTTATGTCAAAGAAGTAGTTGCTTTTTGCCTCTAATTTGTATAGTTTTAATTTTCCTTGTGCTTATTTTCACCCATGGCAGTGCAAATACAAGGAATGGGGTAGTAAATTCATACTGTAACAGCATTTTTCAGTGGCTACTTTTGATAGTGAAGATCTTGTGCAAGATTAGCAAAATGTATGGATGATTACTGTCTGTCAGTATAACTTACAAACATTCAAATACTTTATTTTTCAAATGTAGGCTTATTTCCTATGGCAAATCTGATAGTCCTGGTAGGAAATACTGGTATTCGAGTCTTTGTAGTGAAGCACTAAGGTTTCATAGTGTTAAAGTGCTAGACTGGAAGAAGCTTGTTTTTGAGTATGTCTTGGATGAACTGTTAAAGGCAGAATATTTGCAATTAGCAAGTTCTCAAAATTTTTTTTCTCCTAACTCACAATATAATGAATTCTGTTTGATTTATTTTTCTGAAACTTGAAGAGCTTCAAAATTGCTTTGTATTAACCATAAGTTATAAAGACAGTTGGTCTTGTTTAGAAAAAATAATAAAGAGCTACTCTGACTTTTTTTGTTACTTACGTACTTATTTTAACATGCAGCTTTGTGGGAAAAGGAAAACTGAAGTATATGGCTAAAGTTATTTGGCCTTGAACAGTCAGTGGTACATGTATAAAAAATCTAATCGTGCACTACAGATGTCACTCATAGAAAACTGGGAGGATGGAGGATATCTTTAAGTCAGTGTTCAGATCTACTGAATACGTGCAGTGTTCATGCACTGTGATTGAACTAATAATACATAGCATGTTACAAAATTCATAAAAACTGAATTTGCTGAATTGAGTGAGCAGTTCATTCAATTCAACTGAATTGAATGAGCGGTTCTCTTTCTGTGGAGGAAAAGAACTTTCACAGGTTTTCTTGCAGAAAGCAAGACTGAAAGAATAAAGTATATATTCAGCTACAAGTATAGTAATAATCAACCTTTAGATGATGCTCCCCTTCCTCTCTCTGTATCTTGTGGATGCTGAATATGTAACTATTTATTCTGTAATAATATGCATTTGCAGAAATGTGCTTAGGTACCTGAGGATATGCTCACAATTCCATGTGCTTACTGCTCTTTTCCAACCAGCTTTGTGTGCAAGAGACAGGCATGCTATGCTTGTACAAATAAATGTATGCAACAGGAGTGAGGGAAGGGACAGTAGAAGTGAATGCCTTTGAAGATCGGATGAACAGAGGTAGAAGCAGGGTCTGTGAATTTTAGAATTGGAGTATCACAGTGTCCGTCAGGGTAGGGATAGGAATTACTATGCATTCTGTGAGCTACTCAGAGAAAAAACATCCAAGTAGTTTCTGAGGGCTTTCAATTGCTGCTGTTCTTTTTTTCTACTTTTGTTGGGAAGCTGAGTCACCTTTAGCAGTTTTGTGCAGATAATCCCTCTTCTAACATTTGAAAACCATAATGGCACTAGTGAGCAGAAAGGATACAACCTGGTGGTGGCAAAATATAGCCTGGAGATTTCTGTACTGTTTAGTTTGACAATTGCTGGTCTGTAAGACTTCAAATGTTTTTTTCACTCTGAGTAAAAATGTGTAGTTGTGGTTTTTAGGGAAGCTGAGAATGGTATCTTTCAGTCTATAGCATTAACACAGCATTAACCTTCTTTCCCCCTACGCTCCAAATTAAAGTTAATAAGGCATGCTGGACTGCAAAAGTATTTCTCCATTGCAAATCCAGACAGGGATGTTTCTTCTGTGAGAAAGGGACTTCAAACTCTGAATACTGACATTCCTTACCTTAGCTCAGTTGTGTTCTCCTTTTGCCAAGGAAGATGCTTCCTATCAGTTCTTTCTTGATTATCAGGATAGGACAGGAAAAACAAATCTACTTTTTCCTCAGTATTCCTTTTTTTTTAAGTGTTTCAGTGCATTCACCTTTTCTCAGTCAATTTATATGCTTCACATCTGCAGTGGGAAACTTGGTAGGAAAATAATATGTAATATATAATGAGGAACATAAGAGAATTTAGGTCTGAAGTGTCACCACCTTGTCATCTAACCTGAGAAATTGGAATCTCTTTTTTGTTTTTTTGCTTCTTAGCAAATTTCAAAGCTTCTCTTATTTTTGGTTGTTAAATACAATGCTTGCAAATACATCTCCATTTCAGAATGTAAGGAACCTACTGTATGCTAGCTGATGTTGCAGTAAATACTTTCACTGGATTTTTTTTGCAGCTGCTTTTATGAAGTTAGCTTAATTCTTGATTGTCCTAACTTGAGAGATGGCAATTAGAGCAAATTTGTGCTTACTCTGTATTTGGAAATTGATGTGAGACGTTAACTTCTGGAATTTTGCTTTGTATTGCCTTTTTAATAACTGTACGAAGAACTGTCTGCCTTACTGTTTGGTCTGTCAAGCCAATAAATTATTATTTCTTTTTATTGAGTATGTTTTAATAGCATATATGAAGCAACACTTGTTTTGAGTACCTTGTTTTCACTAAGGCTTAGTCTGCATAACCTCTGTTCACCCCCATTCTTGTTTGTTTGCCTTGTGTGCATTTTTATTGAACTTCTGTTTTTCCAGTGACTGCTGATTACTGTGAAATATATTTATAGGAGAAAAGAAGACGTTAAGTGTTTTCTGAGAAAATATTATCACAAATAAATTTTTCTTCTTACCCTTTTCTTACTATTTATGTCAGTTTTTAGTGTCATTTATGACACACATAGCTAATGTGTGTCAACTGAACTTTATTTAAGTCCGTACAGTTCTCCAGATCTTATGCACAATGATAGAGCTCGAAGATACACGTGATTTAACTTCAGTACTTCTTGCTTCTAGGAAGATCCCAAAGCGTACAGCTATGTTTTATGGGTTTTTTGTTTGTGGGGTTTTTGAGTAGTGGAATGATTTTCCAGGGCAGCTGGATTCTTCTATTTGTTTCTTGTTAAGTGGCTGGGGGAGGGGGGTGTGTTGTCGCTCAGCTTTGCTTAGGGATGTAAAAATGAGTACTTCAGTTTGATAGGAAGACATAGTGCAACCTGTGTTTAAAATGATTGTGTGCTGGTTGCTTTTTAAGAACCATTCCTTAAGAGCATAGGAGCAGGCAATTCCAAAGTATTGGAAATGCAGCAAGTGGGGCTGAAGGCTGGCTTGGCTGAGCAGTCATCTTCTAGAACTTAGGTGGAAAAGGAAAGCGTATGGACATTGGAGGCCAAGGACAAGGCGACATGAGAGGACTACAGAGGTGCTGTTGCCCAACGTAGGGAGGAAATTCTTATGTCCAAAGCTCGGTTAGAGTTCAAGCTGGCCAGCACTATGAAGGACAACAAAAAGGGCTTTTAAAAATGTGTTAACAGCAAAAGGAGTATCAGAGATAACACTGGCAACCTAATGTTGCAGTTTTGCCTCAGCCGGGAACAAAGAACCACGAGGTCTTTTTGCTCAATGTCCGCCCCCCTCCCCCGCCCCACCCCCCCCCACCCCACCCCCCCGCTTCCGCCCCGCAGTGTCAGGACAGGGGGAGAATCGGAAGAAAAAGGCAGAAGTCGTCGGCTGAGATAAAGGCAGTTTAACAGAACAGCGAAGGAAAGAGGAAAACAACAACAATAACTCTTCATCAACTGGAAATAAGGACCATGTGATTGAGGTGCCAGCAACTGAAGGGACCAGTGTGTTTTCCTCTATGCGTATGTGTGTAATTCACTACCAAACTTCAAGCTGGACTAGCTGGCAAATAAAAGAAAATCCTCTCTCTGGGAAGACTCAAAGTTTGAGCCAAAAGTGAGTAAGGGAGCCTGGGGTCTGGGCTTGGATATAAGGCAAGTTGAGAGCCTGTGCTGGTGTTTGAAGGGGCTGCGAGTGTGGAGGTTCCTTCTGACACGAATGTATGAGTGCATGAATCTTCTAGTGAACGTCAAGCTGGGCAAGCTGGCAAACAGGAGGAAACTTGTATACCAAGTAAGAGAGCTCCAGATCCAGGAAGGTATATCAGGCAGGCTGAGGGCCCGCTGCTCATACCTGGGGGATCTGAAATTGCTTGGTGAACTTGTAAGTCTAGACTGAGGCTTTCAGCAGTGAACTTCAGTGCTGATCAGCTGGAGAGGAGGAATGGAATATGTCTCTGTGTCCCTGTCTTCTATGTAGTTCTTCTAGTGTTATGTGGGGGCGTTGTTAAAGGCAGTCTCCTGCCCGTGGCAGTTTGTGTAGCTGGCCATCCTAGTGTCCTTGGTGTGTGTAGGTCTATTTGTGTGCATCCCTGGGATATCCACTCAACTTGCTACTAGCTGAACCTGGAAACAGGAAAACAATAGGTGTCTCCATCAGCCTGGAATGGAGTGCCCTCAGAGGGTGTCAGGGTGCGCTGGACTGGGCTCCAGTGGTCGGAAAGGAGTAGTTCCCAGGTCTCGGAGTCTGCTGCAAGTGGTAGCCTTTGTAACATCCCTTAACAGCTTTTGGCCCCCAGCCCCTCTTGACTTTTTTAGGCTTCAAGGATGCACAGCCCCTGCTACAAATCACTGATACAGTCTTGTTTCTTCCAGGGAGCACAGGCTCTTACCTAGGCACTGGGTCTTTTACACAATTGTCATTATGTGTGCAATAGACAGTAAGTCTAACACCATATAGATGGCCAAATAGTGTGTAGTGGAACCTAAACAATGTAGGAATCTGAATTGGAAGAATCTTGTACATAAGTGTAGTACCTTATGTTAATATTCTGTATCATACATGCTGTTGGCTAACATCTTCAATTAGGTAGCTCTAGTGAGCTTTATGTTTGGTTCCCTTATTCATAAACATGTATGCATGCTCCAGTCATTAGTAGCACTGCAGGCTGATTGGGCAAAGCATCTTTGAAGGATAAATATTTTGAATCCATTGTTGAAATGTTTTCTAGTCTGGCAATCCACCTTTTTACACTATTACAGGTAATATTACTATTACTTTTTACAGTTTTATGGGAGGGCTACTGGAGTCCTTGTTGGAAATTGTGAACAGTCTTGCTCATTAGTCTAGCAGGCTCATCGGTTGTGCTTTCAAAACTCCTGTTATGTTAGCCACACAGCTACAATAATCAGACCTTTTTTTTGGCTTTTGTAGCATTGCTCTAGCTTATAGTGCATAATGCATAAGGGGTTTTATTCAGTAGCTTTTTGTTACTCTGTTGCAGGTTTTGTATCTTATGTTTGAAGCAGAAGATGGTAAGACTCTTGATGGTTGTCTAGTTTTTGTAGGAGTTCTTACACAGCCTTTTTTCCTTACCACAGAATGTTCCAACATAAGGAATAGCAGTGTTAACTGTCTTTAACCAGCTTCATAGAATCGTGTAGGTTGGAAAAGACCATTAAGAGCATTGAGTCCAACTGTTAACATAAAACTGCAAGTCTACCACTAAACCATGGCCCTAAGCACCATGTCTTACACCAGGGATGGTGACTTAGCCGCTTCCCTGGGCAGCCTGTTCCAATGCTTGATAACACTTTCGGTGAAGACATTTTTCCTAATATCCAATCTAAACCTCCCCTGGTGCAACTTGAGGCCATTTCCTCTTGTCCTGTCACTTGTTACTTGGGAGAAGAGACCAACCCCCACCTCGCTACAGCCTCCTTTCAGGTAGTTGTAGAGAGCGATAAGGTCTCCCCTCAGCCTCCTTTTCTCCAGGCTAAACAACCCCAGCTCCCTAAGAACACTGCTCATAAGACTTTTTCTCTAGACCCCTCACCAGCTTTGTTGCCCTTCTCTGGACATGCTCCAGCACCTCAATGTCTTTCTTGTAGTGAGGGGCCCAAAACTGAACACAGTATTCAAGGCAGGGCCTCACCAGTGCTGAGTACAGGGGGACGATCACTTCCCTAGTCCTGCTGGCCGCACTGTTTCTTATACAAGCCAGGATGCTGTTGGCCTTCTTGGCCACCTGGGCACGCTGCTGAGTCATATTCAGTCAGATGTTGGCCAACACCCCAGCTCCTTTTCCTCTGAGCATCTTTCCAGCCACTCTTCCCCAAGCCTGTAGCGCTGCATGGGGTTGTTGCGACCCAAGTGCAGGACCCAGCACTTGGCCTTTGGTGGTCTTCATTGTACAGTGCTGAGTAATCTTTCTTAGGATGAAAAGCCTAAATCACTGAGCATTTCTCATAAATGAGACATCTCTGATAGCTCATATTCTGTTAGGAGCTGATGTATGAGGTGGAAAGATAATTTTGAAATGCTGGAATCAGCTGATATTGCTGAGATATGCTGCAATATCATATGCAGAGGTGGAGTTTATTCAGGCATGGTGTTTTCTCCTTACTGTATTGCACTTGTGCATTTCAAAAGATGTTCAGGAAAGATGCAGGTAATCTGGGTCAAGTCGTAATTTGCCAAGTTGGTATTTTATTGATTCCTCCTTTTTTTAAGGTGCTTTTGTATTGAAAACATCACACTTCTCACCATATTTTTGTTCTTGATTTCAGTCTTATTAGGAACAAGTGGTTCTCTGTCTTACAAGATCACAAAACAGAGAAGTCTTTCATGTTGCAAGCTCTACACAAAGAATTGTAGTTTCCCCCCAGGCGTATTTAGGAATAACATAACATTATAGTTTTGCTATACTGATCTGCTTTGGTGAAGTTCAGTTGATAACTTCAATCTAGGCAGTAGTTTTTTTGCTTCATTTGATACCTATTGGTTAACATTGTATATGGTAGAGAGATGTGGAGAAACTCAGAGATGACAAACAGGAATAAGGAAGAGGGGATTTAAAAATAGAACAAAAAAAGAAAAGCTTATTCTAAGTTGTATTCTTATAGGTAGTGACGAAGTGAATGATTTCCCAGTGGTACTTGAAACTAGATACTACGGTACATAGTTAAGCAGTAGATTATGGATCTTGAATTGGAAAATTTAATATGGTACATTGCTTCTCTAGTTAGCCAGGTGATATAGGCCTTTGTTAAGTAGAAAGCTCTGGAAGACATTACTCATAAATGGCATCATGTTTCAGTATATGAATACATCACTGTTAAATCCTGCACCTCTCTTAAACAGTAACTGTCCTTACTCATATTCATGGCTGAACAAAATTAAAATTCTGTTTACTTTCTACTGATCCCTAGAATTCCATGTGTGATAAAGGCAAATAGTGCAGTGTAAAAACAAATAAGCAGAACACTGCACCAGGGAATATAGTTAACTTCTCTTTCCTAAAGGTTATAAATATTGCAGGCAGCATATCAAATTTTCGGTTTACCAGTAACACTTCCTTCAAAACAATTAGATTGGTTATTACAGAGTTAATGAAAAGTTGTTTATTAGAACAGGAAACTGTTTTCCTATAATTGTCTCTTTGTTTTCTTAGCCTCCTCCAGGAAATGTGAAAATGCCTAATGTACCCAGTACCCAGCCAGCAATAATGAAACCAACAGAAGAACCACCTGCTTACACACAAATTGCAAAGGTTTGTCTGTAACTTTCAGGCACTAGGTTCCTTTTAATTACAATTTTTTAAGTACGCTTCTGGAATAATGTCTTTTATAAATAAGCATTGCTTTCCTAATGATTTATGAAAATTATAACTGCCTTTAAGTAATTGGTTAATGCATGAATTCGTGCAATATTATGTCAGTCTTCATCCGTAACTGGGGATGCTTAATTATGGAAAACAGACTTGAAATATTTATTTTGTGTTCATATTTTTTATCAATATCTAACAATGCTTGTTTTGTTCAGGAGCATGCCTTGGCCCAGGCAGAACTGCTAAAGCGTCAAGAAGAACTGGAAAGAAAAGCAGCTGAACTAGATCGCAGAGAAAGGGAGATGCAGAGTCTCAATCAGCAGGGGGGTATGCATGAAAAAAATACTTCCTTAAATTGCAGAAATTTCACTTTTTCTTAGAAACTATTTTAGTTTCACAGTGAAATTGTGAAACAGATCAAAGAGGGTGTTTTATAAACTCTTAAGGAAAAGAAAGTTTATCTCCCTTGAGACAGTGCATAGAGTGAATAAAAACTGGCCTGCCCTGTGCAGACTTCCACTGTAAAAATTTCAGATGTGGCCACTGTTACGTGTTACTGTCTGCTATGAGCTATTTTTATTATAGGTTAGTATCTAAGTAATACTATGGAATAGAAATGGAGCATTTTGAGAAGTAGTAAAAGTAACTTCATAAGTAACATCTCTTTGATTTCTCTTCTGTTAGTATTTATATCTGTAGGAGAACTTTACTGTTTTGAAACCTTTTCTTATCTTTTGCTATGTTACAGATGTAATATTCTATGCAAATAGCAGAAAGATCTATTCTATTATTTATCTTTTATTCATTTTTCATATGATACTTTAGAACCCATAGTCAAGATCAGTATCTTATTTTGCCACAAATTGTAAGTATGCTGTGCAAAACCATTAGTTTTTGTACAGCATTTTCACAAATGAGAAGATCTACATCCTCTTAACTACTTCTGCTGCTAGGAGTAGATCTATGGGAATACTGCTCAAAAGGAAGAACTTCAGACTGAAATTAGGAAAAAAACCCCAAACTAAACACAAAACACTGTGTGCAAGGTTGACTTTGTGTCGTCTTCTCACTTGGATCTGGTATTCTGACTGTTTTATTTCCGCACGTGCTGGTTTTTTCTGAATATGCAGTGGTACAATTCCAGATTGTAATTCAGACTCCCAGGGAATTTTATGGAATAGAATATTTCAGTTGGAAGGGAACCTACAATGAACATCTAGTCCAACTGCCTGACCACTTCAGGGCTGACCAAAAGTTAAAGCCTATTATTAAGGGCATTGTCCAAATGCCTCTTAAACACTGACAGGCTTGGGGCATTGACCACCTCTCTAGGAAGCCTGTACCAGGGTTTGACCACCCTCTTGGTAGAGAAATACTTCCTCGTGTCCAGTATAAACCTCCTCTGGTGCAGCTTTGAACCATTCCCCTGCATCCTATCATCGGATACGAGGGAGAAGAGGTAAGCACCTCCCTCTCCAGTTCTCCTCGGGAAGGTGGAGAGCAGTCACATGCCTGTCATATGCTAAGATCTGTGATTGGGAATTGCTGTTCTTCTTCTAAGGAGAAGAATCATGGTGATACTGTCCCTTTATCAAACTATTTTTATTGTCTCAATATTGGTTCTTTCCAATCTCTCTATTAAATCTCTGTACCTGTTCTCCCAGATAACGATTTTTATGTTTGTGGGTTTTTCTCTTCATTTCCTTCTCCATGTATTGTCCTTCTAATTTCACTAACTTATATTGATGGTCTGGATTGATTACTTTTCTCTTCCGGGCTTTAGGGACAGTTTTGTTCATCTGTATCTCAGGAAACATAAATCTGAAAAACCATGCATGTTTCAGGATATTTATAAAATGGGTATTTGTTATGAGGTTGCAGTTGTTCACATCAAAGTGCTCAAAGAATCGATGAAGAATCTAAAGGATTCTTTAGCAAGGATGAGCAGAGAAGAGAGAGCTCTTAAAGCTTTAAAGAAGATACTAGTTTTTAACCACAAAACTGTGTAAAAGGTGCTGCAAATCAGGAACTGTATACTGTGACTGAGGAGAAAAATATTCTTTTCCTTATTTTTTTTTTTCTTTTGCACAGTCATTTGAACTCCTTTGCAAACACTGTAGAGTTGTCTTGATCACAGGACAGGGTCTTCTGCAATACTCTAGCTATTTGCATTCAATTTAAGATGCTGGCTGCATATCTAGGACACTGTCATATGCAGTCGACTACAGTGGAAAGATCTTCAAGCTGGTAGGTCAGCTCAGCTTGATGCCTTTGGTCTTCTCTGCTCAGGTCCTGTGCAGCATTGCAGTTGAGCTAATTGAAGTGTGCTGCTTCCTATTTCAGCTAGTTCTTTTGGGCATGCACAAAAATCCCTTTCTGTGCTTGCATGAAGCTAGTTTGAATCTGCATTCATAGTGTAGGCATGCCACTGAAGTTATGTTAGTAGACCTTGAGGTGGTAGCTTGTGTTGGATGAAATAGCTCTGAGCTAGCTCTTTGCTTATCAAGATACAGTATTGGAATATGAGTATCCAAAGTGTATTTAGAAAAACACCACTTTGGTTCTGATCTCAAACCATCTCACGAAGCTGTCTTTCAGTCTTAGTTGAAAATTCTGAAACCTGTAACACAGCAGTGGGAAAGTGCATGAAATGCAGTTCTTAATGACTTGAATTATTATAAGATACCTGAATTTTTCCAGAACTCTATCTTGAAACTATCAGTCCTGAGAGAAAGAACTATATACTGTGGAATGAAGATTTGAATTACTATCAGATATTTCCCACGTAAGAAATCCCTAAGTAGTTTTTAATATGGATGAAAATCTTGCTTGATTACTTTCTGTATGCTCCCTCTGCCAATTCCCTGCTCTGAAAGGCTTGGTGAAAAATTCAGCGTAAGAGGCAGAAAACTTAACACATACTCAGTGCTTTGTACCTGTTTGGACAGAACTGACAGCTTCATCTTGTCTGAGTGGGGAAGCAAATAAGAAATAATGCAAGTATGTAAGCTTTGCAAGTTTTCTTACCAGATGAACTGCTAGTAAAGATATGGCTGAAGTTAGAAAATGCAAGCAAAACCTTGTCAGAATTTCAAATAAAGGTACCTTTAGGTTAATCTCTAGTTCAGTTCCACTTTTGGAAGATGGCAATTAATGTATCTCTTGCATCCAGAATTTGAAATGCTATGTTAAAGGTTTGTTGCAGTTCTTATCTCAGTTGAATCTCTTGAGTCTGTGCTTGGTGTGACTTGTGTTCAGCAGAACGTACACTCGAGCCTGTGAGCGGACCAGCGTACAGGAAATCCACTGTCTGATACTGTCTCCTTTGTGGTGTCCTCACTCTGTCGCACAAGTGTATCAAAATACAGTGGTGCTGTAGGGTGTCGTCTTGTAACAAAAGTAGTTTAGACCATTTCAGTAGCTGCCTTTCTTGAGGCTTATGGGCTTTTAGGTAAAGCTTTGACTGTAGACTATATTGGGAAGTAGTTTAAAGTGTTGGAGATAGCCTGGTGTTAAAAATATTAGGATTCTGAGAATGAAGAATGCTTTTCAGTCCCCAGTGTTTGTGTTCAACAAAGTATGTGAATATGGTGGGATTTTAGGGAAATGTACATTGTAAAGTCAAGGAACTCTGCCCGTATCTGCTTGTTTTGTGAAGAATTCTCATTTCTCATTACTGTATAGGAACCATCAGATGCCTGCTTAGTCTTTTACATAGACAAAATATTGTACTTTCCTTGATCTGTCTGCACTTCACTGTATTTCATTTCTGAAGTTTATATTCAGTATTGTTTGAAGATAAAACTGATAAAACTGATAAAACTGTTCGGTTTTGGTAGCCCAAGTTATCCATACACTTGTGAAACTCATGCATAAAACAATTTGAACAAGTTCAAGTGCGTATCACTTTCTAGTATACAGAGATTAAAACTGTATTATAAAGCTCCTTTTTTCCTGTTTTGCAGGTAGAAAAAATAACTGGCCACCTCTTCCTGAGAATTTTCCAGTAGGTCCTTGTTTCTACCAGGACTTTTCTGTAGACATTCCTGTAGAATTCCAGAAGACAGTAAAGATTATGTACTATTTGTGGATGTGTAAGTATTTTTTAAAAGCAAAAAACAAAATGCCTGTTCAAACTTGCTACTTCCGGCTTTTTCAACCTCTGTAATGAGAAATTGTTTTAAATCCAGAAGTCGAATGTTGAAGTGAATCTTTTTGTTAGTTTCAATTTTAAAAGTACTGAATTATTTCATAGAAACTTCCACAGAAAAAAAGGAGGAGGATAATCCTAAGGCAGTTTGGTTCTAGTGTATTGCAGCTTTCTGGTTTAAGTATTTCTCTTGTTGTAAAATGACCTTTGAACATTTATTAACTTAAAAATAATTCTGCTGTTCTTAAAGTCAGCTTATGTATTAAGAAATATCATTCACAATCAATATTAGTAGATCTGTGAATTTAAGAAGTATAATCTCCATTTGCTATAATACATATAGTTTTATGTAGTTTAATATAGCTTTTAGTCCTTAGTGGAGACTTACTATAATTTTAGTCTATTTAAAAAAATAGTGTAAAGTAAATTAGCTGAAGAATCAGTCTATGTTAAAACTATCCTCTGTATACCGAGAATGCTCTACACCATCTTTGTGGGGTTAGTTTTGCCCTCATTCAGGTGCTGTGTTTTGACTGGAGAAATGCTGGATGAACCAAATGTACAAATGTCACAACGTTTGTTTCTTCTGCCTTGTGCAGTGTGATGAGAGCCTAATAATTACTCTGAGACTGAGGAAATTCCAAAGATTTAGGTGCTTTGATGCACCTATTAAATATATTTTTAGCATACTAAGGGAATGTGAATTTCAGAACTTCTCTGTATTTTTTTTTTTAGGACTTCATATTTAGTTAGCAAATCTGCATAATTTTACCTGTTAATCTGGTAATCTTATTACTGTGATTGAACCATGTAATTGAAACACATAAAATGAGCAGCGAGCATTGAATCAAGTGAATTCCACTTCATTATAATCCACAGTTTTCTATATTCATTGCTGGGTCATTAATCTTCAAATAAGCAGCTAAATCCACTGTGGAATGTGTGACTAGTCACTCTCATAAATTCTGACATATTTAAGATTTATATGTAATCCAAGATCAAGTACTCCAAAATTTTAGGATAGTTACTAATTACGGCCATTTGCAGGACTGTTTTGAAGAGTTCTGAAAGTGCTGCATATTCCAAACACGAAGTGAAGTTGGGCAGTGAGAACTGGAATATTAGTGCTGTTTTTTCTTTTTCCTTCTTATGGCAATAAATGAAGAAACAACATTATAGTATTTCAAAATACATAGGAGTTGTGCTTTTATACTATGACGAATTTTCTTCTAGGTAGATTGAGAGTTTTAACTGAGTCCTATTGCGCTTTTACTTCTTTAGCTCTAAGTACTCTCTGACTTAGGGATTGCTCAGGAAGGAAGGAGAAGGGCATAATAAAGGAAAAGAAAGACAAAATCTATTTCAGGAAAAAAAAAAAAGATTGAGTGCAGAACTCCGTGCCTTAGGGCTGGCTGTTGAATCAATCCTTGTGACTATTCTCTCTGAGGATTATATCTACATGGTTTGGCTCATTTTTCATTAGAAGCATTCATATACTTCTTCAGTGGCGGCACTTATTACTATAGCAAACCAGCCTGCTTCTGCTTGCTGCTCTACCCTACGTTTTATTTCCTCTTCCAGAACCTCCTCATGTCTTCCTTTTTTCCCTTTTTAAAAATGGGGGTAATATTTCCCCCTTTCCAGTCAGTGGGAACTTCACCAGTCTGCCACGACTTCTCAAATATGATGGCTAGTCGTTTAGCAACTTCATTCGCTAGTTCCCTCAGGACCCATGGATGCATCTCATCAGGTCCCATGGATTTGTGCACGTTCGGGTTCCTCAGATGGTCTCAAACCTGAACCGTGGTCAGTTCTTCATTCTCCCAGTCTCTGCCTTTGCCTTCTGCCACTTGGGTGGTGTAGCTAGAGCATTTTCCGGTGAAGACGGGGTCAAAAAAGTCATTAAATACCTCAGCCTTGTCCATGTCCCAGGTGACTAGCTCTCCCATTTCCTTCTAGACAGGGCACACATTTTCCCTAGTCTTCCTTTTGTCACTGACATACCTATAGAATCTTTTCTTGTTGCCCTTGATGTCCCTGGCCAGGTTTAACTCTATCTGGGCTTCAGCTTTCCTGACCTGATCCCTGGCTGCTTGGACAATTTCTTTGTTTTCCTCCCAGGCTGCCTCTTCTTGCCTCCACCTTCTTTAGTTTTCCTTTTTCTGTTTGAGTTTGTCCAAGAGCTCCTTGTTCATCCATGCAGGCCTCCTGACTTTTTTGCCTAACTTCCTCTTCATTGCGATGCATTGCTCCTGAACTTGGAGGAAGTGATCCTTGAATATAAACCAGCTTTCTTGGGCCCCTCGTCCCTCCAGGGTTTTACCCGGTGGTACTCTAGCAAGCAGATCCCTGAAGAGGCCAAAGTCTGCTCTCCTGAAGTCCAGGGTAGTGAGCTTGCTGTGCACCCTCCCTGCCGCCCTAATGATCTTGAACTCCACCATCTCACGGTCACTGCAGTCGAGGCTGCTCTTGAGCTTCACGTTCCCCACCAGCCCCTCCTTGTTGGTGAGAACAAGGTCCAGCATAGCACCTCTCCCCATTGGCTTCTCTATCACTTGGAGAAGGAAGAAACATTTTTGCTAAGTGGCTTTGTGTTTTTTTGCTTTATTACATGGAAGACAAAGAGCTTTTCATTGAAAGATTGTTTTTGAAATCTTTATTTTCAAATCAGAATGGGTACAGTGCTAAATTTGTGCTGCACTTTATATCATTTATACGCTTTCTCAAATAATATTCAGTAGTCTTAAATATCTGTATCCAGTTATTACTGTAGAAGAAGTATCAGTTATTGCAGCTGTCAAAAACTCTGTATTATTTTAAGTTTGAAAATGTTTTCTTTTTATGATAGGACTTTTTCCTTCACCATCTATCTGATAGTACTTGCATTTTCATGTTCAGTACTTTGCTTGTGAATTACAGGGTTTACCTGAAAGTTAGAAAAATATAAAAATCATCTTATTGCTGAGGGTATTTATTTATTGTCAGCATGCTGATGTTTTGTTTAAAAATGCTCAGTTTGGGTATTACTTTAACAGTTGTTGTAATAATTTATTGTATAAACATAATCTAATTAAGCCTATTTTGCTTTTGCTTCTACAGTCCATACAGTGACACTGTTTCTTAATATCTTTGGATGTCTGGCCTGGTTTTACGTTGATGCTACGCGAGGGGTTGATTTTGGATTGAGTATTCTCTGGTTCTTGCTTTTTACCCCTTGTTCTTTCGTCTGCTGGTACAGACCGCTTTACGGAGCTTTCAGGTAACAACCTCAGCGTGACTTAGGATATTTAAAAACCTGTTGAAATGCATTAACGTTCCAGAATTTGCTTGATTATCAGTGTGATAATCCTTTAATATGCTTTCATTAGAAACAAGTAGTACATTTGCCATTAATTCAGTTGTTGTATTTGAAACATAGATGGCAATAGTTAGGAAAACCATGGAATATCCTTTGAAGTATTTTTAGCTTCTACCATTGACAAAATATTTGTAGGAAATATTTAACTTTGTATTGGGCTGATAACAATTTTAAGGAAAATTCTCATTAAATCTCTATCCCTTCACACCAAAATGTGAAAAAAGTAGGTTTTTTTTTTTTTTGTGAAAATCAGCATGTAGATATTCTAAATCCTGTATTCTCTCAGTACAGTCTTGGGATTTTTTTTTTTTTACACTGAAGTGATTCAGGTTATTCTCAGTTAAAATGCACTAATTCTTGTAGCGAAAGACTGATGGCCAGAAACTGCAGTTAAGCGTAACCTTTAGACTAAAGGAGATGTTTCTTTTTGCTAACCGAAGAGATACTGCTGCACCCACACATCTTTCAGCAGTCATATAGTTTAACTTGCATTTGCTCTCTAGTAAATCCGTAGCCTAAGTGAATATTGATCGTTTGGAAGAGGAAAACTATTACTTGCATATTCAACTTTCTGTCAGTTGCTCATCTGAAAATGAAATAGTTACTGAGCTGAACTGGTTGAATAAACAGAAATAAACTCACTTCTGCAGGAAGAGCTATTAATGGCAAAAATCTGGTTTTGTGACTTAAAGTGATTTCTACTTTCTTTACAACTCTGGTGGCAAGCGTATCATATGATCATTAGTTTTGATAGTAATAAGTTGAGGTCGTCTTTGAGATTTTGTCTGTACAAAAGGCATACCAATACCATATTTGGTTTGGTTTTCTTTGGTGTGTGGTTTTTTTTGTTTTGTTTTTTTTTTTTAACTTTCAGTCTTTGTCAGGCTGGCATTTTAGTAATTCAAACAGCAAACCTATTTTGTATACTTTGCTTTCAAGCAACAGCTGCTTCAGTATTCTGGTCTGCACTATGTTGCAGTAATCCCATAATAGATTTTATTTCCTTTTACAAGTAAAATATTTTCTTCCCATCCTGCCAGCACTGTGAACTTCAGTCTGAAAGTGGAGCAGAATTCTGTTCTTCATGCATTGTAGCAAAACTTCTACATTTAGTCTAAGAGGCCCTAAGAGGCCTGAACAGAACACTAAGGAATAAGTATTGTGCTGCTATTCTCACCTCTGTTAGAGGTGCAGGTGACAAAAATACTATATTAAAGAAGGAACAGCTCTTTTAAATAAACACTCTACAAACCCACAGAATTAGTGATACTTCAGGTCACTGTCAATAAATGAAATTAATAAATAAATAAATAAATCACTTTTCCCCTCTAGTTATTACAAAAAAAAAAAAAAAAATATTGGTACTGCAGTATTTGCAAAAAGTCATTAATTTCCTGGTTGCTTTAATCTTTTTTTCCCCCCTTCTTTCAGGAGTGACAGTTCATTCAGGTTCTTTGTGTTCTTCTTTGTATATATCTGTCAGTTTGCTGTGCACGTACTTCAAGCTGCAGGATTTCAAAGATGGGGAAACTGGTGAGTATTCTGTTTGCTGTAGCATTTTACTGCCTGTGAGACAAACACTCATATTTGACAGAGCAACTGCAATGCAGTCTGAGTGTTTTTTAAAAAAAAAATCTTGTGCTCACTGCCAGTTTTTAACTTTAGCACTCAAAAAAAGCATTTTTGGAGTGCTCTTAGCTGGAAAAGTGAGTGAAACGCAGCCCAAGATTGTCACATACTTCTGTTATTAGGCTGGTCAAAATTTTATCCTTCAGTGTAAACAACTTTGAACTATTCTTTTATACATTACCTCCTCTATTTTGGTGGTGTGTGGAGATGTTACTTGCTCTATATTTAAGATAAAGACATAAGCAAAACTTAGAGAAAAAGAAAATAATTTAGACAGTAATAACATACTGTTTGTGTATTATTTTGTATCATTAGTTATTTCTAATTATATCAATATACTTACTAGTTATTAAGGAAATTTTTGGCTAAAATTTGAAGAATGAGTTAACAATGTATTTGGGTGAATATAGTGATACATCTTTGAAAAGCTCATTTGTCCGGGTCAGCTCCTTATTCTGTAATAGTTGATTTTTCTTGTTGCTGCTTTTAAGTATATAAGCTGTTACATGAAGCTTTCATTTATATTATCTTTTATTTGAATTTTTGAGATCTAATATCTAGATTTTACAAGGAAAAACTATTGGGAATCAGTCACCGTCCTCAGAAAAGAAACCAGCAAACTTGAATTAACTAAAAGCATGGCTGTTAGTAGCCAGGTGGTAGCCCAGAGAGCTGTGACTGGCAGCACTGTAGTCGGGTGGTGACACTTCTCTGTATCAGCGCTTTTTCCTGCTAACCTCCAAACATACGTAAGGCAGACAAAACAGCATTGCTTTAGAACTGTAGTGTAAGGAAGGATCCTGTTTTATTACTTTTTGCTCTCAAATCTGCTATTTTGCTTTTTCATAGATACATCACTTCAACAAAATAAAAAAGTATTTTAGAGGGCCAACTCTCCACATATGTGGAGTGTGCTTTTAAGGATACCTGGGGAAAGGGTATGAAAAGAACATCAGAAATGTTCATAACATCAGAAAATGCTAATTATCGGAAAATTACAATAAATAATTATCAGAAAATGCTAATTACAGTTTGGATTTTTGAGTTTTGTGATAGCGTCCAGTTCGACATAAGGGATATCAAAGCAATTTGAAAAAGGTAGAGGAAAGTTTTAAGGTTGTTCAGGTTTACAGAAATTTTTTCCTTTTTTTTCCTGCAGAAGAATCTTTTCCATCTTAATGTTCTATTTTCCTTAAGGCAGCCTACTTTTTGTCATTGCAAGTTTGATACTGTATTTTTCTGTTGGTGTTTCAATTTTGAAGAATGGTAAAATGTTTGAAGTACTTACTGATAGAGCAATCTTTTCTATTAGTTAGTCTGATGCTATCTACTTAAAAAGCTATCATATTAACATCAATTGAGAAAGCATCACTGTGTGGATACAATTAAATGAGTCTTCCCACATACAGGCTGTGTGCGTGGGACATGTTTTTGGCTTATATTTAAAGAAGTCGGAAGCTATCTTTTTAGGGGCATTTTCTCTTCCACAAAATCACGTAGTCTTAAATCAGTCTGAAATGACAGTATGACAAAAAAAATATCCCCAAAAGTTGATGAGCAACTCTCTTAATGTCTTCACAGTTCTGCTCAAGGATAATCATCTTTACTACAATTTTTTGTATAGTTTCACTGCATGTGTTCGGAAAAACGGAAAGCTCTAAAAGCTTAGTATAGAACCAAAATACGCTTATGTAAAATTCCCAAGACTTCAAAAATATTCACAGTGGGTCAGAACCAGGAGGTTACAAAGCTTCCCTTGGTATGGATACCCGTGGTTGAATGGTTCATGTGCTGTGCTAGTAAAGTTTGTCCTTTCTTTTTCTTTCAGTGGGTGGATTTCATCTCTTACTGGTCTTAATAAGAGTATTCCTGTTGGCATTATGATGATAATCATAGCTGCACTTTTCACGGCATCTGCTGTTATCTCCTTAGTCATGTTTAAAAAGGTAAGTTACATATTATTCCCTCCTCCTGTTTCCTATGTTTGACCTGGATTTTGCTTTCCTGCATGAGAGGGGTGCTCTCTCACAAAATGATGGGGATTAAATGATATTCTTGGGGGTGTGCTTTACGTATTAACAACTGTACTTTTTTGCTTATACTGTTGCGAAGTTACGCAATGCTGTTTGTACAATGCATGTGTTTCCTGCAAACTAAAAGGGGGAAGGATAGCTCTGAATATGAGAAATTGGGAGGTAAGCCCACAGTGAAAGGGTAGGTGAATGCACGGGACATGATGATTGTACCTGTAGATGCCAGGTTGTAACTTTCAAATCTGTGGTGGTTCATCAGGCTGAGTGAGGTGTGATTCAAACGATTGGTAGGTTTCAGCTCTTAGCAGAAGCACTTCCATTAAAATCAATAGAAGAGGGAGATGCCTGGCACCACAGAAAGGGATTTTCATTTCTCTGCTTATATTATTTTAACATTTTATGATTTAACACTTTGTGATTGCATAGCATGAAAGCTCAAAGAAAGATGCTTTTTTCCCTTGGTTCCTTTTTGTGAATTTCCATCTGGAAGACCCAAGTTTAGATACTAAGGTGCTAGTAAGTTTTTATTGTTGTTTAGATTAAGTGTAACTGAGAATTCTGATGATGATGTGCTGGCAATTCTAATAATTCAACCTCAGTTACAATTACACTTAAAGATTTTTACATACCAAAACTCTTCTGGCCTACTTCTGGCCTAAGCTAGAAATTATAAGCATTGCCTGGAGATGGCCCTTCTCCTTATTTGTTTTCTGCATAAATACTCAGGTACAGGAGAAAGAAACGAGCAAGAAAAATGTATGGTGGAGCATTTTTTTTACACTTTTCCTACCGTATGCATCTGGATTCTTTTCAAAAACCTGCATACTCAGATGTGACCTGTTGTATCTTTATGGATAAGAAATAGTGACATTTATAACAAAGAAAAATGTTAATTAATTTTCCTGCTACGCTCGAATGAAAATGTCTTTGCAAAGTTATTTGACACCTTTATTGTGACTTGATTGAATATGAGTCAGAAATAGCATTTTAATTTTAATACTCAGGTAACTGGAAGTTACTCAGGATTTGGTTTTCTGTTGTAGTAGAGATTATACGCCATATTGTTGAAAGTGTTTGTAAGTCATATTGTTTAATACCTCTGCTTACTGTGCAGAGCTATTGGTCATCACACTAGTTTAGCAGATATATATATGCATTATTAGGATATTTTGTATTTTTTAATATTCAATCATAGCTTTGCTTTTTCTTGTAACCATATCAATCAGAGAAATAAAAATTTTTCTAAAAATTGATGTAGAAAAAAGCTCACCAAAACGTTATTGACACTGAATTCAAAACTACTTTTTGGTTTTGTTTCCTGCTGCTTTTTTTAATGTAATGCACCCTTATGAACTCTTTTAATGAGTACGACAAGTTGTATACAAATTGAGACAGAAGACATTTTTGCAATCTATGAGCCCTGCATTATGCTAAGGATGCAGCCTGTTTGTGTATTTAAATATGTTATTTCAGTAGATAGATACCACACGCATTCTAGTAAACACCTGTGAGACCCCTCTGAACTTGCACAAGGTTACAGGCATTCCTACAGTCAAACTGTTTGTGCAGCAGGGCAATCAAAAGTTGTAGGATTTGTGGGGAAAAAGTCCGTTCACTCATTTCTGGAGCCTCCCAAACACATGAGCAAACCGGATTTCCCCACCAGACAGCTCTGCTTTGTATTTGAGACTTTGCTATTAGTCTGCCATGAAATGGAATGTTCAGCACCGTTTTTTCACTGCTTTTCCACCTCCCCAGGTGCATGGTCTCTACCGCACAACTGGTGCTAGTTTCGAGAAAGCGCAGCAGGAGTTCGCAACAGGAGTGATGTCCAACAAGACCGTACAAACGGCTGCAGCCAACGCTGCATCCACAGCAGCAACCAGTGCAGCTCAAAACGCGTTCAAGGGTAACCGAATGTAGGGAAACATAAAAAGTCATCGCAGTTCTCTCCGATTGTACTTTATTTTGCGGTCACTTACTATATTCCCTAAAAGCCTAGATCAAAATTCACACAGCATGTTTGTCTCTTCTGCAGCTGTGCATGGGTAAAATGGGAAACGTTTGGTTTATTTTATTATAAATTTATTTATTTTAAAAAGATAACCATTCATTGCCCTTCTTTGAGATGTTGCAATTCTAGACTATAAAGCCTTCCATGTTTTACAGGGGATAAATTATTTCAACAATTGGCCTGAGAATGAATTGTGGCATATAATGATCAAATAAATGTATTAAGTATTTGGAAGGTTTTTTAGTGGTTCACTCCAGTATTTTTTTTAACTTCAGGAAAGCACTTTGGATCAATTCTTTTTCTTCATAATAACTCTTTCCCCTATTTGTACTATAAGAAGTGGGGTAGACTGAGAGATGTAGAAAGTTAGGTTTGGCTACTGCTTTTGCAATTTCGGCAGCTGCTGGAGGACAAATACAAGTAGGGTAGATACTATAAATTCTTTTCTTGGCTTTTTTTTTAGGATAAGTCTTTTGATATAAATCTGTAAGTTTGCATGAATACTGTTGAGTTATCTGATCTTGTTTAAATAGTGTTTTGGTCCAGAATTTACCTGCCCCACTTTATAATTATAGCGTGCGTTTGTATCTGTTTTCATGGAGTATTCTCTACCTGTGAGAAATGACTACGGTGCATAAACATTCTCTGTAATAGAATGTGTCATGCAGTGTACAGTTTAAGGAAGTTAACTGATGGTTACAATCACAGAGCTAAATGATTATATATTTGCTATTTTTAATTTCAGTATTCATGTCTTGGGATAATAATTTTGCTGGAAAAGAAACCAATATTGACTTTTAGAACACTAGTTTCTTGCCCCCCTTCCCTCTTCTACATGCAGTGGTATTTTTGTTGTGTTTGGGATTTTTGGGGGCGTTGCTTTTTTTTTCTGAAGTGTAGATTTGTGTTTAACAGTGGTACTAAATCCTAGTCAGTCACTCTGTTTACTGCTTGTTCAAAACCCTAAATAATACAGTATTTAATTTTCTAACAGAAATATTGTCTAAACCCAAGCTTTTTAAGCAATGGCATTTAACAGATACTTGAATTCATTTTAACATTAACTCAGCCATCTCTGTGATGTGATTTAAGCTGGGGCGGGGGGGGGAGGGGAAGCTTTTAAACTATTTTGAGTTGGAAAAATGAGAAACCTTCATTTTAAACAAAGTTAAATTTTTAACTCATTGAACCGGAGGCCTAAGAGGTTAAATTGGTGCTGTGGAACTGAACAATCCATAATGGTACATACCATCATAATACTCTAGAACATAATCAGGTCTTAGTATAATGTCAAGTTTCTCTCCTTTGAAAGACTGTTTATGTTCTTGGATTGCCTCATGAGTCTTATGCACAATACTTGGGCTGTTTTTTCAAACTTTCTTTTAGAAAATGAGAACAGGAAGGACCACATCCCACAACCTGTGTAAGTATATCCGTGGCCAAAATTAATTCAGCTCTTAAGGTAAATCCCTTTTAGTAAGACAGCATAAAATTCTGAGGCACCTCCATGTTCTGAACGTGGAGCGACTTTATTCATAATAACAGAAGAGCATTACAAAAAATAAACCCCCTAGCTTAATCCCTGCATCAGTATTGTACTGTTAGCATGAGGTCCCTATTAGTCTCCTTTCTTTTAATAAGTTCTTTAAATCCAACTTGAATTTGGATAAATGTCGTAGTTTCACCTATGCTGAAGTTCATACTAACGAATATACTTGCTTCTAAATGTTCTCTGCATCATAGAAGTTAAAAGCAATTTAAATATTCTGTGTAATAGGGGCTCTAAAATTTCATACTAGTGGACATGCAAGCATTGAACTTGAATTTGTGTGGAATGTTATTAAAAGCTTTCCAGATAAAAGCCACCATTTTCTGTTGAGATCAGGCATTATCCATTCTAGCAGCTGTATACCAAGATTGTTCTTTTCATAATCTTTTCAATTTAACTTGAGGGTTGTATCTAGAAAACCTACTTTTAAGTCTAAATTTAAGCAATTCTCTTGGTATCTGTTGGATAGGAGTCCCAGGGACATCATCCTTGCAATTTAAGTTGAAGATTGCATAATAACATACATTACCAGAATATATTATGGAAAAAAACAGCAGGAATAAAACCTGAATTTGGCAGGTAGATTTTTTTTTCCCCCCCAAATGTTTAAAGGCTTTTTGAGAAAACAGTTTAATGTTCTGTGTATAGGGAGTGTGGATTTCTAATGTCACGGGTTGAATGAACAGATTTAAAACTCCTAAGTGAAATTCAAGGTTCAGTTTCATGTGAATGGTTTAAACCAGAAATCTCTGACACTTTGCAGCCCAAATGGGAGGGAGAAAATTGAGTTTTGCTTTGACAACAGAAGGCTGATACTTGTTAAAACATTTTGTACCTAATGAAAACTAAATTTTATGGTCTCTCTTAATATCAGAGTATGGCACCCACTTAAGTTGTCATTTTGTAGTATTGTGGCAAATTGAGTACAAAGTATGACGTTTAAACACTGGAATGTCAGTAGTCATTGATCTGTAATTTAGGAGTCAGTTTTATTTATCTGAGGGATGTTTGTATATTTTGTAAATTACTAACAATGCTCTGTCATCCTGGTGAATGTCACGGTTCTGTACAAATGCACTTCTTCTGCCCCCCTGTTGCATGTCTGAGTAGTTCAGAAGTTTTGTATATTTATTGTATTAACACAGTGTAATAGAATAAAAAAAAACTTTTTTCCTGGCTGTTTGCTTTGTATAGTTTTGAACAATATGGGGATTTTTCTTCTAACAGTCAGGATAATGTGCAGGGCGTATCATCTGTGTAAAAGTCTCACTTGGTTTTTGTAATTCTGTATAGAAATGCTGTAATTCTGTTGAAATGGCGAAGCAAAATGTCCACTATCAAAATAATACATTAGGGTACTGAGAATTAGTCTACTCAACTGTTAATAAGAAAATTCTTACGTGCTTGCAGCCCACTTTCTTGTTCTGTAAACTCACGAGTGTTGAAATTGAAACGTGTTCTGTCATTACTGAATGAAATTCTACAGGTATTAAAGTGAATCCTAAAACACTATTGAAAGTAAAATGAAGTTGCTGAAAACAGCATTGTTTTTGTGGTGTTTATTTTCCAAACGTCTGCCTATGAATTGACATTTCTGTATCGCTCCTGTGTCTTGCTTTTTCTTTTTTCACAGTCTGATTTTTTTTTTTTTTTTTAAATAACATCAGCGGTAACACCTGCTCTCCAGTACTGAGCTCATTGCTGGGCTTTCTTCGCGGGGCAAAATGACTTCCTCTAGACCCCTGGAACATGGTTACGTTTGCCAATGCACAATACAGACAGCAGCGCTCTGAGGTACAGTCAGGATTATTTTGGGAGATAGCAGGCGTGAGTTTTTGAAGACACGTGCACATGCATGCATCATTTAGTAGTGAAATTCTTCATCAGCTTGATCTGCTGCTTCGTAATTTACGGATCCAGGATGGCAGTGGCAGCAGATGACAGCAACAGCTTTTGTGCAGCATTCGACCAGTCATGTTTTATGGTTAGAATTATTACACAATTTAAGTGCTGCTGTGGGGAGATGATTCCCCTGGTTTGCTGAGGCTAGTTTTCCTCAAGAATTGGTAAGCACAAAGTTGGGAAGGCATGTGCACAGAGAGAAAACAGCGCAAGGAAGAGAACTGTGATTAAAGATACTCAATGGTGTACTTTTGGGAAGATATTTCTGCCAAGGAAGCGGTGTGCACCTAGAGTGTTCTGGTTATGAGTCAGTAGTAAGGCACAGTGGATCAGATAATTAAAACAGATGTGTGTTAGGTTTCACTCAGTTACATTAAATGTGTAAGAATTAGTTTGCATTTTATTTTTCCTACAAATTAATTTTATGTCTGCAAGTAGCTTTTATTATCTTCAATAGAAAAACCAGGAAGCCTTACAAAAGAAGTGGTGCAGATTTCTTACCTCAGCAGCAGAATACTAGTTTAACTTTATGCTAAGATTAAACTAGATACCATGTCGCACACTGCCAAGGGTTGTTGGGGGAGAAAAGTACTGATGGGAATTACAACTTGTGAGACTCCACCACGCCCCTGGGCAGCCTGTTCCAGTGCTCTGCCACCCTCAGGGTAAAGAAGTTCCTCCTCATAAGTGTTGATAAGGTCCCCCACTCGCTTGCCTTTTTTCCAGACTGAAGAGACCCAAATCCCTCAGCCTTTCTTCATAAGAGAGGTGTTCCAGTCCCCTAATCATCTTGGCAGCCCTTTGCTGCACCCTCTCCAGCAGTTCCCTGTCCTTCTTGAACCGGGGAGCCCAGAACTGGACACAGTACTCCAGGTGTGGCCTCACCAAGGCAGAGTAGAGGGGGAGGATGACCTCCCTCGACCTGCTGGCCACGCTCTTCTTGATGCACCCCAGGATGCCATTGGCCTTCTTGGCCACAAGGGCACATTGCTGGCTCATGGTCATCCTGTTGTCCGCCGGGACTCCCAGGTCTCTTCCCACAGAGCTGCTCTCCAGCAGGTCAGCCCCCAACCTCTCCTGGTGCATGGGGTTGTTCCTCCCCAGGTGCAGCACCCTACACTTGGCCCTGTTGAATTTCATAAGGTTCCTCACTGCCCAGATCTCCAACCTGTCCAGGTCTCTCTGTATGGCGGCACAGATTCCGGTGTGTCAGCCACCCCCCCAGCTTTGTGTCATCAGCAAACTTGCTGAGGGTGCACTCTATCCCCTCATCCAGGTCATTGATGGATATATTGAAGAGGACTGGACCCAGTACTGACCCCTGGGGAACACCACTTGTCACTGGCCTCCAACTAGACTCTGTGCCCAGAGTAACGTGATTAAATTTGGAATTATTTTTTCTTTACCTTTCTCTGCTAGAACGAATTACTGATCCCACTGCACCCGAGTGATGCCTGAAGCCGGTTAGGGACACAGATCCCTGCACTCTCAGAAGTTCACTGAGATGAAGATGCCACAAATCAAGCAAAAGGCACCTATTTGAATCGCAGGAGCACGACAACGTTTTTTATATTCCTGCCCCTCTGATATTAATAATATACATTCACTTTCCCATTGCATCACCATTCTAAACCTAGCTGAATTTTGGGGGAGAAGTTAGTGGAACACAGAAATCTGTAATAATTCACACAATTAGAGAATTGGACTCTGCTCTTTATTGCCAACTCGGTTAACCTTACTGAAAAAGTGAGGCAGTATTTTTAGCTATACTAATCAGTACTTTGTAGTATCTTTCAGCAGTAATTTTTATTTGTAGGATAATAACTGCTGTATCTAATGACATCAATTATATGTAAATTTAATAGAAACGGACCACAGCAACTATGAGACAAAGGTGACATCCTGACTTTAAAGTTCTTTAAACTGCTGAAAGCCTTACTCTACTCTTACTTCTGTCATAAATTTGCTGTGACTGGACAAACACCAGCCGGCGGTGAAAGGTAAGACACATCGTGGCAAACGCCATTTTAAAAGACTGTGATTAAGCAGCATCTGTGCTGAACCTTCGCTGCCCCTTTTAATGAGAAAGGAACTGCAGTGCCTTAGTTGCGAAATGAAAAACATTTGTCAGACACACATTCCATTAGAAAGTCTGTTTAATGCCACTGTATTGTATAATACATGGCTACAGTTTCAGATCGCATACTTTTTGATCAGTAAGTGGTAATAATTGTTAAAGTCGGGTGGACAGCTGAAACACTAGCAACATCAGCGGGCTGGGATTTTAAATGCTATTAAAGCTACAATTAAAGCTACCTTGCTGTGGGTCAACTTGTCCAATATGTTTGAATTAAGGTAGTCAGACTCCTGTTAAAAGTTTGAAAACTCACATTTTAATTGAAATTTAGATTAAAAATATAACACATTAGGTACATCATTCATGCTAACAAATGTACATAGTGGTGACTCAAGAACAGAAAAACAGTACCACAAATAAACCATGGCTCAAAACCTACTCTAGCTGGATGGCCACGGCCCCTCTTCCTACGCCGAGCGGCAGCGGTGTCTACGCTGCTGCCACGCTCCGGTTTTGTTGGGCTCTGACCTTTCCTTGAGGTAGGCACCGGCGCCCACTGCTTTCAAGGAAGACTTGGACTCCTCCTCTCCCTTTCCCACTAGGACGTGAGATACTCTGATGTGGGGTAACGATGCACAACAGAAATGATATGGCTGAAAAAAATCCTCAGAGGCCAGAGAACTTTATTGAGTAAAATAGATACAAAGGTGATATAGGCAACCCAGAAACAGCTCAGTAGCAGTGTTTTTTGCAGTGCCACGTTATAAATAAAGCACGTTAAGAAACCTTGCCGAGCCTTTTCAGCTTTTAGATTGTATATTGCCAGAGACAGTCACAGCTTCACATTTGAATTGCCTGTATTATATAAATCTGAGTATTTCAAATCAATCTAGAACAGATTTTTGTTAAATCTTTAAGCTGCTGCTACTACTGTTGTATTAATCTTTGAATACTATTGTTTTATTAATCCTCAAAATCAGTGATTCTGTTGCATTACTCTACGCTTTAGTTCATCCACGCCACCAGAACTCCAGCTGCTTCTTCCCTGGGAAGTCCCTTTTCAAATATCTTGTTTAAAAGCAAAAACTAAGGAAAAAAATAAAAACCACAACAAAACCCATTCCTGGTATTGCACATCTCACACAAGTTTGTGTATATATATATATATATATTTTAAATATGCTACAATTAAAAAAAAGAAAGTCTATGGCACTTTACAGAATACAAGTTTACGAAGTTGATCAAACCACAGATGTTTGAAGAATTCTTCAATACCACAGAACCAAAGTTAAACTGAACTAATTGGCACACAGGTTTTAAAGAATCCACAGCAAATTCTTCTAGAGCCTACGCAGTGCATGTACATTGAGAAGCAGTTACACTCCGCAGCCACCTCATGAAATTAATTAAATTAGCTTTAAGCTGATTTATCTTCTTTCTTCCTTTGTTTTTTTTTTTGGGTTTTTTTTTTTTTCCAAAATATCTTTGAAAGCTACTGCTGAGGTGAACTTCAGGAACAACTTTAAACAGCTGTCAAGTTTAATGAGTGCACCCTACACCTGATAACAACCTCCAGGAAAAAAAAAAAAAATCTGCAATATATACCATCTTATCACTTGCTAGAAAAACAGAACCCTGAGAAAAGAAATTCTGATTATTTTTTTTCTGTATTTCTTCCCAGCCTGTCTTCTATCTGTGCTATGTGATGAACGTGGGTATTTTTTGCAAGTTAGTTGATTATGTTGTTGCAGAGCGAGTTGATAGTATACCAGCAACAAGCAGAAGAGCTGGTTCTTCTTGGTTACAAATGCAAACAAAAGCGAAACATGCCACTGAAAATATCTCCTTTGTACTTAAAAACTACACTATAAAAAATTTTTTCAAGCGTTCTGTAGATCACAGCAGAGGTCAGCTAGTAACGTAAATGAAGGCTGATCATTGTTTACTTCTAAGCTAAAGCAGTATATCCCCTCTAAACCTTTTGGAAGAACTGACCTTATTCTGACTGATCAAGTGCTCAAGCCAAAGCAGCATTTGTCACCATAATATAGCGTCGAGATTTGCGGGCAGTGGTGACATGGACATTGGATTGCTACCCACCGTAAAAAAAAAAAAAAAAAAAAAAAAAAAAAAAAGCTAAACCCCTAAATCTATGTCGTAATTAATTCTCATCTGCTCTACATGCTACTCTTATTCTTCCCAGCCCCTCCTCTTCCAACTGCAGAGCCCCCAGGAGCACGGCCGGGCTGGTGGCCCAGCCTCTGCGGCGCCGGCTCCAGCAGAGGGCTCAGGAGGAACGCCGCAAGGACGCTGGCACCGGCCGCGCTGGACCCGCTGTACCAGCCAAGTGCGTGCCCTTCCGACCCCATGGGACGGTTGTGGGTACGGGAGAAAAACAAGGAGAACGCCACAGGTGCGCACAGGATGTGCTGGCTGTGATTTTTCGTCTTCAGACATCACTTTGTGATAGAAACTTTGATAAAAATCTTGCTTTGTGCAGGCAACTGGCAGAAATGGTTCCAGACCATAACTTTTGGGTTTTTTTAAATTAAATATTCGAAAGAAAAACGAATTACCCTGTTTAAACCAGAATATGGTGGTCACGGCTTACAGGAGCAGGTGAATTGCAGGGAGAGACTAGATTAAAACAATCCCTTTTTAATATCAGCAGACGCTGACATTGTTTGCTGCACGGCGGCTCACAGATTGCCTCCGTATCCATCCGGCACGTGGCTGGAAGGTGCCCTGGGCACGGACCCGGGTGGGCTGGGAGCTGGGCCTGGTTTGCTCCACAGATGTGCCGTGCCCAGGAGGTGCCGAGCAGGCACCGGAGGGATGCTCCAACACCACCACTGCCAGCGCTCACCCGTGCTCACAGCTGGCCACGACCGCTGAACAGCTCTTGTATTGCCAGTTACTTAAGCAGTGTTTTGAAATTAGCTATCTACCTGTACAGTAACAACGATTTTTTAATACCTATAAATAACTAATGGAACACTTCAAGGAAGTGACCAGGCACAGACAAGAATCTCTGCTCCACATTATACAGTGAAGTGATGGAGAGTAACACTGTCACTGGAAGATGTTAAGCTACCAAGAAGTAAGAAAGAGGAGTCTAAAATTCACTTAGTATTGCATTAGAACTACTTCTCGGATTAATTATCCCCAATGCCTGTATGGCACAGTAACATCATTCCTTTGCCTTTTAAAATACCTTTTAAATTTTGTTTTCAGCAGTAGCTCTAGTAAGTAAGTGATGCAACACCACAAGGAATACAACCAACTGCTTTTGAGAAAGGAATGTCCTTTGTGGCAAGGTCTGTTTTATTTCTGTTGATTTAGTTGGAAAAGGATTCATACTACGTGTGGTTTTAAAAAAAGGGAAGAGATCTTCCCAGCCATGTAGAATTTGGCAAGACTTCCTGAAAAATGTAAATTTCTTAAGGACTCGTGTGGCTCTGGGTCATGAGACAGACTGATCTGTAGACTAGGAATGAGGTTTCACTGGCAAGAGAAAGAATAATACTGTTGGAAGTCCAATGTGCGATCTACATTTTCAGGAGAGGCTACAGCCCAGGCCAGACTGCTGGCATTCCCAGGATAATGCCCAGCTGTGCTGTGGGGAGCTCTCATCTGCTTGGGCTTTCACACGTTCTAATAAAGGCCATAGAAATATTTCTGAGAATGGTTATTTCAAATGATTTTTTCAGAATGAGGTGAAAGCCAATGTGAGAACAGCTTCTCTGTCTAGTCAATGGAAACAAAGTGATTTACCTGCTAAGTAACAAGTGGCACACGCCGTGCACTGTAAGCTTTGAGACAAAGGAACCTGGCAGGGACTCGACTTCTTACATGCTTAAAGATTGGTGTAAACTGTTGTCATGTCAACTTTGCTTTCTCCAAGATACACCTACTATCTGAGAAGGCACTGTACTTTTACGTTAGTTCAGTATCAAAAAGCACCTCAATGAAAAGTATGGTACCAAACCAGGTGGTGGTGGAATATTCCCACGTGAGGGGAGCCCTTGGAAACAAAGCCTAATTAAAATAGGCTTCTCTTTTGTATAAGAAAAAAAAATAATAAATGTGCTGGCTTTTTAAATTTTAAATCCAAATTCTTCAAAGTGACCAAGGTGGGTAAGGCAATCCGACCAATCAGAATTTGTCAGTTAGAACAACAACATTCTTGCTATATACATGTGATTCCTCACCTCCTCAGTCAGATTAATATATTCCACTATGTCCTGATCATAGAATGAAACTAAAAATATCCCCAGGTATTTACATTCTGCTTTCTTGGGATCCTTCCTCTGATCCTCATTGCCCAGCAAGGAAGAAAGACCATTTCAGTAGTTCAGGGCTGGAATGCATGGGGCTCAGTCACACAAATGGTAGCAACAGGTAAGCGGATCTGCCTGTCCAGTCAATGGAAAGCAGATTAAGATCCAGGCACTGGTGTTTTTCCCCACTGGAGTTAGAGGAGGCAGATAAGGTTTTTTCCTTCTTCTATTTCTTCTTGCACTTTGTCACTGGATGTGGCTATTTCAGCTTGCGCCGAGAAGACCGCACAGATGAACGTCAGAATAGTGCCACCAATAGCTGTGTAGAAGGCCCAGCCCAAGGAGCAGTCTCCGAGTTTGTAAGCAGAAGCGTAAGGTCCACAATAGCTTATTGCTTTCTGGCATCCCCAACCTGCAGGGTAAAGTATCAAGCCTAAAATAAGGAAGAGGCCTAGAAACAAAAACAGAAAGACAGAAGTTTAACAAATGATCAGCTTAATGGCAAACACAAGACACGCAGTAATGGTCACTCCTTACTCCTAAGTACCAGGATTAGGAGGACTCAACGTTATCCATCCGGCTTTCCTTTGCTGATTGTTCCCTAGTATATACTGTGCAGTGCTTCATCTAAACTTGGAGATATCCTGTTGTTTTTCTTGTGAAAGGCTTATTTCATATGACAATGGCCTAGTTCCTCATTTTAATCTCCATATTCCTTCTACGTCCTTTGTTTCCACACAGAGTTTGCAAAACCTTCAGGCATCTCTACCTACTGTTTATATTTTCACTTTTCAAATACTTAGGAATGTTTGCATCCACTTTCGAGTTTGTATTCAGCTAGTCCTCATTCAGCTTTATTTAGTTGTTCATCATAAACACTTTGCCTTTTTTCATCTGGATTTTTCCTACATTGATCTTCTGGCCTGGAAAAAGAATAAATAATTTCACGCCGCACATCTGCTTATTTGGTCACATTATGACATGGTAGAAAAATAATACTGCCAGTTCAGTAAGCTGCTTTCGTAACGAAGGGACTCTGGAATCAGCTCCAAACAAAGGGATGGAAGTACCCAGGGCCAGCGCATGGGTAACACCGGCATCCTCAAAACTGGCGATTGACTGGTGCAGAAGGAAAGCACGTTTGAGGGATGCAGGAGCAAAACCCTCAACTCCCCAAACACCCCACTGTGCCTCAGGCTGGAAGTAAAAAGCTCAGACTAGGTGTTTTGCCCGTCTGATCGTCTCTCACATTCACAGTTTTCTCTCCTATGAGGACCAGTTGTTATCTGAGCAGTGAAGGGCTTCATTAAGGAAATTTAACGTCACACTAGAGTCCCTGCACACATGATGGGGTCTTTGCACAAAGATGAGAGATTTAATCAAAATGCCTAATATGTTAGTGGCTACAGTGCTCTCTTATGGGCCCGGCTGAAAAAAATCACAGATCTCCCTCCTACAAGGTGTGTAAGAAGGAGCTAAACATCAGGACAGCTCATAGGTATCAAAATTTACTTTCTGTTTTCTTTAAAATTTTACTCAGAAGAACAAGAAGAATTATGAAAAATAGTTTTTGCTTAAGCACAAACAGTTTAACCAGAAAATAAATACAGCCTTCCAGATCCCATAAATATTATTTATTTGTCCTGCACTGTAAAGCCCTTTATTCAACCTGGCACCTTGACAAAAAGCTGGTAAAGGTGCTGTCACTTTCTAGAAGTGGGCTGAAAGTTGTGCTTTTTATGTATGGTGCTCGTTCGTCCATGAGATTTCATCTAATCCCAAAATTTCTACGAAGTAATAAAATAAAAAACAGCCCTTTTTTCTTCCCTATGCTAAGAGATTACAAAGAACAGCTGTGAAGACTTGTTTGCATCTTCAGTTCTGTTACACTAGCCTATTCTGCAGCATGCTATGTTTCCTTAATTGTTTGTTTAAAGAAATTCAGCCAGATGCAAGAAAACTTCCTCACTGAGAGAAAAAAGCTGGGTCCTAGCTAGTAAGCAGTTAATACACACAAAATGCAAAAACCATCATCCAACTGTCTAAAATTAATGTCTACGAATGCCAGACATTTCACAAAAGAAAGTCCTTCCTCCAGCGTTTTCCTAACGATGACACAACACCATGGGCATGAATGAACTAAATGTCATTATTCTTTGGGGCAGCAAAATCCATTAGCGAGTGATATCCGTCCTCTGTGAAGGGATTTCATCACCGCTTACATTTAAGAACCAGTGACAAATTTTATGCAGCGTTTCCTGGCTGATTGGCCAAACTACATTAAGTATAAAGTATTGCTTTATCTTGGACAGACCTGGATAAGCTGTGCTTTCATCCTGCTGAGCCCCGCAGCCATTTCAGACTAAACACCAGCAGTTCCTTCTTCGCTGCTCATCACTAGCTTCCTGTTCTGTGTAACCGGCATGACCACACTATCTGTTTTTCTGACTGTGTGTTGGTATGGGCTAGTTGCCATTTTCTCTAATGATCACAAGCCCTTTCGTCGTTAAAAATCACCATCGCTGAATTAAAAGCCGGATCTGAAATGCCAACGTAGCTGCTGCCAACAAGGAAGTTTTTAAAATTTACCACGCCATCACTCACAAATCCAGAGAGCCCACGTTTAACAGCAAATCTGGCTTATGACTGAGTCACAAGCAGGACTAAGAAGCTACATCCGTCTGTTTTTACCAAAACCAGAGCTCTGAACAACTCCTGAAAGCTTCATGGTTTGCATGCCCCAAGCTGAAAAGCTGTTACCCAAAACTCAGGCCCCCAAAAGGCTGCAGCGCTGCTGTCAACTGTAGTCCACAGGACTTTACTGAATTACAGATTTTTTTGTTAGAGTACAGAAAATTTATGGAGAAATGTTGACTACAGCCCATAATACGATAAACTACAGCTAGCTGTTTTCTCACAGACGAAAACAAAATTTGCAGAGAAGTGTTAAGTATGGACTGGAATACAGTCAGAGTCTCAGCTGATTTTTCCTTCATATAGCTAACTTTGTGAATCCTATACTGGCCTAGCATAATAAAAAAAAAAAAAAAAGAAAGTAATGTTTCCACTAGCAAACCTACCTTCTACTACTCCATTTCAGGCCAGACAGAAAGTTTCTCATTTCATTAATACCTGGTTCATACTTGCTAGGAAAAGTGAATAACGATGATTCAATCAAGCCAATTCAACACACCCACAACAAAACCGGGACTCCTTGGATTTCCCGCTCACTAAGAGCAAGTTTAGCGGCACAGACTTCCCCATCATGTATTCAACACAAAGCTCCAACACCCGGAGCAATGTCTGAGCTGTGCAGGGTGCAGAGACCCCCTCCTGAATCTCCCCACCTGCCCAAAAAGGCGTGCTCAAGCGAAAAGATCAAGGGGAGCTTTGCCTCTTGCTTCCAACTAACTACAAAATAAAGAGTCACAGGCTACAGAGCTCATGTCAATGACTCCTGCGGCTTAAACGAAATAGACATTAGATGCTTTACCACCCACCAACAGAGCAAATCATGGGCTAAAGTAGAAGCCAGCAATCCAAAGCACTTAACTGTCCAACTACCTGTAACCAGAGCAGCAGCTTCCAGAGACTCCCCAAAGAGAAACACCCCTCTGCTCCTGGGAACATGGATGCAAACGGAAGGGAAGGAAAAATGCCCATGTGGAAAGACCAAGGTAAGATACAGTAAGGGTAGCAAGGGCAGGAGACGTTCTGGTGCTGCTCGGAAAGTCATGGTCTGCTTTTAAACACACGAAACAGTTAAATGTGATATGAATAGCTCGTCAGTCTCTGTGCTCTTCCACCTTTCACCCGAGGAGCACTGCACAACCATTCCATGCAACACGAAAAAGCCAGGGGGCTGTTTCTACAGCTAACAGCATAGCCTTGATCTACATCTAACACACGTGCAAGCAGCTGCAGTTGAGCAAAGACCACTTACAGGCTGGTCTGCGGCCAGACAATCCCCAAGGGGAAAAAACACGGTAAAATTCTCAGCGCTGATTTCCCATACCAATGTCTATAGGGCAGACCCTGGCCAGGCCCCTTACATCTCTTTGCTGCTCTGACAGAAGTTTAAGCTGGACTGCCCACACGCCTGCCTTTCTGGGGCTGCTGCTCAGTCCCTGCGGCTCGCCTGCTGGCAGCTCTCTCGTTTTGGTTATTTATTTGCATTACCACAGAGCCTGCCAGCTCTGCTCACAGTTTCCCCCTCCAATAGCTGACAGTCTGCTTTTCAGACAAGGCACACAAGTGCGATATAACCTCGACCGGCATATTGGCAATAGCTTCATCAAATCCATAGCCTGCTGGTTACCGAGGTTTTCTTTTACAGTCTCTGCAACAAGACAGCCTTAAGAAAAGCATCAAAGGAAGAGCAATGGGTTTTCAGTTGCCCGTGGACAGCACTAAGCCACACAGGTGCACGTGTTTTTGTTTTGTGAAGAGTCCCCAGGGGCGCCAGATGGGCTGCACCGAGCTGGGAGCAAAGTACCTCGCCGCCGAACGAACCACGGCAGAGAGCGTGGCCTGGAGCTCACAGAGGGCTGGAAAGGGGAGCCGAGCGCCTTATCCCTGGCACTCACTGATACTCACAGCACACAGGAACACAAGACCAGCTCCTAGTACAATCTACAGATTTGTGTATACAAGTTGCTTTCTGGATTGACTGACAACTATAATTATCGGGTTTCTTGAATTTGATTCAGCTGTTCTTACACTTGATTCATTCAAATATTACTTTTGTATTTAATACGTATTGCCCAGCTTTCTAAGCCATTTAATGCTGCAAATTAAGATTAAAGCACTTAAGCTTTTGTTAGCCATAGAAGTACAAAGCTCAGTTTTGTGTTGCATGATTTTATGTCAGCATAATGTGATAAAGCAGCAGTTATCTCCTGTCAACAGTTTGCCTTGAGACCTATATGGCAGGACAACAGTAAATATTGATGATAGAGATTTCTTTTTCTTAATAAATCAGTTTTTGCTCTTGTCCCAGTGTCTTTGAAGAGAGGGCAATCTTCAAGAGAAAGAACAGAGAACAAAAATCAAGTGCTCTGTCTGAAGAAAAGCTGTCTGCAACAGATCGTTTCAGTTCTTCATGCTGACGTACTGTAAATGAGTTTTAATTCACAGCCAATCTACCTGGGGAATTATTGCTGTTTGTTCCCCCTGCTGGGAGACAAACTCATTTTGAGAACATTACAAGCTGTTTTCCACTGTGCTCCTCTACAGGCTGGCAGAGCTCAGGCTTCCTCTGTTACAGACTTCACCCCCTCCCTGGGCACAGCTGCACTGCTGGGAGTGTAGCTTCTGCTGTACACGTGCTCTTGTTACTACTTCTTAATTAGCTCCATCCCACTTCTTTAAATCAGCATGATAATTTTTCATAATTACATTTTCCTTTTTGTTAGTTGTTGCAGGCTCTCAGTTACCTTTGCTCTTAGGCATCCTTAAAACACAGGTCTGAAAGAATGATACACAATGCTGCCAGATGCCCAGGAATGACAAGAGAAAACTATTTAAATTACTTTTTTATCTAGAGACCTCATCTAAAACTCTTTGGTGTAAGTCTGTCAGCAGAGAACATCTTCCCATCTTTCACTGAAGGCAATTTTCCCACATAACATTTTATTATCAATCCCTAGCTATCTCCTTTCAAATAGAAGCCTTAAGAACTACAGAATTTAGATGAGATTTAGATTTTATTGGGATTACTAGACTAAAATATATTTCCTGATTACAACACAGACAACCTATTAAACATCAGCCCTTCTATATTCAAATGATGTAAAAGCAACTCCTTTCTCCTAAAACACCAAAGCAAACCCTTACAGCATACTGTGAAATATCAATATAAATAGAGCAGATTGCACCGCTGTGCAACGACGTTTCTGAAGACAGTTCAATAATGCTTTTTCTATAGGAGAAGTCTTCTTGTATTTGTGCACCAAGAACTTTTCCCCTTTTAAGGGCCTGGAACTGCAGCAATTGCTCCTCCTGGTTTTATATGCTGTGAGCTGCCAGGCTATCGTGGAAAACCAACAGACCTCTCTATTGTTACGGGCATTTGTATGTCGCACTACATGCTGGGGTCAGATCTGAGTAAAAGCTTTTTCATTGCATCCTTGGAAGCAACCCTTGAGACAGGGTTTAGGCAGATGCTTGTTTAGTTAAGTGAAGGCATTCTACTTAGTTTTGACAGTCTCCTGTGCAGCTGCTGTTGTGCCATATTAAACAACAGCATATACTAACAAAGCCAATTTCCATTGCAAAGCCTGAAACTATCTTCTCATTTCCTAGCAAAATAGCAAAAAAAGCTTTTAAATGCTGCTGAAGAAACAGGAAATTAAGCAGCTGTGATCAATGAGGTGGTACTGCAACAGGCTCCCATGGAGCACCACAACCGAGCAACAACATTTTAGGAGAGGAAGAGAAAAAGGGTAAAGGTGGGGAGGGATTAGCCTTGCACAACACCACGCAGGCAACGCAGGCGGGTCGCTTCCTCAGTGGCAGTGATCCTGATCATTCTCATCTTCTGCGCAACCACAGGAGATTAACGCTCAGCCCAAGGGCATTGCACCGGCCAGGCAAAATAACCCTGCCTTTATTGCTCTTATTTCCAGATCTGTCAATAAACTACCTGAATACCTGAACAATTTTGTGTGTAAAATATTTGTACAAATGTACTACGCTGGCTTAACCCAAGGAGGCTTTCACATATAGGCAAACTTTCCTTGACAAACCCCTAACCAGGAGGAACACTACCAGGTTGCCATTTGCATGCTTTTGACCACTTCAGCCACTGACACTCAACCAAATCGCTAGCCTCCTACTCAGCAGCTGTATAACAAATACCTTCAACCCTGTGAAATGATTCGGTAATCCCATTTTAATCAGATGAGAGCTAATGAGGTGGACGCAGGCCAGCTGACGTGGTGGTCTCAGCACTCCACACTGGATACAGGAAGAGGGTGAGGGTAGTGCTGAGATGCTGAAGGGAGGAGCACGGGGCCCCAGACCTGCCTCTGCAGCTGCTCTCCGTTCCCCTGGATGATGGCCAGACCCACCAAACACACGGAGATGACCAGAGGCAAGAAAGGTCTTTGTCCAGGAAGAAAGGGGAGGCTCTGCAAGCCCTAGAGCTCTGGAGACGGCCTCTGGCCCACTTGGAAACGCTGCACAACAAACAAAAGAAAAATCCGTAACATTGAGAAGATCAATGCTTAAAAAAAGCCTACATGGGCACCACACTCAATGCAGGTTTGCACAAGCAGAGGGAATTAGGAGTAAGTTTGGAAACACAGCTATTAAGGGTGGGGAGGGTTGCCAGCGGGCAATGCACCGAGGTAAGGTCCATACCTCCACACCTACGGTCACTGCAGAGGACCGCAGCCATATGCAGATCCCAGTGAACCTGGGATACCCTAAGCTCAGGCAGGAGAATTAATTGTTTATAACCAGGTGATATTGTTTATATTGTTTGTAACTCAGAGTGATATAAGGGTAAGCAGTTACCAGAAGAAAAACCAGTTCCCTAACCACTGCTTTCCCCAAGCTGAGGAAAAGGATAAGATCCCCCACTCTTTTCAACAGTAAATTAACTATACCATTTGTTCATGCGTCTTTTTCCATTTATTAAGCAAATCAAAGATGCTCATTCATAACCAAACCTATGCAAACATACGTAAACTACTGATGCTGGGGTGTGGAAACAGGGACAGGACTACAGTGCAGGGGGCTACTGGTGGGAGACATCTGTTAAGTTATTTTGCTACCCATAGAAAAAGCCAAAAATAAGTCAGTTTATCAGCTTGACATGGATTGCTTTGGCAGAATAACATCATTTGGGGGATTCAGGATTTTGTTTATTTGATACTGGTGTGATCTAACTGCTTGGATTTCTCTGTAATGAAACGTGACCCTGCAGACCCTTGTTTTTAGGAGAGTGGAGGGCAAATTTGCCATTAGCCTTTAATAATTTTTATACTTGTGGTGAGGGTCCCCATGAGTTGGGGGGGAAGGAAATGCAGAGGCTCAAAGTAAGATCAGTCCCAAGCCCCGAAATGACACCACTGCCTCTTCACTGGCCATCAGCCATGTGCAGGCATGTCACCACACCACGGGAGCTACTGTGCGGCGGATGCTAACCCTGCAATTAAGTCGAGATAAAGCACCCTATAGGGGAAAAGCCAAATGTTTACAAGTTTTCAGCAATGCAGAGGTAACAGAAGACCTCTCCACTCGGAGGGCCACTGCTCAGGCACCACTGCAAGGGCTGGTCACCTCTCACATTCTACTTTAAAAGCCAATGAAACATTGACTGTTTTTAATCTAGGTTGGCCCAATAAAAGGCTTGATGCGTGAAATGATAAACTCAATTGTGGATGGTAAATTCGGGAGGTTCCTGAGTCAAGAAAGGAAATATCAGACCACGCCAATTATTCCATCCATGAAAGAAGCAGAAGAGAAGACATAGTATGTTTCACAGCACTCACCATAACCTTTTCCCCTGTCATTTGACCAGTGAGCGCCATGCCCTCCAAGGGAATGAAAACCACCACCTCCTGACCACAGCTCTATGGGGGAGGCCAAAGCAACAACCTGCCTTGGCTTAAGCCAAAGAGAAAAAAGGGCCGCAGGCCATCTCTTTCATGGCATTACATTTCCTCAACACTGATCCTGCAGCACAAACAAGACCTTGGGGGCTGCAGGGGGAAGGAGCTGCAGAGGAACTCTGCTCAGCAAGAAGAAAAAGGGGAAGGGGGATGCAGGATGGGGAGAATTTTGGGTGTCTTCAAGCGTCGTACAGCAGCAGAATGCAGGTCATCTCTGTCGGGGAAGGAAGCAAATCTCAAACCTACCGATCTCCTTTACCACCACACCTGGCACACTGAAGACAGGAACTAATCATAAATTAGCCCCCCCCGTCTTGATAGAGCCACTTTCATCTTTTTTCTTGTGTTTGGGTGAAAACACAGTATTTGCTGAGTTTAAATATTCTCCTAGTGTTTGCATCCTATATATAAACAGCAGCATCAGTCTTGGCTCTGAGGCCAGGAAGCAAAAATCTGAGGGAAAGGGAGTCCTGCTAGCCTCCCGCTTCCCCCTGGCCTCTCGGGGGGCAGCCAGCACTCCCTTAGCCTGCATAGCCAGGGAAGGGGTGTAAAGAAGTTCTCGGCAGCCCACCTAGGCCAGTAGAGGGACCTTGGTGTGCACATGTGCCACAGTAAAACACCTCTCAGTGGGTAGCATGAGGGTCTCACACTGAGCACTGTTTGATGGAAGAGATGTATGCTTCCTGAGAAAATCAGCTGCCAAACTTGATCACTGAAAATCTGTATTTTTTGTTTATTTTTCTATTCTATTTACAATCTGCTGGGTGTCGTCTGGTTCCCACATGCCCACCTTGGTAGGTAGCGCAGGAGATGAGCCCACCACCAAATCTAACCAAACACTGAAATCTTCACTTTATTTCTTTGAAGTTACTAATACTCAGGCTCAACAGCAATTTAGCACTGGAACTCAATTTTCCTTCCCTGGCATATTCCAACACAGCAGTCCCCTTCACTTGAACTTTCAGCAGCCAAGTGTGTATTAGATGTCGTGCTGGCATTTGGCCATATAGGTTACAGGAAGCACTATACCGCAGACAGCAAAAGCAGTTCAGACTGTCAGGATTTCCATTATAAATCCCTCCCCCCTTCCCCCCCTTTTTTTCTTTCTTCCCACCCCAAGAATTCAGAATTCTGGCATCAGAAAAGAAAAACTCTGAGCTGAATCCAAGAGGAAATATACTTTTTGAAAAATGCATGCTCTGCGTTTTAGAAAGACAAACAAGAAGCTTCCTTGCCTTCGAGGGCAAAACCACTCCCGCTCTGCTCTCCTGCTGCCTGGGCTCCCCGGCCGAGCAGTAGCTTCCGTCGCCCGCAGGCAGCAACGTGAGCTCACAAGGTGCTCTCTTCCTTGCTTGCCAGCTTGGCCCTTTCTCAGACAAAATAATGCTGCTTTACAGCATTCTCCTGCCTACAGCTGAATATCCTAAACTACTCTGCAACTATCATAACCTTTCGCGTCACAGTCTGAGCATCAGAGAGCTCTATAGCAGCGTCATGCCCCCTCCACATCAGCTTGCTGCTCCTTCTGCATTTTCTCCTCTCTCTAAGCAAAGTCCTGGCCGACCTCCCGCTTCCTCTTCAGCTTCCTCCTCCGCAACTCCCACCGGCCTCCCTACCTTTCAGCAGCCAGGAGTGTGCAGCCACACGGCCCCGTGCACCCCTAGCCCACCCCGCACAGCCAGATCCTACTGCGTACACCCCCACAAGCAGCTCCAGATCCTCTTCCCCTTCAGATGGTTCCCATCACGCTCTGCTCAGGCTGTCTTCCTAATCACCTGGCTTTCCCAGTGGAAATGATGACCAGTAAGTATAATACGCTGAACTCTTTTTTAGTGCAAGAGAAAACAAACTCTTCCAGCAGCAGAGAGGGACTGTTACAGACGCAACTGCCTTCAAACTTGGTTTCACCTCTTCATGTTAGAAAATTGTGGAGAAGTTTCCTTGCATTTGAGGGTAAAGCTGCACTCCTGGAACTGAGCTATTGCCCAGGTACTGCGGTAGCTTCTGGTGGAGGAACCCCCCCAGATACCACAGCAGGGAAGAGAAGACGACATAAAAGGGAAAAAATAAGAAATCATGGACAGAAGAATGAACACGGGAGAGCTTGTGAGATACCCAAATAGAGAAAGTAATGTGGAAGAGACTTCACTGCTTGGGACTGGGCAGAACAAGCGCCAGGTAAAAAAATAGCCCCCCAGAACAAAGCAGGGGTACAAGAGGAAATGCTGGGCAGGAATAATGTAGGGTTAAATGTTAAAGAAACCTCAGCCTTGGGTGATGAGAGGAGAATACTAAAGTAGGACCCTGGAAAGAAAGAAGCCAAGTCATCCCCAGCAGTGCTGTAGGAGAAACTGCTGGGGTGAGGGAGGGAAGCCCAAATCTACTGCAAACATCTGGGCCCAAGAAGACAGACTCTGACAAATCAGTGTCCGGGGGAAGCTAATGCTCCCGTCCCACCTGCAGCAGCCTCTGAGGCCACAAACCTCTGCTTTGTCTAACCAGATGTATATCTGCTACAGGCGTAACAGGCCCAGCCTGCTAAGCCACAAGACAGCAAAATGCAGCCATGCGTTCACCTGACCAAACAAGACACCCCTCAGTGTGCGGCTGGGATGCAGCTGGTCTCCTGACTGATGCAACCCAATTTTTGCATGCTTTTTTTTTTTTTCATGCATTTGTCAGAAACCTGTTTACTTAAGCCCTGTTTGAGGTAGGAGACAGTGGGCTGTGAACAGAGAAAGTGGTGAGAAGGGGGTGATGCGCGGGAGGCACCCCAGATGAAGCCATCAGCACTAAAAAAGGCTTTAGAGAAGAGAAACTATTTCATCCCTTTTCAGTCAACCGCCTGGCAATGCAGCCCTGCTCCAGCATGGCAGAGCAGGAGTAACAGACACTGAACTCCCAAACCCAGCCGCCTTCCTGGCATGCCAGCACCCTTTCCGCTCCGCTCCCCACAAAGCCTTCACAGGCACATGATGCTGTTGCTCCCCATAAGGAAACACAGGGGTCTGCTCGACTTTCGCGGTGAGATAATATACATGCTGCTAATTTAGCTTCTGCCTCCTGGCATGCGGTCAGGGTGTCGCTGGCGGGTTGTGGCTCACCGGCAACCTGTGTCCCCACAGGCTGTGGGGGAAGGGGCCATGTCTGCCCAGCCACGATGCTGGGGACCAGCTCTGCCCAGCTGTGCCCACAGAGGTAAAAAAAAAAAAAGCCAAGAAAAGTTATTGATGATGACCTTCACGAAGAACTGTGTCAGAGACAGAAACTGAATCTGTTTTAGTCTCTGTCCATGTCATGTTTAGAATATATTACTTAGCACCAAAGTGAAGTACCCAAGCCCAAATAAGGCTTGTAAACACATATGCAACTATCCTATATGCACACCAAGATATGTCAATAGGGAATCTAGTTATATTTACTTCCTATAACTAGATGATAAATGTGAAAATGTACTTCAAATCGGTTCTTGTCAGCTACCATATAATAACATGCTGCCTCTTCTGGCCTCTGCATTTCAAGTGATTCACAGACTGCAAAAATAGAGTACTTTTCCCAAAAAGACATTCAATTGAAAGTCTGCATGGTCTTCTTGCTGCTGGGTAGTAATTATCTATTTAATTACATGGCTCCATTCTTTGCACTCTCTACTGCAGAGAAAAGACACTTTTCCAGATGAAACGATCCTCATACTTCTCCAAAACCAGGGCCACTGATTACTGTTTCTACAGCTCCAGAATGAAAGGCACTTCAGTCTGAAAATAAGTGGTAGAAGGTCTTGCTCTATAAAACAAATTACAAGAGTTTAAACAAGAGCCATATTTTCTTTCTTTATGGCTTTGTCTTTCTAATTTTCTGCCACAAAAAAAACCTCTATGGACCAGATACATGTATGGCTCTTTCCCGTTGACCTTAATGAGAGTTTGCACATTTGTCTAAGGGCTGTAACAGATGAGATGTTGCTTTCTGCTCTGTAATTTCACCGTAGGCATCATCCAGGTCACAACCGATGTTGAAAGATATATCCAGTGTCTGTTATTGTTTTTTCATGATGAATTCCAGGAATAAATGAACTTGTTGTATGTTTTTAATTATATTAAATCTCCACTGCAAAGATATAGAGATTTTAAATGAGATTAAATCTGCAAGATCCTGAGTTCCTGTAGATGACTCTACCATGGGTGCATCTCATCTTTGAAAATGAGATGTTTGACATACTTGCAAATATTAGACTGATACAGGCTGATAAACAAAATGATTTTGTGAATTCTTCTCCTACGCTTATTAAAAATATAATGGTTCACATTTGAAAGAACGATCTTACGCTTAAGTCAATTTAGGCAGGGTTATATCTCATTCTCTGGTCAGGGCATTAGTCTAGCTATCATAATCCCTGTGTGGATTAACTATGCCGACAACTGTCCTCGAACAACTTGCTTAAGCAAGTTTAAGCAAATTATCCAAAACTCAGGAACTGAGAAAGTTGAAATTAACAGCTGCGATAAGTCGTAAGGAAAATAATTTCAACTAAGTAAGCAGATGCTGTAGTGCTACTAGCACAAAAGTAGCAGTGGACCCAATAAAAATAATCTTGAGAAAAGGAGTTGCTAGCCACAAGACGCCTGGCTGCAAACACTGGCAGGAGTACTTCTCATAGCAACGGTTTCAGTAACATGACCTTTCTATTACCCGGTTTCATGCTGTGTCATTTATCTGAATTACAAGAAAGGAAGTGCTTCTATGCTCAGTACAACTCAAAAAGGACTGATCTATCCCCTAACATGTAAGAAATGCTTTGTTGACTGTATTGTTTAATTCTTGAGGCCACAAGTTCCATTACGGGTACAGCTGGTTTGATAATAAAACATAAAACTGTCTTTGCATGTATTTTCACACAAATACATGGTCTCCAGAACAGTATTCTAATACACAAGAACCTACTTCCTGCTGATCTTAATGTTAGACTAGGTATTTTGAGATGGTATCAGAGTTGTAAGTAAAGTTATCTTTTCAAAAGACCCAAGTCTGACATGTGAAACATCTTCTTATGCTGCTAACCAATCCCTCCCATGCAAATACCCCTCCAACAGAAAACAAGTAATGTCATCTCCTGAAAAACAGGTTTTGTGGATTATTTCTGAAGTACAGGGTAAGAAAGCAAGGAGCTAAAACCTTCCCTGGCTTAATGTTCACTGCAGAGCTGCTTCCTTGTCGCACTGGTTCTGGCAGATTCTGTAAACCAGGAGAGACTAGAGTAAAACCTGTAGTTTTTATCTAAAGGAAAGTCACCTGCTAATTGCATGCCATGATGTGAACAGAAGCATCTTGAGCCAACTCAGGGATCTAATTCTGCCCCAGAAGCACAAACCTTACATTGTGGGTGATATGAAGTAAGTAGTATACTTTTATACTGAGTATGCATGAAGTGGAGGATGGTGAGAGACACCACACTAGTGCTTCAGGAGCCAGCGTCAGCCGGATCCTGGCCCATACCGCTGGCTCTGGAGGGCTGCAGCAGGCAGCAAATTCAGTTTTTGCCTACTTCCCCATGTGTGTTTGGAGTAAGATTAATTTAGGTCTCAACTGAGCAAACCAGCTTCATAAATGTTTGAACACCTATCATTACACCTCTTGTCTAAGTACAGCTGCCACAGATGTGTTTGGCCACCTCAGTGAAGGTAAAGAGGTGAGAAGCTGAATTCATGTTTTGAGCAAACAAGTTAAAACCCCTTATTTTTATTGTAACAAAACCATTTTATGAATTGAAAACATCTGCTTAAGAGCACCACCAAGAGAGAAAGAGGAGGTGGCCCTGGCTCATTCCTTCCCTCCTCACAGGTCTCTGAGGGCTGCCAGAGGTAGGGCAGAAGACCACTCTCCTCCTCCAGACAACCACACACACAGAGCACAAAAGATGAAAACCTGCCTATGGGACAGGTTCTCCCCACAGCTCATTGGTGAGTACAGAAAGCCAAATACTTCTCTAGCTAGGGCCGTCCAGTGTCGGTTTACTAACAATCATTTAATCTCTGTAAAATCCATGGGTTTAAGCAGAAACACCCAATCTCTAAAACCTATTCATTTTTTCAGGAAAAGCACAACTGATACTTGGACAGTGAAAAGATAGAACTCATTGGGCTGTGTAACTGCAGCAGAACAATACTAAAGGAAGGGCTAAAGGTAGGGCTTACTGTAAGGTATCTCTTGTCAAGCTCACAGCCTTGAAGGAGGCTGCTTAGCATGAAACACTGGAGAACTGGGTGTGTGACTGCAGGCTTTTCTTATCGCCGGGGTGGTAATTGCTCTCATTGCAGTCATGAAGCCTCTGAGACACTGAGAGAACTGCCTTTGGTCCATGAAAAAATTACTAAAGTAGCGAGAGGGAGATAAACTACCTCAACGTGAGTATTAACTTTGCTCTCTGCTGGTAACAAAGGAAAGAAGTTTTTGTTACTGAAAGAAATTCAAACAGGGGGAAAAAACTGAATAGCAAACAAAAGCAACACTGGTCAGTTCATTTTGGCACGCATCAGGCTGAAATTCTGCTGCCAATGTCAATGCATTACATGCTGTGTAGCTATAAATTTCAGTTGTATTTGAATAAACACCAGCATATAGAACTGCTTTGGGTCTGCCTAATGCAGCCTGTCTGTAGACAGGACAGAATCACTGTATTTCTTCAGCCGAATGGCCCCAAAATCAAAATCTGTAGTTGCTGTCAAAGTGCACGTACCTGCAATCCCTTGTAGCAGCCCGCAGACATTAAAAATGCTTTTCTTCATAATACTCTGCACACACATAGTAAAGACAGACACAAACGCCACGGCACAGAGAATCATGATTCCCACAGCTAGGAAAATAGCGGTTGCCTGCCAGAACCCACTGGCAATCTCATTGAAGTTTTCGGCGTAAGGACCACAAAGCGTGTCTCGTCTAGAAAGCTGCATGTGGGAGATTCTCGTGCAGCGCCCGTAGATGCCCAGCGTCGGATGGTAAGGCTCCTGCGACCCCCCTGTTCTGTTGTCCACAGCCTCAGAGCTTGAAGGCTTTGCTTTGCCAATCAGCCAGTCTGCGCTCATGAAAGCGATGAGCTCTGCGAAAGCCACCACAATACTCAGGAGAGTCCATAGCATCGACCGACACGTTACAATGACATGACACATATTGATGTCCAGTGCTTGTGATCAGTGCAGCTGGCAGTCTTAAAATCCAGGCGTGAGGGGGAAAAAAATTAAATTAAGAAAGAAAAAAAAGGACCTTAGGAAAATCACTGCAGCTGCTCTGCCTTCTCTTTCAGCTCTCTCACAAAGGCCAAGATGAAATTTCTCAGGAGAAAAAGTGAACGGCCCCAAGTTTTGCAAGCAGTGCAGTCATTTGTTCTCTCCGTTTAGTTACTCCTTGTTTCTTTCTGGATGCTGAGCTCTGAAGTACGCTTTTCTTTCTTAATATTCATACTGGCACATGACGCTGCAGGCTGGCAGGGGAGGTCACAAGGACAGCCCACTGTTTGACATCACACACCTACAAGAAAAAAGAGACAACACATCAGCAGTGGAAAAAAGTCTTCGTTTCCACCCCCAAAACAAGCCAAGATCTCGCTGAGGTCCACATTAACAGGCAAAAGCTCTAACAAGGGCCCGTCAAACAGAGCCTGCTGGAAACCTCATGGGTTTGTCCCAGGGGAGTGATTATTCTCCTGCTGCCCGGCTGTACTTACAGCATCTCCTCTACCCCATTCCATTCCGGGTGTTTGTCAAGCACTTTGCAAGCAAAGGTCTAAGTAACACCCAGCAGTCCCACCCACTCCTACCACCACGCCCCCATCATCTCTGGTTGAAATTACCAAGGTTGCTGGCAGTTACCCAGCAAAATGTTCGTACACGTTTAAGCAGTTTCACAGACGTGCGGCTCCTGCCTTCAGTTTGGGGAGGCAGCACGGCGTGCCTTCAGTAAAGAAGCCGGGCACAGCTCCATGTGCCAAGGGCACCTGGGTCCAAGGAGCAATGAAGGAACCTTGGTCCAATGCCCTGGGCTTCTGCTGACTGCATCTGAGCCAACCCTGGCCTGGAGAAGAGGCAAACAGGATTGCAGCTGGGGAGAGCCCGCCCTGGGAGGAGGTGACACAAGCCCATCCTTTTGAAGCCTGGGTTTTGCAGGAGTGGTGCTTCCCTGGGTTCTGTACCCAGCTTTGCACCAGTGTTTCAGAAAAGCAATCTGCCTGCAGGTAAGTCACACACCTCACCATGAACTGATGCCAACACTGTCAGCCTCCGGTGACTTACGCCACTGGAAACAGGAATCTGCGTAAAAAAAACACCCCAGTGGCTGCCATGTGGCCAAGAGCCCTGGTGAGAAGGGCTGCCAGTCAGCCTCAAGCTTCTTGACTCCTCTCAAATCCCCCGTTTCACAGTCCTGTGCACGCTGAGACTGCAGCAAAATGCTCCCCCGGGCCTTCAACAGTAGCTGATGACATTCCCAGAGTTACACTTATCTTTGTACAAGAGGCAATCAGAGATCACTAGACTTCCAATCATATCCAAATATTGGCCTCAAAATTACAAACGGGTCATCGCACACGCCTCTGCGCTTGAATTGAAACTGTGTCGCCTGAAAGCAAAAGGAGGGAGCAGGAAATGCCCTCACGTTACCCCTTCCATGATGAGAATGTAGTACTTCCAAGTTTTCCTCACAAAAAACAAAATACTGACATTGAACTGGAGGCAAGAGAGTTGAGAACCAGGCCTGGACCTCACTGCTGCGCTGCTGCCAAACACAGAGGGGTCAGCAGATGCGAGAAAAACAGACATCCCCAGTTTTTTTTAAGCTTTGTCATGGGGTTGGTATTTTATTTCTTAGGAGTTTTGAGCCCAGTGGTCCTAGTCCTGCTGAATGCAAAACAAAACACATACCCACAACTTCAACAATTCAGAATTTCATCCAGCAATTTCTGCTCCTTCCTATAGTAGTCATAGTGAATCATAGGGAAGATTTTATCCATATTTCTCTTCCTTTCTAGATCCGCAGACTCCTCTGGTACTAGCAGACACACGGACTTAAACTGCTGTGACAAAAATGGAACTTTGTCTACCTTAGTTTGACGTTATGACCCTGCCTTAAAGAAAGGCAAAAGATACTTAGATGCGCTTTTAGCCACACTGAGATAACAGTTCAGCTCATTTTCCATTTTTGGGTAGAAAGCATGAAGTTTTCAAGCAACCTGACAGACTCATGACTCGAATACACCCTTTGTAATAACCGAGAGCTGAAGTGTCAGCCTGCCAAAAAAAAGTTCATTCTCTCAGTATTTCCACTTTAAATAACAACTGGAATGTAGGAAATGTCCACTATAAACCTACAGTCTTCTGATGCCATCTGCACAATTAAAGACAATTTAATAGAAAATGTCTTTATTTCTTAAGAGAAGTTCAAAAAAGCTCTAGAACCGGTATTCTGTGCAGGCACTGCACCCGTGTGAACTCCTAATCTTTCTAATTCCAGGATTTTAATTGAGGTGCAAAGTAAGAGTGGAACACTCGTCATAGCTGTTACTGCTTACCCTGTACTTGCTGAACATAAAATCAAACAAAAATTTGAGCAACCTGGTCTAGTGGGAGGTGTCCCTGCCCATGGCAGGGGGGTTGGAACTAGATGATCTTCAAGGTCCCTTCCAACCCAAACCATTCTATGACTCTATAATTCTGTTTATTGAACACAGATGAGAACAAAGTTCATATTTACTTAAGTAGGTTGAAATTCCATTAACAGACATAAAAACATGGCACTGATAACAAACATGGGATGCTGTATTAGAATCAGAGGAAAAGACCAAACCATGGGGTTCTTTTCCATTGGAAATACAATGCAAGAATAAATTGCAGTAACATTTTAAAACACGGTATGCCCAGTAGTCACTGCATAAAAAAAATAGCCGGTCTAAAGATGATAGGGAGGTTGTGTCAAATCTCAGGACTTCACTGGAACGTACACTTCCCTGTTTTGCAACACAGGGAAACTTCACAACACCTGAAAGTTGGTAAATGTCATCGATAACAACAGTTCAACAGAATATACTTTGCTTTCCAATGAAACATTTACAATTCTGCTTTCACAGGTAATGAGTATTTTATTCTGGTACAAAACATATCTCCAGAACAACATACCCTTATTCATGGGAGAACTTCTGCATAAAGTTATTCCTGCACTAATGATGCCCTTAAATGGTAGTGCTACTCACTTACAACTCCTGTTCATGTGCAGATGGACAGAAACATATTAAGTAGGATGGCGCATAGTCCAGAGGAGGGACAGGGGCATTTTGTCTTTGTGGGACTTTGAAAGGAAAGATTGCAGATAAAACACTTGAGATAAGTTCCAGTCCAGTCCAGTTTAGTCACACTTGTGTAGTTAACCTTTTCCTTCCAACACACCCCACCTTGAGTTTCCAAATGAACCTAATTCTCGTGCAGCTACCACAGGATGTTTGTGCCATGCAGCAAAACCTTTCCAGCTACAGACTGGGCTAAATAATTGCACTTCATGAAGGTTCCCTCCAGCACTCTGCTCACCCCTCTTCCATTTTGCTTAACAGAAACTCAAGCTAGGCCCTTGCGACTCTGAAAACTGGCTGTTTATTCCTCCACGCAGTTTCCCATCCCTCGATGAGTTTTTCCATGGCAGAACTGTATGTTCTTCACAGCACACCACTCAATATCCACTTCTGACTGACTGTCAAAACATTTGCTTTGACAGCCCAAATTCAAAATATACAACGGTTCTTTAACCCCTTTGGTATTAACTCATTCAAAATAATTCTCGCTGAGGAAGCAGACTACAAAAAGTAGGCTCGTCCCTTAGTCATTTGGGCCTCCCCCTATTTTTACTATTGCATCCAATTGTACAGGTGTGGAAGGAGGCTGTCTGTGCTGGGGAAGCAGGTGCCCCAGGAGGGAAACAACCCTGCACGGCAAGCACTGGCATGAGCCGTACACCACGGCAGCTCCCCAGCATGAGGGTCTTGGCAGCGCCATCCCACCCCACCACAGAGGTCACCATTCCTCGGCTGGACAGCTGGATGCTCTTGGATGCATCAAAACTACACCTTCAGGCTCATTTACACTGTTCCCTGACCATGCTCATGGTCAGGCTCTGCATTAAGTCTAACGCAGTGAAAGATGTCAGTGAGAACATTGGGTCCTCACAGCATCCAGCAAGAACAAACTGAGTTCTTGAATGCAAAAATGTTTTGGTTGTTTTAATCTAACATTAAAACTTTCTTCCTCTTTAGATGCAATTTGACAGCCAGCTACTCTGCCTCAAGTTAATACTTTCACAGACTATTCAGCTGTTGCCTTTTACCACACAACATTGCTATATGCTAAGTAAATAAATAACATCTATTTTTTTGAACTAGATAAAGAAACACACTTGCCTCCATTGCACTTACACTGCCAAACCCAGAAAGTCAGAAGCTGATCCAAACTATAATATTTGAATTAAGGTTTTGATTTGAGAGACATTGAGCTGCAGGGTTTTGCTTTGGCATACCGGGCAGATAGGAAGGAACAGCTGCAAAGTTCAAATCTGAGTCAATCACTACCACGGCTGTTTATTTTAAAAAGGTGTCCTACAATCAATGCACAAGAGACCCACAAGTACCTTCCAGAACAATGTTACGGCCAGTCCTTCATGCTCCCCTTATGGTTTGACCGAAGACAGGGGCTTAAGACTAAACCCTACAATTCAGCTTTCACCCTTCCCAGCCTGGTTCCGTCAGCTCAAGAGTGAGAATAAATCATCTTTAGATAAGTGGCTTTTGGCTTGGCTTAAACAAACGGCTGAATGGAAGGCCACACAGACTGCTGAAACAGTCCCAATTTATAAAATAAATCCAGGCACAATTAAACATTTTCTTCTAAAGCTTGCTACAGTCCAAAGCACAACTACATGGAGGAGTTTCTAAACCTTATTTACAATACACAAACTTGAGCATCTTATAACCCAAAACGTGCAAATCTTGGAAGCCTGGGTTCTGCTTTCTCTGAAACATTGTTTGTTAGCAGTTATAGACACTGTGAAAATGCTTAGAACTATGAGAGTGGAAGTGGCTCCTATTTATGTTGATTTCGCAGGCTTATTATTTAAAACAAACAGAAAGAGGCTCACACACTAAGACTCAGTTACCTCAAGCTGACCCCCCCCAAGATTGACATGAGCTCCCACTTTATGCAGCTTCCATCCTTAGGTGTTGCTGGACAAGCAAGCTAGTCAACTAGCTAGCTAACCCTGCCTGGCAGAGTGATACAGCCACCAAACCATGGAGGCAGTAGGGACAACACTTAGACAATGTGGGATGAGCATTAGAGATTATTAATTTTCTGGGTGAGTGATAAGTGCGAGTGAATGAACTTCTCTTCCCACTTGGTCCCCTCACAGGAGGTGCATTCTTCCAGGAACTGCTGCCCAGTAGGAGAGGGCAGGCTCCTGCTGACTTCCACTCAGTCTTCAAAGTAGTGGACCAGACACCAAGCAGCATTTCTAAGGAGATACCATCGTGAACATCAACCCACTTTGCTACAGGTGCACCTCTACATTTCTATCCCCACACACTTCGAGGTGACTTACAAATGTAAGAAAAGGTACGTTCATCACATTCCCCCATCACAAGAGAACAGGGACAAGGACTAGTACTTAAGGAATGACAAGCTGTCCCAAAAGGTTTGGAGCAAGCTTTCTCTGCAGATCACAAGGAGCTCTGCTGGCACGGGCTTCTAGTGAGCAGTGCATACTTAGCACAGGAAGCACCTGGACCAAGAAGAGAGAAGGACACTTGGGTGCTTCAGTGTGTCTTTGTTTTGTTTTTAAATGGAACACATTTCAAAGTCATCAAAGATATTCAGGATCAGATAACAAAAAGGAGAAGGTGCTTTAAAGCTGAAGTGGTTGCACAGCTTCAGACAAACAGCTGAGAATAAGCAAAGGATTCCCTCCCCCCCTCCATCCACCTTCATATTTTCATCAAATTATTGCCTACTAGAACAACATTCCAGAGCAGAGCCTTTACTCAAAGAACAGAAAGCAAAGCTTTGATTAGTCGTCACTTGTAAATTAAAGGAGAGCAAATATTTGCATATCTCATAAATATTTAACTGTATAAACCTGCCCAGGCATATAATGAGTGTATTATTGTGACAGGCTGTTGAAAACATGCCATACTCTGTTCATAGACAGATGCATTTCGCTGGTAATAGAAGGAATGTAGACTTAGAATGCATCACGTCTTGTTCCTGTTAGCACAATGTAAGATGCGAAATACAACGAAAATATTTTGCAAAATAGTTAAAACTCACTGAAGTAACCTAATCAAATCCTATTTCCTTGCCTTTCATTTGAATTATGCCCTGTTGACGTCCAGCCTTTTCTACCAAAGACAGAGCTTGTACATCTAAAATCTTTAAATAGAACTATTGCCCAAATGCCCAAATTCTATGTACTGCAACAGGTAAAAAAATATAAATAACGACAAGAAACCCACTGACAGTGACTGTTCTCCTGATGCAGTGTGAGTTGGTTATTACATCCCTCTTGCAAGTGGGCTCCTGCCTATCATGCTACAGAAATGCCATCTAGATTTGTTTCTAGAATACATCACTGTAAAAGAAACGATATAAAACTTATTTCCAACTTTAAAAAAAAAAACAGTTGAAATGTACTATTCTCTTTGTGACCTCATTAAAAGCCGTGGCAAAACTCCCACTGACTTTAATGGGGCCAATACATCACTGAAAAATCACTAGAAGAATGAGAGTTTCCAAATTTTCAGACCAACTGCAGGGGAGGTTTAAACACAGGATTCATTTCCCTCCTCCCTCATCCAGACAAAACTTTGCTTATTGCCCCCCCACTAAGAGGAGACCAAGCTAACTCGGATTTCCAGCATCTCCTCTGAACCGCAAATTCTCAAGCAGATTTGTTCCATTGCTCTGTATTTATTGACTTAGAAAATTCCTTAAACCTGCAGCCATTACGTTGTGTTTTGAAAACTTACTCAAGATCTTTTGCAATTCCAAAATTTATTAAAACCTATGAGGCTAAGAAAAGCTAATGTGTAGTATTTCTATTGTTGCTATCTCAAGAGAAAATTACACATCACATCAAAAATCATCACTAAGGGAGCAATCTTGGCTACAATTAGTGATAGCCTAACTGCTCAGGAATTTACCAACTGGGAATGGAATCGTGAGTTCCTTTCCTACTTCGATTCCTCACTAGCTCACTGAAGTCTGAATCTTCAAGAGCCTCATCTGAAGCGCCCTTTCTTGGTTACCTACAATATCACACTTACAAGCGGACTCATATATTCATTGTGCTGCGATTACTTCTTACAACTCCTAACTACAGCTTCTAAAGGACTTTGGTGGGGAGAAAGGGTCATTAGGAGGAAAATGGGAAGTCAGAAGGGAAGTACTACTAATATTTGGTAGCAAACAAATCCTTGCTATTTTATACTAAGGATTTTTACCTTAAAAGGAAGCTAAGCTTTGGCTGTTTAAATAGTTAATAGTGTGTGCATGAGCAACAGCATCAGCCCAAAAAACCTTGGAATCTGTGCTTGCTGTAAAAAGCAATTCACTCCCATGAGTTCATCGTGACAGATTTGGAACTGCTCTTAATAATTTATGAATATTGTATTAAGATATTTATTATACTAATATACTGGTTATTGTTTAATATGAGGCTGTGAGAAAAACAGGCAGGAAAGGAAAGAATGACTCAGTTATGCCACTTCTCAGCAAACTCTGGAGAATTGCTTACTAAAAGACAATACTAAGGCAGGAAAAGCCTCACAAACACAGCACATCAAAGATGCAAGGACTGTTTAGGAAGGAACAGTCTCTCAAACTGAAGGGAAGAAAAGCTGTTTAGGACAAACAAGCTTAAGAAAAAGGGACCTATTGGAGGTGCCTGTTGAAGTTAGGCCAATCTGAGACTTTAGGTAAAGCAGATACCCCTGCAAACCCCCAAAAGGAAACACTGCTTCAGTTAATTCTGGAAAGGAAACCGTTGCCCATATCTCCTTTCACAGTTGTGGCTGCATGAGCAGAGCGACCACAAGGTTATGGATCTCCAGCCTGTCTGAACAGCCTGAGGTGGGTCATTCTGCTGCAGAGACAACACCTAAGGCTGTAGACCCAAGCAGGAAGGACCTTGTGAGCAGGAAGGACCCAGAGGTATTTGCACTGTTACTCACTGTGTATGCCTGCAAACAATCTCCTACGTCAGTCCCTCCAGAAAGCCACCAGTTAGCAAGTCACCTCACAGGTATCGACTGTTCCCACCTTCATGATGCATAACGTTCCCACAGCACGGAAAGGACGCACTTTCAGAACAGGTTGCATTTGGATCCAGGCCATACAGCTCAAGGAAACTACCCAGCTATACCAGTGACAGATGAGAACCTATCATGTTTCAAAACGTGGGTATTCATTTATGTTCCTCTTAATTCAAACTGAAACATCCTTCAAAAATAATCAATACAGCCGAGCATCTCAGCACAGTCACGCGTACAAACTCACGTACGTGACAGGAACACCGTTATTGAGCAAACACTGATTTTCAGTGTACTGGAGCTGAGAAGAACCCGATAGTGACTCAAGGTAACTGAAAGCATCGTGATGGATCAGAGCTGCCATGTTTCCATACTGGAAAGGCGTGTAGACATCTGAAAAACCTGGGCCCATATACAACAGAAATTTGAAAAAAGTGCATGAAAATCCTTTTATCTAGTCTGAAAAGGGCAATGTACTCGGAGAAACACAGACACACAATATCTCTGCGAACATCTACTGAGTGTGAGCTTTAACCGTGATTAATGGTTAACCATTTCACCACGGCCAAGAGAAAGAACTGAAATGAGATGTTTCTGATACTGCGTATTTCATTAATTAATAATTATAGGGAATGATGTGTTCAGTTGGGATCACTACACTTTAAAATGGAAGCTCGGAAAAATCTAGACTAATAATTCAAATTCTGGAAACCCCATTTTAGAGCAAGAAACAAAAAGAACAAATGATTTATTTTAGCAACTGGATTCAATTCTAAAGCTGAGATTGGACACACTTTTACAAGATGAGCCGTGCTCAAAATTCTGGCTTGTTTTATTGCATTTTGACTTGCTAGATTAGGTATCAATGACAGCCCTTTTCTATCATTAAAATGCATACGACTGTGAAAATGATAACTAATAATTTTTTAAAGCTGAAAAGGGCTAGAGGGAAAAACCATCTACACCCTTCTTAGTTTCACGTTCTCTGAAAACAGTCTATCATCTCTCTGCCACTGATGTCCTGCAGTTTGTGTCACAGCAGCACTTAATAGAGCAAACTAAAACTGGACCTGTGTATGGATATGCCTATAGGTAAGGTACTGCACTATTAAACATCCCAGTTTTCCAGATGAAATGTTCCTCAGTCATATAACAAAATCTGTAGCGACACTGGGAACTGAGCCTGAATTCTGCCGTTAAAAACCTTGAAACTTTGGCGGTTTTATATACTCCTCAGTTTCATACACTGGTGCCAATAACTTTTCTTGTCATCTTTCAAACACAAACCTCAGCTATTCCTCTGTCACTTTGAGTCTCCAGCCCTGACAGGCTGCCTGCAGAGGTACCCCTTTTTCTTACCGAGTATGACCATGGACAAATGATACCAAATCAAATGATCATATCTCCAACAGTAACTTTGATTTTCCTGGTCATGGACAAACAGTTTTGTTATTGAACTGTAATTTTCTCCTCAAGTATTCACAGTTGAAACAGGTAATTCCATAGCAACATGCCACAAACAGCTTGTCCATCCTATGAGGAAAATACAAATTCACCTGCAAAGAAACAAACTTACCTCTACAACTAGCCTTCTCTACTTGTAGTTCAGAGAACATAACTTCAGTCGTAACACCTACAAGGATTGATTCTGCCCACACGCGTACCTTACTGAAGAGAACGAAGCTATAGGACAATAGCAGATATTCAACAGGTCCCACAAGGTTACACAGAGTGGACTTACTTCAGGACAGGAGACCGCCTTTTATGTATTGGGTTGCTGAGTTTTCTTTTTAAAGGAAACTGACATTCATCCTTTTGAAAGCAAATGCAGTCTACAAACTGATTGTACTGTTGCCAAAAGGTAGAAAGTTCTTGATTATGTCTTCCCCTTGAAAAATCCAATAAATCAAAACCAAACCTGCATATCCAAAGATCTCCCCATGCCTAGACAGACATCCTTAGTAAGAAAATGTCCCTGCATACTACCAGCCTTCAAAACATCTGTCTGCTCTGTAAGTTTCACGCATTTAATTGGATTCTGAAAATGATCTTTAAATATGGGATTACCTATAGATCTCCTGGTTGCATTTCAAGATCTATATAAATTAAAACTTCAGTGCAAAATTAAAAGTACAGTGTACGTACAGAGTCCAAGGAAGAGTTTCATTACCTGTCCATCATGCAACTTGCTGTTTCAAAACAATTCTGAACAGTGCACTGCATTTTGTAAATTGATAATGGCAATTATTAGCAGTAGTTGGTTCTTTAAAATACATGGTTGCAAGTTATAAATTTTACCTTCCATGTACTTATAAAGGCCCTCCTAGAAAACTAACTCATTTCATCAGGGACAACGCAGATCTGAATAAATCTTTACCAGCATTTAAAAAATGGAGAGAAAATACGGTCATGCAGACTAGGCATTACTTAAACATTTCTCAGAACCTTATCTCACGAATCCACAAAGGTCTTTCCGTGTCACAGGTAAGTTGTGCACTGTGACACCATTTGCTATATTCCTGTTCACATTTTCCTCAAATACGTATCTCAGTTATGCTCTGCAACAAACTTCCTAGTTCATGTAGCTGCACATTTATCTCTGTCTCAGATAAGGTAGGCAGAACATGCTCTTTGGCCAGTCTTTGTCTATGTGGTTAATACTGTAGAATTAATAGTTCAGATAAAGCAATTAAATAATTAAAACCATATGAACTAACATGGAATATACTCAGGAAAACAGTATTTTCTCTTTTTTTTTTTTTCTTTTCAAGACGCTTAACTCTGTGTTCTCTCACTGTTGAATAATAAAGTTATGAGATTGGTCCAAAGCATCAGGGAGAGAAAAGAAAGAAAAAATCCAAATAGACTACCTAAACATGGAGAGAATAAAACATGCAGGTAGAGAGCAAAAAGCCAAAAGCTGTAATTTCTGCAGCTAGTTTCCTTTGACAGCAGGGGTTTGGGTTGGTTTTTTTTTAATGAAGCATGCTTAACGTACTGAAATGCTTTCTAGTGATTGCTACTAAGCGTCAGATCTCTGATAGTGCATAAAATCTGCTATTAGACACAGTTAAAGTTTTATTTGTTCTATACATAGTGCAAAAGCTTGGAACCGTTCTCTCCTTACAAAAATAACTTTCCATTCTTCCTGCATAAAAGTTGAATCAGGAGATTTATCTATTTTTCATTATAGCAGAGAAAGTTTATGGGACATTAGAGTTCTCATTTTATTTAGAGTTACCAGTAAAAGTATCTATATAAAAAGCTAAACTTCAAAAATTATCATAATCTCAAAGCATTAAGAAAAAAAAATCAGTTACAAATTCAACAATCAACTGAATAAATCAAAATGGAAACAAAGCAGCTAGGATGCACATCCAATACCCTGCCAGTCTCCAAGCACTGTTGGATGAGTAGTGTCTGCAACACACGCAGGAGATCATCAATTTGGCACCTATTGCACCAAAATGGCACAGCAGGCTCCCCTTTCTTATCTATATGACAGGGAGTACAATTCTACATGAAATTGGACATCAAATTAATTAATCAGTGTTCAGTGAATGCCATCTTTAAAAAAGTAAGGGGCTATTCTTTGGGGTATTGTTTTTTTAAACTTGAATTCATTGTCTACAATCAAAGTTGATAGATGAGTTCGGCATTTTGCATAGCATAAATTCCAAAAATACACTGGTTGGTGAACACTATACTTTCAGCACTAGGGTAAAACAGAGCTTCCAAAGTTAAAAAAACAAAACACAAACAGGTTGAGCTGACCATTTGAGTCCTTGCTCCTGGAATCACTTTTGTCTGTGTATTCTCTGAGCTGTCAAGATGGCACAGGAGTAACAGAGTAGAAGGCTCTCAAAGATTTTTGTTGGACCCTGGTCCCTTTGCAGCACAGCCAGAACATGCCAAAAGATTTAACTGGACTGACTCATCATTTGGATAATGATCTCATCTGAAGTGAAGCTGTGAAAATACCAAGTGACTTGAGATGACATCATTGCTGTTGCAAAACCTAGATTCTTTTGTAGCTCTCCTAGAAAGAAGGCTTTGTTGGAAGACAGAGATGAGAGACTTTTAAAGCAGATGCTCCTGGGGATATGCCCCGAGGCCGGCTGGTAAACCTGCGCAGGTAGGTTAGAGCTGTCGCCAGTGCCGTGGCAGCCTCTCGGCAGCAGGCCGTCCTCTCCCAGCTGCAATTCATGCTGTCTGTCCTTATTGGTTCTGCCCTTGTAGATCTGAGATCCATCTCGATTGCTCACCTTCGCATTTGGAAAAACCACGTACCAGGCTTTGGTAGTGGAGCTGTTGCCACTGGCTTCACTGCTGGTGGTATCTACACTGCTGGTGATGCCCGCTTTGGTATTGAGTCTTTTTGCAGCAGTATTTTAAGATGCTGGCTGAGCAGGTCTCAATAGAGCACTAGAAAACATAGCTTATCTTTTACCAGTATTCACAGGCTTATCTTTTCTGGACTGGAAGAGACCTACAAAGATTGCTGCAGGAGATGAACGGCAATTGCAGTGCTCTGTGTTGAAGGCGTGTGTCACTGACTACAAGAACACTCACATATGTTTACTCTACATGGTTTTCCCAAGAAAGGAAAGAACAACTTCGTTCATTTTTCGCTACAATGAGTATCTGCTACCCTAGTCAGGGGAAGGAACATAGAAGGCAGAAGATATTAGATGAAAAGTCATCCTTGTTTTTCTCAGTATGGTCCTCCTAAACAGTTATTTTTGAATGGTTTCAAAACCAAGCGTAGGGTAATTCCTGCTTTCTAAGCCGTATTTGTACTTGCTCATCATAATCGTAAGGGCATGACTCTGCAGTGTGATGTAAGACTTCTATGAATCCTACCAGCTGTACTGAACTCTTGAATGTTTTTTTCAAAATACATAGTTAAAAAAGAAGAACATCAGTATTCACTTCAGAGGGGGCTAACATAAAATTATCAGAAAAACTCTAAAGCATTTTGAAGTTTGAGAAGAGTCTGTTTACCTAGGACACGGCCCAGCATCTTGTCTCCCAACTGCAGGCTGAAATAAGAAACAGCAGGAACTGTGCAGCAACGTAGCTGTGCAGCAACATTGCACTCAATTGCCATATGCTGGAGCCAAATACTGCTTGCAGCATGTGCACAGCCCTGATTCTCTTTGTCATTCCACAGACACTGGCTTGTATGCATGAGGGCTTAAAAACAGTTGAAATTGCCATGAAATACGCTGCAAGAAGAATAAGAACGCATGTAGCTCCTTTCCCTAAGTGTGGAAAAATCTTTGTGTACTAGGTTTTGGTTTCTTTATGAGCTGTTACAATAAGATTGTATAAAAAGATACTTGGTAAGTTCGTTGGTTTGTAGAAAAAAACCCAAACAAACATGACAGGTTTGGTTAAATTAGGCATGTGTGTCTGAAGTGTAAAACTAAGATGCTGGTCACAGTTATACCTAGTAAAACAATCCTCTCCCTTGTTTTCAAACCCATATTTATGTTTGTTTTTTTTTTTTTTTTACAGGAAGCTATAAAAAGAAACAATAAGCAGAAAGCTCTTAAACCACAAGCAAATGCAAGGAAGAGATAAGGTGAAATACTAAAAATAAATTTGCAGCAGTTGTGAGTTGGTGAGGAAGGAAAGTAACAGTACAACATCCATGTCTATGCAAATATGGTTAAAAAGAAAATAAAGACATAGGAATCAGCTGGTGAGAGGAAGAGCGTGGTAGAACAAAGCACGCTATGGGAATGCAAACACAGGCTGTTACAATAACTGCACAGGGAAACTGCATGCCTCAGAGCAGGTCAATACACTACTACTATACTCAAAGACAGTGAGAGTGTGCTAAAATATGAAGAGGAACAATAGAAATGATGGACATGCAGTTGCACCTGTGTGGAGTCTGATGCACTCGTTCATGCTCCAAGAGACTGGCTGCTGAAGGGCAACTCAGAAAGCCTGTGCCATTCTCCAAGGAAACCCAGTGGGGCAGCTCAGCAGCAGCACCACTTCTTGACAATGCTGGAGAAACATAAGCTCTGCTTGACCTGGGGCAGGCTTGGCACGAGAAGGTGTCCTCACTCCAGGTGCCTCTGAGCTGCAGATGCTTTATAACACTCACCAGTACAAAAAAATTACATAACCAGAAGTCTTATAATATAAATGTTAAGTGATGACCTAGGAAATGTTGTACTGATTTTATACGATGCTGTAGAAGAATGGCAGATAATTGATATGTGTGCAAAATATGGTCAGTGACCGGCTTAAAACCTTTGAAACTCTTGGGGAATTTAATAAAAGAAGTTAATATAGAAGATTGGAATTTATCAAACATAGCAGTAACCTTTCAACATTGAAGAATGTAGTGCTGGCGGAAAAAGAAAATCAACTCACTCTCAACTAAGACCAATAAACAGACCCTATGACTCCTGTAGGCAATTCCCTTAAGCTATGAAACAGAGATTATGGAAATAATCTAACCTGTCCACAGTGTGTTCCTTTAAATGACAGGCTAAAATCCAAAGCTTACACTATTATTTCTTTGGGAGGAAAGATCAAGAAGGGTCTTGGGACAGCAGACAGTTATCCCTCAATGCCATTTAAACTATATTTTGTCTCCTGCAAATACTAGGAAGACATGCACAGAAGGATGCTGCTGAAGACAATTTGAGTTAGGCTAAAATTGGATACATCTCTTTATCAGACCCCAAACAACGCAGTTTCCTAAGGATAGGCTCCATTGAGGGAGCAAAGCATTCAAGAGTTCAATAGAGCTGCTAGCATTCATAGAAATTTTACATTACACTGCAGAGTCATGCCCTTATGATCATGAGCAAATACGAATACTGCTTAGAAGGCAGGAATTATCCTAAGCTTGGTTTTGAAACCATTCAAAAATAACTGTTTAGCACCACCATACTGAGAAAAACAAGGATGACTTGTCCATTTTCTCTTCTGCTTTCTGAGACAGCAGAGAAAAAAGCATTCGTTTAGGTTTGTTGGTGCTGTACTTCTGTGGTAGTTAATCACTCAAGAACAAGCAATGCCTTTGTAAGACAAATGAGGCATGGAAACAATTAACACAGAAAAACCTCCATTTGCCTTTTTCTCTCCCTGACTTGGTAGACATAAGCTATATTTGCATCTATAGTGGAAAATAGGAAAGACTGCAACACTTCCATTATTGCACCTTTCTTAAAAGCACCTATGCTGATTTTAAAACTATACTATAAACTCAGTTGATTAAGTATGGTAGCATATAAATAACATCTTTTTTAAAAAAAGATTTATATTTAACTTGATAAAATTAAGCATTGGCATAGAGCAGATTTTTAAGTCTGACAATGCTACTACATGTGCATCTAAATTAATTCAAAGTCATGCTCCCCCCCAAGTGTCTCAGGGAGGTAAGTGTTATTCCAGTACTGATAAGCTGTTATGCATGCTGTCAAACATATGCACCGTAAAAAACAGACTGAGAAAATAGAGAACATGCCTCACCCACTTTTTTACCCCCAGTCATGAAAGCAAGAAACCAAAGCCCATTTGACTCCAACAACAAAATCCAGGCAATGCTCACTGGGTAGGAGTGATGGGTGTGCGTGTTTTGTTTTATTTTATTTTGAAAAGATTTGCTAGATATATTCTGCAGTAACTTGTCATGTATAATATTATTTAACTCCTAGTTAAAATAAAATTGTGGCTTAAAGCACAAAACAAATACAGACTATGACACTGACCTTTCAGCTGGTAAAATGCTCTCATGTACCCACCAGAATATTAAGACACAAATCCCTTTGGTTAGTGACATTGTTTGAATTTAGTTCCCAGAAGAAACTAATACACAACATCCAGGCTGTAGATATCAAACTTCTCAACTACAGCAAAACTTCTGAAACAGTAAATATGTTTGCACAGATTTATTTTTTTCCTGAGCAGAAAGATTTCATAGGATATACTTAGAAATGCTCAGTATCATTTAAAAATTCTAACTTCATCACCAACAGCCTATGAACTCATCCTTTCCATAAGGCTTGGCTTGCTATTTGATCACAGGAATACAAGCTTCTTTTGAGCGTTACAACTGTAATCTTAGAAACAAAACAACAAACTGACTCAGTTACTATGTTTTCACTTAGATTGGCTGCTATTCAGGAAGTGAGACTCTAATTACTAATCATCTGAGAGAGCCCTCGAAATGATGAGTGACCTTTTAAAAGTTCAGAAGAATAAACATGTATCATGAAATCACTGGGAAACAGATTCTTAAAGAAAACAGGTAATGGAGAAACTTAGTTGAGGGTGAATGTATCACTGCGTGTCGGTCACATCCTGGCTTTAATGTTTTGAACACAACAAGGCTGAGCATCAGCCCTCTCAAAAACCAGGGATGTTTGTTTTTCCTTTTCACAATAAAAACCGGTGCTTACATTATATTCACATTACCCATATATGCTGTAACACTAGAAGACTACCTAGGTCAAAAAATTCTTGTGCTGTGTTGCAATATTGTGAGCTCAGACAGTGGTTAACACTAAGTCCACCAAGCAGCTATCAGAAGGTACAATTAGGGGCTTTTCAAGACTGCATTTCAAAGAAACAGACACATCTGAAAACACAATGAAAAACATACAGTAAGCTAAAACTGATTACATCAAAGGTAACCCTTACAACCTTTCACTGTAAGGCAGACATGATCTTAAGTAGAGGAATTCAAGAAGCATCTAATTGAAGTAAGTCAGTAATTAGACCTGCCTATAGCAATTACATATCATAAACACAATGAACCTAAAGCCTTTGTACGTATCCAGGACTATGAATTAACTATCAATGAGATGAAACAAGGAGAAGTGTAGTAATAGAATACTGATGCATTTTGGAACAGCTCTGCTGCTTTCTCAGCCAGAAATGGTACTCAGGAAGGAGATAATATTTTGCTGTATCTCAAAAATGTATGGATTTGCTCAGATGTCCAGAAAATTACAGACAGACAGATCTGGAATGTTCCTGGTAAAGTGAAAAAGAAAAAAAAAAAAAAAAAAAAGAGGGGGGCTGGAGGGAGTAGTGAAGGGACCAGAATGAGCCCTACTTCAAAACTGTCCCATTCTCCCCTTCTCAGTCAGAAGGAGGTGATGAATGAAGTTTTGTTTTTATATTTAAAAAAAATCGAAGCATCAAGGAATCGGGAAATAGTGGCAACACAGAGCACTACTCAGTTATTTCTTGAAAGTACAACATAAAATAGCATGAAATCAAAAAAGACAACATTCAATGAGAGCAAGCAGCAAAAAAGAGAAATCAAGTCTATAAACACAGAGTGAAGAGCAGGTAGCAGTATTACAAAAAAGGATCCAGCTGTAAAATGGGTCACAACTGAGTAGAAGTCAAAAGTATGACAAGATGACAAAAGGAAAACTAAAAACTTCTAATTCAAGGATGTGCCAGCACTCTTACGAAGACACAGAAGGAAATGATTCCACACATTTGCAAGGCATTCAACTTTTTGCTTTACACTTGAGCAAAAGATGTAGACAAGACAGACTAGAGGACAGCAACAAGAATGGCCTGAGATATTAAAAATGTGTCATATCACAGAAGATCCAAGGATCCTTAATTCATATGACAGAAGGAGTCTATAAAATGGTATTAACTGAGGTAAGTAATATAACTAGGTTCCTAGAAACAGGGTTCACAAACAGTGCATAAAACCTTAATAGATGGATGTTTTATCCACAAACGATTTTGTTCTTAAGTATGAGACACAAGCTAATTAGTGTACTTGTAAAAACAACTGCATTGCTGAATAGAGCCATAAGAAAGCAGAATGGAACAGAAAAAAATCCTGTGTGGGGTTAACATTTAAAAATCTGCATACAGACTTTCTCTACCTTTCTCCCAGTTTCAAGTTTCAGCAAGAGCTACAAAGGCAGCTGTGGCTGGGGTAAGCTTGCATGGCTGGACAGAAGCGCAGTAAGAATTTCAGGGTGATCTGAAAAGAGCTTTCTTTTATGGTGCAATCAGTCAAACTCGAGATTCATGCCCTTCACGTGGCTAGTCTATAAACTACAGGACAATAAATCAACCAAATCAAAACAGGATGTGCAGGGCAGTCGCTGTGTTTCTACAACACCTCCACTGGGATGCGGACACAAAACCCATGGAGTTTTGCAGTAACTTCCAGTCCAGGTGATGCACATGCTCAAAATGGTCCAGCACTAACTATAAAACTGAATCCCATAACACTGTCTGCTGCATGGCTTCCTGGTGGCTGCAGGAACCTGCAAGAAAAGCTCTGTACACCATCACAACCCAAGGATATTCTTCCTCAAGTTTTAGTTATGGCAGCACAGAGCTTCTCCACATTTCACCTGGTAATAGCTAAGGCTGCAGAAAGTAACTACGTAAGCGTAAGAAAAAAGTTCAACTGACACAGTTTTTTGTTGGAGAATTTGAAGTTGGGTAAGGGCTTCCCTTCACAGGAAAGGGGAATGAAAATTGTTGCAGTTCAGCCTAAAACTCCAACACAGGTTCCGTTTATCCACCAAAATGGAAGTTGTGCCTTAGTACAGAGATTGTTCAACACTTTCCACTCTTAAAACACATTTTCATTGCTTACAGCTTTGCCAAAATAGCAGTTTGGGCTGAAACTTTCCACACCAGATGACTGCCTGAGGCTGAATTTTCTTGCACAAGCTTCAGCCAAACGGTTCAGATGTTTTAGAAAATGAAGCTACATTTTTCAGCATTAAAAGCTTCTGGTGACCTTTTACCTGACAGATTTCAAATGCCTGTTAGCCTGATAGAGAAGTAAGATATGTAATAGGGGGTAAAATCTTCTATTCTATCAGCTGCTATGTGACATTGAGGGGTGCACATCTACCCTGATTTGTCAGTTGCAAGCCTTTCCTAAGTTTGTCTAGTGACTCAAACCTCCCCAGACTGCATCCTCACTTTGCACACCTTTCCCTCAAGCTGGATTCCTGACCAGAACAGCAGAGCAGAGTCACCATTCCCTGGGGACAACATGTGATTTCAATCAGCTGTGCACCATGATGGACCAGAGCTGGAATCGGAGCTGGAGACACGGCGTGCTTTTCTCTCTCCTACCAGTAACTGGGCTATGCAGAGGGCCAGGCTGGGGGGGCTGCTTTGGAAGGAAACAGTGAAATAGCTTTAAAAACTAAATCCCCCAAAACAACCCACCAAACCAACACACACAAACAATAACAACAACCACACCATGGCTGGAGACTGGGTGGGCTGAAGGAATGAAGTGAGCTGGAAGAATACTGAGAATCTGGATCAGGGAGACAGGACACACTGATGAAGAAACAGATAGGGCCTGTCCTGAGGGCACCCCAGCCAGCTTACTCAGGGAGAGCAACTGGGTCTTAACAATGAGAGGTGAAAAGCACCTAGGACCATACAGAATTTACTTTGTACAAGCAACCTCAAATCCGGCATTTCCTTACCTTCTAAAACTCTGCACGGAAGCATTCTGAAAGCTCCCTCATTCTGCACCTGCATCGCTACTTTAAAATGTCCACACGCACTGTGAACAGTGAAGTTAAATGCTATAGCTGAACCAGCCTAGCAGGGACTCCTTGGAGGCTAAACCTGACCTTTTACTTCCTATTCCCAGGTACATTTTCCTTCCGCTTCCCTTGACCACTCTGGTGGCCACTAGATCCCTCCATGGGGTCACTGAATCCACCAACCCAGCAAAAAGTTAACCCAGAGGAGAAAGGGAGGAAAGAAAACCCAGGAAGCAACCACACAGGCATCTTCTCAGTGAGCAAGTTGAACTGTCTCCCAGTGAAGATGAGAAGCACCCCAGCTGGCAGTAGGAAGGGGGCAGGACCACACAACAGTGAGTGGGTGGGGAGGAGAACAAGACCTCGCCCTTCTTTTCAGATAATGGCCTTCAGCATCACCAGTTGAAGGATATTTATTACAAAAATTACAGCGTGACATATCAAAGCTTTGGAAGCAAGAATGCTGTTGGCTTACCTAAAGCTAAGCCATTATCTCTGTTTATAGACAAGCAATGTTTCTCAACAATAGCTTAAACCTCCCCACCAATTAGGGCCCCTAGAAACAGAAGCTTCTTCTAGAAAACATGACAAAACTATTGATATTTCTTTGTTCACAGTCACAACTCTGCAGACATGTCATGTGCTGAAATTATTTCACTTAAGCAACGTTTCAGTGACTCACAGGCTGGTGTGCAGTATATTCCCCACAAAGAACTCAGCTTTATTGTTTATCTCATATCTATGCTGTTTAAAAACAATATCATTTTATTTAGTCTCTCTTATTTTTCTGCAGTTCAGTCACACTGGTCCAATTGTACCCACTGGGCACCCCGCCCACTTCAAGATTAAAACTAGAAAAATAATCCCTCTGTTTTCATTAAAACGCTCTTCCTCCTTTACCCACATTACAACTGAACTCGTATTCAGACACTTTCAGACACTACACCCCAGACAAAGGTTTGAAGAGTTTTCTTTCTACCAATTTTTCCTGAACAACAGCCTGATGACCCCACCCCAACCCCAAACCCTGACAATTCTTGCAAAAATATGCATTTAAACCCATCTCAAAAAGGGGTCAGTGATCCAGCTCCAGGCTGTAATGCTTGACTTTGAAAGTAATAGCAGCAAGGTGTTCAGAGAAGCAGCACCTCTGGCTCCAGATGAAACAGCCCAGCCATCGTTTGGCTCTGACACTGAGCAGGGGGTCTGCTGTGACCAGAGCCAGTGCTGGCACACCAGAAGACTTATGGTCTCACCAGCGCCAAGACACTCATCGGAGAACCCTGGTACTGGGCGAGACCGCCCCAAAGTTTCATAAAGACCTGGGGAGGAAAGATTCCCCCATGCCACGGGCTCGGTGAAAGGATGCTAATTGTAAATGTGAAGCTACTGACCATCCTGGAGCATGCAGAAAGACATGCACCACTTAGCTTCCCAAACGGTTCCCTGCAGTTCAATCCTTATTTCACAGATACACAGATCTGGCTGTGGCGTTTCCCTCCACCATGATCTTGCTGGACAGAGCTGGGTCTGAATCACAGCATGAAGAATCTGCAGCATGAAGCATCCTGGAGCAGGGAAGGGATTGCCACACCATTCCCCAGATACAGACTAGGACCATTCATTACACCAGCTGACGGATCAGACTTGTGTGCTCAGGAAAAAAAAGGAAAAAGCAACAAAAAACCCACCACACACCATGGGATCTGCAGCAAGAATGAAAGATTCTTGCATCACATTATTCTTCTTATGCTGCATTCAGGGCCTTTTTGGCACAAACTCTCTTCCTGACCTCATCTACCATGACCATCCTCCAAGTCCTGTCTCAAGCTCATTTCCTCAAGGGAGCTCAACAGCTAGAAATTGTAGCTACACGTGCATATTTGAAAAAACTAAATATGCACAGACTGTCCAAGCAAGCTTTCAAAGAATGAGCTTCCAGTTGGTTTAGTCATCCAGTTCCAGCACTCTACTTTGTTTCAGCCTGTGTTCTTATCTTCAAGACATTAATTTTATTGCAGGATGCTTTCTGGGGGCAGAGCACTTTTGAAATCAGAACATCAGACGCTAAATGCTGACATGGGATTAATGAGAGGAGGCCTCTGTTGGAGGCTTCTCTGGGCTCTTGGAAGGTAAAATGTATTTGTTGACAGCCTCCGTCTCTTTCTAGACCGTTAAGTGCCGAGCGCTTTTATTACTACATACATAATTGCAAATGCCTGTACTCTCAGTCATGTGAGTTGTACATAGCAATCCTAAATGCAAACTGTCCTCTCAGAGCTCTAAAGAATCAGTGTGAACACCTACATCTGAAATTTCCAACTGCAATCCATATGAAATTAAAGATTTAATAAATGTTGCAAGTGTATATCATAAAGAAAACAAAGTATGTCTATAAGTGTCTATAAGTGCATATCATAAAGAAAGCAACAAGACTCTGCTTCCAGCAATAATAAGAGCATTAGTAAATTTGTATTTAAAAAAAAAATAAATCGCCTTTCCTTTTTCCCTTCAGGAAGAGCTGATACTAACTGAAGTAATTTGGTTTTCAGATAACAGACAGGAAAGAATTTCTCTGAGAGAGATGAAAGGATTTAGGTAACACTGTATATACAATTAGAATTCCCAAATGTTTGCATCACTGGCAGTTCCTGCGGGTGCTGGGGAAAGATTAAGCTTGATTAAATTGCAGATTGTGCAAGTTTATTTATGGACTCAGCTGTGAAACTGAGAATAAAAATCTATTTGAAACAAAGCTATTATCTATTAATCTGTTGGTAAAATATCTGGATTCAGTTTCCCAATTATTTTCAGTGTAAAAAACATTGTTTTAATGGGAGCTGAGAAATAAATGAAGTCTAGTGAAAGTGTTAGATGGGGAAGTGAAGGGACAAGCAAAATTCTTTCAGTCTGAGAGTCTGAAGTAGAGATTTCACTGCTTATTTGGCCAAAATACCCGTGTTTGTCACATGGTTCTAATTCATGTAATGACCTACTCAAACTGAACTGCCATTTATTTTCAGCCCTAATTACTTATTAGCACATGCATTTTGTCATGACAAGATTTTGCTAACACGAAAATATTCCTGGATAGTTTGGAAGCCCTACCATATTCTAAGCCAGATGCCCATGCAGTTGACTGAAAAATTGATATCCTACGAAATTAACCCCCCAACAAAGTATTTCAACAAAGAAACTGGAAGTCAGAGAGAGAAGGACATGGAAATCAGCAGAACATTCCTTATAGTCTATTTTTCTCCTGAGACTGCTCGGGACCATCAGACAACCAGCTGTATTCCTATTCTTCATGGGTGACCTGAATGTACTTGTTACTGACAAAGTAGGTTCAACCCTAATCTAACAAAACTGAATATAGACTTGAAAGACGTATAAGAGTTTACTCTCAATTCCAGCAGAGGCAGGATTTAACCTGTTCAACTCACTTCCAGAATATTTTATAGGGAGGAGCACATTCAGCAATTTTTTAGTTTGCAAAGCGGTAAGAGAAAATCTGAAGCGAACTTGCATTTGAACCCCTCATTGCAGCATGCCGCCAAGATGCAAAAGTCGCTTCCATTCCTAGAAGAGTTCAGACAGTCAAAAGCAAGCATTTTTTTTTTCAGGAAGTTGGATTTAGAGGCAGTAAAAAAGATTTGTCAAATTAACTCAAAATGTGGCTAAAAGAAGGCTGCAGCTTTTGCTGCTAACTTGGCATGTGAGAACAACAAAAGCCCCAAAACAATTAAAATTACAAGTCAGAGCATGAAATATTCCAGCCTTTGATATTTTTTTTGTATTGTCTCAGTTTCTCTAGGCTTTTAAAATGCCATAAATTGCCCTCTGCGCCAGAGAAGTTGCCTTCCAACTTGCAACTCTAAGCGCTTGTTTATGTGAAATACACTGCTGAGTTAGCCTTCACCTCTCAGGTCCAATCATAAATTATACTGCCAGGCAGATTTTGTAAAAGCTTTTAGCACTGATTTAGCCATGGAGATTGAAAAAAAAGAATGCCGAAATGGAAAAAAACATAATTATCGATGGAACATTCTCTTACTTAAGCCACGTGTTAAGTCCTCTAAAACAAATCCTGTTTCAGTCACCCAGGCAAAAGACGGAAGTCAGCCCTTCAGGGCCTTTCCCAGTGTAATACAGGCTGAAGAATAAAATTTGCAAAAAACCTTGAAAGCAATAAAGGGGCTTGTGCAGGGTAGAGCTAATTGGCAAGAAGTAATCTTTATGCATAGTATATGACAACATGGGAAGTGCTCTGAGGTCGGTTAAGGGGCCATTTGATGCTGAAAAGTCCCAGGTTAATAGGTTAGCATGCCCAAAGTGAGTAAGATCCTATGTGAAGTGAAGCTTTACACAGGGTATTTGGGATATTTTCTCAGCCGTTCACCTCATTCTCCTTAACAGAGGCCTCTGGCAGTAACAGGAGGAGAAGTACAACAGCTTCCCTTGCTTTCTTTTCACGTAACAGCCTATAAGAATATGCTTCTTTTTTTAATTCTCCTTAGTTACATAATAAGCATACAAATGTGCCTGGGTTTTGTGTCTACAGCAATGAATCTCTGTTTTGCAGGATTAAGATTATAGTGGACTACTAAAAAAAAAACCAACCCACAGAAAACCCTTTTGAGAGAACTCTTCTTGCGATGAAGAATCTTTGCAAGTTGAATTCTAATGCTTCCGAAGTCTGCATTCTGAAAAAACGCTATTCACAAAGCTGAAAACAACCCATTATTCTTTGACTGCAGCCATCAGCTACTCCTGATGAATGTTTGAAACAAATTTGAAAAGGATATTCAAAATGTACCCAATTCAGTCAAGAGTTACTGCACTGCTTGCAAACTTTGTTTAGAACATACAGAGAATATATCCTCCCTAATCCCACAAAGTTAAAGTGACATATGAAAAATAGGTACAGTGGTTTGAATAAATTTTATTCTCTAGTATAGTAAGTTGTATTCAGCTATTAGACATGTATTTTAATGTGAAGTGAAAACAGTACTTTAATGGCCTTTGTTGCTCAACATTCAACAACTTCAAAAAAAAAAATAAAAAATTGAGCTTCTAGATGTGGGTTGAATTGACTTTCCGCCCTGCTTCACTGCCATTTTGATCTATATTTTTCAATTTCTGTGTAAATGGCTTCTTTCTACAGAGTTATAATATTTGGGAAAGAGAAAAAGAGGGATACTTTCTATTTACCTCCCCCTCTCCTGTCACTCACCTCTCCCCCACAAAGTGCAATCTACAGGCTCTTCATTTAGGAGTCTTGTTGGTATTATCATAAGAGCAAGGGAAAATTCTTTCTATCTTTTAAGACTATCTTTTGGCAAGTCAAAGGTAATTCCTTACACAAAAAGCTGCTGCCTGAAGTCAGATTTCTCTTTAAGTAGGAAGGATGCAAGGTTAATTTAAATTTTTCTTCTGCTGTTTTGCAAGTTCTTGAAAATTGTATTCAAAGCCAAGAACTGAGTTCTGAGAATAGGAAGAACTTTGACGTGGTCATCAATACTTTAAATTCCCTCCTTCAATAGCTAGGATGAGAACATTTTAACAGATAAAGAAAGCAGAAGAATGCAGGTCCAGTTCACAGGTACTTAAAGGACAGACTATCCAAGTCATCACACAATTCTGTAGGGGTGTATTTGACCTCGGTCTACCAGTATAATCACAATATGGACCACCGAACCACAAAAACTTCCACTGTAAGATCTCCTATCTCAAAAGATCCTGCATTAACCTTTAGAAAACCTGTGATAAACATTTTACAATCTTTAAGCAAAGATGTCAGTTCTCTGTAATCATGTACCTTTTCCTCCAAAGAAAAGCTGCCGCTGCTGGCTAACCTGATCTTTTGCAAAACTCATCACATCAGTGTTCTCAGGCTGGAGCAACTACAGAAGCTCACCCTGTCACTCAGCCTGCCCATCCTGTTGGTCGCTCTTCCCCTTCATTTTTGAGATCCATAACAGCTATGGATAAAAGAAGCAAATGTCTCCAGTTTGGCTGGCATTGGAAGAACAAAGGAAAATGATGACAAACTGATGAGGAAGACAAAACAAATTAAGAAAATGTCCTATGCTTTATCTGAAGATGGAAGAAAGCATGGTGAAAACAGAAAGTATGCAAGTTGATCAAATAATGAAATATAATGATATTAATGGGCTGGAAAAGATCATGCAGAAAGCTCATGTATATGTGAGATGTAACTAACCTCACTAAAACAAATTTTCTTTTTTTTTCTTTCTTTATTAAAAAAGATCCTCATTGTGATTCCATGTTTGGGAACTACAATCTCGCAGAATAATGCTCTGCATAATCGTTTTTCTTCTGCACAAATATTTACATTGTATTAGTGGAAGAGTAACCCATACTCTTCCCTCCCTGGATTAAAGCATCACCACCAAGTTACACAAGAAGTCATGGCTAACTTGAAACAGCTGCTAAGCTACTTGTATCTCTGTTGCTTTGTAATACCCAATAATAACTCAGAAGGATGATATCTTACATCTGCTTTTCTTCTCTTCTACATCAAAGTCTTAACAGATAGCTTGTAAGTGAAGTTGTCATAGAAGCTAGGTCTCGAGGAGAGGCACAGAAAGCCATCCTGTGGTTGCTGCAGATGTTCCCCTCTGTACGTTTACTAATAGCTGCCTGCTGAGTTTTAACATTCTTGGAACCACAGTTTCCAGATGTATCCTCCAAAATTAATACAAACAACAGGGAAGTTTACAGAAGTGAGATGATCTAAAAATTTCTCTTTCCTCACAATTTTTTCCCTGCAGCCTCTGCTATCCACAGAGGAATTGTACACAACACCACAGATTCGCTGCCCTAACACAAACACACACACAACAGCATACCCAATAAAGGTGTTGCAGAAGACCCCCCATATCATAAATCACCACTTTCATGTACCAGAGACAGCCCTTGGTGCTCACCAGCAGCAGTCAAACCACTGGGCTCCACTGCCTCTTCCTAGTCACAAGCATTCTGTTCATATGTATCAGCATGCCAAAATGGGGAGCTCAGGCTGACATTAATGCCCACCACCTCAGAGACATTATCCTTAAGTCTCATAGCACAAAATGAGATACAGAACTCAACACACTAAAATTTAATGGTAATTCACCCCAACATACACTTGACCAGCATTTTTCTGACCATCCTATCCTACACTGCCCTCAAGCAAAGGCATCTACTTTATTTTCCAAAGAAGTCCTTTGAACACAGAAGAGAAACTAAGATATATTCACATATCCAAACTTTCAAATCATGTTTTATTATAAAATGAAACCCTGCCAAGTCCCTTTATCAAATTCATCAAATATTTTCCCGTTTCTCTGGACGAATGAATGCAGCCACCCTATTATTTAAAAAAAATAAAATCAAACAAAACAGATTGTACTGAGAAACCCAGCTTCAGCGATTACTGTATTTTATTCAAGGACTCAAACTGCTTCCAGCCAGCAACCCACAACAACGGCCTCTGAGTATGGATACAGGCATTTATTTTTCGGTGACAATTTTATGAAGATGTACACACACAAAACAGGTCCCATGCAGGCAGTATTTACAGCCTCCCTTGCCTCCTGCCAGAAATTTTTCTTCTTCTTTAAACAAAGAACTACTGCTTTTCCTAATGGAATGAACATTTCTAAAGCCCCGGAAATCTAGCTCTAATTAGGCAATATAAATCAAACCACTGTAATGAAGCACACAGATGACCCAGTTTAACCAACATAGCAGGAAGGTTTTTTTGGAAGTATTTCTAGCAATTTTTAGCATTAGCATACAATATATTTTATTTGTCAGACAGCTATTCTCCCTTCCTAAAAAAAAAAAAAAAAAAAAAAGAAAAAAACTAACCCACAAATATGTAAGATCAAACAAAAAAACTACTTGTGCACTACAGCTAAAAGCCATAGTCTATACAGGAAACAGAAATCATTCAAACTTTCCTCCAAGAGCCAGCATCACAAGAGTTAAGAATAATCACTTCAAACACAGACAAAATTTCCAAGATCTTGACCTAATATCAGTGAACAAGGGCACAACTCAGGGCTTTCAGCTGAAATGGGGACCAGATACTTCGCTGTTGGCTGTTCCGGAGCAAAAAAATCTGACTCTTGTTTGCATCAGCAATTCCATTCTTGTAAAAGTCTGTGGTACACACCTATGAAAAATACCAATTTTATAAAGTTTCAGCTTTTAAGAAAGTTCATGGAAAATTCTTCATCAGCTTGGTATCAGCCAGCGTCAGCTGGTAAATGGCAAGTTGAAACAACTGCAAACTATTCTGGTGAATACTTCATGCAAGTTAGAAAGAGATTAGATGAAAGCACATTTCAAAACAGCCCTGGCCCAATATCCTTTTCTAAACAGGCATCGTGTACTTGCTATTGACCAACATTCAAACTGTTGCCATAGGAGCTTATCCATCAGCCTCCCACCCACTCAGCACCTCTCCCTTTTCCTTCCTTTTTAGCTCAAAAAGTCATCTTTGAAATGTGAGGGGGATAGCAATAAGACTTAAAACCTGAGACAAGAGACTCTGCCAAGAACTACTGATTTTTTATTAATCCCGGGATGAGATCAATTAACAACAAACAAACCCATCACTCACTTTCAGGAAGAACCTCTTCTAACTTACAGATCAACCTTCACTGTCCCGTCTCCAGTCCTACACCACCACCAAATAAAAGTTGTTGCTCTCACTGAAGTCACAATAGTACCATCTTTTTTAGAGAAAGAATTACGTAGTCCCTCCGACCTAAAATTAATGTTTGAATACTAATTATTTTTTGTAACATGTAAATGTCAGCTTATAACAGAACACAAAGAACTGCATGAAGCAACTCTGCATTTCAAAGGTGGCAGCTATGGGTAAACAAATACTGTGCTAGAATACTGCACTGACAGAAGCTACATAATTTATAGTTTCTACAACACTGCAAACTCCAGAGGATATTCTTACCATGGCTGAAAAGAACCAGAAGTTAAGCAACACTGAATGCTTTTCTCTGAATACCGCTGCAGGAAGGCTTTCCACTCAGAAAAGAAAAGGCTGGAATCTGCTCTTGATGCAGTAGTATTCAATATGCTGCACACAACCTCCAAAATGTCTGTGTGATTTAGAGTCCCTAGGTTGGTTTTTATTTTCGCTTCTGCAAAACCATAGTTCCCTTAGCCTTTTGTACTTTAGAAAGGACAAGTCACCTACTGAGGATAGCTTTGGACAAAAGATGAGCTCACTCTTTGACCAAAGGGGCACAATTCAATTTACTTTTTAAAAGGAGCAAGCAGGCAATTCTGTCCAGCTATAGCTAACAGTAGTACTTGATAACACTAATGCTAACATTTGAAAATTAAAGATTATGATAATGATCTGGGACAATGCCTCTTATTTTGTTAAAATTATAAAGGCAGCATGTTAATCAGCATAGCTGCCATCAACCCTTATTGTGCAACTGTAAGCCATCATGCGCAAGTCAGCAAAATGCTTTAGCAACTGGAAAACTCAGTCTAGACCTTTATCAAAAGAGGATCAGAATAATAAGATCACAAAGACTTGTGCATGCATTTAATTAAAATAATATGTTCTTTACTGCAGTATGTGCTTCATCACACTCCGGCAAACATCGAACAAACTCCATTCCATCACTGTTTAAATAACTTTTCCATGGCAAATACATCTATTCTGTTATCATAAATTTAGATCAATGATAAACATTTACTCAACAGACTTTGTTCTAGACTATGCCACAGAAATATCAGACTGTTAAGGCGTTTAGAGATAGATTTGAGTTTGACTAGCTCTTTTTCTTCTTCCTCAGTTCACAGAATTTAAACAAATGAAGTTGCATGCTGTAAACTACACAAACTATTTAGAAATTAAAAAGCAGGAGAACTGGAGCAGTTCACAGTTCAGGAGATTTTTTCCATCTAAATACACTTATGTCCCAAAGAAGAACATTGCTTTTGTTCCAAAAATAATGAGGGCAATGACAAAAGGTCCCATGTTTTATCTACAGTTTTCTATCTCTGCTCTCATCTTCTCCACGGCTTCTAAAACATCTGAGGCTAATATTTTCTACATTTCTCTCTGCGCCTCTTTTAACCCTGTGATTTATAGACTCTAGAGGTGAAAAAAATGCCTCAAATATAACGAAGTGAAAGAAATAAAACTACTTAATAATGTTCTAGTAACAACCTCGTTGCAGGCTTTTTGAAAAAACATGCCAAATTCTGTGAAGTTCTAGAAGAGCCTTTTAGGATGAGGTGTGTCTCAACATACACTGCATTGTTAAGGGTGTAGCCACTACTCACTGAAGCCAAGCAGAGTTTTTCACCTACCTTCAGTGGACTCTGGACAGAGGTGCACCAGCGATACTACAGATTCAGAGATAAATGTCATAGGAATAGCTCTTGAAAAATCCACAGCTGTTTCTCACTTCAAGCATTAAATCCAGGTGGATCATGTAACAACTCTTACAGTTGTGCTGATTATTCCAAGTTTGAACACAGCCAACATTTTAAAAATGTCTAAAAAACCTGGGTGGATTAGGCCACCCTGGTTGGAAAATCTGACTCAAGACATAACTTCATATAATTCTCGCTGATTTAGACATGCTGCAAATTGCTGGACCTTTACAATAGACGCTGCATCATTGCACCCTTTGCCAGTTAGGAAAAAGGACTAACACACACACAGCTAAGAATATGGAATTGATCTACAGATTAAACACAAGTGGAAAATGGACTCATTTTCTCTTCATCTAAGAGTCTCCTATTCTGACTCTCGTTTCTGATGGACAAGAATGGAAATAATCATACAAATATCGAACGCCCAGTTTCATGGACCTATTTTGGAAAGTGATTCTTTTATTAAATACATGATATTTTACAATACACTAGCTTCCAATGAATTAAATTGTAAAGATCTGTGTCACATTATTTGATACGTTATGTTTAACCAACATGAAGTCAAACTTATATTGTCCCTTAGTGAAGGATGAGTATAATTACTTAAATCAATACTTGTAATTTCATCAGCTGGCACAGAAAACAAAGTTCCATCATCAAAATACCACTGCACAGTTCCCAGTGATATTAATTTCCTTTTATTAGCATGGATAACACCAGAAAAATATGCTGCTAGGTGAATCTACAAGCATGATCCTGTAAAGAAATGTGCAACTTTAGCCGATACCTATCAAAACTAAGGGAGCTTAGATGATTTCCAGCTCTTGTGATTTATAATGAGTCATATCTGGTGTTTTCCTTGAGTCATACATATAGGAACCTCAGCAGTGCATCTCATAATCACATTTTACAATTTTGTTACTATGGTGGGGGTAAGGAATCTGCCTTTTTACATATATGCATCCAGACATAAAGCAGGCAGGTGACACCCTTGGTCACAAGCCAGACTACTGGGTATCAGCTATTGTTGCAAAAAAGCAAGAGGTTGTTACAAAAGTGCTTTTCATCTGGTACTGATAATTTCTTAGTGACAATGCACTAAGATCCACATACATGAATTCCAGCATGTCTTCTTTGTTGTGTATTTTCACTAATGAGAGAACTCGCATTTTTTTTCTTTCGGAGAAAAACAAGTATTTATTTATTGGACAGCTTACAATAGCAATGGTATGACATTCCACCCACAAATAAGCTAGAACAAGTGAAAAAACTGCAAGCTAAATTTTCTGCCTTTTTTTTTTCCCTTTACCAACCAAATACATTTAATGAGTATTATCAGTAAGAAAACAACATTGGCCAGCCTCTGTCGTTAAAAACTGTTAATTCTGCTGTATGATTTCAAGACCACTCAAATGCTATTCAGGATGCAAGTGGTCATGCAAGAATCAACATTATCTACGTAGGAAAGGAAGAGGGAAAGAATATCAGTGCTTGCAATACAAACATACTTACACGTTTACAATTCAGCTCCTCTGAATACCCTCAAAACTGTTACTAAGTTTTTGAAAATCAACTGCCACAAACAAATTGCCTTTCAATGTTCAGATAAACCTCTGTAAATCCTAACCATTGTCTGAAGCATATACTGCTACTCCAGCAATGACCAAAACAGTTTAAATCGGTAGAGGAACAAGAAAAGAAAAAAAACCTTCTGTCCTCATTTCCAACACTGAAAATACTAAAACCTTCTCTCAGCTTGCATCCAGCAGGAAGCAATTCTGCTTCAACAATGGATTAAGTAGATGAACTAATAGATCAAATTTTATTGTATATAAAGAAAGCCAAAAAGACCCCTAAGTAAACTCTCTCCACAAGACAGATTCAAGCAAGCACAAGTTTAAGGATTCCACAGAGCTGAACGCACTAAAGAAAACATAAAACCAAGGATGAGCTTCTAGAGTATGCTGTTATTTGCTAAAATAAGTTATAGATTGTGCTCAAGCTGCTATTCTTACAAACATCCCCATCTGGCCTCAGCAAACAGGGGAGAAAAGTGATGCAATTTTCATGGCACCCGCATCCTCAAAGCCAGACACATCACCTAGGTGTCAGCCAGCCCTTACACAAGTCTTCTCAAATTATTGCTTCCCACCAAGACCTGAAACTGGCTCCCTTTAACATCTGTTAATCTAATTGGTTCCTAGGAGCCTGTAACAATTAAACCTGTTGGTGCAAGAAGCAACAGGGAAAGGGGATGTTACATATCCACAGCTGGCTGTTAGCAGAGCAAATGGACTGCATCTGACTCAACAGCTCTAACCAAAACCCATTTATTAAGCTGTAAGAACAAGCCCTAAATGAAGCTGATGGCCTCTGCAACTGGGCTGAGCTCAAAGTCCTTATCCTTATCAGCTGCTCTGTCACAACAGCAATTGTAAGGACGGGGCAAAGGCTTCTGAATTTCTGCAGTCAGTAAATTTAACAATCCTGGAGGAAGGTATGACGATAATCATGGCAACCATGGAGTGAATCACTCATTCAAAGTGAAAATAGAATTTTTGCATGATACATTATGAAGTTGGCAATTTTTAGTTGGCCTGTATTAAGAAGGAAAAAAAAACAGAATCAAAATCCCTGTTTAGATTCAAATATTTTTACAATAAGGGAAGTATTGCAACAGCTGAGCAAACTCACCTTTTTACTTATGCAAAATACTTCAGTGGATTTAAATTAGAAGTAACTTTCTTTTTTCCAGAAGAAAAAGTGAAAATGGAACAAAGTGATAGCCAGCTCTGTATCGGTCCCAGTCCCATTTCTACAGACACTTACAGATGTCTGTCACTCTCCGTAGTTACAGGAGATTCTCACCTTCAGAAGGAGTTCTCATACATCTAAACGATGTGCATAAGGGTTTGCAGAGCAGAAGCTGAAATATCTTCTCTATCATCAGCATCCAGCATGAGAGAAACTAACACTTCATCATAAATTTTGTAGTTCTCCAAGCCCAAACATCTCACAGCCTGAGAACGAAAGCAAGTCCTGCAGTTTTCTTCCAGTGTGCCAGATTAATGTCTCATACAGCTAATTTCTCATCCACTCTACAATCTAGTTTTAAAACATCTTAATGAAACACTTTTTGAAGTATTTCTGCTCTGTGCTCTCTTCTGTGCTTTCTATACCAGTACTATGCTACCTAAGAAGTTGGGCACAATGCTGTCCTGAGGTGACACCACCACAACCCTTGGAAGTTCCTCAGAAGCTCTTGCAATACTCTAACAGATGACATGCCTCACACTTGGACACGTGAGACTTCACCAGCTCCCATCTTAGGAACAACAAGTGTTACCTACTTTATGGGAGCCAGGGAATTAACAGCTTTCAACCTTTCTTTCATTAAGAACTCTGTAGCCACTGGCTTTTATTTTTTGACTTTGTTTGCTATTCATCCCTTTCTTAATCTACTTCTCTTAATTTTTCACCAACCTTTGTGAAACTCCACAAAGTCAACTTTTAAAACAGAAATGTTTCTAACAGATAAGTTGAGACTTTTCTACTCGTAAGTGAATGCAGAAACTTTTCCCTTTTCCATAGTATCACTGAAGAAGGCCTATGTATCTGGAAATGCACGCACCCCCTCACCCCCCCTTTTTTTTTTCCTTTCTGGATGTTTCCTTAGACCATGACAATTACGGACACCTGTCTCTACATTCCTTAACGTCAGTCACGTATTCATCAGTTAAACAATTCCTTTTCTCTGATGACTGCAGAACCCTTCAAATGTATATTAATGACGCTATATAATCATTCTGAATAAAAGTCAGCATTAGAAGGTTGCTCATGGGACACAGAGCTATTTGATGTTCCAACAGGTAAAACTGTTAAAAGTGTTACAATTTAACCAGGTTTCTTTTAAGGCTACTCAAATACCTGGAAGCCCCCAAGACCCAACAGGCTTTCTGTAGGTATGAAATTCTGAGCTTTGCCTCCAGGCACATTTGAAAACAGCACTAAAGATCTGTTCACATCTTTGGACTCAGAAATAGCTTTTAAGTTACAGTCTTGCTAGATCATCATCTCATGAAATGCCATTTTACATCATTTCTGGTTAATAAGACTGATCCTCTCTAGTACCTTCAGTGCTTTCAGAAGTTACTCTATTTCTTCTGAACTTTCATTAACTTATTTACCTCACTTTCATTTCTGCTCTGCCCAGGGTGAACTCTTCCATAGCACAGCCAAGTTGGAACAGAGAAGGATCGTGATTCACCATGAACATCGTCCTTCCCCCTGACACAGTATATGTATCTGCAGTGGTTTAATTAGTGACAGGTGAGTTGCTACAGGCACAGCGGTGAATGCAGACCACTGCCAGAGTGTCAGAATATAGGACAGACATGAATACAAACAAGCCACATTTAGACCTAGAACAAAATAGCAACCTTTCAGACTGTCACAAAACATGTTAAATATTATGATAAATATTATGAAGTCATAAAAAAAAATTCAGTACCAAAGAAAACCAGCTTGACAACCAGCCATCAGAGGACGGACTGGTGAGATGCCAGGGAGGCAGACCTAGAAAATGCTTTAATTGCATTAAATATAATGTTGTCTTGACATACGTGCATGCAAGAGTACTTTATTATCATACTCCTAACAGATTTGACAGTTTTGGAAAGGGATATGAACGGTATCCAATTTCTAAAGAGAAATATGCTCAACGCAATCTGGAAAACTAGTTGGATTTCAAGGGATGTTTTCAACCTCCCTAGTATAGAATTTCTTTTTGTTCTTCTCAGCTTCAACTTTTCCAATACACGAAAAAAATAATTATCTGCAGGGAAGGATTTTTTCCTCACTTAATAAAATCTACAAATCTTTAGAGACTATAACTTTTTCATTTTCTACTGCATTAAATTTTACCCCCAAAAGAATCTTTATGAAAATATTTATCTTCCTGTGTTATTTGTCTAAGAGGTGGATTTAAAAAAAATCCTGTAAAGGACAATTGCAGCCTTCTACCAAGCAGACAAAACTATTTGCTTTGGTGGGAGGGAAAAAATAAAAAGCGACATAAAAACTGCAAAATGACAGCCTACATTTGGTATAGCAATTTTTTTCAATTACAGCAGTATCCAGTATTATCAGGAATAATAACTATATTTCATCAGAATACCATTTTCATATTTCAGAACAATAAGATACTAATTTTAAAGACATTTTTCATGGGCATCCTGAAGCATTTTAAGAGGCATGTATAGCCTAAGACGACATTTACCTTTGGGTCAGATATGTTACCTCACCTCCTCCCATCCATTCCTCCCATTTACTCCATTGCACTGAAAGTCAATAATATTCTCTCCCTGTTGTTTACTCTTGGTCCTAAATCCTTTCCCATTACCTTGCAGGGTGCTGTGATTACCGGGCTGAGGGAAGCACTGCCCCTATGCAGAACTGCAGCAGCATGATCTTGAGGGTCAGGGATTCCTGACTACATGTAGCAGTAGCTGTCGTGATTAAGTCACACCTCTATTGATCTCATGCTGTTTTAAAAATCAGTGAAGTAGGGACTTTGGTGGTTCCCTGGTATTTGTAAAAAGTTCAGCTACTAACATTTGCTCACCAGAAACCCCAGTTGTCAGTTCATAACTCTCACTGAATGCTTTTTCCATGGTCTGAGCGCATAAATTGTTGGCAAAAAAAACCCATATTGTTTTCTTATGCTTCAATTCCACAATGTGTTTAGACATACGGGTTTGGACAGCCATCAACAGGTTACTTGCAAGCTTGCTTAGAGGCCCTAACACCTCCCTCCTTTTAATACCTTTGGAAAGTAATCTAACAGCTCCAATAGCTTAAGCTAGAGAGGGCCAGAAGGATATAAGAGAATAATTCCTCTGTGGGACATAGAGAAAAAGGGTAGGTCAGCCTCAAGAAATGAAAAAAGAACTATTTCTTTCAAGCAGTTCAGTTCTACTTGGACATAAAGTACTTGGCTCCACCGTTGAGCTCTGTGCACTGCTCTGTTTTCTCTGTAAGTAACCCTAATCACAGGGTAGAAAGCAGGCTTCAACGATAATATCGGTCATTCCTGACAATCAGTCCTTCTCAATCTATATAGATTTCCTCTTTCATTGACAGATTCTTTTCAGGAATATCTCTTTTACCGGACTTTATGATAGCCCCATTTCTAAGAAATCAGTCGCATGCACAAGCATGCAAATCTGCTTAACTTCAGACACACCTAGAGCACGCAACTCACAGACCCATACTTTTGAAATAACTCAGTGTGCTGTAGTATGTGGTAGAAAGAAGGGGGGGAAAAATAAAGGTAAAACACAGTCTATTTAGCACATCTGAAAATGAGCTCAAGCTCTTTTTAGTTCAGCAGCTGCCTATAACGGAAAAAATGAAGATTGGCTGTTGCCAGAAAAGTGGGCAGTAAGAAATAACAGATGTGAAGTTTCAGCAACATCATTGGCTAGGTCAGTTACACAGACGGCTTCAGAGCCAGGGTCCCCATTGGGCTGCAGAGTTCTCAGAGGCACGCTTGCTTTTTGAGCTGCTGAACTGTTCCCCTTGCTTAGCTGAATTTACTCAGCGACCTCACCCATGAATGCAATCGACAGGAAATATTCACATGCTTGCAAGCATGTGTGGGCTGTGTGTAAAAGCTCCTAGATTAAAGTTAGTCACTACATTTTCCAAAATCATTTTAACGTATCACTTCTGTTCCTCCATCCCGCTCATCCCTCTTTATTTCATGGACACTTAGGGCGAGTGGGAAGAAAAGACACGACCCTCAACACAAAATCTTATTACATGAGGCTCACAAAGTAAGATCAAAGAAACCAATCTAATCTGGTGCATACATTTTTAAGAGAAAGGGCAGTGGGTGAAAAATGCCCTTCGAAGAGTCAACTCCAATTACAGAAGCCATTTTCAAAGAAGAATGAAGTTTCTTGACAGAGCTTAAAGGCAAAATTATGAATACAAGTAGTCTGCAGAATTATCACATCAAGAGCAACTTCTGTCAGCTCAATTTGCAAGATTAAGTGGACTTCAATTTAAATTAAAAAAATACAATCAAAGTTATATTTAGGCATCAGAAACATCCCTTGAAATTGTAATGTGGATCACAAAGATGATTGCTACTTCAGAAAAAACAATTATAAAATTATATTACAAAAGAATACTTCCAGTGAAGAATATGCAGCAGCAGCAACTAACAAGAGCAGAATGGAAGCTGGGCTGTCACATGCATTGCAAGCCATTCTTCTGCTACATTCAAAATCTGGTTGTAAATGCAGCTCTTAATAAGCCTAGGTTTTCATGCTATGTCTCATCTGGTGTATTTATTACCTGCTGCTGAAAGAAACAGTACTACTCTCCCCACCTACTTCCAGCTGCTTATTCCCTCTTTGTCTCTAGTGTTACATCTAGTAGTTTCTCAGCCAGGCCAGGCCAGCGTAGTCATCTGATGTAGCTTTCCTTCCCAGGCAGTTAGGGTTTTTTATTGAATTAGCTGCTTACCTTGAACTCACCTTGGGGCGGGGGGCTGATGTGAGAGAGGGGAAGAACAAGCTGAAGCGGTACTGCCCCTTTTGGCATCAGCCTGCAGTTGCGCAAGACCAGATGCAACATTAAACCATGCTCTGAATTGCACTACCAGCTTTCTTCTTGCAGAAGGAATATTCAAGTGTCTTCACGATTCCACAGCACACAGTGAGTCCCTGAGAGTTAATATCACAGCACGAGAGAAACTGTGCGAGTGGAAATAGTAATGCTACAGCAACTGAAGGACCCCACAGGCACCAAAGCACAGTGAGATGAACTGATGTGCAATATCTGGACAAAAAGCCTTGCAATTTAAACAGACAAAAAGAGTAAGAAATGAATTAACTTCCCTAACATCACTTAGCAGGTTAATAACAGAGGCAGAAATTGAATGCAAGAGTCAGGACAGGCAGCTCTATCTGCTTTGCCACACTCCTTCTTGTGGCTGCAATTGCTATTTACTCACTGCTTGTGGCGTGGCATCTCTATGACAAGAACTGCACTAGGTTCCAGAAACAACAAAATTAAAATTAGCCATTGTATTTGTTGCTCCATACGCAAATTATCAGTTCAGTGCAGTTCACAGCATCTGAAAGTTCCCACTGCCTTCCCAAGGAAAGAACTCCAAACCTTCAAATACTCCTAACTCAGTAACTCGTCCTCTTTCCCCTCTGATGATACTGCTATTTTAATTTCTATTAAATGGAAGTGGGGTATAATTTTGGATTGGTGCTTTAAAGTCACCTTCAAGTTCTCCAAAAAAGAAGTAAACAAAGATAAATTACCTGAAAAAGAAAAAAAAAAGGCAAAGCACAGACACAGAAAAGAGATTGCTTACAGAGAAAAAGCAGTATCTATAGAAAAGAAATCTATATAAAAGAAAACTACAACTTCCTATTTACTCTAGCTGTTAAAAAAAAAACCAAACCAAATAAAACCAGAAACACTGGTGACAGCTCTGTTGTTGGCTTCCACAGGCAAAAACCCCACCCTGCCTCTGTGCTGTTATGTACACAGTACAAAACTGTACTGATATAAACAAAACCATATATCCCAAATAAAACATAAAGCCCAAATGTCAGCTCCCTGTCAACATATGTATTCTGCTGTGAGCTACATGGGATTAACACACGGGACCTTTTAGTCACCTCAAAACTATTACCAATTTTTCTATTTTGGGCTTCATCAGAAACCTAGAACCTAATTCCCAAAGTCAGAAAGCACTGTCATGAGGCAAAGTTCAGCACATACCTAAGATGACAGCTAGAACACCTTCTGCAAACCACGTCTTTCCTTTCTCTGCGAGTTATCGTGACATGAGGAAAGACCTTCAGAAAGCACTCCGCTTGCTTTCCTTCAAGTTTTTCCAAAGTTGTTTCTCCAAGTTTCTCCAAGTTGTTCCAAAAGCCAGAAGCAAACCCTCATCCTCCAGTGCCAACAGGGACTTTATGCAGGAAAGCTAGGTAAGTATCATTACCTGAAAAGGAACTGGACTGGCTGGTCAAAACATTTTTTCATGTAGCACAAAAGAGTATTTGCCACATCAGCTGGCAGGTTCCAGAGTAGCTGGGATGCCAAAAGTCCATGGTCCAAGAACTGCACCTATGTATCAACCTGTGCCAAAAATACTTCTAAGTGGCTGGTCAAACTTCAGCTATTAAAAGACGGGATCAAACCTCCAAATCTTCAGAGACTACTCTCACTATCAACCATCACAGTCCCCAGGCTAACGTTCCCCAACCATATTAAACACCTGCTGCCTTCCAGAGACGTCCAACAAGGGCATCCATTGCAGCACCTGATCTTTGATGAGGCATCTCACTGGAGCACGGATCACCGTTAGCTGTGACAAGTGGGTCCTGGAAGTAGCTTAGCACCCCTGCACTAAGCAGCTAATTCTTGATTAATATTATTTTAATTTCACATATAATAACTGGTGCTTTGTTGCCTAATACAATTTTGGAGTCTATCTTTCATGTGTATCAGAAAAGGCATTACAAGCCTATATCCTACTCATATTGCTACAAAAGGAGCATACACACGTCAGGGAGTATGTGAATGCTCTTATAAAATTGTAACCTTGGGGAGAAAAAGAAGAGGAAAGAGTAAGCAAAATACCGAAGATTTCATTAAGAGCTTATCAGAAGGTAATTTTATCCTTTAAATTTTTATCTCAGTTGTTTATTTCTTACTTCCAGTTACTATCTTATTAATTATTTTATTGCAACTGAATTGAAGATTTTATGGAATTAAGTGCTTACCTATTTTCAAGTTTTCCCCAAGACAACTTAGGTAATGCTTAAGAAGAAAACTCAGACAACTAGGCCTTTGCTGTGCTCAGCAGCACATCTGGAGAGAAACTATATTATTTACATATTTTATTATGAAGGGAAAGTTATATTTTCAATTTTCTTTCAACATATTAGATCTGCACAGAGCTAATCTTATTAACTGTGCAATTTTACCATCACCACTATACTTAAGCCTCTACATTGGCTTCCCACCTACTGCTGCTGAGAGTTGCTCAAGTCATTGTTTAAGTTAGCTTCCTGTTCTTAATGTATGTGCTAGTGTTCTTGTTATGTTGCTAAGTGTTACAGGTCTGCCCTCTTTACTGATCCAAGGCACATTACTATAAAATAGGCCATATTATCTTTAACACTAACCAAGAAGCAATTTTAAATTAAAAAGAAGTCTCTTTAATTACTAGCAGCTTCTTAAAGAGCATCAAACTTGAAAGAATGAATACCTATATTAGTTGTTAGATAAATCTATGCTGTCTATGACGTACCAATGTCAGACAGAGTACCATGCAGTACATAGTGCAGTTGTTAGTCCTAGCAACTGCTGTGAAAGTTTGGTATGGTATCTCGCTATAATCTGTAATATGACCAAGGTTCCAGTTCAGCAAAAGCCACTGCTCCAGCTTTTTCCTTGTTCAACAAAACTCTTAAACACGTCTTTAGTTTCTAAACAAATAGCATTTTAACTGTATTTCAATAGCCTTTATGCACATCTTCTGATTCTCTAGTAAATCAGGGCCTCATATCAGAGCATCCCACCAGAACACCCACCATATTAATCAGAAAATAACAAGCATCAGCGCTCTGTAAAGAAGGAAATGATTTCAGTTTGAAGTCATGCAAGTAAATGTAAAAAATGAGAAGTTGCTTCACATGAATTAAGTTGTTTATGAGACTACTTTTAAACACACTTGAGTCACCAACAAGCAGCAGTCATAAGCAAGTTTTAGAGTCACTTTTAAAAACACTGAGTATATTTTCTTTAAATTTCCCTTAAATAATACGTATGTTTAGCTTGACAGGACAGTTTTTATTTTCAGAATTTTTGGGACAAGTGACTTCTGAACACCAGGCATATGGTATTATCAGACCTTACACGTGAAGAGGCACAGACCAGAATTGTCCATCGCAGATTTGTAAAGAAACTTGGCAATGGTTTTAGCTTTTTGTGGGATCGCATGGAGTGCTGCCTGTTGGGTTAACACATCCGTTTCAATGTAGCAGCACACTTGCCTGTTGTGGAACACTTGACTTATACAACGTGTCACACTAGCACATAGGTAAATGAAGCCACATAAATCCATATACACATAGATATCTCAGCAAGTAAAACACTGGTTGATGAGGTTCAATGCAGTCTGAATTCTTTCTTGCATAGTTCTTCGTGATTCTGAAATTTAATGTGGCTCCTATTAAATCTACACTTGAGGGCAAAGACAAAAGATGGATTTTTCTGTGGGAACTTGAATGTTGTTTGGGTCTTTCTGGTATGCACCATGACGAAAAATATCCCAGATAACTGAACACATTCAAAGTGGGCAAGGACCTGTAACATTTATTCTAGAGTACTAAATGAACTAATTTAAATACCAGAAAACATACCACTTATTTTTGAGGACTCTTGAATGCCCTGGCAAGCACTTACAGAAGTAGGAAGGAACAAGTTTCATTCTTAACAAGGAGGAGGAATAAGATGGATGGAAAGTGCATCGGAACTATCAATTAATTCTACCTGTGTACTGATAACACCATAAATACAGCAGTTTAGTCCTGAGAACTGTCAGGGGGGGAGGATGGGGGCAGAGGATGGGGGCACAGGGGTAGATAAACAGTAGGCAAAAAGGAGCTATAAAAAAATCAATTGACAAATTCACTTATTTGCTTTTCCTGGTAAAATACAAGCAGAAATAGGAAGGAGAACTACATGGAGGTAAATATTCTAAACTGATAAATTCCTTCAAAGTTTTAACTAAATGGTATTTCTAAAAATTAAGAACTATACAAACATCATTTTCATAGGTCATTAAAACAAAAAAAGAAGACAAAAACAAGGCAAGAGTTTGTCACTGTACTGCATTTGGTTCTTGGTCACCAAAGTCAACAGTACATACAACCAAATGCATGGCTTCTAAAAACTTACATTTGCTGCCAACAGCACTGAAAATAAACAAGATCCCATAAATACAAAATATTTCACATAAATCTCTCTGCTATGGAAACCAGAGAAACAGAAATATTACAGTAGTCCAAATAACTATCTCTTGACAAGAAACACAGTCGCTTTTTGAAAGCAGTAGTTATTACTAGTATTATTAGTAGAAAGTTTTAAGTATTATTATTACTACTACTACTACTAAGTACAATGAACAGCTAGCGAGTTGATCTCTGCATTTGTGAGGCTCTCTTTGCCAGTCTACACCTACAGCCAGGGAAGTGCAAATATAAATTTATAAATGCATTACTAAACAAAACTCACTTTAAAAAGTATTTGAAATTTTTAAAGTTCTTCCTTAGATCCTTTCTGCATTCTTCTGTAGTCACAGCAAGTAGGTAATTGGCACGTCAGATGCAAAGAATCAGCAATGAGCAGGGAGTAAGAGATCAACAAAATGATCTATCTTTACAAAGGACACAACAGTTTGCAGAGGGGGTTAAGAACCATAGACATAAGCTTTGGGGTTCAGAGAAAGAAAAATTTCAGCTTGCTGTAATTTATTAACTTACCTTAGGTTTGCATTTATTCTAGAATGGTATCTGATTTTCTAATTGCTTAATGTATACACTGGTGTGATTCTGAGAAGTCTGGATTCAGGAATCATTCATTTAATACAAGGGATCACAGGATATGTTACTGCTTCAACAAGTATAGATTGAACTATTCTGCTTGAAATACTTTAAGTTCAGTATTTTCTAAGTCAAGGTGGTGGTGGGAAGGAGGTTTCACTTATGAAAAGCAGTCACTGAGACTACCTCCTCCTCACCTTCTTAAAATCTCTGCTTAAAAAAGTCAGATGAATTCTCTGAACAGGACGTCAGTACTCAGAAAAAACTATTCAAAAGGCACAACCTTCTGCACATCTTCCATTCCTCGAACAGCAGTCAAACTTCAGAGTCAGACAGCATGTGAAAATACCAGATAATATAATCTGAATTTCATTTACTCACCACTGTTCCAAGTCCTTAGGTCTTGGTCAACCACTTCAGACGCCTGGCAATACCTAGAGAAATAATTGATGTAAAATGTAAGAAAGGTACAGAGCCAAAAACATTAAAACAATATTTACTATTAGTATTGGTGGCTGGAATGGTACAGATCTGCTTGTAAGATATTATATGCACTTGGGTAACATTTCACTACCAGGACACTTCTGCTTGCTAGAAATGCAGCATTCTAGACATCACTCCAACCACTAAGGAGCTAAGAAAAATAAGGACATGTGAAGGAGTAACACATAAACCACTAAGCATGTACAAAATCGCATCTTTTCTCTTCCTCTGTTTTACTAATAAAGTGTGCCAAGATGTGAAAATACATTTAAAATTATTTGTATATTCTATTCTGATTTACAACAACACTTTAAAATCAGGTATGACTTAGGAAGAACTTCAAAAGTTCCTAAACCACTGGAATAAAAACCTAAACTATGTAGCATGTTCACCCCACAAGCTTATGAAACTCACCTCCAAACCCCTTCTGCCATCCCACACATGCATTTCATAGAATTCAGCAAAGACGAACATGAAGTCCTGTACCTGAGATGGGCTAATCCCTTGGACAGGCTGGCACTGACTACCCTCTGAAATGTAGCTGGGGGTCTGGGCAAACAGAGGGATAAACATGACCCAGCAGTTAGCCCTGGCAGCAAGGAAGGCCAAGAATATCCTGGGGAATATTTACAGGCAAAGCTCCTGCCAATATGTGATTATTTGCCCTTAGCCAACTTGAGGAACACACATCTGGAATGCCACATCAAGTTTTGGATCCCAAATACCAAAAAAAATAAAATAAGGTGATAAAGGTCAGGTAAGACCGATTCAGTGATGCTGAACTACAGGATTTCCCAGAGTAATAACAAACTCTACATTTTTATACATACATCAGGACAGGATATATGAAGAACCTCTCCTTATATAAAACAAAGTCCCTCAAGACTCTAACGAAAGGAGATAATTTGGCCTTGGTGAAGATGGTTTAACAACAGAAAAAATGGTGTAGAACTCCTAATAAAGCGTGCTGCCAAGGACAGAGGAAAACGTATTGGGAGCACTGGAAAGCCAAGCACGACTTAAAATGGCCTCTGAATTCCTAGCACATAGAATATTCCTTCAGAAGAAAAAACAACAGACTGGGCTAAGCAGCTGTGATTACTCCGGCTTTTCTCTTCTGCCTCAAAAGCAGCTAACATGACCATGAAAATACAGCAGTGTTAGCAGAGACAGAGACATGAACAAAAAAGGCCAAATTGTTTTTTTTTTAGACGCAAGCACCCAAAAAATCCATGATCAATTTTAAGTATGTAAAAATGATGGATTGCTTGGACAATTACAATTAAGTGGTGCTTTTAAGGAAAATTTCCTTGCCTGGAGTCTGGGCTCTCTAAGAAAGAGAAGCAGTATGGGCAGGGTGAGACAGGATCAGCCCATCGAGGAGGCTGTAGAAAAGCCTTCTCTCACAGATCCAACCACCCACCAAAGGCACAGCAATGATCTTCCTTACCCACACAACAAATACAAAAAAAATAAAAAAATAAAGGAGAGCAAGTATCATATTAAAAAGAAAGGCTCTTTTTTGCCACCCCATTTGTGATGAAGCTAACAAGAAACTCCACATGCCTTCCACTGCCCCATCACCACACAGGCAGTGTGCGCTTCCTTATGTCACAGATGGCCAAAATGAAACCCAAATCCTCCCAAACAAATCAGAATGAGAAAAACACATGTATGCTTGCTCTCTGTTTCTCACAGACTTTGCAATAGCTCAGATGGATTTCTACAACAGTTGGCAAAACATAAACATAAAATCCATTTTTTTCCCTTCTACTCAACTGGCACTAAATTTTGCCACATCAATACACACACCCTGCACCAGAAAAAAAAAAAAAAAAAAAAAAAGAGAGAGGAGAGAGAGAAGAAAACATTACATTCTTCATTTTTAGCTCCATTTTCATTTGCAAGGGAGAAATGCTTTAGTATAGTTCGGGGAGAAGGAGTTTCCATACCAAGCAGAGTCATTGATTTAAACTTTTATTTACAGTCAACAGGAGAAGCAAATAGGCTGGACACTGTTAAGAGAACACAGTTGGTTTGATAACATCCCCTTGTCACATAACCTGGCTTTGCACACAACAGGAATTCGGTATACTTAGGCTCCCCAGCAAAAATAAAATAAAAAAAGGACACAGATATATCCGCTGTATCTTAAAACATCCTCTTCAAGTAGCTTTTTCTTCAGATATACTACTGTGTGATACTTCCATGTATGATATAACAACAAGTATCCAAATCAAAGAATATTTACTTACTTCAGGAAGGTTTGTATGACCAATTATGTCACTATGAATAGAAATAATGCATTCAATGGCTTCTTTGTCTTTTGCTATCAACACAGAACAGTATAAAAAAAAACCCTGTACTATTTCATAGGCGTCAATAAGGCTGCATTCAGAAACAACAGCAAAACAAAAAGGGGAAAGTATTTTCTTTAGGGATACACTGCTAGCAGGTTAAAAAAACACCTCTAAATTCATTACAATGCTAACACCATAGGAAACTAACAGCTTGAGCTATACAATAGATTTTTTTAATATTTCTTCTGAGGCTGATTTTCTCCGTTTCTCACAAATGTACAAACGAAAAAATTCCAATTTTGCTTTTTGCATTATCTACCTAATTTTTTCTATCTACATGATCATGCTACATATCTATCTGTACGTAATTTAAAGCAAATTCAAAAGCGCATACCATATAGAGCAACATAATTTGCACATTATTTCAATGAGAAAAAATTCTCACTTTTTTACACTACAAAAATATTTCACCCAAATGCACCTGCCCTGAAGTTCACACCTAATAAAAGCCAGATGTACTTCTAGTACACCGCTGATCCCTGCTCTTAATGCCTCTTTTCCCACTGCACCACCTTAACCAAGAAAGAGGTACAGCGTAGTTTTACAGATCATTAAAATGTTTAAACCAAATATTACATTTTTATAATCCTAGGAATTCCCACAAAACTAAACAGAGTAAATACAGAAGCATTAAGCGACCTGCACTGTGAATGAAAGATCCCTCTTAGTCTGTTACCTAATACAATAAGCACCTGAGTGATAAGCGAGTCAAACTACCACATTTGTTTAACTAACTGAAGCAAAAGATAGGCAAATTTATTTTTAGTAACATTATTCTCTAAAATGAATTTTGTCTTCTAGGGTTTATTTTACCTAAGCATAAAACTTTATTTGAAGTTAGTAATACGAAACATCAGCCAGGAGCCCGATCCCACATTCACTGAAATCAGTGGGAGCTCTTATCGTTGGTGTTACTCATGAAGGCAAAAGGGCATAAATTGTTTACTTTGAAGGCTGTGTAAAAGCACTTAACAAGCTCACTTTACATCATGCTTCTTGAGTCACATCTCTGTGTCACAGGGAGAGCAAAGCAAAAAGGCATGTCACCCTCCCATGGCAGCACCACGAGTTACACCACAGCCAGTGGTCTGGTCTTGCTCTACACAGCCCACTACCTCCACCAGCCCAAGGCAGCCAAACCCAGTAGCTTTACAGCAGTATCTCCAGCAAGAACATTCACAGTCACTAAAAAAATGTTCCTCAGCTCCATTCTGGCCATAAAGCTGCTCTAGGTGGCTGCAGCTTGGCCATCACTGAGAGGAACCTGACAAGAAGTGACTCAGAAAGCAGCTTCACCCCAGGGCCAGTACTGCTCAGCTACCTGCTGCCTGCACATGGATGGTCAACCCCGGGGCAACAGGCACACCAGTAACACGGCTCCAACGCTGCTGGTCTGGTGGCCCCAGCCTGGGCTGAAACAGGCTCCTGGACCCCAGGCAGGAGTGCGGGCAGGATCTAGGGAGGCCCAGGTCTCTTGGTGTCCCAGGGCCCCTGACAGCCCTGACCTTTGTTGCTGGTTCAATGCTCTAACCAGCAGCATGGTCCTCAGCAATCAGCTAGAATCACTTGGCAAGCTCAGGTTATTCTTCTTCCTAAATGTCAGCTGGCTTAATAAATAAAAATTTCTGGTGAGTATTATTAGCATCTGAATAATTGCACCCAGATTACCACACTGTGGCCTGCAAAACGATAAGTTTACAAATAAAGCCGTCTGCTGGCAGAAGTGGAATAGAACGACTCCAAAAGAGACAGCTCAGTTATCTTTTCCTGAAGGCCTGGAGATGGCAACTGTGGAGTTTTGCTAAGGCATAAGCAATTAATGCACTATTTTATTTAATCAGTAGACAGCCAGAGCCTGTTGCAGAAGGCTCTAGAGCATTCCTATCATGATAGTCTGGAAAAAAAGACATGTTATCTGTCTCTCTCTCTCTCACACACACTCTTCAAACCAGCAGCTGTGGGGTTTGTTTTGTTTTCAGTCCAACACCTCCTTCTCAGGCCAAAGCTGTAGTCAGAGTATCATCCTAGTGACACAAGCTGTGACTATTACAAATCAATGAAACAATCATTGAAATGTCCAAATTGCCTTACAAAATTCCTCTGTTTTCCAGTACTCCTGCACAACAACTACATAGGAACCTGTTTGTTTTGCGGTTTCAAACTAAAGAAAAAAATGCCTCAGGCACAATCCTCCCCTCCCCCACAAAGAAAAAGCAAACTTGTTTTAACATTCACTTCCTTTATATTTAAGACAAGATATCTAACAAAGCAACCAAACACAGAACTAGGGACTGACTAAGACACAAACAAGCTGTTAAAAGTCCTAAAATACAATTTCAAACTCCTCTATGATGTCAGGAAAACAACATTGTTTACCTTAAGCATATATTCTATATTGGACTAATTTCCATGCCTTCTTCACAGCTTTCATCTTCATAGATGCAATAAAAAATATACATAAAAGCAGGTTATCAAATAAGGCACCCACAGGTACTACCTGTGACCTTCCACCAGTGAAAAGCTGCCTTTTATTCATGAAACACTCCAGTGATTCATGCAATGACTTTGCTAAGTGACAAAATCTAAAGCTCAGACCATTCATTTGACCTGAAAGCAAAGTTCCTTCTACTGAAAATAGTCTCTCTGGACACTGTCTAATCAATAGGCCTATCGTGCACTCAAGACCTTAATTCAAGCTAAAAATATTGCTTAGCGCACATCAACTTCTTTATTTTCATCTCTTCTCCAGCTCAAGTCTCAGAACTGATTTTCAGTCTTGTAAAAAAACAAAACCAAAACCCAACATAAAGAAAACTAAATAGACTTGAGACCCTGAGCAACATTCCATGGGTCTTTCTTGAGTGTTTCAGTAAAATAATGTTATGGAAATGAAAATCCTTACTCAAGTCTTATTTGCCCCGTTTTTCCTTCTCCTGAGAAACTGCATCCTGCAGTTTCTACAGACCTCTGAAAGTCCTGAGCCATCTCCATCCAGCCTGCTTTTTCAACAGGAGCCTACAAGCCCACAAAGAGGTACTGCTTTGATGCTAATCCAAGGAAGGAAAATGAGCTAGCCACTGCTTGGTAAGAGTTAAAAATTGTACTCGGTTTGCAGATGGAAGAATTAGCTAGCCCCCAGGGATGGTGGGAATTGAACAGCAACTAAGAAATATGTTAACTGTGGTTTTGTTTACCACAAAGCAGCTTTCCTTTGCCTTTTAATTTTTGTCATTTAGCTTTTTCTGGAGTCAATTTGCTTAAATACTGCTAGAGAGACATCTTCTTTTCAGAAAATGTCCTGGTAATATGAAAAATAAAACGTCTGGGCTTAGCTTTTCCTGAAGCCAGTAATATACTCTTTGAAGACTGGCACAGCACACAGTTTGTAAGAAGTTCTAATTATTCTTTAAATTCCTCTAAAATTCTTTGACTTATTCTTAAAATACATTTCTCAGTAAAACAGTTATAACTTCTTGACAAGTTATGAGCTCCTAGTGATAACATTTTATTTTCCCTAGATTTCTACTATTCTTTTACTACCTAAAGAAGATTGTGAAAGATTGTCTCCACATATAGACGCACACACAATGAGGAGAATCACATCTAAAAAGGTCTCCTGATTCGAGGGCAAAAAGATAATCTCAGTTTCTGCTTTCTTTTCCCTTTCAGGATTATTAGAAATTAATTCTTTAAAAAGACATACTGATTGTTACCTTTAACATTTCTATACAAAGGTACTTGTAAGTTGAACTGGAGGGCAGGGCGTTGAACTAGATGATCTCCAGAGGACCCTTCCAACCCCTACCATTCTGTGATTCTGTGAGTGCCATAGGCCAATTTCAGACTCAAGTAACGGACTTGCAGAATAATCCATGAAGCAATCAATTCAAATAGGAATGGCTGGTGGGGAGAAGAAGGCTACCTGACTTTTTTTACCCCTCTTTCGCAGCTGAGGGTAAAACTAACCGTTGTCTTCAGTGGTTACTTCCAACATGTATAATTGTAACTACAAATAATTGAATATAAATTGTAGTCAGACATGTTTCCCTTGAATATGCATTCTTAGGCTTCCTTCTTGCTTATCTTCTATCACTGATTAATCTTTACATTCCCAAAGGTAGGTATTCAATGTGCAAGAAACTTTATGGTAATTGTAAGATCACTCTCTAAAATTCTTTACTGAAACTCATCAGAGGGTGTATACCTGACCCAAACTGTTAGGTTTGATGCAAAAACTTTTTAAATTCTTTGATGTCTTTAACTTTTATCAAATACTTGCTTTCCTCATGTTCCAACTGAGAAACTGAGATGGTGATATGAATCAGTTCACTTAACTTGGACTTGGTTTATAACTTTTTAAAAAACCCACTGTACTTTCTCATTAAACAATGATTTTCTAAATTAAAGCAATGAATTAGGCAAAAGAAATTAATTATTTACAGTTCAGGTGGCATTCTCCACCAGATCACAGAGTTCTAAAGTTTACTGGTAGCTTGAATCCTATGGAATGATTATTAATTTGCATACATCGTTCTGAGAAAGAGGAAGACCTTCAGAAGCATCTCATAACTATCTTGAGCCTGTTGAACAATACCTCCAACAAGATGTGGGGGTTAAAGAATGCCAGTATAATCTTAGAATATATCAAAAAAAAGTTATCATCAGCCCAGAGGACAGTGAGGTCTTACTTTGAACACTATAAAGAATTATTATCCATAAGCAAGGGGCAGGGGAAGCATCCAAGTTGGATTAGGAACACAGAAGGAATACGGTACTGATCAAGGATAGAGACTTAAGAAAATATAGTAGGTGTTGCCTTCTTTAACCTAACAAAATGGTGACAAAAATGAAGTATAATTGTTTCCTACAGTTACTGTAAGCAGCTAATCAGCACGGAGAAAGAAGAGATATTACATTAAAAGCCACATTGCAGCAGGAACAAAATAACTGTGAATTGACTGCGAATACACCTCAGATGCACATTAAGAGATGATTTCTAAACCCCTTGAAGAGCAAGATTCTGCAACAGCCTTTCAAAACAAAAGCAGCAGGTGCCCACCAAGCCACTCTATCACTCCACTCCTCTCCTCAGCAGGACAGGGCGGGGAGAAAACAGGGCGGAAAAAAAACTTGTGGGTCAAGACAAAGGCAGTTTAATACAGCTAAAGGAAAAGCAAAGGCCATGTGTGGATGAAATGGGGAAAGAAAAAGATTTATTCTCTATTTTCCATCAGCAGGTGAGTCCAACCACTTCCCGGAACGTAGGGCTTCAGTACACATAGCGGTTGCTCCAGAAGACAAACATCATAGTAATGAATGGCGCCCTGCCCCCACCTTTCTCTTAGCTTTTATTGTTGAGCAGACATCATATGGTATGGAATATCCCTTTGGTCAGTTTTGGTCAGCTGTCTGGCTGTGTCCCCTCCAAGATCTTGCCCACTCCCAGCCTACTGGTGAGGGGAGAATGTTGGAGAGGCAGCATTGATGCTGTGCGCTGGTGTGTTATCAACACCTTTCTAGCTACCAATACAAAGGACAGCACTATGAGAGAAAATTAACTCCATGTCAGCCAGACCCAAGAGAAGCAGAGGCAAGAAACCTTCCTAGTTTAAGTCAGAGGCTGATGACATGATGAAAGGCATTGCATACAACTTGATTGCCTGCAATAACAAAGGAAACAAACTCCCTTACAAGGGCTGTCATATCCAAAGATCTGTATATTTTAGAGTACGTTAGCATATCTTCCAATCACCTCTCAGGAAGTATGTATTTAATAGCTTAAAGCTACCCCAAGCCTCACTGTTAAAACCATTTAAAATACTCTCAAAGTATTAAAACATCAAAAATGCAGTTGTTATTTGAGTTTTACCAGCCCCATACAGAACTACTGGCTGTATTGCATGCTTTTGGTTATTAAAGGCAGCAGACAACTGCATTTATTAAAATTCTTGATCATGCAAAAGATATCTACATCAGCTACATTCACAAAGTCATGTTTAAAGAAAATGAAATACTTAGCCAGTTATGTCATTCTAGACAAAGGCTAAAAAACAAGACATGGGGTATAAAGATGTTATTTTGAATGTTATTATCTCTTTTTTTTCTTTTGCAAAGTGTATAAACAAAGTAATATCCATGAAAGAAAGTTATTTTGAAACAAAACATGAAAAACTAAGGTCAAGCAGACCTCCCCAAAAACAAAGAAAAGGAAGAAATTGGTCACTTCACAAAGCACAAGCAAAAACAGCCTCAGGAAATCCATATGAAAGATTTTTTTAAAAAATACATAAACTCTGCTATAATCTTCACAGATCTCTCCAGCAGTCAAGCTAAGAGACAACACCTCTCTGGAACATAACAAACATTTCTGAAAGTTCCTTCTGTTCTCTCATCTCTCAAAACATTGTATTTTGCTATTTTATTAGCAATGATCATTTAATTGGCATTGACCATTTGCTTGCTACCAGAATAACATAATAATGAACGTGCAAGGTGAGAAGTTAAGGAACAGCCAACAATGCAGTGAGATGGACAACTGCCATTCCTACTCCTTGGAAGGAAGGAAAATGCATCACTCTTAATCTCCTCACGCCCCACTTCAGGTCTGGGGGCAACTCTATTATTTTCCAGAGAAAAACTATCTGCAGCTCAGTTCACAGCCCTCTTAACCATCCAATATAATATGATACGGCTAATTTTAAAACTTCAAAGGGGGTTTTAAAAGCTTCCAAGGAATTTCTCTAAACCCTGAAACAAGACATAATCTTGTCTGCTTAATTGAGTTTGTCAAAATTTAAGACGCAACAAATTTCTTAGGTTCTTCCCCCTTTCCCCTTTTTTGCAAGTTCAGGAAAGCAAATTATTTCCAGGCTACACTGGATCAAATAACTGAAAATAATCTTATACGTATAAGCTACACATTTTAACAATGGTTTCAATTCTGCAGCAACTGAAAATGCAGATTCCTACTAGTAGACCACTATTTTTCAAGACCAATACAGATACGAGAGAGGGCAATCACACTAGGAACAGTTATCAACAGCCCTGTTTCCATGAGCTTCTTATCAATTATGAAGAAACTCATTACAAGAACAAGAATCCCACAATTCCTCAAGTCTCGCCGACTGTCCAAGGCACTGATTCAAAATCATAATTCTGTAATGTTTGAAGCCGTTAAGTTCCACAGTCCCTAAGTACTAACCTTTTCTCCCCTAAAACCAGCTTTCTGAAGTAGTTGTATGGACTACCTTTTTAAGTGATTTTTCCAATGAAGGCTGAGGTTTAGAACACAACATGAGTAAGTTTTCTGACATAAATGCTTTCTTATGGTATTCCAGCAATTGAAAATTGACTTGAAATCTCTTACAGGCAGAGCTTGCTGGTTTAAAATCATTGCTTTTGAAAACACACAGATGATATGCAGCTACTTTACTCCCCAATATCCTTTACAGCATCAAAAGAGCTCTCAAAAAAGGAAGAAAATTACACATATATACACAATCGTTCTTTCATATTCATACACGTAATATATCCCAGCTCCATTCAGATGGTCCCCTGAGGTTTTGGCCCTAAAGAAAGAGTTAAATATCTGAAACAGACCCTTTTATTTTACATTTATTAGTGCTGTTTTCAAAGGACCATTCAGAGAATGAAGCCTAAGAAAAATGCAAATTCTCCACTCCACACTCGACTAACAAGCATCCAATCAGTTCCCACTGAGCTCCAGTTTGTTTCGTGTCCACATGTAAGTGATTAAGAGTACATTGTTTGAAACTTAATTCCACATCTGTTCTTCTGTGGGACTTGGAAAACAGATGAATTTTTCTGACAATTGTTTGCAGAGTGATAATCACAAGCATGTGTAATAGTATCCCAAAGTGCAAAGGGAAAACACCATGAGTCTAAGAAGCTTTTTTGCTGAATGTTTTGTTTCTTTTCTAAGTAAGATAAAAAATAAGATGCTGTCAGATGGAAATCATTAATAATGCTTGAGAAGTCATCCACTATAACTAAAAAGGCAAAGCAAAATCCAGCTTTTCTTCCCAAAGGTCATCATTTCATGTCCCAGTAGTTTAACTCAGAGAGCCAACATCCATTTTATGGCCTGTGAGGTAACTCTAAAAATTAGGCAGAAGTGGCAAAATCCCGCAGAACACTCAGAAAATACACACTTTCATCATGGAGCTCTGCAGTTGAGAGAACATTCCAGTATGAGAGTCAGCATCTTTTGAATGGATCACACATTTAAGTGATAAAGACGTATTTTCTTTTGATCTCTATAAAATGCTGATAAGCACAGAAAGGAAGAACAGATAACAACTCTTCACTGTATTTGCTAATGCAAGTGCTGACATTATCAAAGCATACTGGGGAATGTTAGATTCAAGAAAGCACTTTTTTTCCACACGAGACGCAGTTATGCTGAGAAAATCTGCCAGTTTGCTGTGAACGCTAAATTCCACATTTGCTCAAGAAATAACAGGACAAGTTAATGAAGGGAAGATGCACTGACAGCCATTAAATGCAACTGCATCCTTTGACCCAGTAAATCCTCAAGATGCAAAGCAGTGGAAACTATGAAAACATCAGCGTAAATTTTCTCTGTACTTTATGCCACTGACTATTATCAGATAATGGGTTAAATGACCTCTGGTTAACTATTTTATTTAGGGCCTTATGACATTACCTTGGACCTTCATTTGACCTACATATATAAGAGTGCAAGAGTGACATTATCTAGAGTGATTGAGAAAGAAATTCACAGGGAGGGCTCAGGGTACACAAAAGACACTTTTTCTTCTTTTTTTTTAATTTTACTTAATTCTGAGCTTAAAGTAACAATTAGTCACCTATGAGGACGTGTCAAAGAAAGGCCAAAAATTTTGGTTTAGTCACACCAAACTGATCAATCAGTCAAAGAAACCAGATACTGCTGCCAACTCCTACAATGTTACCGTGAACTTCCCAATACTTGGTATTTCTTAAAACTGCAGATGCAGAGATACATGATTACCTCACATTATAAGAGGTGTTTTCAAACTTTTCTCCGCAGTCATTAGCACTAGAAACACGGAAAACAGAAGCTCAACAAGAAGAAAAACAACAACAAAACAAGACAAAACAAGACAAAAACCCCCACACCAAGCAGAACCACACCACTTTATTTGTAAAATAAGAGCTTCATTATTTTTGTCTGTTTTAACGCCACACTGGTACTGGCAACAGTGGAAACCAGGTAAACATGGGTAGTCTCATATGTGGCCAGTGCTGAAACACTGCATCACCCCAGATGAAACACATGAAGATGTGAATGAGAGACTTCCTAGAGTGAGTAAGCAGAAAAGGTGCAGAAGAAATCTACTTCAAATAACAGAATGCTTATAATTTATGAAAAAGAAACTATACAAATAAGGAAACAAAATCTGCCTTCTGCAGCAAAAGGACACTGTTGGGTTCTAAAAGGATTCTGCTCAGCAAAATAGCTATGTGACGTTACTTAATTAGGACTTGCATTCAAAATGCATAGGATAACCAATTCCATAATTCAGAAGGCACAAAGACGACCTGCTGCATATTACAATTATATATTTTCAATCTCATTATGTAACTTAAATCACAAAGGGAAGATTTATAATGGTGAGCATGTGATCAGACAGCGTTGTGCTTTGGATGAAACGTTCCTATCAAATCTGAATTAAAGCCACTGAAACATTACAAATTATTAACATTAAAAGCACATTGCTTGGCTAAGGTTTAAATACACTAATATCCTTATTTATACATAAAAAGTAGGCAGGTTATGCAGACATGATTACATATCCATCAACAAAATGTAAACAACAATGACTTATTTTTTCATTTAAAATAGTTTCATGTAAAGAATAACTGAAGGCTCCCTGCGGTAGAGGAAAATTAGGCAAGTCATTAACTGTCTGCAGAGAAAGATCAGGTGAACAAACCAAACTCCCTCCTGCACATCCAACCCTTGCTGATGCCAGGACAGCACCAAAGCTGAGCCTCCATGCTCAGTTATGCGTCAGTCCCACATGAGTCCACTTTCTTCAATGTTGGGAAATGTCCCAAGGAAGAGTCTTGACTTTTCTTCCATGTGCTACGGACACTGGAAGAGAGGTATTTCTAATTTTTTTAGCTTAAGTACCCTCTGCCAATACCATTTCCTAAAATAATAGAGCATGCATATACACATTTATACATATATACGTATTAATAAAAAAAAACAAACCCCCCCCCCCCCCCCCCCATATTTATACTCAAAAGACTACAAACATACATACTTTAAAGACTCCTATAGGGTTTTTTTCTGTTAGTGTGACCAAAAGGCTAAACGAAATTCAATACACACAGGAGTCCCATGGGTCTCTTCCATTTTGTCCTTCTGTAATTGTACTAAAGCTTGTCTGGAGTCTCTCTCTCAAGGCATCTGGAGTTGACACTGCTCCGATTTATCCAGATAAAGAAAGGTCCCTGCTTCTTCCCTGCCAGTACCATGAAGAATTTAATGTATCAGCAGGGACTCTAAGCTTGAAACTCAATCCAGTATTTTCATAAAACAATTCACAGACTTGTGCTGACTTTTTGACTTAAGAGCAAAGGGTTGCGTACAGCAATCTGGGGCTAGATTAATCCACCCATGTTTCCAGCAGTGGGGAGGGAGGCGGAGCACCATAACATGCAACCACCAAACTGATTTTACATACAGAGACAGAAAAGAAATCCCTATTACAGTCCCTTCATACCTTCTTAAAATATCACAGCAGCTATTTAATGCCTCCTATGAAATAAGGAGGGATGAACCAAGCAACAGACAGCAAATTAAGGAAATAAAATAAAACGGAACCAAGAAAAAAGAAGAGATTGTTTTTTTATTTTACAGGAGGGGGACAGTGGCTTTGAACTTAAATCTTACTCTGTACCAATACTCGGATAATGAGGAAAAAAAATCAGAGGAGGATTCAGATCAAAGGAGAATTCATGTGCACAGCTGAACTGATCCCCCTTTTCATAACTAAACTAGATGACAGGTACTTAACACAGAAGGAAATCCTGTTCTACCACATATATTGCAGAATTTGTCAAATGCTTAACAACACTTCCACTTTTATTATGCCATCCAATAAAATATGCATCAGCAAGGCTAGTTATTCTAAGTTTGCCTCCTGAGAATGGACTATTTTGTTCTTGCCACTATTCTGGCTGAGTAGAAAAGAAGAAAATTAAATAAAGGCATTTTCTTTTACTTCTAGTGCTTTTTTTAGCCACCAGAAATCAGACAGAACTGCTATTCTTCTATTTAGAGTCTTAAATAATATCAAACCTTAAATAATCTTAAATATTCTTTTAATTCCTACGGCACCCACTGTTAAGATCCTAACATCTGTTTTCATCTTCCAAATTCTGAATCAAGGTCAAAAACATATCTCAGAGAGAGTTGGGATTTATAAATTTCAGCTTCAACTCATCAAAATATTTGACGTAAGCAAGAAACACGTTATAGAAAGTGATCCAGAAGCACAGCAGAAAATAAAATCATATGACAAAACCCTTGGTTTACATATAATCACGCATTGAGGATGGATATCAGAAACGTGACTTGCACGTAACAAGAAGATAGCTTCCTCTATCAGAAACAGAAAATATGTATCTTCAATAGTTATAGGCAGGATAGATTACTTCACAACCACTGAATATCCAGCAACGATACCAATACACTAGAATAAACACTAAAGTTTCTGCAACTTTTTCTGGTTTTCTGGAAACAAAGTTCATCCAGCGAAGGCCATTCAGGATTGTGCATCCAGGTACAGTGTTCCAGTTTCCACATATGGCAAGTCATCTAAAAGAAATGCTACTTTAAAAATTCAGTCAGTTACCAGTTACTGTCCTTTCTTTGTCTTCTGAATACTGTATATTCTTGTTAAAAATTCTTCACATGCTAACAGAGGTTTTGGCAGAATATACGCATAAGTACACCAATGAAAGATTCCCAATGATCAACTCAAAATCCAGCTGAATTAAAAAGAGCCATAGAAACTAATATTAAGTACCGTTTATTTCTGGGTGTATATTCCAGGCACCTGTAACATTTTTCTCAGATATTAACGTGAATCAGTATCTCTTATACTAGGTTACGTGTCATAGTACATGTATAGTTGTCTGTAAAGCATGTTTTCAAATGTAAAAATACTTCTAAAAGCCTATATATCTATAACAAGAGTTCTTATTTTTTATTCCTACAGCCTAAACAGTTTCCTTATGAAAGACTAACAGGTTTAGATGACAGCACACATCACTATGAAGTTTGGCTCTCAAACCTTTGTGCCTAACATAATGGCATCCCAGAGAGCCAATCAAAAGCATCTTGCTGCCGAAACAAGTATTTTTTTAATGACTAGAATCAAAGATTAATTAACTAAATGCTACTTCATTTTCTCTAATCATCAACATTATTTTCTTGCTAAACAATATATAATGTTTCCATGATCACCCTATAACCAAGCTCCAAAATGATCTGTATGTGGTTTTCAAAGCCTGATTAAGGAAGCTTCTTCCTGGTCAGTTTGGTTGCCTCAATCATTTCTTTGACAAGATTAAGGATTACGTGGACCAGCAATCAGGAACCTGTGAGGCCAGGGACTTAGTTTCACATGCACTTTAGTCACACTTGGTTGTTTTTTCATGTTTTTATTGAGTAATATTAAGATGCATATCACATTTGGCTTGTTAAAATGTGTTGCCTGTAATTATCAGGTAGCAAGAATGAAAATTCAGAGGCAGCTGCTGCTATCAAACAAGGAAAACAGAAAACTTCTCTTTCTGCATCCTCAAAATCAGAGCTCTGTGGAGCTTTTGGAAAATCCACATTTAGTTAAAACCAAACAAAAAGTAGGTTCTTCATTAAAATAAGTATTTCTGACTTTCAGGTTTATCATAGCATTGCAGTCAAAATTCTTACTAGTGAATTTCTTTCAGTTCATTTAAAGCTTTAACTTATCTAATCTTATTAACTACCTACCACTGAACAATTAAATGATTAACATTCAAGAGCCCTACTATTCTACATCTGCCTTTTTTGGTCAAAGACTTTATTCCAGCACCATGGTGTTACTGGTTGAAAGTCCTGGTTATTGAGGACACTCAGAGACCTGAATGCCAAGACAAGAAAAAGCTGAAGAGCAGAAAAACAAACAGTCCAATAGACACTGTTTGAAGATGAAGGAAAAATATCTTCTGTAACCACAGAACAATACATTAAACCTGGAAGCTATTCTGGATCTTCACACCTGGACAGTGATCCAACACTACATGGACGAGCCAAAGAGCTTCTCAATAGCAAAGAACTATCTAGATGTCAAGGCAAAAATGCCTTTCAGCCAGGTAAAACCTAAAGCTGTAGTACTGAAGAGCATGTGGTGAAACAACAACTTACCTCCATGACAACAGTCTGGCCACAGACAGCAATTTTTTTTTTTTTTTTTTTTTTCCTCTTTTCAGCTTTATGGAAAACCTCCATTTCTTCATGAATCTTGTCTTAGCCTGCTAGGGATGCAACTCCCATTTTTCTTTTTTCTGCCTGTATGGAAGGACAACCTTATTCAAAACTTCTTTTAAACATTAACTTTGGACTAAGATTTTTAAATTTGTGGCACAGATGATCTAAAGTGGAAATGTCCTAAATTAGTGCTTAGAAAAATTATTAAAAAAAAACAAAATGGGAAGGAAAAAAACAGTGGAGGTGGGAGAAGATGCTTTAATACTCATAGAGGTAAAGAGGAGCAACAATCCTTTTCTTCAATTCTGAATGTCTGTATAAAACAAATTGAATGCTTTTGTCTAGACTGTAAAACAAAAGTCCTTGTTATAAAATTCAGCACAAGATGATAATGCTTTCACAAAACAAGTTTGAAATTTGCGCAGGAGAGCTGTGAGGCCAACCATGATGCCAAAATACATTTTTAATATTCCTAAAAAACAAAAACAAAGAAAAACAAACAAACAAACAAAAATTTATGGCAACTTTCTACGACATATTTATGCAACAGTCAAGCATGACTTTAAAGCCACCATTATCATAAACAGTAGGAAATGATATTTAAGACTATTGCCTAAGCATAAGAAAACATGGAATTCCTATTAGTGCTTTTGAATATAGTAGAACACAGCTCTCTTCCGTAATGAAGCTATGAGCAGTAAAGAGATGAAAAACACTCCTTAAAAGAGGAAGGAAGAAAAAAAAATACCTTCAGTCCCTCATAGTTTACATTACTTATTGTATTTATAGGTTGTGTAAATTACTACCACTTAAAGCAAAGCATTAGCTCCTAAGGGAAAGCATGAAAGGCACACTTCCTTCACTTAAGTGTTTTGGGTAAGTAATATGTTTACATTGCACCAAACAGCTTTTAAGTTCAATAATTCTACCCCCTTTTACAAAACAAATACATTCCTGTATTCAGTCAAAAGGATATCTGTAAATTAAGAGTATTTTCCTGGTTCAACACAATGTTAATGGGATTTCCATTTGTTTCCTGTTTGAATTTTAAGGAAGGATTTTTCTGATAAATGCATCTTTGTTATTTCTGAGTATTACCTAAAAAAAAAGTTAAGGAGTTATGTTTGCCAGATCCTCATCCATGTGAGTGACAGCAGCTCTATTCACAGACCTCCACACCACGAAAATCCATCTGGCTGAAAAGTTCTCATGTGCATATAGTTCATTTTATGAGTTATGCAGTTTAACCTCACACCTAGTATTTTCATTTTCTTTCTTCATGAATTCACAGCCACACAAACTATACCACAGCCACCAAAACCAATCAGAACCGGCCACCACAGCAATTTCAAAAGTACGCTTTGCCCTGAGGAACTAGGCTAGCAAAGTAAAACTGGTTTAAAAACAGAATACTTGCAGCTAATGCATACCCTTTCAGGGACACACACACACACCAGGTTAAATCAGTGATACTAGGTCAGCTTGCAGCTATTTCCTGTCCCCCATCTCCCCCAATACAAATACGAAAAACAAATGTTTAAATCAAGATGAGATCCACAGAGAGGTTTGCAACTGTTCCCTTTCAAGGCCATAAGAACAGTCTCTGGAACAGAGATGAGATCTCCACACTCTTCTCCTTGAGTGCTATGAGCCAAATAATGAGGTCAGGGCCAATCTCCCTTTCCCCACCGCACAAAGAGGGCTGAACAGCAGAACAGGTTAATACTCCAGTAATTCCCCTTTTTTTTTTCTTTGCACAAAAAAAGGGTGCAGTCATTTATCTGCAGGAAATGGCTCCAGTCCAGGCCTCCCTCCTGAGTGAGAAAAGTGTGAAACCTTCATGGGGAGCAGGTTTCTTCCTGAACCTCCTTGCCATGGACCATTTCCTCCTCAAGGACATGGAGTAGCTGAAACACACAGCTTTGTCAAGCATTTTAACACCTTCGCTCTCTGAAACTAGGAAGAAACATACAGACCTACATTTTTAAAATTTACTTTAAAAATTATATAAATGCATTCTATTTTCACAGCAATATTAAAGCCTATACAGACAGCTTGCTGCCACTGGTTCCCCCCATACTTGAATGTACCTGGGGACTGGATCAAGAAATCCGCGCGTAGCCAAGATGCCCTGCTTGCAAGTCACTACTTGCTTTTTGAAAGCTTTCCTTTTGCCTTGCAATCAGCCTCCTTCAGCTGTGTCTGGCCTCTCACCTACATCATCTCTGCTCCCTCCAAAAGTTGTTCTCACTCCCCATGCTGGCAACTCTCCCTCCATGACCCATTCCACCACAGTATTTAAAGGGCTGTACCAATAGCTCTTACCTTTGTTCCCCCTCCTGTGGAAATTGAAATTTCTTGAAACTTTATGGCTCCAAACAGCAGCTAAGGAAACTGGTTTTATCTAGTGTGCAATTATTCCTTAGCTCTGCCTACTGGGAGCCACTGGATCCAGCAGCTCATCTATTCACAGACAGATGGGCTAGCTCATCCAGCCCAGTCCCCTCGCAGAATCAACATGTGGGAAGGGGACATAAAAATAGTTAAAAGGATACAAACAGCTTACAAAACCACACAAGTTTTCTAACACAATCTTTAAATTGCACAAATTCCCCAAATCGCTCTTACATATGCATTACTGAACAATTTAAAAATCTTTACATTCAAGAGCTTTATTGTTTTAAGATTACAACAAAAGGAGGGAGGATACTTCTTGCTCTTTGTACTTTCATAGCGTTAACCCCTGTTAGAATCGATGTTCAGAAAACAAAGGGTTTGGCTAAAGCATACATTTTCTAGAGTATTATTTTTAGCTTGCTTAACGCTGAAGGAATTCACTACAAGCTCTCCATGGCATGGAACAACGTTCCCACCAGTCTCTCTGTTACAAATTAATGAAAAGCTGGCTACTCATTCTCTGCCTAAAGGCATCTACCATGCATCATAAACTTCAGTCATGGGCACAGAGGAGCAGACCAGGGTACAAGCTTACCCAAAGAGTCCAAAGGAAGCTCTCTGCTTCACATTCATTGCAGCAAGACGATCTCTCAAGCCTTCTACACAATTAATTCTCCTGTTCTCTGCTCTTCTCTCATTATCAGGCTTCTCCAAAAGCATCACACATTCAGAAGAAATTGAGAAGTTCTCTGATCGTCTTTAAAGCACAGTATGCAGGACAATCACAAGTATTTTTAACAGCCACACTCCACCACTGAAATGGTGAGTTTGAAGGAAAAACAAGAATCAAGCTTTTGCAAAATCACATCAAAAAGACTCAGTGGTGATCTCTGCATTAAAAGCCCTGCTCTAAACAAAACCTATAAAGCCTTTTAGCTGTGTACTTTGGAACAATGCCTAGAAAAAAGGCTACAAAGAACCCCCCACCCAAACCACTGCTCTTTGACTGGTATTTATCAACAGCAAAGCAAATATAAAATTATAATATGAAATCACTTGGCTACAAAAGAAAAAAAAAAACCAAAACACTAAAGCAACAACAAAGATGTTATATATTCTAAGTAAATTTTTAAAAAGTGCTAAACTCTGGTTTAATTCAACTGTTCCTGCTTGTGTCAATGGGAATAACTGACACAAGCTATTACTGGCTACTATAGCACAATTTAATTTGGAAAAACTGAAAATACTTATATACAGTTTTAATACTACACTAAATTTGAGCTATTTGGCCTATAAACCTTGCCAGTCAGATTTCTCTGTTTCTAAAGAAAAGGGACATTTTACAATTTAAAACAGAGAAGAGCCAAGGGATTGTAATAATCTAATTTAAAGATAGTGTGAGTTATAAGATAATAGTACAAGTGATTTAGTTAAAAAAAAATAATTTACATCATCATTTATGATCACTAAGCTGGAAAGCACTGGCCTATCTGCCAAAACCTGTGGTTTTCTTTTGAATTCCACAACTCAAAAACAATGCTGATAAATGTGCAGAGGAAAGATTCGTAAAACATTTTCCCTTAAGTTTAGTATTTCATAGCAGGCCACATACTGGCCCCACCTTTCACCTGCCAACCTGGTCTTTATTCTGCTCTCCAGGATAGTCTTTTCTTAACCCAGTTCAAGTTCTTCTAGCTATGCAGCTCCAAATAACACATAGTACATGCTGACACGCTCTAGCACAAACTTGCAACTTCTAGTGTAGAGCTGCAAACTACACATACATAGTATCCTCCATGCAACTAGCAAGCTGTAAGAACATACGAGTCATCCAACTGATCCTTCTCACCATTAAGGCTCCTAATACAATATATGGAGAAATCACACAAAACAAAGAGAGATATTTCATCAGCTTTTGGAGGAGTGAAGTCTGAATTATTTTAATTAAAATTTATAGTGTTTGTCTGCTAATGGAAAGCATGAATCTGAAATAAACCCTTATACGGTAAAGAATTCCTCAGCTACAGAAAACTAATTAAAGCAAGTAGTTCCATGAGCTCTGCTACTAACAAAGCTTATTTTTGTCAGATTTGTGCTTCATAGTTGATCAAGACTTCTGCCAGGATGTTTTTACAGTCCCTCCTCCAACTGGCCACCGATTTTTGTAAAATAGAGGTACCCTGTTAGCTTTGAGAATTTTGCCTTTCCGTCCATGGCTGAAATCAATCAACTGAAAAAAAAAAATTACATAGAGAAAGAAGCACCTATAGATCCCAACCTAGAAATCTAACAGCTAAGGGAGGGCAATGCCTTGTAACAAGGCTGCACAAAAAACACCCGCTGGCAGGAAGGGCTATGTCCCACCACCTCACGCTCAACACGCTCGCATTTGGCAGCGCTGCAATGCCCAGCCCTTCCCACTACCCACCACTCCCTAACCCTCCTCACCGCATAGCGCTACTGTATGTTCCAAACCTGCCACAATGCTACACCCATACTGTCCTTTCCACTACTGTATGCCCAAAATACCCTCACTCCTTTGCGCAAGGCCATAACGGTGCAGCATAGCCAAACGGGGAGTAACACAGCATTTGATAAACTGCAGACAGGCACGTATGGTTGGTTGATGGGCAAAGAGCAAGGCACAACTGGACTGCTAGGGCACTGGGAGGGAATCCACTCACAGGCTCAACGCATTGGGTCGCTGCTCAGATCCAATTCACGATCAAGTAAACGGATGGACTTTTTTTGGAACTAAAACCAAATGTTTGGTATTTAAAATTCTAAAGTAAGTACATTCCTATTTAACTGAAATTTTACAAAGCATCTTGTTTCTCAGCCTTGCCAGCTGTTCATCAACATGTTTCTCAAAGTAAGATGCTATAATAAGATTGCCTTCATTATTCTCAAATTTTTATAAAAAAATAAAAGGAAAAAACATAAAAATAGAGCTATTACAAGTGCTTTTAGCAACAAAAATGCCTATGGAAATATCTTTCAACAAATAATAGTATTCACCATTAATAACTATGTACAGCATACAAAGGGAGGAACTTCAGTAATATAGTACTTGTGGAAGTTATCATCACTTTCAGAACTACAATTTGGTTCCTCCTTAATTCATAGATGTCACCTAACCTATAATATATGAGCATAGGCATGAACCAGCCTTCACAGAACCTTGGTTAATTAAAGAAATCTTAACTCAGTTCTACTGGTGGCAAAGTGAAAAAAAATTAGTGCCTTGGCCACAAAGTAGATGGTGGTGCTTTCAGAGTGTGGTGATGACTTTTCCACTGGAGCACTGTCAAACCCTCCAAGACCAAAATGACTTGAAGTCTTCAGCAAAGAAGAAAAAATTGCCAAGGAGAAGAGCACAGAGAAGAGCACATCAGGCAGAATGACTGATGTGTGGAAAAGTCAACAAGGAACCATTTCTCACACCAAAACCTAGCGGGCAGCCCACGAAATGGTAGATGTGCAACAATCAAGGAAATGCTTTTTCTTCACAATGTATACTAGAGTTATGGAATCACTGGACACAAGCAAGACATTGGACACATACAATGCACAAATGGACTCAAAAAAAGAACTAAATTCTTGAATGACAGACCCACTGCTGGTTATTTAAAACACAAATGCTTGAGTGCAACCTTTAGCTGAGGAGGTCCCTAAACCACTAATTAAGGGACCTAACCATGGGAAAGAATCACTGTATCTACTTCATGCATTTCTTACGTTTTTCTCCCCAGACATCTTTACTAGTGGCCTTTGGAGAGAGTATGGAACTAAATGGACACTTGGCCTGACCAGAACACGGCTATTCTTCTGTTCTCATGAAATACTGGAAGACATGCCAAATACCAGATGAAGGCAGACAAACGAACAGGCACAAAATGTACGCAGACATTAGACTCTTATTCCCCTCCCAGCTCACAAACAGCATTAATCACCATTTCTGCAAACAGCATGATACAATGTAAGACACAACAGATTTGGACAGAGTCATGTATAATTATTGTGAGAAACAAAAATTACAAATGAGAAAAATTATTTTACCTCTCTCATATGTGTGATTTCATTCGCTACTGGGAAACAAGCCATGATCCATGGCCAACTCTCAAACAGGAAAACAAATTAGGTACAACCAGATTTAAAAGCTGAGGCTGTATTCTCCAAAGAGGTTAAATATGCCGGTCTACTTTTAGAAAGCTTTTCTAATTCAGTGGAAGTCAAGACTGGACAGGTGGACCCTGTACCTGAGGAATGCCTCAGTGCAGTGCATAGATCCTGCCCACTATAATGGGTGAGAAGTCATTTACGCCAAGATTTCTGTCCCCTTCGTGTCTTAAATGTTACTTTTCTTTCGGTTAATTATTAAATTTCCATCAAGATCTACAGTTCCTTCAGATTTATCTGCAAGTCTGTAAACTGACAAATCAAATCCAGATACACAGGAACAGGGTGGATTATGTAGTGTTTTGTGGGTTGGTTGGTTTGTTTTTTAGTGTTACAGTACTTATTGTATAAATGATAATGCAAGAAGAAGAATTACGTACAGAGAAATTTTTCACAACTTTTTCTAAAAATCAGAGTTATATTAAATCTGATATCCTTTCTATTGGGAAAACAACAAACCAACTAAGATTTAATTTTGTCATAACCTCTTTATCATGAAATAGGATTTGCTTCTTTTCACAGAATTTGATGCCCAAATTCTATTCAATGCTATGCTCAACAGCCACCAGGAATAACAATAATACTTCAGCCTGAAATACTAGCATATACTCAGATGCCTGTAGCAACTGAGATTCCCTGATCCCCAGTTAGGTGACATATGAGAACCTGTTCCTTCCAGTAAACCAAAATGAAATCAAGAGGACAACAGTTTTTGTACGACTACTTTAGTTATTAAATCATAGAATCATAGAATGTGTTGGGTTGGAAGGGACCTTTAAAGGTCACCTAGTCCAACCCCCCTGCAGTAAGCAGGGACATCTTTAACTAGATCAGGTTGCTCAGAGCCTCATCAAGCCTGGCCTTGAATGACTCCAGGGATGGGGCCTCCACCACCTCTCTGGGCAACCTGTTCCAGTGTCTCACCACCCTCATTGTAAAGAACTTCTTCCTAATGTCTAATCAAAACCTACCCTGCTCTAGTTTAAAACCATTGCCCCTCGTCCTATTAAGGAAAGATAAGGCGGGAAAAAGACCCCATCCAGATTGGTCCAAATGGCTGAGAGTGCCTCGATCTTCTTTGGACAGAGTTAACCTTACTCCCATGATTACCAATCCTTCCTGTTGGTTCTGGTCACAATCAAGTCCACTGAAAAAATATACCACCTTATTCCTCTCTGGCATAAGATTTTTCCACATGAATGCTCATTCCTGAGGAGCTACACTTTGTTTCAAGAGCCTGTTAGTTTCCCTTTACTCAAGTTGTTCCTATACCAGTAAAACTATAGGAGGAGCCAGAAGAGACTTCAAAAGATCATCTTACGTAATTCCTACTGTGAGATACAATCAGGTATAGTTAGATCCTCCTTGTGACTTTTTTGTGTCTAACCTGTTTCTGGAAATCTGTAATCTCAAAAGCTATTCCACAACATCTATTTCAGTGCCTAACTATGCACACCAACGAGTTATTGAGAATATGTAAAGGGCTAAATCACATAATAGCTGCAGGGTATTAGGCAGCTGCCACAGAAACCTGCATACTTAAGACAGTTCTTATGTTTCTATTATCCTTCTCAAGTCTTACCACTTTTTCTCTGCCCTCCTCTAATGGAGGATAGTATCTCCTACAAAGCTTTTCATTTACCATGAGATGTCTCTCCCACAACCCTTGTTTTTTTTGTGTGAGATGAAACAAAAGTCACTTTCAAAATCTTCTTGCAGTTCATATTATCAAAGCACTTTATTACAGCTGCTTTCTTAAGACACACTCCAAGATGTCTGCATCCTTTAAAAAGAAAAAAGGAAAACAGAGAAAGAGCAAACGGAGAAAAAGAAACGAAGAAAAGAGCTAATATCCCTAAATTGCACACAGTCTTCTACCTGAGTCCTCATCAGTGCTAAGCAGAGAATAACAGCTATGTCCCCTCTTACATTGCTTGTTCACACATCTCAGATTACATTTGTCCTTCAACTATGAATCTCAGTTTTTTGTTGGCTACACTACTTTAGCTTTTTGTTCCTCTTTCAACACTTATGCAAAACATAGCAGGTTGCACTTACCTTTTGGAATTTCAGCTTGTCATGTTTAGACTGTCCCTCCGAATTGACAGGACAACTGCTTTTCAACCAATCTTTTTCCCCACATGGGATCCCTTTAAGTTTCCAGTGGAGGCACAGGACCCTGTGTAGTGAAGTTAGGCCTACAGGTAATAGGCTTGCTTCTGTTAGTTACCCTTCATGACTCCTTCTAAGAAACCAGTGGATTCACAGGGTCTGCAGACCACAGCTTGAAAGTCATTTACCATCACCACTCTGAAATTGTCTTGAATTTCAACATGCTAATAATGCAAAATCCCAGCTTGCTATTGTCCACAAATACATTCTCTGTATTCTACTAGCCAAGTGCCTAATAAAAATACAGAACAAAACACAACAGAAGATACACTAGACCTATCTGAAATGCTCTCTCAATTGTCAGTGAACCATGAACAGCTATGCTTGGAGATGTTTTCTTAATCATTTGTGTGTTTGCTTTGTAACAATTTCATGTGGAGTTCCCCAGCCATTTTCTATGAATGATATGTAAGATAGTGTCAAGAATATCACATGCAGTCACTGCACGAAAAAAACAACTATGCAAAGATACCACATCCATCTACCGCTTATCTTTTATCTACTAAGCTAGCTATACTTCCAAGGAAGGAAATTAAAATTCTCTACCGGTTTGATTTTGATAAATCTATACTGTCTGCTTATCAATTTTATTGTCCCAAAGGTGCTTATAAAGCAACTGTTTAATAACTTGTTAAAAAATGTGTGGGGATTAAGTTTTCATTTACCAGTTTATAATTCCTTTCCTCTTTAAGTTTTTATTGACTGGCTTACAATTCCCTTCATTTTACCCAGCAGCTTTAAAAAAAAAAAATAAAAAATACATGTAGAAGGAAAGAAGTAGGGAGTCTAGTTTTACATTTGTTTTTCCCCAGACCTCTAAAGAATCTCCTCCTCTCTTCCCAAAGACTCTCTGAAGATTCGGACTAAAGGATCTCTGACAAAGATGAGAAGGATAATGCTGATTTTTTGGTTTAGCAACCTCCCAGTTCTTACCTGAGCACAGAAAGCTATTAAAATCAGTGAAGGAGCACGGTAAGTTAACCACACAGGAGCTTACATAGTACGCTGACATCTCTGGAGAGGACAGAGAGGAAAATGATGAGAAACGGACTTTACTAAGGGCTATTCTTGGCCATCTAGATTAAAAAAAATTCACTAGTTTGCTGCCTGAGGGGATATCAGTGGGTCAATTTTAAAAAAATAATAAAGATAGTAGGAAAAAAAATAGTCTAAGCCACTAACCATATTGCTTACCTTCAAAAGCCTGTTGAGGGGCAATAAAACAGACTGGTTAAACAGATGTTTAAGAGCGCACTTCTGAACACCTTAGTAAGCCCCTTTGGCCAGATTTGGTAAGCAGGGGCCTGCTTGGATATCGGCTGCACTGCTGGGAAAGTGCAGGAAGCCCATGTCTCCATCGTTCCAGTCTAAGGCACTCCTTATTGCTATAGCAGGAGACTATTGTGCTAATGGAAATCCCCTGTTAGCTCTCAATTGCAGTCAGCTCTGTCTCCTTCCTGACAAGTTTTCCCAAAACATGAGTGCCTAGAAAGGCCTGTAGTTAAGAAATTCTCCATAAGGTTGGGAAGCAGCTCACACTGTCAGGGACAGGAGAGGCACAAGCCACTCTGATACCCTGCCAGGACACAGAAAGCATAGCAGGAATATCGAGAAGGCAGTCTTTTTTTCTGTACCTGACTTGAAGTAAATGGAAATGTCAGCTTACCTAGAAGGTAGGCTGAACACTGGATTCAGCATGTGAAGAAGACATTGCTCCACTAATATGTGTTGTTATGCACTAATCAGCTAAAGCAGGCTGCCAGTACTGCCAGAAACAACCCTATTGTAAGTGCAGTAATTTAAATATTGGTCACAATAACCTACTTGGCCTTCCAGGCACATCAAAAGGTACTTCTCTTTTTTTTTTTTTTTCAATAGAGGAAAAATAAGAGAAGAAAAGAGAAAAAATAGAAGGAAGAGGAAGAAAACCAAGGAAAAGAGACAGCGATCAAAAAAACATTTCCTCAGTTTACACAACACAGATAATTTCTGGCATTTATGTACTCTGGTTCCATTCTCCACCAATGCCAGCTGCCACTACAGATGCTGAGTGAGGCTGACTACATGCATTGTAGGTTCAAACCTACCTGTAATCCAGAAAGTATAACAGTACAGTCACTCTCTTTACCAGGGGTAAAACCCCATGGGGAGAGGAGCCCACGCTGGAGCAGGTTTGCTGGCAGGACGTGTGACCCTGTGGGTGACCCATGCTGGAGCAGTTTATTCCTGAAGGACTGCACCCCATGGAAAGGACACACACTGGAGCAGTTCGTGGAGGACTGTCTCCCATAGGAGGGACCCCACGCTGGAGAAGGGGAAAAGCGTGAGGAGGAAGAAGCAGCAGAGAATGTGTTATGAACTGATCACAACTCCCATTCCCCATAGCCCTGTGCTGCTCAGAGAGAGGAGTTAGAGAAATTGTGAGTGAAGCTGAGCCTGGGAAGAAGGGAGAGGTGGGGGGAAGGTGTTTTACGATTTGGTTTTATTTCTTATTACCCTATTCTGATTTTGACTGGCAAAAAAATAAATTATTTTCCCTAAATCGAGTCTCTTTTGCCCATCATGGTAATTGGTGAGTGATCTCCCTGTCTTTATCTTGACCCACAAACCTTTTGTCATATTTTCTCTCCCCCTGTCCAGCTGAGGAGGGGAGTGACAGAGTGGCTTTGGTGGACACCTGGCAGGCTCAACCAACCACACAGTAAAATATCCATAATTGTTCTTTTAGTTTGGTCAGCTTGAGGCCTGTGATATTATTGGTGCAGAGCTACTGCACAATTTCAGTTTGCCATCTTCAATGCATATATGGGACTCAAGCAAATAGAAGGCCTCATACCTTCTCTATGCTGGCAATACAGTGATGTATGTATCTCATTAGACAGTAGAGCACTAAAACAGTTAAGAGACTTACCGAAAACCCAGATAGAAGAATTGAATACTAGTATACTAGAGAGAACATATATGCATGAAGGAGGATTGTATCAGCACATTTCTTATTCCTTACTCCTCAGAAATGTGCACATTTCATTAATTAAGTTCAGGATTTGAAATGTTTGTTTTTTTTTTTTTCCAGCAGTAACTACTTACACCTTATCATTCAACAAAGACTTGGATGAAATCAATCATGCCTTTACCATGACATCTTACAGTCATTCAGAGGCACAGCTGGCAAGGATTTTTGATCCACATTGGCAAACATCAATTTAGGTAAGCAGGAATCCTTCTGTTCAAAAATTCATTTGATCTGATTTGGATCAAAATTTTACTGAACAGGAAGAGGTCATAATACCTATATTGGACTTCAAACACACTGGACTGAAATCGAACAAATTCTTTTTGATTTATAAAGTTATATATTAGCAGAAAGACACCACTTTTCACAGAACATGGCAGTTGAAGGAATTAGACTGGACAGTCTCTTACTAGTTTAAGAAAAAGAGAGACATACTGACTGGCTGACTCTGACGGATCCTTTGTTCGGGAGCGATGTGCTTCCACTGTGCTTCCTTGCTGTGTGTCCACGTACACGTCACACTGCCTCGTCTGGTTCCTTCAACTATTCTGTACAGAACTAAAGGTAACACAGGGATGAGCTGTAACACACCTGTCTAAAGCATACCATGAAGAAAGGCAAGCCAAATGTCTAATTAAATTAATAGCTGTCTTTCTAGTAATTTAAAAATATGCACCTACTATTCACATGACAATAAAACCTCCTGGAAAAGAAAAAGTGCCTTGACCCACAGCCCATTCCATGTTTTCCCCTTCTACAATATATAGCTCTTCATTATGTATTTGTTTGCACAGGACTTAAATAAACACTTTGTTTAAATAAATCCTTCAGTCTAGAAGGATGGTTTATAGCTCCCGGTTTAAACAATTACAGTGGTGCATACTTGACCAATGGATTGCCTTAGCAGACCCTAACAATTCACAAACTTCCAGAGGAAACACAGAAACAAAAATGCCAGTGTTTGAACTAAACAATGGCAAACTGAAGAGCAAGCATCAGCACCTAGTTTTACTTCGTAACAGTGATCCCAGTTAATTCAGTAGTACTTTTCCTATAGGTGTTCTAAAACCAGTACCAATTCCTTCTCCTTTTTAAATGCTAGGATCGTTTAGTTCAAGACAAAAACACATTTATCTGACCTGAATAGAGATGAATGTTTTTAATAAGATTTTGTCAGACAAACCTTGTTTTCATACAAGTAAAATTTATTCATTACCCCAATTAACATACATTTATGCTACATATGAAGTACAGCAAATTCATGTCATTAGAAAACTAATTAACATGTTTCTAAGGACATGTTAATTCATGTCATCAGAAAGCAAAACACGGATTTCTAAATTAGACACCTTCCCCTCCCAACCTGTCAATAAATCAGTCTCCTTCATAATTTTTTTTTTTTTAGGATCCCAGTTTTTAGTATTGTTTGGCTGTAAGAGTTCTCCAGAATAGCACCATAATTTGTTTTATCTAAGGCAAATGAATTTTATGCATGCATATGCAGTGGATATGTTATATGCTTACAAAAATAAACCAAAAGCTGATAGCTCCCCTTCAGAAAAATAACCTATCTGTCTTCAAAAAGAAGAAAGGAATATACTTTTAATGATTTCACAATACAGCCTGGCACCATATGTTTCATTTGTGTTGAGTTTTTTTCTAGTTTTGTTTTTCTTCCCTCTTGAAGGACTAGAGCAAGCTCTATTATGCATGAATTCGGAAAGCACAAGTCAGCCAAAAGTCACAAATCTCTCAGGATAGACATGTCCATCTGTCATTTCACAGTAGGAGAACAATAGCAGCTTCAATATAGACACAACAAGCTCACACAATCCTTACACAGCCAGACAGAAAATCTGCCTTAGCTGATAGCTAGCTGCCTTTGAAACTCCAGACAGATGTTCCTGTGGAACACCAGGATCAATTACTGCTTTCTTGTTTCTGTATTTTCAAATTCCTCATTGGTTCATAGCAACCAAAATATAGTCAGTTTACTGCTTGTAATCTCTACAGAGCTTTGGGAAAATCAGATTTCAGAGGAAACAGAACAAGAAAGATAGAAGCAGAGTATACTAGTCTTTAATCTGCATTTTTTCTGCTGTTGGGGCTTATTTTAGAAGTAAGCAATCCATAAAGCTTGACAAAGACTGTGCTTGTATTCCTACAATGATCTTCTAGAACTATTCTCAGCAGCCTCCAATGGTCTTCTCCATAAATCTGTGTAACAGACAGCATATTGCATTGCTTCTCTACTGTTGAAAAAAAAAAACCAGCCTTTATTTTTTTAATGATTTGTTTTGCATCTGTAGATCTCAAAAACAAAAATTCTAGACAGAAAAAAAATTATTTGTAAAATGCCCTAATTCAATCTTTAGGTGGCTAAACAGGAAAATTGTCAAAGCACTGGTTGCAATTCAAGTAAAAAAAAGTGTTACTGATAACACTCAATCAATTTACATGTCTAAAAATAATCTCACCAGGCCCATCTGTAAAACTTTTGTTTCAGTAGTATATGTTGTTTTTTTTTCCCTGACAATCAGTCTCACTGGGTTTTGTTTACAGCAAATTTGCAACACTGGCTCCTTCACAGTTCCCACACTTTTCAGAAGTAAACAAATGGCTCCTTTTAAAGAACAGAATAGTGCTGGTGTCCTGTGCCCTACTGTAAAATTCGCCTCATTGAGAATATGCTTCTAAACAAAGTCTGACTCTTAGCAATTTAGGACACACTGGAAGTATAGGCCTTGGAGTACCTTCAGAAGTCAATGTTGGGATTTAAAACTAAGCAAACCCCAAATTAAGCAAAAGAATCTCAAACATGAGATAACTCTACAAGATGATTTTTGTTCAGGAATGCTATCACCTGCATTTCCTTTTTTCAAGGAACGCAAAGACAGAGAATGGTGACTGTCCATGCAAAGAGACAAAATAAAGAAGCTTGGGAAGGAGCAACAATAAAATGCTCAAAAGACAAAGATGGAATGGAAGTATATGCATACTACTGATAGAAATTATGCTTTATATAACCTTTGAATTCCAAGGTTTCATTTCCAAAATTTACCTGTGTCTCTCCAGATATCGGATGTAAAGCTCTCCTTGCCAAAATCATTCCCCTTTTTGAAAACATAGAGCAAATTAATTTTCTTTTGACATTCCACAAAGATGTAGTTCAGTCCCACCTAACTAGCAAGAACAATTAGTCATGCATTAACTCTTAGTCCTTTAAAGTTTTCTTGAATAAAAAGTATCTCAAATCCCAAGTGACAGTATGTATGTCAGAGCAGTGGGAAAAAAAGGCAAGGAAAACTCTTTTAGAGGGGCCTTGTTTTAGTTTGGTTTTGGATGGCAGGGGTTGTTTGCTTTCTCATCTGTGTTGAAGCCTGGAATAGCCTGAAGCCACGGATAGCACAGATTGAGCAGGAGTAAGAGTGCAGCTGGAAAAGTCAAAAGCTAACACCGAATCCAATTCCTCATCGTTAAGCAACAGAACAAGAGTTAAACCCACCACAAAGGAAAATTAAATCAGAAATATCTGCTTTTCACTTCTACCCAGATCTTGTACATCACCCAGATCTTGTACATCACCGCTTTTTGTGAAGCTGCATCATACTACATAAATCCTGTATTATCCAGTAAGAGGTGCTTTCCTAAATAGCACATTATTTTAAGCATATCACAATTAATTTCTCATTGTGCAAAATACGCTATGTTCTACGTACTACACTCTAAAAGGTCAATTTCCATTTTTTAGTGAGATAACTAAGCTGACTTAGTTGATGCAAACTTATCCGTTAAAGAAAATAAAATTTTAGGTAAAATTACAGTTTTCCTTTTTTCCTTACATAAAGGATCTATTAGAACAGGATCTGTGCCTCCAGGAAGCAGAGGAGAGAAACAGTCTTCAGGTGTGGACATACAGTGCACTGTAAATACGCATCTCCCTCCCCCATCTGCTCTTTTCCCCTCCACTTTTCTCCATCTCCTCTGCTCCCCCAGAAATTAGATATACTGATAACATCTGCAGTAAGACCAAAACTGGAAAAGGAAAGTGCACAATACTGAACTAGCACTTGACAGACAACTAGATCCTTACTCAAGTTGTATAACTGTTCAGGGCAGAAAGTTCCTAGAAGAGTAAATATTCATATTAAAATGAAGGAGAGCAGTATTCAAATTAATACAAGAGAGTGAATGGCTGTAAGAGTTACAAGGAATGATTTCATGATTTAGAAACATTTATTTTTCCTTGGAAAGTGCTCAAATTCAAATAAAATCTCCCAGTGGAGATGCAGTAGATCTCAAGATACAACAAGACATGAGAAAGTGTTGGGAGAAATGAAGTCACAATCTATAAACTGCAGGGCTGGAACAGAATTTGTACCTGAAGGAACAATTTAATGTTCGGATCCTTGCAAAGAATACTTTTCTTGCATGTGTTAATATCATCAGTATATCATCATCATACTTTTGTCCAAAACTCTCACAAAAAGTCATTAAGATTATGCTTCGTATGTTTAATGTGGTATTTAACTGCTGTACTTTACATAAACCAGTACAACACTTGTTGACGTCTTTCTGGACCCTAGCTCAGCAACGTACCACATCATCCAAACACTCCTTTTAAATCCACACAAACCCAGACCAAAGCCTAATATTCACACCAGGAGACTCCTTCTAACAAGGTACATTTGCAAAGCCGCCATGTTTTGTTAAACAAACCAAAGAGCAACGAGTTCTCCAGTCAGAAAGGTATAAGCAGAGTCAGCGCCAGTCTCGCAGGCCTATCTTCTGTTCCATTATGGGTGACCACTGAAATGATGAGTAAAATTAAAAAAATCTTATCCAAATACAGCTTTTAAAAAAAGCTGGGGGGGGGGGTGGGGGGTGTGTGGACATGACAGACGGACAAAAAACCCCACCAGTTCCCATTGTGTTCTCACACACTGGCTGGCAGAACAAAATTATCATTTGCAGTTTCCAAATGCAAAGAGATTGATCACAAATCCATCGGCAGGACTCGTGATGCGCTACATACTTCCACCCCACTGCAAGAGCCGCTCTGCCCACCGGCACCATCATACAAGCACTGGTCCCTCTTCCTTCATGTAAACCCAAGAAGGCTGTGGATAGTTCACAAAGACAAGGGAAACTTTGGTTCCCCTGGCACAGGGGAATCGCTCTGCAGGACAAGAATAACTGAACCTTTCATAACAAGTATTGACATCCTCACCAGCACACGCCTGCAATATTTGTGTAGGCAAGAGCAGTGTGATACCTCAGTGAGCAGCGGGTAAATGGAGCAGAGCCTTGAATGACCTTTGCCTGAACCGAATCAGGAAGATCCCTTCAAAGAGAAGTTGCCATCTACCATCAAAAGATGCAGAAGTGGATGATCCCTATAGCATGAGGACACGGAAGAGGGACACCCACAGTCACCATATAAGTAACTCAACAACCAAGTATGTCTCTGCAAGACAGCAAATATTTTGATAGGTCTCAGGAGGAGCTAGGCTTTGTTTCTGTGATACCACTGACTCCTCACTGCCAATAACTGTGTCTTCCATTAATGTTTTTCTAGCCTTGTACCTGGAAATGCTCATCTTAGCGTGCCCAATGCCACATCTCCCAGTCACTCCTCAATTCAGGGTACTAGATATAGGGGCCACAGCACCACAGCTGTCCTTGTTGCATAAAGCACTACTTTGATTTCCAGGAACAGACCAGCTTATTTTCCTCTTTCCAAAACTAACATTACTGCTACTGTAATCCTGGAAAAAGAGATACCCGGGGGAGAATCAAACGGTAACAACAGAAGTTGTGAAAACAAAATGGCTTCCTTCCATCTGCGAAACATAACCGCTGGGGAGGGTAAAGGGAGAATGCTTTGAAGAGGAATCTCCGCATTAAGAATTTATTTAGATGTGTCAGACAGACAGTGTCCTGCTGTGCTTGTCCCCAATTATCTGGAAGTAGAAATAAGATGGGGAGCAGATTGCAAAGCTTTGATCTGAAGCAGAGCAAGGCTGGTTTCATGATTTCAGTCATGTCATGGCCTTTACAGGCAGCCAAGGCTGAGATCTGTTCCTAAAACTCTCATACATCTTATAGGCTCCTTTATCCACTGACCTCCTTTGATCAAAATGATGAGTAGCCCCTTTTGCACCCAAAAGGAAAGCAGCTGGTGGAAGAAAGTAACCCCAAGGCTGTGGTTTCAGGAGCAGCCGAACCAGTTTGAAGGTTTCTTGCCACCCAAAGGGCAAGACAACAGAAGCCTTCCCCCCTGCTGCCCTCCCTTCCCACTGCCGGGGGCCTGGCCACTCAGTTCCGTCTACCTCCCTCCTGTACACCTGCACGTGACAGGGCCTCCTAATAAGACACGACATTTAAAAGCCTGGATATTTCTTCTCTTGAGTTAGTTTGGGAAAGGGGAAGAGGAGGGCAGAGCGAGGGAAGCAGGACCCTGCTGCGAGCAGGGGTACCTCTTCTCTGGGGCCCGGGGAATCTAGACACTGGGCCTCTCTCAAGACTGCCATCTTCAAGTACCATTGGAAAATGTTGCTTCATCTGTGGGATTTTTAAACATCTCTAATTTGCCCTATCTGTAATATTTTTTTGTGTATCATTTGACAGGAGTCACGCCCACACATTGATTCTTTTTTTCTGATGACTCCAGACATCTCTGGTTTCTATTAGGACAGCAGTAGCGAGCAAATACTCGGCCTTGGTCATTGCTTGTACATGGTCAGCCATGGTCAAAAACAAACAGAAACTCTTTCAAATTTAGGAGAGACCTACCTAAAATTGTTATTAGCTTGCTTGTTTGTTTTAACTGACTGAAGGGTACAACAGTGTAACATAAAACCATATTCTTATTGAGTAACACGAAAATGGTTAAGTTTGTAGCACACTAATTCATTAAAATAAAACATCTGTAAATTAAGTAACGAGGGTATGCTAGCATTATGTGTCCTAAATATTTTAACACAGACATATTCACAGTATTTTGTGCAGTAACCAACAAATGGGTGTAGTTTAGAAATGTATGCATAAAATCATCCCATTTCAGGGACAAATTCACATTTCACAGTTTAGTTAGAAAATACAACACTTCCATATTATACCTAGTAGCTGCCACTTCATTTGTTTGAGAAAACTAAGTATATAATAATAACTGCTAATGGTTTACTGACCTACCTTTTTCAGGATACTTAATGTTACAACAAAACACAAACCTGCATCTTCCACTTCCACTATGCAAGCATCCAGGATCTCCTAGAATACACATGTATTTGAAGTAGCAGTTTAGAATTACAAGCTTAATTAAAGAGGAAGAATTTAAACGGCCTAAACTTATCCACCAGTTAACAAACTAATTTATCTGACCATATCTGGACACATATCTCATCACTTGAAGTACACCCCAAGTGATAGAGCACTTGTTGTGCCATTTTTAAATCTAGAGGGACAACGCTTTAAAAAAGTCTGCTCACATACAACTGTTTTGAACACCAGCAGAAGCTCTTTAATGGTCAAATTACCAAAAAAAATACCAACAAAACCCAACCCCAAAAATTATTTGCCTCATAGCATCTGAATACTCCTACTATAAGGAGAGTGCCAAAATGATGTCAGGGTAAACCCAGGCTTCACTACTGCAAGGGTGGATACCCTCTGAAGCTGAATTCTCTCCTGATAAGAAACATCAAGAGCTAGCCATTATGGAAAACAGACCTTTATCCTTGTAAGTGATAACAAAGTAAATTGTGACACTGGAGGAACCTCCTGTTCCAATCTAGATAAAGAAATCTGTTTTCAGATAAGATTTCATTTGCATCCTTTTTTGCAAGCAAGAGATTTGGCAAGCTCATCTCTTAAGAGGGAGGAGATTTTACCAAAAAAAACCCAAACAAAACAACCACCCTTTTATAAAAAATTTCCAAGCTTTCAAGAACAGCTCCTAGTTATCACAAATTTAACCAAAGTTCAGAATATAAATACAATAGCTCTTGAAACAGATGAGATAAAGACACAAAGGCTCCTGTAATTCTGGGATCAACAGAAATTTATGAGGTCATATTGCACAGAAAAACAGGCATATAACAAAAGCAGTGTAAGCTGGGTAACAGCATTCAATCCAGCAACGCGCATGTCTTGAGCAAACAACTGGCCACAACTAAGCAAGGAGCAGCTCAGTGGCACTCTGATGACTACACCAAGCTTCCTGAAACCTGCCTTCATTGGACCCTGTTGGAAACAGTGGGATTTTTTTAGCTCACAAGGCATTCTTCAGTTATGTTCCTTCAAGATGATCAACATCCCAAATAAAAGGGAAAAATATTTCTCTTTTTTTTCCTGGATACAACGGCCTCCTTACAAAAGAAAAAAACCTGCTCCTTTTCCTGATCAGATGCCAAGTTAACCTGATCCTTTCTTCCTAGCTCTCCATGTCAAACTCCCATTACAGGTGTTGCAAAGAAAATACGATGGGGCCCATAGTTTTAATTAATCCTCATGTGGCCAGTATACTACTTACACACTAAATACAGGGAAGCTCAGTTCTCAGTAAATGCAGGATAAATCCAAAACAGTCTCCAAGATACTCAACATTTTAAACTCATCCACAAAAGAGCTGCTTTTAAATCAAATTAGTTCACTTCCAATACAGATATATTTCTTCATCGCTAGCAAGAAAAATTCCATGGGCCTTTAGTTAACTGCATCACTTGTATTTTCAACATTATGGGAAAGAAAAAAAAAAATCAAAAAAAAAACCAAACCAAACCAACCTTTCTGTGGCAACAACATGACATACACTTAGATCCCACTACATTTCACTATATTTTCTTAAACCCAAGAGTTCAGTCAACGAACATTAGCCCCTTACAGCAAGCGTAGCCTATAAATGATCAAGCTGCAACAATCCCCACCCCACTCTAGAGGGTCAGAAAAAAATCTATTGCTTCTTAATGGGCAAAATATTTAACCAGTCTGAATAATCACTTAAAGAGAAGTTAACCCCTTGATTCCATGTGTTTAAAAATTAACATTTTCAGACTGCAGAAAGTATAAGCCAGTTAGCCTTAAAAAAAACTGTTTTCAGCCGATGTCCTTTGATGTAGAAATATATACAATAGCCTCTAGCAAATGGCAACATTTACACATGAAGTAACTTTTTTTAAGGTTTACTTTAATTATCAACTAGGAACCTGGTGGTCTGAATGCTATTTCTGATTCTTTATGATCCGAGAAAATAATTTAAACCAATTTTCTCAATTAAAGTCTTTACAGTCCTACCTTACCCAAAAAAAAAAAAAAAAAAAATCCATGAAAAACTTACCTGTTGAAACATTTGGAGTCAATTGCTGGATAAATCTCGTTTTCTCAACTAGCAGAAAGCAGAGTCTTATATTTCCTCAGGAAAGGATTACCAATTTTAGAAAACAAAATCTTGCTTTTAAAAAATCAATTTCTGAAAATCTCTTTGGAAAAACTAACATGTATTAGCACAGCTTCAAGTAAACATTCTTAAGCAAGCACAAAAAGCAAAAGATCCACTAGTGAATAGGTGAATTTCACCTTTAATCCTAGCATGTTTAAGAAAAGCAAGATTAATTCCCTTTGATCTATGGGCAGTCAGAGATAGCAAGCCGTATATCTTCCACTGATTTTTTACTGGAGCCATTGGTTTTCAGCTCCTTGGAAATAATCAAGCCTTGAATTTGAGGAATGTCTCATGGTGATAAACAAAGGATACAGCACATCACATACTTCCAAAATATGCTAGCAAATACCGCCTATTTCCCTTTTTTTCTGGTGATACTGAAATTTTCAAACACAGCTGGTAATTAGGTGTGTAAAGTTAACATCAAGTTGCTTATGCTGGCACCTAAAATTAGAAGTGAGAGGAAGCTAGCTTCTGAAATACAAATGTAAGGAGGAAGCTAGCTTCTGCAATGCAAGTCTAACAAGACAATGGGGCAGCAGCCAGCCTGCCCACCCGCCCCACAGCACTGACAGCTCAGCAGTTGGCTTTTTGTTGGGCTGGAGAGTTTCTTTCACCGGTGTCAAAACATGGGCGCTCTTCACACACAGACCTGTACCAGAAGCCCAACACCTGCCGCTACCACCCAGTTGCAGATAACAACCCGAAATTCTGCTTAAATCATGAGATGAATGTGATGCTTTACACTCCCTAGACGCTTTGGACATTTTCTATTGTTCATATCTTTAAGAAATCACCTAAAACCAGTCATGCTCCTAAGCACAGGCACCAGAAAGAGTAACTCCCACCTCCTGACTGCAGGCACCAGATAAAAAGACACACAGAATCAGGTTTCTTCAACCATTTTCTCCTTCCTCCTGGGCCTCTGATTCTCAGCATGAGTGGCTCAGCTTCAGTAAGAGAGGAAAATCCTCCAACTCCTCTCCTTTGGACAATTCTGTGTCCTGGTGGTGAGGACGTACCACTCAGCTGGGTGACCGCACATTGGTCCCCGCAGCTTGCAGAGAGACGTGAATATAGGTTATGCATTTTCCCTGCAAACACCCTAACCAGCAGGCAAAGGGCACTACCTCTTTAACCAATATGCTGTCAGACTGCAGGGCAGGGCACAGATCTTTTAGCTACATGTTCTCAGAGATGGTAGAGATGACCAGCACCCACCAGCCAGGTACCTCCGCTCCAAAGGTAGGCAGGAGATGAGCAACACTTCCATGGGCTAATTCTGCAAGCCTCCAAGTTCCCTTGGAGATCTCCAGTTCTCTCTACTGACTCTACAAACATTGCAGGTGTTAAGCTCAGGTAACATGAATCAGGTGCTGAATTTTTTAGCTCTACATGGGATTTGTACATGGAGTTGCTTTGAAATTATACCCAGCATTTTTATGACTTAATATACTGGTATATCAATTTCTGGCAGAATTTTAAAGCAAGCCATTCTGAAAACAAATTTATGGAAGAAAAATGAGTCAAGGGAGAGAAAGACTCAGTTTCCTTTTACATGCATGACTCATTTTAATTATCGTGTAGGCAGATCAGTTAATTGCTAGAAACAACTGATCGTTCACTCTTTTTCTTCTTAGGCAAAATTGTCACTGCATACTCAGACTGAAAAATCGTAACATGAACTAAAATCAGACCTTGTTTGATATTTCTAGCATTTTGCCTTTATTTTGCATTTTTCCTCTATTTTCAAACTATTGTTTTTGCAAAATAATGGTAAGTTTACATTGCTCGGGAATATTTTTCATTTGCTTTTTTATCATCTGAAATCAGTTACCTCATCTAATAAAGCACTGTACCATCTATTTCTTAAGTTAAGTATCCAGATGTGTCTCTAGAAGTTTATATTTAAATCAATATATTATGAAGGCTTTATTTCACAGCATAACTCAGTATACAGGATTTTCTTCAAAGCACTACCTCAGATCAAGGTTTGTTATTTTAGAATACCATAGAGGATCTCAAGCAAACCTAATTTGGCAGGGAAGGGCAAAAAAGACAAGAATTTTAATTGCTTTTTTGGGTTGAGTAGGTTGGGGGGGGGCAGCGGGGGGTTGGGGTTTTTTTGTGAAACAGCAGAAGTCACGCTAGAAAGAAAAGACTTAAAAATCAAATAGAGACTTGGTGACATGGCAAGTGCCATAGTGAGATCGTGCCAAAACCAGCACCAATAATAGACACACAATGGAATGACAATGACAAAAGCTCCAAAAAAGGTATCTTTCCTTCTGTCCTGGAGGAGTTGTGTACTGCAGCTGGGAAGACAACTTTTTTCCAAGAAATCAAATACACATGTTGGTGTTTCAGACTGGAAATAAGACATGGCAGGTATAAATAAAGCAGTCCCCCAGCTGCCACAGTTTATTATTGAGGAGTAATATATCTAGAGAAATTATTTGGATTTACCGACGTTCTCAATTACATCCAGGTCTTCAAGAATGTACTGTTTCACACAAGTCTCCAAAAGCGTTCAAGCTTGTGAGGGGGAGGAACTGTAGGCCACAAGTTGCTGCCAAGGTAAGCACCAGTGGGGTCCATCAGGCCAACTAAACATGGTGATACTGCACCTACGTGTAGGTGACTGTGCTGCAGGAAGGACTATCCCAAAACAAGCTCACCAGGGTAGAAAGCACACCCAGAGACAGATTGGCTATCCCAAGTGACATGAAAGCAGTGCTGCAGCTCAGCCAATTTCAGTCGCCACTAATGGGTTTTTTTTGGTTGGGACTTTTTCCTAGAGTTCTCAAAGCGCAACACCTTAAGGGACTTTAATGTTCACCAGTACTGTATGGCGCACAGACTAGCCCAGAATCTGACATGTGAAAGGCATGATTTTGCCAGATGGCCTCCATGCAAATACACACAGCCAGAAATATAGCTAATCTTCTCACCAGCAAGTGAAACAGATTCATACTTTAGGGAGCTAGAAAGGAAGGATTGCTATGTAACTCAAGCCATATGACTTACTTGAAATAATTCAGTGTTGAATTACAGTTTATTTTTCAGGGGGAAAAAAAGAGTAATCTTGATTCTAGAATTGCCCATAACTTTCTTACTGACACCCTAAACAAAATAAATACAATATAGGACAGAGTTCTCAGTGCACTCTAGCTTTCTCTGTCTCTTTTCTGGTCACAGTCAACATCATCTTTGATTCACGGACATAACTAGCGTATTCCAGTAACAGTTATACTAGTCACAAATACATGATACAATGTCTGTATTGTCTATTTGCAGACAGAGCACCTCATTTTTAACAGCCAGGAATCATACTAGTCCTTTCTGGGCATACTGCTACGTTGAGCACTTATGTTGAGCTGATAATCTGCTGCGATCCTCTATTCAGAGTTGCCACATTTGGCACAGGTCGTGTCCATGGGTGTTATTCATGTTTCCTATCAGGATGACTTTGACTTCAGAGCTACCACTAACCAGATTCAGCCTACCAACCTATCCACATCACTGTCTCTTTCTGTTATTTGTCATTCCACTAATTGCTGTATGTCATTGCCAGGGAAAATAATGATTTTTCCGTCATTAGTGATTTTTAAATTCACATGGAATGTTCTTTTTACGTTGCAGCTCAAAGAAGAATTAATTCAGAAGTGTCCCAATGCCTCCATTGCCCAGGAAGTCAGGCTGCCTGACCACTGGGATCCTTTCAGGCCTTGCAAGCTCTGGCTTTGTGACTCTTCAGAGCTTGGCAGGGGTAATGAGATTTTTGTTTTAAGTCATCAATAAAAAGATCAGTGATGAGCCAGAAGCTTATCTGCAGACTCAGATGAACAATGACAACTCCATATTTACAGTTACATTAGGCACCTGTCATTTAGCCAGGTCAAAGCTGATGCTTTGATTTTGCATTGTTCTACTTCATGAACCAAAACGGATGTTGAAAGGTTAAATACTTGACGTAAGACATTACACCTTTACCTGTCAGCCAAAGTTGTCACTTAATGTAAAAACATTATCAAGTTGATTTTATCAGATAAATTTTCCACAACCCCATATCAGTAGTATGAGTTTTATACACTTCTTCCAGCGCCTATTAATTCAATCCCATCATAGACAGCACAATGTCCTATCCTAAAGCCTGGCTTTCCAGCATTTCCATACTACCCATCCAGCACCTGGAAAAGGCTGAGTGTGGTTTTCAGGTAGCACCCACTGCTTGAGGAGCAAAATATTGCTGCCTACCACAACGTAATGCAGGGGGTCAGGCTGTAGCTGCTGACCATGCAAAAGGAGCCACGGAACGTTTCTGGTGTACCACTGTCCACCACCATCAACCTGCTCTTACCTCCTCAGGCTGCAACAGCAATGTGACTGTTTGGGTCTGACAGGGCAGACCACCCGCCCGTCCGTCCACCCAGCTGTCTTCCTAACCTTTCCTCTCCAGCAGCCTGTAACAAAACCCAGATCCAGCCCACAAGTCCATGTTGTACAACATTAAGTCATCACATGTAATCTAATAAACTAGAGACAAAACACTGATGTCATATTCTAGTCTCTGAAACTTCTCCAGAATTAAAAAAAAAAAAAAAAAAAAAAAAAAAAAACCCAAAAATCAACAAACAAAAGCTGGGAGGAGAGGTGGTAAGGACAGGGATGTAAACAGCATTAACAGAGCAGAGAACTCACTACTCAGCTTTTCTTTGCACTTGCTTTGGCCCTGGTAGTTTTAAAGGATGCTGTTTAACTGCTGGCATTACTGGACTGGAATCTGTTTTATTACAAACCTGTGAAAAGAGCTACAGTGTCTCTTCTAAACACTGAAAAGCACTAACAAAATCCTTGCTGGTTTTGCACTCTCATTTACGATACCATTCCTATCAAGTAATGCATCAACTGTAATGCTGCAGTTCGACTTGCTCCTGACAGAATACATTTCTACTTCAGCCCTGAACACATTGATCAGGACAGTCACACCCATGGGTAGAGTCTTGGCTTCTTCCAAACAAGATTTGTAGCTGTCTCCTCTTCAGTGTCCAAAGACTGAAGTCACTTGTGAGGTGAAACAGGATGAGACTAAATTTGGAGAACTCTGATTATTAATGCACCATAATAAATTAAAACACAAAGGATTGGTGTGAAAAACAAACTGTTATTTTTGGATATTTGGAACCTAGGACTGCGTGTCCTAGAAATGAACAGACGTCTCGAGTTTAGTGGGGTGGCACTGGGAAGCGTTCTGAGTTGCATGTCATGGTGGCCAAAGAGATACTCTGCGAATCTCTTGAAACTGGAAATCTACTGTATAGCTGTATTCAATAGCTGGGTACCAGACTTTGGGACCCAGAGGCCCTTTGGCAATTCTGTGCTCTCAAATAATTCACAAAGAAAGTGCCTGGATGTTCCTCCAGGATTTCATGACAGCTGAAAACAGGCATGGGGCAGTTGCTGCTGAAAAGGGGCTTTAACAGTGACTATCAGCTATGCTGGATGGGGGTTTTAATTAACATTGCAGCTTGCATTCTGCATTTCTGCACAGGCAGAACTAGTTTCTTCTCATCTATGTGATCCTAAGTGTACATATCATGTATAATCTTAATGGGTGGAAATTAATTTCCTCTTAACCCGCATAATAATTCTATAAACTTAAGTCAGATATCTACTGGCACTGCAACACTATCACTGCCAAATGGGTAGGTAGTCTGTCTTTCAACACTTAAGAAAAGTAATTTTCTTTCGTTTTAGATCAACACATCCATATAAATTTAAAATACAAATACACAGCTAAAGGCTGTCTATAGTTACTCATAGTTACTAGTTTCCAGCAGTTCCTGTTACAATTGATGGTGGTATTTTCCCATACAGTTAGCAAGCAGAGTTTTATACAGGAATGAAAAATTACAACTCTTAAGTGCCAGTGCCAGTCTGCCAGAGACAACTTTAAAAAGACATCAAACTCTCATCAACATGAAGTCAACACTGCATAATGGCCTTAAAAAGAGAAGCTCCAGACAGTATTAACCAGTAATCACTCCTGACGGGAAAGAGAAGATACAATGTTCACAGCACTATTTAACATACTCTGGCCCCTTTTGTTTTTTAAACCCCCAAATGGAAACTGTTTTCTCTCACTCCAACTAACTGCAGTTCTCCTGAAAGCACCTGGAAGTCTATCATTGACAATTCATGGTGTAACTATTACCTAGGCTTACCATGTTTTAAGAATACGAATTTGTGTCTTCAATTCTATATTAATTAAATAAATAAACGTAATTAGGCTTCCGTAGGTGACAGAAAAATTGTTTTAGAGAGGAGAATTCCTACTGACAAAGTACTCAGAAATGCTGACCTCAGCTACGTCAGCATGATCAATTCCACCACCTTCTGAGCAAAATCAAACATTTCCCAAGCTGTGTCTAGTGGTTCTCTTCACAACCCTCTAAAACTGAAAGGTAGAGTAGCTCTGCAAAAATGGAAGAGTTTTAAAACAACAGACAAAAGATGAGCATTAGCTTTTCCCTTGGCCATTCTGAGATTAAAGGCAAATACAGTATACACAAAATGACTCCCAGCCTCAGTATGCAAGTGGCCATTAAATGTTCAGAGGCTTTTGTGCCCTGTTCTTTTGGTAGTGTACGAATAGCCCCCTGTACTGGACCTCCTCTCCAAAGCTGCTGACGTGCAGTCTCAGAACTTTCCTCTTCTATCAAAGTCAGACCAACCATTAAAAAAAGGGATAGCAATGGTACTTCTTGTGGATGTATCACAGCTATGTAAGCAGGACAATTTCTAGCTCACTGATCATGTTCCCGAAGGCAAATTTGTATTTCAGGATGGAAATTTCAAGAGTTCTCCATCAAGTACAGGAGACTAATGAGATACGGATGTGAAAAGTTAACCCACAGTGCCACAAAATCAGACCATATGCCCAGAGTACATGAATGTACACCAAATATGTGAAGAGCACATGGAAAATACATCAGTGTATGCAGCACATAGGTCAGCGTGTGCTTCCTTAATAACAGCAATAGATCTCTTAAGTAAATAACATCACTATCCTTTCACTATTATCTGCACTCATTTCTTTCTGAAATGCTCAACATAAGCTTTATTAAGGTCCCCTAATGACTAAAGGGATAATAAATACAGGCTCTGAAGAACTGGCAGGGGCAGGAGATAAAATGATTTAAGTTACTAAAGTGAACATGCACTCTTTTGAAGCAAGTATCTTCATTTCAGCTGAAACAAGATGGACAGGCTCCCTTTAATATGCATGTTTTCAATACAAAAATCAATACTTATAATTTTATCTAGAAACTGACACCACCCAGCTAAGGTAGCTCAAATTTCTGCTGCCCTATTCCTGCCAAACCAAAGGAAACTCCAATTACGAATCTAACTTTGCATCTTCATCTGTCCTATAAACAGAGGAAAACAGAGATAGCATTGGAGCTTCTTTCAGAATAAAACCAAATCATGTTTTCCAAATTTACAGAAACTGTTTTAAATAATCATCTTAAAAAAAAAAATCCCTAGCTATAAATGAAAGACCAACTGATACTGTACATGTTTTAATAATCACACAATAATACCCCTCTGTTATTTTTCAGAATACTGAGGTTTCTTAGAAGCATTTTTCCCTCAATAGCAGCCATGCCAGAATACGGACGGTTGAGGACATGATTACTTCTTTAAAAATCAACCCACTCAAACCGTTCATGCATTAAAAAAGCCTCATTAATTCAACAATGCAATGAAAAGATAACTGTAAAAAGGGATAAGCTAACTTTGCCTTTAGGAATGTATTTTATTAATTTTTTAGTAACATTCAACTTTTTAAAACATCAACTGTAAGTGCACGAACTAAAAATAAAAGCAGAATTACAGAAAGCTGTCTAAAATTGAGAAGTAAGCAAGTGTCTCATATCTTCAAAATTTGCATTTACCATAGATAATTAATTTAATAAACCACACTTCCTGGCAGTGTGCCACATCCCACCTCTTCAGGAAACACCAGAAGAATGTACGACTATGACACGGTTGGTCCCCAAGTTATCTGAGAAGTACATTGTGAGTGCTACTTACTGATTCATAAAAGGGGATTTAGTTATGAAGTTTTGGAAAGGGAATGGAAGTATCTCAGCTGTTCCTACTGGTTTAAAAAAACCAGCATCAACATTTCCCCATTTTTTTAAAGCAAAGGTTGTATTTGCTTGTTTTGTTCAATGTAGTTCATTGTCTGTTGGTTACAATTAGTTTCCAATTAAAGGTTTTATAAACCACTTTGTCACATCATTACACGTGAAAGACTGGGGACTTTTCTACCAGTTGTACCATCCCTATTAAAAATACACGAGTCCCAGTATTTGTCCATGCTTTTAAGACAACAGTGACTTCAAATGAGCTTGAGGTAAGACTGAAGGAATTGTATGGCTATGTCCGATGGACGTTCAATGAAATGGAGCGTCCACCCTTTTGGTTACTGCAAGACATATAGCTTCTCAAATATTAGTCATCAGTTAACTACATGTATATACACTCATACAATGAAAATGTATAAACCCTAGTTAACGTAATAGGTACAGCATGACCTCTGGCTTCATCATCAACATGTGTCCTTCATTCACTTGGCCACGCATCTGCAGTGGACAAGTATCCAGTCCTGCTGCCTGGTGGGATTGTGGAGTCCTCATGAGTGAGGAAGATGGGAGCAGGATACAGTTTGCAATTCATCCAGCTCCATGCACTCTGCTTATGACTTATGGACCTCAAGAAAGAGAGAAGATGGGAATAACAGGCACAAACACATTATTACAGAAAACAAAAAAGAAAATCATAAAAGGGGAAAAATCATGGAAAACATGCCAGTTTAAATGCATGAAATGGAAAAGTTTCCTAGAGACAGAGAGTGAAAGGGTTAACTAAAAACCTACACACTGAAGTATTGCGGTAACCCTCCAGGTTCTGTATATTAAGGTCAATATTCAACAAATACTTCCATCGCAACCTCTAACACAAGTTCAAGAACTAGTGAACTTTAGCACTAATGAAGCTAAAGTTTGTTTAAAAACAAAACAAAAAGGAAAAAACCCACAAACTGTTCTTAGAAACTGGCGATAAGGAACAGACAGTCTGGTCAGTCTAGGTCAATGCAAGACTGTTCATTACAGCACTGCTTTCTGAACAAAGCATCCTATTTAATTTTATCATATCTGACTAATGCAATTTTTGGTATTTGACAGGAAACAGTTCCAGAGAAAATTATTTCAATACACAACGTAACATTGACACACAGCCCACATTTTCTTTATTTCATCCTATTATCACCTTGCTTCTTTGACCCCATTTCACCACTGTTTAACAAAGCCATTAAGAGTAGTTTTGTTTTCCTCATAAATCATCCTACCCACCCTTTGATCCTTCTGACACCTCTGTCTTAATTCCTTTGATTCTGTCAACCTCTTTTCATAATAGGTACGTGAAACTGCCTGCAATTTAAACAAATGTAAATGTATTCCAGGGCAGAGAGGCGTGTTATAAAACAGAAGGAAACATTTTTTATTTTCCCCATTTCTTCCATAGAATATTTTTGCAGACAATTGGAACTGATTTTTTACATCACTGTCTCAAACTCAGATCTTATGTATTTTCTCATTTCTTTAAAAAGTAACAGTTTTTAGGTTTCTCAGACTCATTTGCTTTATAGTTTAAACTGCATAGCTGCATAGTATTAAATAACATTTTTCAAGATAAAACTCAACATAGTTTTTTCCTGCTGATATTTAATTTGGGAGGCTTGACGCTGAATGAAGGCTGATACTATGATGTCTATCTCTGCTGGCATTTTCTTAACAGATTCCTGTCCTGAGAAATAATATATTATTTGACACAAGAGTGAACTGCGAGTTTGAAAAAAATATTTATGAAATTATGTCAATTATGGTCAAATAATATTTTTTTCACATGTCTAATCAAAATTAAGACTGTGTCTGTGTACATAAGACTCAAAATACATCTCAAAAGTTAACCATGTAACAAGCAATAACATTATTATAAATATTAAATATCATAAAAACTGCAACACATAGCCACTTGCTTTTATAATATTTTCCAGACAGTGCATGTGTTTAAAAATTTAACTGTTCATATATTTAAATAACTATCTACCTTGTGCTGGAACAAACCAACGCGTAGGTGGTGAATCCTCCAGCTGAGCTGAGCAAAAACACTAGCACACAGAAAAATAAGTGAAAGGGAGCCAAAATAACTTCCCTCTAAAAGCAGAAACTCATTTAAGCATATGAAAAAACATGATCATTAGGGAAACTAGTTTATCTTCTGTTTCTGAAAGGATATAATAAATAACAGACACAATTACAGTGTGGGCCGCATCCAGGAAATCTGTGAGGTCTCTCGGACCACACACTCCCTCCAGAAAGTCACACGTAGTAACCATGAAGCAACTAACCCACTCAGGGCAAAGCTCAGATTATTTACATATGGCTAGAAAAGTAGAGAGAGACACTCACCAAATGGTCACCAGCACCTCAAGAACTACTGCCCTTGCCAGACTGAATACTGGCTACCCCAGAGGCATTTGAGAATGCAGGAACAGCTACAGACCTCTGCACAGGCTTGCACCCCCAAATAATTCCAACACAACAGGATAAACAAACTCATTTTTAGACAAAGTCTTCCGTTCACTGCTTCATTTATTTTTTTAAACTTCAAGATGCAACAGCTTTCAGAACTGCAGAGCAGTCTGAGCCACAGTCAGCGACCACAGAAGTGGGTGCGGATCGACTTCTGCCAGCCTACAAGTTACAAACATCCAAACCTCCATGCAAAAGGAAAGGGAAAACCAGCTAGTTCCCAACCATGTTAAATTACAGGAGGAATATGAAATTTTTTGCTCAATGGTTGCTTCTCCTCCAACTGGCCGACAGGTAAAGAACGTCTGCCCTTTTGAAAAACCACATATACCCTGTCTTCAAAACAAAATAGATTACATAGGAGCCATTCAAAAACTTGGCTCTCAGCAGAGCCATAATCCACGGGGAGAGACCAACTACTGAATCATTTATTCCACTGTGAGAGCACATGAACTTCATAGAAAAAAGGGGGGGGGAAAAAATCAAGCTTCTGCTGCATAGACAGGTTTAGGCTGACTATAGCCATATATAGCCATTTGCCCCTTTAAATCTTTATCTCAGACACATGACACACACAAAAACCCCCTTAAATAAAGTATGCATGGAAAAACTAAGATTCAAAGCCTAAAACACGGACCAACATCTACCCACTAAGGACACTGATAAGCAGCAATTTTCATTCCTCTCTTGGTTCATAAACAAAGACTATTACTACATTACTCAACCATTAATGGAGTAACAGCATGCACATGTTAAAACAAAAGAAACATTTAATTTGAACTAGTTAAATCCACAACTACTATGACATATAATGTATCCAGAATCAAGTAATTTAGAGTTATATGCAAAACCAGAAAGGTAGCGTACAGCAAAGAGACTTTAGGAAGTTGCCAGTTGCGAACAGCAGACAGAACCAGTAGGTGGACAAATTTATTATTTTTTAAACAGGACACTAGTTTCACTGCAGGACCAGCAGACAGGCAACTTCTATCATCTAGTAACGAGATAAACACGGATTGAGAGGTACAAATCGAGAATTTCCATGGCAATACAAATACAACGGAGCGCTCCCTGCCCTGAGCAAGGAAGCTCAGAGAAAACTGTTGGGGAGAAAGGAGAGTGCCAGGGGTTTTGCCTAGAGGTGCCCAGACTTCAGAGTCCATCTGTTGAGCCCTTGCGTCCACCCCTGCGCCACCACTTAGACCTTCTGGCTGTTCCTCTCTTTGGACAATGCCCTGCACACAGGACCCTTCTAGGACATCTGTGAATATGAAGCCAGTGCTTATTTGTTACTGTTTCACATAATGTTTTCAGCTATTCTTATCAATTACAGCTCCTTTAGAAAAAACAAACACTTCACCATACTTGCTTCCTTTCTCAATAAGGAGATACATAATGATGTTTTGAGCTCCTGAGGCTTTGCAGGAAACCATGGGAAACTAATGTTAAAAACAAAACACTGCTTTCTAAAAAAGAAAGGGGAAATAAGCTTTATATTTTTGAGAACTTGACTGAGGAGGGGCACATAATGGCCTAAGTCAGCCCACTAAAAATAAGTATTGGATAATCTTGTTTCCCCCTAGACTGCAAACTGCTTCACCATGCTATTCAATGCAACTGTAATTGCCCATTCTTCATTTATCAGACAAACATCTTCCTGAAACGGGCCGTAATGTCTGAGGATTTCAGAGATAATATGGAGTATATTACGTGTGTTTGCAAAGATGGCTACACATACACTGTTCCCCCTCAGCTGATGAATGATGCCTCAGCCCAGACAGAGAGACAGATATGGGTCTGATGCATTGGATTTTAATTAACCAGTGCTTATAAATAGCCTTTCACATTATCAGATACAGAAAAACACAAGGGAGCAACCACAGCATTGACCTTGATCAGTCTTTGTCTTTGTTCAGTCTTTCCAGTAGAGGAAAGTACATTAGAAAGGGACACATTTGTTTTCAAAATTATCTGGCTTGTTTGATGCAAATCTGTACTCTTCATCCTCACTCAAAAAACCAAAAAATGTACTCGATATATTCTACTTAGTCACAAGAGCAAGCATGAGTGGAAAGTGAAGCAATAAACATCAATGCCTGCAAATGTAGACTGTCCCTTGGCAGAGAACTCTATGGCCATAGATACGGATTCAGAATGAAAAACTTCAAATGGAAGATTTGTTAAGTGGCTATTAAACTCATTTTTTTGACAATAAAACTTCTTGTGCATTTGAGACAATTTCTGATATCTTCAGGAGTAATATAATATGGAATGAAGAATAAACTAAAGTCTGACAACCTTGACAGATATGTCTTACTATCATTAATTATCATTATTATTATTACTATGCTTAAAATTTTAACCATGATTATTGCAGGAGGAAAGAAGGGTAGTAAAGACTTCTTTGGAGTATCATTCAATTAATGATCTCCCTTCCATAACCTAACCTCCAAAAAGAGGGTTTTATCAGTTTTCTCCTAAAAAGTATGCTTTGGTTACATAAAAACCTAGAATAAGAATCACCATAATAGATACTACATCTGAGGGTCAATGATGAATCGATCTATTGATAGCTAGACACAAGGCCATTTTTCTTGTCTTTCTTTTTAACTGGAACTCAATAGCAGAAGGCTAAATGGAGAAAAATCATTAGATTGGTTTTCTTTGGACTGTTTTCACAGATTGTATCTAAAGTATGAGCCCCTCAGATGTACTCCCTGATTCTCTAGCAAAGAACTTTGCATTATTCTTCTGCTAAAAGGCAGACTGTTAGATATCTAAACAGTAGCTTCATGTTACCTGACATACTTCTCAGTATAATCAGATAATGACATGGCCAAACCTTCCCTTGCCCTCAATGAAGTCTTTTAGTCCAACAGAGCTGGACGACTTTCCTGTCTAAACAGAAAACATATCTTTCTTTATCAATTCCCAAATACCCAGCTGTGATGCTGTTGACTTCAACTAATTGCATTTGGCACAGCTTTAATAAACCTTCAGAGAAGGGAACTGTATTTGCTACACGCAAATACATCATCAATTCAGATATTTGCGGGTATCAGATGATGATATTTGAACATGAGAGTACTTCTGGGTTTTTCTACAGTTTATTCTTAAGGTAGTCACAAAACAACTCTATTGTAGTAACATTAATTAATACTCACTCAGTGTGCAGAGATCAAAGTAGTTACTATATACAAATACCCCAACAATAACAAAACAGCACTCACAGTTATTTAAAACAAACTTCAATAGTCTCACCTACACAAACCCAAAGTTGCTCTTCTTTTTCCACCTCCAAATCCACAGATTTCAATAAAGCCCACTTCGGTACATAAAGTAAACTGTATGGAGTTTCAGAATTACCAATCTACTTCAGCAAATGTAGGAACAGACTACGAAGGCTCAGGAAAGAACTTCCTAATACCTGCATGATCCTTTCCTTTTTAACCCAGCCTCCACCACAGCAGCACAGGATAACCTGCGGTAACACGGAATGGGCTAACGTCTGGTACAAAAAAAATCTACATGGCAGTATAATCACCGCACAGGCTTTCCACCTCCAGGCAAAGTTACTTTCCTCCAGGCCTCAAGACCACAGAGAAAGGGAGGATAAAATTGTTTATTTGGTCTCACAAGAAAAGAGGAAACATTTAGGTGGTAAGACATGAAGAAGCCTGCAGATACAGTCTGGAGTGAAAGGCATTGTTAATTTAACCCCTATAGCCACTTTGGAAAGTCCAGCAAAAGTGAGTTAAACATATTAATACATGACAGAAAAGTAAAGAATGCATGTGCAACAAATGGCTGTGTCCTCATTAATGCCAGAATACCATCTGGTACGTTACCATCTGGTATGATCACCACACAATAAATTCACCCCCAAGCAGGTGTGGACACAATCACATTTCTGTCAAGTTTGCCAGAGCGCAGGATGCTGCATTCATACTGACTCCATGCCAGCTGAAGGAGGATGAACAATACCTGGTCTGGCATCATCTGAGTTGTAGAGAGACAAACAATATCTGACAGAGCAGAAAACCTACTAGTACGAGGTTAACACTAAAATTTGGGCTGACGAGGTATGTTTATGTGAGATGTTTGCATCATGTTGTTATGCATTTTTGATCTGCGGGTGAGTGCCCTAGAGACGTACCATTGAATTAACACTCTAAATCAACCCAGTAAATCAGTGTCTGTAGAATAATAAGTAACACAGCACCCTCCTCCCTCTGTACTGCTCTGTCCCAACCAGAGACCTAGCAGCTTTCAGTCTTTTCTCTAACTCTGCAGGGAATCTCACATATTTTGTGTTCATGTCAACAGTTAAAATGTATCTATAGTAGAAGGCAGAAGGGCAGAGAAACAAAAAACTTCCATATTAAATACAATTTCACACATGCATAGGAGAAAATAAATCAGAAAAAACAAGTCAGGATTACAGACATAGATGCTTAGATTCCCTAAACGAGACAATATGTATTATCTCATCTGGCAGTTTAGCATGAGTGAAATGAAACATAATTTGTAGCTGACGCCAACTGACAGGAGACAGACAAATGTTCATGGTAATTTTTGTGTTTTGTTAAAAACGTACTTCTGTCTTAAATTATAAGGAAAATGAATAGGAGGCTTTTGGTCTACAAAGTACAAGATTTGCAAGATGCTACCCTGAGCTGCTAAGTCACAGAAAAATGTGTCTTGAGTTTTTACAATTTGAAAAGACAAATCTAAAATTATGCCAGGTCAAATCTTCTATCCAGTACTCTCGTCTCCAAGAGCAGCCAAAAGCAGATGTCTGGGGAAGAGGATAAGAATAGTGTAAGCATTTAGTCATACTTTCCCCAAATACTCTCCAGTCTCCAACAATTTGCAGCTCAGGGACTTGCAAAGCCAGAGGTCATGCTTATGTATTTAATAATTCTCTACAGACTTTTTCTTCCATTCATTTTGTCCAGACTCCCTTTGAATTGGTATAAATTTTCAGTATCCAGCACATCCTGTGGAGTTACACAACTTAATGATATGTGCGCAAAACAAAACTCGTCTTTTTGCGGACCTGAACCAAACACCTGCTAGTTTCATTTCCATGCTCATTAGTCCTTGTAGTGGGAGAGACAACTGACAACTGATCCCTGTCACCCTCACCATGCCATTCATGATTTTATAAAATTATCATCGTTCCCCCAGATGCCTATTTTCCTCATCAACTTAATTGTTCTTTGTATGGAAGGTGTTAGGCATCTCTGATTGTCTTTGCAGCACTTCTCTGGATCTTTTCCATTTCTCATGGATCCTTTTTGAGATGGTGGTCCAGAAATGTACACAATACTCAAGATGTGGGTACATCATCAACACAAATGGTGGATTTGTGCGCTATTCCTTTAAGACAGAATTATAAAATCCCAGATTTCTAACACTCAGTTTGCTTTTTTGACTGTGACATACTTGCAGAACTATTTATTACAAATGTAGAGTCTTTCTTATATCCAGAAGGTAACAGCCAGCTCAGAGCCCATCGCTTTACAAGTAAAGGTAGGTCTGCTCTCCCTGCCCCTGATACATCATCAGTTTTTCTTCACAGCCAAGCTGCATATACTGTTTTATTGCCTAGTTACTTGGTCTTAAGTATTTCTACAGTTGTTTACTACCCTGAATAACACAGCAGCACATGGAAACTCTATAATCTACCCTTTCTTCTGAATCATGCATGAATAAACGAACAGTAGAGGCACTCCAACAGATCATGTGCATCTCCACTGGTAACTTCCCTGTACTGTGGCAAGAAACCATTTATATCTACCCTCGGTTTTCTGCTTAAGACAGCAGAATCCATGTAAGAAACTTCACTACCCCCCCCCCACCATGGCAGCTTGCTTTCCTTGAGAGTATTTCTGAAACCTAAGAAGTCTAAAAATAAAACTTGATCTCCACCATCTATATGCCTCCAGGTTGACGAGGCATTATTTCCCCTTCAAAAAATCATATTATCTCACTCCCATTACCTTGCATTTATACAGGTGTTCACTGTGTCTACGCCTTGGTACGCCTGTGTATTACAAATGGCCAGCACGCTGCTCTGTAGTTCCCAAATCTTTCCTGGTATCCCACTAAAACTGCCACGCATTTACCATTTTCAGCTGTTAACAGCACAATCAGCAGTTATTTCATTCCTGAGTGAATCTGAATGTGGCAATTTGCTCTTGTTCATTTTTGCCAATTCTTCTCTATCTCCTGCCAACGTTTCAGTTTGAGACTGACCCTCTAATGAGTCTCCCATAAAGAAGAACTCCTGTGCAAAAACCTCCATCAGTTTCTTCAACCGTGAACAGAAAAGCAAAATATGCACTCAGTCTTTCTACTATGGCCTTACCTTCCCTGAATGTTCTTTTTATTGTTCAATAATCTGTTGGCCCTACAGACTCTGCATCAGACTTCCCACTCCTCAACGTACTCCTCAAATTCTTTTTTAACCTGCCTTCTTATGGACATTTAATTGTGTCAGAGTTCGACCTTTCTTGTTTTCCTCTTTCAAACACAACTTGTATTTTTTAAAACTACAGCTGCTAGCCCTGAAAGTGCATTTTTCAATGGGCTTCCACTATACAATGAACTAGTATTAACATTACAAAAACAGACAAGGATGGAGGCCACCAGTTTCTTGTGAAAATATTTACCTCCATCACCTGTAAACTAATGGAAGGACCTGAGGAGAAAGAAGGTTTCCCTCCACCATTAGCATCGGCATGAATTGCTTTCCCCAGTCCACAGCACTACCAGGAGTCTGGTGAATTTTCCTTTCCACAAATTCTTCAATACATGTGGCTAATTTAAAACACTTGCATGACAAGGAAAATACTTTGTCTGAAATTTTTCTCTCTCCATTTCCTTCCCTGAAAAGGATCATTACAAGCAGAAAAAAGAGACTTAGTTAGAAATGTCTTCCCTTTTTTTAAGTAAGGTTTCTGAAGCACATTTGTCTCAGTATTTCCAGGATCCATATGCTGTGATAAAGTAAGCTATTCCATTACCAGACAATGTTAATCTAGAAAAGTCAGTATGCTTATTGGAGGAAAAGATGAGAATTCAAAATGACAAACTGGAGGTATGACCTGAGAAAACAGTGTCATATTCAGTAAGAACATATGAAAGATGGTACAGTTATGCAGAAATAACCAGCTATAAAATGATCAGTGAGAAAAATGTCTTAGAACTTGTGTCCTTGGATGAAGATCTGGTGGATCACTGCCTGACCATGAAAAAGACTGACAGTGCTGCAAAGAAGACACGCATCACATCAGCAAGTATGAAGAGGATCCCATTCCATTTTATTCAACACCATGAAAACCTCAAGTGGAATACAGTCTTAACTTGGCCAGAACAAGATAGAAGTGAAGTAATGGAAGACAACCCAAAGAAAAGCAACAAATTAAGAGGTATACAGCAAACTGCACGTGTGAGGTCAAATAATTGGGCCTAAAGAAATAGCAGGCTACGATAGTTAAGAAGAAACATAATAAAACACGTTGTAAGAAGAAAAACAATTATTTGCTTTGTCCAAGACAGATGCCAGACAAGCAGTTATGGTGTTAAACTGCAACAAGAAAGGTGTGAATTGGGTAACATGAAAAGAAAATCTTCTCATGGCACAATGATGTAAGGGAGACTGCTAAATTCCTTAAGAAACAGTCACAGATGACAGATGTGGATGATCCTAACCTGAGGCAGATGAATGGACTAGATGACTTCATAAGACCTCTTCCAGTTCCGTCTTTTTATGATCTTTTCCTTGGGAACTGAGGCAAAATCTCTTCTTTTCAGTGATTTAACAAAAAAAAAAAAAAACCAACCAAAACAAAGCAAAAAAACCACCCCAGAATTACAGGACTGCCTTGGAAAAAATGAGGTTACAACTAACCTTCTCACACATAAACTATTCATGCAGTCCCCTTCCCTGCCCAACTCCAAGAAGCCTGTGGAAAGAAAGGAAGACAAGCAGCCAAGATCTGGACAAACTGTGCTGAAAGCAGGGGCTTATATTCCCTGACCTTCCCCAAACATTCTTTAAATGTGGCTTGGAAGCAGATGCATACTGTGCAGAGTACAGTCCATATATGCATGTGTGACACTCCTGATGCACCCTGAAAGCAACACATTGCACATCCACTGTGCAATGCATGCAACGTGCAACAGAAAAACTAGGGAAACTCCACTGATATGCACTGGTTGAATGCCAATGAATAAGAACATTCCTAAGGCTCTGTTTTAGACTAGACTTTCACTCTTTCATGTTAACATGTCCCATTCTTGCACTGAGCAAGCTCAAGAAAGGCTGGATATTTCTGTACTCCAAATTTGGCTGCAATGAAAGGCAAGCTCTAATTCAAGCTGTCAGGGCTGTCATGGAATGTGGTCTGGGTCACTTAGATATAAAGATTGGTTGAAGGTAATTACACTGATTTTATACAGTCATGATCATGACTAATGACTGAATAAACATGTATGCACAACACAAACCTCATACACATTTCTGCAAACTGGCTACTTTGCTAAATTATCTATCATCTCAGCAGAGCAATCAGCTGGGCAGTGTGTGGAAAATCTTGCATGCTAGCTGTCATGTACTATGTACATTAGTAGCTTAAAGAACACCTAAAACGGAGAGAAAAATGAGATTTTTGTTAACTCTTCAAAGGTAAACTGCATCACAGAAACAACATCCTGAGAAAAATCCATGCAAAGAGAGAAGAGACATAACACTGCATGAAACTTCTATTGAGCATAAAACTATAAATTCATTATCATGCCAAACTTGGCCGACCACTTAGTGTTGAACCCATAAGTTAAAACAATATTCTAAAAGCACAGAAACAAATCAACAAATATGACTGAATTTAAAATTAACATATGTGCAACTAATCTCAACATATAAAAACTATAAAAGAATAGGTCACCTTATTTAGACTTGAACATACATTTGAAATTTTCTTGTAAACTTTAAATTATTCAGACTTGCCTGTGCAGATGATGCTCAGGTTTTATCAGGTGTCTGTTCTGAAACAGAGTTACAATTGTTAAAATTATCACAATGACCATGTACACTTACTGCCTAATTTTATGGAATAAATGGGTTCCATAGAAGGCTGCCAGAGCTATAGTATCTGCATACTATATTGGAGATACCATCCACTGTTTATATCACAAGGACAATTCAGTGCCTACTATTCATCAGTACTAATACTTGTGCAAAAAGATGCTGCTGTTCTTTGCACATAAAGAACTCTCTTGAGAAATTCTGTACAAATCTTGCTTTAGTAAACTCCAGACATCTGACAAATTGTACTCTTATCTGTCGCATCTTCTCTTATATAGGTACTTTAATGCAGGAACAGTGCCAAGATTTACAGCACTGCATACATATATCACTTAATTAACATTTCAGGGAAAAAAAAAACCACCACCCCTATATATTAAAATATTTTTTGCTACAGCTTTCCCTCCACAAAATTACTGTTTGTACCGGATGCATCAAAACAACACACACATGCTAAGAGACGAAACAAGAGCATGTAACCATTAAAATAAAGCTTCTCTCAAATGCATTTGCCAGCATTAAAAATTGGTGCATTAGCACCACCACGCACTTTAGAGATGAGGTCAGCTTTTGACAACTGAAAGTTCAATGAAAACTCTGAAAAACCTGTTTACAATGATCCCAGACGTAAGCCTTGCAAGCTGCAATTCACTGACCTATGTAAACTGATTTGGCTTTCAGATAATCTCCCAGTGAATACTATTGCAAAATCTATAAACACAGATGGCACCAACTGGCACCCCATCTGCAATCTCAACAGAAGATCAAATACAGAGACTGAATTTATCCTCCCACATCACAGGTGATTCTTTCCAAACAGGTTTAAGGGATTATGCCTAGAAGCTGAACGAAGAAAGCTCTGTCACAGCTACATAAAGTCTCAGTCACCTCAAAAAGCCATACTACTTGAATGAAGCTGGTTTAAAAACCGTATGGCATTTAACAAGCCAATGCAATATTCAGTTCAGACCAGGCCCAGGTTAATTGCTACAGTTTTCACTTTGACCACTTCTATTAGCAGTAAACTTACAAGATTTTTTTCTAAAGCACCATAACAGAAGAACCCATTCGGGATCAAAAAGAATCTTGCAAGATGAAAAGGCAGTCAAACTTTAAAATAAACATCAATTGTTCTATTAAAGCCTATTATATGATTTTATCTACAAAACTTACTGTTATTCATCTGGAATAGACCAACAGCATTAGTACTGTTACTGGTGAATAAACGATGCATGAGAACACATGCAATTTATGCAATGTCAGCTGTCAGCAAGCATGAAGGCCAATTAGTGACCTCTAAAGCTAATTCAAACGCAAGACATTTTCACTGATGTTAGATACCATCTATAAAACATGGATAAACAATACCTACATAGTCTTTAAGAGGAGCAACAAAGCTGGTGAAGGGTCTCAAGAACAAGTCTTACGAGGAACGTCTAAGGGAGCTGGGCTTGTTTAGCCTGGAGAAAAGGAGGCTGAGGGGAGACCTTATCGCTCTCTACAGCTACCTGAAAGGAGGTTGTAGAGAGGTGGGGGTCAGTCTCTTTGCCCAAGTAACAAGTGATAGGGCAAGAGGAAATGGCCTCAAGTTGCGCCAGGGGAGGTTTAGATTGGATATTAGGAAAAATTTCTTCACTGAAAGGGTTATTAAGCCTTGGGACAGGCTGCCCAGGGAGGCGGTGGAGTCACCATCCCTGAAGGTATTTAAAAGACGTGTAGATGTGGCACCTGGGGACGTGTTTTACCGGTGGACTCAGCAGTGTGAGCTTAGGGTTGGACTAGATGATCTTGAAGGTCTTTTCCAACCTAAACATTTCTATGATTCTGTAATAAGATAGCATTAAGACAAAGTAATTTGAAATGGGGCATTGATACCAATGGCAAAGGAGGCTGTGCAGCTGCTTCAACAATATTGCTTCATTAATCCTTTCTGAGCAATAGAAGCTGCAAAAGGTGAAAATTAAAAGATCTGAAAAATCAGCTTAAAGTAAGGCTTTCTTGTGTGTCTTAGTTCGTTTATTACAGTCCTCTTACCGGCTGCAACACAATATGGCCCTTTCTCAAAGACATTTTTCCCATCTTTTTACAGTATTTCATTTTCATGGTTTGTCATTTAGTTTCCACACTTTCACCATGGGCCTCAAAGAAAACGCTAACCATCAACATTCAAACCCATATAAATAAGAAATGTTTTAAGGAACAAATATCGCTGCAGCACTCTGCTCATGCAGTTACATCTAAACGTACGTGACTCTCCTTTGAAGAACTCACATCTAACTCTACTACACAGCTCCAAGCTGAGAAGATGGTATGATTATTAAGACCAGAATACAAGGAAACCTGGAGAAATTAATCTTCAGCAACAGACTGTAGGGGGGGGTGTATTTTATTTTTTTATTACATCTACTGAATCAGAAACTGGATTTTATAGATTGTGTGAAAAGCACAACAGTCTCTACATACCTTCTGCCATGATTTATTTGTGCTCGGTCACGGAAAAGGTAACTGCCCAGTTGTTACATGTATTCCCTGAGCTCAGAATTTCAGATATATTCTTGATTTACTCACATAGATTGGGCATATTTGCAGTCATTTGCTTGCTTATGCAGCAAATTTATAGTTTAATAATTTTTTCATTGTGGATTTTGTTTTCTTTGGAATTACCTTCCACAAAATTACCTTCCAGGAAAATACTTCTAGGAAAATTGATTATTCTCTGATTAACTGGTGTTGAAATGCTTACTCATAGTTTATGTCTGACCTCCTAAAGTCTAAACATAGGGAGAAACATAGGCAATTAAAAAAAATTAAGATCTCAGATAAGCAGCGTCTTCCAAAATGCATTAATTACTTTCAATAATGTAACATGAAAATGACTGAAACTATTCACTTTACTTAGAAGACTGTTTCAAAGTAAAACAATAGAACTGTTCTTTACACAGTTTTTGGAGTATCTGACCATACCTCCCCAGCAATTTTAAAAGACAAGTGATAATAACACTAGTTTTTTTATCTGTGCTTTACAAAGGCCCTACATTCAGCTTAATTCAAGTTTATCTGTATGTAGGAAGATGATTTTAGAAGAACACACCCTGTTAGTTCCAAATTTCTAGTGAAGATTGTAGGCACCATGACCTGGGAGAATCCTGTCAAATTTTGTGAAAGCTGGAAAACCAGAAGGGAGAAATAATCTAAGCAAAAGTCTTTGGCATCATTTTAACAGACTTGTCAGCTATAATCACATCAGCAATTGTCTCTGCATCAAAGAAAGGGCTCTGAGAGCCAGTAACACCTCCCAGCCGCTCCACCACCTCTGCCCTCGTTCCTAAGTGACTTCAAAATGTAGACACCCAAATGATTTATCCCCTAGGCAGAAAGCAGAAAAATGGGAACTGTTGTGGGGGAAGGCAGGCACCAAAAACAGAGAGGAAAAGTGGCAAATGGGAAGACACAGAAAGCCCCTGTTCATGGGGACAGAAGGAACAGGGGACACAAAACGGCTTCTCTCATTGCCAAATACCACCAGCAGTTCAGAAGCTGATCTTTGCTCTCCTCCCCGCAGGCTGGATGGTGCGAAGGGTCAGCCAACAAAAGGAGCCGTGTGTGCATGTGCCTGTGCGTGCACGCACGCACACGTGTGCATGGGAAGCAAGGACAGTTGGGAACAGCGGAGCAGCCATCCTCACCTCCCCTCCAAGCTCCAACAAACAGCTCTAGGACTGTGGAATGGAGAGGGGGAAGCCCAGCCACTCCAGTGGGGGCTATTGCTACATGAAGAGACTTTTCCTTTTTCCTTTTGTAACGAGTTGGCTTTAGGATGCTGAGGTTGAAATTCCTAGAAATTTGTTGTTGCCTACAGTGGATAACCAGGAACCTTAAATCAGCTAGGAGCTGCCATCCTGTGTTCAACACATCCCCTCATCGCAATCACCGCATCTCTGTCACTGGGGAGCCCTCCAACTGGTACTGACTGTCTAACAAGGGAGAAGCTTCTGGAAATGCAGATTTTGATGAATAATAATTATGTTCTTCACATCACTCAGAAAAATAATGAATCCTCCTTTTCATGTAATTATTATTTAAAGAGTAATGTCTACACTGTATGCAAAACAAAACACTGGGTTTCTTGCCTGGCGCGAGCTATAGTCACCTGCGATTCAACCACCTTCTGCTGACACAATAGTATATGGCACTTAGTATGTCATTGTCCTACTGTATTACAGAACACTACAAGCAATTTTCACAGCTACAAGCTAGAACATGAAAAAGGATCATGCCAATTACTGGTTTCCTTTCAGTCTTTGGCGGCAATATTCCTCATCCAAATTTACCAGCCCAGCACAATCAAGAGTGACATAGAAGATGTGGAGGAATATGTTTTGATTAAATAGGTAAAAAGAAAAGACTGTAACATTCTGATATAGAAATGCTGCATCCAGTCACAGTGATTTATGGTCTTAAAAGCAAACGACACACCACAGTTACTTACCCAACATGTGGGTACATCATCACTCAAGCATTTCCCAGAATTCTTAATAGAAACAGATGATTAACTAAAAAAAGATAAAGTGGGCACTTTCCGAAGTACCGATTAAACCCACTCCATGACCCAGACAGAGAAAACTTGTCAAAGAAAGCAGCGATGGGATTAAAGCTGGAGTGGCTGCAATTAGCATACGCAATGAAAATCAAGGAATGGTCCCATGAAACTGCATCTGAGATAAAACTCGCTCATTAGCAACTGCCCTAACAGAGCAGACTGACGGTCTGTTTATATCCTGCATCTAACAGTGGGCAGACATGGAGAAAATATTCAAGAAAGTGCCAGAGATTAACAGGGATTGTATTTTTGTAGCATGTTTTATTCAGAAGAATAAAGCTGGACATTGATTTTAGTGTCACTGACACTTTCTAATAAGCTGCTCTTGGTGCACGCTGTGTGTTTTATTTAGGCCTGGATGAGTTACAGCTCTATAAGGCTTCTGCGACCAAAACAAATCCCGTGAAAACAACAGGGCTCATTGCAGATGTGAGAATGCGCAGGACTGGGACCAAGCAGGTATCTTCACTAGGGTATCTGTAATGGAACTTAGGAATGTCTCCCTAAGAGAGCCAAACCTTTTAATTAACATATATAATATTTTCCTCTAGACAAGATCTGCTAGAGCTTTTTAATTTTTTTTTCCAGCTATTCCTAATACACGTCTCTCATCGGGATGCGCACAGCATCTCATCTGCTTGCTTCTGGCTGGGTGTGAGCCTCCTGCGATGGCGCAACCCCAGCTGCTCTGCCACCAGGTACCGTACTGGCAGCGCGCACTTGTCCAGACAGCGCGCTGCCAGCCCGTGGTGTTGTCCTTGATGTTGTGCCAAGGCACCCGCAACTCCTGAATGAGGAGATCCAACTTCAACAGTCTTTTACCGGGTTCCTTGGGAGCGGCACCTTATACCACCAACAAACCTTCGCCGGCAACTTGTGCCGTTTACTTCTTGCCCTTTCCTGAAGTGCCCTAAGAAACGAGATACCCCCGCTCCTCCTCGAGAACTGAGCCCAGCACGGCGAGGGGAAGGAAGAACACGCCGGCGGTGGGAAGGCGCCAAGGTGAGCTCTGAGCCCCGTCCCCCCCCGGCAGCTCCCTGAGGAGGCGACCGGCTCCCGCCCGCCCTCCTCGGGAGAGGCCGCAGGTGCCGCGGCCGGTGGGCGCAGGCCTGGCCGGGGACAGCCCGGCTCCCGCTGCCTCCCCTCCTCACGTTCCCCGTCCCGCACGAAACCGCCATGGGACCCCGTCGTCCCGACCGCCCGCCCCGGCTCCCCCCCGTTCCCGCCCCGTTCCTCACGGCGCTTCCCACAGAAACGGAACAGGGGGGAGGGCGGGAGCCCCCCACCGCCCTCCCGGCGGCGACCGACACTCCCACGGCAACGGCGGCCGCCCGGTGCTGCCTACGTGTGCGCGGAGCACCCCGCCCGCCGGGGCTGGCTGCTCGGTAGCACCTCGGCACTGAGGAGGGGGGGAAGGAGGGAGCCCGGCCGTTCCGGGCGTCCCGCTCCCGCCCGCCGGGTCGCGCCCTGGTTCGCCGCCGGCCCGCGGGGAAGGGGCGAGCGGGCGCCCTCCCTCCCCACCGCTTCCCCAACGGCGCCACAGTCCCGTCCCCCGCCGCCACCTCCGCGCCGCGCCTCGTCCCCCCCGCCGGGCAGTTTCCCAGCTATCGGCCCCGGACGAAGGGGAGCTGCAGCCCGGCCGCCGCACGGGCAATGAATGGAAAGGCGGCCAGCGGTTCCTGTCCTCCCTCCTTCCCTCCACAACTTCAGCGGCGGCGGCGCCACCGCCGCCTCCTCCACCCCCTCACCTCCGCCGGGCAGTGGCGGCTCCTCCGCGCTGGGTCTCCGCTCCCGCCGCCTCCGGCCCGCGCCCCGCCGGGCTCGCCCTCGCCCGCTCCCGCCGCGACCATGAACCGAGGAAGGAGGAATGGGATCCCGGCGAGCGCCCGACCCGGCCGCCCCCAGCCGGCGGGAGGTAGGGAGGGAGAGAGCCGAGGGGCGGGGAGGGACGGGACGCGGCCGCCCTGCCCTTCCCAGGACCGGCCCCCTCACACTGACGTCCCCCGCCCTCACACCGCCGGGACGCCACGGGGAGCCTGTGCCCGGCGGCGGGGGAGGGCGCCCGGCGCGGGGCCGAGCGAGGGGAGCAGGGAGGCCCCGTCCGGCCCGCTCTGGGCCCCGCGGGCACCTCATCCACGGGCGGCCCGCTGTGCCCTCCCCTGGTCCGTGTCACAGCTGTCCCGGCGGGCTGGCCAAAGGGGAGAGCCACTGCAAAGAGCCCGAATTAAGGCGGACCCGCCATCCCGGAGGCTGCAGTCACCCACGGCTCCTTCACCTGCCTCCGCCGAGGGAGCCGGCTAAGAACGGGCACCGGCCTGCACGAATGATATTAACCGTTTCGCTCCTCATCGTAATAGATAATCCGCCCCACTGGACCGAGGCACAGACGACACGCTGAATATAAAGCGGGAATGGTAAACACCAACTCCCCCCCCCCCTTTTTCCAAACATTCCTCTCAGTCTAGACCTTCGGGAAAAAAATGCAGTTAATACTTACACAACTTACATTGCAACAAAATGCCTCAGAAATCGTCTGCAAAAATTCTGTTTTCAAACCTTTTCCCCTCAGAACCAGTCATTTCCCACCAGTCTCCCTTTAAAATTCCCAGTTAGCACACCTCCAGTTTCAATGAAACACTCTGATGACTCAGGCTTTACAAGAATATTGTGAGTTTTAAAGTGTCTTCAGATCCTTCGTGCTAAGCACATACGTGCGACTAGCAGCAATACTCATTTAAAGCATCTGCAAGGTTTCGTCGCGGAGGTGTCCCCATGTGCCCGTGCTGTTCCCTGCGGTCGTGCCCCATGTCCTACGCTGGTAGCTGCAAGGAGGTGACAGGTGCCTGACTTCAGACCGCGCTCCTCGGCGTCAGCCCCACAGATTGGAGCTGGCTGTTGCAATAAATACAGCCAGCCGCTAAGCGGGTCAATAAAATAAATCACTCTTGGTACCTCAAGAGACAGCAATGAACTGCCACACCAATGCGAAAGGCGATTTGCCGCAGCTACAGCTGTCCTCCCCCTGGGAAAAAGTACGGAGTTCTCGTTCCACAGCTATCGGAGCATTCTCTTTCACTGTTTACTTGAAGCTGTGGTTTCAAGCTTGAATTACTCTTTCACTCTGAGGACAGAGAGGCATGGGTGCAGGCTGGCCCTGCTGTCAGCCTGGGACTCCAAATTCCTCAGCTGCGAGGGCACACTCCAGCTGGCTGGGTCCTGTGGATGGATCCCTGCTTTTGGGAGTAGTGTCTGCTGCTCAGGAAACCAATGTTTTCCTAAGTATGTAGGTTTAGGAGGAAGAAACAAGTACAAATAAATGATGGTCCTGCAGCAGAAACGTTAAAAACATACACAGGTATCTACACTTACTGAAAACAGAGCATATGCTTTCATGTTTAGTGTCCAAACTTGTACCCTAAGACTACTTTTCCCCTTTCTCTCTGCACAAGCGATCAGATGATCAGATGAAACGTTCTAAAAAAGTTTTATTATAGATATTTTTTTTGTTCCTATTAAAGATGCTGAAGATCCATTTTCTACAAAATAAGTGTGTCTTTGTAAAGCTGAACTCTCTGTGACCTCTGAGAGCAGCTACTTTAACATACAATAGGAGACAACTCAATAGGCCTGTCCAAAAATAAACATCTGTTTAAAGAATATTTTAACCCTAGAGACTTCACACAAATCGAGTGGTCACAATGTTACCTGATAATACAAAATTAACACAATATACATATTAATTTTAAAAAAGCTGTAAGACCTTTTGCATTCCAGTTTTTGAGTACACTTTGAGCTAGTCTCCATAATAAATGGCCCTACTACTTTCAGATCAGAGTGTTTTCCCAAACAGATAAATGCCCCACGCTGTTTCAAAAGGACATTAGAACTGTGATGGTCCATCAATAACATGAAACCAGGAAGTATAAAACCTGCATTGCAATTATTCTTGTAACAAAGATCAATTTTCTCACTGATCATCTATTAACTCCTGAAAAGTGCCTAATGATTTAATAAGGCTTACCTAGAATGAAAGGAAATAGTTATTAATACATCCTTGTTATATTAATTTACCAAGTTTGCTTCTAAACATAGGCACCCATGTGTGTCCAAATCACATGTAAGTCTCACTGCAATTTACAGACAGGATAAGGAGTGATGTTGTGATGGTTGCTGTGGTAGTGGATCCAATGGAAGCAGCAGCCTCTTCTTCCTCCTCCATTAATTGTTTAAAAATTGCCTGCTGTTTCAAAATACACAGTGGGAACAGTTATGCAGGAACACTTACACAGTCCTGCTATCAGTTAGTGTTTATGTGCAGGCTTAGCAGTTGTATAAGTAATTACTAATGGGAATGATGAAACCAGACAGTAAGAAAATTATAACCCATAGAACACTATGATAAAGATTTTGAGAAACTGATTACAGACTCAAAGTACTGCACGTAATACAAAGGGCAACCATGGCTTAGAACATTTTAATTTGGGCTATTGGATAGTCTAACCCCACCAGGTGCTGTCTGGTCATCAGCACAAATCAGTACAGTCGCCTTTTACCACACTACCCTGGATGCAGAAATTTGTGTGGCAAGCTTGGTGTGTCAGCTTGTGGGCCTGAATCACTCTGGGGGTTAAAAAAACAGTCAAGAACGGGCAATTTTTACCAGGAATTTTAGGAAGCTGCACTCTGAAAACCCCTGATTCGGTCCTGAAGGCCAAGTTTGGGACCAGACAGATCTAAGCATAGCATATCGTTTTCTTAATCTGAAATGCTTATTTATTTGGAATTGGTGTGAGGAACTTGTTATTTCCTTCTATCGAAGTAGAGAATTTTTAATGCTAACTAATTACAATATTGGCTTTGATGTGCCGCTCTAAACATTTTTATTTTGATTATCTGAAATCCAACTGCACAAACAAATAACTCATCACCAGAATTTAGTACATATGCACTACCCAAACAGGAAACGGAGACGTCAAACAACACACTTTGTATTAACTAATATATGAGATGGAAAAGATGATACAAGGGTTTTTCCTCTTGCTCATAGATCTTCCCAAGTATTAACTTCATAGGCATTCATTTGTTTAGACAGTTTTCCTCCCTAAACATTGGTTTACTTATAACCCCGGACAGTAATACCTGACATCATTTTGATTGATCTATTTAAATTCTCCATGGACTGTTAGAATGAAGGATTATTTTACCCTGAAATTTCCTGAAGTTCACCTGAACAAATACAGCCTTGGATGTGGCCCAAAAAAACATTCTCTGACGGTTATAAGAATAGAATATAGACAGGGCAGACAAAACAGGATAGAAGAAAGTACAACCAAAGAGGCTCCGACATTCAAATAACTAGCAAATAACATATAGGTTGGAAAGCAGAACAGACACTATTTGGCTCAAAATGAAGCTCTCGCTTAGTCTGTGAATAGTCACTGGAAACTATTAAAAATACTGGAGAAGATACAAAAATGTCTATATGGTGCCTACAAAAAGCTAAAAATTAACAAAGGGAATATTATGTATGCATACTGCAATTAGAAGAAGTAGTTAGAGTGAAGAGCAAATCAATGTCAACTTTATAAGCTTGATATATTCATATTAGATTTGTTCTGATTGTGTTTACTTTCCTGTTGTTTTTTTTTAAATGGCTGCAGTTCCAAAACCTTCTCACTGTGGAAGACTGGAATAAATCTCAATGTGCTATTGAAATAAATGGTCTGACTATAGAAACACATAGGGAAGAACTTCATTGGAGAAACATAATGTTGGAAAAACAATGTTAAAATTAGAACGTGTCCTAAGAACTCCAATGAAAATGGAAGGACAGAAGTCAAGGAGACTAAAAATGGTGGGAAATAGACAAAAGTGATGACTCAACTCTGAAGACCTGAGGAGTCAGAAAAAACTGAGTGAGGGCATGGGTGTTATTTTATTGTGGTTCATTTGTTCCCCCCCCAAAGAAAAGTAAGATGTAAAACATCAGCTGAGATAGTCTTCAAGAAAACATCTCTTTCTCATGTAATCCTTGTTTTTGTTTACAGCTTCAGAAATCTCAGTTCCTGTAAGCACTTAGTTATGACATTTAATTTTTCAGTAGTTCATTCCTCTAGTGTCAACCAGCATTTGGTGTTACAGAAAAGAATCTGATCCCTTTATAACCAGTGACAGTAGGGACAAAAACAAACAAACAAAAAAAAAAAAAAAAAAAACCAAAAGCCCACACCACCAAAAAAACCCAAACAACAACAACAAAAAAGGGCATATGAAGATACGAAGTCAGGGAAACCCATCTATTGCAACTTGTTTTACCATAGCTGTAGGAACTTTGGTCACAGATCAGACTCACACTGTACTATAAACAGAGTAAAATGAGGGCGTCCTGGCCAGAAACATCTTATACTCTAAACAAATCAGACAAAAATCCCAATTCTAGACAGAGACAAGCAGAAGGATGCTGAGAACTAAATAACAGTAACAACTACTGATCAACATTTTTGGCAGAAATATCTTTAAAAAAAAAAAAGGCCATGAATCTATCATCATGGATTGTTTGGAATAAAATGGACATTTTAGTAGCAAATGAGAGATGAGAAGAGGCTGTCATTAAGCTGAAAGGGACATTCAAAATTATCACCTTATGTTGAAGATAATTTAAAAAAGGTGGAGCAGCATCCTGAGTGGATAACAGCAGTATCATATTGAATCTACCGAGTTCACAGAAAAGGAATTTTATAGTTCAGATCCAAAATAAAGTTTATGTGAGAGTTTTAGCCATGGATGGACAGAAAACATCCTATCTCAAAGATATTATGTACAGAATCAATGTATAATATCTAGTTTATCTGCACATGAGGACCCAGGGAAGGTTTGGAAGGAAAGGCTGGTAGCTGTCTTTAACCATACCGAATTTGAATTGATGTCTTAATTCCAAAATATCCAGAGAGGTATCTTGAGATTTTCATCTCTACAGGAGAAGGAAGTCTAGGGTGACTCAGGAAAGCTAGTTTAATAGTGTGGAGATTATTTTGATACTAGGAACAAGTAAAGGGGACAAAGTACAGAGCTGCTTTAGAGCTTTCATGGGAAAATGATGAAGAAAACACCCTTCCAGACATGCAGACCAATGCAAGGCAGCAACATGTATTCATCAAAATAAAAACGAATTGAAGAAATAAGGTCAGTTAAAATGCTGTGGTTCATAGACTGAAACCTTTAAAAAGAAGGCAACATGAGAAGAGGCAAAGGCCTTTGGTGGGTGTCAAGAGATATCTATTGACCCTGGTTGAGTATTCTGAGGTCTCACATTCCAGCTCTGAACCAAGCTTGGTGTTTTGGGGACAGTAATTGTTAAACTAATTTGGCACTCAGCTAGCATGGTACAAGCAGGAATCCACCACTGTATTTTAAGAAGGCTGTAATTGAACACAGACACTCAGGCTCACTGAGGGGATACAGATTTATCACTGTGTCTAATCTGTACTTTTGAAACACATATTATTGTAAGTAGTATGAAAAAAAGCTGTCTAGCCAAATAAATGTTGCCTGACACAGCAGCAGTAACAGCTGTTTTTTCTCCTTTCCCATAATTTGGGGCTTTAGGACTGAGAAAATTTTTAAGTGCACTTTGAGGCGATAACTCATGGGAATTTAAATTAGCAATATCCTTTCTACTGAAAAAAAAGGAGACATCCATTAGGCATAAATAATTAAAGAGGCCAAGTTTTAAATATGACATTCATCTATTGAAATTCCCAGATTAATAACCAGCTATGCTAATCTATTTCTCTTCTGATGTCTTAAAATCTCTTTTCATGTCCCAAGGAGTGCTACAAGAAAACATATACAGTTAAATGATTTAATGATCTTGAGCAGGATCCTATGCATATAATATTTGAAATTACCCTATCAACTCATATATCCAGTAGAAAAAAGCAACTCCGATACGTTCTTCAACTACTAGCTTATTTATCACAAATGAGGCATTTTCTAGGACTTTGTCCAAAGTATCCTACAGTTCTACTGGCTGTGTTACAAATTATAAAAGGAAATAGTCTAGTGCTGTTTCTAGGAATTATACATCTCAAAATTATTTAATATTTTTGATTCATCAGTGCTAACAACATTAGAGATAGGAAAATCTCAAAGATTATTAACACTGCCAAGTTTTTCAGAGTAATTTAAGACATGAAGAAATTGCATATGAATTGGGAAGATTCACCCAGGCTATCTAAAGAAATTCAGTAAAACAGTCTTCTTACCCCATAATGCCAGCTCTAGAATAACTGCTTGAAACATTTTTCAGAATGAAAATGGGCATCCCAGTGAGCAATCCTGCCTAGGGAAGAACTCAACCATGATAACATTAAGACTTTCTAAGCTCCATGTGCAGTGTCAGTGAGACAAAGAGCAGCACAAATCACAGCAGTTAGAGAGACGGATTACTCCCACTGGCAGTTTGCTGCTTTTGAGCTAATTTCCAGCCCCACATTTAAGGATGGAAAGTGGATTCCTAACATATTTTATGCTTATCTGGATGCTCAGGATTATACACACTGACCATGGCATTGCCAGGATGGAAAAGGAGAAAAAAAATGATGATACAGATTATTTTTTGTTGGATTCCTCTTCTTTGTTTTGTTTGTCCTCAAAACCATCTCATTTCCACACCTTCCACACTCTAATAAAAATGTTCTTACAGAAGATATAATAATGTCTTCCAGCCCAGAAGTCCAAATTAGTAGTCCATCTTCTTTAGTTGTCACCAACCTGTAATACAGTACCTTATGATGTTTTTGAAAGCTTTTCCCTTTCTTGTCTCATGTGGTCCTAGTTTCACTCTGTTTTCCTTTCCTGCTCTTACCACAACTGTATTAGAACCCTCCCTACTTCTGAATATCATAGAACCATAGAATGCCAGGTGGGAAGGGACCTCAAGGATCATCTGGTCCAACCTTTCGTGGCAAAAGCACGGTCTAGGCAAGATGGCCCAGCACCCTGTCCAGTTGAATCTTAACAGTGTCCAATCTTCCCTGGGGAGATTATTCCAATGGCTGATTGTTCTCATTGTGGAAATTTTTTTTCTTATGTCTAACTGGAATCTCCCCAGAATTAACTTGTACCCATTACCCCTCATCTTTTCCATGGGACTCCATGTGAAAAGGGAGTCTCCATCGTGTTTGTAGCCACCCTTTAAAGACTTGGAACATGGTGATAAGGTCTCCCCTAAGCCTTCTTTTCTCAAGGCTGAACAAAGCCAGTTCTCTCAGCCTTTCCTCATACGGCAGGCTTCCCAGTCCTTTGAGCATCTTGTGGCCCTTCTCTGGGCCCTCTCCAGCCTGTCCGCATCTTTTTTGCATAGCGAGGACCAAAAGTGAACACAGTATTCCAGGTGTGGCCTGACAAGCACTGAGTAGGGTGGGATAATGACTCCTTTATCTCTGCAGGTGATGCCTTTGTTGATGCAACCCAGCACCCTGTTGGCTTCCTTTGCCACAGCAGCACACTGCTCACTCATGGTGAGCTTGTTGTCCATCAGGACCACCAGGTTCCTTTCCACAGAGCTGCTTCCCAGCCGAGTAGATCCCAGCCTGTGCTGCACTCCTCGATTATGTTTGTCCCAGGTGCAAGACCATACACTTGTCCTCGTTGAACTTCATAAAGTTCACCCACTCTTCCAGCCTATCCAGGTCTTCCTGCAGGGTGTCTCTCCCTTCCGAAGTGTCTGCTTCCCCACTCAGTTTGGTGTCATCAGCAAACTTCATCAGGGTACGCTTGATCCCATCATCCAGATCACTTATGAAGATGTTGAACAGCGTTGGGCCCAATATCGATCCCTGGGGGACCCTACTTGTGACAGGTTGCCAGTCTGAAAAGGAGCTATGTACCACCACCCCGGGGTGCAACCTGTCAGCCATTTCCCCACCCACCACACAGACCACTTGTCTAGACCGTAACACATCAGCTTCTCTAGGATGAGGCTGTGGGGAACCATGTTGAAAGCCTTGGAGAAATCCAGGTAGACAATGTCCACCGCTCACCCTGCATCAACCGAGCAGTTTACTCTGTTGTAGAAGGCAACCACATTTGTCAAGCACAATTTGCCCTTGCTGAATCCATGCTGGCTTTTCCCAATAACATGTTTCATTTGACTTCTGATATGGATAATGTGAAATGATTATATCCATTTCCAAAATCTAATGACACAACAGTCTTGATCTATTAGGTCTTTATTTCCAGGCTGTGTAAAAGAAGGATGGAATTCTCATTTACATGTATCGTTAGCTATACTCTCTTGAATCACACATTAACCCTTATCCTTGTTTTTCCCTCAGAAGCAACTACTTTCTGTTTTGAAGCTTTTTAACAGTAAAGCCAAATTGGAAAGCATGCAGTCTAGTGCTTTTGCCAACATTATATATTTTGGTTAAACCAGAACTCTGAAAATAAATTTAAAAAAATGCAGAAGAGTTGTTCTGTGTTTAAATTGGAGCTTCCTGAGAAGTAACACTTTTTCCATCTGCTTGTACCTTGCCACAAACTATTCCAACATACAAAAAGATGCAAAAAGTTAACCTTTGGAGGACGTATTGTACAAGTCATCTTCATTAAGAGAATGTATTTCATTTTTCCAGAAAGCAGTTAACACATAATATATAATTTAAAAAATAATCTTGAGACAGTTTCAGCTGTAAAATACCTGCAATGCCCATGAAATATGAATTGAAAGTAATAACATTACAGAGTAGAGCAACTCTGTCAAAGAAAAGGCCTGCAATATCATTAATACGTCCTTCACATCCTGTTGGGCTACATCATGTTCATGTTCATGGCCCCACTAGAGTACTAATCTGACATGTGTCAGATTAAAGAGATTCAGATGTCCCAAGCAGCCTGGGGGCAAACAGCAGCATCTCTGTTCCAAAAAACAAAAGATATGCAGAGTACATACTGACATTAATTTGGGGATGATCTTTTAATCTGGAGGATCAAATACAGACTATACGACTTGGAAGAAATAGATCATGCTAAAAGAAAAGATTTGTAAACTGATCAGGAAAATGTCTTTTAGACTTGCATCCTGTATTTTTTGATATGGTCTGTTTACTGACTCATGTCAGGAGGCTTTTCTCTGTCAATCACTAATCACAATTAAATACTAACAGTTACAAGGATGTGCAATTTCCTTGTAACTGGGCAAACTACAGAGTATTACAATATTAGCTTCCTTGGGACATGGCCATGTGTTCTGAATTTTAACAGAAATAATTAATGTAAGATGTACAAAGATGTTTACGCTTGATACTTTAAAAAAATCAAAAGCTTTCGAAATGAGCAGATTTCATTGTGCAGTGCAGCATACAACACTAGATTTAAGATAGTCAGCCTAAGCATTAGGCACTTTCAAGTAACATATACTGAATAAACTTGGAAGAGTGAACAACCATTTCCTTAAAACATTATTTTGAAGAAAACATATGACCTCAGAAGTTGTTCAGAGAGCTCAAATGGGAGCCTAGAAAAAAAAAAAAACAAATTTGTGTCAGCACACTTACAACTGTTCTGGTACCTCAAGCTGTTAATGACAAAGTAATGGAATTCTTTTTTTGGATAATAATGTAAAGCCAAATAAATGCATTGGACTCCTATTTTTCATGTAACATATTAAAGTGTTTATTTGTCTTCACATACAGCATAGTGCTGCATGAAGCTTCCTTGAAAATACTGTGCCTTTTCATTTAAAAGTAGCGTTTCTGTGAAGTAATATTCTATATTTGTATTTCAACTTAATAATAGCTTATATTTATTATTAAGCCACAAAACATTCATTGAGTGTTTTGGTTTTAAATTCCCTGTAATTGAGCTTACTGGGTTTTAGCAATAAAGTCTTGTGCTGACCAGAATGCTGGCTAAAACAAACTTAGAAAACAAGTTTAATAACTGAGAAAACCCTGCTGAAGGAGCCTGATAATTAGGATTTATGGCATTTCCCTGTAGAGAGCATTGTCTTTCTCCAATTATTCCCTGGAAGCTGAATCCATCACTTTGTATGATGTGGTATCTATCAAATAAACAGATGAGACCTAAATAGGAGCTTTTGCTCATCTAGAGATTCAAGATTCTGGACCATAGGCTGCTAAACTTTTTTTAGGGACCAAGACCTGTGCTAAAATATGTATTTCACGCTACTCTTGGATTCCCTTTAAAATAAAGACTGGCATTTTTGTAACACTGCCTTTTACCTTATTGATTATTTACCCTTCAGGTGCATATCTGTGTATCTCAGCATGGGAGATCTGTTAGGATCTTTAACTCAAGGCTTCCCCTTGCCACATTATAAAAACTCAGTCTGTGAAACCTTGTCTTAAAATAGGTTGATGACTCCCATGGAAGAAGTTCATTTTTTTCATAGCCCTTAAAATTATCTACACTGTCAATAGTACTGCACCACCTCAGTACAAGGGATTTAAATTTCTCTTCTAGGCCATTTGTTTGAATTTGTGTATGTTCAGTTGCAATCCTGTCTTCTGATGAGTCAACTGCATTGTCCCTGTGAAATAATCAAATAATCTTATTCCAGTTTTATGGTCAGTTCTGACTGCAGCATAAAACTTGTGTCTGCAATAGCTGCCCCTGTTATAGGCAGTTAATTAAAGATCTCTCAGATCCCACACTTAAAAGCCCTAAACCAGCCTTGAGAACCTTCTCAAAGGTTCTCTCACATGCTGCCGGGTGTTGGCAAGTCACGCTGCATCTTTAACTATTTTGTGTGTAAGTAGAAAACTTTAAATTGCTTTTTTGTGTTTTTCATCTGTATAAGAATTAAATTAGCTTTTCAAGAAGTGATGAATGATGTACATTAAAACACGAATGAAAACACTTAGCCGGAGATAACATTAAAGAAACACTACAGTGATTAGTACTAGGAATTCGTGCTTTCATTATTTGAACAGATAAGATGGAATCAAAATAATAGCTTGGAAACCAAGTATTTCCCCTTAGCTGCAGATGGTACTGATATTGCAAGGACACTGTAATTATTGAGAATAATATGGAAAAATAAATAAGAAATGAGAATTAGAATACCACAACTGATTAAAAGTAAACATTGTTAATGATGATAATTATGGGGCTAATAAACTCAAGAGGAAAGAGAAAGGAAGAAACTAATTACAGAGAAAAATAAGGCACATATTGACCAAGAGTAGGTGGCATAGTCATTAGTGCATGCTTTTCCCACAGTACCAAAGCATCCATAAAGAGCTGTAGCGAATAAATAAAATTCTGACATGCAAAGCCAAATTAATAGAAATTGCAGTTTCATTGTATAATGATCTTACTTAGCTATTACCTATACCTTAGGGCTTAGCATTGTAGCCAAATTCAATAATTATACAGTACGTCGGGTGTAGTTCACAAAATAATACTGTGCTGGCCACTCCACAGTAATAAACCTAACTATCCCACTGAAACCTTTAAAAGACATGTTTTCGCGAGGTTAGTTTTAACAAAATGGCAAATTTCAGTTAGTACTATTTCTCTGAAGAGTTTTTTACCAGCCTTTTGTTATTTAGTACTTGAGCAACAGTTACACAAGAAAGTGGTAGGCACATTTGCAAAGTCACTGAATGAGAAATGAACAAATGTCTTACCTTAACATCAAAACTAACTCAGTTGGTGATCTGTCCTGGGAGTCGCATTTGGTTATGAATCCTTGAGATGGCACTGGGAGAAGCTCCTATAGAGGAAAATTCTAAGTATGATTTAGTAAACTGAGAAGAATTAGACCTCTTTGCTCCAAGGGAAGCATCATGTTTTGTCTGCGAATTCACAGTGTGGCAGGGACACACTCAGTACACATCATCATTCTAAGTGCTGTGGGAAGACACGAGATGGTGCAAGGTCCTTAAGAAATGGTTCCGTGCATCAGTTTCTGACCAAGTACTACACAGTTAAAATCAGGATTGAAGTCGCTGTTAATACACAGAATATATATTCTCGTTTTGGAACAGCAAACGAAGAAAACTCATCTCATATGGCAAAGTGCACATGGTTTCCCAATGACATAACAGCGGCAAAAATAACAAAACCCTAAGCTAAGGGTACAGCAGAAGCTTTTATGTATGTCCTCTGCTTACTGTGTGTTTGCCAGTCTTGTGGATTCACATTTTTGGAACAGTCACAATTTCTAACAAGTTGGATTCTTGTGGTTTTGGCTATCTGATTTCAATTGAAACATCTGACTCAGAGCCAAATCAAGGTCTTGCTGAAACCAACTGTAGGCCAAGTGGACTTCAGGGAGCCCAGATACAGTATACGCAGTAAAACAAATAAGGGTTCTTTTTTTCTCTTGTCTTTCAAATTAATTAAAGAACAATAATGGCCCTGACCTCCATTAGTGCTATCATGATCAAAATAAATTAACCACTTCCTCTTAGGGAAAAAACCAACAACCAAACAACAAGCAGATTTATTTCTTCATGGTCTGGTCATAGAAAACAAAATCCAGCAAATAAATATTTTGCAAGTCGTAAGTCTACTAGATCTTTTCAGTGACGGGTATCTTCCTTTTTTCTTATGTAAGTACAGAGAAAGTAGAATTGTTGAGTAACTTGAATAAAAATCAAGACTTTTCCCTGTACTTGGGAAAACTGTGTACCAGAGAAATGGATGGTCCATGCCAAAATTTGAACAAATGATTGAGGCAGAGATCCAAAAACAGAATAAGTATGAGGAGGTTACACATTTAGGCATTTAATGAATCAGATGCAACATCCACTGCCCCCAAAATTATTTTACAGTGGAATTATTCTGCATTTAGAAACTGTTAAAGAAAAACAAGCACATTAGTGTTCAGCTAAAATAATTTGTAAATAATTGAATAAGTAAATCAAAGATTCGGGGCCCCATGGTTGTGCAGTACGTGGAACTACATTCAGCATCTTTTGCTTTATTTTTCTCTTCAAGTTCAAACTAATAAAAATGAAAGTTGTCTTTGTTACACCATTAGTATGCCCATTAAACTTCAGTTTCACTAATTCACAGTCCATATTTTTGCCTAGTAATTTTATTTTAACTCTGTAGTTAGGATTTCCTGATGGCTTTTCCTTTCAGTTTTTCTTATTACAGTCTTCCTTTGTTTAAATTCAGCTGCCATTTATATCTCTAACATCTTCCAGGACAGTACCAAAAAAAACCCCTATCAGAGACAGCGAAGAATGCATAAATGAATGAACCTTAGACTCATGAGTCAATAGAGAAAGTTGATATAATCCACCCTCAACACCAACAGCACATTCTGTCAACTCAGCTGAAGTTGACAATATCATCACGTTTGCGATAGAGATACAATTATGGCTGGAAGATTCCCACAGCCCTGCCAGATTCCTCAAGGGGATTAGCACTTGTCTGATTGCAGTACACAACAAAGACATTGTTAAAATATCAGTGCATCAATCAGGAGGAATTTGGAGACTTTGAAGTTTAAAAAAAATAAAACAACAGTGTGGGAAAAAGAAGCAGTTAGAATAGTTAAGTATATCTGATTTAGTTAAATGACACACTCTGACAAGCATTTGATTCTTAATTTGTCAGTAACAAATTTAGAAATAACTTTTAAAAAAAAAATTCATCAATTACTATCAATAGTTATGTGGAAGTACTTCAGCTTTATGTGATCTTTTCCCCCAGGGAAGAAACTAGCAAAATATAAAGGAACATTAATCACGAGTAATCATGAGTCTCAGGCTCATAATTAACAGAGTGCAGAGCCTGAGAATGCAATTCCTTGTGCTAATGCCAGTGTTCCTTCCTCCCAGCAGCTGATTTCAGAAGGTGGTGCAGAAAGTCTAAGGTGGTGGACCTATTAAGAATAGGGTGTATTAATTGCCAATGCATTCTCTTCTAAATCTCTCTCTGCCTTGCAGGCAATTAAGAGTGACAATGAACAATACCCACATGATTTACTATGAGCATAGTCATTATGCTGGAATTTTCTATTGCGGCCTCCTTATAGTAAACATACGGAATGTGCAGGCTTTTATTTTGCTGATTTACATGAATAGTTTCTGTTGTTGTTTGGGTATGGATCCGAGCTAAATGTCATATATCAAAGGTATCAACTATAGGGATGTACTGAAACCCAAGGTGTAAGAATTCACCAGAACCTTGCTATGATTTCCCAAGAAATTTGTACTTGCTGCAGCAGTGGATTTCTCAGAATTTCTTAGGCCAGTCCGGCAAATACCAGAGTTTTAAGAAATGTTCCTAAAATCGATACCTTAAGGATCCATAATTTCAACATATACAGATACACTGAAGCACATGTATTGAAAGCATAAAGAACAGCAACCAGAGATTTCCTAATACTGCTCTCCTTACTACATTTGTTCCTACTACAAACAAACCTTACGGAAGTTTATACAATTCCAACTGAGTTTGCAGCTCGTGTCATGCTTGGTAAGTCTTTCATTGCAAATAATCTGATATTTTCAAATAGGTCTGAGGTCTTCCGATGAAGTCAGAGGGCATGCTGACACCAGCATGAACTTGAACAAATCCTAATCGAGAACAAGCAGCCGAAGAAACTGGATAACTTTCTTAGCCCAAACTAAGAAATTAGATTTAGACTTTGCAGTGACCCCTATAAAAATATATATCCATCATTTACAGCATCACAGAAAGATGAATAAACAGAAATGATAGCAGCAAGGAAAACAGTATAGCAACGTGTTTGCTCTATCCAGTGTGTTACAACCATGTTCTACAACCAGTGGTCATCAGGTGAGTAGGGTTAGGACAGAAATGTGCTTGGATAGACATACTGTGCTCGCAAAAAAATTGTCTGTTTTTAAATGGTATAGCTGGCCTTAGCCATCACCACATCACTGGCAGAGAAATAACAAGTCTGTCAGAAAGAAACTACAGGCTGACTAGAGTGGAGTCGCTCACTCTGGGCATGAAAAGATCCGATTGTTACTGCTACATAAATATGCAGATCAGAAATAAAAATACAGAAAAAAGGGACTAATATCTTTCTAATAACTGCATAGTACTTGCCGGTATAAACTAGCATAGCTCAGTTGGCTAAGGCAGAGCTGTATTAGCCTCCCAACGTGAAGATCTTGGCTCTTCTAGGACTCTTACTATTCCTTAAGAGTCTGGAACAATAGGGCTGAAATCGGAGAAATGTGAAAGCATGAATTCTCAGTGAAACGTGCATAACTAGATGATGTGATGAGAGCAGGAACTGACAGCTTTCAGTCTGTACATGCCAACAAATCATTAAAGGTGCATGAGGATTTGAAAATGCTACACGATTTGTTGAAAATCTGTTCTGACTTTAATTTTTTGGTTTACTGCCTTTGAGAGGAGAGGAATGAAGAGTGTCAGATTACAAAGTGGAATTCCTACTGCTGACCAGAAGACATTGGATTTCCTTGTTCGGACCCTAAGGGAAGGAACAGCAGCCACTGTTACGGCTTTTTGGAACTTGATTTCTAAGCAGTAATGTAAAGCTAAATATGGGCCCATATTAGAAGTATAGAAATCTATCAGATTTACTGGGCTGTCTGTCTGTATGGGCTTTATTATGTGTCTACCAAAAGAAAATTCTATCTTAAACATATTTTTTCATTCTAGGGTTTATAGCTATCATTTGATCTTTATGGAAAAACTTCTTTCATTTCCATGTTTTTGAGCAGAAGGATGAGGATATGAAGATTATAACATTTTCAGGGCAGTAAATTTTATTAATGATAGTTCCTAATATTAGCAGCTCTGGTTTGAAACTGAAGTTCTATGAATAAAGGCATGTTCGATATCTTTCTCTGGAGTAATATCTAGCTAACTTTTATTTTAAAGATAAACACACAATGAAAAAAATAAAATAACATTAAACAAGAATAGAGTAATGCATATAGATCTAAAAAATAAGAGCTATTAACTGAGAGAGTAAGTTTCTCTTCTTCCAGCAGTGACAGGATAACAGTTGCTGGCACATCACATCTTGTCGGCACATTACTGTTCAAATAGGCCCGTGATTCCACAACAAATATAACTTTATCAGTGAACAAGAATCAAAGAGTTTTCCTCGAACTGATAACATAATTCCAGTTTATATTGTAAATGGGAATCTTTAATTCCACTCTACAACTGGACTGGGCCGGTTCAGAAAACAAGCTGGAACCTCGTCTGCACTCAGGTTGAGTGACAAACATCCTGAACAAAGTTTTTCCAAAAGGCACAGCCTTCGGCATTTTTGGCACAGCTCTGTCTCTTATGGGCAACTAAGACACACATATGTTAATCATTAATTAATTCATAATCTTCTGAGTGCAGCTCATGGGCAAAGATCTTTCATGAACGCTGCATTTACTTGAAGCTATGGTTTTGAGTGGAATTACTGTGACTTTCTCTCTGATGATGCAGTAATCAGCTTCTAACACAGCAGTGGAAGGAAGCAGTGCTTCGAGGCTGCTGCAGTTGTGCGTGCTTTGGGGGCTGAGAGTAACGGAGCTAAACAATGCCAGATCTGTGCTACATCTAGGGTTTTGATGATTATCACTATATTATAGTCACTTATGGCCAGGCTAATGTTTAGGATGAAACCGAGTGTTCCCAAAACATCTTTTATTCTAATACACATCAGCAGTACATTATGCAAGGCACAATGAAAATAAACTATGGATAAAACCAGCACTTACATATAAAAAGAGGCCATTACTTTATTTGAACATGCCATCAAACAAATGTCATTAAATCACATTAAGTAAAAGGACAGATAGTGGCTGCTATTAAAAACTCAGCTTTTGCTAGCAGTTCATGATGGTTACAAATATATTTCTATAGGACATGAGAAGAATGGCTGTTAAACAGTGTTGTTATAGCAGGGTCTCAGCATCATCACTGGTTCTGAAAAAATACATGCTACTGCACTGAGTAATTTCATCTTGGTATTTAGAACCGGAGACCCAAAATGTGAAATTTAAAAGTACAACAAACTTAGATAAAGTAGAAGCTTGCTTTGTTTGGATTTGGGTTTTGAATTGCGTTCATACATATTTTATGTCACAATTCAAACAAAAAATGCATGATTCATTGAATAGTACAAAAATCCTCAATAATACTTGTGGGTTAATAATTAGACTTAGCTCATAACACTTCACTCAGTCTTTACAGACAGAAAGATGGCTTCTTGCAGTTTTATTTATTGCTATAAATGGAATAAACATTTACATAGGAAATCTTCCTTTTTGTATGAAAATGCTCTCCATTTTCTAGCGGCAGAATACTAATTAAAGAAAATTTCCGTTTTAGCCACTTTTTTACTATACCATGCCCTTTTCTTTATTATAAAGTAAATACAGAAAAAGGGTGAATTCTAAAAACTTCTCCACCTAAAATAATATATGTTAAATCCCTGTGTATTGTGGGCAGAAATAATTACCAAAAAATCCTGTTGTTAACAAGCAATTATAACTCAAAGGAATTTCAGACGCCTTATACCTGCTGCCTCTAAGAGACAATCTCTCAACCATTTACTTCTGTAAATGTTTCTTCAGAGTGGGATACTTTGTACAGAAAATATAAACAGAAATGCAATTGTTCTACTCTATTCCCTCCTACATTTTTCAAAATCCAGCTGGGATATTTTCATAAGTCTTCTTTGATATTATAAATGTGCCTATTTTTTACTCAGCCAAAGGCTGTGCCATTTCAGCGGTTCTGGATTTTTTTTTTTTAGGCTGAATTATGGCAAAAGAAAACTATCAGTAAATTCTTCCCCAGGCTTCTCCACTATATTAGTCTCGGAGCTTTAGCTAGAAGCAGAATAATGGTAATGTATATGTTGCTTTTATCCAGTTGTTTAATATACCATGACCATGCTCTCTTCATTATAGAGTAAAGCCAAAACAGAACTGAAAAGGCAGGAGAATGATTTTGTTTCTATAACATGTCACTGCTGGGGCGGGGGGGTGTGATCAGACCAGACTAATAGTCACCTTGGGATTATTTCAGACACTGCTTTATCAATCAAGTATGACTTGTAAAACAGAATATTTGAAAACAAAGCAAAGGGGATAAGAATTAAAGTGAGAATTCAGTACATCTGTAAGGGCCACCTACAGGGCAGCAGTGTTTTCATGGTTCTTGGGATGGCAGTTGTTATGATTTTCACAGCCTTTTAAAAAGGCTCCTCTTACCACTAATACACAGGGCAGAGGGGAAAAAATGATGATCCTCCAGAAATTGACTGTTTTCACAGATAACCCCACACTGGTGAGCAACATCAAGAAAACAGTCTGGAGTCACAGAACTGCCATGACTGTAATTTATAGAGGAAAAAAAAAAGATATTTGTGTGAGTTAAGTAGAGTCATGCTGGAACTGAGAGTATGTCTGCTAGAAGTGAAGTCAAGCCTCTGACTTAATGCTCTCAACATTCATCTTATCATCATCCAGGGAGACCTGTTAAACTTTTTTTCCCAGCAAGGCAGGATAAATGTATGGGTAACTTAAGGGCTCAGATGTCCTTGAATAAGCCATTTCAGAGCTTTCTATCCAATAAAAATTGATGACTCCTACTTCACGAGTGTGCTGGGAAAACGTACACAATGAGGAAAGGCTCCAGCATCCCTGGTTAATAGGGCCATCGTGAGATGTTCCTGGCAGAACTGTAGATCCCATGAAATGATTCAGGCAGGCCACAGATGTCCTGATCAAAGTTTTCCATTCATTACCATGGGCTCTATGCCCAAAACTACTCAACAAGCATTGCTGAATACCGAACCCAGCTTACTTTGTACGTGTATTCACTGCGTTCTCACTCCTTGTTTGCTTGAAGAAATCACAAGAATGCATGGCACAAAGCAAGACAGAGCTCTTTTATTTTTATCGCTGTCCTGAATGCCAGAATCTGGCAGCCCAGATCTGTGGCTTTGGTGTAGTACCTTGTTGTGGCTTTTGAAGACTCGTCCAAATAAGCACTGCATTCCTTAGATCCAAATCTAGCGATTCTGACCATAATTTTTTCTAACTATAGTCCTGCAGACAAAATATAGCTGCCTTTGTTGCTATTGAGTTTAGCCAGAATTAGGGGATCAACATCCGGTAGCTGCTTTGATGATCGCAGCCGGTAGTCACTTTTTTGAAACTTGGCAGCAGATATATTGCCAACCTTTCCAATATCTCTCCACTCCACCCCGCAAAAATAACACTCTCAGGAGGGAACACTAACGCAACAAGAACTTAATGCATCATCGTCTTTGCCTTTGCTAACCACGGTATGCAATTATCACAGGGGCCGTCACTGAATCCATCCGTGGTTGGATGGCTGACTCACTCTGCCTGCTCCGTGCCAAAACATTTTTTACGGTGGCTTGCAGCAGTTCTGCTCGATGTAGATGAGCTCATACATGCATTGTACAGCACTGGAAGAAGACATGTGAGAGCACTGGAATCAGAAAAAGCAGCTTGGGACCCCAGGGAACTCTCTACACCGTACATTTAACCAGGATCTCCCCACATAACAACCCAACCCAAAACCGAATCAAGTCCACTGCCTGCAGCTGACAAAGAAAGTAAGCTGAAAGAGTTAAAATGCTCAGTTGGAAACCAGATGGCAAAAAAAAAAAAATTCCTTAAAAGCCTCCTCAGACTTAGAATTGGTGGGTTTTTTTCCCTTCTCTTAGCAAAAGCACTACTTTCTCATTGCAAACTTCAGCTTATTTATAGCTAGAGAGACATGAAACCTATGGGTCCACTTTGGGTGGGGCTGCAAAGGGGCTGCCAAGGGAAGGGCTGGGGTGTAAGAAAGGGTGCTCTGACCCCTCCATCACGTCAGAGCTAAGGTTAATGTTATGAGAGAGACACAGGCTCGGGGTCCAGTCGGAGGAGGGCCTGCGGTGGGCTGCCAAAGGAGCAGGTAGGCAAGAAAATGAATTCTCCCTTGACAGCTGCTACGTCTTGGAAATTGTTTGGTGCTCCTAGACTAAGCACAGCCCACACCTACAGTTAGATTCTGGATCATCATGTATTGCTTGACGTTATATATTTTTTTCTTTGTCAAGTTTTCTTTCGATTTAGACTGTTTGATTTCTGTGTTTTGTGATTCACTTGCCTATTTCTCATCTGGGTTTCCCTGGGTCTAGGATTACAGACATGGCTACACATGCAGACCGCATGTCCTCCCATGCCAGACTCCATCACACATGCCTTATCAGTGGCTCTGTCACTATGACCCCTTCCATCAGGTCTCTTTGGTAAATCAGCAATAGGTTGGCACAGGTCTAATATGATTCTCTGCGTAACCTCAAGCTCATTTACTGCTTCTTACATGGAAGAGCTTTAGGAATATCCCTAGTAGCCTTACTACCATTAAACCACTTTGTCAGAAAGTAAGATGAGAAGCAAATTCACAGAGGCCAACAGGGACTGCTAGTGGAGCTTCAAATCCACAAAGACCACAAGGGTTTAAACTCTGGGTTCTTCTTTTCAGAGATTCTGAAGAGGATTAAACTCAGAGTTTCATCCAAGACCCGCTTATCGACTTCAGGAAAGTTGGATGAAGTATTTTCAGACTGAATATAGGGCCTTTGACTCAAGAACAGGTCCAGACCTTCTGTTTTGCTTATAAAATTGTCCCTTCCTTGTTTGTGTGCACCTTTTTGTAAATAAGCAATGCAAAATGAGTAGCCAGTGTGAGCATTCTTCCTAAACTTGATTACTTTTCTGAAGCCTAAGTAATTTCTACAGTATAAAAATGAAGACTTCTGAATTCAAAATGCTCAGATGTTTGCTAGATTAAGAATGAATCTCAACTTGGAAAGGGATGAAATGAAGTTTTATTTAGAGAGTTCAAAATGCTTGCATTTTTGAATGTTACTCAAGTAACCACAAAATATATAAAGAATTCTGTATTTCTCAATTTGAAACAACTGAACAGTATACAACTCTTTGCAGATGCCAACCTAAATGTGTCAGACAGATGTTTTTTTTTCCCTAACCCAATTCAATTAAAATATTTTATGAAGGACCACCCATGGAAAATAATTAGGAAATAAAATAAATAATTATGTGTACTGTAGTTAAGAAAATAATTAATCCTCAGATTTTAAAATAGAACAAGAGGAAATAGGGGGTGAATTTGATACCTACAGACAGTAGTGACATGCCAGTCTCTTCCTAGTAGATTAATTATATGAACTAGAATATCAGCAAGGTATTAAAATACAGATTGCAGGACATAGAGAAAGGAGAACATATAAAAGCTCTGCTTACCTCTGAAATTAAAATTAGGCGTTCTTTATCTTTTCTAACTTTAGCCAAGGAGCTGACATTGATGGGAGACTCAAATCCATTAATTACTTGAGCTGTTAGAAATTAGTTGGTGTTTCTTTCTTTTCCATGAAATTTGATACCAGCATAAAAAGAACAGTACCTGTAATAAAAATATCATTAACAAAAGTTCCCATTTTTGTGGGTAAGCCAACATCTTTCCTCATGTAATACGAGTGCCGAATACTGAGTGACACACAGGAGTGTAGGGCAGAAATTTCCCCAGCCCCCAAGTTCAGTCCCTTGTTATTGTGGCAACCACATCCTGTAATTGCTACTATAAACTAAAAAGTTATATGTGGGTATTGACTGAGAACAGTTAGCTTTGTAGTCTTACATGTCTGCTTGTGTAGACAGAGTGCTAAATAAATACGTGCTATGAAAAAAACAGCCAACTCTTTCAAGAGTGAGAATAATGTAAATTCATTGGATCTACTCGCCTTATATACGGGGGAACGGCTCTCAACTTCTCCATCTGCATTTTGACTGGAAGAATAAATTAACCATCACATTCTGAACAAATGAGGAATGGAGCACTAAACAGATGGAACTTCTGATATTTATTTCAAAAAAGCATTCGAAGGCCAACCCGTATCATTAATGCATAACATACAGAAATGGTGACTCTAAAAGTTGCACAAGGTGATTTGACACCTTAATCTTTCAGAATCCCATATTCCAAACCATGTTACTAACTATATGCTGCAGAAAATTAGCATATGAAACTTAAAAGTTGCAGTACTAAAAAGATAAGTTATAAACTGGCATAAATCATTACATTGGTATAAAATAAACAAACTGCAATAGTTAGGAAAGGGAACTGCAATAAGGATTTTTCTACACCTACTGAAGGAAGATGCGAGCTTTGTCAAGGTGATGCAATAACTTATAAAAAGGTTGTGTTGCTTACGTTTTCCATCCCCTGCTGTGGTCGGCAAATAACAGAGCCTGAGCCTCAGTTATCATAAAGAATCTTCAAAAGAATCTTCTGCTGCGCTGTGAAGCCAAGACTGTCACGGTCCATGTGGATCTCTCAAATTTACAGGACAACATACTCCGGGAATTATTTTATGAGGTCATTAGGAAAGAAAACAAACACATGCATCAAACAAGGGCTCAGTCCCCTTTGTACTGACTACTCTAACATGTGAATTCACTAATTCATCCCTTAATTCATGAGGTTTCTAACTCACAAGTTGTCTAATTCCTAACTTGTAGCCCATGCACCTGTAAGCAAAATACTTACCTAGCTGATGATGAGAGTGCTCATCCTTCCTCCTCCACCACAGTGGTTCCCCTGTTCCTCCATCACAGGCTTCCCCTGTACTGCACCAGGAGGCTCAAAAGCCTCAGCAGTCTGGCTGCTGTTGGTTGTGTTTCAAAAGCCTTTTAGGTAAACCGACGTATTTATACCTTCCTGCTTGGAAGTTTGGTCTAATATCATTTCCCTAACATATCCAACCAAACCACAGAGAATATACGATTGCCCACTATAGGAGAATTATTTCGTCTCAAACTATTTTTCCTGTTTCCCCATCTTCAGGGGTGGAGAGTGAATGAAATAGAGTAGAAAAAATAAAAGGAGCAGAAGCGACAAAGGAGAGAGATAAACATTAAGCGTTTTGGGAGAAAGACAAACAGCTGAACAGGCTTCTGGAGAGCTTTGGCTTCACTTCTACTTGTAGGAAAACATCAAAGGTGGAAAAGGCAAGCTAGATTTAAGACAGTGTAATGGAGAATCAGCTGTATCAGAAAGCAGGAATTTCTGTTCATTTTTATATGCATTTTCAGTTTTCTTGAATTTCATGTTTCCATGCTTTATCTTTCTATTTAAAAAAAAAAAAAGCACAAATTCTGTCAAGTCTGCCTCTTCATGAATTCTGTTTGCTAACAATTAGCACAAGTCTCCTGAAGAAAACTAGGAAAAGATGTGCAAAATTTTAGTGCAATTTATAGGAGTTGGTCCTGGAGCCAGAAAATACGCAATTAGATCCCTGCTTTCTGGAGAGGATGACACATAGAGCTCTGCAGCCTGAGAACTTGGCTAAGGACACTGAGAAGCAGTACCAAAACTCTGGCCAGACTCCAGATGTTTGAGACATTAACAGATCTGATGGGTTGATCTTGCATCAATTTGATGAGTAACTGAGAAATGTTGCTTGGCCTGCTTGCTTCATGGCTCAGAGCCCACTTCAGGATGAAAACCGTCTACTATGGTAATAAAGAAACAAAATCTGAAAAGAAAGGGTACTCACCAGGCAGGCAATAAAAGTAAGGTTTTGTTCATCATAGAATCATTGAATAATTCATGCAGAAAGGGACCTCTGGAAGTCAGCTGGTTGTTCCTCACCACCACCACCAAAGCAGGGCCAACTTCAAAATCGATCCAACTTCAGGGTTAGATCACATTGCTCAGGGTCACCTCCAAACAAGGACTGAACATGTCCAAGGACAGAGATGCTATAGCCTCACAGTTCCCATATTTCACTAACCTCAGGGTGTGATTTTTTTTTTTTTTTTTTGCATTTCTTATATTGAATTGGAACTCCACATGCTCCCTGTGTGCTGCTAATCTCTGTGCACCCCTAAGAAGAGTTTGGCTTCATCTTCTTTATGCCCTCCCATTAGGTAGCTGAAGACAGAAATTTCCCCTTTGTCTTTCTTCTTCAGCATAAACTAACCCATTTCTTTAACCTCCTCTCATTTTCTCTCCTCCCCATGACCTGTGAGAGATTTCTGTCTGTTCCCTTTCCTGGATGGAAGTGCATGTTAAAGGCAAAAACTACGTCAGCTGTTCTATTTTCTTCTGTTCTTTACAGATATATAACAGTTTCCAACAAAATTTATCTTCTGGACAAAAAATAAACCAAAAATCCATTTATTCCACAAGATGGATGGATGCATTCTGGATGTCCCTGCTGCCATGATTCATCGCAGCTTTTTAAGAAAAGTAATCTCTTTCAAGGAGGGAGGCAACGTTTTACCTTTTGCATTAAAACCATATTCTGGACAAAGAATATTTGAACAATAGATTTAGAATTTTACCAACATTTCACATACAATTACTGGGAAGGAGAGAGTGGGAAAAGACTGAAATTAAGATTCCCAACATATTTTAAGAGTAAGAAATACTGAATTACTCAAGGACTGAGCTCACAATTAGCAATAGTTTAATAAACAAGGTAAGAAATATGTGACTAGGACCCTGAGTCCATAAATCAGATTCTGCTACAGGATTGTTTTGCAGGATGCAGTGCTGTGCACTATGTCCAAGGACCCCAAGCCCCAGTTGCTGCTGGATCACAGTGGGGATCCTCATCAGGGTAGAACACGGGCACTGAATGTTTATAATAATGCTGAAGCCGTGAGAGCAGTTTTTCCACGACATGAGGATATTTTTCAGACACATCATTTTTCTCTTCAGGATCATCAACAATATCAAACAGCCAAAGTCTCTTTATTGGTGGATCAGGTGATTGAATCGTTGACTCATTGAACAAAGATGGTGGAGGGAACCAATGACTGCAGCCTGCAGAAACAGGAACAGACCAAGGGTTAATTCTCAGATACAGAGCAGCACTGTGGAAACACAGAGTTATAGTTTAATTGACGAATTCACTAGGTCCCTTAACAAGTCACTGGCCAGTGACTGTTGCTGCATTCCTTAACTCCATCCCAGCACTAGAGCATCTCTAGTCCAGGGCTACCTATACAGGTGTCCTGTTTATATAAAAAAGCTGCACCATCAGGATTCAAACTTCCATGTAACTTAATTTCATATAAATTAATTTCATGGACTTTCTTCTTGGATTTGATGATCCTTATGGTTGCCTTCCAACTTGAGTTATTCTATGATTCTATGATAGTTTTTCCACTACTGTAAGAGTAATTTTATACAAAATATTTGCAAAACGAAAGAATATGTTATTTGGATGTTAGAAGTGCCCTGTCTAGATTTTTGCACGTCATCAAAAACCTGAGAAGTCAGCAGAATAACTAAAATAAATGAAAATATATTAAATAGAATCCAAATGTATTTGGGTCGGGTGGGATACATGACACACTGTACAAAAATAAGTTACTTCGTTACCTGGATATCCAGTTAGTAACTTCCATTTTCCACGTCGGATTGCTGCATGCATTGATATATTGAAAAATGTATCATCCCATGGAGAAGATTTGCTCTGTGCTAAAGATGTCCTATTGTCAATGCCAAGACCTTAGGGAAACAGTAAAATAAGTTAGGTACATTGCATATGCATGAAGTAATTTTTAGAATTCTGTTGGAAAACAAAGCAGTATTATCCATTTATTTTTATATATTAGATAAAGAATTTGTTATATATATCTGCAAAGATCTGTGCTATGATTCACTGGATGTATTTAACTCAGAACTTGAACTGCACCCCAAGAAGTTACCAGTGGAAAATGTCACATCTGAGTCTGGATAACTGGATTCATCTTGTATCCAGATATTATATGTGCATCCATATACTATATGCTATATTTGCTCATATGCTATATTTGCTCATAGAAGTGCCTATATCTTTTGCCTGTTAGGAATACAGGATTGAAAGATCTCCTGAATCAGTGCTACTACTGTTAATTCTCTTAGATCACCCCAGGGACCAAGTCCCAGGTCCTGACTCGTATCCACTCACAGAGAGATATGTCTCTGGACTGAGCTGCCTACATTCACACAGATCTGTATCTGGCCAGCAAGAGGCTTCTATGGCATGACACAGCGTGAAGCAAGTCTTCATGCTGTCTTTGGTAGAGTCGCATATAATGTGGCCCCATATCCAGATACTGCAAAAGACTCTCAAGTGTCAACTATGTGCAGAATCCCTCTCAAAAGGAAACCTGGAACTCTTTATAGGAGGAGGTCAGAAAAAAAAATTAACATACATACACCAGGGATGATCAGGAGACTGGTTCTTTACTGAAACCAGGAAGGAGTCAGACAGACACTCCAGAAGAATACAAACCATCTTGCATATTAGCTTTCATAAACAAGATAGGAGTTTAAGACAGAAAATCTAAGAGTTTTACATTAATTGTATCAGTTGATACCTGTTTACCAAAAGGCTACCAGAAGGCAACTCTATAATCAGAATAGAAACAAGACATCAGGAGGTGGAGAGAAACCAATGTTGATTTTCTAGCATCTTTCAAGAGATGACTTTCAATCACTTTAGGGAATTTGAAGGACTCAGCTGACAGATTTTTGCCACTGAAATGAAAAAGAGAATCCATGAAATGCACAATGATCATGGAGATTATTAGAAGCAGAACTAGGGGTTTCTACAAAGAGTAAATTTTGTACATCAGAGCGGGGCAAACATACATCTGATAGAAGAGAACAACAGTGAGTTTGGAAAGGAAATGTGGGGACACAATTTCTCTATTTTTCATTAAGGTCCTGCTAAGTTTCTATTTTATTACTGGGATTCACACTTTGAATCATTTTTTCTTTAATAAGCAGTTTTTGTGCACACTCAAGTTCCCTGTTTACATCAGGGGAAGTAAATGCCCCCACATAAATAAGGCTATAAAAGGGGACTACTTGTTTAGAATATGCATACACAGATGGGGGAGGACTCAGCTCATGTTAGATCATGAAGCACTGAAGCTGATGATAAAAAAACCCCAAACCCCTATAAAACCAAGGAAAACTTCATAAATACCCCCAGAAGAGTCTCTTCTGGAAGACAAACCCCCACACAGCCATGTGATGTCCATAGCAGGTACGATCAGTTTAAAGATTAATATTGCTTACTTTTCAACATCATTATGTTATGTATTATTCTGTCATACTGTTTGCTACTGGGAATACTCATCTTTGCCATCTACTTTCTTAAAGAGCACAGTGAAAGACATTCAGCAGATCAAAAAACACAACCATAGTTTTTAAACATTATGACTCAAAATTACAATATTAAGGCTTGGTCTAAAGGCAGAATTATGTGAGTCTCTATTTCTGTGTTTAAGGCTTAGCGTGGAGAATATGCTTCTGATTGCTGAGCTACAGTATGTGAAGCCATAATGTTACACAAGATAAATTATTTAAAATACTTCAAATAAACAGTATGAAAGATTGTATTTTTAGATATACTTTGCCAAACATCCTTAGAATGCCATGCATGAGACTTAAAATAAGATTCCAGACGATAAAATGATTTTTAAAACTCCTTATTTGGTCCAGGTAACAAAACCAAAATCCTACGCTAAGAAATACTTTTACCAGAGCTTGTAGTTGAAATTCTTTGGTGGAATATTATCTTTCAGCAAATTTCTTGAAGAGAAAGAGATAAATTCCCTTAAGTTGAACTATTATAAAGAGAACTCAGTCATGGTAACTCACCCATTGCATGCACTTGTCTTCTGCCAAAGAAATGTACTGCCTATTATTCAGACAAGTGCATTGCTTTCTAGGCAGTACAGGTCAACTTCTACCAGACATATCAGCCATGGAGAACAGACTGATGCTTGTTTGATTGCTCTCTACATAGGATATTTATAGGACTGCCAGTTTATTACATTATATAAGCACCAGGTACAGAACTAAGAAAAATAAAAATATTTCTTGATATGAGTTCTCTTCTTCCCATCATGCGACTTCCACCTTAAGCTCAGATATTCCTCCCCCTGTATTTACTTGACTTTCTCCTTCTCTTCATCCCAGTAGTTAAGTTTCTGCCTCTGTCTTCATTCTTCCACTTCTGCTAGTGCAGACCTGGGCAGTCGTTTTCCTTGCCATATGAATTTTACAGGGATCCATTTTCCAATTTGTCAGATTAAAGAAGTCACATTCTTTTTGTTTCCTTTGCAAGATAAAACATTCATTCCCATAGCATCTAGGCAGTTTTTCTCTGTATCTGTTCTAGATTTTTGGGGGTTTTTTTCCTTCTTTTTTTTCCTTATGGTTGACCAGGCAGTAACAACAACCCCATGGACTAAGGCAGCAGTCAGAGGACAGATACCTTATTTTGATCCGGATAATCAAGTCTGCCTTCACATGTCCACATACTCTCCTTATGGACTTATATATAAAAATTGTGATGCTTTTGCTTGTGCAGGGGCTAGACATTTTATTTTTCTGATGTTTGATCACCAGTAGATCAGTGGCTAATGAAATACTAAAGCTTTGTTTTCACCTTAAAAAAAATCCCAGCAACCTTTGACATGAATTTTCTCATTTTTGAACAGAAGCCACTGTTTCCTGAAGCACAATTTCAGAGCCTCTCCAGCTGCTACATTTCTTTTTAAGTAGTCTCTTGGGAAATAATACAACTTTTACTAGTTAAGAAAGCAGTGACATTTCATTCAGATATTTATTTTCAAATATTTAATGCTACAACAAATTGATCTAAATATTTTAGTGTTTTGTTTGGAGTTGTAGGTCACCAAAAAGTATTTAAGTAGCTTTTATATCTCTATAGAAGAAATAAGTCCTTCAGAAAATGTTGCCCTTGGTAAATGACTTTGGTGTTTATATCAAATTTCAAGACCATCCTTAGTCTTAACAACCTGAAAAAAGGCTTCAGGAGCAGATTTTAAAAGGCATTAAGCTGGCCAACTCCCACTACCCACAAAAGCAGTTTCTTATCTAAATACTTTAACAGCCTGGCCCTCTGCCCCTCATGAAAACTTCAGCTTAATTCTTTTCTTTCTATTATCATACATTGTTTCTCTAAACAGATATATATTCCAAACTAGGATGTAAAAACCTAAATAACCTTCAATAGCTAATTTGTAACTTCAAGAGACTTGATTTTTCAGAAGGCTCTGAAAAATCTACGCAAGATGCTCAGAAAGCATTGGTCAAAAAATGTTAGCTGCATTTGCATAAATAATTGGCATTTTGATAATTTTCATATTCCGTAGCATACTCTTCAGGCAGGACACTGAAAAATTTACTACTGGGTAAGTATATAAATAACAACCTGAACAATGACCAGTGGATACATGGGACTTTTCTAAAAAGTGAACAATCTTCCAATGCATTAAGAGCCTTGCCAATGTAAATGTAAGCACCACAAAAGGGACAGTAATGAACATGGGGGAGAAAAGCCTGTCCTCACTCTGCATACACGAAAGAAATGTGCTCTGAATATGCTATTGCTATTTAGGGAATAGTTGGCGAAGTTGTAATTAACAGGTAATGTCCAGCAGCAGAAAAGCAAAACCAACATTACAAGTGGCAAAAAATGGGACAGTATGCCACCACTTAGGTTCTTGTTGTGCCTCACGCAGGATACTGTGCAGTTTTGGTCCTGATTTTACAAAACAGAAAAACCACACAAAATACAAAGAGATATGACAAGGAAGATTAAATCTATGGAGCAGCTTCTGTGTGAAGAATGACTAAATAAACAGTACTCTTCATCCTCAAAGATGGACAATTGATGAGGGACAGGACAGAGGTCTATCAAATTGTGCGTGGCTATGACAAGCTGCATGAGGAACTGGTCTTTCCTAATAGGGGCATCAAATAAATTATGAAGCTGCATATTAAAAATAAATGATAGTATATACTTCCTTATCACAAGCCCAACTCAAGTGTGTAATTCCTTTCCATGGGATGCTGTGGATGTCAGAAGTTTATGCATGTTGAGTGATAAAAACGGTTCACAAAGTGGAAGAAAAATCCATCAAGGATTCTTATATCCAAAATCACAACCTAAAGATCAGGGGCTCTATTAGCTGCTGGTTGTGGGGGACACACAAGAGAAGTATATCTATGTCCTTGCCCTCATACTCTCCTTCTACACAACTCCTGCTCTTGGAAACAGAATAACGATCTAGACAGATTTTTGGCCTCATCATACACATGACGTGTTACCAAATTACTTTCAGTTCAGGACAAGCTAAATATTTTGTTTACAAAAGAAAGTGCTATGTCAAAGCAGATTTATGCAACCCTTTTTATAATATTAATCTCTGTATGTACTGAACTGAAAGGGTCAAAAATTTCACAAAAGATAAGTATAGAATCACAGAATCATAGAATATCTCAAGTTGGAAGGGACTCATAAGTATCTTCAAGGCCAACTCCCTGCTCCTCGCAGGACTACCGAAAACTAAACTGCATGACTAAGACCGTCATTCAGATGCTCCTTGAACTCACAGGCTTGGTGCCGTGACCACTTCTCTGGGGAACCTGTGACAGTGACTGACCACCCTCTCCAAGAAGAACCTTTTCCTAACGCCTAATCTGAACTTCTCCTGACGCAGCTTCACTCCATCTCTTCGTGTCCTGTCGCTGGTCACCAGCGAGAGGAGATCAGCACCTCCCCCTCTGCTGTCCCCCTTGAGGAAAGTGTAGGCTGCAATGAGGTCACCCCTTCTCCAAGCTTCTTCCCTTCTCCAAGCTAAGCAACCCAAGTGACCTCAGCTGCGCCTCCTAAGTCTAGCCCTGGAGACCTTTCACCATCTTGGTTGCCCTCCTCTGTAAGTACAAATGATTCAGATTCAGGTTTAACTGTAGTTTTACAAATACACGAATGCCATGAATGATTTCTAGTTTACTTTCAGTGCTATTCTTAAAAGGGGGGACAGCATAAAGAAATGAGAATATAAATTTGTATTAGCAATGGCTTCCAATGCACAGATCAGTCTGTATCACTGCAGACAGGTCAGTTATTTGCTAAAAGCTTGTTTTTCACTTATACCAGAACGTAAATCAAGAGTAAAATAATTGAAATGATGGATTCACACCAGATTTATACTACTGTGATTAAGATCAGAATCTGATACCTACATTATTTCCTGCTTTAGTCATACAATTTTAAATTTAAACAAAGCCCCTACAATTTGCAGAAATGTTACAAGATGACAGGTTTTGCCATTCTGAAGACATTATTTGGTACATTCAATCCAGCAGTGTGTCCCAAGAAGTAATTAATAACTGATGATTCAAAGTAAAACAGAAAAGATAAACCCAAACCGCTTACTTTGCCCAGCAATCTGTTCTTTCACTTCACTTTCTAACTATAGGGAAGATCATAAAAAATGATGCAATGTGCTTAGCACTGTTTTTTCCCTCCTAGTCTTCCAAAAAAACTCTTCTGACCTCATTCAGTATCCCATGTGTATTCCGGATTTAATACATCATTTAGGTTAGGCAGGTAGCTCTTCCAGAGAAAAATACTGTCTTCCTATGTATTTTTGCATATAGTTACAATAGCCTTCTGCTTAAGTCATTAGTTCACTATCCAACTGGCCAATGATTTTTGGGGGTGGATAATAGGAAGAAACATTTCTTCACATTTCTTCCCTGGTGATCAATGTATGCTGGAGAATCAATCATCTGCTCCTCGGCTCATACAATCCTAGTTACCTATCAGAAACTAATCTAAAATAAAAGAATACTAATTTATCTGACCACGATGAAAAAGACAAAAATGTCTGAAAACCCGTTTATTATCTGTGTAACTCAAAACCTTTTAAATTCTTCTCCTACTGCTGTACACCAAAATAACTTTGTGACCCTTTGATGCCCACAATGCTACATGGTAATAAAAAAAAAGAAAAAGAAAGGCTGATCCAGTTTTACTACATTTTACAGCTTTAGATGTCTTATCAGAAGCTCTCTACTCCTCTTCCTGTATGGGGCCTATAAATCCAACTTGTTTATTATTCTAAGTCTTATGATGTTCCTGACAGGTTTTACTGATACTTTCTGAAATATTTAATATTCAATCAAGAGAAAATACTAAAAAAACCACCTGTTTTCCTAACGCAAGCAAAATAAAAAAAAAACCAGCAAAGACAACAATAAAAAGCCACTGCAACACAGTACTTGGTAGGTAGGCTGGTAATTTCAGATCTGTCAGCATCTTTGTAAATATTTCCTGTGATTTGTTTCATACTTTTTCTTTCCACTTTGCAAGGCAAATATTTCAATATTGTAAACAAAGATTTAAGGACAGTCAACACCCATATTGTGTAATTTTGCAAGATTTAAAAAAAATGTACAATCTGAATTTTTATTTTTTTTTAAAGAAAGGATCGTTCTTTAGATCAATCTAAAAGATAAATTTGTGGAAAAATTTTTTTAAATGCAATAAATTTCTTGAGTATATTCATTTTACTTTCATGATCTAATTTTTAATCCTAAGAAGGAAGAAGATAAACTGCAGATTTTCAGCTGAGATTTAAAAAGGAAATATATAGGGGAATACAAATTACATATCAATATATATAAGATATTCTCACAGATCTAATAAGTATAGATCAATTACTCTTCTCATTCCTCTAGCTCTCCTTTCTTTCAATGAGACCAACTCAAGCAATTTGGTAGAAGCCTAAAATGTGGGGATATAAATAGACAGTACATCTAAAAATAAAATATTCTGCCTTCAGTCTATGATTAAGATGATGAAAATGATCCATGTTGAGAAGAAGTTTTCTTGTTTGGTAAGAGATCAAAGAGCACACAGTTCTCTCTAACATGCCATTTAGTGAGGTCCTAACCACAAAATTTAAAGGGTCCAAAACAATATTGCTTGAAGCATGCTATATTTCTGTACGCTGTGGTCGACAATAGTAGTGTGCAGGGAAGCAATGTTGGTCACTGGGGAGCAATGTTGGAGAAAGACAAAACAACGTTAATTTATTATTCATTTGGGAGATGGACACCTGCCCAAAGAATTAATCTAAACAGACTAAGTAAGTGTCAGATTGGCTATGCCTCTACAATTTTCCAATATACTACACAGTAACAAAATCATTTATAAGCAGCTACATATAATCAGTGCCCTTTATGGACAACAGAACAAAGATTCTACCTTTGTTTCTTGATCTGCAAAACAAGGATTTTAGAAGTTATCTCCCTTTTGCAGTATATTTCCCAAAGGAAAAATATCACCATTCTCTGTAGTTAAACTTCTATTTATGATAATATAACGTAGCAGCACATTCAGCTGTATGACAGGGAAAATACAATCACAAAAAGCTCCAAGCTTAATTGCAACCTGCGTGATGGAGAAGATGAAAACCATGCATTAAGAAAAGCCACAAAACCCAGGGTGAATTAAGATCTGAGATGGCTCACACTCTTTCCAGTGCAAATTAGAAACACATCTGAAAAAAATAATAAACAGGTGCTACTGTTTTGCAGGTGTAAAGTACATTGAAGAGCTTTCAGCCAAAGCAGGAATATCACCAACATTTCCGGTAACACCAGTGTGTTTTCCTTTTTGCACTACCTGTATATCTAAATAGTTTGATAACTTGCACTTTACAATGTATACTGCAAAAAAGGATTCCCTAGGTATTCTCTTGGTGACTAAAAATTATCTCTGTAGTTCTCAAGACTTCTATTTTGGTATCAATTTTGTCTGGCTATGCAACACTCCCTGTCGCTTATTTGGTTACTCCGCTCCAATATTTAAATAATACTTAACAGGATCCACATAGAACAAAAGTTTGTTTCTCATATCACATGTCCATCTAGGCCAAGAAACTAAGCAACCATGGGAAAGAAGAAATATCCTCACATGGATAGAAAAGCATCTAAAATGCTTTTAATGGGTAATAAATTATTGATAAAATGGGGAAAAGTTTTGATTTCACACTGGAGAGGCCACCATTGGACTCCTAAAGGAATCTGGGCTGGGACCCATGCTGTTGAACAATATGTTTAAATATGTTTTGGAATATCCAAAAGACCTGGAAAAGGGACTGAACAGTGAGATTACAAAGTCTGTGGATGATGATAAATTATTTAAAGCTGACTGTAAAGAATGACAGAAGGCCTTTATGAGACTGGGTTACTAAGCATTAAAATAGGCAGTGATAAAGTGATGCATATTTGAAATAACAATCCTAAATTCACATGCTGCATGTCACTCATAATTGTTCAAGAGTGAAGCCTTGGGATTGTAAGAGATTGACCTGATGCTCTTTTAGAATTATGTCAACACTGGTCAAAAAGAAAACCGAGTGCAAGGAATTATTAGAGAGGGACTAATGAACAAAGCAAGAAGCTCCATGCAACTGGAAAACTGTACTTCTGGTCTTCAGATCTCAAAAAGGATACAGTACGACTGAAACCAGTTACAAAGTTGGGTCACGTGCAATCCCTTGTGAATTAAAATCCTCTGCTAGATGCACATTCTGCTTAATTAATTTTGTATGTTCTAGGGAACTCCAGGGACCAGGCTGCTTCCGTCCCCTGCATGACCAAAGGAAGGTTCTTCCCATTTTGTGTGATGTTGAGCCAAACGCAATCAAATAATCAAAACCTTATTGTTTTAATTGACAGGGGACATATCAATGTAACACACAGTTTGAACACTTACTACTCAGACCTCATGAAATATCTTGAGTGAAACCACATCATCTTGGTAGTTGTTAGTATATTCAGTGCGACTACAGCCTCTATCTGACCTGACCAGACATCATCTACCATGCAGAACGGCACTACTACACAGCACGTACACACAGTGAGAAAAACTAAACGTGCTGAAACACTGGATGAGACATAAATTCTTTACCCAGGAAATTCATCGTCTGCTTTTGCCAGTAACAGTCATGTTCCAACTGGACTAGACTATGTTCTCTGAACACATATAATCTTGGCTACATCCTCAAATTCAATTACATGCCATTTTTCTTTCAATCACTGAAGATATTCTGTGGAAAAACTCCATGTTATTCTATCGCTTTGCAAAATCTTCTTTTAATAGCATTGTTGCTTGATAGCTTGTTGCTATCAGAACAGCTAGAACATCTCTCTGAGCTGCTGGTCCCCAGCTGTCCTTACCCCCATGTGATAAAAGACATTTCATTTTGTCAGTAGGCATCACACAAGCCATAACTGTCACCAAGGCAGCACTGCAGTAAAGTCCTGCTTGTTTGCAAAGATTCTTGGGAGGCTCATTGGGACTGCTCACGTTTTCAGACATACCTCTGCTAACAGAGGCTGGAGAGACACATACAGAGCTATAGGTGTGACAACGGGCACCATCATGGGATACTGACAGTTATGCCCTCGGAGCAAGGAACACAGCCATAACGAGGTTGCATCCCATAGCCAGAAGGCAAGAAACTACTGAACTGCAGAAATTAGCTCTTGCAGTAAGGCAGCTTTAGGGAATGAAGTGGCATTTACGCATATGTCCAAAAAAAGATACTGCGTTTAAAATAATTCCATCTGGTGCATACAGACTGTCAGCTCACTGAAGACTGTCACTCCAGGAAGACAGGCTTTCAAAAGGTAGTGTCACCTGGCAATGACAAGTCTCAAGGGGATAAATTAGATGTTCAATTTTTTTTTTTTTTAATTCTGTGGAGATTATACTCTAAAACATTATGAGTGATTAAAAAAAAAGTTTCTTTACTTTGTAAAAATGTTTTTATTAGAGAGGAGTGAACAACTCTGTATGTTGTGGAGTAGAATTCTGCTTACTAGTTGAACCAAACACTGGGAAAAAAAACACTCAGACTACTTCTACTAGAACTTAAAAGCAACAATAACTGGTATTATTTTCATAGTAAGGCAATGCATGTGCCTCCCTGCCTCTTGTGATCTGATTAGTAGTCTATAAAAACCACAGAGGAGATCCCCAGACAGAAGTCTGGAACTGGCAAACCAAAAACCACTTATATATGAAACCCAAATAGAAAGAGAGTATTTTTTAGTATGTTCATTATCATCTTTAAAATCAACGTACTATTTTAACCATCCAAGAAATCCCTATTGTATTCTCCAGCTTCTACATATTGTCAGAAAAATGGTAACGGTATCATTCTCCCACTGCTTCCATTAGAATAAATCAAAGGTTTTGCACATCGCAGATTCTGTTCTAATGTAAATCATTTGACTCTATTATCAGGATTTAAAACATTTACTTACATGATGCCCATTAAATAGAAAAGACGGAAAGCCCAAGCAGTTCAAAGATCACAGGTCATTACTTTTCTATCAGTAGACACTGCAGACTCCTTCGAATCTCCTTAGCCTGTTTTTGTGTTACAACAGCAGAAGCGGCAGGTAAAAAATCACTGACTTCTGTAAATATTATGGAACTCCACAGAAAAATTACCCTCACGAAAACAGTCTTCAGCCTCCTAGAAATCTCATCACACACACAAAATCTTCAAGATTGGCAGGCTCACTGTCCCTTACTAATGCTCAGCTGTGGAACAGCAGGAGGTCTGTTAGGACTTGAAAAAAACCCCACACTGAAACTAATGAAAACCCTTCCATTAATTCCAGTGGGCTCTGGTTCAGACTGGTTAAGTATCAGTAGTAACAAACAAGGACTTCACACCCTACTAACTTCTCTTATCAAGCAAATGAAGCTAAATTCCCCTTAATCCATCCAGTTCAGCAGACACAGTGTGTTTTCCACAAAACCTTTATATGAAAGCCTTCTCCATTTGTATTCACAACAATAATTTCTGGCTACAGCATGTAAGTTTTAACACCATCACCACCACCCCACCCCAAATTATCACCAAATTAAAGTGATTCTGAAATCAAAACAAAAGTGCCAATACATGATCTACCAATCTTCAGAAGAAAAACTTGAAATTATTATTATTAATAATATTAACCGAAATAGAAATAGAAATAATAATAACAATAATAATAATAATAATAAATTGTTAGTAACAGCACACAATCCCATGAATGTTACCAACATCTGGGGTTTACAGATGAGCAGAGAAAACAGAATTCCAGAGTCATTTTCCCCACTGCAACATCCATGTCACTAAGCTCAGAAGTTAAAATCTAGAAATCGTTAGAAATTGTTTACTGAAACATGTCACTTGATCTTCCCAGCAGCACTGAAACAGCAGAGTAAAGGCAGACGTCAAGTAATAGGCACCCAAACACTTGATTCTTTATAGGAGCATGCAGCTGGAAAGGGAAACAGAAAGTTGAGAAATGAACCATAACTTCACTGCAGTGAAACTCAGGAGGCCACCCTATAACTTTTCTTTGTGGTCAGCGCTGCTTCCCACAACCACATCTGAACTTTCCTCTGACGGCATTTTTCCAACTGTCCAATAGTTTCCTCTCTAAAGGGGGACATTCTCAGTTCACACCGAAAGCCCCAGCAACTGCAGGCTAGACAAATTACTGTTTGTCCACTAAAGCAATTAGAAACAAATTTGATGCAAACCTATTTAATTTTCAGTAAATTGGAAATAAAGAAAAGGTTCAGACCAATTAAATGTTTAACTTCCATATCTTTTTAATAAAAAGAAAATTAAACTGAAAACTAAGGGTTAAATTCACATGAGGATGTACCTGACAACATGAGAGTTTTTGTCCCTCTTGCAAAAAATCTACCCCAACACTGGGGATAAGTTTCTGGGCTTTGGGGACCCTGAGTTACCCTGATTGTTAGAAAGGGTTTTGAACCATGATCTCCCCAACAGACTGTATGAAACTCTAGGATGCAGGTTTTCTCCGTATTTTCCATTTCACGTCATATAATATATACAAATATTTTGAATGACAACACAGACAATAAGCCTTTAACTTGGTGATGGGATATCTGGATGGGCTTGGATCATTTTGATTTCCACTCATACCAAATTTGTACATAAAACTTTGAATTTATCTAACAAAGTGAGCAAATTTAGTGGATACACCATTTGGAACTGATTCTTAACTTCCTACTATCTTCTAAATTTTAGTTCAATGACCCACGTGTTTTTCTAGCATCCATAGATGCAAAATATTCTGTAGGCACAGGGTAGTTTTCATTTGCAAGCAGACTGGTCTATAGTTTGATTTGCAGGTAGTCTATAAGTACATGCAAGTTAGGGGCTCTACATTACACCATAAAAAACAGAATGGTACGTGAAAAAAATATTCAGATTTCCTCTGGTATTTCCCAGTTTGGAAGTACCTGGATCCAGGGAGAACAGACAGGCAGGAAGGTTTAATGTGGGAACATAAGAACATATAAATATCTTTCAGCATACACTGTTTCTAGTGAAGGCCATTTTAGCAATTGGAAAGCTGTACTCCTCATATTGTTCAGCTACACACATAATAAAAGTAGTACAAATCTACGGCTTGGGTCCCAAATGACACTGGATTTCCATTCAATTTTAATTTCTTTGCTTTATGTTTTTGGATTAAGCACCAACATCCTTTACTTTAGCATGAGATTTTTTTTTTCCTCCTAAATATCAGGAAATAATATATTGAACATGGTTCAAGTTTTTAATATATACACTGGACCATAGTGGTTATAGCATTGCGAGCAGTGAAAGTACTACATTTTTCATTTCCACTGATGAATATTAAACCAAGTCTCTTCCAAACACTCTGAAAATCACGACTGTCTCTAACATAGTAATACAATTCATCCAGTCCTTAAAATCTTAAACCAGTCAGATGAATCAACTATTCACTTGCAGGGTAAGAGTAAGACTGCATTTTCTAAGAAAATGTTATTGAGAAGTAAAAAAGCAAAAGAACAAAAGGCATAGTTAATATTTTTACAATTAGGAGACACACTTAGACCTTCTATTTATAAACATAAGGTCTTTTTAAATGCCTCACTTGTTTGTCCACAGTATGGAAACACATGGTAGTTCTCCATACATTTATAAATGGAATTGGAGGGGAAGAGGAAGTATTTTTCTCCCCTATAGATACCGAAACATAAAACTTCTCAGATACAAGTAGATGAGGATTCCCCAGGAAAAACTACCACTTACTCATAAACAGAAAATTCTGCAGTGTTTCACATAGATGCATTAGAAATTGTGTAGATGGTGCTGTACTGGAAAATTATTTTTAGCACTTTATACAATGGAAACTTGGTGACAAAAACTACCTTTTGTTAGACTCGAATCTGTGAAGCAGCCTGCTGCTTTATTTTCATTGGGAACTGCACAAGACAAAGCAAACTCCAGGAAAAGTTTTAAGAAATTCTCCCTATTGCTCTGGCAAAGTGCCTATTTTTATCTTGGCATGAACGCAGCTCATGTTCCTCCTGCAACTGATTCAACTCTGGGATCCAGTGCATGCAAGACAGTCGGGGGTATAATCAGTTCTGGCTAGAAGTGCCGATCTCACCAGGACCAGTTCTGCAAATTGTCTTAAAGGTCTTCATTGATAACTGCTGAACTTCAGCAAATCTCAATCAATGAACTGTCAAAATGAAATTAGCGATATCTTCCACAAAATGCAGGAAATTTTTAAAGCTTCCTGATTATAATGGATAATGCTATAAATGTCTAGCCTAGTGTTTCTCGGGATATATGATTTTATTTTCTCTGAATTAACTCCTACTTCCATGACTGGAATTTTGGGAAGCAACGGAGAAATGGGAAGAGATGGAGAAATAGGCAGAAGAAAATGCTATGGATACTTATCATAACACTCATAGTCACCATCATCCACCAAAACCCCAAAATTTAGAGCTTACTGCATGTCTCAGGAAATACATATATTTTAAACTCTCGATCAACACTTGCTCTATTAGACCATGGATTTAGGATTAGATAATGGATTTTACATCCACCACAAATTTAGTCTTTCTGAGAGAAAATCTGCATGGAAATTTAGGAAAAAAATATTCTACTATGGGAAAAATTAAATATCAAAGTTTCAGTTTCTGACTTTAATAGATGAACAATACTCTGAGCCCAAGCATATTATTTAGACTGTTGTAAGGAAGTATCTTGTTTGTGAACAGACTGCTTTTGTATAGACACTGCTGCTTGTACATTACCAAACCTACAATCAGTAGGTTATTTAGTGCATCTTAGATTTTTGCCTTCTTATGAAGCACCAAAGACAAAAAATCTCATAAAAAGCAAAGCTAAAAGTTACAAGGTAGCTTTGAATAGCACTGTCTAATTAAGTACTGTTTTCTCTCTTCACAATAACAAACAAACACCATCAATATGAGAGCTGAACAAGTTCTTCATGGTTATTTCTAGGCCTACTGCAGTGCTGTGGACTGCTGTTGTTACCAAGGGTCTGTACTATCGAAGACAGACAACTCCTCTCCCCACCGGAGCGAAAATGTTGCATATTTTTTGAAAATGCTCAAAGCCATGCAATGCACCTTCCTTCACCTACACATTTACCTCCTCACACAGACAAAGTCAATTCATTTTTGCTTTTCTTCTCAGTCTTTTAAAGCCAACAGTTTTCCCGTCGTGCTTATAATGAATAAAATAAAATAAAATATTCTACAGTGTTTCCAAATCATAGCTCAATAGTCAGAAATAGCCCTTCAAAAGCAAGGGGGTTTCCATTTGTTAACATCTATATAACTTTTATCTTTGCTCATCCTCACTTATAAGGTACATTTTTGAGGTTGCACATGTGTTTGTAGGTCCAATGCTTTAGCTAACATGAGAGTCCACGAAAATGTACCAGAAGGAAGGACCAGCTTACTATAATCACTTGGAAATGTGGATGTCTCTGTGGGCTAACAAGGCATATATGTACTTTTAACTGGTTTCTCTTTTTTTTTTTTTTTTAAATTGTGATGTATAGACCAATTATTTCACCTCAACAAGGAAACTCTGGAAATGTCAAGGGGTCTTGCAGCCCATACTGTGACAATGAATTACTGAAGAAATAAGGGCTTTTGCTACTTCACTGAGGAAAGACATTTTGTGACCTTTTGCTGCTTTATGGCAATAATGAGTTTTCTACAAAACTCCGAATCTTTCTGTTACTTTATTAAAATAAAAGCGTTTGAGGAATAGCTGTGACCTTAACCTTGGAAGAATGAATAGAATACTGATGTTGAAGAAAAAGATAAGCCCTAAGACACTATACCTTCTGCCATCATGTTGACAAGGCATAGGGCTGTGCTGTAGACAAACTCACCCAACAAAGCTCACCTATCTTAATTCACTTAGTTGAACGCTGTGAACATACAGATTCACAATTATCCCTTCTAATGTCAGTTTTCTCATAGTAATGTTTGATTCCAAAGCAAAGATTTATACTAGAGTATCATGGTCAGTCTCTTACCTTTCAAAATGCATACTCTTCTTCATTTCAACAACAGTAAGCACATGAAAATACTCTCATTCTTGCTTCAAAATATTCACCTTGATTTTTACAACAGATTATATCTTTACAAAAAAAAACACACCCCACAAACAATTGAGTAAAACCCAGAATTACTCATGGCAGAAGAAAATCCCTCTGAGCATCAACAGGGTGAAGCTTTTACCCAGATTATTACACTCTTATAAAACGAAAGAATGAAAAAATTTAAGTTCTTCTAAATAAGAGCAAACTTATTAATACAGCCTACTTTATTAATAAGTATCACAAAATGAGAAATAGTAAAAGGAAATGCTCGACTTTCACTTTTGATAGAAAAATAAGAAAAAAAAACTGCCCAAAACTGCCAGACCAGCATGAAAAGCACCACATGAAGTGGTTGAGGGCCACACGCGGCTCCAGGATCACATATTGGCAACTCCTGCCTTATAAACTTACAGGGGTCATTGCAATTTATGATTTTCTTGTAATAAAAAGATGACAGAGTCCAGATGGTCAGCACGCATATGTGTAATCTTGCAGAGAAATGGAAATTCAGAGAAGCAAAGAACATATCTGTCTTTTTCCCCATTCTTGACCATTCTCCCATTCCAGCTGTCACTATGTAAAATCAGTCAGCTAACTGTACTGTTCGCTTTTCTGCACATTTTTGGCTCTGAGAGTGGATTTTGGGTCTTAGTCTGGAACAGACACGGAGTGTATTTATCCTATTCGAAGCCCACGCAGCACACTCATCCATGCATACCTATGTCTTCTGCTGCTGCTGAATAACTCCATTATGAGGGATTGTTTTTTCACTTTTTTTTTCTTTAAATAATTCTAAAGCAGCTAGATCATGAGTAATAAAACTGGGGAAGAAATCACTTCTGGCCTGCAAAGCCTCGGGAATAATCTTTCACCTGGGCAAAAGGGAATAAATGGGGCCTAAAGGAGCCTAGACTGACTATTCCTTAATCAAGACGAATCATTTTGGTATATGTATGGATATAATATATAATGCTACAGACATTATAATGCAATTTTAATGCCCATGAATGATACATCAGTCCCACAACTGAAATGCTTTCGCTATTGTAATACATCATATGTTCATTCTGCATATAGCAGATCTAGACCCTTATAAGCAATCATTTATTTTGGCAATTAATAACGCATATATGAGAGGCATATATATGAGATACATGAGGCATATATGAGACAATGTCTTTTTTCAAATGTCAAGGAGAGCAATGTGAAGCTTGATTAACTTTGCTTAAGGCAAATAAAAGTTTGGAGAAAAATCACAGAATGTTTTTACAAGTTCTTGTCTTGGATGTCTGCCTCTGTGAATAGATATCTTCAAAATAAATTGACTACAATTAGTAGCTTACAATTTTATTATGCCTTTGAAGTTTTAGTTTATGGTTAAGTTTGGAATTTTAAATGAAGGTAGAAGTTTTTTCAGCCTAAAACAGCCCCACCCAACAACATATTTATTTTGAATACATCTCTCTAATTTAAAGAAATTCAAATTCTTTTTAAAGCGAAAGTGATGCTACACACGTAGTCTACAAGATTTTGTGAAATTCACTAAATTAATTGATAAATTTAGCGAGTCGGATTAAAAAATAATACAGTGTGTACTGACAGATTCTGTTTAAAAACTCTGAATTAAAGGGTACATTTCCTTTCACCATCTCATTTAGTCCTGATTCTCAAAATAAAATTGCCTTCTGTGGGATATAAAGTTTCAATATTGCTTCAAGACAGGGCATCTAGCAATGACTGTGTGGTCAGAAATATGTTTGGTTTAGCAGTTAGGGGAATTTAGACTTAAATCCAGTTGGTTTTTAATTCAGCTGAATCACCAAAACTTGATGAAATGCCATAAGGCTGTCTAAAAGAAAGCAGATCTTTCACAATGGAAGAGCTGACGTCACCTGCACAGCTGCCAAACCATCAACAACTTGGCTTCTTTTTCTTTTAAAGGCAAAGTCACAAAACGGGGCAAAACAATTTTGTTTTTTTTTTTTTTTCCTACCGACACATGTAGATCAGATTCTTGATTTATGCAACTTTTAAGTTACTTTATGCCTTTTATTTGCGCTGTCTTAACCTATACATTACAGAGAAAATGATACTCTGTTTCAACATGATTTTAGCTTTCTGTTTTTAATTTTCCTATTTTACTATCAAACTCTCAAAACTAACATAAAATGTGAATGTTTCAGACCCAAACCTAGAAGCCAGTAGATCTTTCATACCAATGTCCTGCTTTTACATAATTGCGCGCTCTCTATCAATCCACACTGAGACCCAGTGACTGAGACATATATTCATGACTTTTTAAAATAATGGACAGGGTGATGAAGAACCAACCAGACAGACAAAAGCGATGGCTTTTAGCAAGGAGGGAGAGGAGCAACCACCTCTGAGGAGCCTGGGTCCAGCTCCATCTGCAGAGCTCACCAGACCCGTTTATCCCAGCGAGGTCCACCCAGAAGGTGTGGTTCCCCACTCCTTCCCCCTGAGGCTGTGGCTCCAGGAGCAGCCAGACAGTGCCAGGAGGGTTGGCTCTCCCTTTGCCTCCCCACTTCCAACCACACAGCCCTCCTCGCCCTCTGCCTTGTGCTGCCCCCGGCATCCACCAGCCCCTTCAATGAGCAGATTCAACCTACCTGACAGAGGAGAACCAGACTAACAAGTTGGATAAGTCCATGGAGTGACAGAATGGATGCAAAAGAAGCATCAGGGAGCTTGCAGGAGCATGCAGCTGGGACTGGGCAGAGGAGGAAGCGAAGCACATCCCCAGCAGAAACCTGCTGGATCACTCACTTCATCACATATTATGAAAAGGAAACCTCAGGGTTTAATTTCAGAGCCAGCAGAATCAGTCTCGCCTGTCCCCTGAAACTCCTTCTAGTCCCATCCTTTGTGCCAAAATGAGCGCTTGGCTATATATCCAACATACATTCAAAGGAAAAAAAAACACACGGTTTATTAAAATCTGAACCAATATCCTGACCTGGCTCTGTGAATGGCTTTTGTGACCCACAAGAGAGGGGAGCAGTGGTGAGGCACTGTGGGAGGCAGGATTTCCTCTTTGGTAGCAGCAGCAACCTCCGCCAGCTTAACCCCATGAAACTACTGCCTCTGGCTGAGGTTCCCTGGTGGCCTGAGCTGATCTTAGCTGCCGGTTCCTGCGGCCAGTCCATCCATCTGCCACCAACCACATTCTCCCTACCCTGCTCCCAGTCATACAGCTACAGGACAAGTTGATTCAGCTGGCTGATGTGGTGGAAACCTCTCCTCCTCTTTCCCTCCGCCACCCAGAATAGGCTGAAGGCTGGCTGATCCGGCAGAAGACTCATCTTGCCACCATGTGATTTCCAGATCCAACCCAAGGGAAGGAGGAAAGGATGGGAGAAAGGGAGAGGACAGGGTGGCTCTCTGGCAATAGCTCACCACCAGACTAGCTTCGCTACAAAGACTGCAACCCACCCCCCTCCTCATCCTAGTTTTTGGAGATCCCACTCCAGTTTTTCACTCCACCGCCACCCCGTTACACCACCGCAATTGTTGTAGGTCTGCATTGCAAACCAGATCAGTCCAGTGACAGAAAAGATTTTTAACCCCAACCACTCCACAGGTCAGAGGCAGCCTGCAGGCAGAGTCTGTGGTCAGGGCCAGGAACCCCTTTATTAGCACTGAAGACGGCAAATGAGTAATTACAGTCTAAAACAGCACAAAATGTTTGAGACCGCTGGAAAGGTTTGTTCTTGAATGAAGAAAGTCTGCCTTTTGAGAGAGAAGACGATTACTTGAAAGAGTGAAATAAGACCTGTCAGCATTTTTTTTGTAAAATGGAACTGCAGACAAACTAGTTTACAATGTTTTCCCTCTTATCTTTTTTAGTATTAACAATAGGAGAGAAGTACAGTACTTTGATACAACACTACTATAGGGCTATAGTATTTACCACTGGACATGAGCTCCTGAAAAAAGGTAAGTAGATGCTGCTCAGTAGATTCATCAGGTCTGCTGGAGTAACCCTGGGTGATGCCCACAGGTTAGAAACCAGCGCTCCATCTGAGCACTTGAAAAGTTGTATGATGTTACCCCACGAGTGGTAAACACACGCAGGTCAAGGTCAGTTCTAACAGATCACAGCAGCCAAGATGCAGTTAGCGCGGTAATCAAGATAGCATGTCCCACCTTTAACTTAACATTCTGTAACAGCTGAGTTGACACTAAATTAATTAGTGTCTTTTGCACAAATTCTTCCCTGAAGCAATGCTTGTTTTGGTGTAAAAAATCTGAACAAAGCTATTTCGGCCAAAAAAAAATCAATGAATTACATGAGACATCCCACCATTCGTGCTACTAAAAATATAAAGTATCAGTTTATTCAGACAGAGATGAAGATAAATTCATCCATTAAATAAAAATATTACGGTGGAAGAATGTATACATTATATGCAAAAGCACTCAAGTGTTCAGGAGCACTGAACCTGCACTGAGTGCAAGTGCAACAATAACTTAATGCCCCGTGTGTGCACAACAACAGTACAGTGACTTCCTTAATAATACTATTATCAGAACTTGCCTGATTATCCACAACATCCTGAAAGTTTTTTTGGTTATGTTTAACAGTATTTTGATTTTAATTTCCTCTTTGCTCTTCCACAGAACCCTGCAACTCCAAAGATTTGGCTGATCTGTATCTTCCAGTCATTATTTTACTTTCTAATTCAATTTATACAAAAAAGAAAGTATTAGTATAATGTGAATACTTCATCTGACACAAGATGATTTAGGTGATGTGATTTTTTAAGTGGACTGGGACAAGGGCATAAAGAATGCCAAAGACTACAGAGGAGGTGAGAATGAACCCAGCAAAATGTGCATACATATATTTTGGCACCACAGGCAAAAGCGTACTCTGATCTCAAAACAGTTAGGACAAGGAAACAATAAACAGTAAAGGAAAGACTCCTGAGTGACACACAGTTTATCACCTTGGTGATAGGAAGATTATATGGGCAGTTTATTTTAAGATGCTCTTTTAAAAAATCACGATGAGTGCCATGATTGCTGGAAATATGAAAGTACTTATATATTCCAAGCTTTGTGTCTCCCTAAACTATCCATAATAGAGACACCAACATAATTAATCTGGATCTTAATTCTAAACTTACTACTTGGTTCGCACAAATGAAAAACACACACTAAGTAGAAATTATCTGAGTTACATACATACACAGTTACTCCTAATAACTCAAGATTGCTAAATAGAAATTTTAATCCTTATATGACTAAGCATAATTTCACTAGCTGGGTCAAAAACAGAATCATAAATAATACAGTGACTCACCCTGCAAAGCATAAAACCATTCCAGCTTCCAGTTAACTTATAAGAAATTGAGCATGTTATGACAACAGATGGAGTACAAAGAAAGTTGGATTTCTTTGTACCCAGCAATGGTCTATAAATTAACATGCTCTGTTGCATTAGAAACAGTATGTTAATTAAAAGAACAGTGATCTGAAAAAGCACAGTGTAATGTATATTTTGTCATGTATAACAGTGATACATCTTGTCAAACCTATCAGAAATACAACTATTTATTTAGTCTCAAATCCTTTACGAATGGTATCATAAAATCAAAACTAGGGAAAATGTAAGGTATACTAATTTGAAGGTCAACTCTACCTGTTCCTGATCAAAAGTGCTATTAAGGGAGAAACTAAACCAGGCAGCAGAAAGTAACTTGCCAAAATTATAGGCCTTTGCTGAGAAGAGACAGGGAAACCCTATATGGCGCGTAAGGACATATGGGTGAAGAGTTATATTTTTGTTTTTAATGACTCCTGTTTTGAAAGGTACATAAAAACATTGTAAATTTACAGGCATGTATACCCCTTCGTCTGTTCATGATGCTTAGAGGTCACATCTCATCCAGCATAAAAGTTCGACTTACTGCAGCTTCTTCCCACCTGCCCCGCTCCCTGCTCACATCTCACGCAACGCACACAAAAAGTAAGGACACGCTGTATGTAGCCGACTATGGCATCATGGAAGGAATCCGGGGAAGAATTTCCTGGACTTAGGCTCCTGAAAACCTCCTCTGCTTGTCCCCCTCCCATTTACACATGGAATCTGTCTACTCAAACGCCTCTGCTGAGCTCAATCACAGCAGTTCCCACAAGGAAAAGATGGTCTCTGAAGTATGCCGGAAAATACCACATCAGGGCATAACATTGTATAGGAATGCTATAACTCACTGAGCCTGCTTTGAAGGGAAATTGGAGTAGCTACACCTTAATTCCATCAGTATGTAGGAATTATCTGCAGGCAGTGCCGTCCAGCCAGCGCTAGATAGGCACAACGTTGCTCCTTCTGAGAACAGCATCGCAGAACCAGATGTGCATTGCAGAAGGCCACCTTACCCCTTTCCAAACAGTTACTACAGCACAACGTGTATCTGTCTTGCAGGCAACAGATCACTGTCCCAGCTGCGCTACTTTTCCTCTTCCTGCATTTCCTTCTTTATTTAATGAAATACAGAAATGCTGTAAAAACACTGGAAAGGGCCTGTTCCAATGTTCTGCGTGAAAAAAAAAAATCACTGCTTGAAAAGTTTGTAGTCCTTAGCAAACTAATAATGTTGAATCATAAAACAGACAGTGCTTAAAGAGCTATAGAACTGGCAAACTTAAGCTCCAATTCATGTGATTATGGCATTAAAGATCCAACCCATGTGATGATGGAACAAAAGCAATCACAACACTTGGAACGTCTCAGCTTCCCACAAACTCAGGTTTTCCATTTGCGAGGTCATATTATATAGCAGTTCCAAGACGTGTTAGGACAAGCAGTTCATTGGGAGCTACCTGCCAACCTGGAGCACTGAAGACAGGGTTTGGTAGGGTTTTTTGGCAATGCGCCTCCCTGTGCACCTCAGGCACATGGCTGCTCCTCAACATTTCCATGTCCCAAAGTATTTTATTCATTACTCAGCAGTGCTTCAGAGCTCTCCGAAATAGGAAGCGCGTGTTGGTCGTGATTCAGTAAGTACTTACAGCACCTGGGGGATGACGTCTCTCTATTTTAAAAGCTATTTACTTAAGAGCAGAAGGTATCCTACTCTATTTTGTTTCACCTAGCAGGAAATACTTCACGTAAGGAAGACAAGGAGTGTTCAGAAGGTAAACTGCATGTTTAATAACTCTTGAACAATCAGTAGCATACTCACACGGGAAGTCATCCACAAACAAGGGGTCTATGTTATGCAGTAGTTCCACTCTGGGGGAAGGTCTTCCTTCACTAGAAGAGATTTCAAAAGGAAATGTTAATTTCCTTCTACAGCTCATTAGGATTCTGCATGTTTTATTTTAAGGCTTTTTGTCACCCTAATACAGAATGAGCTCATAACCACAGACTAATTGCTATCAACTTTAATCTGAATGCTCTTTTCCAGCCCAGTAGCAACAGCTTTTGCCCCAATTAGTCTTCCCTGACTTCACTGGTGTTTACTGGGATTATTCACAAGTTTACAGAGTACAGAATTGGTCCCACTGAAGCAGGGCCTTACAACAATCAATTTCAAAAATCAAATTTTGCAGCGTAAGCTGGCGTGGCACTTGCTATGCTCTCTGCATGCCTGAATGTGTGCTGAAAGCATTTTGGCTAGGTGCCTTAAAAAACACAAGAGGCATTGGCTACCCCTCAAAAAAACCACCTTCGATTTGTAATTGAGGTCACAAGGATTATTTAGACACCCTGAACCTTCTTGTGGGGGGAAAAAAAAATCATCCCTCTTTTTCTAGACATTGACTACATAGGGACGGCACGGAATGAACCTCCAAACTTACTGATAAATTTTCTGAGTTCAGTAAAACCCAGTCCTAAAAAACTGAGTAAAAGAAATTTACTCCTTTCTAGGGCAACAGGAGGAGGATGACATAATTAGAAAGAACCTTGGCTACATCATGGCACAACAATATTTTATTATTTTACAGTAACCTATACATATCTTTTTAGAAACTTCCAAGTATCTTAAATTGTTTTCTTTTTGTTATAGAGATTCATTGTAAGACTCAAAAATTCAACCAGGGCCCCTAAACCACTTGACACTAAGAATAAAAAAAATCAGATAATATATAACAGTGGAAACTTCAAAAATGGCTGTTATTTTAATATATAAAATATATAACTCAACAATATTTACCTGTAATTTCAGATTTTCAGTAACAACTAACTAAAATTAATATTGTTCTATTCCATTTCTAAAACTATTTCTGGACGCATTTTGAAAAAGTACAAAATTAACAAGGAGGACCGGATGAAAGATTAAATGTATTCAGATAACGCATCCTTGGAATTAATACAGAGGAAGTGCAATAATTAACCTACAGCATTAGTAATTCAGTATATAAAAACTGCCACAGAAATTTTTTCCCAAAATGTGTGCGAAAGGTTAACTCTCCCCCTCCCTGCTCCCTAATATCTATAGTAGTCACACGCTTAGCTAAAGAATGCCTGGCCTTATTTAACCAAATTTTATCTTAGATTTAATAGACTCTTACTGTCTCTAGATGCTCCACCTAAAGCTGTGGTCAAGCGTGCCTTTTGCCATCTGCTCATAGGTAATGGCTACATGAACCCGTTAGAACAAGTTAAACTAGGATACAAATTTATAGCATGTGAATGACTCCGCAGTAACTGCTTGGGGAGATATTCTTATTTTGCAGTTTCTGAGCTCTGTCTACATTTTTCTGTATTCTTTTAAAAGAAAGCAAACACCAGAATTATGCTAAGTATCTTCCACCAGGGTCAAATGCAGAAGAAAGAAGTAACTTAGTTCTATGTGCTTCTCCTGCTTATACATCCAATATTCATAAGTACAACGTTAGGTAGAAAGTCAGAACCTAGGATACTCATGCTGTTCGAGCAGACTAGTAGTACTACTATCATATCATTAAAGGTAATTGCCTTTATGGCTTTTAATCTGGAGGGTGGATACTGTACACTAAAGATGGCTACAAACATGGCAGGTAGAACACTAAATAGATTACACCTGCACTCATTTAAATTTTTCATGCTGCAGCTGTCATTTTTACTGAATCCATTTTTTTCTGGGATAGAATATTGGTATTAGTAACTTGGAAATGTGATTTATATGTAATTGTGAGATATACTCCCTGAAGCTTACGGCACGACTGTATTGGGCTCTGTAGCACTATCAACTGGTACTGAACTGCTTGTTCATTTTGGGTTTTATTTGGGTAATTCTGTTGCACACAAAAGGGAGGTTTATAACCAGCATACATTATTCACAAAACAACAGCCAGAGAAAAGAAGATGGCATCGTACATTGAAGAATGTGGCTAGCTGACAGAAAAGAACATCAGGACGACAGAAGCGGCGTCTTAGGAACAAGAAGTAGAGAATTCACGCTTGTAGCAGAGGTGCCTTTCCCTGTGCCTAAACTCTGTCCTCCTTCCCATTTAGGGAGCTCCACGCTGGCCTCAGTCCCCTTAAAAGACACAGCCTCAACAACAGATTCACCTTGTGTTTTGCATCAGAAATACAGTCTAGGCAACAGAGCTAGAAAAAGAAAGCAGTAAGATTCTCTAGGGATTCCTGTCTTTGTTTTTCAGTAGCTTCCAGTGTAATCATATCTTACAATGCTCTAATTTTAGAATACTTATTTCTAGAATACAATTTTCTAACGTATTGCTCGTGTCCCTAAAAATAAGGAACTTTTGTCTGGTTATTATTCCACCATGTCTGACTGACTATTTAATTAAGCAGTTAAAAGGTATTGTTTTCCAAAAAAAGTCCTCTATGTAAGAACATCTTGATGACAACATAAGGACTAACTTCAGAGTTGGTATGAGAATCAGTTAATTTAAGCTGAGAACACCGCTCTATCTTCTGCTTTGCAATTTTTAAAAACACACAGAAAGATCTGTTACTCCTTAGCGAACACGAACAAACATTTACATGTGATCTTCAACTTTTGTTGTTGTTGTTGTTGTTAAATAGGCAGAAGGTGTCCTTGGGAAGGAATCCAAGGTTTTTCAGGGTAAATATGTTTATCTTGCACAAAAACATCCTTAGTGTCACTCAGCAAAATCTGAGCCTTTATAACCTTGCCATATATTGTATTTCTCTGGATCATATCTGTACATGCTTTCCTAAAATAATTACATTTCAGATATGCTGGAAAAAAACATTGCTCTCAGCTTTACATTACTCTTTCTTCAGCATTAATTTATACCACAACAGTGAAAATTTTTTTCAAACAGATATTTAATTCCTAAAATGAATGTAATTATTTGGTACACAAGAATTCAAGTTGATCTTGCTTCACGTACTTCATCTAGTCAATTCTGGTATTTCCAGCATTACAAAAATATAAAACTGAAACTTGTCCTGCAAAATGCATGAGTAAAACTTGAAAACCTATGCTTGCTAACAAGCTTTGAAGAAATACTGGTATTCTGACTGTATTTTATCCTGAATCTCTCAGTGCCTATCATACTGCTTCATGTGCTCTACCCTTCAGTTTTCCATTTTCCTGCTAATGCAAAATAAAATCTTTTTTTTCTGAGCACAGGCATACTAGAGATTCAGTACTGAAAATCAAAATATGTCAAAACAATGCATCAGCCAGGGCAAATTTCTACCTAAGTAAAATTATTTTGCCTCATGTCATCTCTATTTCAACAGAATAGCAAGCATCTGGAGAACAGATGTTTCTTAGAAATGCAAGTACTTTTTGAGATACTTGCTTGGAAACATGCAGTACGATTTAGATTCCTTGACTACATGCATTTTAGTGTTGTTTTCCATTAACTCTCCATTACTATTTTTGTAAAATATATTAGTGATATTATCCTGTATTTTTAGATATAATTTCTAATATGTACGTGCATGGTTTTAGAGATTCCAGCTATACTGTAGTGTTACCCATGGTAACCTAAAGTATTAGAAAAGTGCAATCTACTATGATTTATGTAGAAGGTTTATAGCTGAAACTGGAATGGTCTGACGGATACCCAAAAATGGGCTGGTACAGTGATACCATCCTAGGTTATTTTTTAAAAGAGGTTGGGGATATTAAAGGAAAAGTTAAATCTAATTCCAAAGGTATTTGGAGGAAAATTAAGTTTAGGAACTAGCGGTGCAAAGATATGCTGCAACAAATATTTGGATGGAAATGGTTTTTTGGTGGCCTATTATCTTTTACTGTTGGAAACTGTAGCAGAAAGGCCAAGGTTAGTATGAACAGAGAAAGAGTGGGAGACATGTGGATGACATGTGGAGACAACAGCACAAACACACAGCAGGGAAAGATCTCTCATAACCACCCCGTGTTAACGACACCGGATTAGCAGGTCAGCAAGACCCCAAGCCCCAGTTTCACACGACAGGGAGATGGGGAAACACAACAGCAATGGCACCTGGTGACTCACAGAGGTGGGACAGGACAGGGAAGCAGTGCCAGAAGGGTACAAAAAGGCATAACCAGAACCTGTGCATGATCACCAACCTAAGAAGAACACAGAAGATGTTAGAAGGACTTCACAGCTGGTGTCCCTGGTCCTCTGCACCATGGCAACAGATCCTGGGCCTAACATCTGGTCACAAGCACTGTGGTGGCCGGATGCCAGACGCATGGCTTGAAAACCCCTGCCCTGGTGCCTGGCTGCTGGGCAGACTCCTTAGACACACACCTTTTGGTGAGTGAGAGTGTCAGACTGTGAGAGTAAGAGTAAAACCTGCTTTACTTCAGTTTTTATTTTAAATAACATAACATTCCTCTTCTATTAGGTCTCTCCCTGATATAGTGCGGCAACACAATTTCCTACGCTACTAGATCAGCAGAGCAATTTTGGGAAGAGCAATCAAGCTCTTGAGTTCAAACTCCCTGTCAAAGAACTTTTAAGTAGCATGCAAATTTTTACCTAAGAAAAGAAGTTCAAACAATGAGAACAGTAACATTGTATTTCCTCATTTTCATGCATTGTATGAAAGAAACGTAAAGTACAGCTAGCTAAAAAAGAATGCAAAAGAAGATATTTTTGTCCACAAGAAACATGTGCTCCGGAACTTTATCTTTTCATTGCCATTTGCTCCTAGCCATTAACTTTCTTCTGGTTCTTCAAGTTAAAATCAAGTAGAGGAGGCACGAAATGAAAAGTTGAAAACCACTTCTATTTACTACAAGAACTTAATATTAGACAGTGTCATGTTAATGCAATTCCTAATTTGGACTAGGAATCATCTTAAAATCATTACAGAACATTCATTTTGATCTACGATTTCAGAATGGGTATTTACAATTTCAAAATGTGTATCTAATTTATATCATGATCTATATTAAAAGTCTATGTATTTATAAGTAGTTACTTTCATAATTATATTATTTCTATTTATTATATAAATATATTAAGAACACATCCTTTGAAAACTGACCATTTTTAGACAGTGATCAGTCAGATAATTAAATGGATCCAATATTTTTGTGACTTCTGAGAGTATCTGCATTGTCTAATATATTCTTTTGAATATCTAAATCAAGCTTCCAAATTTATAACCTTTTTCCCTCTAATGACACACATAAGAAACAGTAGGTTTAGGATTAAAGTCCACCAAAAAAAAAACCCCAAACCCACAAGAAGCATGTGGAGCTACTTGTATTTAACTGGGCTGAGAAAAATACAGATGTAACACAGTGACTGGCTATTAATTTACTTTTTTCAAATGTGGTAGAATCTTAGCAAAATCTAATTTCACTCATTAAGACCAACATATTTGAACTTTCCATCACATGTCACCAAAAGGGCGCTGTGCCTTCATTGTTTGCTATCCAATATTCAAGTGACCTTTTGAGTTATGATCACGAAATTTAATACACTCATTTCTCCTGATTACATGGGAAAATCTTGTGAAATTTGACATTTCAGCTGCAAGGTCAGCCCAAGAGCAGCTTAACAGTTCACAAGAACTGACTTTTTTCACCCCTCTGGACACAGGCCATCTGATTGGTTGGCCCTACTGAAAATATTGGAGGTCACCTATTCCCTAGCAGCGCCAGTAAATACTGCATTCAGTTCCTCCACGAAGAGAGAGGATTCAGGTGCCAGGAGCATGCAGGGGATGCACATCTGTATCTATTCTTCCTCACGTACAACTTTCCTGCTGAAGTAACCTGATCTGAGAAGACAGGGAATACCTGGTTGAAACTAAACCTGAATTAGGCAGGAATGTGGCTGGTAGCTGGAAGAAAATTCTATGGCTTAGGAGTACCCCAGGATCTTGCTGATGCTAAGTTTTCCCACAGTAACATCGGCATGTAAAATATTTTACTGTCTCTGGCTGGACAGGAGTCTCCGTTCCTTCCTGGAAGTTAATGGTCCCTGGCCTCAATTATACACATCCTTATCTTCTTCCACTTGGAAGAGAGCCATACAGTACACCTGGGCATAAGGCCATGAGCTGTCTGCAAACTCCAGCTGGTACAGAAAACTACCCCATTGCTCCTCAGAAACAGGCAGCACCAAGAAACAAATCAAGCTCAGCAGTTTCAAAACAGGTAGTCCTACGAAAGGTACAAAAAAACCCAATTCTGAATTCAAGATAAGGTTTTTTTTCTGTTTTTTTTTTTTTTTTTCGGTGTGGGGTTTTTTTTGTTTGGTTTGTTGTTTTTTTTTAACTTCAACGTCTATGTAGGGCTAACCAGGGACAGGTAGATGGTTTCAACTCTGCCCCCTCTAACTTTCAATTTCTCGTCTTGGTCCCTAAGCCAAACACTCGCTGCTCATGCTTGTTTAGGAACTAAATCCTGCAATTCACTGTTTGGGATGCTAAGACACACAAAAATCAGTGTTTATCATTAATGCACTACGTCGAAAATTGCAGAAAACAGATACATTCTCCTGCAAGCTGGGGTGGGAAACCTGAGAAGGGGACAAAAGGTTATAACACACGTAATATAATATTGTCTGACTGCTATAAAAACATAACAAAGACTATGAAAAGAAACAAAGCACTAATTCTCACATGAACGGCATATAGGAAATAGAATTGCTGGTCCTTTTTTTCTGCTTTAGCACTATTAAACTTTCCATCCTAAGTGATTCTTATGTGAATTAAAACTATATTCAAAGATCAACTAAAATAAATACAACTTCTAAGAACATAGACCATAGGATTTAGCCCCCTTCATGAATATAATATGTGCAGCACAGAAGGAGAAACAAAGGAATTTAAACCAGTGTCACGATGCAATTTTTGCAAAACTAAAGGTTGGTCACAGAAGTTTAAAATTCTGCAGAAACTCAGGTTTTAAGGACTTTGTCATCCATTTTAGTAGAATAAAAAAACATTAGAATAAAAGAACATTAGAATAAAAGAAAAGCTTTGAAAGATGAAGGACTGACTGAATGTAAGTCTTGACTGAAGATAGGACAAAGGGCCAACACCAGAGTTTCTTTTGATAGTTTGCTCTAATGAAAAACATCACCTTTACCAGTTAATGCCTATTTCATTTATTCTTTTACATTCTATTCTACTGACTCTGCTGAACCCAACACAGCAGTAATAAGCACATATTCAGATGTGCCCAGAGCCCCCACTATTCGGCATTCGTGATACCACTTTTATTATTCTTTTCCAGAGGAAAAATATATGGGATTTAACTTTTTTCTTTTAATGCACAGATGACTCTCCATTATCTGAACTAATGGCGCTTGGGATATCCCAGTTGATCCAGACATCATGAGAGGTGCACAGAGTCAGAGAGAGTCCAGTAAAAGTCATTAGCTTCGTCTCAGTGCCAACCCAACGGTAGCTAAGCTGCCTTTTTTTCCAGCCATCTAAGCATGCCTGCAGTGTGCTCCTGAGTGCTCCAGCTTCCTTAAATAAGGCACAACATCATGGCCTCTCAGGAACCAACTCAGGACTACTTTTTGTACTCAACCTTGCAGGCTTTCTGAGACACTGGACAGCATGGATAGGGACCTATTCAAACGGTTACACTTGGGAGTCAGCCTGACAGGTCCTCTACTGAGCTAACAAACCATCAAAGTGGAATCCGTGCTCAGTGAGTTTAACGTCTGCACAGATTTCCCACATGTTCAATTCCAGACGTGTACTGCAGAGACACTGCAGAGACACCCAGAGACACCCTGTAGCGAGCAGGGCAAGGTCCATAAAATTTACTACCTTGTACTCCATGCTGTGCAAAATCACTTAACGTACTTCCGGATCATACAGCGTTCTTGAAAAAGTATACCATGTTTGTGCATTGCTGTGTCCACGCTGATAAATTCAAGATACCAAGTTAAAGCTGTATGGAGGTTTTGCATCTGTGACCAGGATCAATTTGCAACCTGGATAATTTTCTCACGGATAGCAAAGTTAACTGCCTTCTCTTTATTTACGGAAAGGAACACGAAATATTCCACCCCCATCACCTCCCCCTGCCCCCAGTTCCAGCTCTGTTCTCTGGGCCGACTAAATTCTTCTCATACCAGGATGCTGACTCAGTGATTTCACATGCAAGTTACCTGATAGCTTTCCAAACATCAAAGCCATCCAAAGGCTTAGTGCCATTGGTGTGTCCTCCAGCAAGGTGCACCAGCGTTGGCAGCCAGTCAGAAATATGGATGAGTTCATGACTTTCTACACCTTTTTGTTTCAGTAAAGGACTTGCAACAAAGCCTACTCCTCTCACTCCTCCTTCCCAGAGGGTCCATTTTCTTCCTCGCAGCGGCCAGTTATTCCCACCTGCCAAAGTCTGTCCTCCATTATCTGGAAAACAAGTAATTAAAAGGAATTATTGGTAAGAAAGAAACAGAACAATCCTTCACACAACATGTATTCATCCATTTGAAAAAATATTCTCACAATACAGACATGTCATGCAAGTATTTGCGTAGTGCTGTTAAGTGTTCGTACAATATGTCACGTGTTCAGAGCGTGTCACAAACGTAAGTTAATTCTCACCAGAGTCTTACAAATCACTACAATGAAAAGTTGTTGCTAGGCAGAAATGATACCATACTACAAGCCAATGATTTAGAAAGACTTTAAGAGCAAGCTCTGACATTGATTCTAAATATCATTAGACAACCGGAACTTCCAGAATCAAAGACGTAAAAAATTAGTTCCAACTACTTTACAGACCACAAGAAAAACTGCTATCAATGCCATCATTAGTACTCAGAATGCACTGTTCTAAAAAGCAGTAAGTTATACTTAAAATGGAAAACTGTTATTCCAGTGTCAAGGCAATACCTGTACTTCTAGTCTAGAACCATTTGTTTCCCAGATTTTTAGGCAGCCACTTTAATTTGTAATGTCACAAAAACAGTTTCTCAGGGAGAAAAAGAAAGCCCTAACAAAATGAGTCGAAGCTAGTTAAAATAGTTGAAGCAATTCAGAAATAAACTGAATTTATTGTGTTTGGTGAGAACATATAAGATGGTTACAGAAAAAGTTGAACTGTGACTACAATAACTCAGAAATATCTACATGAATTAGAGAAAAGTCACATAACTCTTTTTTAACTCTCTCTGATGAAGCTGTCACACTTAAAATAAAATCCATATTCCTGAAGTTAACAGAATTAATGATTCTTTGAAGTTACTTTTAGTACTGCTGTACAGTTGTTCCTGTTCAAACCTATTGTAATGATCCCAGAAGAGTCACTGATGGCAATTCTTTAAAGAATAATTTTTATGTATTTTAATAAGGTTAAAATTATTTCAAATAGTAGTTGTTGAACTGACATTCAGTGTAATTTACATGTTTATGCTATATTTCCTGATTAAAAAACAGGAATTCGAGGGAAGAAAAAACAAGTACATGTCCAACACCTTACGGAAGAACTTTTCTGTAACCACAACGCTATAAAATGATCCCCCTTCTGTTTCACTTATTAGGGATCAATGTAAACCCCCCCTGTGAACATCTTTCTACTGCACACAGAAACCCCTTTTTGTTCTGCTACAGAATAAACTAGTGCATGTCTCTGGAAAGACTTTGAAAGGTGAAAGCCTAAGCTAAATGAAGCACTTGGAAAAAATGGCATGATTTGAAAAGTGCAACGCGTTCTGTGGCCCAACTAGCTTCCAGTAGGGCTGCTGGTGTGCCCAGCGCTCTTGGGTTAAAAATAAATAAATAAATAGCGTTGTTGTCTTCCACATGAAATGCAGGCAACTAAATATTATCTACCAACATTTCTCACACAACAATGTTGAGCAATGAGATCTGAGAATTTAAGTAGTTGCCGGTTACCAAAAAAAAAAAAAGTTTCAACAATTCTTTCTGCTTTTAGTGTAAACAGGAATTCCTGTCAGGGATACTCACGGGACAGATCTTTCAGTAGCTTTTAACCTTTGGTGGACTTAGAATAAAAGCAGTCTTATCTACACTGTATTAGAACACAGTTTAGACATAAAGTGGTATCAAATCTTAAGTATGTTAAGTATCTTCTTTGTCTCATAAGCTACTTGCTGTCTATATCAGTTTAATACTAGCACACGAGATTTTATTTTAGTCCTGAATATCAGCAATGAAGTAGCAAGGAAATTATAGAAGAAGTAGACTATTTTATAATAATAATAATAATAATAATAATAATAATAATAATAATAATAATAATATTAATATCAACAAGTAGACTTATTTTTTCTTTACTTTCCGCGGTTGAATTGAAGACATTCACGTTGAGCCAGTTTCATTATACAGTAAATTCCCCGAGACAAGGAGTCTATCTAACATATATCCTGTAAAAACTTGTGTCTGGTATCAGCATTCAGACATAGCACAAAGTTAAAAAAGGGAAAAATTTTGTTCTTGTTTTGATAGATTATCTGATATGTAAATGAAAAAACCCAACATAAGAAACAAGCTTCATCCCACTCATTTTGACTTCTCATTTTCACATTGCTAGAACATTACTGTTTCCTTCTCCCTCAGGAATTCACGTTCAAGAGACCCCTTCTGCTTCATTTCTTGACCGAGTTATCAAGGAAGTGTTGAAGTAGGGAAAGGGATGGTTTCTGGTTTGATTACTGAAGTTTGTTTCTTTCTAGGCACGTAGAACAGAGCTGATCCATCATGGGCAGCCTAACCATGATTACGCTGATGGCATGGGGTATAGAACTGGCAGAAGAAAGGCATGAACGACCACAATAGGACCGTAACTGGAGTTCTAGTCAGTCTTACCCATGAGGGTATGTCTAGACAGCAGGAGACAAAACGGGTACCTGCTGCATGTATGTTCAGATACTTTTCCCCTAAGATACAGCTGTGGATGTATACAATTGGTGCTAAAAGCTTGCACGGGTTCAGAAAGCCACTGAAGAAGTTACAGATGAAAAAATAGTTGATAGTTCTTACATGAAAAGATATCACCTCTGTCTCAGGAATTTCTTCAGCCACACACTGCTGGAGATTTAAAAGTTTTCACAAAACATTTGCTGAAAGGCACCGACAATGAGCCCCAATACTGGCTACAGATGGAATACCTGCTAGATTGACCGTTCATCTGTGGAAGTACAGCCATTCTCATGTTTTTACAAATACGCTATTTCTTACTAAATCCTCATGCTATTTTAGCAAAGTATCTTGAATATGGAACAAACACCCAAGTCCATATGGAAACTCCTGGTAGTTTAAAACACACACTTAATATCCACTTCAGTAAAAGAGACGAATAGGATTGTTGTTGCTTCATGTTCTACACTGGTTTCATATCCAATTCTTAATCTACTTCAGAACAATATTTCCTGAATGATTTATCATCCATTTTTGCAACTGTTTTTCTCCATGACTCATCCTAATAAGCTAATCTCAGCAGACAGTCTCCAGAGCAAAGCTTTTGGAATCAAGGTACCTACAACTAGAGGCCCTGATTTATAACATTTCTTATTATTAAATCTTCAGCCTTGCTACTTCAGCTGAAAACACAAGCCTCCCCCAAGCATGATACTTCAATTATCTCTTTCCTGGAGACAAATATCAAATACGATTTTCATTAAAAATAATAGTGAAATAGTCTGGGAAATGTAGTGAGCATATTTTTCCTATCGGTAAGAATAATTTTTGTAATTACATCTATATAATTTAGACGTCAGTAGTACCCACAACATATTATGTGCATTAGAAGAATCATAAAACAAACCAGCTTTTGTCCCTAAAGAAAGGATAAAAGAGGAGAGAATAAGGCTATAGTTAGAAATTATGGTACTTGGCATAAGCGTTACCTAGCTAATTTATTCAGTGTTGTTTGTTTTCTTAAATGGAAGCATCACACATTTTTAAAGAGCTTTGTTGTTTGCTTGGTTTGGCTTGCTTTGATAGGTGTTTAGCTACCTTTATTTTCTCACAGTACTTTTATCACTTCCATCATTCTGTGTTATTTTAAGGAGGGGAAGTGTTTTTTTTTCCATTCTGATGGAATTTTCTTCTACAAGTTGAAATTTGTGACAATGAAAGAGAACACTGGGGAGAGACGTTCTTGCTGATGTAAGAATGGGATAAAACAGAGTTTGTAGCAGGCACCACCACCACCAATGAAAAAATGAACAGAAGACATATGCAGGGTAAATGGCAGAATGACAGAACAGAGAAACAGAAGCATCCTGACTATTTTAAAATGCAGTTTTGATCAAAGTTGTGCACCCTTGAATTAACAACAGCCTTGTTGACTATGGAGAAATCTGTATAATGTAGTAACTGCATCATAAACACCAACGATATGCTGCACTGATTTGGGAAGAGTCGTCATTCCCGCTATGGAAGAGAAACCAAAATACCTCAAGAGAGAAGGAAGCACACTGACAGCTGCAAGCATTGGGGAGGGAGCCTGCAACAGTCAGATCTGAGGGAACCACGTGGTCACGGACAGAACTCTTTCTTAAGGGCAATAAATATTTCTGAGGGTCAGGAATTGGTCAGAAGAGTCCCTCGGAACAAAAGCCAGGCTCATCTCTAATATTGTAATTATTCTCTGCCAATTTACATGACCCATGTGAGTAGCATAATTCTCTTTTAATTTTGTGTTGTCCTTCAGTATCCGTGGAGTAGGAATCTGACAGGATCTGAACGTATCTTCAAACAAAGAAACTGCCACACTGAATAATTTCATTGGAAGTGATGCTAACAAAATTAGTAGGTCTAAACCCCTCTGAAAACCAATGCAGTGCTTCCAAACCCAAAACACCACCACATTTTATGTTAGTCTCTCTATACGAATGTATTTGTGGGACCTGCATCCTGGTAAAACAGATTGATACAAAGCTCTCCAGATGAAATAACTTTTGTCTTCAAAATAGTCATGCACAGTACCCTAACCCCTTAAATAATTTTCAAAGTACTGGCAAAGCTGATCCTCAGAAAATACCACGCATTACTATAGCAAAAATAAATATTTGAAGTGAGAACTTCTATCTTCTGTTTCGATTAAAATATCTTAAAAAAAATTAAATATTTTTCTAACAACTCTAGCAACTACCCAAATATGCCTTCAAGAAAAAAAATCAGTTCTTCTAGGGCAATTCCTGCATTCTTTCACTCTCATACACCTATTAACGTCTAGTCACTTTCTCACCCATCTTAAAGTACATACATACTGTCCACATTAAGATATTTTAAGGGAGTGAGTTGAAACAACAAAAACCTGTAGCACCTCCCTTTCAGAAGATTTTGGATTAAAATAGGACACATTTCCCATGCAAATATCAGATAATATAATCCATTTTCAAAGAAACTTTGTACAACAGAAGGTGATTGTCTTTCAAACTACTGTGGGATTTTTGTTAAAAGTAATGAAAAGGAAGGGCACTTTTAAAAAGTTTATTTAATTTAATAAAAATCTTTCAACATAAGTAAAATAAAAGCAAAGTAAAGCTTGTGTATCTTGAATATGCCTTTAAAAATGAAGGCCAATGTTTTTTCTCACAAACATCTGCTTTTGTAATTAATATTCATTGTCATATACATGAGAAAGAGTTTAATTTGTTAAATCTGTAATTTGTAAACTGTCAAAGATGTTTTGCAGGAGTTCTTAAAGGAATCAATAAACAAAAGTAAACAGAGAGGCCCTTCTGTTTCTCCCAAACACTTCTCTGAAGAGTTGCCAGCTGCCAAACATTTTGACTAGGGCCGTATATATATGCAGTGATGTGGGATGTATGTAACCAGTAAACAGTTTAATGACTAAAGCCTCTTTGAAGAGCAGCTGGACAATAAAAAACAGCAATAAACCAATTCTGAGAGCAATAACTAATGAAGCATGTATGGATTCAAGTCTTCAGATAGACTCGCTTTTTTATTGAATTACCCGGGAACTGAAGCAACAGGCTGCTTCATAGGACAAAGATAACCCACATCGGCAATAGATACTCGCAACTAAGGGAAAAGCTTCATTTGGGATTTATATCTCATTAGATAACAGAAAACCAAAAAAGGCAAAAGTGTTAACTTAAGTATAAACCTTGACAAGTGTCCTTCGCAGGATCATAAATACCTCTTGGCCATGCACATTCCTTGCTAAGACAAGTCCACAGTGGTTACAGAACTCAGGGACAATATTAGTATCGTTAATAGAGCTGTCAAAACTTCACGCATCAGAGCTCACTCCTCTGACAAATTCAGTTTAAATTGATAAACAGGCTCCAAAGTTATTGTTGGGAGAAGACATTAAATGGAAACAAGCCCTGTAATACTGTGTAAGGCCAGTTTTCTAAGAAAGTAAGGTTAATCTCCCCCAGTTGTACACACAAAAGTCACTATTGCGTACGTAGTGGAATGAAAATCTTATTTTAAAAGCTATAAAGAGACGTTTGTGTTTTATTTTTTGGATGGTGGGAAAAACACTCTAAGAAGAGTTTCCAAAGAACACCTAAGTACGCTGTGACCAACACGCTAACTTTCTTCACCAGGTGGACAAGTGGCCCAAGCGAGTTCCTTTCTGCGACTTCTACTGCCTGCACACGTGATCTTAGCAGCTTCTGCTCTTGATGTTGCCTCACATGAATGCTCTAGAATAGAGGTAATATTTTCTCTGCAAACAGGCCAGAAACCGGTCTTCACTTTAGAGATTTCCCTCACTGCTTTTTCTCCACCTCTTATGTAGGACTTAAGTGGGTAAATTAAAAATAGTAGATAATACAGAAAATAATTTTGCATTTATTTTGTGTATTATTCAAAAGCAACAGACTGCCTTGTTGAATAGCTACATATTTTCTTCTAACACACTAGATCTTGTTTCAGTTACACTGTAGCAAAGTAACTTTTTTTTTTTTTTAAACAGAGCATCCTTTTTTTGTCTCCCTTGTGACCGCTCAGGTTGCTGTATTCTTCTTATGACCACAACTGAGCTACATCCTGCGATCCTGTTGACGGGCCTGGCAAATTGTTCTAGACAAGTTCCTGGGAGAAGGCTTCCTTGAATTTCTCCACAAATTCATCCACGACTGTATTTGGTGCTGTTACTAAGCAGTTTTTAACTCCAGTAGTTCTTTTCAGTCTTTGCATTTTCTTAGTCCAAATAAGGAGCTACTCACAAGTCTCCTATTAAAAAAAAAAATCACGCTCGCTGACTCCATTTAGTGTGCAAATTGTTTTAGACAGTGAGAATACCTCATAAAAATATGCAGGGTTTACATAAACTGTCCTTAACTTCTATTTATTCTAAACCCTCCATTCTTGTAAAATGATAAACCCAGAGTGTTTAAATCTGTGATACATATTATACAACCTTGGTTACAATGGCAGAACTGTAATCCTGACTATGTGTCATAGTAATCGTAATTATCATGATAAGTTTAACAATTGTTTTTGGAATTTGTAGAACAGAGAGTGATCCAAGAATACGGAAAATATTTACAACAGTAACTCTGGAAAATACATCAGTAATTAATTATTTCCTATAAGAAAAATAACAGTCTTAACAGAAAATTAAAAAAAAAACCTCTTTCAGCACAACAATCCAATAGGGTAAGCATTTCTGGACTGTTCTGCATTGTACATCTCACAGCACAACAAACGCTGCATAAATCAACTTTAGCGATAAGTAAAAAAAGACCAAAACTGCTTGATACCACTAAAAACAAATCAACATGCAAAATACTTTATGATAAAGAAGTTAATAAATTTAGATACATAACATCTCCTGGATGCCTAGGTTCATTTTTAAAAACAGCCATCCAAAAGTTTAGCAGATCTGTATGTACGTAACTCATATAAACACAGAGCAAGAAAAGACCAACCAACATTTAAAGGAAGTATTCAATTAGGAATCACTCAAAAAAGAAAAAAAAAAGAGAGAAAAATCAAGTGCTGTGTGCCAACAAAGTCTTTGACTATGCAACCGCTTTTTTATCCTATTCAGAACACAGCACAAGGAAAGCATTTGAAGTAAAACATTTGCAAGGGCAAAGTAAGAAGAAAGCTTAACTTTAAGCATCTAGGATCATATAAATACAATTAGATATCACAACTAAATTCACTAATCATTTACCATGTACTGGTGCTTAGTAACTTTAACCAGCCATTAGTGCCTGTAAAGATCTAACCTAACATTTCTGGCTCCTGGCTACAAACACCTAGGTCTCCTTTTTTTCCTGAAAACAGTTACAAAATACTTGCCAAACATTCTTACTGTATCTACAGTACTTTTCAAATACACCATTGGCGTGACCCAGCTTTTTTTTTTCTGTTTTCCACCTGTGCTTAAGCTCCTGCTTTTTTAAATCGACGAATTTTTCTGAAGCTGCAAGAGAAAACTTCCCCCACCCTGTTATTTCTCCTCATGGGCCCCTGTAGTAAGCTGATCTAGCACACATCTGTCCGATACATAAACCATGCCAAGCTCTGTTTGAAAGGCTTGTCTAAAGCCACACAGTATTTTTAAAGTGAGCACAGACCAGAAAAAAAACACCAACTCTGTTTTATTTTATAATGCAGATTTGGGCATTTCAATACTTTATCAAATGAAAGCAGCTTCAAAATAATGAGAAAAAGGAACCTTTTAGGCTCCTGCTACTCCTGAAACTAAAAGCTGCCGACATACTAAAGCCATCAACTGCACGTAATCTAGCATGAAATATGTGCAAAAAATGTTTGAAGGGGAAATACGGTCAATAATAATTCCTGGTGCTTGTTCCAGTTTCTTGCTTCTGATTAATAGATTAATTGCCTTGTGAAGATGAGAGTGGAAGTAAGGTGGTTTCTCTTTGCTAAAAGGAACAACAGAGTCCCTCCTGTATGCTCCCTCTTTCCATTTAAAAGAAATAAGTGTTGTAAATGTAACTCGGAAGAATGTTTAGTTTCCAAGTGCATCCCCCCTCTCCCTACCAAACAGAAGAGATATGTCCATATGGTAGACAGACACTCAATGAAAGGAGGACTGGGTACGACTGACAAATGACCACAAGTATGCTGGGAAGCACTGAAATTCCAGCATTAAATCTTCTAAGTGCAGAGACTGTCCAATAGCTGGCAACATCTAGGTGTTTTTATTCGGTAAAAGCATTCGGAAGTTTATTTTGAATACATTTGGGTTTCTTCCTCTGCTTCTGGAAGCAGCGTGACTCTTAGAACAAACCTAGTGCTGTTATCCCAACAACGTTATGGATCTAATTAGGAGGCATATTTATAGCAGCTTTTGGAGGAAAAAAAGCAGGAAGTCAGGCCACTGTTACTGTGCTTACAGACACCCTGTATAAGCAGCGATCAGCCAAAACTAACGCATCCACTCTTCCAGATGTATGGAAAATACCTGACCTCAGGCCTGCCGGTTTTGTACTTTGGGCTGCAGCTGTAAGGGAAAAAAAAGAGGATCCAATTCCAACACATGAGGACAGGAGCCAGCAGAAAGCTAGTTTTACATCTACTGCCGATCAGAGTCGCGTACAAGAAAAGATGACCCCAACTTCAGATGCAGCAGAAGCGTTATGGTGTGCATGGCCTGCAGGGAAGGCTGCCACCCTTAGGGGATCATTATTTCACTTTTCTCCAGTTTGGTGTTTTGAGCAGGAGGGAAAAAATTACTACTTTGACCTAACAACTTTTTTTTTTTTTTTCCTTCTTTTTTTAAAAAAAACCCAACCCCCAAAAACCCACTTGCAGGGATATGAAGCTGCCAAAATGTAGAATTGCGTGCAAACAGCAGAGAGAAATGATCTAATATACAGGCATTAAAGCCTCACGATTGTGCCCAGAACCGAGATTTTCCATCCTAATATCCCATACCTCCTCTTCCTTGGTGTTTACTTGAGGGGGGGACTGCTCTGATTGCCTTTTGTCACTTCTCTGGCACACAATAAAGAGAGCAATCTGGAACTAATTTAAGCAGTTTAGCACATCAGGATACAGCTGGGAAAGGTTTCGGGAGAAAAGCTGAGGAGGAAGACGCGGGCTGTGCATGGTCCAGCCGAGCCCGCGCACAGGAAGGGGGTGCAGATGGGCACCTTCCAACACCACCACCTGCAGACGGGGAAAACCGCCCCATGTCGAAACTCTCCAACCACCCCAGGAACAGCAGAAACCTCAGCGCAGGTAATTAAGAAATCCGCTCTAACAGCAGGAGTGGCAGAGCCACCGCTCAGTGTCAGGAGCGTTTCAGCTGATGCTTGCTCACCCAGCAGCAGCCCCGCTCCTCTTGTCTGTCTACGACTTTTATATGTCATTTGCTATGAGCCAGATGTGGTTTTTTTCCTTCTTAATATTAAGTGCAGGCACATGCATTGGCTTTACACAGTGCAATCTATGACTTGATTCCGGCAATTGGACAGATTTACATCTGTTTTTCACATCACTTTTGTTCGAGAGGAGTGACTTGAGTTTTTAATCACTTGGGGCCCTAGCTGTACCCAGAATACATTGGCTCAATTCACAAGCAGAAAGAAACACATGTCTCCTGGCAGAAAGACATAAAAATGAAACAAAACTCTTCAGTTATTACTTACCACACCAGACATTTGAAAAAAGGGCAGCACACACCTTAGTAAGAAGTATCTGTCCCTAAGCTAACACTCACATAAACCACAAAAACTGAAATTCCACCCGACAAATACATCAATAAAAGAGTAAAGAATATAATATTCTTTATAACACTAGTCTTAAAATTCTGGGGAGCCGGGGGGAAGGTTAATTACTTTGTGATCGGTTGCAACTATTCCGTCTCCTGCAGGCTGTTTCATTCTCCTAGGGATGACAATGAAATGAAACACCTAAGTTTATTCAGCACGCGTGGACAAGGTGAGGAATGCATCCGTCTTGTACTGGTACGTTCAGCAATGTCGAAGACTCTCCCAAAAGCGACCTCAGCTTTTGCTAAATGCAATCAAGCTTACAGGGGAGGAAAGGGATTATTTGATAAGGTAACATGGTGATATAGAAACATAGGTAATGAAGAGAAATGGATGTTTACACAAATAATGTTCTTTCCCTTTAATGATCTAAGCAGCACTTTTAACCAGTTCTTATAAATCTGTTCCTCAGCAATGCATTATGTTTTCAGGATGGGGAAACGGCAGAGAACGTACTTGCTGAATGAAAATTTCAGAGCAATTTTTTACTTGTTAGTTATTCTTTAACATCTTTGCTGGGTGGCAGGTAATAATGGCTGAATAACACATTGCTGAATCTAAGGAAGAAGATAATAAGCTGGCTAAAACTGAACCTATTTTATCCAAATAAACAGAAAAAAACCCTAGTGCTTACAGTGTGCCTAATATTCCTATCCCCCTCCTTAATTATGTCACATCAATGCTACATTCAAGTGAGTGACCAGAAGGAGCACTTAAACTCAGAATTTTTAATTTAGTAACAATTGTTTTATTCCAACTTTGTCATTTATTTTTTTCCCAGCTACATGCCAAAACATGCCCTCTTCTAATTGCTCCTGTGTTTGAACCTCTGCAATACGCCTGCAAGACACCATGGTAGTTCAGTAAGGTCACCAGCAATTTCCTCTTGGCAAGATCCAACCTTTCTCCAACATCATCATCCTTGAACTTTCTGCCACTTTTGATCATATTTCCTGAATCCTGAAGTTGTGAAATCTCTCCTCTTGGCAACTATTTAGCTTTAGCAGACCACATTTGGTCTTCAAAAATACACATATAACTCTCAGTGATTTCAAAGGGGAGCTGTTCATATGCACAACGGAAACAACTGTAGACTTCAAAGGAACAGTCAAATTGCACATTTTGCTCTTGGTGGGCATTTTTGGTTTTGATGTTTTTGTGCCTAATGATCATTCCTCAGAAAGTTTATCCCGGAAACTCTATCCTTTACAGGTTGACTGGTTTTCTTTTCCATTCCTGACACTGGGAAAGAAGCAGAACAATCCAGAATGCACTAACAGATTCCTCTGCTAAAAGACAGTAATTTCACTATAAACAGAGCTTTAACCCTGGATGGCCAAGTGTTTCCCAGTACACCCATACTTCAGAAATAAGTTAATCCTTTCATCTATTTATGGTTCAACCTGTGCCTGCAAAAGGCATCTGTCCGCTATCGCTTGTGATCCCTGACATCCCTGACAACAATCAGAATTTATCAGCTCTTTCATATTATTGACCGAACCACTCACATGATCCTTCCTTAGCCTGCCCAGTGCAAACTTGCATGAGTAAAGAGGTCCTGTTTCAGTCAAATAGGCAGGGTCACTGTAAACAAGGGCGAGGCAAGAGGAGATGGTGGCATCCTGTGTGGTTAGCTCCCCCAGCCTCCACAATTGCAGTTTTATCTTCCTCATATGGACTTCTGGCCTCCTGGGTAACCACTACCTGACCCATACATGTGGGTCCAGAAGTCCCATCTTCCCCCTACTCCCACTTTGGCAAAGGAGTTACTAATTCTTCAGAAATCCAACTTCTTGTCTCTCTCAGGATTACGGAATAAGTGACCCATTAAATTAGTGAAGGTCTTCAGGTCCATGTTTTCCCAAAGCCTCTCTCCTCATTTGCCTCAGGCTGCAGCAAGATGTGCTCTTTTTGCTCTGACTAAACTAATTTAAAGAGTTAAGCTAATTAAAAGCTCTCAGATCACACAAGAGGTCAACAGTCCCTAAAAAGGCTGGTATAATTGCATGTGTGCTTACTCTTAACACGGTTCCATCAAAATTATATGGATTAATAAACCGAAAACACTGTAACTGCTAAAAATGTTCAAGCTACCCAAGGTCACTTGGAGAGAATCACAGGAAGCCACATGGAATCCCTGAATGCAGCTGAGGGACCTCAGGGGCGATTGCCTGTGACGGGAGGCACCTGTGGGCAGAAAAAGCCCCTAACCTTAGTCCCACTCATCACCGTCACTGTCCACACAGCTATTCTTACTCCTGACACAGGCATTTTTCCTTTCAGGTTTTTTTTTTTTGGCATTTCCATTCTTTCCGCTACCTTTGACTCTCTAATGAACTGTAACTGTTGGCCAGCAGGAGTTTATATCTCCTAGTCAACGTGAACCATTTGTGGTCAGTAAAATGTCATTATTAAACTGTTTTAAACAAAGGCTTTGCTTTTTCAGTCCAGTGAAATCACTGGAATACAGCTGGATGGCAGTGTAGTGTGTGATACATTCAAGTAGTCAGATATGAATTCACATCTTTTGCAGCCATTACTGCAACCACGTACAACTTCCATGAGAAAAGTAATGGAAGACACTTTTTTTTTTACCCCCATGAGAACAGTAATGGAAGGATATATTGAAAACATTCAGACTTGACAGAAAAGCATGCATAGGATGTCATTCTTAAGATCCGCTTGTTAGAAACACTTATTTGATTGCAAAATGTGTTACAATGCTGCAGTGCGAACAGAAAGCAGACTTAAGGAGACATCACTATTAAAACTGTCATTAAATTATCAGACGTCAACATACCCTAACTATTTTGTTGTTAATTTGATAAAGTATCTTCTTGCAAGGTATCAGCAGCAGTGCAGTGCTCCAATGCATACAGCTCTCTGCCGTGACCAGTAATAATCTTTTGCACAGCCTAAACATCTAGATCATGTATAATACAAGAAGTTAATAACAAAAAACATGCGCTCCACTTGCTGCATTATTTGGTTTTATATGCGGTTGGTTAAAGCCGTTTACTCTAAAATACCAGTGAAATTACTGCTGGAGATTTCTGGTTCTTCCCAACCAAGTTCAAGCAACTCTGGAATCTTAATACAGAATTCAGGGTCAGCTCACTTCAATGTACACAAAGCTCTGGCTATATTTTAACTTGAGAAAATGCAATTAGAGGTCAAACCTAAGAGCAGGCACAGGCAGCATTCCACACAGCAGCAGTGCTCAAAGTTCAGATAAAAAGTGGGGGTATTTCTTCCTGCTTAAAGAGAAATGTAAAGGTAGATGCTGTATACTAAGAGACACATACTCCTGTCATAGCAGGCACAAGAAGGTATCCAGAGAGGCAGAGATTTGCAAAAGGCATAAAAGTAATTAGTAGGAACATATAGAGAAAGCAGAGGAAAGATTAAGACTGATCTGTAAGGAACTGAAAAATATAAATAAGGATCCTTACAAAAGGAGGGGAAATCAGCTTATTAGTTCCAGCATTAGTACGAACAGCTAAAAAACCTGCAACGGACGCTGCAGTGAGAGTTCTCCAAGCCAGCTTCCCATCAGACATTTACACTGACCCATGGCCAAATCTTAACACCCATGACTAACGTACACTTCCAAACTCAGGCTGCTCAACTCCAGTAGCTCTGAAGATGGACCCGTACCATCTTCTCGTCTTAGCTATTTTACAGATATCTTTTTTCCAATATTAAAACTTTCCATTATAGTTCCCAACCCTGTTTCATCAAAGAAATCCCTTTTTTTTCTGTGTGCACAGGAGATGGGCAACACTAGGCCTATCTAAGCTTGAATCCCATATAAATCTTAGAGAAGTAGATAATCAGTAAAATCTGTAGGCAGAAGCACAAAATTATGATACAAAACTTTCCTTCCACTTTTAAAGTCAATCAATTTTTAACTGATGCAGTATCTTACTATAAATTAATTGTCATCTGGAGTAACTAACATGCATTTATGGATTTCAGTGGCTCTTTGGGTTGTTTGGGTTTTTTTTAACTCAAAAATCTGTAAAATGTATGGCTTCCTTGGCATTCAGCACATCTATATTCTGACACTCATGTAAATTCTGCTGGTTTTCCTCTCCTATGAATTAAGGCAGAGAGGGGGAAATCTTACTTCTTTAACATATGCCGAACTGAAATCCTCCACAAATATAGATTATATTTGATGCATAAGAATAACATGGAATGATGTAAAATGAGAGAGAGAAAAGAATACAGAGGACAGTTGTGCGGAGCTTTATTTGGAAGTTCTCTGTTTCTTCTGTAGAGTTTAGCCTTCAGTCACATGTTTATTTGGAGCATACTTTAATTCTGGAATATTCATAAATAAATGAAACAGATGTACTAACAAAACCATAGTTTATATGAACATATTACTATGAAAAAAATGAAAAAGCATAGAAGGAAAACAGATCCAGAACATCTCAGCAGGGATTCAAGTAATCTCTTTCAGATACTACTTATTTGACTAAGGCCATCTTACAATATCTGCAGCTTGCAATACCTGCAGATCCAAATTCTTAATGCAGAGCAGACAATATTGCGCATTTCTTTCCAAAGTCAATCAATGATAGATTTTCCCTGTGTTTCTATATTGATTCATAGAAGCAAGGGCTGTCCATGATTGACAAAGTAAGTCTCTTAGAGAAGCAATATTTCTAAATAAATATGAAAGCTTTGTGTGAGACACTTCTGTGTTGTTCCAAACAACATTAATCAGTTACAAAGGAAATCTAAAAATTCATGTATATAAAATTTCAAGCTTCATTCTATTTGCATTTGTTCTACTAAGCAACTATTTAGAGAAATACTGAAATACGAAATTATAAAAAGTTAAGAATTTCCACCAGAGTTTTTGTATTATCTTCTATAATATAATGCACTGATGAAGTTTGCAGTCCTGAGGGACATGGGACAGGCGAAGAACGAAGTCAGGACCCTGCATTTTAGGAAAGCAAACTTCCAGCTCTTCAAGGAGTTAGTCAATACGGCCCCCTGGGAAACTGCCCTCAGGGACAAGGGAGCAGAACGGAGCTGGCAGATCTTTAAGGATGCCTTCCGTAGAGCACTAGAGCTCTCAATACCCAGGTGTAAGAAATCAGGAAAGAGGGCAAGAGACTGGCATGTCTGAGTCAAGACCTGCTGGTCAAACTAAAGTGCAAGAAGGAAATGCACAGGCAGTGGAAGCAGGGACAGGTATCCTGGGAAGAGTATAGGGATGCTGCCTGGTTGTGGAGGGATGGGGTCAGGAAGGCCGAGGCACAGCTGGAGCTGAACTTGGCAAGGGATGCAAAGAATAGTAAGGGCTTCTACAGGTATGTCAGCCAGAAAAGGAAGGTCAAAGAAAGCGTACCTCCCCGAACAGCAAGACTGGCAAACTGGCAACAACGGACGAGGAGAAGGCTGAGGTACTCAACAACTTTTTTACCTCAGTCTTCACTGGCAACCTCTCTCCCCACACCTCTCAAGTGGATGGACCGCAAGTCAGGGACTGGGGGAGCAAAGTCTCTCCCACTGTAGGAGAAGATCAGGTTCACATGACCAGCTGAGGAACCCGAACATACAGAAATCGATGCGACCTGACGAGGTGCATCCCAGAGTCCTGAGGGAACTGGCTGATAGAGTTGCCAAGCCACTCTCCATGATATTTGGAAAGTCACGGCAGTCAGGTGAAGTCCCTGGTGACTGGAAAAAGGAAAACATTGCACCCATTTTAAAAAGGGTAGAAAGAAGTACCATAGGAAATACTGACTTCTCAGCCTCACCGCTCTGCCTGGGAAGATCATGGAACAGATCCTCCTAGAAGCCATGCTAAGGCACATGAAGGACAGGGAGGTGATTCGAAGCAGCCAGCATGACTTCACCAAAGGTAAGTCCTGCCTGACCTAGCTGCTTTCTATGATAGACTGACATCAGTGGACAAGGAAATATCTGTGTATGTTGTCTATCTGGACTTCTGTAAGGCCTTTGACATGGTCCCCCACAACACCCTTCTCTCTAAATTGGAGAGATATGCATTTGATAGATGGACTATTTGGTATAATGAATTGGCTGGATGGTCACACCCAGAGAGTAATGGTTAATGGCTCAATGTCCAGATGGAGATCAGTGACAACTGGTGTCACTCAGGGGTCTGTACTGAGACCAGTACCGTTTAATATCTTCATCTGTGACGTAGACAATGGTATTGACTGCACCCTGAGCAAGTTTGCAGACAACACCAAGCTGAGTGGTGTGGCTGACACGCCTGACGGGATGCCATCCAGAGGGATCTGGACAAGCTCGACAAGTGGGCCCACGTGAACCTCATGAGGTTCAACAAGGTCAAGTGCAGGGTCCTGCATCTGCATCGGGGAAACCCCCAGTACCAATGGGGAGGATGAAGGGATTGAGAGCAGCCCTGCCGAGAAGGACTTGGGGGTACTGGTGGATGAAAAAACTGGACATGACCCAGCAATGCGTGCTCACAGCCCAGGAAGCCAACCGTATCCTGGGCTGCATCAAAAGAAGTGTGGCCAGCAGGTGCAGGGAGGTGATTCTGCCCCTCTACTCCTCTCTGGTGAGAACCTGCCTGGAGTACTGTATCCAGCTCTGGAGTCCCCAGTACAAGACAGACATGGACCTATTCGAGCGGGTCCAGAGGAGGGCCACAAAAATGATCAGAGGGCTGGAGCACCTCTCCTGTGAGGACAGGCTGAGAGAGTTGGTCTTGTTCAGTGTGGAGAAGAGAAGGCTCCAGGGAAATCTTATTGTGGCCTTTTAGTGCTTAAAGGAGGCTTATAAGAAAGATGGGTACAAATTTTTACTGGGGTCTGTAGCAACAAGGACAAGGGGTAATGGTTTTAAACTAAAGGAGGGTAGATTTAGACTAGATATAAGGAAGAAATTTTTTACGATGAAGGTGGTGAGACACTGGAGCAGGTTGCCCAGAGAGGTGGTAGATGCCCCATCCCTGGAAACATTCAAGGTCAGGTTGGACGGGGCTCTGAGCAACCTGATCCAGTTGGAGATGTCCCTGCTTATTGCAGGGGAGGTTGGAGGAGATGATCTTTAAAGGTCCCTTCCAACGCAATCCATACTATGATTCTGTAAAATCAAGCTATTCTAAGAAAACATAACAGCAGATATTAAAAAATATTGAAGCTTTTGGGGCAGATTTAGTATATATCCACTCCTCTGAGTCATTTCTAGTGATAATAAAAGCAGTATTCCTCTTTTCCTTGCATATTCAAATTTCAAAAGTTGGCTGTAGAAGAAATTTTGGTTCTAAAAGAATGATGGCAATATACAAAATAGATATTGTAGCTATCTCCTTTGTTAATATTGGTTAAGAAACTACTTGTTCAGTAAATGGCAAATATTTGGCTATATCTTAATATTTAGCACCTGTAATAGAACTTGGTAATTTAATAGTAGCCCATATATATGTAAATTCATGGTGGTAGTCTAAAACAACATACAGTACAACATACAGGACATACTAGAAGTCATGCAAGGAAGAGTTGTCAGGAAAACCAGAGTAAGCTTATTTACTCAAAGTTTTTCTAAGCTTTTTTGAAATCACCTCCAGTTTTCCATTAGAAGACTGTCTCCCATAGAAACTGGAAGACATTTAATCATTTGGATACCTAAGATGGGCAATCAGATAAACAGACAGAAATCTATACCCACCAGATCCTAGTAAAATATGAGTGGAGCAAATTCTTTCCCTCTTCTCCAATTTCCAATACATTTCCACTGTGCACACCTGACCTCAGAATGATGAAAGCTTAAAAAGAAACTCAAACTCACATAATTTTCTGTTTTTTTCCCCCCCTTTTTCTTGTTGTGCTACTGCACTAGGAGATTTTACAACGAGTTATAAACAGCAACAACAGAAGCACGCGTCTAATCCTGAATCTCTCAGCATCCAAAGTGACCCTACCACTGTGCCACTGTCAGCCAGGCAGCTCGATTGCTGTAACAGAGGATGATTAGAAGGGACAACAGATTGAGGACAGATTTTCAACCACATTTGTCTCACTGATCCAAAACAGTACGAACCACTAAAGTGGATGCTGGAAGATATTGCTCCTTTCTCTCCTTTGCGTAACTCTGACTTCGTTTTCCAATACTGAGTTTTTTATTTTTCTCTCTGATACTGTAATACTGCATTTTAAAAATTAAATGCCATACAACCTTGAATGCCAGTGACCATATAGGTTCCTTCAGTCCACAACAACTAAACAGTAATGGGGGTAAAGAGTATGGAAAAAGATGGCAGAAATAAGATGGCATAACCAATTCATCCACAGTTTAATTCTGTAAACGTTTGTTACATGTTATATATCTAGTGCTCCTTCGAAGGGCTGGGGCTTTATGAGCAATCAGGCTCTTATACTTAATCAGAACCATATGGAGGTCAGTGTGAGGGTCCATCCAACTGAAGGAGAACTGGAAAGTATATTAAAAGTTAACTGTGAAATTATTTCATGTGTAACTTACAGAGTTCTAGAAGCCAATTTAACAGTGTTAGTGTCTCGGTATTGTTGAAAACAGCACAACAACGAAGCGTCTCACACCACCTATGATATTTCTACAAAGCAGATTTCTGAAGTTTGCAACTAAAAATAAATAAAAGGAGCAACATGCAAACAACCTCAAACAAAAATAAAAAAAAGATAGAAGATGGGACAAACCCCATATCCCTATACCTTTCTTGCTGTTGCTGGTTTCTGATGGGGAGGCTACAGAAAAGCCAAACGCCAGTTTTGTTTACATGAAGAGCTGACATCTCTTTCCCATAATGCAAAACTGGGCTTGGTATGATTTTGTTTTAAATACTATTAAAATTATGCAGGCAGTCAATAGTTTATAGTAATAAACAGCAAAGAAGGGGAACTACAAGCAACGCTGATACAATAGTTCAGAACCCCCACAGTTGTTCACGGACATGATACCACTACGTACCACTTAATACGCACTTATTTAAAAATGAAGTGACAGATACAAGCAGGAGACAAGTCTACACGCATAATTCTCATACACAGAAGTTTGGATGTAACACTACAATCGGTTGCCAATATCAACAAAACAAGCAGGCAGTTAGCTGTTGCGCTTTTTTTTTTTAAAAAAAAGGTTTTTAATTTTCTGGGTGAATTTCGTATATATGAAAGGGAATTAAATAGCACTCACTAGTGCCAGACACAATACAAGCGAGCACCAGACAGCTTCAATGCACAGCTCTGTAAATGCATCTCATTTTTGACCTCCAGCATTCTTGCTAAAAGTCTAGGTCACAGAACAGGACTTCAGAGCCCTTCCTTTGTGTGATTTAAGCTCATGGTTGTGACTCACAGTTAAACAGAGAGCGCTGTCGATAATAGCGGTAAAGGATCACATTTGGGGAAAATTTCTCCCCTCTGATCTTCACAGCATGAATAATGCTTATTCTGTACGTGTTCCAAGTGCGGAACTCCCATTGAGGTTTCATTAAAAAAAAAAAAAAAAAAAAAAAAAAAAAGAGTACCGAATACACAGCAGAGATCTACACTGCGGATAACAGACTCGCAGCGTGAATTAGAGAATAACTTTGCCCTTAATTTGAACTCAAGTTCTTCCCTGCTTCCCCATATTGCATCTGAAAGATACATTTGTTGCTGTGTTTTTCAATGGTGCTGCAAGTGTGACAGAAATGCAAGCACGCTCCCTCTGATGGCTAACACGAAACATGTATTTCCAATGAAAAGAACCAAAATCATTTGTTTAAGATCAGCTGACGAAAAAACATCTGTTGTATACTTCAGTTTGATGCTGTATACTCTCAGTGGAAAGAGTAACCTTGAAGGTTCAATATAAGCAGCAGAAAAGCCACTCAAATAAGTGTCTTTAGAGTGCTGACGCATTATTGTATTTTCACCGCTTAATACAGATTTTTTGTGTGCGTGATGGAAGAACTACTGAAAGCCCTTCCATTAGAGGAACAATAGAAACAGAAAACTACATCTCCTACTATAAAATTCTGCTAATGTAATTTTTGTTATGCTTTAAATACACCTATAGGGCTTTTATTTTCCATCAAGGGAACGTAATACCTCCACCAGAGCACCATTTGCTAAGCAACTTTACTGAGCATTTACAGAGCAACTTCTACTGAGTTGTGCTCAGATAAATCAGCCTCTGTGGTTTTTCTGTAACTCACCAGAACTGTCTCTTTATTCTCCTGACTTTTCTAAAGTGGAAAAAGAAAAAAAAAAAAAAAAAAGGGAAAATTGATCTCATGGAAAAAAAATGCATTTGATGTCCATGAGATTCCAACAGTTACAAATTTAGCCCTACAAAAGCTGCGTGAACAATGTCCTTTTTCATCCTATTGAGTACTTTTTTTTTTTTTTTTTTTTTTTACTCCTGGTACAGCTTTCATGATAGGAGCAATCCTAGTGCAGACAGTTTCAGGCGACTGCTTTGATTGTAAGCAGTCTCAGTAATTAAACAGGTCTCAGTTGTTACAGACCCTGCTGCGTCAGGTCTACGCTAGCATTCACCATCACTAGAGAAACACAGAGGGTTAACCTAAAAACAATGGGAATAACCTGACAAACGGTTCTGACGTCTGCAGTAAGCAAGTTAAACGAGACACAGTAGAGAAAACTCTGGACTTGTCCCAGTGACAGAGCACTGAACCTGACCACTGATTTGGGGGTGGGAGATTCTGACACAAAGAATAACGGCTTCTTAAACACTATTATGGAGAACAAGCTAGTATAGTTTAATAGTAATCATAGTTTAAGACAATCTTTTAAGAGCTATGGGAAACTATTAAATGTTGTTAACACATAAAATGAGTTGTTTTCATCATTCACCTCAGTCTGAGAAAAAATTTGCTAGGTTAACTATTAGCTTTACACAAAAATGGCCAGCTTGCAACTGTGGGCAAAATTCACTTCTGAGTTCCATTTACAAGTGAACTTCACTTTAGGCACTGGAATTTGCTAAAAGCAGGAATAAAAATTCAGGATTCCACTTCTGCTGGAACTTTTAAACGCAAAGGGAAAAAAGAAGTGAGGGTCTCTGCCACAAGGTCACCCTCTGTTCAGGAACTCGTGTTTGGAGTGTTAGGTTTTCCACGGAAAAAGCAGGGTGGATGGGGAGGGGTTAATGCTAGAAGGAAGAGAAGATAAATAAACATTTCCTACAAAACATTTTGGGTTGTCATAGGATTTTAAAAGAGGGGAAAAAAAAATAATTACTACATTGACTATCAACATCGTCTCAGTTTTCATTTTGAAATTAATTTCCATCACAAGATAACATTTCTGCCTTTGATAATATATTCTTACAAATCAGACTAGGTGTCCCATTACTATTACCTGCATCATATGGCAGAGAAAATATTCTTTTATTTCTAAAAAATGTATTCTTACCACCCATACTTTAATGTGGAAAAAACCTCAAAAAAGAATAAAAGCCAACAGGGGAGTAGAAAACGCCAACCACATGCACCTTTCACTATTTATCATTGACATGCAACAACTGTGACCAATGCAAGTACAGTGACCAGCCGCAGCTTTTGCATGTATAATAAGAGGCTTAAATAATCGAGAAATAGAAAAGTACTATTTGGGAATATATGAACTCAAATAACTATCTTGATTGACGTGCTTGCAGCTAAGGCACCTGTTCTTATTCCCACTTCGGAAGCAGTAGATGCTCAGGCAGTAGATGCCCAGGCATCTTCCTCACTGGCAATGCACTGAACCTCTCAGAACCTCCTGACAAGACCTTCAGATCTGTAATTGAGCAGGTTTACAAAAAAAAAAAATAATAAAAATCTGACAACACAACCTTCAAAATCAGCATGTCTGACACCACAGCCAGAGAATAACTGCTCTAACCAATCTGTCCTTCACTTGGCTTGGACAATCTGCAATTAAAAGTCTCTCGGAAGCCCATTACCAACGAAAGAGAAGGCGCAGGAGTTCATTCAAGAACAAAGACATCAGGGAGAAGATAAAAAACTGACTTTAGGGAACCAGTGAAAGTCAGATCTCTGGTTTCTACCGAAGTAGCAGCTAGAAATAAGCAAGAAAAATCCCAACATTTTATTAGACAAAAGCCACAATATGCTGGCTGGAATGAAAAGGAAAAAAAAAAAAAAGAGAGAGTGAAAGAGACTGAGAAGAAGAAGTCTTTATTAGGGTACTTCTTTATTATGGTACTGTGAAATTTGGGGGGGAAAAAATTTAGCTGAGTGAGAGAAAGACTGTATAAACATCAGTAAGTATGTCCAAAACAATATGTGCTCTCACTAATCATGAGCCTAAAATGATAAAAAGACCCTCTTTTGGAGTGAACACAGTCATCACTGTCACATGCTCCGTTATGGAAAGGATTTATGTGGTTTCCTCTTAGCAACATAAACCAAGGCTTGAAAAGTTCCACGTATTTTACTGTTCAAAGCCCTCTTACGGCAGCTACCAGACACTACAGTGCTAATCCACGTGTAAGAATCAACAGACATATTGGAAGAAAGAGCAGTAAGGAGTTTTGCTCCAAAACTATTTAGTATATTAAAACGCTGAAAGTTAAATAAAGCAAAGGATAGTAGCTTTAATACCAAACTGAAATTAGAGGTTGGATTCCTTTGCTGTAATGTTGGCAAGTTTCCACCAAAATTACTTACAATATGTTGCAGAAACTATAAACACGTGGTATTTACAGCAAATGCCCACTTATTACCTAAAATCATAGGTCTATATTTGAAGCAAAATGTAGACTCTAAGCCAGTGTTAATAGTGCTGAGGTAAATTTGTACCACTTGAATGCTTTTTATGACCTTCATTTTAAATCAAGGCCCCCTTCAGGGAAGTTGGTCGTTACAGTCTTTTATATTTCCTAAAAAGAAAAATAAACCCTACATCTCATCCTTTTTTATTTCAAGTGGATAGAAGGCCCAAGAAGGTACCCAAGACAGCGCTGCAGCATTTTTACATGTTTTGCTTGAACAGGCAATGGCTTCATTTTCACCACTAACAGCATTAGCGTTGACTTACTTGTATCTGCAGTATAAAAGGTGCTCCATAAAAGCAAATTTTATTCCATATCACACCAGCCAAAACTTTGCAAGCTACTACTTGATACACAAATATAACACCACATACCATTGAACTAGCTCATTTTTCTTCTTTCTCTTATTTACCTGTAGGAATAACCTGTGTATCTGTTCAAAAAGACACCAGAGACGTTGATTTACACAATATACTGATGGAGTCAGACTTTGCTAATGACAAGATTACTTCATTTTTGGCCCGGTGTCTCCATCAGGCCACTTTAAAGAGGAACTGGAGTTCTTCTACACATTTTACAAGGCCCTTTTAAAATGTGCAGTATTTCCATTTGCCAACTGGCATGTTTTCAAGGCAATCCTAGTTGAGCCATAGCATATACAAATAGGAAGAAACACGAAAGAGTTTAATAAAAAGAAATCTACCATGACAGCAAAGATTATATCACGTTCTAGAGTATTTCAGTGAGCACTCACTAAAAAGAGATCTCTAATTTTGGGGTTGGCACTTCACAGTGAAGGAATCAACCGGAAGAATGTACGTTTGCTGCAATGCTACTTGCTATAGCATTGATCACTTGTAAATTATTTTTTGGGCGGGAATTTTGAAGCAGTGAGAGACGCAAACACCCCAGTGTGGGTTTTGGCCGCAACTAAACAGGGAATAGTACTAAATCTAGTAAAACCTACCATAAAGTACGGTCTTCGCTTCTTTTTCCTCTGCAGGTTTCCAACACTACAGTTATCAAACCACACAGGTTTATCACAAAACAGAGTGCTTTTATGATTCTGTATCTTTAAGTACTATGCTGAAGAGACACATATGTACTGCTCATTAAAATTATGGATACACTTTATCCTTCCCTAGATTCTCCCTTGCAGTTTTCATTTAAATCCTTAAATCGATTCCTAACCTCACAACATGGGAAGAACTTTCTTGGAAAGAATTCCTGATCAGAGAGGGAAATGTGTCTCCCCTGCTGTCCCAGGAGAGCGCTTGGGGCAGGGAGAGGGGGAGCAGCTTCCTCGAGCCGGCATGCCCTCAAGAGCTGAAGGTAATATCATACCATAAGTATGTACCCATATTATAGCTACCAGTGCACACCAGAACTCCCGTTTACAGAGGACCTGAAAGCTGTGCAGGGAGATCTCACATAGCGCAACCCTCTGAACAAGACGCTCAATTGCAGACCCTCTCGTGTTTCTTTTCAACCACTTGCTAATGCTAATTTTAAAACACACCATCCACAAAAGTGATAAATATAATATAGAAAAGCTGAATGGATTTCATGCTTTTTTTTTCCCCTTTTTTTTGCCTTTTTTTTATGCTTAATGGTTTTGACTTTTTTTTTTTTTTGGAAACAATGTTTTATGCCTGTAAAGAATAGCTGTTTGAAGTGAAGAGAGAAGACTGAAAAAATGCAAATCATTGCCCCCTGACCTGTTAGATCTAGGCCTAATTTCCCTGCATTTCAATCATACTAAATTCCACTCATGGCCGTTTAAAGTGTCAATTAACTCAAGACAAGTCCCATTAGATAAGGCAGACACTGGATTCTCCTGACTGACTGACTCTTGTTGAAATGTACCTGTAATTGATTGCAAGGTAACTACTGTTAAAAGCAGGGTATACTGTCACTGTTTGTAAAAAAAAATTTTATAAACAAAAAAAAAATTATTTTTTTAATTCAGTCCTACCCTGTAATTCCAACTCAGATGTCTTTAGTTTTATTCCACAAACGTACTGAACAAACATTACTGAAATAACTCTACCAGGACCCCATCAACAAACTCTGGATTTTTTCCATATGGAATAAATATTGGTACCATTTTCCATATGGCTTTGCTTACTTTCAGTTCTAAATATGAAAACATCGTAAACAGAAACAGGCAGAGAAGAGTTATCCAATCCTGTTAGAACCGAAACCTGGACACAAATGCAACACCACAAGGCAAACAGGTTTGGACTCAAAATGAAATTCCAAGATTCCAAGTGCTATAGGAAGCAGCTGCTAAGCTCAAAAGACATCACTGCACTTTCGTGCAAACCCCCCAAAAACTTGGGATTTGGGGAGTTTGGTGGGGGGTTTTTTGTTGTTGTTGGTTTTGGATTTTTTTTTAAAGTGTTCATTGAAAATTAATTTGCCATTTTGACAGCCCGAATATGTAAAGCCTGAGCAAAAGAGTGCCTGTAAGCACCGAAAGGCTTACATTGAAAGGCTACTTCCAACTCCCAACCAAGCAAGAACAACTATGTCCCTGAAACCCAGCCAAGCAGCTGTATGTCAAAAAGGCTCTGTTTCATTCCTAATTTGGAAACAATGGAGACTGCTTTGTAATGTATTATTTGCATTATCCTAATAATCTAGAAAACAGATAGTGTCATAGCACATACAAAAACTTAGCCTGTAATTTGGCGGCCTAGACTATATCATCACATATTAAGCTTTTTCATTAACAGATCTTTGCTTCATGGGAGTAAGGTGCCAGTGAAACATTCCAAGCAAGACAAAAATTACATGTTATATGGAAATAAGGGAAGTAAAGAATTTTGTCTTCAAACCACTTGGTGTCTGACCGTTCGTGCTTCATGCAACACATGGCAATTTATAGACTGATCAGACAGCTATCCACGGCTCGGGACAAATTAATTTGGTCAATTGCTCTCAGTAATGATTCAGTTCTGACAGATACTCAGTAGCCACAGGGTCAAGTAAGATGCCTCCAACTTCACTGCACTCCTTGGTTTTTACAATGCTGTTTTCACTCCAATAGGAGTATCCGCCATTGGCACAGACACTTCTTCAGAATTGTTTTCATCATGCTTCAGAAAGCCACAAGAGGGAGGACAGAAACTGCTCCTTCTGGTATAAAGCCCTGTTTCGCTTTCATCATTCTTTTGTAGTTAGAAAATATATGGGGGAAGAACAGAGGGGCCAGATGTCTCTGAAGCCAGCTTCTTAGACACTGTGTCAAAGTTATTACTGAAAGAATATTTAAATGAACTTACCAGTAGAGAAAACAAGAACCGTGTTGTCCCAAAGACCATATCTTCTCAGAGCATCAGTAAGATTTCCTACGGCTTCATCCATAAGAGTCACCATCGCTGCGTAATGGCGCCTCTTTACATCTTTAATGGAGGAATACGGTTTCATGTATTCGTCAGGGACCTCGAGAGGTTCATGGACAGACTGAAAAGCAAGGTAGAGAAAGAGGGGCTGGGGTGGAAGGGACAGAATGGAAATTAGTTGAACATAAAGTACTAAATGCAAAAGTTACTGCAGCAAAAGCAGCCTTCATTCATCAACAGCTGCAGGGACTGTGTTTTGATTTATTCTACTCTTCTCTCTTCTAAGCCCTAAGCATAAACTAATAAAATTTTGACAAAGGACTTTTGCAAAGCTGTGTAAAAACATCAGGTGTATCTTCATAATGCAGTTGTTAAGTTTCTTTCCATGAAACTTCTCCCATTAAACTTTCCACTCTCTTTTTAGAAGAGCAAGCTACATGATAAATCATTTCTATAAATTCATTACTTACACTATTAAAAAAAGAAATGGAGAAGGGTATCAGGCCAGGGCTGTGCAGCCAAAGCTGATTCTGACAGCAGATAAGGCAAGTTTTACCAGCGCTACTTCTTGCATTTAGCTCTATGCACCCTGCTGAAAAGCCCCAAATTACAGCTCAAGTGCAGATCTCTCTATTAAAATTTCATTAGCTTTTTTTTAAAAGTTCTTTAGTGCTAAAGTTATCAAAACCAGCTGCTGACTGTACCTTCTCAGTTTTATGATTGGCTATAAGATCTATAGCTCTTTCTGTGAATAAATTAGTAGAGTACATGTTTTTAAACCCAGTTGCAACTTCTTCTCCATCTCGGAAGTCCAGAGCGCAGCGTGTTACATTCTTTGCTTTGATGAGGACACAACGGTCATGAGAATAATAATCCTCACTCCCCAGAAGATAGCCTAGAACAGGAAAAGATGTCAAATAAGCTGGCCAACATAATGTCGTATAAAGAGATACACTGGAGGGAAAGAAAGTCAAAAACACATGTCAAAACTTTAGTGGTTTTGAGTTCATCCAACATTTGACCATCTGTAGTGACATCCCTTGACAGGTCTAAGTAGCTCAACATTTAATACTTCATGGACTTTTTATTGCTAATGCAAGTAGTAATTTCAAAACACACAAAAGATTTTGAAAGAACTTCAATGACTTTACGTTCATAACTTGATATCAAATATATTAGCATTAAACTAATGCAGTGATAGCAAATGCAGTGATCTATTCGTGTACTACTCTGATTTTTAATGGGTATGATTCTGTACATTTGTAGTTTCACAGAAAACCTCTCTATCAGAAAGTTTGGATTTTTTTATTTATTTATTCAAAAACATCCAAGTATGAAGCATTTTTAATGTCAGCTGTAAAGCAACTCCTGATCCACTGCTGACACCAACTGGTGAAAAAAAGACACTATTATTTAAAGATACCTAAAAGAAACAAACTATGCACAAATTCTAGAGGTACAGATTTGCTCCTATCAAGAGCTATCTTGTCAGGCATTGAATGCTTTTGCTTTTTATTAACCAGAAACAAACCTCTTCGAAATTTTTTGAATCTCAGTAATTGTTATTTTGGAAATTAGATTTCAGATTTATACCCCCATACCCTGAAAAAACAGACAAATCTGCAAAACCGTATTCTTAAGTTCTGCAAAACCAAACTAAAATTAGGGACAAAAATCCAAAATGGAGGAACTTCACTTGAATTTTTATCCATCAGCTTCAAGTAGTTACCTGTGCAAAAAAGTATGCACAGAAAGAATGAAGTTCTGTTTTAAAAATAATATAAACTTCTAATATATTTTTAGGAGGTAAAAATGGCTTTTGCTTCAAGGCATAAGGAGAGATTTTGTGGGCAGACTGCCCACATCAACGTACTCAGAGCCGCGAGTTGCATTTTTCCATTTGGAGTGCCCAGTGGGGGAGACACCCCTTCAAGTTTGCCAAAGAATCAAATGCCCCTTAATTGCAATTAACACCTACTGAAATTACATGAACATTATGGGATATTAAAATTCTCTGAAAAATAACGTCACGTGGAGCACTCGACGACCATGCCCAGAGCCAGCCTGTATTAAGGCCCCTGCATTAAGAGCCTACTCCGTCTCAGGGTGAAATTTCACGAGGAGCATCAGCCTACCTACATCAATGCTGTCAAAAACACCCCAAGCACCTGCAAAGGGACGGGAGGAGGCATGTATGTTTAAGCAATGAGCCGTTCTAATACAATCCATATATATTAGCTTAATTCAGTTGTGAAACTATGGCCCCAAGCTCCCTGAAGACTCAAAAGGTACACGCAATCTAAGGGAACAGTTCTTCCCACCTAAAGTTTGGATCACTACTATAACGGGCATGTAGCAGAGTCAGGCTCATCATTTAGGTGCCTAAAGTTAGACAAGAGGAACGTGTAAGTTTCTCTGTATCTTACTCTCTCCGCTGTAGAAGTGGGCAGCAGTACTATCAACGGCTTGCAACATTATTCTGAAGACGATGAACTGTTTTGCAATTCTCCATTTAATTAAAGTGTCTTGAAAACAGCCAAGGGGTGATGGACAACTTTGCATTCAGTACCACGCACAATGAGATGTATTGCAGGCAGCCAGCTTCACACAACACCTGCGGCACTTGTGCAAAGCTACCACAAGCCCAGTCAACACTGGGACACGAGCCTTTGTGAGAGGAAGGATAAACAACACGTAGCTACAAGTTGCTTTGTAGCACAGTCACACTTGGAGAACCTAATTCTGGCATTATGTTTTTTAACGTGAAGATTTGACTTCATAACTTGTGAGTTCCGGCAACAGACCTTTCGGATACTGTTTTGTAGAGGCTCTCACACCATCCTCCTTGCCAGAGGCTCTGGAAAACCATTGCTACTCTATTCACAAAGCATGAACACAGTGTGGTATGATGTCTGCTTCTTTCTTAAAAATATCAGATTTCCGAAGTGTGACATTATTCACAGAGCAAGCAATGTCTACTGTCCAATCTAACACAAAACATTTAGATTAAAGACACTTATAAAAACAAAACAATCACTATACCTTACATCTTCTAACTATCATGGAGCCAAATTAAATGCAGATCATAAGACAGAAATACTTTCTTTGGAGCCACTCAGTAATTACATTTTCTTCAATAAGTTGTAAGGCTTGGGCATGCATTTAAGGCACTATTTTATTTTAAGTAGTTATACTTTGGAAACATGCATGCCCAGGTGTTGATTTACTTATACACTAACAGTAAATCTGCTGTTCTTAGAAGAACTGGTCTGTTCCTCATAATTTTTAATGCCGCAGTTGTTGCCCACGCTAAATCTAACAATTACCGAAGTAAGTATCAAATCCTCTGCGGGTTGGAAGGCATTCTTTTCTGTACATCCCTAAATGCCACTTCCCCACCATGTGAGTAACGTATCCCGCCTCTTGGAGTAGCTCCGGGAGGAGTTTCTCATCCAGTGGCAGACAGCTGGGCTGGCATGGCCAAATTATCTGGTGTTGCAAACCTGTGTGGATCTAGCAGAGAAGAGAAGGATGGGAGATGGGTTACAACACAGCAACGCGTTCCTGTGGGCTGCTTTATAAGCAGGTGCAAAAAGAAACAAAGCTACAGCAGAGGCTAGCGCTATTTTTAGTGGATGCAGCACCGGGGAAGATGAGGAAGCCACAGGGGGAGGGCAGGGGGAGTACAAGGAAGACAAGGAAATAGCACTGCAGGGGTTTACAAGATCTTCCCAGGCATAAATCTAGTGCAATAAAAAAAAAAAAGCAAAGCCTTTTTGCGTTTTCATCTAGAAATCTAACAGGAAGCAACTACCATTGCGGTCTCTGTGAAGGCTCGGGATAACATCTCAACACCGAGTGAGATATTTTAAATGGGATGGAGATGGGCAAAAAGGTGGATGGCAGATGAAGCGGCCAAGCTTTTGCCTGTACCAGGGAACAGTCACGGGAGGAAAAGGTGATAAAGGCTAAGAGAGTGCCTTTTGCATTATTCTTCTAAATGTACGTTATATACACACATTATACATTTATTTACATGTTTAAAGTGAATGTGAGCACTTTTACAAACAAAGCATGTGGATACTGGGGATAACACAAGTTTCGGACACTGCCTACATCTGACCTCCAATAGCTCCACGTAAGCTTCCAATCTTAACAAGCGGTGAATTTTGTATCTCTTTGCACAAACATGACTGATTAACGATTATCCAAGTAGTACGTATCGCTTGATGGAGGAAACCTCTCCAGTTACTGTGTACAGTAAGTTGACTTTTCTGAACTTCCCTATCTCGTCCAGAAAAAAAAAAAAAAAAAAGCACTACTTTAAACTTAGGCCAGCAAATATACACATGCAAGTAGGAGTATCTTATTTATTTACTAATATTTCCAGTAATCTGCCTCTGTCAAAGCACAAAACCTCCAAGACGCCCTAGAGCACAAGCCATCAGATTTTATATCTCCACTAAGCAGTGGAGATACAGCGTAGCAAGCTGCACAATTAATTTTTAAAACATCACTTTAGCAACACTTTGAACTCACTTTTAAACAAACCAACCCTGATCTTAGGCAAGTGGGTAAGCAGACTTTCATAAAGGGCTTACTAGTTACTAATTTTATTTGAAACAGGAGTTGGAAAAAAAAATTAGTTTTTTTAAATGCAGTATTATAAAAAGATTATTAATATAGTGAAAGACACAAGATAGCAAAGCATTGTGATTTCTTCCACCGTCTCTAGAAAGCAAGAAAACAGAGAGGAAAATATTAATAATAGTAATAAAAAAAATACTATCACTTTCATAAACCAGTATCTTTTCTTTCTTTATGGACGGCAAGATGACTACCAAAATTCCAGCTCCAGATAGGAACAGATTTAGGTTACTTTTTCAAATCTCTGAGCAATTATTAATCACACCAGTGGGTAAAACAAAACAAAATCCTACATATTTGCTGCATAATTATTTCCTGCACACAACTTTCCTCCTCAACTTTATAGAAAAATTACTTCCATTCTCTAATATCACTCATTACTCACTTGTAACAAGGTCAACACGAAGATGATTAAATTATCAAGTCAGATATATATGATGAATGTAAATCAGGACTGAACTATGACCATTTCCAATTCCCACTTTAAAGATCAGATGCAGCATTGTCCAATTAATGTGGACCCAGCTCTAGATAAGCATATTCGGAGTATGAACTGTATTACAGAAATAGTTAAAATGAAAAAATGTTTTATGTAATGTATATAAAACAATTTAAAGAGTTGGTAAATAAAAAAAAAAGAGTCAATTACATGTTCCTATTCTTTATTATCGACTTTTGGAGTTACTACAAACAGAACAAATGTGGCTTGGAAAAAGTAAGTATCACCTAGAACAACCTCCCTGTGACATGAAAAAACATCTGCTAATACAGGGTGGCATTTATTTTCATTCTGAGCCGTTTCTTTGACAAATAACTCCAGTTAACATGCATGTGCAGGACTTTTTGAGAGAGACGGAAAGTTTCTGAAATACACTTAACCCTTTGTGAGCTCCTCCTTTCTGTCTGTGCTGTATTCTTCTTTCCCCCTTCCTCATTTTTGCCAAAGTTGCAATAAAAAGACAGGAGGAGAGGGGAGTATACCAGTATGATGAAGTCCAATTCTTACACCTGTGCAACTGAAGAAAATGGGAAAAATCACGACTAGGACTACGGAGCAGCTAAACACCCTGAGTAAGGACCACTCTGCGTGCACTCCATCAACGGGTGTATAAATGTCTACACCTATGTTACCGTATGAAGAATGTGCAGGTTAGGATGCATTTAAATGCTGCATTGGAAAACAGGCTGCATGTCGACTGCGCGCCTGTCCAGCTGAGAAGTACGTAACAGAAGGAATATCTTTCACGATACACTGCCACGCCTGTTAATACAACTGAAGATTAGCGAGCACCTCAGCTTTTCTGAAGCAGAACAGTTTGCCCGAAGCTCACACTTAGTTTACTGCCAAGATAGCAAGCCAAAAGCAAGTGAAGTAATTTTGTCTGCACATAAATGCAACTGGTTTTCGTACAGTAGCCTTCTCCTGGGCGCATCTCCCTGTGAGATACAAGAAGGCCAAACTACACAGAGTGTTGCTAAGAAGCAGCAGCAGAGAAGCGTCCCACCAGCTACCTGGTGACAGGCTGGGGAGGGTGACAGAAGGGGCCGGGAGGGGGTTGCTTCTACCAGGGGTGGTGGGATGGCAGGATGGAGGGATGGCGGGACAGAGAGGTGGAGAGGTGGTGGGACAGAAGGGTGGCAGGGTGGAGGGATGGAAGGATGGAGGGGGTGGTAGGACGGAGAGGTGGGGGGATGGAGGGGGAAGGGATGGAGGGGTGGAAGGATGGAGGGATGGTGGGGTGGTAGGATGGAGAGGTGGGGGGATGGTGGGGTGGTAGGATGGAGAGGTGGGGGGGATGGAGGAGTGGAGGGATGGAAGGATGGAGGGATGGTGGGGTGGTAGGATGGAGAGGTGGGGGGACAGAGGGGTGGACGGATGGAGGGATGGAAGGATGGAGGGATGGTGGGGTGGTAGGATGGAGAGGTGGGGGGATGGAGGAGTGGAGGGATGGAAGGATGGAGGGGTGGTAGGATGGAGAGGTGGGGGGACGGAGAGGTGGAGGGATGGAGGGATGGTAGGATGGAGAGGTGGGGGGATGGAAGGGTGGAGGGATGGTGGGGTGGTAGGATGGCGAGGTGGGGGGATGGAGAGGTGGAGGGATGACGGGACCCCAGTGGCTGTCCCGCCGGCGTGGCCGCGCTGGGGCAACAAGTCGGGGACCGATGTTCGCCGGCTGCCCGCCAGGACGCGGGGCCCTACCTGGTAGCGGCCGCTGAGGAGCTGGCTGCGGGAGGGGGTGCAGAGCGGCTGTGTGTAGTACCGCTCCAGCCGCACGCCGCCCGCCCCCAGCGCGTCCAGCCGCGGGGTGCGGATGGCCGAGCCGTGCCAGCCCACGTCCCCCCAGCCCAGGTCGTCGGCCAGCACCAGCACCAGGTGCGGGGCGGGCGGCCGCCCCGCCGCCGCCAGCCGCGGCAGGCAGAAGGGCAGGCAGAGGAGCAGGCAGAGCGGCGGCGGCAGCGGGACGCCCGCCCGCCCCGCCATCCCCGACATCCACCAGGAACTGGGCCGCGGGGACCGCCCCGGGGACGGGCCACGGCGGCGGCGGCGGCGGCTCCTCCCGCCGGGCGGGCCGGGCTGCGGGGGGGGTGTCCCTCCCGGCTGGGCCGCCCCCCCCCGCCCCCGGGTCGCGGGCTGAGCAGCGGTGGGGGCAGCCAGGGTGGCTGCGGGTGGGAGCCGTGGGGGTTTAGGGCGAGAAGTTTATGACACGAGTCAAAAAAAAAACAAAAAAAAAGAGATTGTAAAGTTGTTGCCGCTGTTCGCAGAGCGTCCGACTGGGTGACGCTGGAGTTGGTCTTCCCTCAATTCCTACGTGAAACATGAGGCTTAAGCCATGGAGCCTTTCCTAGGGGAACCAGGGAACCGTTCGCAAGCCTGCGTGTCAGGTCAGCTCTGTTTCCCAGGAAGTCGGTACAACAGTGTGGGTAGGGGACACAGTGTATTCTGCTACAGGTAACCGCAGTGTTATTTCTGTCTTCACACGGGACCCCATGGCAGCTTATCCAGACGTGACGCTGCCAGCAGAGTTCATTCTGTGCATAAGCGAAGTGGGGCAGCTGCGAAACAGCCCGGCCTCGCTGCCTGCCGCCCCGTGCGACAGCCTGGGAACGACGAATGGCCACTGCCGCTGACGAAGCAGCCGAGCTGGGCAAGATGGCAACTAGCCCTGTAGGGGAGAAGCGCACGGCCTCCCTCCTGCCATCATCTGCTGCTGCTCTCGTCCCCTCCCCTCCCGCAAAACCATGAGCCGCCCAGTGCTTTTTTTCCCCTCTTCGTTTTGCTCGTTGGGACGAGAAGCCTGGGTCTGGGTCTGGCTGTAAGGTGGTTGCTGGTGACTGTTACAGAGCAGGAAGGAAGTGAAGCAACCCAGAAGCAGAAATAACAGCCGTGTCAACGGGGCTGTTTCTTCAGACCGTGTAATCTTCTAAATCAATATTGTAAGCGACCACCACCTTAGTTATGATCTTGATGAAATACCTAAGACTGTGAAAGGACAGAAATAGCTGTCAACTCTGAATGACTTTGTCCATCCATGGAATACATATAAATTTCAGAGTCCAGTTAAAGATCAAATAACCATGTGTTTCACATTTGCTGGAATGGTACATGTGTGCATTTCCAAATTTATATAGCCATTTGGTAACAGGTGAAAGAACAATCCACACTAAAAATCGTATTTCTTGGTAAGAAAGGCAAATACTGAGTATGCCAGAGTCCTGTCTGCTTTCTTTTTGATTGACAAATCTCTGTAGAATGAAAGTTCCCGCTCCTATGAATGCACTCTAGTGCGTAAGTCTACAAATTCACCAGATATGTTTTTATAAATACCAAAGAATTTCCTGCTGGTTTGAAAACAACAGCAATGATAAGTGATGCCACATTTTTTTTTTCTACAATAAGAACGCGTGTGTCCACGGCTAGTATTAGAACAAAAAGCAAAAATGCTGTCCTGCTATCTTCAGTTTCCCCTGAAGTAAATTCCAGGATTTGGCATTTCCCTGAAGTAAATTCCAGGCTGGCATGTGGCTATGAGTTACGTTGTCTGTGTTGAGATGTGATTCATACTGTTCAAAAGGCTGGAAAGTTCCAATCTGTCTTGTTTATAGCTCAGATCCCATTACCAGTCATAGCTGTCTCAATGAATTGTGTATTTTAATAACTTCTTCCACATCCCTATTATAGGCAAAGTTCCATTCCTATGTTTCCATTCCCACGGAAGCCATTCTTGTTCATTCAAAAGAATTACTTTGAAAATCTACACAGTGTGGGTGAAATCGTAACTGTTGGATACAAATTTTGGAATAAAATTCATAATAGCTATTCACCTGACATGTTTCCAAAGGTATCACGGTGTTCAAGTGCAGCTGAACTCATATATTCCCTTCAAGCAGAGTGCCAAGAGTTATTTGCTGGTTATCCTGCTCCACCAGAGTTGGATACCCCGGTTGCCTGAGCTGCCAGAGTTAAAACATCAAGTTGTACCATCTGAAACACAGACCGCAGATACTGCACAGTCACAATCTGGATGTTGCTGCCTGCCGTATTTTCTTAGTGGTTTTGTTTTGTTTTAGTTTTTTTATTGCTACTTGACAGATTTGCAATCCCAATCAGAAAATACTGTTTGTATCAGAGAGTATTCTCTTGCGTCAAAATAATAAGTCCTGGAAACGGTCTGTGTTCAGTTCCCTGTGTTTCAGTATACCTTTTCTGAATTTGGGGTTGAATAATTTGGGTGCTGCTTTGAGGCCAATGACTGATGAAGTCATTAGAGTGGCACACAAGATTATGGTATCCATGTCGAATTACCATTCCACACAAGGTATGAACATGGCACATCTTGCCATAGCACACAGGAATTTGGAACAAAAATTCAAATGGTGATAGTAACATCTACTCTGGTGTACCAAAACTCCCTGGAGATGGGAGAAAGAATAAAGGAAAACGACAAAAAATGTGTCTGAGAAAACTGCATTCTGACATGTCCTCATCTCTCCACGCACAGAAATTTCAATATTTCAGAAAATTTCCTGGATGACCAACTGTCATTTTTTCACCTCATTACAGAGGTGTCTCCTCTGTTAGCTAACGGGATTCCGGAAGACTCGAAAGATATCCCTGCCAGTCTCTCTACCCTGGTATTTCTGTCTAATTGGCTAGAAGCCCTCTTAAAACATGGATGCACCACTTAAACATTCTTGCTCCTCTTCACTTCCTCTTGCTGTATCCTGACACCACAAGCTTATGCAAGACTGTATCACAACACATAATGGAAAGAAGCAGTGACAGGAAGCCGTGAAAGCTCTGAACACTTCCCCATCCCCTCCTTTTCTTCAGGTTTATCATTTTGTAACTCTGAAAGACTGACTTAAATGTGCGAACATTTCTGTGGGCATGACTTGTAAAGCCTCATCCCCTTGCAGTTTAGTTTATCCACAGCGTGCAAAGTGCTGCAACGTCGAGCCATCCTAATAGAGACTCAGTAAGCTGACTTGGGTACCAGAGCAGTAAACAAGAAGCTACATCAACTAGGAAGGCCTCTCAGAGCTACAGTGCTTCTAATATTCAGCAATGCTTGTGTAAATCAGGTGTCTCTGCTCCTGAATGCGTTGTGAAAAAAATGCACAGCCATTCTTAGGAGGTAACGGAGTACAACAAGCTCTCAGATACTCCATTTCTCTTATTTATGGTCAGTGATGAAAAGGGAGTTGTTTCGGTCTTGTAAGTTGGCTGCAGGAAAGAAACTTTACTTTGTGTTGCCTTGTCCCATAAGCAGCAGGCTGTGTTTTTTTGTCTGCTTGCCTAATCTTGAAACAAAATTAACCGGCCAAGGCTCGATCTTCATGAGATTTGGGTGACAACAGCTGTCCATGAGAAGCCCACATGGAAATCAGTGTTTGGGCCTCTATAATACTACACTGTAAAATGAGACAGGTGGCTGTCTGCATCTGCAACAAGGAGAAATTAGTAGCTGGGAGGTTACAGCTGGAAATGAGGTACAAGCCCATGGAGGGTACAGTTTCTGAACTCTGCTTGACTTGTAGGAATTACAGCTGTGATTCATCACCTTTTGCTCAGGCTGCAGAAAGCCTGTCCCTTCTGCACAGTCAGGCCAATATGGGTGACGTTAATGAACAGCACTTCTTTCTTCCAAGCTGGAAAAGGAGTTACAAACCCGATTCTAACTTCCAGATTGGGATGCGGAAGGTATCTTTGAAACAGAGTTTTGGCATAGTGAAGCTTATTAGGGAAGTATATGTGAGAGCCTGTCTCAGGATAACTGTTACTGTACACTCCGGCACACGGTGTCTAGTGAATTTGCACGTTCTTGGGAAATACTGAAATTCAAAACTATGTTCCTAAATTAAAGAATATTGCATTGTGTCGTATTTATATTTCTTAAACTCTCAAGGAAACATAGTGGCTAACTGCCTCATTACAAATAATGAGGGCACCTTTAGAAAAAGTAACCTCTCTGATTGGTTCAGCAAAGTAGAACTAAATCACTTGTTAAAGCATAACAGAGAATAATTTCTGAATGGATTTCTCACTCAAGACAGTACTACTTGCAAACCTGCCAAAGCTTGTATATTTTATTTTACCTGCTTTGTAAAAGATATTTAGAAAAGCACAGTGCAATGCCAGCTTACTTTAGCAGGAGGAAGAGTTGATCATTCAAATTGTTTTTCTCCTGGTATATTCTATTTATACATTTGCTTCTTTGCTGAAATTTAGAGACACCAGCTCCTTTGGAGAAGGTACATTTTGGACATTATTCATATTCACATGTTCTTCGAAAAGGTTTATCTATAGCCTAAAGGGGAGTGTTACTCTTTTCAAAAGAATATTTGAGCATATTACGGAAATCAGAAGAGTGTTTTAATAATTTAGTGTGTTCCCATCATTTACATTATCCCAATCCTGCTTATTCGGGTTATTGAATATTGAACGCTAATAAAGCTCCTCTGCTGTGGACTTAATTATATTTTTTTCATTGTTAATATTTCTGTGTAACAACATATGGCTCTTATTGCTGTTCAGTCTATAAATAACAGGAAAAGGAAGAAAATAAGTTCTCTGGTGTCAGTCTAGCTCTTCAGATTTAGAACACTAAATCCACGACACAGTACTTTGAGTTCAAAACCGAGCAATAACATCCTATGTGTTGTAGAATATTACATTTAATCTACCAGATGATTCATATAAAATAATGAAGAATGGCGTTCCTATAACTGTTTCATTACGAAGAACTAGATTTTGATCTTCTGTAAGAATTTCTGCCAGCGAGACACATTGGAAAAAACCGTTAACAGTTCAGTTTGCCTTTAATATTGTCTTTATTATTTTTAATGATTGCTGGGATGTATTTCAGTTCCATAGGAAGCATTTCTGTGCAGAACTAGTGACATTATTTTAATGATAAGTTTGCGATGTCATGTTGTAAGGGCCCAGGATAAGCTACTTTACCCTGAGTGCAGGCAAAGGAGGAACTGTGAGCGTCAAGGAGGAGGAAGAATTTGCTATTGGTCAATACCAAGAGCAACTTTCTCTTCTGCATTAATTCAGATCTGCCAGACAGTGTAGGAGCAAGCTGAATCAACGATCTACTCATTCCCTGCCACTTTCTGCTCACGAGTCCTACTGAGAAGGTGGAACACATACTGGTTCACGAGCTGTGCTCAGATCTCTAACGTGAATAGCCCGTATACGGAAGCAAGAGGGTAGCACCAGCGAATTTCTCACTGATTATGGCAATGAGGATCTTGTGTCTAGTAATTAGCAAATCTGAGTTGTTTGTTTCTCTTAATTTCATGCATAGTAATGGCAATATTTCCTACTGCACAATTTGTTGTATCCTTATCTGTGTTTATATTTTGGGACTTTCGCCCTTTCTCTGAAGGCGCATTCTCGTTGGTTCAGTCAGCACCAGTGGCTCTTGTATAATGGTTGCTGGATAATTTTTTCCTAAAAGTTCAACTTCCAATTTCTGTCCAACTTTGCTGAGTTCTGTGGGAACATATGCAAAAGCCAGACTCTGCTGAGCACTGTAACTGAAAGTTCCAGATGTGGTATTGCCAATAACCTGAAAAAAACCCCACAAACATTTATCGTTATTTTCAAGATGCACTGAGGTTTTTAAAAAAAAACTCAAACCAAAACAACAACAAACCAACCAAACAACTGTAAATCTCCTATACTAGTTTTGGTATATACACTTCAGACATGAAGCAAATTTCAAGTGTGTCATGCAGTTCATAATATTCTCTACTGTGGGTGACATCACCTTAAACTGGGAAGTTTGTGCTCCTTGAAAAAACAGTTTATTCCTATTGTGTTCCATTAAGTTTTTTCTGGAACAACCACTATACACATGCATACATTTGCTATATACAATAATTTAACTGCTAGTAAGCGTTTCAATGCATAATCCGTGCTGGTGTGGAGGCCTGAACTTTGCTGTTTTCTTTTAAGTGATTAGCAAAAGTGTTGTTAGGACAATGGTGAACTTGCAGGAGAAGAGAATGGGTGAGCTAATTACTTTAGTCTGTTCCAACTCTAGTTTCTGTGACTTGATGGTATTTCACACTTTTTTTGTAGCTACTCAGTTAATCGTTGCTTCCTGCTTAAAGATCAGAAAATAGTTATCACAGCATCAAGTTGTTCTGTGCCCGTAAAACAAAAATAATGCATTCACACTTGAAACACAAAGGTAGACTCTGTTTGCGGAGAATGAGCATTAGCTTCTTGTAACATGATCTATAGTCCTCACCTTGCCATTATACCACACACTTTCATTTCCCTCTGGATCGACGTTATCTGTTTCCAGGGTGAGATATACCAGTCGTCGTTTGAGCCCCTTTTCTTTAATCTGCTTCAGTGCTTGCTTTCCTGTGAAGTCTGCTGGCTGAAAGAAATAGAAGACAATGATGATACATGGTTATTCAGGTTCTGCAAAAAGTTTAGAGATGCAAGCGTTTAAATTTGTCTTAATTTGTTTTCCTATAACTTAAGCATCCTCTATGAAATATAGATTAAATCAAATCTTTGACAGATATTACATCTTGTATCTTGGTGTTTTTATATTGGTACGTTATATCTTGGTAACTTTATTGAGTATTTTAGTTTTTCTAGATCTCAGTCCCTTAGTATCCATAATTCCAAGTGTAGCAGAAATACATGTGTAGTGAGACGTGTGTTACAGAACTGTCTGCACAGTTAAGGCTGCGAGCCAGAAGACTGTGTTTCATTTCAGTTTCTATAAAAAACCTGGAATACCAACACCCAAATCCTAGAGCCCTGGCCTCCCTATGTGGGCACACGTCCTTTTTGATGCCATCAGCAACCATGATAGCAACTTGTTCCTGTTCCAGTTTGGTGTCTCTGCCAGGCTGCAGGGCTGGCAGTTTGATCCATATTCTTGTTTTCAGTATGTATGGGTTTTTTCCATATATTTACTATTTTATGGAATAATGCAGCATGTTAGTTAAATAATAATACTATCTTTTGGAGTTTTCTTTTTCAGCTTGCCTAAAAAGGTACAAGCAGATTCTCATATTTCTAGAAGCAGACTGCATAAATGTGTGACAATACAGGGGGAAGCCACCAGTAAGCTTCTGAATCTTAAAGGATATATAAGACAGTATTTATTGTATGTGATAATGTTAAGCTGATTCCACTAAGCTAGCCTGATTCCATGGCCAGGTTGACAGATTTGAGCTTATTTTGCTTACTGGTAGCTGTAAGCCTGACTTGTTTCATTCTGTTATCTCCTAAGTCTTAAATGTAACTCAGACAACTTCCTTGTTTAGTTGTCTGGGTAAAGAATAAATTGGAAAAAGAAGACAAAAAAAGAAAAGTTGTTATAAACTTTGTGGTGCTGGACAGAATGTCTCAAGAACCAAGAGAAAGCCTCTTTCAAAGTTGCTAACAGTTCGGACAGAGGATAAAATAGTAATCAGGCTGGATATCATTATTGCTAATAACTATGCAGTAAGTATTAGAAGCAGTGGCTTACAAATTCTGCCAATTCATTTCTTCTTTAAAGGTATTGATCAGGCAGAACAAAAGATTTGTATTCAACTAATTTGTCAGATCCACACCAGCCTGACCCTGTGGGCAAGAAACATAATAGCAGTTACAAGGTCCTCTGGCTTTCCAGCCTTTGCTAAGAAGATGAGTAGCAGTGAAAGGTATTTTAGGACACTTGATCTTAGGACACAGTGACAGCTCTAGTAGGTCTGAAGCAGGAATTATATTCATTTGATGAGCATTCAAGAGAAAAGAAGGGAAATATTGCTGAAGACATCAAAAATACTATTTCTGGTAATGTTCTTTCATTTCTGTAGAGAATTATTGCACTCAGAATTACAAGCAACGCATTATACTTGTACCTGGGATAGATTATTATGCAGCTAGTTCATGAGTTATTCTTTCTGTAGTCCTTGTTTAGGTTCACATATGTCTATGTGTAGGCCCAAAAGAAATTACTGAAGCGATGAGGAGTTTTTGAACTTTGAAAGATTAGACTCTGTAAGCAATAGTGGAAAACAGCTTATGAACCAGTTACGGGCCAGTTAGTCTGAAAATCAAGGTGGACCAACTGAGGATAAGGCAGATGTTGCACATCAGGATCACAGATGGCCCCCTTTGGGAGAAGACAGCATGAAATACAGAACCAGACCCAGACCAGAAAAAGATGGGACTCTGAGGATTCATTTTAGAACATAACTTTCCAGATGCTGCTGGAAAAGATAAAGCAAAGATCTCAGACCAGACAATAACCAGCTACTGGTAATTCCCCCTCACTTCTCATGGAATTACATTTTTACTACACAGGAACATTTATGAAAGGAAACACCTAAAACTAGAAACACAAATCACAGTCTCCTAGAATTTGTTTGCGTTGGAAGGGACCTTTAAAGGTCATCTACTCCAACCTCCCCTGCAATAAGCAGGGACATCTTCAACTAGATCAGGTTGCTCAGAGCCCCGTCCAACCTGACCTTGAATGTTTCCAGGGATGGGGCATCTCTGGGCAACCTGCTGCAGGTTCACCACCCTCATCATGAAAAATTTCTTCCTTGTATCTAGTCTAAATCTACCTTCCTTTAGTTTAAAACCATTACCCCTTGTCCTTGTTGCTACAGGCCCCAGTAAAAATTCTGTCCCCATCTTTCTTATAAGCCTCTTTTAAGTACTAAAAGGCTGCAATAAGGTCTCCCTGGAGCCTTCTCTTCTCCATGCTGAACAACGCCAGCTCTCTCAACCTGTCCTCACAGGAGAGGTGCTCCAGCCCTCTGATCATTTTTGTGGCCCTCCCCTGGACCCGTTCGAACAGGTCCATGTCTGTCTTGTACTGGGGACTCCAGAGCTGGATACAGTACTCCAGGCAGGTTCTCACCAGAGAGGAGTAGAGGGGCAGAATCACCTCCCTGCACCTGCTGGCCACACTTCTTTTGATGCAGCCCAGGATACAGTTGGCTTCCTGGGCTGTGAGCACGCATTGCTGGGTCATGTCCAGTTTTTTCATCCACCAGTACCCCCAAGTCCTTCTCGGCAGGGCTGCTCTCAATCCCTTCATCCTCCCCATTGGTACTGGGGGTTTCCCCGATGCAGATGCAGGACCCTGCACTTGGCCTTGTTGAACCTCATGAGGTTCACATGGGCTCATTTGTCGAGCCCATGGCATCCCGTCCCTCAGGCATCAGTCACACCACTCAGCTTGGTGTTGTCTGCAAACTTGCTCAGGGTGCAGTCAATACCATTGCCTACGTCACGGATGAAGACATTAAACGGTACTGGTCCCAGTACAGACTCCTGAGTGACACCAGTTGACACTGATCTCCATCTGGACATTGAGCCATTAACCATTACTCTTCGGGTGTGACCATCCAGCTAATTCATTATACCAAATAGTCCATCTATCAAATGCATATCTCTCAAATTTAGAGAGAAGGGTGTTGTGGGGGACCATGTCAAAGGCCTTACAGAAGTCCAGGTAGATGATATCAGTAGCTCTTCCTTTGTCCACTGATGGACAAATAAGACTGTATACCACAGCATGACACACAGACTAAAATGCTTTGCATGACACAGAAATAAAAATGAATTAAATATTCTACAGGTACACTTAGCACAGGATCAGCTCCTTCCTATACATGCTAATGTAGCAGCTGGTGTTTAGGCTTGAGGAAGGTAACTGTGGAACTAAACACAAGTATTCAAATACAACATCACATACCCTGCGGCCTTCTGCCTTCCAGATGCTGCTCTAGGAGAGGTTAGGTCTCCCTTCAGTCCTGTGTCATATTTTCCAACCCAATGTGGACGTTACTGACACACTAAGGCATCTAAAATGGCAGTATGAATGTCTGCAAATCCTCATTTTTTTGTCTCCTAGTAATACAACAGTAGCCACAGAGAGGACTCCCTCAGAACAAGCTTCTGACAGAATTGTCCTGTTGTGCCCCTTTCCTCAGCCAAGTCACCATCAAGTTTTCTAGAGGAAAGAATTGTAATCAGTGACTTTGTGAATGCCATATCACACAGCACTGATGTACTGAGAGCACAGCTCCTTTTTTCTGGAGTATTCAGATACTTGTAAGTGCATAGACATATAGAGAGATGAAAGCCTTATAAAACACTTATCATTTTAATGTTTGGAGTTGTTCTCATTTTGGGTTTGTTTTGTTTTGTTTGTTTTTTTTTTTTAATTCAAGATTTCTGGTTAATTTATACCTCTATGAATTCGTCATTTCGAAATGGGAAAACAGTTTCCATAAAGGTTAATGCAGCAGTCATAATCAGAGCCTTGAGTACGACCTGGTAACAGACATGTACTGCTTTTATGGGTCACTTCCAGATTAGCTTTATAAATGACAGTTAACTCCTGTTAATATACTAATTACTGGAGCCTTGAGGTTGACAGCAAAAATAATTTTGTCTTCCACTTCTTAATTACCTTTTAGATACAGAAACCATTAGAGCAAGCAGCTAGCAGACTTTAGAATCTATGTATCTCTGAATCATTCTTTGCTTATTGGTTATAGCTACAAAACTAAATTCTTACCCAAATAATTTTAACTCGGCCAGGCTTTTGGCCACCTGGAATAAATCACTACACATTTCATATGCTAACTGGAGATGGATTTGCGGCAGTTCATGTAATGGGTTTGTTCTTTTTTATTTTATGTTCCTTGAAGATTAAGAATATTTTTGTCTTTTTAGAATCATGGCCTGGAAATATAACCAAGAGGTAACCTAGAATTTAAACTCTGCAAAATATACACAAATATTTAAATATATATACACACACAGACACACACGCTACAAAAATGTGTGTACGTATATGTATATAGACATATATAAACACACACGTACATATATGAACAGGGATAAAAATATATGTATGAAAATATAGGTGTATATTTGATGTAAAACTGCCAAAATATGTGCATTTATACATTTTTAAACATTTAAAACAACTTCTTAAGAAATTCTAACCATGTGAATCTGACTAGGTCAGTCTTCTTATTTTCCAGCCCTTGGGTATCCATGTCAATTGTACACTAAGCACATTTCCACCTCTATTCATTTTTTATTTATGAGTGCATGCGCACAAGATCAGTCAATCAAAACAGCATTTTGGAAACTGATTCATTCAAACTTATTCTGGCTATTCTTGGTAACAACTGCTTCCTGTTTCTAGGAGAAAAAATAGTCAGTTTGGGGATTGCTTCTGTTTGTTTTAGCATGTCACACTAAATGTTAGCCAAGAAAAAACCCCATTCAAAACAGTATAATTCAGTAAAAGAATATTAAAAAAAAATCAGAAGAAAAAGAGTAGAAACAAAGGAAAACCCAAAACAATTCCACCCTCAAACAAATATCAAATTTAAAGCTGCTCTTACTATCTTAGTTTTAAAAAAAACCTCACTTGAGAAGTAGTAACAATGTAGAAGTTTTCATACTTAGAGTAAGGTGAGTCCTAAAAAGCTAAACCTAAAATACAGAAGACTTTCCATTACCTTGGCATGAACTCCCAAAGCATTAAGCTTTGGCAGAGGTAATGTTTTTCACATAACATAAAATTACTTCTTAGATTCAAGGTAAAGACAGTATTTACTACTTAGCTTCATATTCTTTGAGTGCAGTTCACCAGATAAAATAAGGAAAGATAGGTTGTGCTTTTTATTTGTGTTATTTAACACAGATTACAATGGAAAATCATATCACAAAGATAATTCAATTAAGATTTTCAAATAGCATATCATATAGCTAAAGGGAGCCCATTGATTATCTCATCTATTAATATATTGGACACATATATATTTGCCTTGCCCTTGTCCTCATCAGGCTCTTACCTTGTGTGAGTTACCATGTGTTTTCTGGCACAAGATAAAAACACTTTTTTTTTAGAAAAAGAATTCAGGAGACATTGACCAATAAGATGATTTTTTAGGCACAGTAATGTACCCTGAAAAGTTTAACTTACTGTATTTCAAGTGTGCTTGGCTCTCAAAAGCATACAGGTGCTAATCCTAATCCTCTGTAAAAATCTTGTGGTTTAACAGAAGCAAAGAAATAGAAATTATCTGCAAAACTTTCAAAAAAATGTTTTTGATTGTGCAGTTTAGCAGAATAAAGTCTAGTTATCTAGGAAGAAAAATGTCATATCTATTCGGCAATAACTGGCAGCAAAGATATGCAAATCTCTTAATAATGAAATGTTGTAATTTATTTAGTATGCTACTTAGGACTGCAGGCATAGAGCCAGATTATGTACACAAAGCCACCCAGCTGAGTAAGACAGCATCAACAGCTGCGATCTGCTATAACCATCGTGTTACAACACACTGGAGACAGCATCAATGCGATATTTTGGATTTAATTACTCTTAGTTGGATGGTCTTGAATAATTTCAGAATAACACTCCAAATGATATGCCCTCTCACCAGGGCGATAACTGAAGATCATTTTCCTCTGCAGGTAGCACATATTTGAGAAGTTTCTTTTTCTGCAGCAAACCAACACCACGTAAAACAGTTTTCTAAGGGAGATGTGGCCAATCAGTATGTATGGCACCTGCATCACTGCACCTTTCATTCAGTCTGCCCAAATCCTTCTTGTATGCAAACAGCCAGCTCTAAGAAATTGATATGATACAAACAACTGCTGAATTATTGAATTATCTTGGCTCAAAATTCCTAGGTCAGTGGGTGCTTATTCCTCTACATGGCCCAATAAACACACTGGGAGTGACCTAGGTGTGCATTTTATACAGATAACAAAATCATAGAAGATTCCTTCTAATGTGTTTCATACTCTGTATAAATTTATGGAACAAATCCTCCGGTTTATGACCCTCCGGACATCAAGTGAAGTAACCATAGAATATGGTTGCACTCCTAAATTTTAATTTGGATAGGGACAGGATTTAGGTGGAAAAGTACACTGAATAAATATGTTACATGCATAATAAAAGGGTAGTGAAAGAGAGGGGTGGGGGAAAGGGTACTTCCCCAGTCTCAAATACCTTTCATAGAATCATAGAATCATTTAGGTTGGAAAAGACCCTTGGGATCATCAAGTCCAACCATCAATCCCCCTCTACAAAGTTCTCCCTTACACCATATCCCCTAACACCCCATCTAAACGAGTCTTAAACACATTCTGGGATGGTGACTCCACCACCTCCCTGGGCAGCCTATTCCAGTGTCTGACCAATCCATCACTCCATCCTTTTTCAGATACCTCTGCTTTCCTATAGACTCCTTATCCCTTCTTCAGTGAAGCCTCTGCTCTTACTTCTACATCCTCCTCCCTTTCTGGCATGGAGCAGACATGGCACAAAACACACAAAAAACTTTATACCAATTTGTGGAGTGGGGTCAGTGATCACTGCTGTAGTCATTCCTCTCAGAACAGGAGGGATGCAAGTTGGACAAAGTGAAGGAAGGGTGGGAATTGCGGAAACTCGTGTGGGTCAGCCTGTCCAGCATCAAGTTGGAGCAGTGCTCTCAGCAGATCTGGATAGCAAGTGCCAGGCATTCCACACCTGCCCTATAGTGCATTTTAGAAGTGAGAAGATAAAAATGAATCATTCGGTATGGTACTGCAAACACAGGTCCTATTTTATAGTCGGTGATTGTTAAGCAAAAAAAAAAAAAAAATCAATTAAGAAGCAAATGGTTACAAGTGGTTGCTTTCCTGGTTACCCCTATTACAGTGAATTTCTTGTGGGTGAAACATTTTGATTTCATACCACTGCATATCAGCGCTACAGACCATGTCACCAAAGTGTAGAGTCACCAGATCAGAACAGTAGCATTTTACACAGGTGATGATATAAATGACTATATACACTGCAATGCTGCAGAGACCCAACCAGCATGTACATCTCCCTTTCTGCCACTTTCCCCCCCTCTTCACCTAGTGCTCAGTGGTGTTTGTGGCCAGAGACCCGGAGACCTACAGCAGGACTGATAATTCTGCTAGGGCTCCCTTTTGGAGATCATGCTCTCTGCAATTAGAATCATAGAAACATTTAGGTTGGAAAAGAACTTTAAGATCATGGAGTCCAACCATTAACGTAACACTGCCAAGTCTACTAAACCATGTCCCTAACTACTACACATCTTTTAAATACCTCCAGGGATAGCGACTCAACCACTTCCCTGGGCAGCCTGTTGCAATGCTTGACAACTCTTTCAGTGAAGAAATTTTATCTAATATCCAATTTAAATCTCCCCTGGGGCACCTTAAGGCCATTTCCTCTTGTCCTATTGCTTGTTACTTCGGAGAAGGGACTGCCCCACACCACACTACAACCTCCTTTCAGGTAGCTGTAGAGAGTGATAGGGTCTGCCCTCAGCCTCCTTTTCTCCAGGCTAAACAACCCCAGCTCCTTCAGCTGCTCCTCATAAGACTTGTGCTCTAGACCCCTCACCAGCTTTGTGGCTCTTCTTTGGACATGCTCCAGCACCTCAATGTCTTTCTTGTAGAGAGGGACCCAAAACAGTATTCAAGGTGCAGCCTCACCAGGGGGACAATCACTTCCCTAGTCCTGCTGGCCACATTATTTCTAATACAAGCCAGGATGCTGTTGGCCTTCTTGGCCACCTGGGCACACTGCTGGCTCATATTCAGCCGGCTGTTGACCAACACCTCCAGGTCCTTTTCCATCACACAGCTTTCCAGCCGCTCTTCCCCAAGCCTGTAGTGCTGCATGGGGTTGTTGTGACCCAAGGGAAGGACCCGGCACCTGGCCATGTTGAACCTCATACCATTGGCCTGGGCCCATCAATCCAGCCTGTCCAGATCCCTCTGTAGAGCCTTCCTACCCTCAAGCAGATCAACACTCCCACCAAACTTGGTGTCATCTGCAAACTTACTGAGTGTGCGCTGAATCCCCTCATCCACATCATTGATAAAGATATTAAATGCACCAGTTCAAACTTTTTTGGTGTTCTTTACCCAAACTGAATCTGTGAAATGATGACAAAAAAGCCTTTTCCCTAAACAGATTCATCTTTTTGTGCTTTAATAAATAAGGACTTATCACTTTAGACCATGGTATCACATGAGTTGGACTGACAAGTGAGGGGCAGTTCTGGCAGAGTGAAAAAGAGGGAAACAAATGATTGGTAAGAGGAGGGCATGAACCTGTAAGATAAACTGCTACCAAAGGACTAAAAGGATGGAGGCAGAGTCTTAAAACTGCTTATCCTAGTCTCCCATGAGATAACTTGTGTGCCGTATGCTGGAGGTTAAGTCAATACACAAGAACTGTACCTTTGATTTACAGTCATACACCTATCCGTGTGAAGTTGCTGGGCATGACACAACTTCTATTAATAATGAATAAGGAAGCAGTTCATGTGTCTAACAGGTGTAATATTAAAAGACACCTCAGAAATCTAACGTCAAAGTCAGAAAATTAGGTAGGGCTTGTACTCTAAAAGACATTATTTGACATCGAAATGCAGGCAGTTATTGAGTAGACATAAATAGTGAGAAGCAGACAGGCAAAGGAGCAGAAAATGAGGAAGGTAAAAAAAAAGTGTTGGTAGAGTATACTTAAGAAAAAGTGAAGTGAGAAAGATTGTATTGCACAGTCTGGAAAAAAGCTCGGAATGGATAACAAAGAAATTGCCCAGTAAATAAACAGGGCTGCAACAAAGATAGTCTCTGGTAATGGTATTTCCTCCTTGTGGAAACAAACACTAAATCTTAGCTAAGCACTCAGATCCTGGCCTGAAGAGTGGACTGCAGCAGGGTCCCAAAGGGTTTCCATCATCTGCTGCATTCTCTTCCCAAATCGCAGTGAGCTGTTGCTGCAGGGGGAGTGCCCAGGAGATGGCAGTCTTGGATATAGCAAAACAAGTCCCAAACCTACAAACAGTTAACTATGGAATTTTGTAGCTGTACGCTTTTGATGGCTGTTGGCACTATTGGGTTCGCATGGAAAACTTTCCTGAAAGAGATCATTTCTGTAAGATACCCAAATTGACGTGGAGGTGTTTCATTCTAACATCAAGTTTTATTGGGATTTATAGTCCACTATGCTCAGGAGAAAAATAGGCTGTTTTAAGAATATTAAATTAGCTAAAAATAATCAACCACTTCAGAACACCACAAAGGTGCATGCTAGCAGGTTTTGAAGACATAAGCAACTTCTGAAATAAGAAAATATTTTTTCTGTATGTCAAAAGTGAACATAATAATCAGGGATATGTTTAAAGTGTAGCAAGAAAACACTTCCTAACATAGGGATAGCAAATGATTAAAACGAACTGCGCAAGGAGACTGTGGAATCTTCAGGACTGAGAGGTCTTTGAAATTTCACACACGAAATTCTTATAAATATGACAAGGTAAACACAGATGTAGTTGATTCTGCCAGAGAACAAAGGTCTGGAGTAAATTATTATCTGGTAATTGCTTATCTTTTTCTATGATAACATTTGAAAAAGCCATTAAATTTAAACCAAGGTTTTGAAAAATAGAAAGCATTCAAAGGTACTATATCTTTGACCACTTGAACAGTACCGCAGAACTAAAATAATATTCTGGGATGTGAAGAAAAAAGAATTGCAGCTTTTTCTTCTTTAAAGATATTCTGTGAATTTCCTGCCATAAAGACCATCAAGGACGCTATTGAATATTTAGTAACAGAATGCTTATTCAAGAGATGAAAGTATTAGTAAATAACGCTATCTAACAACTTATCTAACTTATTAGATGTAAGAGTAATTGAACAAACAAAAGAACGATAACAGGTATTAAAAAAAATCCCACCCCTAAACCAGACAGATTTTGTTATGAAGTTATGTATACTCTACAATGTATACTCTAAATTAGAAATTAATTCTGTTACTGTCCCTCCACTTTGGTTTAATCACAGCCCATCCTGCTTGTCTGTGCAAGGAAGTAACTAACACCAACATTAGAGAAAAAAGGAGTATCAAGTCGACTCTAGAGGAACAATAGCATCTCTTCAGCCTTACTGATAAAATGAAAGTAGACACAGAAATCCTGAGGTAACAGGTTTAGTTATTGTCATACTATAAATGAATACACTGTGGGGAAAAAAAAATTGTCAACTTCAGCTTTTAAGAGTTTCTCCTGCTACTCATCACAGAAAATTACTAGTCCGTATGTACCTGAAGACGATGCATACACTAAACTTCATAAACACAGAGGAATATCAGGATTTTCTTGGGAATTTACATCTCTTCATATTTATTCCACAGATATTTGAATGCCCTCTCATGGAAATGAAAATACTTTTTGATTCTATTACCTTCACTGGCATTTGGTTGCTCATTCACTTAATCTGTTTAGAAACTGTTTACGTTTTCCATGACATACCACTAGAAATTCACTCACACTGCAGTCTTTTTGCTCACTTTGTGAGCTATTTCAGCTGCTTGTTGCACGGTAAGAAGCACTCTAGTAATTAACTGGACGATGCATTTTGGTTTTAATTTACACAGAAATCAGCATTTTCCCCAGTTGGAGGCGCATGCTTCAAGGCACAATCCCTGCCAGCAACCCTACAGACCAAGATCTGTAGCAGATTTAAGTACCTGTTGCTTGTAGTTTGTACCACGTTTGCCCCTTTTTTTGAGGAAAGGTTCCTTAACCATAAGAGTTTTATATCATTTTCTTAACGATAGACGATAACAGAATATTTTGCGTGGCTTCAGTCAAGCTGGCCTCTAAGGTATGCTGAGGTCTGTGCCATGCCAAATGGACACCAAAACCAGGGGCACGGAATTGGGACTCACAGCCCCAAGCTGCCAAGAAACAAAGTAAATAATCTCACATTGCACTTCATGCTACAGTGTTCAGTTCACTTCCAATATCTGAGTTAGCTCAGGTACCTCTGTAGTGTCAACATACAGTCACAACTGCCCTCATTTGAGTCAATAAATAAGCATCGATTATTTCCCTTTTCCACATTAGTTCAGCGAAACTGGCAAATGTTTTAGACTGACATCCTGCATCGATGGTTCATTCCATGCCCATTCATCTACGACATCAATATCTGCTCCAGAGAGCTGTTCCACGCCTGCATTTCAACCATGCAGAGAAGTGTGCAGAGCAATAAAGAATCAAGTGGTCCATGCACATTAGTGCCTTCACATGTTCTGCATGGGCATTTTGGCAAGCAATATCTTTCCCTGCTTATGGCTGCTTTCCTGCTTACAATTAAAAAAAAAAAAAAGAAAACAAAAAACAAACAGATGGTATCAAATGGAAGTGGAAAGAAAAACTATCAACAGTAACATTTTTCAAGCATTCTCCCATAATCCTCAGGATGGAAAAGTCCTTCATAAGTAACTCCAACATAATCCTGTTCCATAAGATTCTGTATTTCCCTTGTGTGTGTCATTTTCTCGGATTAGGGCAAAATTACAGTACCAAATGAGACAGCAGTTAATTCCACTACATGTAGGAACTGCCATGACATCCATGGAAGCACCTTGCCTTCCAGTGGATGAGCTCCATAGTTGGGCAAGAACAAGTTTAGAACTTGTATTGCATGCTAGAGCACACACTGATGTTAGATTAGGACAAAAATTAATGTTATATCAATCCTGCACAGGTTGAAGAACTTTAACATCTATAGACAGGTTCAACAGTTGGAGAGGAAAAGCGTCTTCCTGGGTTCATCCCTGTTACTGTCAGTGAAATTGTCTCACGATGAAAAAAAGCACATTTTTAGGTTTAACATGCCCCCATAATTCTTGCCTACCCAAAGTTTAAGATTTGTTGTTTACTTGGAGCTGTAACTTAAAGTTTGGGATTCCTTTTATCAGTGCGTCTAATAACAACATGGCAAAAAAATATCAAGGATCATTTATTATCTAATAGATTACCCTTTCAGGTATAAAGGGAATATAAATAAGAAGATAATTTGTCCCTGTATCACATTACATCATTGTAAAGATGAAATGTCTCAAAACCATCACTTTTTCTCCTTGATCTCTCTTATGTAAAAATGTTGGCACTTTCTCTATTTTACAGATGAAAAACTAAAGTAAAATATTGTCAGAAATATCCCCTCATTTAGGGCACCTAAATTGCAGTGTACAGGACCTGATTTTTTTACATCAGAAACTTCACATCCACTGGGCAGGCAACTGCTGTTTGAGTTGATGGGCTAACTGGTAGGAACAGATGACATTAGAGCTGCACAGGAAATTATTTCACTGGGTTTCATGGAAAGGTCCTCTATTTGACAGAGTTAGGACACTTGGTTTGGGTTCCATTTCAAACAGAAAAGAGAATTGCAAGCAATTTCTGTACCTATTAGACTATAACAGGGTTTGATTTGCTAAAATATGAATATAAGAAAATGGGGATGCTGATAAAAGGAGACAGAATAACATCTTTTCATTTTTACTGCATATTTAAATTCAACCAGTCCCATTCTCTAAACTTCAAATCAGGCAGGAACAAGTTCTTCAGAAATTCTATGAACAACTAGCTGTTATTATTTTTTTTAACCAAGATATTAATTTAAATTATATATGACATATACAAGTTGTGAGTCAGCAGTTCTTAAAAATCTATTGTTCTTTTCAGTAATTGCTGTACCCAAGTGGTAGCCAGGGAAAGTGATGCTACAGACAACTCTTTTAAGAATAAGCAGGTAAAATGTTTTCACAATATGAACAGGACTGTTCAGCTTGCATATAGGCACTATATGTTTACAAAGGCACATGATTCAAACTTCTCTACAAAAATAAATCACAAAGAGTTACTTTTTATGTAGACAACATTGAGTATTTGCAACTTCCTGACCTAACATACAGCAAGAAACATGGAAAAATCGGAAACTTTTTTTTAAAAACAAATCGGTATTTACTAAAGTAATTATTCTAATATACAGTGAAAAAAAACCTACTCAGCTCATTTTCTAAACCCATTTTATTTCCCAGATAATTAATTTTTTCTTTTCACACACTTAAAGGAATAATGTTGGGCATAATAGAGCACTTTGAACATAATAAGACATACCTTGTTTAGCTTTACAAAGTATTCCAGTCCAGCTTCCAAGGGATTAGTGTCACAGTTCATCTGTTAAAAAAAAATAAATTTGCCATCCTTACATGATGGACTATCATAGCTTTTGGGTTGGGGGGTATTTATTTAGTTATTCCATGCAGTCTTCTATTTACTCCTGCGTCAATGTCTTCCACATTGCATATGTGCAACTTCCATTTGAATACACTGTATGCTTCCTATATGTGATTTCAACAGAATATCTACTGTTCTGCCTAATATAATGTCTAGATATGTAAATCATTCATCTAAGTTTCAGTATGCAAATTAAACACACATTTCAGTAAGAAACAAGACTTTTCATCAAAGCAGAATGAAACCTGCAGAAGACTGAATAACAGGTATGCACATTAATTGCAACACAGCAGAATGCCTTAGCCAGAGAGGAAAATAAAATACAAAGCAAATTTTATTTACCACCTTCCCATTAGAAGTAGGGGGAATGATTTGTTAGGCAGCATTTGAAGCAAGAATGAAAATAATTATCACGGGGCAAACGAAAAGGACACCTAAATGCCCACCATTTCACCTTCCTGAGTTCTTTCCTTTCGAAAGGAATTAGGAAAAATTTCAGGTAAGCAGAAATTATATTGATTTTCCAAAAATTCTCTAGGCCCCCTGAGTAGTTCCATATTGTGAGTGAGGAAATTTGGCAGAAACAAGCTAATGGGAAATGAAAAAGTTCCAAATACATTATGAAGCAAGAATAATTGGCCTCTCATGACAGTTATTACAGAAATAAAACATTTTCAGAATCGGTAAGCCAAACCTTTGATTTCAAATCACTAAAGCTCAGCAAAACCCTCATAATTTCATTATACACAAGAGCAAAAAACATCAGTGAACCAAAATAAGTGTCTCTTTGCCAGCAGTGCAATGGAGTACACTAGTTAGTTTTGTTTAGAAAAGACACTGTTCAGAATTATAGCAGCTTTTCCTGCTCATGGTAAATTTTCATTCTAAATTGAGAAACTGGAACAAACACTATCTAAGTTAGCTCTGACTAAAAGCTGTCTAGTCATAATGAATTAAAGAAAATAAACAGAAAGAATAATAAAGAAATTATATTTCCTGACCTCTGCCCCCCAGGCTCGGAAACCCTTTTCCAGCCTTAAGGCATTCAAAGCATATGTTCCAAAGTTGTCAATTCCCTCTTTTTGTCCAGCTTCCATGATTGCAGTGTAAAGAGCCACAGAATCTTCTTTTCTATGGTAGAGCTCCCAGCCCAATTCACCTGTTATACAAACAAGATTAATGGTTTAATCAGCTCAACAATGAAGCAATCCTAATAAATACCATCCTATTCTTGGTAAAAAGTAGGGGTCAATGCTGGAAGTGTTAATTCACATTCTGGGGTCAATTCTGCTATCATACATCAAGTCTAATTCCCTGCAAGAACCACCAGATAATTTATGCCCTAGATCTTAACAGTGGTACTATTATCCTAATTAAAACTGTTAACTGAAATCGGGGGGGGGGGGGGGGGGGGGGGGGAGGGGGGTGGTTGGGGGAGGTGGAAATGAGAATAACTGACAAGAAAAGGTCATGTAGCAAAGTCACAATGAGAGACGAAGCTTCAGGGCATTATAAACAGCTGATGACCTGGGAAGTGAACAGCAAATGTAACAGTGTAAATAAGCATAAAATGAGTATATTGTATCATATTTAGTACAATAGAAAGAAAAGGACTTCAACTGCTTCAGAATGGTCTGAATTCAGTCCATTGCCATAGAGATAGACATACAAATAAATAAAAATTAGAAGTAACTGAGAAAAACAAATAACCAGCATTACAGTGTTACATTTTCAAGGCACTTGACAAACACTAATATACGGTAATCCAAAAACAATTCTTGACGTTGGTTTTGCAGCAAATACCACAGAGGTTATCAGAACTGGCCTTTTGTTCTGTAAAATAAATATTTACACTATAGTGTATTCTAGAGAAGAAGGTCTTGAAAAAATCAGCAGAGACCCTGACCAGATCACATTTGGAAAAATCAATGTACTGCATTTCCTCACACATTTATATATAAAATGTGATGAACCCATTGCTTATGAATACATGAGGAAGGTTATTCTTCAACATAATTTTAGTTACACTTATTATTTTATTTACTGCCTCTTTCCTTAAGAGCCTATTTTCTCTATTGCTTACCTGTGTACGATATCCTAATGGCAGTAACTGCAATATCAGAGAGTTTCAAATGTTTGGACTGGAGAAACTTAAACGAACCATCACTCAGATCCTCTCTTGTCAGCTTCTGGAGGATCTGCCGGGCATATGGACCTGCTACACCAAGTACTCCCATCTCATCTGTCACGTTTTCTATTTCAACTTTGTATCCACCTCTCGTTACTTCCTCTTCTATCCATCTGCATGTAAAGCATAACAGCAGTGTTAAATTCCTTATGAAAAATAACTGGTTTAGATAAAGATTTAAAAGGAATCATTTTTTGTTAGTGTTCTTCTTCCCAGCAGCTACCAGTCCCACACCTTCTCAAAACCAATGGAAGTATGTGCTACACTGGATAGTCAAATCCGTCATTGATGTTAAACAGTGTTTTCTGGTGAGATACTGGTATAGGAACACAGGCATCTGGGATACAGCCAGGAAAGGAAAGAATTTAAATGGGTGGAATGGTATTTTCAAAATAAGAGAAAGAAGTGATCTCATAGAGCTGAACAGAAGTTTGCCTTTGGATCCAGAATGTGTTAATAAAAAGTCAACATACAAAAAAGTAAGCAATAAACACAACGAGCATAAGAAATTTCAAAATAAATTCCTCTGTCGATAGAAAGATACAACCAAGCTTGTTCTTTCCTGAATACAGTATTTAAAGTATTGGCAGGAGGTTCAGGTTTGAGTTTTTTTAATTTAATAAAAAACATCACCTGGGTATTGTCTTTCAGGAAGCTCACAAAATAAATTAAAGGAGTATATTTAAAAATCTTATGAAGTACTACTTTGTTAAGCAGTGCTAAAAGATCTCAGGCACAGCGGAGTACCAAATGGGACTACTGAAATTCTACAGAAGTAAATGCATTAGGTCTGGTTCTGCCATTTGATTTCTGAATGTGCCAATGGTCCTACTGATTCCCATGGGACTGTCATGAAACAGTATGTTATTCATTGTGTCTTGGGGTAGCAAATTTCAGTCTTTTATGTGTTGATTCATTTTAAATAACTGATTTGTCATCAATCTCTAGCAAGAAAAATTCTTTTTCTTAGTATGCATGTACAGCCACTGACAGCACTAGAAATGTCACTTCCAATGCTCATCTATTAAAAGCATTTTATGAAGTCACCCTGCAACTGCTTCTACCTCCTTTCCTGCTGTTGTTTCGCATTGCGACCCCAGAGCCCAAAGCAGAAGAGATTATCACAGTATCAGGAAGACTGCACTACCCATCTGTACTGGCCAGGTCAGTGCCTGTGGGGTCACCCATGTTTAAAGCCAATTTTCTTTTTGCGTAAGAGAAAACACTGGAAAGGAACAACCATGCTGTGTTCCAACATACAATGCCAAACACAAACAGGTTCAACAACAAAACAAGAACTACTCCATTAAGCTGTATTACATAACTGTCAGTAAATTCTCCATCTTTTTACGCGGCCAATAATCCAATATTCACAACTGCTTATGCTTCAGGATTCAACTCAACCAAGTTTCTAAGAAACGAAAATCAATAAATAAGTAGAATTCTCTTGAACCTAGCAAAAGGTCTGTTGAGTAATAATTAAGAATTTGGCACTTAGTAAAAAAGTTTCTATATTAATGTGACTGTATACCACTGTGTACTTACTGTATCAAAAATAAACGAACCTCAGATCATGGAGTTCTGATCCCGAGCCAGTTATAAGCATAAATTCTCCAGGATACAGTTGAGAGACTGTTAGCTCAGCATAAACTTTTCCTCTTGGTGTTAACATATGGCTTATATTTGTGGAACCCACCTACACAGTAAAATTTATGATTATTAAGAATGCAAAATAAACCCTTTGAATTCTTAAGCGTTGTGAAATATAAGGAAATATGTCTTTATTTAAAAGAACAATGTTTTTACGTTTGTACTGCTATGCCATAATAGGAGCACACAGATAAACAATTGGCCAATCTTAAGCTTTATAGTGGGAGTTTCACATTTTTCTTCATAGAAAAAATGGAAATTTTTGAAATGTGATTAATCAAGACCTTTACAAATATTTGTTAATCTTGTATTTCACAAGGTCTTCTTGAGCTACATTTGATTTAAGAATCCATTTTCAATGGAAATTCAATGAATTTTAGTTTGTTCTCTGATCATCTGAATAAATAATTCTACATGTTATTGACATAAATATTCTTTTTCAATCAGAATCTTATCTGAATAAGGCTTTCAGATCCCAAAAGGATAACATTACTTTGCCCCTTATGTTAAAGAAAGAAATACTGAACTGGCTTAGGCTTTTGTGGCCCTGATTTATGTATGCTTTGTATTTTACGTAGTTGCTGAGTATGAATCTACATCTCTGTACTTTTGAATCAGGTTCTGTGTAGAAATGCTATCTGTAAAGGCAAAATTTCAAATAGCAGTTATTTAGCTGTGACCATAAAACATATACATGATCATACAGATATCATCCATACAAACAGAAATCGTTTCTGGAACAGCTCATTCTAGGCATCATCTCAAGGCATGTGGAGGAAAAGAAAGCTATCAGAAGTACTCAACATGAATTCACCAAGGGGAAATCATGTCTGACTAATCTGATAGCCTTCTATGATGGCATGACTGGATGGATAGATGACAGGAGGGCGGCAGATGTGGTCTACCTTGACTTCAGCAAGGCGTTCGACATGGTGTCCCACAGCATCTTCATAGGGAAGCTTAGGAAGTGTGGGTTAGATGAATGGACAGTGGGGTGGATAGAAAACTGGTTGAAAGACAGAGTTCAGAGGGTTGTGATTAGGGGCACAGAGCCTAGTTGGAGGTCAGTGACAAGTGGTGTTCCTCAGGGGTCAGTATTGGGTCCAGTCCTGTTCAATATATCCATCAATGACCTGGATGAGGGGACAGAGCGCAGCCTCAGCAAGTTTGCTGATGACACAACGCTGGGGGGGGTGGCTGACACAGCAGAAGGCTGTGCCACCAGACAGAGAGACCTGGACAGGTTGGAGATTTGGGCAGAGTGGAACCTTATGAAATTCAACAGGGGCAAGTGTAGGGTGCTGCACCTGGGGAGGAATAACCCCGTGCATCAGGACAGGCTGGGGGGCAGCTCTGTGGAAAGAGACCTGGGAGTCCTGGTGGACAACAGGACGACCATGAGCCAGCAATGTGCCCTTGTGGCCAAGAAGGCCAATGGCATCCTGGGGTGCAACAAGAAGAGTGTGGCCAGCAGGTCAGGGGAGGTCACCCTCCCCCTCTACTCTGCCTTGGTGAGGCCACATCCAGAGTATTGTGTCCAGTTCTGGGCTCCCCGGTTCAAGAAGGACAGGGAACTGCTGGAGAGGGTGCAGCAAAGGGCTACAAAGATGATTAGGGGACTGGAACACCTCTCTTATGAAGAAAGGCTGAGGGACTTGGGTCTCTCCAGTCTGGAAAAAAGACGGCTGAGGGGGGATCTTATCAATGCTTATAAATACTTAAAGGGTGGGTGTCAGGAGGATGGGGCCAGGCTCTTCTCACTGGTGCCCAGCGGCAGGACAAGAGGCAATGGGCACAAACTTGAGCATAGGAAGTCCCACCTAAACATGAGGAGTAACTTCTTTACCCTGAGGGTGGCAGAGCACTGGAACAGGCTGCCCAGAGAGGTGGTGGAGTCTCCATCTCTGGAGACATTCAAAACCCGCCTGGACGCGTTCCTGTGCGACCTGCTCTAGGTGACCCTGCTCTGGCAGGGGGGTTGGACTAGATGATCTCCAGAGGTCCCTTCCAACCCTATGATTCTATGATTCTATGAAATATGAATGTGCAATAGCTGTTATGCTGGTCTGGTTCCAGAGGCAGAATTTAATCTCTCTTATTTCATTCTGCTTTCATAAGAACCTTGTCAATCACCCAGTACGTGCCCAGATTCCAGACAATAAATGAAAAAGGAAAAATATTGCAGATATTGACATTCTTTTGAAGGTCATATTCCGTTAATATAATTACTAGCATATTACAGGCACATAATTGAATTTTCCTGATCTGATGGTAGTCACACTCAAGCTGGTTATGTTATATCTCCAGTAACTTCACTGAATTATTTGATGATGCAGACAAGCATGAATGGTACCAAAAATCAGACAGCTTAAAAAATCAACTGTTGTGAATGCTGGATTTTTAAGTGGACCCATAAACATACTCAGCAAGTGTTACCCATGCCCACTGATGACAGTTACCCCACTTCAACCCCCAGCTAGCACGAAGACAAACTTTTAATCTATATTGCTATCGCAAAATTAATACAACAATATGACTAGATGGCAACTCAGGTTCTTCTTTCTCCTAAACCTATAAGACACCATTCTTGTGTACAACCTTTCTATACAGTTGGCCCTGACTTCTGAGAAGAAGGTATCTACCTTCCTAACTATAGCCTCAGTACACCTACTGTTTCCTATGCTTCCTCCCTCTGGTGTCTGAAGCAGCTAAAACCATCACTTATAGCAAAAACTTAATGAAATTCTGTGCTAAAATGAGCAAACCGCACAGCTGTAGCACTTTGGAAAGGAGCAGTCTGCCTGCTGGAGGTGAAATTAAGTTTCTGAAATTAAAAGCACTAGATGAGAGGAGCTGACAAAGCAGTAAGATAAAGGGACACATTGAGCACTACCAGAAACTGAGGACCAAGAATAAGGAACCTGGGGTAGTTTGTCACAATGTGACATTTTTGAAAACAGGATCATCCTCTGAGGATCTGTGAGCAGCCACACTTGTGGAGAAAGGACAGGTGTGAGCCACAAGAAGAATATCCTGAATATTTGCAACCCTGCCTGCTTCAGGCAGCCAGCTGTAAAACAGAGTCAGTATGAGGGGGGTGGAAAATAAGTATGGGCCACATTAAAGAAAAAAAAACAAACAGCAAAACAATAAAACTGTTGCCTTGAGCATCCAGGAAGAATAAAATACCCAGCTGTGGTCAGGCAAGAGCACCTTCCACTGCTGTCCTTTGCTGCCTGAAGCTGCCACAGTACAGGCAGTTTTAGGCACGCAGCTGCCAAGTATTACTGTAAAAGCATTCCAGGTGAGATTCGCTTGTCTTAAGACAAAGATTTGAAACATAGAAAGTTCTGTGTTTCTAGGAAACTCTTCTTTATTGTAAAGGCAACTGAGCACAGGAACAGGTTGCCCAGAGAGTCTCCATCCTTGGAGATACTTGAAAGCCATTTGGACATAGTCCTGGGCAACGATCTCCAGGTGACCTGCTTGAACAAGGTGTTGGGCAAGGTGATCTCCAGAGATCCCTTCCAATCCCTTCCAACCTCCACCTTTCTACGATTCAATGATTTGTGCGAAAAGGTTCTTCTACCTGGGGCTACTTTAGTCTACATGGGGCTACTCTAGTATAAACTCCACTGTCTGTGCTCTTAACTGAGTGAAATACATCTTCTCACACAGAAATGTATCCAAAGGATCTGAATGTTTGGAATCTGAAAGATATGGCAATAATATTACGCTTAATTTTCCATTTCTGAAACAAATCCTACATTAAACCAGGTATCACTATCACATTTACCTTTGGAACAACATTTGCAAATAGATGATCCAGCAGCTTAACAGAATCTCTGCCTTTTACTTTAAACTTGCCAAAAGGTGACAGGTCAATCACACCGACTTTTTCCATAACCTGTTTATACTCACGACCCACAGGGTCAAACCAATTTGTGCGTCGAAAACTGGGTCTGAAACAGAGCATTTACACACATAAAACACAATTTGGAATTTTTGTGCTCTTTTCAGCAAAACGTAGTCTTCAGTTCCTTCAGTTTAATAATAATTCAAAAGAGATAGACTTTCCTAATTGTAGGTAGCTTACCCAATATTTTCCTTGGTCTAACATAGTTTAATTATTAAAATCCTTTAACAACAGAGAAAGATATGAGTTGATATTTTATCAACCATTTTGTACAATAAACTGTGAACTGTTCAAATGTTAAAAGAAGTAGTAGTCTGTCATGTAAATTTACAGCATACTTTGTTGCTGAATCATTTATTTGAGTTTAAGGTGTCAAAGGCTTTCTTTCTGAACAGCTGAGTGTGTCTCTTTTTCCTTTATGAGCCTCATTTAGATTGGGACTCCAGTATTCCCGTGGAAAACATGTATTTGCTCCCTGATGCAAGCAAGTAACTAGGTAGGCAGGCACAGAAAAAAAAAAAAAAAAAGGAGGATTGGGCTTCTCCTTTCCTGAAAATTATACAGAGAGGAATCAGCTTTTTCATGAAAACATTATACTGTGTTTCTGATCAAATAATAAGAAAGGGAGAAAAATACAAATTTATAATGATTGAATTGTTCTCTAATCTTTTCCTTGAGCTAGGCTGCTCCATGATAGCCCATACCATGAACGGTTACAGGATACCGTGGTGTGTTTTGAGATGTCTGAGTTACCAGAATGAAAGGGATTCTAAACTATAGAAAAAACAATAGTGGAAGATCTACCTAATAGATACCTTTAGCTGAAGTGAATGATAAATGTATGATTCTTATTAAATTTAACACAGCTGGCCTTTGCTATCATGACAATTTATCGGGATTTACTTGGGGGGAGAGGGGAGGGAGGTAATCTTTTATTTACTTGTATCCCGTCTCATCTCCAGGTTTGTAGAACCAATGAGGTTGCTCCCATCCTGCATGAAAGCCCATTGAACATTTTGATTTCAGCAAATCATACAGCCCACTGGTTCTGTCTGTTGGTCTCCCAGCAAATCTTTCTTCTTTAGGATAACCAACTAGAGGGAAAAAAACACAAACCAAAACCCATGGCACAGTAAACACTGTACATCACGAAGACAGAAAATATATTAACACATATATATATAAACAGAGAAATCTAGAGGTAGGCTTTGTTGGAATCCATTTTCGGGATATAAATGCATTTAAAAAAAACACCTTCTTACCAATGTTATTAAAACCATAAGATTCTCTTGCTTTGGCTGCAGTGTATTCTGTGGTGGTCCACTTTCCATACCGGTTGGGATCTAATTCTATCAGGTCAAATGGAGGTTCCCCCTCAAGGATCCAGTCACTGAGGTACTTTCCTATGCCACCAGCGTGTATAATGCCATACCTTAAAAACAGGGAAAAGTCCTGTAGTGACAAGTCTGTCTTTGTTTTTAAAAATCAGAACTAGCATATACTGCTAATACATGCCCTAAAATGTTATAAATTTTTCCCTCTTTTTTTTGTTACAGTTTGTCTAGTTTTCCAAGATTACATGTTTTATTGACAGATATTTCTACAGCCCCACTGTCAGCAGCAAAACTCTGTTGCTAATGTACAGCATTTCTGGTGCATGAGGTTACAGCAAGCTCGCTCTTTCTTTAAAGTTCAGAATTTAACAATCTTTTCAAGGGACATTAGAACTCTTCAAAAATTAATACTAAAGAAAGTTCTCAAACTTCTGATATCCATTAAATACACTGTCTAGTCATACAACAGCTCTTCTTTTTCAATCAGATTTGATTAAACCAGACTCAGATTTGAAAATGAGACTGAGGCATTCTAGCAGCTACAGTGAATATTTACATTACAGTGACATGAGCAACAGCAACAAAACACAGGAGACAACACTACTGAGAAAGCTTTAAAGAATCAGGGAACATAGAGGAACTGCATATAAAACTAGAAAACTTATTTGCAGTGGTGCCAGAGTTGAAAGTGCTTTTTCTCAGCTGATTTACCTTCTCTGTTCTCCACTAAAACTACAAAGATAACTGGTTCCAGAAAGCTTATGCTAACAAAATAAACATGTAGAAATTTTCTGCTACCAGCCTGTAGCAAAATCCTGTCCTGTTTCTACATAATGAGTGTGTGAAGGATCAGACCGTAGAGGAGATCTCTTGTTAGAAACCTGCATTAAAGGAACCACAACAGGCAGCAAAGGCAGATGCTCGAAAGTTATGAAGTGATAGAGGTAAGGTTTCCTTACTTAAACACTGTGTATATAATTCTAACTTTCAAAATGCTTGACATCTTGACATCCATAGGGAAAAAGCTCTGTGTGAAACGTGCTCCTATGAGTACTTGAAGTGGACAACTGTGGACAAGGATCTTCATTGCCTAGCAATATGTGTGTGTCACTACTCAGTCTACATATGACCAAACAGTCGTATGCCTGAATTACAGGCACCTTAGATTTGGCACCAAAATATTTAATGAAAAATAATTATTAATACCGAATCATTTCAACCTTTTTATTTTAATATCTTGGTGAATTAGTTTGCCATGTCTAAAAAAAAAAATGTATGAAAATAGCCTCCTGTCTAGGGAAGACATGAAAATAAATTCTTAGTTATTTGTGAAATGCTCCAATAAGCCCAAAAGAAAAATCCTTGAAGAAATAGTAAGTCTGTGCAAAACAAATTTTAGATTAGCATGCAGCAATTAAATCACAGACACTCACACTGAGTAGTGAAGCTAGAGCAAAACTGAATTGCTGTTCCATCAACTTTGCATTCTGAATTCTATGTCCTCAATTAAATAGGCAAGGATCTTGTGGGGGAAAAAAAAAAAAAAGAAGGATCTAATCATTTAATTCTAATGCATATGCAGAAGACGAATGAATTCAGATTACACAGACAACTTATTTCTGGCATTTCCTAACTGTAGAATGCCTGACTTAATAATATTCATGAGATTACTTTGATATAGTGGGGTTTTATCTGTAATTTATTTATTAATTTAAATAATACAGAAATATCAAACAGTTGAGTACACGAAGTAATTCTGCCAAACACACTCCTTTAGGCTGTTCAGCACAAATATTCAGATCCTCAGCACAAGCTTGTATTACCACAGTTAATGCAGTAAGGATGAGCGCTTGTAAACTGCCCCTCTTCAAGTACTACAGAAGAGCTAGCCATTGCTGGAGGCAATTTAATTAGGCAACTCTTAGTTATTCATGGGTATAAGTTTTGTGACCATGGCTACGATGCCTTCAAGAACGGCTCCAGAAGAAGTTTTAGACAGCTTAAATCCCCTTGCACTGTTCACTGCAGGCAAAAACACAGGGGAACACAGCAGAGAGAGCGCTGCATGACTACGGGTAGCAACAGACCAAATACAGTGAAGTTTTCCAGCCTCAGCTGAAGAATGCTGAGCTGATGGGGGGGCAACCCTGGGGCAAGACAGCCCTGTGGTGCAGAGCTGCTAGTACAGGTACAGCACTGCATGTGGGCTCACTGGTCTCAGCAGAGCTCTACAGCACTAACTGCGCAGTCAGTTGATATTGGTGCTCCTAGCAAGGCCTACATTATCAGAGATTTTAAATCATGCAGCGTGCCCAAATTCCTCCTTACCTCAGATAATGGGGAGGCGATTGTACTAATACACCACTGCAGTTCTGCTACACAAGCATGAAACGCATGCTTTGCGAGGATGAGATATTACAAGTAGTGTAGTAAAGAGTGGTACAGTTTAGGAATCTCAATCTTCATATGAGGATTTAGAGAAAATTTCCTTAATGAATACAAACTCTTCTTCTCTGTTTTTCTTCTCTCCTTCCAATCCCGGTCAGATTACCTTCTGCATTGTCCTTGTCCTGTTCTTGGTTTTACTTGTTTATGAGTCCTTGCTTCTCACCTATTTCTGACTCATTCCACTCATTCTTCCTAGGAAATTTGAGTCCTTGCACACCATGGTCTCTTTTATAGTGTCTTTGTCCCAGCTTTAGCAATTTTTCTATCCCATTTGTGCATGAAAACTTCTGTCAAGTCTCTGGCTCTGGAATACTACCATAGATAGAATGCAGGAATCTTAGTGCAAGATCTTGTTCCAGTATTTAAAGGGTGGCTACAAAGACAATGGAGACTCCCTTTTTACAAAGAGTCACATGGAAAAGACGAGGGGTAATGGATATGAGTTACTCCTGGGGAGAATCCAATTGGACGTAAGAAAAAAAATTCCACAATGAGAGAAATCAGCCATTGAAATAGTCTCCCCAAGGAAGTGGTGGATTTCCCGGCATTGGACACTGTTAACATTCAGCTGGACAGAGTGCTGGGACATCTTGTCTGGACCATGTGGTTGCCAAGAAAGGTTGGACCAGATGCTCCTTGAGGTCCCTTCCAATCTGGTATTCTATGATTCTATGATTTAGTGAGTCTCTATTAAGGTTTTATGAGCTGTAACATTTATAAAGGCTTGTGAATGGGCCTCATGGATAGATTTTGTGAAGAACAGCAGAAAGGCATATCTTTAGGAGAAAGGTCACTTCTGCCAAATGTGAAGTTCATTCTCAGAAAATGGGGAAATAAGAGCTTTTCAAAAGAAAGACTTCACCCCAAGACCCTTAAGAGCAGAACAACATACCTTCCAAAAATCTCATTCTTTGAAATGGTTACATTGCTTTCACTTAAAATTTTCCGAATAAAATTCTAGCCTACTCTTTGTTAACATTTTCAAAGCTATAAGTAACTGAAAACAGTCTTAAATGGGAAGCATTGAGCAACCTTAGTAATAAATAGCGCTACAAGCTCTGCTAAATATACTTAACTTCTTTGCACATTAAAATGCCTAGCAAGCTGCCAATTTTAGATAATAAAAATCCTCTAAACTAACAGCACTAAGTCCTCTGTCACAATGTCCCTGCTAGCTGACTACGAGATAAGGATTTGCTAATGCACACAAAAAATTACAACACTGGCAGAAACACTGCAGTGACCCAGATGCGTAGAACAGAGTCAAACGTCCCTGAAAAGCAGACAAAGCAATCCAATGACAGCAACACAATTGCGACCTGCCTCTAAACATTATGAGACTAATAAAATAAGTTTGTTTAAAGAAACTTTAATGTATAACACCAGTCTTCAGTTACTCCTATATGGCACTTTGATTCTTCTCCTATTGACACCAATGAAAGAAAACAGGCTTCAAAGTCTGTCAGCACAGTAATGAACTTAAACAGCCTTCTTGGTGAACAAGGACTAGGCAAACCACTTTTGTAACTATAAGTTCTGCAAATGTTACTAAAAGATAACAATATTTTTTTTTTTAAATCCAAGCAGCAAAGGTGAATACCTTTCACAATGAATCATTGCAAAATTACCAAACCTTTTTATTTTGAGGGCCTTGGAAAGCACGTTAGTGGTACTGCCTTATCTTATGATCTGAGCGTTTGTTTGGTTTGGACTGAAGAAAACTGCAAAAAGCTGAGCTGGATTTTGAACAGCAAGTTAGGCAATTGGAAAAACAGTGTAAACAGAATCTGTTCAATAACATGTGCCTGGAACTGTATTCATCCATCTTGAATCAATGGTCAAACTAAGACAATTAAAGAGAAGTCAGAAGAGTTTTAGCACTGACTTTAGTGGGGCCAGAGTATATAAGATGTAAATCCCATTCAAAGAAAATATTATGGGCAGGAAAATGACACCAGTAAAACACTGATTCCTGTTGTGACACTGCCCTCTTCATTTGCTTTCCTACAACACCCAGCAACACAATTTTTCATCTCAACCTTCAACAGTCAGATCCATTACTGTGTTTGTATCCCTAGTGCTGTCAGTCACCCACTATGCCAGCAATGCCTTCTGCTCAGTATGCCTTCAACTCTTCACCCAAAAGTTAGTACTTCCTATGAAAAGTTCTCCCTGTAGCACTCATTCTTGTCCAACTTCTGTGACACCAGTTTCTGCATATGCCAGACAACTGTTGAACACCATGTAATTCGAAGCAATACATAAAATGAACTGGAAAGTGTATTATAAACTCCAGCACTTTTATGGCTTTAACTTGCTGCACACACAGTACCAAGTACTATCCATTTCTTGCTGCTACGTAAAATGTCACAGATATTGGCCTCCAGAATAAAAGAAGGAAAGAAATTGAAAAAATAGTGGGAATTATGAAGAAGAAGTATGAGAGAAGGATGAGCTTCTATTATGCAGGCAGTGGTAATTAAGACTATTTCCAATTACATTTTAAATAAAATATGTGCAAAACAACCCTCAAACCCATAAAAAATGTACAAGCTTGAGCTGACTGCCATTTTAAAAATATGACAGACAAAAGTTATCACGAAGAATTTACTCACCCAAAACCAATAGCTACCCAGTAATTTCTGACACCCTGATGTGGTCCCACCATGGGAAGAATGTCTGGAGAATAGGTGATAGGACCTGCAATTGTGTTTACGATGTCTGCTTTTTTCAGAACGGGTACCATTTCCATAGCAGCCTCAATGTGCTCCATTATTCTGTCTAAATCAGACTCAAATAGTTCTTTTCCAAAACCTGCACAAATATTTCACTCTTATTAAATACTTAATTACATTGAAAATACTTACATTTTAAATACAGTTACACAATCTACATATATAAAAGTTCATGGAATTAATCAGTGAGTACGTTCAAGCCTTTGCCATCCTACATGAGAAAAATGGCGTACATAAATCCCTGCTTGCCTGCAGGATCAAGTTTATTGTCACTGCAGTTATACTGTCCTTTATACATATTTGTTTAACCCTAAGGTCATGCAAATTCAACAATGAAGTAGAAAGGAAATGGAGAAACACAGAAGCTTCCTTCTATGTTAATATGACCCACTTATTTTTCTCAATATGCCTGCAATTTGAGGAGAGGAAGAAAGATACTGCCTGTGTCAGCTTATAATTATCATGGTGTTTAGTGAATTCCTGGATATATTTCACCCTTCAGCCTGAGGTCTAAGCATTATTGAACATAACTCTGTAGAGGGACTTGACACTGCTGTAGACAATATGTTCAGGAAGCTATGGCAGCATAACCCAAAAGCCAACAATGATGATTGCTCCTCCTTAGAAAACACATTGTGTTTTTTTAAAACAGCAACACTGTTCACTTAATAAACTTTCTGTCTAGAAGTGAATGGAAATCTGGAGCCTAGATATAACACACCAATTTATATATATATATATAAGCAGCAGTATGACATAAGGATTTTTTTGTACAAAATTTCTATACAAATATACAGCTTTCTTGCACTTATATCTGAGCACAGCATTTTGTCTAAGACATTCCTTTGCTATACCTGTGTTCCAATTTGGCAACCATGTTATCTCTGGGGGAAGAGGAAAATTCCAGAGCCCCTGTCAGTATGCTGGAGAGAACTGTAGCTTAGAAAAATCCCTATTCACTTGCAAAACACTACATAACACAGATTCAGTGGTTGTATCTAATTACAACACACAGGCACCTGTTCAGAGAGTAGGCTAAGACTATGTTGTAGATGTGTATTCTGTGCCTATTTCAAATAGGCTTTTTTATGTTACATTTTTATTTCTGTTCACTCTTGTCATTAGAGTTACAACTATTATTTGAAAAAAAGTTTCTGCATTACCATCATGCATTGCAAATATTTTCTATTTTCCACCACATAAGGCAGCACAACAGGCTGGAATTTATACACATTAAAATCTGTGCTAGTGCTTATCAAGTTCAAAGATTTAATGTTCTTCATTACCTGGTGGGACTCCATTTGTTACCCATGAGTCCTGCAGCTTCATCTTCTTCTCACTTTCGTATGGACCAAATAAAAGACCATCCCTTTCTTGCCTTAGATAGTATGATCCTTCCAAGTCACGAATCACAGGCAATTCTGTTTTTAGGGCTTTCACTTCAGGGATAGTTGATGTCACAACATACTGATGATGAACAGGTATGAGAGGGTGCTGCAGACCAATCATCTTGCCTATTTCACGGGCCCAGAAGCCTAGAGAAGACAAAAACCAACATAGAAATATTCAAGCACTAATTTCAGTGAATGGAAAACAACAGTAAAACATTTGCAGGAAGCACTGTGCTTTGTGGAATGTGACAAAGAAATTTTTCTCCACACTTTAAATTTTTAAATTATTTTTCATATTATCCAGCATAATTTTCCATCCATAATTCCATGTCCTTGTTACTAATTATACTACCATATATTATCCTAGTATACAGATATTAAAACAATCTAATTGGTAAAATAGAAATTAGGCTTCTAGAAGTTCAGAAGATAATTTAATTAACAGTCCCACAAACCCCTTGGTTTACTTCAGTAAAGTAAGCCTGCAACGCAGGCTTACAAAGTCGGAGACACTTAAAAATCAGGATTAATTAGCTCACACCACAGGTGTTAACCTAGCCTTTTACTATCAACCAAATGACATAGTATGCTTTCCCAACAGTAGTCAAGTCCTAACACCCCAATAGAGCACGGCAGTACTTTCAGCCAGCTAACCTTGAGAATTTTAGTTTCTCTCCTCTTTCACATGCATCATGTGACTCATATTAATATGTCTCTCACATAGCAATCAATTCATTATGATGTTTGTATCAGTCAGTAGTAGTGTGCTCTCCAGTAGTTCCCCAGCTTCAAGTTCTGATAGAGACTGTGACCAGAAAATGCAAGCAACAATTTCCCTGCCCCTGAAGCCTGCTCAAGGTCCTTCATGTATACTACTAGGCATAAGTTATAGAAGACCTAATTCTTCTCTGTTAAGGGTAAGCTGGTAAGACACAATCACTTAGTGAGGTACCTGTGTAAAAGTCAAGAAGTGAAAGCCATTTAACTGCCAAACTTATTAGTTTGGGCTCTGCATCATGGCTCACATCTGCTGTGAGGCTGGAACATACAGACCTGGGAATCAGACAGATACAATTGACTGGGATGTCAGCTGCTCTAAGAAGTTTGGAATATTCCTCAGCCCTACTCTCCTGACTCTTTTGATCAAGGAGTGCAGGTTCAGAAGTGGGAATGAAGGGGGAAAATCCAATGAAGCAGGAATTTCAGAGGAGTCTGGGAGTGAGGGTTGGGGGAAGGCAAAATGGAAGGGGAGGAGGAGGTAGGAGGGCTTCCAAATAAAAGGCTGTGTGATATATGGCACCCAGGGAAAGAAGACAGGTCAGCCTGGTTCCTTTGTAATCACCTGATTCCAAACTGTTTATGAAAAAGTATCTCCAGCAATATTTGCTACCTATCAGAGCTGCCACTTCTCCTGGGACTTAGGCTTACGTTGCCCAGCTTAACATATAACTTTTCTTCCTTGTTGCTGCTTACTTGTCTAACCCAAATGCTCCTGCCTCTCTCTTCAATTTCATACCCTCCGAGATCTGGTCAAAATTTAGCTCTCAGGGCCCTGAGGCCACTAAGAGGCATTAATGATCCTGAGCAGCCTCACCTGGGACTTTCACCCACACGCCTGCCCATGGGCCCAGAAGCCCTATTTCAGGTCAGCTCAGAGCCTTCAGAACCTGTCTGAGCTGGATTGATTGTAGGTGTACCTGTTTACACCACAGGTCTGTCACAACCATGCCTGTGCCTGGCCATGGACCTCATTGATCCAGACCCTGATCCGTGGACTACTTCCCAGCTTGACCTCAGCCCAGTCTCGTCTCTATGCTCCTGCCTGTTGATCACTGGGCAGTATCTGACCCTGGTTACCGTCACCAAGCCTGTTCCTGACCTGTGGCTCAACCTCCTGGCTCAGCCTCAGCCTGGCATTGTCATCATGGATCTGCCTTGTGCCTCATCCCTGCAAGCTTGTCTGGAGATCTGGACGGTGGGCTGACCCCCACTGCTGGACCTGGTCCTGCCCTGTAGGACAGAGCCATTGCTGGCTCGTCCCCTGCCCTACCAGCCTTGTTATCGCGCTTGGCTCCCTCTCCGGTGGGGAGCAGCCGGCCCGTGCTGCTTGCTGACATTAACTTGGGAATACATCCTCTCGTCTCGGGCATGGCCTAAAGCCAGGGCAATTAGGAAAGTTGAGTTCGGCTCTGCTGGCCTTGTGCCATTCCCCCATGCCAGGAGGGCTGCCAGTCTCTTACTTAATATTACAAACCAGCCACACGGTCTAACACGCACAGTTTTTAAAAATGCAAAGTTTCCAAGGACAACGTTTTCTGTGGTGACTCACTTGACAATTGCTGACAGCCAGCTAAAGCAAGGGAGCAGGAAATCCAGGAACATGACAGATCTGTTCAATTAAAATCACCCTGCCCAGTAAATACTGAAAACCAGTATCTGTCATTCTGCATTTACCATATGTAAGGCTTTTGATTCTTAATGGCATCCTGACCACTTGGAGGGGACACACTGACAGAACACTTGCTAAGTCAGTTAAATTGGCTCAGGGAAGATCATGCCATAGTCATACAGTGAGTGATCCAAAACATCCTTTAAGGCTACTGAAGCCCGATTTATGCTCCCTTGTACAAAAAACAACCAGAAAATTCTAATAAAGTTGAATTTCTAGTACATCTGCAAGGGTTTGCTCCATTACACGACAAATACAAATGTCAAATACAAATGGATTTAAGTGAAGGCTAACAATCTTTAGGGAACTTTTTTGATTTGGATGTTTCCATGTCACCTACAAAGAAAACTATTTTAAAGTGAGGTCAGGTAATTATCGACAGAGGAGAAGAAAAGGTGAAGTAGCAGAAAATTGTATTTCTAGTATTATGCTCTGTTTTCCTGCCAAAATTGTTTGGACTTACAGAGATGTCTGGAAAAAAAATAATGCTCTGCAAATGTGCTTCTAATAAACTCACTATTTTGCTTACTCATTAAAACAGAATCAGTGGGAATACATAGACAGCAAGCACATTGAAGCTCCTCAAAGAAAATAAAAATGGTAGACTTAATTTTAGGTCTTTGAAACTTAACTTTGTTTCTTTCAAAATTATATTAAATTTCTTAGCCATTAAGTTTGCAGAAGTACATTACAAACACAGCTGACTTCAAATTGCTTTTGAATTAAAGGCAAATAGTTTAGGTTTGCTCAAAATCAAATCTTAAATTTTGTATTTCTAAAAAAATCATACTTATGATAAGTGCTTATTTAACTGCTTAGAATAACAACAGCTGACGTTTACTAAATGAAAAATATTACAGTTTCTTTGTTTAAAGGTTTTGAACAATGTGCGAAAGCTATTGCAAACACAAAAATGGCAAAAGGAAGAATATGGTCTCTGAAACAAATTCTAATTGGAAGCAGATGTCAAGTTCTATCACACATAGTAGAGATAAATGGAGGCATAAATTATATCTCCAGGACATTTGTGAAGATTAAATTGTAAAGATTGCAAACATCTGATGCTGAAATATTTAGTGGTGGTATTACTTAGCATATCTGCTGAACTATGTAATCTGACTATCTTGATTTTAAAAAAGAAAATCTTTCCTCACTACATATATATAAATAGTTGTATATACAATGTGTACGTCTGCAAATGTGTGCTTATATACACACACACCTACTGTATATATAAACTAAATTCACTATTTTTGCAGACTTTAATCAAGCATTCCATTATAAATAGGATGCAAATCACTTCAGCAGGCTCAGTACCACTTAGTTCATGTCAGGGATTTTAGGCATCTGCTTTCTTCCTAAATGGAAATCTCACATAAGGAACAGCTAAAGATTGGTTGAAACTAGTTTGTTCCAGTTCCACAGCAGATGTCAGTTAGGGAGTGAGAGGGGACAAAGAATGTAGAGAACATTCTGATATGTTTTTCTCTCCTCATATTGCAACATGAGCCTAAAATACGAGCTCGGAATTACACCCGTCATGATCTGTAGTGGAATGAGGCAAGGCTGAGAAGAAGAATGAATGTTAGCTGAGCGAACATTTAAAAGAGATGTGTGTTATACAGTATTGATTTCACATCTTTAGCCAGAATGTTAAGCAATATGAGCTTCAAATGTTCATTTTGGCTGAAAAGCTAACTACACAAGAGAATTAACCAAATATGTTGTTGGTTTAATAACTTATTACATAATAAAGAAAGACACGAACATTTCACAAGGGTGCATTCTAATTTTTGCAAATAAACTTTGAAAAGCCTTTACTAGAAAACTCTGCCTAATGTCAATTTGATACATAAGTCAAAGAAAAATACATACACTACAAAAATATAAGGAAATTACTACATCTGTGATACTTCATCCATATGATGCAGAGCCAATAGTTAGGAATAATGAGCCCCTAGAAGCTCGTGGCCTAAATAAGAACTCTGATTGCCAAAATAGCTGCCTTTCCATTCCATAATCTTGGATCACTCCCAGACAAATATATCCATACTGTGTAACAAATGACATAATGATCCTGTTAGTAAGAGAGCTTGTGATTTTGTAACTGAATGCTGACCCATAATTCATGCCTGAAAGCCATGAACTGACAGTCCAAAGGCAATCAAATATTGATGCCTCTTATCTTCTAAGTGCTTGACTTTGCGGTCTAAGTAAAACTCTTTTAATTTGGTTTCCCTGTTTGTGTGGTTGTTTGCTTTCTAAAAAGCACACTGAACTCTTTTAGTCCTCTTTCTCTCCAAAATGTCATTATTTGACACTCATGAGCATGCTTAGAACCTCAAGGTGAACTTTTTCAGATCCCTGCTATTTTAGCGAGGCTTATAGCAATTGCCTACATATGGGAGGCATACGATGAGAAAGCACACTTTTCAATGGGTTTCCCAGTTAGTCTTTCCTGAAAGCCTGGAATGATCTAACACAGGTCACCTAGTAAAGGTCATCCTCTCAGAGGTTCGCCCTTTTATCCCACTACCTCCAAATTTCTCTCTATCCCAATCTTCTCTCTTCCCCATTCCTACTTGTAGTGTACTTGCTCTTCTTTTCTGCTGTCTCAAACTCTGCTCTTCTTACTTCAGTCCTTACATCCTTCTTCAACTCTTTTGTCTCTGTGTGCAAGCCAGTCTCCCTTGTTTGTCAAATCCTGTCCCACTTGCCTTCTCTTCCTTCCAATCTACACACGTCTACCTCCTCCTCGCTATTCCACCAGTCTTTCGCGCTCAGACAGCTCAGGCAGCCTCAGTTTTCCAGTATCAGTTTCACACGCAACCATTCCTCAAGTATTCTTCCTGATCTTTTTGTCCAAAAAGCTCCAGCTCTAGTTCACTTCAGATCACTTTTCAACATTTCAGATTCGTTTTCACTCTCTCTCTCTGTGGTGTCATCCCCAAGTGGTGTCAACCCCTTCTGGTTTGAGCTTCCTTATTCAGCAACTCCTCAAGCACTTAAATGTTCCACTTGCTGACAGTGCTCCCAACCACCTCCAGGAACCTTTCCCAAGCATTTCACTCTCCGAGACTACTCCCCTTCCTGTCCAGCTCACTCATAATTCCAATTGTCAGCCATGGTTATTCTGCCCACCAACAAGAAGAGTCCCTGTCTTCATTTTATGTGCTTTGCAGTAGGAATAGATTCTTTTTTCTTTTCCACTGCCCAGATACAGAAAGAAATTATAAGGACATATCCTTGCTCTCAGTTCACTTGTCCCATCTGAACAAGGAAAAAAAGTCCTCTTGAGCCATCACAGCTTCCTACTCAAGCCTCATTATTCACAGATGGGATGTATGAAAGACTCATGCCCTAAAAATGCAGATATAATTCAGTTTGAGACAGACAGAGTCTGAAAAAATTTCATACAAATGGTAAATATTCAGTATGTTTTCAAACAACTGAAAACAGAAATTCTTCTACTAGGAAGCAGAAGGCATGCTTCACGTAGGAGGTGCCAACAGTTTCACCAATAATATATTTTTCTATAACTTGTATAAAGCAGCATAAAACTAAGTGAAGTTTAGATCGAATACAGGATTTTAGACCTATCAACTCATTTTGGAAAACAAAGACAAATCCAATGGACTCTTGCCCAAAAGCTCTTTGAAGCAGAAACATCAGTTTGGCTTCTTTAACACAATGAAAAAATAAAAATTGCATATGTAAATACAAGCTCCTTTGAGTTAGGAAATTTTTATTACATGAAAAAATGTATTGTGAAGCCAAGTGCATGTTTAAAATACTACTCAAAGGGCAACAAAAATCTTTTGTTTCAAGGATATGTGGGTAGAGTTAAATCTTAGAGAAAGATAATACTGAAACAGGCAGGGTTATCTTACCTGCTGCAAATCCTCAGTCTCTGAAAAAACAGCGAAGACATTTCTACTTCATTTGTACGTCCCATCTCCCTTCCGAAGTAGCTTTCATAAGATTTTAGAGAACAATATGCACAGACAATAGCCTCTCTTCTACACAACTTACTGTAGACCAGTAAAGGTCACTTCTGCTACTAAAATCTTTCAAGACAGTCTGACTAGTAACTGCTGGAGAATAACCAGAAAGAAATACTTTTAATGCCTAGTCAAGGACAATTAACATGAGACCTAAATTTTCACAATACTGTAAGTATTATCTGCAAATGACATTTTACCACAAACCAAGTGAACATTCAAAAACATATAGTACTTATTCTTGTAATCCACACAGTTCATCACAGATGCTCCATGTCAGCTAGTTTGTAAACCTGAAGAGTATTCAAATGCTTATGTTAAATCCTACCTGCAGTATTCACAATTCTCTTTGCTTGAATTATTCCAAGTGGAGTTTCAACGTCCCATGTCCCATCTGATCGGGATTTCAGATTAGTCACTTGGACAGGGTAATTTAATTGGGCACCATATTTTCTGGCTCCTGCAGCCAAGGCCATAGTGAGAGAATAGGGATCAATATGACCATCGCCAGGGTTATACAGGCCAGCTAAAACCTAAGTGGAGGTAAAATCCCACAAAAGGAAAGAAATTAAAATTTATCAAAATTAACTAATTTTATAAAAAACACTTTATTTCTTGAATGCAGTAAACCATAAGGGGTCAAATCAAAACAAATTTTCAAAACATATAATAATAACAGGGTACAGCTATCCAACGTAAAAATGGTCTAAGGAAGTAAAGCTGCTCAGTTCTACAATGCAATCAAAGGCTGTAATTCTTCAATATTATAATATTATAGATATTATAGTAGTATGCACACTGACATACAGTATGCACTAAAATGCATGTCAGTCTGATATTAGTTTACAATGCATCTTTTTTTCACTGAAAACCAAAAATTTCTTGTACAATTTATATGAAGGAAACACACCTTATGTCTACATATCTGATAGACCAATATTTAATTTCAATGGAAGGTTTTTTTCATAAAATTAGGTTCTTTACCGTATCCATGTTTAATAAGGGAAATAACTCTTGTACTTTCTCAGGCGTGATTAGGTACTGCTCTGTTGAGTGCCAACCAGTGCGAGTCATTTGGTATTTGAATTCGTCCACCCTAGTAGGGGTTGAAGCAATCCTGATGCTGCCAGGCTGATGAAACCCCACAGCCTAAAACAAAGAGCAGAAGTGAATTACTAAAAGAACCTTTACTTATCTCCATAAATGCATGTTCCTATGCTATGGGGAGTCTACAGGAATTTTGCCATTGACACTACTGAAAAGAGATTCAAATAAGTTAGGTGCCCTTGAAGAAATACAACTCACATGTAAATTCCTAGAGAAAATAAAATTTTTAGAAAAGTTATCAAATTAACTTCCTAGGTTAATACATACTATCTTCAAAACAATTGTAAAAAGCTTTTATTGAATGTCATGATACAATTATTTTTAAAATTTGATTATAATTTGAATTTATGCACTCATACACTTTGAAAAATAGAATCAGATGTATCTCAAAAATAAAGATATAAAAGTTTATATTAAAGTCTATCCCCTGCATAATTTTCTATTGAGAACAATAAATTTAAATGACCTTTATTGACACAATGAATAACCACACGCCTTTTTTTGTCTTTTTAATAAAGTAGAAATGCTTATATAGCTGGACACTGAATGCTCACTTTCTGGCATACACTATTTACTTCACCTTTTCTATGTTCCATCATAGGACATTAATATGACTGAATAAGTCTCTTAGTGGAACTCACAATGATAATCTGCTGTAGTATCTTATCTATCTGAGCAGTAAAAAGAAGAAAAAATCATTTTATTACAATTATCAAGTTTGTAGATGAGTATAGTGAGGATCATGCAATTTTCGCTAGAGTCTGAACCAAGCATGAGTTTAGTAAATGAAATCTATATGGCTGAGTGATGCCGGATAAAAAAGATGACTCCTGTGTTTCTCTGCATACCCATTCCTTAAGTCACTAAATAAAAACACATCTCTGAAAGGGATGAGAAGAATTGCAGCAATCTTCTCAAGTAGAGACAGCATCATATGAGATGAATTTTTAAGGGGACATGTTTAAAGCAGGAATGTATCATAATCAATCCGTTCATTCCAGGTCCTTGATGCTATTTTAGCTCCTATACAAAGCTAAAGTTGTAGACTCTCAGCCTCCTGAGTGTCTGAGATGTTTTACAGAAACCATTTTCTTAAACTTTAGAGGGATCTGGGAAACCGTCTGAAATATTTAGTGGCTAGGCACCAGACTATAGCATAGATATGCAGGCATATATTTCAGTAAAAAGGGAGCCTTACGATAGTCATGAACACACACATATACAACTTGTTAACTCCAAACTTTTTTTGTAAGACTATTAGTAAGGTTAGTGTTGATCTGAATAAATACTTAAAATGTTAAGGAGGTTACCTGTCCAGTCTCTTCTTCCAGTTTTTCATAGAGTTTGATGCTGTAATAATGGATTTTCTTCAAGTTTATTCCAGGATGAAAATAAGTAGTTAAACCAGCCTCAAATAAGAAATAGGAACAACAACATAGAGATATGATTAGAAATACAGTGTTTTCTTTGCCTTCTTCCAACTATCATTCAAAAAGGAACTGTCAAGATACTGTAAAGAAAAGCAACACATGGATAGAGACAACTGCTACAAAATTAAAAATAAAATCCTTTCCCTACTTATGACATTCTTGTTCTACACACACACACACACACACACACACACACACACACACGTGTTTTCCACCTGTCTTTTCTCATCAAATTTGTCAACCAATGATACTGTTGCAGTTGTTCTCTCCTGTGGTTTCCTTTCTTCCTTAAATTATTCAGTTGCCTGTTTCAAATTTTTTGGAAGAGACACACAACTCCATTATTGATCAACTAAATCAACTGATTAAATATCCTGTAGTAGGATCTTTTCCTTCTTGCAAATGGACATGGGAGAGAAACCAAACCTTCACAAAGACCAGATCTAACAAGAGTTACTACTTCCCTGGGGTGTGAAAGCAGGGTGGTGGAAGTCAAAATTCTTCTATTCCCAACAGTTGTCTCACGTCAGTTAAAAAGCAATTGCTGCATTTCAGAAGTAGGTTAAGAAATTAGTATATGCATTTTGCAGATTATTTTACCAGGTCTGACTTTAGAAAGCTGTCAAGCCCTTTTGGGTTCATGCAAAGGTAAAATCAAGAAGTTACTACAGCCTCTTCTATATTTACAGAAAGTGTTCGCCTGCCTACAACAGAGACAGTTGCATCAATCTAATGACATTCATAACACAGACATTAATTCTGCTCTGAAAAAGAGCAGAATTAAAGTGTTACTGAAATTTAGCATATGTCTTTGTATCTCCTGAATTTGACATCTCACTAAAACCCTTCTTCCAAGTGAGACAACAGAAATGCAAAATTACCTTATGTTTTCAAGATAAGGAACTACACTGATTTAAATACTTTATATAGTACACATTTTGCTAACTGAAATAGAGTTATTCATAGATTAAGGTTGCTGTAATTAAGGGAGCTAGACACCGGAGTCCACCTTTGACTTCTCCTCCATTCTGAGCAAAAAAAAGCCTGAAATACAAAAATGAAAAGTAACACATATAGTAGAGTTTTGAGTTTCCTTCTAAGTTGCCTAGTATGCATATACATTAACTACTCTTGATTTTAACTTGTCAACTCTGTTCTGTGCTACATATTTTAAGGCTTTAACTTTTAAAGCCAGTGGAATAACTGTATACATATGAATAACAAAAGCAAGATTTAGTGGTCTTTAAAGATATGTTTTAATTCAAACTAATTTAATTACACTGAGAACCTATTAAACGTTACACTTCTCTACAATTAATATCAACATCTATTGCGTGAATTAGATCACACATCCTAATTTTTTTAAACTATGGCCCCTTCTGACCCATCTTGCTTGGTGCAAGTTCACACTGAAGACCGGTTTTCTTCAGAGACAATTAGCTTCCAATTGGTCTTAGCAAATGGCTTACACTCAGATGCCACTTCTGTCAAAAACATAAATCATACTCACTGCCTGAGATGACAGGTACTCAGTACCTTCAGAGCAAGAGTGTGATAACTGTCTGGCATTAATGGTTGCATGTCTTTATACTAGCCACAGCGTTAAAAGTTTTTCCTATCTATATTGTAGTGTGTCACATGACTAAATGCAAAAACAAACCAATGGTAAAAAGTGCAAAATGAATCATTTGCCATTATTATATTTTTGAGTTGTGCCTGTATCTTATTAATAAATTTGGCTCTAGTTCACTAAGTATATTTGGTATTCTTCATTACCTCAACAATCTGAGTTTAAAAAGTGATCACACAAAATCTGTAGGAGGGAGATAAATCTACCAAGGGCCACATAAAGCACAAAGCAGGCATGTTTTCATGGATTCAGAAAGTTTCTGGGCTAAATTAATAGTCTGGAAAAATATTGCTTGTCCTTATCTTATTATCATATTGGATCATCATCATGCTGGACACTGTTGGAGACTGGATATTTGACTAAATGCATTTTTGATCTCATTTGATACATGTGCTTTTATGTTGTTATGAATACATTTATTTCAATCACCCCAGACTAAAACCCAGGGCTGTTTCACTGCAGAATTTGTAATTAAAACCTGTTTGTTTATTAAAAAATAAGTCCTAAGGGCCTTTTTTCTGTGTATAGAATAAATAAATAAATTAGGGACTGAAAGGCTTATATTTCTAAGCCATGTACAATAACCTATGAGTAATTAATTTACTGTTACCTGCAAATTTTGTCATCTCATATTATTTTTACTGTCTTCTTTTATGTATGTAAACATTTTCTAGCCTTCTGTTATTTTTCCAAATGTACTAATATATTTTCCAGATGTAGGGAAATTCCATTTTAGTGGTCACTGTTAGTAAAGTAATTTTGAACCAAATGAACCATAAATCACTTGCAAGTTAGCTCAAGAGCATATAATTGAAGGAATTAAATCAAAACTTCTCTCTCTGACATTTTTAAGTGAAGAAAAGAATTTTGAACACATTTGATGCCTTTTGGCTTCAGATAACGAATGTTTCTGATTCCAGGAGTGCAGCTGGGAGGCAACTGTAACATGACTGGACTATCTAAAAATTAAGATCACAGATTCATAAAACAATGAGAATAAACCAAACAGATTGAATGGGACCTCTCCAGGTCTCTATTCAACCTCATACTCAAAGCAGGGTCAGCTATGGGATCAGACCAGGTTGCTCAAGATTTTCTCCAACCTGGTCTTGAAAATCTCCAAGGTCAGAGACTACACTACTTCCCTGGCCAAGTACAGAACTTTGCATTTGTCCTTATTAAATTTCATAAAGTTCCTGTCCTTCCATCCCATCTAGGTCCCTCAGCATGGCAGCCCTGCCCTTGAGAGCATTAACTGGTCCTCCCAGTTTGGTTTCAACTGCAAATGTGATGAGCATGTACTTCACCACATACTCCAGATCATTGATAAAGATATTAGACAGGATGGGTCCCAGGACAGACCACTGTGACGCTCTACTTATTTCCAGGCTTTGGGTAGAGTGTGACACATTAACCACTACTCTCTGAGCCCAACCATCCAAACAGTCTTTTAACTATCTAGTGGTCCAGCCATACAGATCGTAACAACTTCAGTTGAATACATGAATATTATGGGAGACAGTGTCTAAACTCTTGCTAAAACCTAAATAAGTGACATCAGCTGCTCTCCCATTGTCTACAAATTCATTCATTTTATCACAGAAAGCAATCAGGTTGATCAGGCATGATTTACACTTGGCAAATCTATGCTGACTGCTTCCAATCACCTTTTTTCTCCTTTATGGGCCCAGATCTGAGACTCACTACATGATCTCCCAAGAACCAAAGTATGGCTAGCTGGCCTTTAGCTCCTCTGCTCATCCCTTTGGCTTTTTCTAAAGATACATACATATGGCCTTCTCCAAATGTTGGGCACCTTCACCGATCTCCCCAGTCTTTCAAAGGTGATATAGCTGTGGCCTTGCAATGCCATCAGCAGCATTCTTGGATGCAGCCCATCTATTCCAATGTACGTGCATGAGTCAAGTTCTCCCGGTAATCCCTGGATTGATACTTATCCATTGCTGCTAGTTCCTCTTCTTGAACCCTGCTCAGAGCACAGAGGCCTGAGAAACGTTGTCAGTGAAAACTCGGGCAAAGGCAGCATTGAGTACTTCAGCGTTATCAGTGCACACTGTGACTAAATTACCCACCTCATTCAGCAACAGTCCCACGTTTTCCTTGTTCAGCCTTTTGCTACTAATGCAGCAGTAGAAGTTCTTTTTGCCTTTAATGTTCCTTACAAGTCTTAACTCTAGTTGAGCTTTGGCTTTCCAAACATCCCTTTCACATGCCCAGGCAATTTTTCTAAATTGCCCCTTTGTAGCCTTTTCTTGCTTTGACCTCCTGTATACAGCGTTTTTGCTCCAGAAGTGAGTCAAGAGCTCCCTGTCTGGCCCAGCTGGCCTCCCAATGTGTTTACTTGTCTTCCTGAGTTTCACGGTGAAACATTCTTGTATTTGAAGGAGATTTGCTCTAGGTTTTGCTCTATTTTTATAAGCCAGAGATTTTGTTATTGTAGGTGAACATGATCTGGGAAAATAATTTTAAGAATGGCCACTTTGCTATGAGAATTGACACAGAGATTTTAAAGCATTTTTATAGGTGAAATTTTTATATGTTAAAATGTTTATGCACCAGTTTTGTTCTATTCCAATCTGTTTCAGATCTTATACTAATGCCATTACTAAATTAGCATTCTGAAGGAAAATGGTATTAACAGTGTTATACCCTATATTCTCTCTTTTTGCAAGTTTGACCAAGTTGTAACAAGTTTTTATTTGTCTTGGCTGTGCTTTATTAACTGTCAGCAGCAAGATCAGTTGCACGTTGCAAGAAAAAGGATTGCTTGACAGAATATGTTAAGTACTTTCTCAGAAAACACCTTTTAAAAAAGTAACAACACAAAAAATCTATTTGCTGAGTGAGTTTATATGCCTTGTTCAGTCCCTAGCGTTCAGTCCCTTCAGTGAGACTGCAAATGATCTGACCTGAAGAACAGTACAACTTCAAGAGTTCTTAAAGCCTAAGCCTTGACCTAACTTACACACATATAACTACTACTTTGTCATTGTTAGATAGGTATAAAAATGAGCAGCACTTGCTCTGTTATTTATATCTTCTTATTACTCATAATATAAAAATGTGCACACTTTCTGTGCTGTTTTAATAACACACATGAAATTTATCTCAGATCTGAGAAGTGGAAGAAAGTTTTGGCAGCAGCATTAGCAGGAATATGATTTATATGAAACACGATCCTGAGCTCTGGCAGGACTTACTGGACCGTGAAAGAGGGCAAATGTGTTATGGTACAGCAACATCTGAACCAGGCTTTCAACATTTGTGGCTGCAGGCAGTATACTACATGCCATTTCATGTGCTAACTGTATGTGTAATTTTTATCTGTATCTAGTATTGTAACACAGTGAGGAAGCCACTGATGAATGCACAGTACCTAGTATAGCAAAGAACTCTCAGTCACAGTTTTGATCTTTCTCATCACCTGAACCAGACTTAAGATCAACTTTTTCACCTTCAGACAGAGCACTCCAATACAGAGTTCAATGAAAAGAGGCAGTATACCATGTAGTTTACGTACTAGTTGTCCATTTTAACCTCTCCTATAACTAGGTGTTTTGCTAGTGAATCGCATCAAATTCTGTTGCAACAGGTGCCACAAGGCAGCTCTCTCAGTACTGGTAGCGCAGGCATTTTCTCTGTGGCGCTCCAGGTCCCTCCCTACCTTTGAACCAGCTCCCCACTGAGTGCTCCATTGTGGCATTCACTAAGAGCAAAAATACTGAAGGAGAGGTTGCTTTTACATAGTTACGAGCAATAAGCTAAAGTGAGCAAGTATAACACGAAGAATAAAGAAAACATTTAGTAACAACCCCTGTTCATGATTTTGGTTTCTTATTCAATGAGGGGATTTTAATTTTCCTTACACAGATATTGTTCTGTGTATGCCATTGGGTAAACAGAATTCAGTCTGTGCCTCACTCATGTACTTAACTCAAAGTATTTCTCTGAGTATTTCATAGTTATGATTCAATACAAGATGCATGATCTGACATTTTGCATGGTGTTGCTCTGTTCACTGAACTACATCAGCTGTGGTATGACTCTGTCTAAGATGTAATTACTGAATTTTATTTTTCCTATCTCTATATGATGTGTTTTCTTTTGCTTTATTTGTTGAAAAGCAAGTAAAATGAAGTATAAACCTATTTACATGTTTCAGGCAGTGATTTTTTTTAAATTTCCTTTCTTACTATTTTTCTCTTATAAGGCCCCAAAATACACAAAACATCTGCACTAAGATGAAGCATCTCAAACTTCAGACTTCCTCCCCTGCGAGAAGTATGAGAATACAAGTCAAATATTATCCGAGTCATCCTCCTTAATTTGTTCTTGAAAGGCACTCACAATACTATACTTAAAAGTATTGCATAAAGCTCTATTGTATTAACAAAGTAGTTCTAGAGACAGCAACCTGTTGGGTTTTTACTCTTTTGTATTGCTACACACAGGGATAACCTTCTCCCAATTTCAGTTAAGGGTAGCTGGAAATGAATGGAAAAAGCATCTGTTATTGTGGCAAGCTTTATTTCATTTCGTTACACTGCCTATTCCAGACACTGACATAGAAAATATGTAATTACATACATTCATGCTGTGCACATGTGATTAGCATTATTAAAGGATGTGTTCCCATCTTGTCATTATTACATGTATGTCTTTTTAGTTCTTTTCCTTAAAGTACAGACAAACACTCAGCCTTAAAAAAACATACAGTGTACAGTTGTTAGCTTTGCTCCTCCGAGATTTTGTGTAATATCAACGGTGGCAGGCAAGAAAGCTCTTGTCTCTAATCCTCTTTTTCAGGATGGCAAATATATAAAAAGTAATTACACATACAGTAATGCCAAATTTCACATTTCTGGTTTATGCATGCCAGTGCAACCAGTTCCAGGTGTAAAGTCTGAAGTATAAATCAGATTGCCTTAGAAATAAAACCTTAAATTTAAAAAGACCAAATTAAGATAAAGTTTAAAGTCTAAACCCAGTTAACTGCCAAAAATGTGTAATAATGTGTAATAATGTGCCAATAATGTGTAATAACAGCTTCCAGTAATTTCAAAATACAGTATTTGTCCCAATTTTTACAAATGAGACAAGTGTACTATGGATAGCTGAACTAACTTTTAAAAACTCATACAGCCAATCTATAAAGAGCTCAGTGTTAAAGTCTGTATGTATAAAATAACAAAGAGAGCTGTTCTCTGGAAAGCCAGGGAATATAAAGGTAATGAAACTCCCTTCACCATTAGATACACAAACGGCTGTTAATCTGAGAGATTAACAAAATATTTCTTACTGCATGCCACGTAGATCCTGCAGTGAGCTCAGATTTTTCTAGCAGAACAACATCCTTCAAGCCAGCCTTAGCCAGGTGGTAGGCTAGACTCACACCAACGCAACCACCTCCGATGATCACTGTGTCTGCTCTGTCCTTCCCCAAGGAAAGAGACGAGGTTTCTTTCCTGGGGGGAAAAAAAGCCACAACAAATTACAGACAGTTACAAAAAGACAAAAAGACAATTGCACTTTTGTCCATGTCTTTTGTTTACTGCTCCAATCACAATATAACTTTGTGCTTGCTTGGGAGTTTACAGACACCTAACCTGTTCACTATTACCTTCTTTTAAAGTAAATGATCTAAAAGGGTCATATGCATACACAGTAGAACACCAAAAACAAAGCAAGTTTGCTTCCACTCGCAACTTTAAATCTTTGCTATTTGTTCAATATAGCTTTATATGTAGATCCTATTTCTCAATAAGAAACTGCACCCCCAAAGTGACAGTGTCAAAACTAGAGTTTTCGAAAGTGCTATGGAATAGGCATCACAAAGGGAGTGTCTTTAAAAAATGCCTACTTAGTAAGGCTCCTTAATAAATTTCTAAAGCCAACATCAGCAGACTACATCAGTGTCTGTGTTCATGAACAATGAAACTTAGTACTTATTTTCATGTTCTATTTTGACATCTTCTACTTTGATGATGTCAAAACACAGAAACAGGGTTTTGTCAATGGCTCACACCTGCTACTACACCATGCTGCATTTCCGCAACCACTTTAATCCAGCATAAACCTGAACTGCTGCCCCCGTTCTCCTCCATCTCACCTCCTCCTCCCCTCTACTGCCCCATCCACAGACAGACAAGCAGCAAGCCAGATCAGATGTATCCCAATTTAAAAAAAGGCCATTTTTTTGGATGTGAGACAAGCTGGCGCCTCTTAGTACAGTAGCAGCACAGACTACTGTGAAATCACGGTGCTCTCTCCCTCCAGGACAGTTAATCAATACTCAATTTTATCTCCCCCCGTCTCCTTGTACATGTGCTTTTGCAACTTCTCTGGCAAAAGGCTTTCTAATGTGTAACTAGTCTTCCATCCATCCTCCACTCAGAAATCAAAGCTATTAGTGTTATGTATTATGAATGGAGGTCTCAAAATAATACGACATTTTAAATGCAAATGCAGGAGGAATACGCACCATGCTTATTCGCTGTGTGGCAATGAATGAAAAGCAAAATAAATGGGAGCACTGGACACCACAGGTTTTCTGTGTTTGGTGCACCACACACTTGTACGTGCTCTTTTTTGAGATTACATATTAATTTTTGCAAGTTAACTGTAAGCTGTTGAACAGCCAGATGTGAGACACCGACACCAGCTCCTCTACTGAATTTTGAGGCACGTGGTAATCAAGGTGAAGCGCAGAGGCTCTTCTCGTGCCTCTTTAATGCCTTGAGTTTGACATCTCCTCACCTGTCAGCTCTTTTCAAACCTTTTCTTCCAAACCCAGGAGCCGCGTGAGAGCCTGCCCTGCCAACTACACGCTTCTCCCCGACATTCACTCCCGCCGGTTGAAACAGCTCCATTTCAGCTCGCCGACACGGCCCCGCACACAACGGCAGGGATCCCCGCACACTCACGCCGGGCTGGGCCGCGGACGTGCGGGGCGCGGAGGGGAGATGCACCCCCTGCCCGCCCCTCGGCGGCCGGCAGCAGGAGCCCCATTCCCCTCACCACCTTCCCCTCGCTGCCCCCGCCCGGCGCGGAAGCCAGGGGCCCAGAGCCGCGACCGTTAACGGCTCCTCCGCCCGGGTCCCCCACCCCGCCCGGGCCCGGCCCTCACTCACCGCCCCTGGGCGCCCGCTGCGCCGCTGAGGGGCCGCAGGGCGGCCGCGGCGAGGGGTTCGGGCCGGCCGCCGCGGCGGGGGGCCAGCAGCCGCCGCAGAGCTCCTCGCAGCACCCCGCTCATCGCGCCGGCAGCCGGGATGGAGAGCGCTGGCTCCGCGCCCCTCCCGACGGCGTCGCGTCCCGTCCCCTGCCTGCCCCCGCCGAGGCCAGCCCTCACGGAGGAGGTCGCCGGCCCGCCCCTTGGCTGAGGGGAGCAGCGCGGGGAAGCAACCGGGCGCCTCCCGACCCCGAGCCAAGCGGGGGCGGCGGCGGGAGGGCGCGGGGCAGCCCCGGGCAGTGCCAGGGCGCCCCGCGGGGTCAGGGGCCGGGCCGGGCGGGGTGCCGCCTGCAGCGCTGCCCACCGCGGCCCGCCTCCTCCCCGCGCTATAAAGCTGCGGCCGGAGCGCCCCGGGGTATCTCCAGCTTCGAGCTGAACTGTCGGGGCTGAGTCGGGAAGCCGGAGTGCCTGGGGCGAGGAAGATGCTGCCCATCGGGAAGACCACGAAACAGGGCAAAAGGGTAATTCTCCCGTCTCCTTCCCTCCCCTCACTCAGCCCCGCTCCCCCGGGGGCCCGTCCCGCTCCGCTGCCCGCCGCCGTCCCCTTCGGGACCTGCCCTGTCGGTAGCGGGCGGCCGGCGCCTGGCAGCGGCACCGGGCAGAGGTCGGCCCTGGGCCGGGCCGTGGCCTCCCTGCGCCCGGCCGCCTCTCCCGCCTCCCCGGGGTCCTGCCCCGGGACTCTTCTGGGGAGCTGCTGCTAAACTGGCACGACCCGCAAACCGCCCTTGTTAACCTCCGGTAAGGTACTCGGTGTTGGTGCAGGTAAGGTCGGATTGTGAAAAGCTAAAGTAAAGCCATAGTAATAACTATACCTATTCAGCATCGAGGCGTTAACAGGCATTTGGACGCCATTACGAGACAGATAGGTTAATTGAACTTAATGCTCTAACGGCTCATAGAATTTTGATTTCTCTGAACGCATCAACTGCAGCCACCAAAGTTCAGAACCATTTTGCGTAATGGTATTTGATATGCAAACTAAGAAGTGCTTGCAACACATTAAAATTGTCAATATTTTAGGCATAAACTGTCATTGGATGGGATTTCTTTTACTAGCATCTTGCCAATCTATTTACAAGCCCCAAATTGCTCTTCCCTTGATTTATATGACCAAATACCAACAGCATTTTTAATATGAGCGCAGTCTCCAATATATGCATGCTCTTTGCACCCTCATTTAGCTAAAGAAATAAACTGGTATAAAAAATTATCCAGGCATCAGCCATTCTGGCCATTAATGCAAACATATGAGCAATGTCCAAATCAAACTCTCTTGCATCTGTCAGTACTGCTACCCTGCACTGCTGCCTCGAAAGGTCAGTGGAATCATGTATTCTGTCTTCTGTTCAGAACGACACTATTATCATTAATAGGTTATATCTTACTCAGAACTGGTTTTACTTGTTTTTATGTTGGATGGTTGGACTTGGTGATCTTAAAAGTCTTTTCCAACCTAAATGATTCTATGATTCTATCTATTGCCTGTGAGTGTACAGTCGGAGAACAGAAGGATATGAGAAGTCTATGAGCTCTAGGCCTTTCAGGTAGATCAGTTATAAAGGAAGCAGGTGGGGAGGTACTTGTTCTGCTTCTTATTTTTTGGCCCATGCTCATGCCACCTAACTTCAGATACCTAGCAGAAGGCAGTTGCCCTAAGTTCCCCCTACAGGCAATAGAGAGAGAGAAGCTTCTCTTGAGGGCTCACTTAAGGTCTGAATAGTTGTTTTGAGATGCTTTTTTCTCTCTACTGATAGAAAGGTAGGATATAGGTAGAGCAAGCAGGCATTTCATTTACATGGTTCAGTTACATTCCTAAAGGTGGTTGAGGGAATATCTTCAGACTTATGCACTCTTTTCATGGATAGATGCATGGACTATGTGGTGCAACTTCATTCATTGCAAAAGAAAAGCAGTGAAAAGATGGCTCAAAAAAGCTTTGGTTAGCTTTTTACAGATACTATTTCTTGTTATTTAATACCGCATCTGCATACCACCAGATCACCTGACAGTACAGTTTTGATCTGGGTTGGGCACAAGCACACAGCTGTAGGTCTCTGGGGCAGAACAAACCAATGGTGATGCTGAGCTTATGCTAGCTGTATGCTGGTTGAACCAATAGTATTTTGCCCAGTATAGACAAAGTAAAAAAATCAGAGCTATAATAAAGTTTGCAAAAAAGTTATTTCTGTTTTAAGCCAATCTGAATTGACTAAGGAGGTTTGTATTAAGTACGTTGTGCTTTATAGTTATGTCACCTGCTATTAGAAGCTAGGTTTGATGTAACACAATATATTATGTATTAAGATGCTATGGACTATTCAATCATGGCTTATGTTGCTTTTGGGTGTCAAAAGTGAAGATTATTTTAAGTGCAGTTTAAAAAACTAGAACCGTGAAGAAAAACTGTTGTTAAATCCTAGAAGTGACTTGTTAAAAAATTCTCTTGGTTGTAGTGCATTTAAATAGAATATCAATATATGATGTAAACATGTATCTATTACTTAATGTTCAGTTAACAAGCAATGACGGAGGCTGCTTGTACATTAAAGATTTTTTTCCTCTGCACTCTTGTTTTCTGCATATGAAACTTCTGAAGCAGACTGTCTATAAAAGATTCCTTGGCAGGCAGAGGAAGCAGGGACTCAACCAGTGATCCCTTGGGTGCCTTTCTCTTGCTCCAGTTGAGGCATTCTATTACAACTGCAAATTAGTTAATTGCAAACACAATCTTTCCAAAGCCTCCTGACATTTACACTTAGAACACAATTGCCCTGATAGGCATGACTGGTAGACTCATTGAACATTACTGAGCTTTGGAGATTGAGTATTGGAGATTGAGTTTTGCCCTGGTCCTGCTGAAATAAAAATGAGAGCTTGCACATTTTATTAAATTTATTCAGTTAATCGGGTCAATATTTCGGCAAGTCCACAATGTGCAATGGAATCTGATGCAGGGATTTGCAAGCCAGCACTTGGCGAAGCTCATGTATCTGCACAGCAGGTATCTCTGTACAGCGAAGTGCTGCCACCTTGCTGCCATGAGAGTGCCTGACCCAGAAATGCTGATCCTCTCAGCCAGGCTTTGTAGGCTCCAAGTAGCCTTACACTGCTGTGCTTCATACTGAAACTGGCATAGTAGGCACAGTGCTCCTTCTTGTTGGGGAGGCATACTCTCATCCCACCTAAAGGGTGGTGCCAAGATGTCATAAATGTTTGTCTTTCCTGGATGTATGGTGTAAGATAATTGAATTAATGAAGGAGAAATTATCAAGAAAGATATTCTACTGAAGGTTGGAAGCTGATTGTTAAAAAAACTTTCAGCATGAAAACCGCACTCAACTCTATGTTCACCAGGCTTTTCTTTTCTACTCCCTCAAATTTCATCTACTGAAAAGCTAGTGTGCTATCAAGAAAAAGTAACTATGGTGGAAAATTTCAGTCTTACCTTTGATTAATTCTTTTCCCGTACCCACTACCATTGTTAATGTAATGGGTCTGCATTCATCCACTTTTAAAAGTTAATAGAATTATGGTTGTAATCCAATTGCAGAAATTAGTCCTTTTTAGAGTAATAGCAAGGTGCTTTTTGGAAAATTTGAACATGACAATGAAGCAATGAAAGGAATACAAAAATAATACATATTAGGTGCAACCAATATACATTGTTCTAATGTTTTTCAATTTTACAAAAGAAATAATTACTACTTTCCTTGCATTAGCATGGACTTCAAGGTGGAAGCAAGGTTAAGCAGAGGGTGCTGTAAGGTTTGCAATCTGGCATCGTAAAACATTCTCTGGAATACAATAAAACCGACTAATGAAAAGTCTTATGTTATATATATGCACATATTAAAGCCTTATGTTGCAAAATGGACCATCTCCCATTCTTTAAAGATAATTTCAAGAATGAAATTAATTACATTTTATTATTATGGCAAAGATGTTTCTGGTAGCCCACAAATATTTGCGTCTGCAAATAGAGGAAATGGCACCAAAGACAAAGAAGTCCACAAAACTGAAGAACTGTAATTGTTAAGCTTTCCTCCTGCTTTCTTCAGGGTATTCTAGAGCGCTTAGACGCTGGAGAAATTGTCATTGGAGATGGAGGATTTGTCTTTGCTCTTGAAAAGAGGGGATATGTTAAAGCTGGACCTTGGACTCCTGAAGCGACAGTAGAATACCCGGAAGCAGGTCAGTTTTACTGGGAAACGTAAATAATGTAAATGTAACACTGTAAAACAATGTAAATGATTGGCTAAATAATAAATATATAGGAACATGTAGTAGGTTTTTAAATAGAAGTGTTCCTTGATACTGTAGAATTACACTGTTAAGAACAGCCCAAGAATCTATAAACTGAATGCTCATCTTACCCCTTTTTTTTGCTCTAACAGTGGCCAAAAGCAGTTGGCTGGGTAAGAATATGAGTAGTGCAAACATACAGTGATACCTCTCCAGAATACTCTCCCAGTCTTTAATAATTTGCAGTGCAGGGGCTTTTTGATTCAGATGTGTTGTCTTTGTATTTAATAATATTCAGTGATTTCTCTCTCATGGATTTGTCCAGTCTGTCCTTGAGCTGATATAAATGTTATCATTTAAAACATCCTGTGAAAAAGAATTCTGCAGTTTTGTTGTGTTCTAGTCATGCTAGGACTTTTATATTGTTATAAATTAATATAGCTTGTTTATTAATTCTTTCAGGAAAATAGCGGCTTTTAATAAACAATGGAATTGAAGAGGAGTATTTAATGTATCTGGCTCCACTCTGATAAAGGGAATGATAAACCTCATAAGAACCTAAGAATTGCAGTAAACATTTAATGGAGTAACTCTTAAAGTGGATGGAGACAAAATGAGCAATCATTGCATGCCTTCCAGCATAAAGATTATAGTGTTTAGCATAAATAGTGCAAAAGCAGATACTATCATCTATTTACATATGGTTCATTACAAGAAAGCATTTCCCTCAGTAATATGATGTGCAGTTAATCCTACAAGCCAATTCAGAATATCCTGGGGGAAAAAAAAAAGTAGTCTTTTTTCCTCTATATAGAAGCAAGAGGAGGGGAAGGAGTAGATCTTAGCCCTCTGTATTACATTGCTTTATATACCTTGCCTGTTTTTTCACCCTAATCCTTCTCAGCCTTAAAGTGCCACTTTATGTGTAGCATGCCTAATTTAGGGTCACAAACAGCCTTAGATAATGCAGAGCTCCAGCAAAGGTTTAAAGGGTGATGACCTAATCTGCTGTCTCTCATCTCTCAAAAAGACATCCCATCACTTCTCTCTCTGTTTCTCTCCATGTCTCCCTTTGTCTGTCCCTACACATTCCATCTTATCCCATGCTCTTTATTTCTCCTTTTGCTTACTCATTTTGCATCTCAGAAGCCCTTGACTCTCTCCACATGTCCTTTCAGGAAGTGTAGGGCTCAGTCCATGGGAAATGTAAGACACTGACTTACACAGAGGCAGATGGCTTAAACTGGGTAAATTGGCACACAGATTTGCTTTAAATAAGTGATCAGTAGTCATAGGTTAGAATCCATTCTTTGAAGAATTGCTCCTGATTTGCTAGAACATATTGCTCATCTGTAACGTCGTTGTAACATTTTTGTAAGCCCCTTATTGGCTATTTATAAATACACAAATACACCCTTCACTGGGCATGTATTCATTTCTTTTTGTGCAGTGTGCTGCCTCCCTCCATTACTGCTTTTTGCTCCTGCATGCTCAAGGGTCATGTTACTTTGAAAGCAGGTGTAAAGAACAGAAGGAGCAACTGGCTGATCCAGCTGCTGATGTAAAAACCATATGACCCTAGATCTTCTTGTCGTTGTAAGGAAGGAGGGAAAAGGAGGGAGTTTCTAAGAATGTACCAAGGAAAAGGAGGGAGGGGAAGAGTGAGTTCAAGGCCATTATCTCCATTACAAGAGAGGAGTTTTGCCAGACTGACAAGTTTAGAAATGGGATATAAATACTTTTTTTCTGAGCCAGATCAGGTATTGCTCTGTAGTGAGCAATACGCATAATCACTTATTGCTCCCATCTCCTAGCTTAAGTCTGTGTCTTTTGTGAAATGTCCAACTCATGGCAGATTGAAATGAAAACTCAGTGTTATACCTCTGACGCCTAAAATGCATCAAATTGTTAATAACTGTTTAGCCTCATATGTGGCTGTTATCCCCATTTCTCAAATGCTGGAGGAAAACGTAGCTTCAGTAACATGCTGGAAGTCACACAGGAAGTAAATTGCACAGTGGTTCTGGTTTTGATAGTGCAGCCTGCTGTGGGTTTGATAATTTTAACAGTGTGTTCTACTGGTAAAAACAATTTGCCTAAGGCTGAATGAGATTCAGGCTGATACAACACTATTCTTTCCCTCAAAATGTAGACCCATTCAAGAGTCTCCTGTTCACATACCTGATAGTTTGGGATATGAGGTTCCTTAATGATACGTGTTAGGTTATGTTTCATTTGCCTACCTATGGCACCACCCTTATTCACAAAAATTCCAGACATTGTTCTAGGAATGCAAGAAGCTTATCTGAAGAGCACTAACCATGGGGGTAAACAAATCTGGTTTGTTATGGAAATGTCATAGAGCATTTGAAAAAAGAATCTACAATTTTTTTCACCTTTTCCCATTTCCAGTCTAGTTTTCATCAATGATTTTTCATGGGAGACAATAGAAAAAAACAAAGTACAGAACACTGGAAACATACAAGACAGGCCTTTTAGTTGGGGTCAGTAGCCTATTTTAATGCTGTAGGAAAAAGAATACTCCCTGCACTAGGGATGTTTTGACCCTGTGTAAAGTTTGTAAGACTGAAAATTGATCCTGGTAGTTCAGGCACATTCCAGGGACTGTTTGAACTGTAGCTCTGCTATAATCTATGTTCCTGGCTAGGTCATTGTAACTGCTGGGAAAAGAAGCATTGTGTTAAGTCACAGTGTGGTTACCCAAGGCTGTAATTAGAAATTAAATACTGTACTAGTAGAGAAAAGCAAGGGACGCTACACTGTTCCTTCAATGAAAGCAGACATGCTTGCATGTATGCAGATTGACTCTAGCAACTCAAACTGCTGTTTGAGCTTTGCTGGCATAAAAGGCTGTGTTTGTTGCATCTGAAGGGAATAATTTTATTCTCATGACACATTAACACATTTCCATAATGACACAGATTGTCTGTAGACAATGAGGTATGATAAACCAGGGCTTCAGAAAAACTTTTACAGACATCTGCCACAGAAACTGTAGAGTTTGTGTGTCTGTGTACAGTATCTAGGGAATAAATTATTCCTGTATTTGCTATAAGCTGTTGAGCATTTTAACTCTGTTTTACATAATCAGTAGTGTTCTAGAAATTATTATTATTATTGTTCTGTGGGTATACATATAAAATCAATTAACAGTTCCTGTTCTGTTCCTGCTGTGGTGATTGCAGTATACTGCTTACAGTGATGAAGGCAGAACTAGCATTACAGAGCCTGCTCCCGAAGTCTTAATGTAGGCAATTTGTCCATTAAAAGTAATACCAACCCTTTGTTCAAAAGAAGTGTTGGCTCTGTAGTGAAATCATCATGTGTTGACTTATGGGAAGAATTAAGTCTGTGCTGCAAGTCACTTTATGGAGCATCATCTTTAAATTAAGGATGTATTTAGCAAAATAGAGCATTGGATTTAGCTGACTAGAGTCAGCTAGAGTTGTGTTGGCGGGGGGCGGAACAGAAAATACAAAATAGAGGTGGTAATGGAACACTATATTCTTCCATATAAGTATCATCTTGTCCCTTAATTTGTTGCCATGATACTTTCTTCTGTTTCCTTCTTCATAGTCTAGAAGCTAAGAAAATATGGCTTTTTCATTTGATGAGCATTTTGTCTGGTATTCCTTGTTATGCTTTCATGGTCTTACATCAGATGTTGGCTTTCCCTTCCTAAACCACTATACGGTTCTATAAAATAAAATTGGGAGGTCTGAAGGACTGCAGAAAGTAGAAGATAGGCAAGATGCAAGCAAAACTGAATCTACTGATAAACTAAATAGAAATCTTCAGTCATTCTTAGCAGAGAATAATAAAGGAGGAATTTTTCTACCTAATGTTCTGAGAGTGAGAAGAAAGAAACTCTACATAGATTGGGGTACTGCTTCTACTCTCTCATAGTGGCTCTTCTAATAAACACAGTATCACTTATTTTACACTAACATTACTTCAATAAACATTTAATTTTGAGATAACAACAGTAATAACCATGCCAAAAATCTGTTATTTTTCTCTTTTAATTCTTTGCAGTTCGTCAGCTTCACCGGGAATTCCTCAGAGCTGGAGCCAATGTTCTGCAGACATTCACCTTTTATGCCAGTGAGGACAAACTAGAGAACAGGGGCAATTATGTAGCTGAGAAAATAAGTGTGAGTAAAGCTCTGTTTTGATGGAGATATGAAATAAAAGGAGTGATTTCAAAAGGTTTAATAGAGAGATGATCGAGTACTTTCACACTTTGTCATAACAGGTTTTGGCTATATTTGAGGACCAAAGAATGAGATGATGCATTTCCAGAGTTTGGAATAGCAAGAAAGACAAGGTTAAAGGACACAAAAAATAATAAAAATAACAAAATGGGGCAAGGATGAAGAGAACAAAGAGGATGCTTACATTGTATTTTTTCCATCTGAGGTGATTAGTTTATTGGAATTTTGATACAAAGAGTGTAGGGAGGACTAAATGCACAGAGAGCAGAATCAGTGAAAAAAAGAAATGCTTTAACATTCAGAGAAACAAATCAACGGCAAAAATGGTGAAGAATCCTAGAGAATAATGACTGGCTAATGAGAATGGAATGTTTCTTAGAACCATGTCTTCAATAAAGTAGCAACTAACCTCTGGCACAAACATTTCTAGATAGTTCCTTTGAGAGTAGAATGTTTGCCATTGAGTGTTTTCTCTGATCCTTTCCCCTTTGGTCCTATTGTCTATTTCAACCTCTGTGAAGTAGAGAAGATTCTCCAGGGGACAGGGAGGAAGGAGTATCTTTGTATCTGTGAAGATATTCCAAGTCAGAAATTAGAACCATCTGGACACTAGGGAAACACTTGAGGCTTAATTAAGAGGTCATACCAAAATGTCATATGACCAAATTTATCTGAAATGCTGTACCTTTATATTCAATAGATGCAACATTGAAATATCTGAATTGGTAGTCCCAGAATCACAGGGCCTCTGCAACAAGCCATGCTGCAACGCTTGTTGCCATGCAAAATTATAAGAAGGGCTGGAAGAGCACTTGGTATTTGGAATTCATTGCAGCAAAGCTTTGAAGATTGATTTGCTGCCAGTTCTAGAAGCAGGTTCTTCCAGGCTTTAACTGGTTTATGGCTCCACCTCCTGGAGTTCCCAAACATGTACCTGAGCACAAATGCAAATGTAAGACAGTCTGTCAGCAATTAAAAATCAGCTGGATCTTTTGAGGCAGCCATGGAAAACTTCAGCTGAGAAAAACCTATGTAGATTCTAAGTAGTCCATGAGCTGCAGAGAAACATGCTCTAATCTGTACCTATTATCTATCCCAAATAATAATTCTTCTTCCAAAATCTTTTTTTCCCAGCTCAACCTCTTTTTTCAGAAGCTGTTCTAGTCATTCTGATTTAGGTATGGAGGGAATGTGTCTTATGTGTCTTTCAGTCTAGGTGATTAATTAATCATATATAGTGATAACTTTCCCTTGACTACTGTTCTTCAGTTGGTAACTTTAACATCAGATAATTAATGATATATATTTTAAAATGCCTTAAATAACTCTATGTGAATATTATATCTTAAATTTTGAAAATTATCAAAATACTAAAATAAAAAAAAAATGAAATTACTACATATTTTGTATGTCAGAATAACAGCATACACTTAAGTGTAACTAACTCATTTTCTAAGGGGCAAAGAAAATTCCATTTCACAACAAATATTTCCTTTTTATAGACTATCTGTGTAAGATATATTAAAGGTAATGTGTTTTGTAGTATTTGATAATGTGGTAACTTAGAGGTGTCAAATGTGTTTCCTAATGTTTACTATCTTTTTGAAAGACACTGATCTTTCTAATCAATATTATTTAAAAATACATTTAAGTTATAAAAGAATATGAATAAGCCATTATGGCTTTTAACTTTTTTGTCCTTTTTGTACTCTGAAATTACATGCTTATCTCTGACCAGGTAAAACTGACATAATCTATATCCATACAGTGCCATAAAGTGAACGAAGCTGCTTGTGACATTGCAAGAGAAGTGGCTAATGAAGGTGATGCTTTAGTAGCTGGAGGAGTCAGTCAAACACCATCATACTTAAGCTGCAAGGATAAAGCAGAGGTTAAAGCAGCCTTTCGAAAGCAACTGGAAGTCTTTATGAAGAAGAAAGTGGACTTCCTAATTGCAGAGGTAAATCTGAAAAAAAAGTATATGCCTTCAGCTGCCACAGTGCTAACTTTAAGATGTCTGGTCTACTTCAGGGAGTACAAGTATATATTCCTTCCTCCTTTAAAAATTTCTGTTATGCTTTTATTCCAGTAGTATTAGGTATTTTTCTAAAGGCACAGCAGCATCTGCAGGCATCCTAGAATAGGACCCTGAAACCTAAATTTCTACCTCAGTGAAGTCAAGTTAAGTTCTGTACTAGTACAAAAAGGATGGATTAATGTGCTCTTGAAAAGTTTTTATTTCCTCCCATACACTGTAAGCAATCAAGCTAAGGTGACTTTTCTAGATGAAAATAGTTCTTTGGGGACAAATCCCTGATTAACCTCCTGTATGGGCATTCCTGTTCTGAAACCATTATTTTTTATCTAGTTTTACGTACTGACTTTTTATAATCCTTTTCTAACTGTGTGGTCAGTGAACTTAATTGAATTCTGTTAGTGTAAATCAGAAAAGAATCAAATCACTGCATTGATAGTGAATTTGAGGTCTAGATTAAGGTGTTTATGCTCCATCTCCAAGAAACAGAAGTCCAGTTTAAATTTCTTTCAGTATTTTGAACATGTTGAAGAGGCTGTTTGGGCAGTTGAAGTTCTAAAAGAATCTGGAAAGCCAGTTGCAGCTACAATGTGCATTGGTCCAGAAGGAGACATGCATGGTGTACCCCCTGGACAATGTGCTGTCCAACTGGTAAAGGCTGGTAAGAATCTATTTTAATATGCCCTTTAAAAGTATGGAACACAGTAAAGTCCTTAAGTATTGAGATAAATGGATGTGTATCTCAAGTAGGTAGCTTTCCAATTGTATCTGATGAAAGTTTTGACCCTGTAGAAAGGTTTTTATGTGTACTTTACTAGAGCAGTCTTGTAAAAAACATACAAAAATGCAGCTATGAAATGCTTGTTAACCAGGATCGTATTGGGAGCAATAGCCACAGGCAGCTGATACTGAATAGAGCAAAATCCTAAACCTACTCAAATCTGGTTACAGAGACAACCTCAAATTCTGGAAACATAAGCAGAATCCAAAGCCACCTTTGGTTCTCTGCTTATGTTTTTAGACATGTATGTGGCACAGTTCAAACTCAGGATGAGATAGTAAGAGGATGACAAAATTAATCTTTTTGCCTATCAAAGGCTGTGTTTTCTGCAGCACAAGGGGAAGGGCAGAGGAAATTAATCAGGGGCATAATGAATGATGGTACAGGGGTTTATTATATCCATTCTGAACTACTTTTTTCCTTTGGAGTTAAGAGTTGAAATCCAAAGGCAGAACCTGTGTTAGGAATCTGCTAGCTATTTGCATATGTGGCTGTACATAGTCAGTCTTCATTGATTAAGCAGTGATAAGAAAAGCAACTGTATGAGGGTGGGAGATGTGATTCTTCATCAGGAAGGTAGAGAGGAGTGCAACTGAGATGTAAATGGAATGATCCGCCTCAGGACAGTTGAGGCTGGCTCTAACCCAACTGCCTTGTTTTCATAATGCTGGTGTAAAGATGGACTGCTCTGCTTTTGGAGTGCTGTGGCTAAGAACTTTCACCTCCCACTTCCTAGAGAGATGTGACTTGAAATTATTCTCCTCCTCCTAGGTGCTTCTATTATTGGAGTCAACTGCCATTTTGATCCAGATACTTCCCTGGAAACTATGAAACTGATGAAAGAGGGCTTGCAGGCTGCTAAACTGAAAGCCCACCTGATGTGCCAACCACTTGCTTTCCATACACCTGATTGTGGAAAGCAGGGTTTTATTGACCTTCCAGAATTTCCATTTGGTAAGATAAGGCTATCTTTTTTTCAAATCTTTTTTTCTTATTATTTTTACTGCCTGTTCCTTTTATTTTTTTTCCCTAGCTTTTAGCAAAGCTGAAGCTGCAAGGTGTCCTTCTATATACTAGGATGAATCCAAATTATCCTGACTGGCATTTTCCTTAGAGGGATTGCAGTGTAATATTGGATTGAAGATCATCCACATTGTGAGAGTACTTCAGTACTATAACAGCATGTAACTGAAAGTGAAATTATATTGAAAACAGTTAAAGTGCCACAACCTAAACTCAGTTAAAAAATGTAGCACTTCCTCATGCTGTAGAATCTTGTTCAGGACAACTAAAAACAGTCCAAAGAAATTAACAAGAGCAAATACAGTAAAAAAACACAGACTTAAATGCTTTCGCATTGGAGCTCCCCAGGGTTGAGACATCAATCCAACAATCCCTATAATGTTTACCTGTGTAGGGATTTAATGTACAATGCATATGCAGAACTGGATATAGGTGTATGATTATTGCACTCATAATGGTTCAGTCTTGCAAGTGTAACTGTCTAATACAAGTGAGATTAGAGAGAAACCAGAAGAGGGAATAAGTTCTTTGATGTTGCTAACAAATGGATTAGCAGCTTGGAGATGGATTCATCATGTGTGCTCAGGAGAAATTCTACAAAGACTGAAAGATTCAGCCACTTTATGTGTATGTAAGGCTTGCGTATTTAAGGCTTATTTCCACCTGGGATGTAAAAGATCACATCCCTTTAAGATAAGAGGACAAAATCACCCTAATAATTTTAAAAATTATTAGAAAAATGCTTTCATTTTCAAGTATCATACACTCTTCATGATCAAACTATAAAATAAGGTATTAAAACATTTTAAACTTGAATTTGTAGCAAGAAAAAAAATGAGATTGATGTAACTTTCAGAAAGATTTTTTTTAAATTCCTCTCTTTATGTTCTTCACATAAATGAAGGAAAGTGAATAAAGCATAAGCCTGAGGCATTCATTAAATGATAATAACATGTCTGAGTTCTGAAAATATTCTTGGATGTTTAGAAGTGTTAGGAACTCATTTATCCTATTCATTCCTTCATATAACTCCCCTGATTGCAAGCAAAAAAAGACAGAACAGATGCAGTACGTAATCAAGTGAATTGAGGGACTGACTCTTTGGTTTGTTACGGTTCTTGGCTTGTATGTTATAAGCAATCTATATGAGAGGTCAGCTTTCAGAAATTTCATGAGTCACGCAGGGATACCTTCCACTAGATCAGATTGCTCAAAGCCTTATCCAACCTGGCCTTGAACACCGCCAGGGATGGGGCATCCACAGCTTCTCTGAGCAACCTGTTCCAGTGTCTCACCACCCTCAACATCAAAAATTTCTTCCTAATATCTAATCTAAACCTACCCTCTTTCAGTTTAAAACTGTTACCTCTTCTATCACTACACTCACTGGTAGTCTCCTTCCCCATCTTTTCTGTAGGCCCCTTTCAAGTATTGTAAGGCTGCTATAAGGTCTCCCTGGAGCTGCCTCCTCTTCTCCAGGCTGAACAACCCCAAGTCTCTCAGCCTGTCTTCATAGGAGAGGTGCTCCAGCCCTCTGATCATCTTCATTGCCCTCCTCTGGACCTGCTCCAACAGGTCCATGTGTTTCCTATGCTGAGAGCTCCAGAGCTGGATGCAGTACTCCAGGTGGGGTCTCACCAGAGCAGAGTAGAGGGGCAGAATTACCTCCCTCTACCTGCTGGCCATACTTCTTTTGATGCAGCACAGGATGCAATTATCTTTCTGAGCTGCGAGTGCACATTTCTGGTAAATATTCAGTTTTTCATCCACCGATAGCCCCCATCCTTGTCTACAGGGCTGCTCTCAACCCACTCATCCCCCAGCCTGTATCCATGTTTGGGATTGCCCTGACCTTTGCACTTGGCCTTGTTGAACTTCATGAGGTTTGCACATGAAGTTCAGACCTCTCTGGTCTGTCAAGATCCCTTTGGATGGCATCCTGTCCCTCTAGAGTATCAACCAGGGCACTCAGCTTCGTTCATCCACAAACTTGCTGAGGGTGCACTCAGTCCCACTGTCCATGTCCCCAACAAAGATGTTAAATAATACTGACTGGTCCCAATATAGACCCCTGAGGAACACCACTCGTCACTGGTCTCCACCCAAACATCGAGCCATTGACTGCAACTCTTTGAGTGTGACCATCCAGCCAGTTCCTTATCCACCAAGTGCTCTTCCTGTCAAATACTGGTCCCTCCATTTTATATCCAAGGATGTTGTGTGGGACTGTATCAAATGCCTTGCACTAGTCCAGGTAGATGACATCAGTTGCTCTTTTGTTATCCACCAATGCTGGAACCCCGTTGTAGAGGCCACCAAATTTGTCAGGCACGATTTGCCCTTAGTGAAGCTATGATGGCTGTCACCAATCACATTTCTTTTCCGTGTGCCTTAGCATAGTTTCCAGAGGAAATGCTCCATGATCTTGCCAGACACACAGGCAAGACTGACTGGCCTGTAGTTCTCTGGGTCTTCCTTTTTTCCCTTTTTAAAAATGGGGGTTAAATTTTCCCTTTTCCAGTCATTGGGAACTTCACCAGTCTGCCACAGCTTTTCAAATATGATGGACAACTTTTCAAATATGATGGACAGAACTTCATCTGCCAGTTCCCTCAGGACTCTTGGATGCATCTCATCAGGTCACATATATTGTGACAGGGTGGGTGATGGAGAAGACAGGGAAACACTCTATACTGTTCCCGCGGCGTTTAGTTGCTTATACAGGTATAAATTGAGTGCAAGATGCTGCATTCTTACTGTTGATCATTTTGTATCAATTTTGCATTAGCTTTTTCATGATACAGGAGAGACAAGGAAATAATGAATTTGTGCTTCTGATGCTTTCTCTCACATTTGCAGCAGTGTTCACAAGCTTACTTTTATTTAAACAGCTTTCTAAGATAGCTTTATATGGTTTTCCTTCTGGTATTAGACCATTTACTTTTCCTTTGTCCAGTCTTTCCCTCTGAGACCAATAACTTTCTGTTTAAGAACATTTCATTTTTTTCCTTCTGCTTTTTATTTTCTCAACCTGTCTCTTAACTACCCATTGTACTTAGAGTAGATCTGCTTTGTATCACCTTCTTTCATGTTAGGCGTTTTTGGGAAAGGGTGTAGGAAAAGAATCCTACCCCTCTGCTGTGTTACTGGAGCCTTACTACCTCATCACAGCTTCTTTGCCCAGCGGAGTGTTCAGGGCACAGACATCATGCCGAATTCGCCTGATAACCATGCTGGTTCATCTCCTGCATATGTGCATAAAGAAGTGGCAGAAATTTTATTCCTTTATTCCTGTATTTTTATTCCTTAAAGTTTCTTCTTCAGTCCCTGGTCTTTTCTTTCAGTTCTGCCACTCTTGTGCCTCCTTCTCTTTGAGGTGTTCTTTTCCTTATTCTTTTCACTTTCTGTTCCTTCCCTTCCACAAGTCCTTCCTCCCAGCTCTTTTATCCCTTCACTCTGCTCACCACAACCTGCAAGAGGGAGTAGAGTTCAAAATAAAGATTGCATCCTAACTTATCTACACACAGAACTTTCCACAACGAATGAAGTAGTTGGAGGCAGCAAGCTGGTTATGGCTGGGATTATAATTAAATAAGGGATGGGCTAAGAAATAGCTACAGATCCCAGCTATCAGTGAAACAACTGGCTGCCACTAGCTGATTATGGAAAAAAGTGTAGTAAGCATTCCCAAGGAATAATGAGCGGGCTTATTCCTATTGCAGGTAGGCCGATATCTTCCCCTTTCACAGATTAGAGGACTGTAATCAGATTTTCCAGATACTGTTTATTAGGATCTCTGTGGAAATGTGGACATAACGTTGAAAGTACTCCAATACTCTAGCTAAGAACTCTGGCAGAATGGCAAGCATGTGACTTAGGGCTTGATTAGTCTCAGAAGATGTTAGGTGCTGTTTTGCAAGGCCAAAAAAACTTCAAACAAGCATAGCTCGGTAGAGCACAGCAGAATCTGAAAGGTAGACTTCTGAAAGTTTGCATCATTAATTCTAGCTCAGACAGTTCAAACATCTACATCTACAACCAGTTTCGCAAACAGTGTGCAAGTGTTTCAACAATGTGATTTCTTACCAAAAATTGTGCTGAAATGGAGCATGGTGGAAGCTTAATATATTAATGTCTTTGCAGGTCTGGAGCCAAGAATTGTAACCAGATGGGATATTCAAAAATATGCAAGAAAGGCCTATGATTTAGGAATTCGTTTCATTGGAGGTTGCTGTGGATTTGAGCCATATCACATCCGAGCAATAGCTGAGGAGCTGGCTCCTGAAAGAGGATTTTTGCCAGAAGCTTCTGATAAACATGGCAGCTGGGGTGATAACCTAAGCATGCATACCAAACCCTGGGTCAGAGCAAGGTAGGTATATCCAACCTGAAAAGCACACCAGCATACTCATTGCAAAGGCTTATATTGGTCCATGCAGTAGACTGGCTTAACTGATATGGAGGTCTAAATGTCACTGTAAACATTCTATGTGTTAATAATTTTGAAGAATTAAATCTGATCTGGGAGCAGAAAAAGAGGTGAAGGGGCAGTAGGAGAGGTCCAGAAATTCTCATCCCTCTTTAAAATAAAGATTTGGTCTGAATTAATGTGAAAGTAATTAATGAAAGTTAAGATCAAAACCTGACAAACTGTTGTAAAACAGCTCCTAATGACGTCCCTTTCAAGGATGAAAAGATGCTTTTTAAACATGTAGCATTTCATTGCATGCTTTCATTCATACTTACGTATCTAATTATAAAGTCTGTCTGTGGAAGTTAGATGACCCTTTGCAATTGTCATTTAAGCCACATTTCCTTTAGTGTTGTGAGGTGCATGAAAAAAACCTCTGAATTTCCTTTTCTTTCTTTAGGGCAAGAAAAGAATACTGGGAGAATCTGAAGCCTGCTTCAGGCAGGCCATATTGTCCTTCAATGTCAAAGCCAGATGGCTGGGGAGTGACCAAAGGAGCCAGGGAGCTGATGCAACAGAAAGAAGCAACAACCGAACAACAACTGAAGGAACTCTTCCAGAAACAGAAGTTCTAATTCACTGCAGTTGTGTAAATGTTAGAATGATTTATCTATAGGCCATCTCGTGCTTCACGAGCAAATCTATGAAGATGAGTACCCTGTTGATTTATCAGTTAACATAAAATGAAAGAGGCAAAATGCAGAGCGAATGTGATTACAGATTAAATATCAATATCAAACTGATACTTAAATTTTTCTCTGGACAAATAGTTTAGACAATACACATTCAGAATCGGGTTTGGATTCTCATAATAACTGAGCTTCTGTCAGCTAGGTGCCATTAATTGGGTGGACACAGAAATACATGGAAAGTAATAATTGGCTCAAATTACCTGTGAAAAGAAAAAAAGACATCTATAAATACAGTATCAATTGACTTCCACTCCTGAGTCTGTTTTCAGTTTGGGATTATGTAGGAGCTTCCTTAGATCTCAAGAGTTTTTGAGGACTTGTTCAGGGACATAGAAGCTGCCAATGCTTCAGACAGAGTTACCTATAGTCACTTCCTTGACTTCAAGAGAAAAAAGTAAACTGGAAAATACATCTTTTAATTGGAATCAAAAGATAAGGAGAATGAGATCTTGCAGAAATTTCTTACATGGAGGAAAAAGGTTCAGAGAACTTTTAGGAAAGAAAAATGACAGGTAAATAATTCACTGTTTTTGTCTCAAGGTACCATGTACACAAGATTTACTTCTCTGGAGACTAAAAGGCTTGAAAGATTATTCTGAAATTTGAAAAAAAAAATAAATCAAAAGTAATATGATGGAATAGTACTGGATTATCTTCACACCTTAAATCATAAGAGCTTAAATAGAATAACATACCTCCAGTAAACAACTAATTTTCAAATGATCCAGCTGATTTCTCGATATCTCATTGGAAACACTTGGTTATCTCAAAATATCACTTAAAAACTGAAGCTTCCTAAAATATAACTCCTGTTTATAAGGGTAGTAGAACATTCCATGATTTTTTTTTAAGGTGACTGATTCACGCTAGAATCTTAGCTATAAGAAGACATGAAAAACCCTGTTAGGAAATAGATCAATCCACCTAAGCTGGATTGATCTCCACAAGCTCACCATGAGTGAGCAGTGTGCTACTGCAGCAAAGAAAGCCAACAGGATGCTGGGTTGTATCAACAAGGGCATCACCAGGAGATAAGTCATTATCCCACCCTACTCAGCGCTTGTCAGGCCACACCTGGAATACTGTGTTCAGTTTTGGTCCCTGCTATGCAAAAAAGATGCGGACAGGCTGGAGAGGGTTCCGAGAAGGGCCACAAAGATGGTCAAAGGACTGGTAGGCTGCCATATGAGGAAAGGCTGAGAGAACTGGCTTTGTTCAGCCTTGAGAAAAGAAGGCTTAGGGGAGACCTTATCACCATGTTCCAGTTTTTAAAGGGTGGCTACAAAGACAATGGAGGCTCCCTTTTTACAGGGAGTCCCATGGAAAAGATGAGGGGTAATGGGTACGAGTTACTCCTGGGGAGATTCTGATTGGACCTGAGAGAAAAATTTTCCACAATGAGAACAATCAGCCATTGGAATAATCTCCCCAGGGAAGTGGTGGATTCCCCAACATTGGACTCCGTTAAGATTCAGCTGGACAGGGTGCTGGGCCGTCTTGTCTGGACAGTGCTTTTGCCAAGAAAGGTCGGACCAGATGATCCTTGAGGTCCCTTCCATCCTGGTATTCTATGAAGTTAAGAAAACCCATGGACATTTGTACACTGAATTTGTTGAGAAGGCTTTTCTTAGGAAGGGTATCACTACACTTGGAACCCATAAAGGACACATTTCCATAGTTCATTTTTGTGAAATAACCACACAGCTTAGATTTCTCTCTAGAATCTCATTCCCACCCACTCTGCATTAAAGCCACTACCTTTATGAAGATATCATTCTCAAAGTTAGTGTCGAAAGCTTTTGTTGGACTACTTTTTATGTGTAAGATTATTTCATTATTTCTATCCATGCTGATATTCTGCAGTTCAGGAAACATTTAAATATGCAACACTTTAATGGGAAACTTCAGGTATCCTTTTCTGACTGTTATTGGCAGAAAGTTTTTAGAAAAAGCCATCTGCCTTCACCAAGCTTATAACAGATTGAAATAGTTACTAGCTGGAAATTTTGCCTGAAAGCCAAGAGTAGACAAATCAAGAAAGTAGAGATTTTAAAATGTAGATTATTAAGCATCCATATAAGTGTATACACACTACATTAAACTGCTTGGCTTCCTAAACCCTTCTGGACTTTGCCCCTGCAGAAAGTGGAATAATGCAAAATCTGTAAATCATAAATGTACGCAGTATTAAAGACACACGCAAGATAAAATGGCTTAAAATACAAGCTACAATTCATAAACAAGTGTTTTGAACAAAGATTACCAGTTTAGGGACTTCCTGTGGCAAAGGATGCAGCTTGACCGCCATACTCTGTATAAGCATCTGGACTGATTTTTTTGAAGCTGTCCAAACATGCCAATATCTGTATTGAAGTGAATGAGTTCACAACACAGAATATTGAAGAACCATGGTATTTAAGATGCTCATATATGATTTAAGCATTTATTTTTAGATAGTTTAAAAAGAATGAATTTTAACAGACACTAACAATGACAAGAAATATCTGAAAGACTCTTTGAAGCCATTCAAAATGAGAGCTGACCCAAGGGGGAAGCTATACAATCCCTGTTTGATTCATATCACAGACTGGGCTTAGAAAGGAATTGACAGTGGGATGAAAACAAGTTGACAGGGTGCTTTACTGATCACTACAGAAACTTAAACAATCAAAAAAACCCCCAGCACACACCCTGCTCAACGCCCCCCGCCCCCCCCCCCCCCCCCCCCCCAACCTCCCCACCCCCAAGCAGCAAAGCCAACAAAACTTTATTTCCCATTTCTTTCTGTGTAACATCTTAGCCAGGGGTAAGGGAACTGTTGGATTTGTTAAAGCTTCCTAATGGTTTATTACATTACTTGTTAAGGAAACAAGACAGGCTGAAAGCACAATCCTAGGAAATTTGTTTCCTTAGAAAGCCTGCCTAAAAATTTAGATAGGAAGTATAAGGGGCTTTAGAAAGTCAACTCCTGTATTTAGTACCCTAAGGCAGGATCAGCTATTCATAAGGGAAGACATTTTTTTAATCTGTTTGGAAACACATCTAATGATGGAGATTCCGTGCCAGCCCCAGTCCGTCTGGTTACTTCACTCTTCACAATTTTTTCCTAATTTGAATATTCCTTGGTGGAATTTAAATCATTTCTTTCTTTCCAGCTCATTACAGACTTGAAGAATATATTCCCTTTGTCTTTGCTGAAGTCCTTTATACATTTGAAGATTTACATACATTCCACATTTCTCTCTCAATTGAATATACCTTGTTCATTCATTCTTTCCCTGTGGTCTCTGAGTCTGTGATTCCTCATAAAGCCAGAGATCACCTCATCAGATCTTTTTCCTAGAGCTTCCTGCTCTATGTTGTTTTGGTTTTTTTACCTGGAAGCAGAAGATAAGTGACCTCAACCTTGGAAGTTCAGATCCAGAAGAGAAAATCCAAAGTCTTTGCTATCTAAAGAATAAGCCTTTACTCACGAGGCTGAATGTCAGTACAGGAGGGATCTGAACAAACCATAAACTTCAGAAACTACAACTCTCTGTGCTGCACATGAGAAGATGGCTACATTTTTAGTCAGCTCTGAAGATTTCCAGAACCCCATGCAAAAAGAGGTCTAAAAACATGCTGTTTCATGATCAGGTGTTGTCCTGTTTTATCTGTAAACTGCAGGAAAGTAAGGAGGATTGTTTTGTAAAGAAGGAAATTTTGGAGTAAGGGACAAAATCACAGAAAAGCCATTTTTTCCCCCTGCTCTTTTGAAAAGAGTTTTCTGCGAATCCTATCAAATCTGAAATCTCCATGTACCACAAATTTCTCCCTAACGCAGTTTGTAACTTACGCCTTCTTTTTCAACTCTATACACAAATGCAGTGGCAGGTTCAGTGCCATTTTTTTAACCTAAGCATTAAAAGAAGGGGGTTCATATGTCTGTCTTGTTCTACTCCATTGACGTGATAAATATTGAACATCATAGACTAATCTCATTTCATCCTGCAATGAGTTAAATTATTTTAAGTATAGATGCCATTGAAATAGGATGGGCAGAATATTATCATAAAATGTATTATTTCAGCATCTTGCTTTATTACAAAAATTCTTCATTACCTTTTCTTTATGTTCCACTTTATTGAGAGTGGAACTCTCACTCTTCACTTACTTATCTGGTGTAAGTTTTATATGAGATATCAACCTCCACAACATAGAATTTAATGGAATTATGATACTAAATTTGGTCAACTATGTATACCTCTGTATAGACACAACTCCTGAAATAGACAGTAATCGATTACATCCCATCTTTAGGAATCTGTACATGGACTTCCCATATATTTTGGTCAACTTCACCTTGGAGCTTCTGTGTCCAGAAAAGTTGTAAATCTGAAAACAAAAGCAAATCTGAGTAACAGGTCTTGATGCATTCAGAGTGGAGAGTAGTTGCTAAGAAATGAATTTCAAAGCAGATTGAAGAAACATATGTCTGGAATAGGGAGAAGCAGCATGATTCTGTATCATGACTAACAAAGCAACAGCAAATATGCATTGATCAAAAATGCTTTACAAGCATTACCAGTTATCAATGGGTGGTTCAAGGGTGTTTTGTAACATTCATTTGCAAATGTTTGCATGTCATTGTTTCAGTGCAACTGAAGAAAGAGATCAAGTGACAACTGAAACATGGGAGGGAAATGGTCAAAAGCAAATAAGCCCTGCATTGCAATTTACCTGTTTGCAAATCAAGAGTGCTAGAAAGAGACCAAACTTGTTCAGCCCAGTAGTCTAGTCTTTGCCTTTTGGCAGACAGGGTAGCAAGCTTTACAGTAGGTGTTACGCAAAATCTGTTGATCAATTTTTATTTCTAGTCAAACAAAAATAAAAACTAGGGCAATTACACCCAAGAAAAAAAACAAGAATAAAGAGACTGTACTATTCTTTGGGTAAAACAGCATTGTTCTTCTGCCACATTTGAAAGGGAAGTCTTTTGCTGTAAAAGAAAAGGCTTTTATGCAGGTAAGTTTGCATTTTTCCAGTAGTATCACAGTACTACAGTTTCATGGAAAATCAAAGATGTGTCCTATTAAGGCAAAAGCTTTATAAAGATCTAGTGTTTTACTATATAATTTCTGCTCAGACTTCTTCTGTACGATGAAATCTCATCAAATTGTACTTCAAATACGCAGGCTGGTAGCAACCTGTGCAAATACTGCCTCCTGGCGACTCTTTGTATGGCTATGGGACGGGGGAAGGTGGAACCCCAAATGGCTTCTCAGCTTTGTATACACAGACAGAAATCAGAAGAGCAATTAATTTCTATTTAATTTCAGAACAGACTTCGTTACACCTGTATTTGTTACTTAACAAGGAAGTGTTTTCTTTACAAGAATTTTCAAAGCTAATTAAGTCTTCAATTATGCAACGTTTCAGTCTTATTTTACTGCCAGAATAAAAGGGTTGGACTGAAGTTTTCTTTGAATATCGCCAGGTCAGCTCTTATTTTGAAAAAATCATATGGCATACAATGTAGACAAACAAATTTTAAATTACAAGGCACAGGACAGTGGAGAAAAAGTTGGAAGGTAGCTAACAAATGTAAAACTTGATATCTAAACACTACCTTCTCCTTGCCTCCCCTCTAACACTACTCCAAAGTCCCGACATTATTAGAATGCAAACTTCCAAAGTTTATTTTTCAGTAGTTAAGAAATTCAACCAGATGTCCTTAAATCTGACTATTTGTGTGTTTGTCCTACACAGTGAGTAATACAGAGGCAAAGAGACACTGTGTGTAATACTAAATGTCATACAGTGCTGCATCTACCACACAACAGGGCAGAATTTAGCTGATTTGACAGGCATGCAGTGCTGCATCCACTGTAGCCACTGCTTTCTGCAGGGCTAGACCTTGCCAGGTTTCTGTCTGACATCCTTGGCAGGACTGCCCCATAACTAAACAGCAAATTAAGGCTATATTCTTTAAACCTTCTACTGCCTTTCCTGATGCTTTACTCATTCATATTCTTGTCTCAGACAAATCATTGTTATTCCACCCTACTTTCATACTGCTACACCTACGTCTAATGTGACTGGTTCTGCTGGTTCTGCTAGGCAGACAGGACTCTTAAAGATAATTAGTATGTGCACCATTGACCTGAAAGACAATTTGCTTTTGTTTTTTTTGGACCTGAAGTCATATGTGCTCCATTCTATTCACACTGATACAGCAGCACAAAGGGACAGACACTGGATTAGCTCTGTTTGCCTGGAAATGAAGCAATCCTTGGGTGGCATAAAGTTGATACACCTGACTCTTACCCACTAGCTTCTTCCCACATGTGACAATGCGGAACATTGCAAAAGTGTAGCAGAATGGCCAGGGCAGCTCACGCTCCGGTTGCCTTTGGCTAGAAAATTAAAACAGTTCATCAGTTTTGTTGTGTAAGCCTGTGGAAGGAAGGCTGCATAGGAGTATGAAAGTAAAGAATTACGATCTGTTCATGCTTCACATTTATGCTAGACAGAATTGTTATGAACTGCCCAAGATGTAACAATGTAGCAACCCAGACCTTTGATTTTCACTTGTGATTTTTACCAGAATATTTAGTTTAAAGTATGCTGAGGTGCTACTGAAAAGCTGTGTCAGGAAGTTGTCCTCAACTGAAGGCAGAAAGGAGATAGGAGTATATCCAAATGGTAAGTGCCAGCACTTTTCAAATTGTATGCAGAAAATTGTTTGTCCAAACAAGGATTTGGTCCTTGGTTCAAAGCTTCATGCATAAACCATGCCAAAATCCTCTGCAAACCTGATTAGTTATTCTCCTCTCACTAATATATGCAGAAAGTCATGGATCTAAATCAGTATTCCCTTGGGTTATTAATAGTTGGGAATATCACACAGGTGAGCATTCAACACTGACAGAACAAAGCGCTTCACTCCGGACCCCTGGGCCGGTGTGCTTCCCTGTGGTGTAGCCAAGTAGCCAGGATCAAGGCCAACACATGGTCACACAGAGTAGCTAACTATAGCAGAGGCACTAAAAGTAAGGATAAACTGCGTTCTCTATTAGGTATGTCTTCACTGTTCATGGCTCAGTTTAAAAGTCTGGCTGGAACAGGATCTGTAATAGGGTGTCTGGTTAACAAACAGTTATTTATCTGAAGCATAAAGAGATTTCTGAGTAACATAGCCTATTCCATTATGGAATTAAGGAATTTACGGAATTTTTTTTCAGAGTTGGAAGGGACCTCTAGAGATCACCTAGTCCAACTCCCCTGCTAAAGCAGGATTGCTTAGAGCACATTACTCAGGACTGCATCCATGCGCGTCTTGAAAGTCTCCAGAGAGACTTATGGATGTCCAGTTTGGCCAAGTGGTCTCTAACCTGACCTTCCTCTACTGGGGAAAACTCTTCCTCTCTCCAGACCTTCCCCCTTGCCCCCACGGCCTGGTATTCATGAGGGACAGCTTTAGCAGTGAAGACTGAAGCAAAGAAGGCATTCAGTAGCTCTGCCTTCTCTGTGTCTTCCACCACTAGGGCACCCATCTCATTCGTTAGTGGGCCTACATTTTCCCTAGTCTTCCTTTTTCTATTGATATACTGAAAGAACCTCTTCTTGTTATCTTTAACTGTGGTGGCCAAGATGAGTTCTGCTTGAGCTTTGGCCCTTCTAATTTTCACCCTGCATAGCTTCACTACATCTTGATATTTTTCATAAGTAGCCAACCCCCTTTTCCAAAGATCATAAGCTTTCCTTTTTTTTCCTGAGGCCAGCTAGTTGTTGCTAGTAAATCAAAGCTCTTCTCATTCTTTTGTCCTAATATCCTGGCCTCATTTCTAAAAGTAGTGCCTAAATGCATGCTGTGCATGTGATAGACTTACTTACGAATCCAATCCTACGGGCACCCTACAGCTATAAAAGGTGCTTTGCAGACACATCTGGTAGGACATTCTTCAGTTTTTTTCTACTCATAAAGAACATATACATCAAGCTTCCATAAACCAGCAAAAATCACATTCATTTACAGGAGCACACGGTAACATTTTTGTTATAATTTTCAGTGACATGACACATGGAATTCACTGAAATAATAAAATGTGTAATACTCACAGCTCAAGATTTCCTTATACATGAAAGAGTAATATTTTCCAACTGAAAACCTGCTGCCCATCAGTGGTTTCTAAAGGAAATAAAAGAATAGTGCCATCAATCACCAGAACAATAAGGACCTGCTTAGAATCTGGTTTGGCTTTTCATTAATAATGAAATTGTTAATTATTATGGTTACTTATTTGGTTAATAATTGGGTTAATAATATTTGGTTAATAGTTTGCAAACAGCGAAATGATGGTGATGCCAAGTTGATCTACTTATTTCCTGAGCCTACTACATGTACCTCCTTCTGTCCAAACAGTGTAGGGTCACAACGAACTTTGAATTAGATGGTAGGTATAGGTCACAGTGGATCCTGGAAATGGCAAGGAGGGAGATGCTATAGAAAAGAAATTCTGAAATTCTTGAGAAAACTGGCCCTGATTGTTAGAAGCATTCAGTGTTTGCAACTACGGATGGAGCCAATGTGACCTGCAAGCAGTTTGCATGACCAAAACAAAATTCTTCACTGAGTAAAGAAAATAAGACTGGGATTCCTCATCTGAAATAACATCTAGTCTCTGCAACCACTAATAGCATGAATAAACAAGGACATAGCAGAAGGTTATGGTAATGAAAGTGCAATTCATCTGAAGAAGCTTATATAATTGGATTACATTTATATAACCACCCTTCTTGCAATATCTCAGAGCTTCACAGTCTTTTAAAGTGTTTAATTTTACAGGAACCCAGTGAGGTAAATACCTACTGACCATCTATTTTACAGCTGGGAAGCCAAAGCAAAAGAATGAACAGAGACTACATTCAGAGCAATTCAAGTTAACTTCACTATCATGAATCCCTCCTCCACTGGTGCCACAGGGAAGCTGTGTCTTCCAGTCTTGCATAAAGAGTGCTCTGAATTGCTGAGTGGCACGCTCTTAAACCTAAATGCCACACTTTTCGTTGTGAAGACAAAAGTTTGTACTGATAGCAAGTGGTCTGAATATGGCCCTAAAGAGTTTGTCCATGCTCATGCTGAGTTTGAAGTAGAACAGAAAGTTGATGTTGGATGCTTCCCAAGTCCCACAGGTCAGGCATAAAAAATCTGGGGAAGGCAGGATTTCTGAAAGTAATCCTTTGATGTAATGTCAGCCAGAGGAAAGCATAGTTCCCTCACCTAGCTTCATAAGGTCCTGTAGGAGCTTCTGGCAGATGTTCACAAACCCCCTTTGCCCTGGGATTCCTTTCTTCCCAACAGACAGCTAGCTCCCTCTGCTCTCTGTGACTTTTTTTTTCCATTTAAGAGACCAAGAGCCTCATTTCCAATTCAGCTGAAGATGATTATAATTGATGTGAATTATGCAAAGCCTTTTGTCGCATTTTCCATTCTGGCTCGTTCAAAGCCCTGGATCTGAAACCCCACTCTTTACTGCTGTTCCAGGTCTGAATCTGTAGAGCAATCCCATTTCTAGTTTCAGAAATCTTTGTCTGGTTGATTAGTTTAGCAATTATGATTTGTAGGAACAGAAGTCACTACATTTAAATTTGAGTTAGTGGATGAATACCATCAGATAAAACTGTCCTTTAGTAAGTCCTTTGCAATCCATAAATAACTCTGCTGAGACCATAACAAAGGCCCTTTGTGTTATTGCACAGTGGAGCCAAAAATGTTCTCTAAGCAAAGTTTGTTTTCAATATAATTACATACAGCTCATACATAAAACAGCTTGTTGTCCTGTAGCCAAAAATGTAGTCCTTTAGATTCCACGAACATCTTCATCTATCTATATTAACAATAGAAACAAATGTATGGTAAGGCCATTTATATTTCACTGGTTCCTTTCTTTTATTCTGTTTGATACATTACTTCTTGTCTAAAGACACAGTCCTGCAAGAATCTTACTGCTGGCACAAATGTCTGCCTGTACAAATGGTCTTGCAGTGTTGGGAGTTCAGTCAGTGAGTTCAGGACTGTTTTGATATCTTTTGGGATAGTGCCTGTTACTGACCCTGACTGGAGGCTTAAAAATCTGCAGAAAATGTAGCAAATATATTTTCAAATGCTGCAGAAAAGACTGGAAATAAAGACTTAGATTATTTTATTTTATTTTTTTATATTGGGTGTGCCAAGAACAGGAGGATGTATTCAAACTTTCCAGTGAAAGCTTAGATGCCTAAGATTTTATTTTAGGAAACTGAATATATCCTCAGCCATCTCTATCAGCTGAAGCATCCTGTCAGGATGATCTGTTTGGAGACTTCTCAACAATTAAATAATCATTCTGCACTTGAAATGATGGAAACAATTTGGGATCCCCCAATGTTGGTGGGAGAACGAAATAATCCTCCCTACAAGAAAGTACCATAATTCAGCTAGGAAATTTTGTTCCATAGTCATTTGTCTTCAGATCCCTGTATCCCTCTATTCCACAGTATAGTGACTATAGAGACAGATACTGATAATATCCCAATCCTCTATTGTGTTCTCTTTTATTTCAGCATTTAATATCTTTCTTTTTGAGAGCACTAGTGGGAAAGCAAACGTTGATAATCTACAGTGCTATCTCATTCCTCAGTAGTGTATGTTTCTCTGCCACTACAACATTTAGGTTTGCACGGTTCCAGGAAGAATCACCTTTTACAGTAATAATTTTCCCTGTCTAGAAATCTGTAGTCTGTAAAGTGATCCTTCTCATCCTCATCCTTACTCCTAGTGAAAAGATAGAATGGATGCGATGGCTATGCCACAGTGAGAGGTGGAAAAGACTGAAGGACAGCTGGTAGCTGTAATACTTCAGAAATATATAAATGCTGCCCATCTCTGTTGGGGACAGGTCAAATCCCTGGAGGCCTCAGATCAAAATAGCCAAGATTTGTGCAGAACACAGTCTACTTTGCTGAGAAAACATGAATCAGATTGGAAATTTTCTCTTACTGTTGGGAAAAGTCCCTTTTCATCTCAGTTTCTGATTATTTTTTTTCCAAGAAGCAAAAGACAGTTCTGACCCTGACACAACCTACGCAACTGGAGCAGTATGTAGCTATTATTCCCAACAACAGGCTGGGAACCACATCATCAGAGATCCATAGCCCTCTGATTCCTCCTTTTCACTTCCTTGAACTACTCTTAGAAAGAAAAAGTACTCTTGCAAGTATGCCACTTTACTGCTACATAGTCTGGCACCTAACCAGGGTAGAGCTAACACCTACCTGACCCACCTAACACCACCTGGCCCACCTCTGTCAGGAGAAAAGCATCTTGTACTAGAAAGCAGTGACTATCCAAGAGCTCTGCAGTAGGTTATAGTAGTAGTTTTGTCCCCTCCACTACTACCATCTGCATCTGCTTATGCTCCATGCTCTACTCACTCTACTGGTAGCAACGACTGGGAACAAGGAATGCATCAAAAACCCTTTCGCATTTCCCACACACACAAGTAGGCCAGACCAGTCCTGTCCTAAATCACAATCTGTATAAACACAGCCTGGGAATCATAGAATCATTTAGGTTGGAAAAGACCTTTAAGACGATTGAGTTCAACTGTAAACCTAGCGCTGCCAAGTCCACCACTAAACCATGACCCTAAGTGCCACGTCTACACGTCTTTTAAATACCTCCAGGGACAGTGACTCAACCACTTCCCTGGGCAGCCTGTTCCAATGCTTCACAGCCCTTTTGGTGAAGACATTTTTCCTAATATCCAATATAAACCTTGTATTGTCATGTTGTCATATTAACAATGACAACATAAAATTGTGACATAGGGCATGAAACAAATCCCTCACTGGCTCAGAGGCTGCTGTCTTTGATAGGAATAAGCAAAGCTCTGGAACACCTTTTTCAGTGGCATTCAAAGACAAAACCTGGAAAGAAATAAGGTAAAAGAAATATTACAACGGCACATCCAATCTAAAAATCTAAACATTTCCTGTTCGTTACTTTGCAGAAAGCTAAAATGTGCATTCTATAAAAATAAGTGAATAAGTACATAACATAGAAGGTCCCTAACCATGATAGATAATATCATTGCATGGAAAGTATAACTTTGCCTGTTTCATGGTAAGGAACATCACAAGGGAACAGATGATTTTACTGGTGTAAATTAAATAGAGCTCTTCATCAAAAAGAAGTAAGACTTGCTCCAAGGATCAATATGCATTTTATATTTATTGATAAACCTCTGAAAATAGAATCATTTCAATGACTGCTTGTCTAAGCAGTTTCAAGCAAGCTGATAAGTTGCACTGACAAAAAATACTTCTTCATCTGAGAGCCAGAGGAATAGGTAAACTCAGCCATGACAGTAGTCTGTGCTAGGGAAGGAAAACTCTATATATAATTCAGAAGTGTCACAAAAAAAGGATGGCAGATATGGGATTGAGCAGAGAAGAACCTAAAAAGACATCCCTTTTAAATTTAAAATTGCAGCAGAAAACAAAATTAAAAAATTAACATAGGCATTTGGGACTCTAGAAACTTTAAACAATGTGAAGAGTCTGGACTACCTGTAGCAAACTTCAAGGTAAGGCTGCACTTCAGTTTCAACACACCATAAGCATCTGGAAACTAGTAACACACTGGCAGCCTGTGCCCTAAATTCTATCTTTAGGCAATATCTGCCTGCACTTCAATAAAAACTTCAGGCTTAAATAATGAAAGTAATGATCAAATTCACTAGACACTCAATGGGAAAAGAAACACTAGAAAAGTTGACCTGAAATTTTTACTAAAAATTGTCATTATAATATGTGGCATTTATACAACTCAGTTGCTCACTGAAGAGCAATTCCAGGAGAACTACACCCCTGTCTTTTACTCAGTTTCCTACTATAGAGACACCAAGAATATTCTGTAGTCCTCCATCAGCTAAGTTCCCAGTGAGTGAGTCTTTGATCTGTGGGCAATGGCAGCACTTCACTGAAGTTGCTGGCGTGATAACGATCTTCCACTCAGCCTATTTCAGGAAACAATTTCAAGGGACCCCTTTGCTCAGCGATGGCTAAAATCGCAGCAAATCAGTCACACAAGGACTAAGGCACGCTGAGGGGGGGCAACAGCCAGGCTGTGGGGTCCCATGGCTTCTCCTCGAGTGTGGGAAACAGCACAGACGGATGGGATTGTTTTGAATGCAGAACAATGTGGGGGGGGCATTTCTATGTATGCATGTTTTTAACAAACAGAGCAGTGAAGCTCCGCAGATGCAGACAAACAAGTCGGCAAAAAAGGCAGGAGACAACCAGTGAAACAGCAGCAGGAACATGACCGTCAGCAAAACTAAAGCAGCTTTCGGGCTGTCTGTGCTGAAAAAGGCTTAGAACTGAGTACAGAGAAACTTGTTCCTGTTACTTGGGTTCAAAAATACTCAAAGAAATGTGCTTAGTCTCTCTAAAAGCCCTGGATTGAATTATAAAATACCTAGCTGCATCTTCATTTTCTTCTTTTACTGGAAATACCCTGCAATTCCTTCCAAGCTGATGAATTATTCATGCCAAAATTGAGAAACAATATTAAGGTAGAAAATTTGGGAAGCTGTACAGGAACTGGAACTAAAATCTAAAACCAGAAGATTATCTGGAATGTATCTGCAACTAGTTTAATTTCTGGGGTTTGGGTGTATGCTTTTGAAATTGAAATGAGCAATGTCTTCCACTATTTGATTTATGAAAGTTGCACAAAGCTATGTCTGTACTTTATGTCTATATAAAACTGTTGACCAAAAAAAAAAAAGCTAGGTTGGAATTCAATTTTGATGCAAACGGAGCTCCTTAGTGCCTTCGCTGGTGGCCAAAGTGCTACCTCCAGACTGCAGGCTGCCGTCTGTCTTAATCTCTCCTGCTCCTGCTCCTTCCTTGTCTCACCTGTCTAGCAGGAAGCAAACTGAATGCACATGCCAACAGTGTCAGTGAGAACAGCAGAAGTTATCACCCAAATCACTATATTGGAAAAGAAAGTATAGCACACATATACTACAAATTAGTTTACACAATTTGCTTGATTTCCTTTAACACCCCCCCAAAAGTTAAAAAGAATAAACAATGCAGTGATTTAAGCAGACTCATATATTACATTGTATTTCAGGGTACCTGTGCTGCTCCAGACACTGCTTTGGTTGAGGTACAAACCTATGTACTTGCTGAACACTGGAATATACTCAGAATAGTATTTTCCTCCTTGTTGTTACTGCAAGAGATTACAAGAGGTTGTAAATGATGTCCTATTTATAGAGATGGCTACGCACTGGAATTAAAAGGCCATAAAATGCCTCACAGGAACTGGGAGTTGTAGCTAGAAATCAGAAATAACCTCTGCAATTGGCAGTGCCAATTACAAAATGAAGGAAAATGGAAGTAAAAAGTGTGTAGAGAAGAGCTTTTCAAAGATGAAGGCACAAAGACTATTGATTTATTTTTAGTGATTTTTAAAGGAAGAATATAAGAAAACGAAATAACTTTACCCAAGTACTTTATATACTCGTGAGCAAGGGAGAAAACAAGCTGGAACTTTAAAAAATATTATAGGGTCAAAATTTCAATTCAGTTTTGTCATACACCAAAAAAAATTTAAGTTAAGTTATGTTTTCAAAGAAAAATGTACTAGAGAAAAACCCTTTTTTAATCCAAAAGTGTAGTTAGATTTTAATTGGGGCACCCAAAGAAGGCCAAGCAACAAGAATACAAGTGATGGAATTAGAGAGGAAAGAGACAAGCAACAGCCAAATTAGGAAGAAAACAAAAGCAGGGAAAGTAGAACAGGAGGAAAGAGTGAAACATACTGCTTATGTCTTGCTGCGGTGCTCTGAAAGCTTTTCTGTTTCACATCTCTTTCGCACTCACCGTACCTTCCCCAAAGATCTCAGTGTTTCACAACTGTAGAGATCCATCATCACGAAAATGCATTTGCATCACAGCATATCCTGCATCTTCTCAACCTTCCTTTTTCTTGACTTGTTTTGCACCTCCATCACTGACTACAGTCCATTAAAATTACTTAGGAGTACATTTCTGAGCCATCAGCCTGTCTCCAACAAACTCATCACTGCAGATTCCCACCCAGCAGTTTCCTGCCCCTCTACAGACGCACCTTTCACTTCCCTCTGGGCTGCAGCTCCTCTCGCGGACAGAGTTCATAGATGGTAAAATGTATTCATGTAGCTAAATTGGAAAAACTGCTTCTTTCAGGGCAGTGGAAGATGTAATTACAAAATAGTCCTTAGCCCTTATTCTGGCACCAATTAATTCATTCTGGGCCCCAAAATCCTTTTGTCTTGTAGACTGATGGCACAATAACTCCCGTTCTTCTTTGCCCTTTACAAGCCACAGTATTCCAGCAAAATAAATTTGAAACTGCTCAGTATTTCACAAGGAAAATAAATGCTCATATTATTTAAAAGGTTCCCAAAGTTTCACTTTCATAACTAAATAAAAATGTTTCCCTCTGACCTTTGAGAAGGAAAACAAACAAATAAGCAAAAAACAAAAAAAAATTTCTTTGTATTTATATCTAATGTCACTGAAACACTTTTTATTTCCAGTTAAAGTGAAGAAGAAATTTGAACAAAATTGAAAACAGTCTTTGGCTTTCTTCAAATCTTTTCAGACAAAATCAGCTGGTTTTACCTACAAGCCCAAAAGAGTGAAGGGGCTTGGCCTCCCACCAAGGCCCTGGCCTGAGGGGCAGAAATTCATGTCCCAAGTTGTCCAAAGTACAAAAGTCCAGCTTAGCTGGTATGAAGAAGATATGTAGTTAATATGAAATTGTGAGGTAAAGATGGGAACTACTAAGTAGACTGTAGGATGGGAAATATCATTAAATGTAGCCTAAGAGAACATTGGCTGTTGGCTAAAGAGAAACACAGGGCTTGGGCTCCTGTGTGGAAACCCAGACAGACCAACTGTTTTAAACACCAGGGAACAAAGAAAGGCAGAGAGGTCACTCAGTCCTAAAAGAGACACGGCAAAATAAACATGATATAAACTTTCATGAAATTTTTTGTGATGAGGGTGGTGACACTGGAACGGGTTGCCCAAAGAAGTTGTGGATGCCCCATCATTGGAAGTGTTCAAAGTCAGGCTGGATGGGGCTTTGAGCAACCTGACCTACTGAAAGGCACAGCAGGGAGGGGGAGGGGTTGGACTAGATGATCTTTAGAGGTCACCTCCAACCCAAACCATTCTATGATTGCCTTATAAAATTAGGTTTTCCTCCCAAGGTAAGGAAGAAGATGGTTAATGGGGGCTAGTCAATGTTTACCCTGTATCCATTACAGCTCAGATAAAAGTGTAATGGTTCTTTAAAGAAAACACAGGCAGTAAATCATGGTATTTGAAGAGTTATGTATGGCGCTCAAACTATAATAGTGGCTCAGATTATCTGATTTTCTGATATTCAAAGGCACGTGCCCCGAGAGAAGCTCAGACAGGGAAAAGACAGCCAGGAAACATCAGTGTTGAGCAGAGGTAGCAGTCTATAAAACAACATTACCTATAAAAGGCTAAAAAGATTAAAGCTAGAAAAGTGTGGAGGTACCCACCCAAGAACCATGAAAAGACTGTGTGGCAAACAAGTAGATCCACTGTGACCTCTCTGGGTCTCCTCCTCAGTCCAAGGAAACACTCTGACTGGAGCAGTGCCAGAGGGCTGTGTGCATGACGCCGCCTCTTCCTCCAGATTAAGCAAATGCGGCTGCTGGAAGATAACTTGCATTCCTGCCGTCACGTCTTTTCACTTGTGCCCCTTTTCTTCCCCAACATCTTCTTCTTTGTGTTCCTCTTCCTATGCCTTCATTTTATGTCTCAGCTGGCTAGATCACTCTTTTTGGCAGCACCGATGCCAAGCCTAAAACAGGGAGGCAGAGTAAAGCAATGCCTTTAAACAGCTCAATGCTCATAAAAGCCAAATCTTGGAGTCACCATGTGCTATGCTCAGTCTCCTCTAGCAACAATGCTGTAAATTAAAGTCAGGAGCAGAAACAGAAGGTGCATTTTCTAGCTTGGCTTTTTTTTTCCTTTCCCCTTTTGTGTATACTTGTCTTAATTTATCATTTAGGAGGCAGATTCAGGCTTTTACCACAACAGTAATAACAGCAGCTCTGGCTCATCATCTTAACTTCTTCTTCATCCAAAAAGAACAGTTATTACCATCTTTAATACCACCTAAAAGGCTGCCAAATACAACAGTTTCCCTTATTATAAGATACAAAACAAACCCAACAACCACTACTGCAGCTATGAAGAAAGGAAGTAAGAGATGTGGTTAAAATCTCCCTCGACCACTTTCCCTAATTTTTTCTTTTCTTTGTGGCTAATAAAGTTTTAAACTTGTGGTGGTGGTTTTTTTTTTAAGACGTGGGTGTTTGTTGAAGGACATTTGTGTGTCTCTGAATGGCCAGACTTTAACTGTTCAATATTGTACAGTGCGTCATATAAATAAATACCTTTGACCCTCCTGACTCATTTGTTCCAGTAAAACAGGCTTAAAGCTTCTAATTAATACAGGATGCCACTATTGTCTCTCCATCCCCCACAGATGACTCTATAAACACTGTGCCATTGTTTCTTCATTATGTTCTTCTTCCCAGTGCTCTTCCTCTCACTGCTTAGCTGCCATTCCTTACTGACAGGAGCCCCAACCATCTCCGCCCTCCTCAGGAAAGAGCTGTTCTTACCCTGATATCCTTTACTGAAATGAAAGACAGTCCTTTATGCTCAAACTCAGAGTCTTTACTTTTGGTTATATAAACCTGAGAAAATGCAGTTCTTCCAATGATGATGGAAGATAAGTGCCTTTTTATAATTCAGATCATTCATATCCTTGCCTTCAAGATTCTGGCCTACGACAACGGTATAGTCTGTTACCCCATTGCAGCTTACCCCTCTCTTCTGGCCTCTGCAGCCACTGCAGCATCTCCATTACTTCCCACAGCATCATTCTGCGCTGTCTTCTGTGTAGCCACTTTCCTTGGAAAGACTTTATATGCATGCCAGGCTCCTAGGCATCCACCCTCTCCCAATCTATTATGCCCTGCTAATATCACAGATTCAAGCCAATACAGAGCCAAAAGGCTTCACCAATATTGAAACTGCAGAAGGCAAATAAGTTAGAAACAAGGAAACATCTTCCCATCACAAAGAAAACTTGACAGTCTAATAGTTTTGTATAACAAAACTGAGGAATCTCTGTTGTTGGACACATCAGAAAAGAGACGGCATGGACATCTGGCAGGAATGGGTTACCTGCAATGGATTATGTTCTGGTAGAATGGATGTTCTGCCTGATCTGTTGAGGTCCTTCCCAGACATAGTTCCTGATTCTGTAATGAAAGCAGCAATATCTGACTGCACCTAAACCAGGTAAGCCTACCCCAAATTCTGTTCAAGCAGCCACTTAAAAGCTGCAGTCAAATTACACTGAAGCCAGGCTCTTGGTAACTGTTTAACAAAAGAAGTCTGTTGCCACCACTTATGGCCCCATTGCAGGTTGCCCTTTTTATACCAGCCTTTTCCCAGATCCCTTCTCCTGCCTCTTAGTGCCTGCTCTGACTGTAAACATGTCAAGAGAAATAGCTTATGTGAAATATTTGCCATACTACTTGGAATGGAAGATGTTCCTTTCAAGTCAGTGAGACAATTCAGGGTAGTAAAATTAAGCACATACTCGTCTGTAAAATATTAGTGTAATAACAATGCAGATTTGAGGGACTGTGGACACTCACATTCAGAAAGCTGTAATAAGGAATTACAAATCAATTACACTGAAGTTGTACTTTCGATGACTGAAATTGAAGCTTTTGCAGTTCTACAAATTAAAAATAGGGTCCCACAGTAAAAAATAATTTTCATTGTCATATAAAATACATTTGGTAGCACTCAGAATCCTCAGGAAAATTTCAAATGCAATTTGTGAAATTAAAATGAAAGGGTGCTACACAAAGGCACCCAATGGGGAGTCTTCTTGTTAATGAGGTCACCAGTGAAATCCCCATTCCCAGAAGGGAATGATCAGTATCTTACTGGAGCAAAGGTAAATAAGAGATGAGGCAATACAAATTTTTGATTCAAGACATTGAACTGCTGGCGTATCCAATAAAATCAGAATGCATTGAAGCTGACTTGAATTAGTTGCAACAGTTGAAGATCTTCAGTAGATCTGTTTCTGTCAGCAAACATATTCAAAACTTTGGCTAAAAATGATCAAAAGACAGAATAGATAAGGTCCATCAAGCCTTACAGAAAGCAGGAAGATGCTAAAAAGAATGCAGCTGTCAATTAGAGAAGAACTAGTGATATTTTAAATAAGCAGAAGCAGAGTGATTAATGCATAAATGAGTTTTCTGTGTTGGTAAACAAACAAGGAATTACCAAGCAAAAGAAACAGGGCTATCTTTCAGCATTCAACAAATAGAAAATGACTTAACCATTAAGAAAACAAACCTTATACTACAAAAAAGGATTCTGTAAACAGTGTAAAGGAAAAAGAATAAAATTTAACAGCCACTTATAGTCTCAATTAACAATATTTAAAGAAGAGCACATTTTTCCCCAACTATGTTTGTATAATAAAAGACATCTCTCCCTTATTTTAAACATTGTTAGTCTTATATTTTTTATAGCTATGATTATGACAGCCTGAATATCTCCAAAAGGAGTAAACATACAGAATATAGCTTTGATACAATTAAACAGAAAGGATTTGCCACAGTATGATGACAAGAAATTACCAACAGGAACTTGAATAATAACTAAGAATTCTTTAGATCTTGCATCAACATCAAAGGATGTTAAGATGTGTTTGTCATATGATGCAATTCTAGGAATAAAGACTGGCTGGAAAAGGTGTCAGCTGGTAATTAATGACAAGCACATGAGAAATCATTAATAAAAACTATCCCTATGGATGACTAGCTTCTCTGCAAAAGAAAACAAGACTAGAGCCTTGAAGCAAATACAATACTATAACAAAAATTGGTTTGTTTTATGTATGCTATATTATGCTCAAACCAAATAGTTGATTGTTAAAATATATGATAATAGCTTATAGTGTCATTAGGTTTCATTTCAGTAATGTCAGGTATGGAGCAAATGTATTGAACAGACGCTGAAAGTAACCTTGGTAATATGAGATGCGGAGCCTGAGCTAGCAACACTGAAGTGGCGGTCTTAGGGACTACTGCTGGGTATGCTATGCTAGCCTGATCTTCTGAGAAAACAAGGCTTACACAATCTCCACCCATCAGTCCATGTCCCTGCCACTCCCCACCTAATAATATTTGAATGTGCTGGCCAATTTTAGCACTGAATTGCAAATAATTCAGGTTGGATGAGTCTAACTCCTGAAGTATCCAAAGCTAAATTAATTTTAACAATGTTGAATCACAAAATGATTCAGATTGGATGAGACCTCAAGAAGTCATCTGGTGAACTGTCAATTGCTAAATGCATTTTTTACAAGTTTCAAACAAATCTGCCATTAACATACACATATACACACAGCTTATGCTTTGTATCAGCTGACTGACCAACTAAGACACACATACCTGTATTAACATAGCTTTAGATGAGTCATAGCACATACTGACGCTTACACAGATGGGGTGGCACCTTGGGGGGGTGCAGGGTGAGTCAGGACATTGAACTGAGGATATAGAACATAAATCTGTAAGAAAATAGTTTTGAATATTCTATTGCTCATAGAATAAATTGTTTGCCTAAGGCATAAATGTAAGAACTGAAAACAGTAAGACTCATTAAATGGGACAGGGAATCATAGCATAAAATCTGACACAAATAACCTTCTAATTTCAGTTTAAAAGGCCATATTTCATTTCTACCTACAATATAAAGTAATGATGTGGATATTTTTTCTATTCTGAAGGGCCCGCAATCAGAAGATGAATTTTTGTGCAAAGGGTTTGAGACACTGCCTGAGGGGAAAAATATCTAAAATAAAAGCTGTTCTTCTTTTTTACAAGCTTGATTTTCTTTCAGCCCAGCTATTCATCAGCAACCACATAACAGTAATAAAGAATCAGAGAAACAACCACTTTTTACAAATCCTGAACATCATTTAGATACAGAAGCGTGCACTATTTCTAACACTATGCCTTCTCCCCTGCCACATCCTTGAACTTTACTGCTTCACTGCAGAATGCCTACTTAGAGGCTTGCCAAAAAATAATACCCAGTGACGTTACAAAAAAACTCATCTGCCCTTCATCACTCTCATTTAAACTACAAATTATAACTCCGTATGATCTCTCTTGGACTTTGCCACTCTTCAAAATATGATCGTATGATCTCTCTTGGACTTTGCCACTTTTCAAAATCTGACCATCTGGACTTAAGGAGGGATTTTATCCATCCACTGGGAAGAATGGAGGCCCCTCAACAGAACATTTGGACTTCTTTTTACCAGGATTGTTTCCCTTCCTTGGTGCTGGCAGTGGGATCACATGGCGATTCAGCTGAAGATGTAACCAGATGAAGATACCATCTGTTTCTCCTGTACTGAGTAACTGGATCAGACTCAAGTATGTAGCAGCTTCGGGTGTAGCTATGTCTACAGACAGCAGCTGACGCTATCCGGTATTTCTCCAGAATGCTTTAATCAGCATGAAAATGTCTTTCGTAAGTGAAGCTAAATGTCAGGTCTTCTACTGATGTGTAGAGAAGAATACCTCAGATCTCCTAGATGCAGGGGTCTCTTGACATGCTTTGATATAAAGGCTCAGGTTGAAGGCTTGCCTGTGCCATCAGTAGCATTATGGTGACCCTTCATTCCATAAGCTGATTTTGTGCCGTTGTGTGGAGTGTTCCCATAGTGCTCTGGAGAATTTTGTTGCAAGACTTTCTCACTAGTGTGCATTTCTTTGGCCAGCAGGCTGTCCTCCATCTTGAACTGTCTCCAACCTCATTGGATCCCAAAATGTTGGAACATGTACCTGCCAAACTATTGCTGCTGTCAGTAGTTATTTCTGCTCAAAAGCTGGTAAGACTTAAATTTCACTCTAGCCTGCTGACTTGTGCTTTACTAAGAGCCAGAATTTCAAAATACCTAGGAAAATACTCCATGCTTAGTAAACATCATACAAGTCTAATATTTTTTATATTCCAAAGTGTGTTAATACTGGTGTTAGTCTGCCTTGTGCTTTAGCTTCTGCCCCAACTCTGCCTCTGTCTTAGTGTACTTTGTTGCTGTTGTGCCAACCAAAAATGAATTTTCTAAGGTGTTGCTCTTCAAAGGCTTTAGGTATGTCTACACTGCAGGCAGAGCTGTGACTGAATCCTGCAGAAATGTATTCAAGGCAGCTTTACATAAGCAGGTTGGGTATTTAGAAGAATATAGCTGAAATAGCAGGGACATTACATACAGGCTGGAGATACACTAGTTTTTGTGGTGAGGCTAGCAAGTGACTCAAAACACACTGGGCATCCTTGAGACAAGGGGTGAATAATAAAGAAAATAGTAAGTATACATGGGCTTCCCTGACCTGTATGAATGATAAACACTGAAATATTTTGGTGAAAAAAGAAACCATGCCAGTGTTCTTGTGATTTTATAAATCACAGATGCTTAATTTGATAATTGATCATGCTTAGTATCTTAAGCAATACAGAGAAAGCAATGAAGATTAACTGGACAGCAAAAGACAAATTTCCTGTCACTCCCTGAAGGTGTTGCCTTGATTGGAGAGCACATTCCTTGTCTGGTAGGACAGCTTTGAAAGTCACAACCAATGCAAAGAAATCCTGATGCCTTCTTGGCTGAGTGCAGATTTTTGTCACCTTAATAGATTAAATTTATCAGATTTAAATTAAGACCTCTTGAGTATTGCCTAGAAATGGCACAGTTACCCTTTAATCACATAATTGAGTAATTTAGGTCCATTACTCAATCTATTCTTAGCCTTTTAGAAAACGTATTTAGAAATTTTACCATCCAAATTGTGACCCAAGGACAGCATTGGCCATGCTTATAGTAGTCTGTTATGCTTACCTCAGCCAGCATATAATGCAGTGACATAAGCCCTGCAGAATCTTGCAGGGGTCAGATGGCCTGGAAACGTACTGGAAATATGAATGACTCATCCAGCGTTCAAAGTTTTCCTCCCTTGGACCAAAGGAACAACAGCTTTATATATTTATGGGAGATGCCAGGATCACACACTAAAAAGATAAGTGGTTGCCGTGGGATGATCTTGGCTGCCGGTTGCTCACCAAGCCACTCTATCCCTTCCCCTCCTCAGCTGGACAAGAGGAAAATATGACAAAAGGCTCATGGGTTGAGATAAGGACAAGCAATTACCATCATATGCAAATAGATTTAACTTGGGGAAATTAACTGAATTTATTGCTAATCAAATCAGAGTAGGAGAGTGAGAAATAAGAACCAGTCTAAAGGCATCTTCCACTGACCCCTCCCTTCTTCTCAGGCTCAACTTCAATCCCAATTTTCTCTACCTCTTTTCCCCTCAGCAGAGCAGGGGGGTAGGGAATGGGGGTTGAGGTCAGTTCATCACACATTGTCTTTGCCCCTCCTTCCTCTCACACTCTTCCCTTGCAGGGCGACAACCTGCTTCACCATGGTCTTCGCCACAGGCTGCAGGGCAATCTCTGCCTTGGCACCTGGAACACCTCCTCCCCTTCCTTCTTCACTGACTGGTATTTGCAGGGTTGTTTCTCCCACTTATTCTCACTCCTCTCTCTCACTGCAGTTGCTGTTGCGCAGCAGTTTTTTTCCCCCTGCTTAAATACATTATCACAGAGGTGCTACCACTGTTGCTGATGGGCTCAGCTTTGACAATTGGTGGGTCCTTCTTGGACCTGACTGGAACCGGCTCTATCAGACACGGGGGAAGCTTCTGGCATCTTCTCACATATGCCGCCCCTGCAGCCCCCCTGTTATCAAAACCCACATAAACCAATACAGTGGTCAAAAGCAAAGTGGTCTTCAACCCATTCTTTTCACCCAAAAGGCAGTCCAGATTTCTTCAGATAAATCTTCCATGCATTCAAATTATTTTAGTATAGGCCTGCTGTGATCTTGCAGACAGACCAGGACTGTCAGGCTATCGATCTCTCCATCACTACATCAGGGACAGAAAGGATGGAACCTCTAAGACTACTGAAAAACATCTAAACTGTTTTCTTGTTCCAGTGACTAACCAGAAGGCAGGCTGTATTCACTACCACAGGAACCATAATTTCCTTTTTTCAGATTCATGTAGGTATTTCATCTGTTATAACTCGATGCTTGTTCTGTGGTTTGTGGCTTCCCTGCCTAGTTACAAATGTTCTTGATTGAGTTGAATTGTGGATGTGGCTAAACTTATTGCTTCCTCTTTCCTTGAATAATAGCTTCCAGTGTTCCACTACAGTCTTGATATTGCTGCACAGCTCAGTACACTGGATTCAGAGCCAAGTAGGCATTTTCTTTATAGATCAACATTTTGAGGAATCTCAAAATATAATGACTGGAGTTTTTCACTCTTGTCGTCAAAGAAAATGTGAGTTTTGGGGAACTGTTTTATAAAATTATCTTTAATTATGAGATATTAAGCATGACAAAGAGGGTTTTTTTAATGTTAGAAATATTTCTTGCATTTTTGCACTTAAGACAAAAATGAAGTAGTTTTAAAAAGCTTTATATTTCTCAAAGCTATAAATTGTTCTTTCTGTCATCAGGATCATTTTCCCTATTCCCATGCACTTGGGTGGAGCACGTAGGAATATGGTTTCTGTAAACAAACAAGTTGATGAATTGCTTTGTCAACCACTAAAGAGAGCTGCAGGCACCATCACTCCCAACTCATCCAGCCTGGAAGACAGGACTGCTCCAATTCTCTCTCTTTTTGCAAACTGTTTTTTATCTACCAGTGAGACTACTGATGACTTTCATGCAATTTAGTAAAATTCTTATTAGTTAAACTTAGAATTTTCCCACTACAATGGCAAGTTTAAATTGGAAACTTAGGGTTTTGTATCATCTGAGCTTTCAAAGAGGGATTCTTGAGTATTACCAACATACTTTTTACTCCATTAAGTTCATTCTGCCTTTCACTTAAACAGACAAAATAACTTTGCTAGTGTACTTGTTTGGCTAAATGGGAGAAGATTATCTTTTATGAATGATTCCTTTCAAGGAAAGATTGATTTATACTTAAACTACTGGGTCCTCTCAGCAGTAAGCAAGAGATTACATTACATGTTCAGTTTATCACACATTCATAAAGCTTACCACACAGTAATACTCCACATGTTCTACAACTGCAAAAATATTTAGTTGCAGAAAATTCTTCAGTTTAGAGCCAGCATAAATATCCAAAGTATACAGTTTTCCTCCATAAAATAGATGGGCTATCACATGCACTGCAGCTATACTGGTTCTGCTGCACAATGCAATTCCTTGTCCTTGGAAACTACCCTAAATCTCTTACATCAAAACTGCTATGGGTAGGCATATCCAGAATTTCAAGTGCAGATACAACTATTACTAGAAAGTATGCTTTTGGGTGGATATTTCATTGCTACTAAGCTATCACAAAGTCAACAGTGCTTTCGAGCAGCCAGCTTCTTGTCTCACTTCACACATACTCTCAGAAACACTCTTAAAACTTGTGCCAGAAAGCAGACTCCCACTAACAACAAACAGACGCTGCTATTTGGCTTCCAGTGTTAAGCACAATACTTAATAGCAATTTCAGGACACCTAAAAATACTGACGATGCTACAGTACTTTGAGGTATGCTATTTAATATCCTCCCCCCTTCATCTCGACTACTGTAAGGAGTAGGTTAACTGAGAATACAATAGCCTTTGGAAAGAAATAATCTTGCAACAGCATTTGTTGGGAATCAGCCAAACTTTAAATCAGGCTTCCCAGATGAGACCTGGTTTTCTCAAAAATGCTTTGTACTAAAGCTACTTTATCCAAGGCATTCAAAGATTCGGATCCAGAAGGGTATAATTACAGTTCAGCCTGCAGCACATTGTAAGCGTTACACACTAAATGCTGGAATGTTTGTTCAAACACCTAGAGGAGTATTTCTGTTCTTGTTCACAATATCAGCACGCAAAAGAAAATTTAGGCAGCACTGGGTGAGATCACTTCGCAGTGGTGCAGGTTATTCAATCCACAGAGGACCCAACCTTTTACATCCGGCAATTGCTAATCCACCCCACGCATGTACAAGCAAGGGCATACATGCAGTTCCATAGGGTTTCAACCCATCACCAGCCCAATTCTGCATTTATTATGTACACATCTGCCTAGGCAGGCTACCTTTTGTGCTGAATTTGGATTCTGTAGTTTCCTTGTTCTCCCAGCACTGACCTGAGCCGAGACCATGTCTGAGAACCAACAGATATAAGCTCAGGGAAATGATACTGCAAATTAGACAAAGCACAGAGTAACTCCTGGAAGTCTGCAAACCTACTCTTTGCTGGCTTATTAATTCAAGATCTTATTAAATATCACTGCTTGGAGACTGCCCAGGGATAGCAATGACTCAAAGTACTCCCTGCTTTAAAAGTTCTGGCGCTTGACCCAGTTCTTACAAAAAAAAATATAGGACATCAATTTAATTCCTAACGTTATATTTCAGCTCACTAGCGACAGGATGCTTGTGGCTCTCAAAAAGCTTGGGCTCTATAAAATGTAATAATCCAGCTTGTCAGCTGAGTAACTGCTACTTCGAACAGCCCTGTTGGTAAGGTTAACTAGGCCTCTCACGTGTGCAGTTTCCATGATAGCGATGGCATCCTCAGGTGCTGAGGGGCCATGTCCTTGGCACCAGTTCCCTTCTCTCCAGACAGCTCGTTTTCTTTTTCAGAGACACTCCCCAGTAGTTCTTTCAGTTACCGCAAACTTGGCACCTTTTTAAAGTGTGGGAATCAACCCCAGGTCAGGCTGATTGGGCACTACCTAACCCACTTCTGGTTAGTGATGAAGAGTACATCCCACCACAAGCCCTGCTCAGAAGGCAATCTAGGCATTTAAGAATGTAATTTTAATTTTTTGCTTGTTTATTGGGTAGAAACCAGTGATGTATTTCATTTAAGCACCCTTAAGGACAATTCACCAACATCTGAAAAGCCTGCCTTTTATACTGACAAGTTATGCATGTCCCCCAGTACAGAAGTTCCTATGAAGGATACTTAGTGCTCCTTGATAACGTGATTTTGAAAAATTGCTATTTCCTGCCAGCTTTTTCTGTAATGGCACATTTTTGGCAAAATATAATAGCTCTTGAGAGCTGATGGCACAGCTTTTCTGCTACATGAAAAGAGGCCTATCAGAAACTTGACTGTAGCCAAGTGATTTTCAGACTAGTTCTCAGCCAGGTCCCATTTACCCAGTTTCTGCTTTAAATCATACTGGCTTGCCCCTCTGCTACCTGACAACAGCCAGGCCAATACTTCTTCAAAGACCTTGGCCTCTATAGTAACATACCTGAAATACACTCTGATCCTTCAGCTGATGAGAAATTTTGAATCCACGTTTAATTTTCTTAAGCCTGGAGATACAGATATACTGTTGCATCTTCATTGTTTTAATTTTTTTTTTCATGCATTACTAAAGGTAAAATTGGACTGCTGGTTACACTCATCTATGGAAAATTTGTTTCTAAATACTTAACAGAAAGAGACTGTATTTCCTCCACCAATGTACTCATTTCTTGCTTGCTTGGCCACTTCACATGGGGTATAATCACATCTTCCAGATCATTTCACAGGTGCTTTGATCTGGTGCCTAAATTTACGGTAACAGAAAAGAATGCTGCTGAGATGAACAGCACACATCACTCTTAGCTTTAGAATGCAGATATGGTCCTTCCTCTGCCTGCTGAGCCATGACTTCCTCTTAACAGCTGCCCCTTCGGGTATTCAAGACATAACCTTGATTCTCCTGCATGCACGAGGTGCCTTTGTTAATGATCAGAGAATGTTTGGCTTGCCAGAGGCCCTCCTCAAATACTTTAGGACAGGATGCTAGTCAATACGGCAACTTTAGAAAAAAGCTGTGACTCACTCTGGCTTCCCTGGCAAACTCAATTGAGAATGTTTTATTTCCCCAGTGCCTCCTCTAATTTGGAGCAGGACAACAATATTACAGACAGGCCAACGCATGTTGTCTACTGCTCTTATTTTTGATCCAAGTATTTTGGAATTGTTACAGTAAGAAATATTTTTTTCTTCATTTGTAAAGGGGGAAAATGGAATATCCCAAAGGGCACCAGGAAACGAGCACTTGGCCTTGGAACTGCAGGTGATTAATCATTCCTTTCAGACACGCTTATGCGAGTTGTCGGTGCTGGCTCACGGTAACCTACGTGCTCTGCAATACACTTGGAGAGCACTGCAGGCACTGCGAATTTTTAAGTAGGACTTGCCAACATGAACACAAAACGCCATGTCTTCGTGCAGCTAGCTTCAGTTATAGAAGTATACAACTGTCCAAGACAGCTGTTTCAGAGCATGCCCTTTGTCTCCAGGTCTCGTCACAGATGCTGCATGCTCTCTTTTGCAGCCTAACCACAACGCCAAACTTCTGCTGCCGTTAGGCACTCTTGATAATGGATCTTTGAGGTATTTTGGTTCAACCTCTGGAAAGAATTAAGCCATACAACTACAACAAGCTGCTGAAGCACCACATCCTTTCCATGCAGAAAACGACTTCACAGGAAGAGCAGAAACAAATCCTCTCCAGTTATCATTTCCCTGTGAGGGCTCTGTCGCCTGGACGGACATCCATTCTGAAAAGCCTCCTGCCAGCGTGGGGGCAGAGGCCCTGGAAATCAGCCCTTGGGGGCGGGCAGGACAGTGGAGATCGGCTAGGGGAGCGGCAGCGCCGGGCCGCTAAGGCCCGTGTGCCCCACCGCGCTGACAGGGAGTTAACCGCCACGCCGGACCCGCGCCGGGCAGAGCCCCGCGCTGCCTCGGGGGCTGCCCGCAGCAGAGGCCGTTGCCCCCTAGCCCGTCCGCGGGAGACGGCACACACCGCCCCGAGCCCGGCCCCCCGTCCCTGCCTCCCGCCCAACGGCCCGGCTCGGCCCCACCCCCTCACGGCCGCCGCCCGGCACGTGCCCTTCCCAGCATGCCGCGCGCGGCACCCGAACGGCCGCGTCGTGCGTCCGCGGGAAGGGGCGGGGCACCACCTTCCCCCCGCCCACCACCGGGAGACCGCGAGCGTGGCCGACGGGGAAGGGGCGGGGCCTCCTCGCCCCGCCCACCTCCCTCCGCCGGAGACACCGGGGTGACAGCCAATGGGGAAGGCGGTCGGCGAGGTGGGGGCAGGGCTTGTGGAGGCGGTGAAGGGGCGGGGCCGAGGTGCCGCAGCGCCGCCGCGCCGCCGCCGCTTGTAAACAGATCCTGCCCCACGTGACGCGGCGCGCGGAGTACCTGTGCGGGGGCAGCGGGCACCGACCGCCGCGGCGGCGGGTCCATGAGCAGAAGCGGCGGCGGGGCGATCCCTCGGCGGCGGACTCGAGGTGATACCGCTCTGTCCTCTCTCCCTATCCCCCGCCACCTCTCTGGCCCCTTCGCTTGGCACCCAGCGCATCCCCCGGCCTCGGCGCCTTAACCGTCCCCCCGCCGCGAAGATGGCCGGTGGTGGGCGGTGAGGCGGGGCTGCCGGGAAGCCGTTGCCGGCCGGCGGGGCGGGCGGGGGGCGGCTGACGGGACAGGAGCGGGGGGGGTGGGTGCGTGTGAGTAGGGGGGGGGAAGCCGCGCGGCGCCATGTCCGCCTTCGCCCTGGAGGAGACGCTGGAGGCCGACTGGGTGGCCGTCAGGCCTCACGCCTTCCAGGAGCGGGAGAAGCACAAGTTTGTCTTCATCGTGGCCTGGAACGAGATAGAGGGCAAGTTCGCCATCACCTGCCACAACCGCACGGCCCAGCGCCAGCGCAGCGGCTCCCGGGAGCTCCGCCGTGGCGGCGCCGCCGCCCCCGAGGCCAGAGCCGCCCCTAAGGCCGGCAGCCCCACGGCGCGCAGGGGCCCGGCCTGGGGCACCGAGTCCGGCCTGCCGCGGGGCTCCCCGCATCCCCGCGCCGAGGCGCTGCCCAAGAGCCCGCTGCGCGCCAAGGGCAGCCCGGCTCGGAGGGCGCAGCGGGGCCCAGAGGCGGCAGGTGCCGCCGAAGAGATAGAAGTGCTGGAGCTGGGGAAGGAGGAGGCCTCGCCGCTGCAGGCAGCCGAGGCGGCCGCTCCCGACGCGGAGCCCTCGGGGGAGGAGTGCAGCTGGGCCGGCCTCTTCTCCTTCCAAGACTTGCGAGCTGTGCACCAGCAGCTGTGCTCGGTGAACTCGGAGCTGGAGCCCTACCTGCCTGCCTTTCCCGAGGAGCCCTCGGGCATGTGGACGGTGCTGTTCGGAGCCCCGGAGCTATCCGAGCAGGAGATGGATGCCCTCTGCTACAAGCTGCAAGTTTACTTGGTTCACAGCTTGGATACCTGCGGCTGGAAGATCCTTTCGCAGGTGCTTTTCACTGAGACCGATGACCCCGAGGAGTATTACGAGAGCCTGAGTGAGCTGCGACAGAAGGGGTACGAGGAGGTGCTGCAGCGGGCCCGCAGGCGAATCCAGGAGGTGAGGATACTGCATGATCCATGGTTCTTCTTTAGCTGTTCTCTCCAGCTGCTCCCCTCTGCGTTTGCAGAGTCAACCAAACCATGGGACAAAAAAAAAAAAAGGGAAAACTAGTTTGAAAAGAAAAAAGTTTTGAAATCAAAGTAAGAAAATGAGGCTTAACATTTCCAAGGTCTCTAGGGCCAGGGTTTAAGAAGGTGCAGAGTTCCCTAGTCATCTAAGCCTGGCTCAGTACTTTTTTCAGTGCAATAGAACATAGATCTTTGTGAACAAGGATCTGATGGATTTCGCAAGGTCTCACTCCCAGAGTTTTGTTCTTTTGTGGCTTTGCACCAGGATGTGTTGGAGGCTGAGTTTTTCTGTTTACTGGGAGCAGCAACATATGGTGTTTATTTTGACAGTACAGTTTTGGCACTTGAGGCCAAAAACTTTTAGGTTTCTACAGGCTCTGGGTGCTGAATCTGGTATTTCAAGTGGGATGATGTTTTCCAGTGAAATTGGAGGACCTACAACCTTTGTTCAGCTGGTAAGTTGGGATTTTAAAAAGCAGGCTGTCTGGTCCTAGTGAGTATTTACTGTGTTGCCCTTGCTAGTGTCTGACAAGACTTGGGTGTTTTAGGACACTTCATCTCTTTCTCATACCATACTATTTAGGGGAAAGTGGTTGAGGAGGTTCTACTAACTTCTCGCATCGGTGTGTGAGAATTTTTTCATGTCTTTGTGGACTGAGGTATATGAGGATCCACACTTTTCTAGCGAAAAAGGAGAATATTACACTTGTTTTTATGTTTTCAGTGGCCTTGATCCAGAATGTACGAGGATCTATCTAGGTGCAACTATGTGTAAGAATCAGGGTATGTAATTCTATATTTTTGCAAACACCATCTAAATTCTGTTGTGTGCAAATAGGTCAAGTTTGGCTGCTTCTGCTGCCACATATATCCTGCTGATGTTGTGTGTTCAAAAATGTGTGTGGGTGAATATTTTTTCCTTGGTGAAGTATGAGCATATCTGCTTGCTGTCTGTTTTGATGGCAGTTTTGCAGCTTTGTAGGATTTGCACTGAGCTTTTCTTTAGTGACTGGAGTTACAGAGTGTGAGAAGATTGTTTCATCAATGATGAAATCATGATAAGGGCATCCAAGTGTAGCGTTGTCAGACACAAGTTTATTTCCAAACTGTTGTGTTAGAATATATTACTGTGATTTTTCTTTTTTTTTTTTGTGGCTATTTAAAGGGCTGAATTAATCCTCGCTAGTTTTGGTGTGCAACTACTGATTAGTCTAATAGTCTTCCACAGTAATTTTTAGTCCAGAGAATATGAAAGCATATTCTTCCACTGTCTTCCACTGTTCTCTCTTAGACTGCATGAATGCTGGGGCCTTTATACTTATATTCACTTATCCTTCAGCTCAGCTGTTTTTATTAGGAGCTGAACAGGACAAGAGTCCTGTTAAACGTGTGGAGTTTGGGAACTGGGTACTTAACTCAAAGCATGTGGTGTTTTTGAGGAAACACGAATTTGGAATTACTGTACAAGAACTATTTGTTTCTTGGAGGACCTTAACTTCTATTTTGTTAGCACCAGTAGTGTCAGCAAAAAATAAATTGGTTATCAATAGGCAATGCAAGCTTTATCCATCAAGATCTCTAAACTGAAACATCTTGTTCTCTGTTAAGGTTCGGAACTTGGTGCCGACAAAATGGTAAAGCTTATTTGTGTATTTGACAACCTTTCTTTCCCATAGTAACCAATCTAGTAGTGTACCTGAAGTCAGTAAAGTTGTACTTCTGTCACTGTCAGTTGTGTAAATTGATCCTTCCGTAATTAAAGGTAGTTCATGTTTAAGAAAAGCAACTAACAGAATGACCTGCTCTTTCCCTTTTGGCTCTCAGGTTTCTCTTTTCCTTACCTGTTAGTGGTTTACCTGGTCCACAGGAAATGTCTTTCTTTTAGGCAAATACTGGTATTGTTTGTCATTGCAATTCTAGGCAAATGAAGCAATGGATGATGGGTACTGTTCGGTATTTCTGAAGTAAAGGTTTTTCATACTTTCGAGAGAACCTACTGAATCAATGTTTCATCTCTCACTTCAATTTACTTTTCCACCTGTGCTTGAAGCCAGTCTGTTAGCTGATTGCAGGAGTGTTCGATCTCTTGCAAGAACTTTTTGGGAAAAGGGGAAGCGATTGAGCAGCATTGGCAACTGAAATGATATCAAGGAGCATAATGAATGGGAAGGGTCTTCATTAATGTAGAATTGTGCAAAAAAAAAAAAAAAACAAACAAGTTTAGAACTCCAAGACTTTGGCTTAACATTATAGAATGTGCCTCTGCGGTTTACAATTATTTCATAGATCTCTCTTCTCCAGGACAGATTCCTCCCTGCAGGTAGATATTACCTGAAAAATGCTTGCAGTTTCTGTTGATTACATTCTTTGGAGTGGAGAAGCAAAGTGAGCAGCAAAACCTCTCATGTTCTTTTTTTCGGCATCCCCTACTTTGCCATCTGTTGCTTTCCATAAGTTACACACAAGCCAGTTTATTTTCGCAGCAGTTAATAATTGTTGCTCTTTGTAATAGGCATTTTTATCTCTGTCTCAATTATAAGCCTTTAATAAGCCAGAAGAATGTTGCAAGTAGAAACAGATCCAAGATGAGGAAGAAAAATAGTTGTAGAGGAACTGTATGACCTGGAATTAATTTCTTCTACATAATTTGCAGTTTTGAAATAGCACATCTTTTATTTTGTCAAACAAAACTATTAATTCTGGAATAGCTTAGGAATTTAACTTATCTTAATTTGTGCTAAAGTGAAAACTTGTATCTAAAGGAGTAAATATTGTTCTACCTCATCTTTGAAAATGAATAAACACCTGTTTAGAGCCATTGTTCATTAAGTTTATGCCTGTTAAAAAAATTCCTTGGGTGCTCAGCTACAGGTCTGAGCTCCCAAATGGAGACATGATACAGAATCAGTTAATGACCAGATAAAAAGGTGCTGTTTCAACACAGAGGATGACACTGAATCCTTATTTAGGATTCCAGCTTCTTGGCCAGTATTTCCAAAATCTTAAACTTTGTGCCTAGAAGGCAGAAAAAGTATTCCTCCGTACTCTCATTCCTGCCAGTTTCCTGTATATGTTCCTCCCCATATAACATGGGAGGAGTTTTTCTAGGCTGAGTGTAAATTTCTGTGAGTAAAGTAATATGAACGGTGGTGTCATTACCTCTTTGTCAATGCTGTGTTGGCAAAAGGTTGAATGTAGTCACAGTTTTGCTGAATAAAAAGTGGTCTTAGTATAAACTATGATTAAAAGGGCTTGATGGCTTACTCACACCAACAAATGTATTCCACTGTATGCTTATCCTTTTACTTGCTGTTGTGTGGCGAGTTGTGAGTTTGGGAAGCCTATCTTTATGTACCTATTTCAGCATCTTCAAATTTATGGTACTTGTGAAACTCTCTGTTTCTTTTATCTCTTTATTGCCAGGGCAGTCTGAAATTTGGCAGATGATAGCCAATAGGATCTTGAATGCCAGTTACAAAAGTGGTCAGAGTCTTGTTTTGTTGTTGCTGTGTAAAATCTATGAACAGTCTGCAGGCAGACTGTTAAAGATCGTTTTGCATCTCCGTTCTCTGTGTGTTCTTTTGAATTGCTTTAATAGAAAAGTTCAGAAACACTTTTTAGTGATGATTAAATTCTGAAGAAATTCTGAGGGCATCTTATTTTCTGTGGCTAACTTAAGACTGCCTTGGGAGTGAGGACCTACTGATATTTTTAATCTCCTTCCCCTGTGTAGTGGAATATTTTACTAAGCACCAGAATAGCCCTGGGAACTTTTATCTTATGTTGGTTGGCTTAATTTTCTTTTGATTCAAAAGGCTAGAAAGGTTAAGAAAAAATTAAATAAAAGCCTTTTATCTATTTTGTTATAGTAACAAGTTGTATGAGAAGAAAATGTAGGGGTTTTTGACAGAAATCTGTAGTTACTTTTTCTTAAATCAGTGTGCATACAGTTTTTTAAAACGGCTTGCACAGTTTTAGTATGGAAGTATTTTTCGTTTTCAATGAATGAAATACCAATTTGTGTGATTTAACAATCAAAGTAATTGATTTGGTTATAGATCATAGAATTTAACATTTGTTGCTTTCCAAAGGTGCTGGCGCATATTTCTGCTTACATCAGAAGAGGTAAATAATATCCATAGGTTATTCTTTTGTTTTGTTGAATCTGTTCTAATATTTTAGAGAAAATGAGTATTCAGGATCATCTCCATAACTAGGAGAATTTTATTTCCTTGCTTTTGACCATGTGCATTCAGTTCTAAAGTAAATGTGTATATGGTAGGTAGTGGGGCACTGTACCAAAATGCAAGTTTTCCAGAGGTAAGGTGACCTGTTTCTATTCAGTGCTCTACTGCTAGGCACAGTGTGATTTAAAGAGAGATTTGAATGTCGAACTTGTAAATAATGCAAAAGTAAACACTACAAAGAAGTATTAAGTGTTTCAGTAATACAAAAAAAGAGCTAGTGGTCATGTTTCCATCAAAACCATTGTAATATCTTTGTATGCAAGAAGCAAAAAAACCTGGATCCTGTATGTTAATTGCAGTCGCTAAGATTTATGAGGTGTCTCAGCAGAAAAGAGAAGAACGCTGGTTCAGATTTAACTTTGGAACAGAGAGGATTAAAATAAGATATACTGTGGGGTTTTTTTAATTGATATGAATGGAGCAGAGTTAAGACTAAAGCTGAGCATTCTGGAAATCCAGCCCAACCAATGAAATTGTTTGAAAGAGTTGTTTTACATACTTGTTATTTGTAGTGTTAACACTTGTTTCCAATAAAACAGTTTGTATTCACTTGTAAATGCTTTTTAAATAGGCTATTCAAGTACTGTATCAGTACTATAAGTTAATACTAACCAAAATACAGTATGTCAGCAGCTGTAGTGCATTCTCTGTAGAACAGGGGAGTAGCCTCCAGGTTCTTAGGAGACACATGATAATAGTACTCTGGTTTGTGCTTCTGTTAGTGTCCAACCAAAGATATTTTCTTCCTTGTCAGCCATCATCTTTTTATTAATCTAATTTGCAGCTGAAGTCATTAGCAATTATTTCTAGTTGTTACAAGCAAGTCTTAAGTTACTAAATAATTTGAAGGCTTGGCATTTTAGGCACTGGAAGCTCACACCTGACTCATTCTGCACGGATCAAACCCAATAGCGAGGATACCACAATACATTTTCAGATAAGCAGAATTAAATGTGGAGTGGTTCCCCTTTTCTGCAAATAATGAAAATCTAACTCGCATGGATATTTTGTTTTCAGTGAGTTTCTGAAATGTGTTCTGTATCTGTAAATCCACGTTACGAGTTAAGCACTTGATAATGGCATCAGATACCCCTGGAAGGTGCGGAAGTGAGGGAGAGAGGGCTATATCACTTGGGATTCTTGGACCCTTACAGTAACAAGGATAATCAAATTTGCAATGGTTTAATCATACAGTGGACTCACCATTGCTAAAAGCCTAATATATGATTACTTACCATTTTAAAATACATACTTAAAAATGGCTTCTAGGAATCCCGTATTTAGAGGACATTATACCACATTACCATAGTATTTGCTTGTCTCTTTAGTCTGTGTCTAAGTCCAAAGCAAAATGACAATTTACTTTTTAATTGAAAAATCTTATCTTTTATCCTTTGTCCATTTGATATCTTCTTGAGTAAATGCTTTTTTTTTTCTACTGCTCTTCCCTTTTACTTCTGTTTTATAGGTAGCAGCAAATTGTTTCAGAGATTTATAGACTTGTGATCATAGGGTAATTAGATTTTTTTGTGCAATCTTTTTCTCTTGTCTCTTTTCCAGTCCCAATAGGATAGTAGTTTTGGGTTTGAAGTTTGGTGTTTTTTTTTCTTTCCCTCCACTTTCTACAGTGCATTTATGGCATATATGTATATGTTGATAGAGTTCATGCATTGTTTTATTAATATCTTGTTAAGTTTGACAAGAGCTAGATGAAGATGATGAATACTACTGCTGCATCTGAAAATAGCAGAATGCTTAAAATAATGTACCTTTCTTCAAAACATGTACAAATTATATGTACACAAAGAAAAGGACATCTGCTTGAAAAATCATCATAGAATGTGTTGGGTTGGAAGGGACCTTTAAAGGTCATCTAGTCCAACCCCCCTGCAGTAAGCAGGGAAAAAAATTAGGTCTTCCTCGACAAAACTTAAGTCTTACATGAAAAATAAGAGTACACTCTGTAGAATATAGCAATACTGTTCAGTATGATCCTTATTCAGCAAGTTTAGACTTAATTTTTAGAAACTGAAGTCAGCGGCTTGCCAGTCTCGTAGTTCATTTCCTTTTCCAAGTACCTGGGAGGAAAAAAAGGAAATAAGATGTAGCATATCCTCTGTTTAACTGTCTGAACTGGGAATGGGGAACCATTTATGTCTTGTAGTTGGGAGAGTATTCTGTTGATGAGATTATTTTATTCGATATTCCCCTTTGAAATTTTGATTGTTTTGTTTCCCTAGATGTAGAGATAGACCTTCCTCTATTTTTTTGTTTAAAGTTGTTCTAGTTGGTATGCAGTTGCAGCATTTTCATATGCCAGAATATTTTTGAAGTGTGTACCACCTATGTAATAAACACCTTGTAATCTATTCTGCTTCTCGGGATTCACAGCTCACTTTATATTTTAGCTTTTAGAGGTGGGGTTGGATTGTCATCTTCTTTGTGTTTGCCTTTGTCTTCTTGCATGTTTTTTCTCAGTTTTTCCCGCATTTTCTTTCTCTGGAGTTGAATGTCCTGCCTTCAAGTTGATGACTTTTAAAACTGCTTTTCTAATCCAGTAAATTTTTATTCCCCCTCTGTTTCTGGCTGAGATGGTATTACACAGGCAAGTTTAGAATTTGAAAGGAGACTCTTTCCAATCATTTCATCTTTTACGTTTCTTGCTGTAATATGACAAGACACTGCTTACAGATGTTCGGTGAGGTTTTTGTTGTTCTTTACATATGTAGCTATTGCTACCACAGAGGTGAAGAAGTGGCTCTAAAGCAGAGTTCTTCAGAAATGGCTGCACCTACCATTTTTCCTCTTTGGGGACATGCTTTTAAGGATCCTTTTTAATGTTAGTAGAAACATACCATTGCAGTCCACCAGGAAATTGCTGTTACTGGCAAGAGCTTCAGTCAAAGTAGGGACTCAGTCCAACGAAAGATACATCTGCAAAACTTTTTTATCTTCTCAAGAGATGAAAACTTAACCATAAGGAATATGGTAGGGGAAGAAGATTGGATAGTAGGAGAGGGAAGGAGAATGATGATGCTCTTAAGATAAATATTGACTAACTCAGTGATGTTACATATATATGTGAGCTGTTGCTTACAGTGCTGTCTGCTAAATAGGGGCTGGCAGTGGAGTAAGGTGGGATCGTGGGATGTCGAGCCTGTTGCTTTAGCAGTAGAGAGAATCTGCTAAATAGGCTCAATTGTTTTCCTCTATTTTCTCCAGAGAAGAATCAAGTAGTAATGTTTGGTGATACTGTAAATCTACTGTGTGTGAGTCTATGATGCCACAGTGTATTTTTTTTTTTGTACCATACAAAAACAAGAGAAGCAAATGAACATGAATTAACTCTATAGAGGAACCTGCACCTAAAACATGTTTTTCAATTTTGGTCAACTGGAGTACTCAGGAGTTGCCAGTAATATAACAGTTACATTGTTTCTTCTCTCTTTCCCAGAAAACAAACATAAAACCCCCTAGTTAAAATAAATTAGCTTTATTTTTAAAATAGGCCACAAGTTATTGCTAATTTACTGTGTAGTAAAAGCTTGTAAATAAGACATTATGCTGTTGTAAACACTTTCTTGTGTTAAAAACTGAGTGTCCAGAAGTGTTGTCCTGCCGCTGCTATTCAGCATGATAATGCTCTGAGGAAGGGGTGTATGAGGCTAACCGCAACTGTAGGTTTAACCGTGTAGTGTATGCTGATCTAGATCAGAAGGTGGAGAGCGTTTGAGGAAGGGAGCCAAAGTTAATACACAGTGGAACAATTTATTTGAATTTCTCGTATACCTTGCATAGTACTAACATCACTGTACCCATTCAGGGCAAAGATCTTGGATAGTTCACTAAAAATCCCTGCTTCAAGTGCAGTGTTGTTTAGTAGCAAATATGCAAGAATATTTCAAGAATGTTGAAAAAAGGATTATTGTGCCCTTTCAGGTAGTATGATCTCATTGGAAGTCTGGTGGTGCTATTTGCTACAATACAGGTTAGCCTTTAGTTGTTGAAGCCTTTGCATAACTTGAAACAGGATTATTAAAAAAAAAAAAGGCAAATAGTCCAAATTCATTGCGCAGGAGATTGGATGATCTCATAGTATCTTCCAGTCCTAAGCTGTATAAATGAATAAGGGAAATGTGTTTTTGTTTTAATTAGTTTGTTGTTGCAGCTTGCCCAGTTTCCATTTTCTGAGGAATTTGGTCCTGAAATACAAACCAAACCATGATTAGTTTGTCTGAAAACTTCATGAAGAATTCTAACACACAGTGGTAGACGTTTACTTGAAAAGTCTCCACAAATGTCTCCTTGTTTACTAGCTTTTGCTTGTTGACTGTGTCCGTTATTAATAATAACCTTATTAGAGGCTCATTTCATAGAATTTGTACAGTTTGGATTTTACTTTTGGATTCACTCTCCTGGTCATAGGCAGAAAAGTGTTCTGATGTGCGCAGAGCTTCCCTGGCAAGCTAGTCTTTGAAAATCTTCATCTGGAGCCATTCAGAGTAGGTGTAAATGGAATGCTGGTGGTGTGTCTGCCTATGAACCTGTTCACCAGATGCAAACATTTTGTCAGAGGTTCTTTTTGGTTAAAAAAAAACAAAACAAAACAAAAAACTTTTACCATTAAGACCCTATCTCTGGGTTTCCTTTCTGTGTATTCTTTTCTGTTTGTGGTATTTATATAGTAAAAGTTACCAGGTGTGTGGGGTTTTTTTTTGTTATGTATGGGGCAGACAAACATTACCCATTCAGAAAAATTTGAATGCTTACTGGACTTTTTTTGTCAATGAGTTGCTCCTGGAGCAACTTTTATAACACCTGGAAAGGTGTTATAAAACGCTTCCAATCATTCAGCAACCTTTTTTGTTTTCTGAAAGTAAATTGAGTACCTCTGCTTTCTTAAATGATAATGGAATTTTTTTTGTTTTATGCTACTGTTGTAATACTTCCCAAAATGCATTTGTAGACAAATGTTTATATGACCTTCTTTTGGAAAAAGTGCTGTTATGTTGGTGTGAAGGAACTGGATGATTTTTTTTTCCTTTGAAAAATGTTGTTTAAATAATCAATTAGCATTTGTTTGTGATGACTTGCAGACAATTTATGTGGGTTATCTAAAATTAGTAATAGCACAACTTTTCACATAACAGTATTGCATCATGATTTGTTTCGAGCTACTTTAGGGAGAGGGTATTGTAAAAGGTTTTTGAGTAACTCAGAATCGGAGATTATCATGTTGGAAGGAACCTCTCTGGGTTTCCTAGTTGAACCCCATGCTTAAAATAGAACTAATTTTGATTAGGGCTTTTTTTTTTTTTACCCTAAACTTTAAATAGCACTGTGTGCTTTGTATCTGTTTTAAGGAAATTTTAAAAAAGAAATAAATTTGAGGGAGAAAATCTGTAGATCAATTTTAGAAGTTTGTGAAAGCTTATCGTTTTTCTACAAATAGCACTGTGGCTTCAGAGCTCAAATTCTTCAGCCTTTGGTAATGTGATATTTGTTTATAACCATCAGATGTCAGAGTTTTAAACTGTACTATTTTGTCACTTGAGAGTAGTATAATTCAGCAAAACCCGTATGTGGGGGGGAGTTTAAAAAATCCTAAACTACCTGCAATATTGGATCTGTGGAAGAATTGAATTAATAGGTAAATGTATTGTTTCAACTGTGTTTTATCATGCTCCTTTATCACACGTGGTTTTTATTTTGCCATAACATTTAAACGGTTATCATGAAAACAGGAACAAAACCACCTCAAACAGGTAACATCCCAGAATAAAGTCTGTGTTCACTTGATAGGAATATAAATTGCTTTTGTCTGAAATGTTGTTATGAAAGTGATTTAATAGTTACTTGATACTTGTTGTTAGAGTAAGCGGAAAAATAGTGTTCGTGATATGGGATTTCAGGAGTTTCATGATAGCTTATTTAGCTTTTTGTAAGTAATAGTGGGCTGTAAATGTGTTCTTTCTATGGGGCTTTTTTCGATGTTGTATAGAACTTTTAAATAAAAACCCCCATTACGTTAGCTTAGAAACTTTAAAAATTGTTTCGTCAGGTGTAATGCTGTTTCCTTCTTAGATCTGCCTTTCCATGATTTCATCATTGTCTGAGGTGCTGTAGAGGTAGAAACAGTGTTGAACTATACCAGCCTTGAGAAATCACACAGAGGGCCATTTGAGTTAACTGTCAGCTGTCATCCAGGGTTTAAAGACTGTTCATCAGCCGTGTTGTTGAAGGGAGCTGAAGAACTGGATCGTCAGCCTGCTGGTGCTGAAAAGGAGGGATCCTATTGCTTTCTGTCTTCCCCGCTTCAGCTTTGAGTTCCTTCCTGTTGTGCTTCTCTGTCCTTGTGGTTTGCTGATTCAACTCAGTAAACCTCAGTAAATTAATCCACGAGAAACTACAGAAATAGCTTTCTGCCAGATGCTCAGTTATATTTTTGAAGGGTCTGAGAAATACCAAAGCCTATTGCAGGGGAGGAAGAGGGCACCTGAGAGCAGAAGGAACAGGGAACTGGTGTGAAATTGGAAGGAGAGGGAAGAGGGGATGGGAAGTGTGATCTCCTTTTGATAGGAGCAAGCCATTAGCTTAGTTCAGCTTTAAAAAGTGAATTCATGCCAAACAGTGCTTTGAATCTGGTATTGCCGCAACGCTTGAACTGCTTTGAATTAGATTTTTTTAAAGTCTAACATTAGCTTTCTCAGACATTTGAGAATATCTTCTACCATGCCAAGAGCATTGTAAAATTGGTAAGAGTACTAATTCAGTGTGTCTGATATAATTTCCATCAGCTGAATTCAGAGTGAAATTGATTATACCTCTTAAATATATTTTTTTTTCTTCCCATCAAATTTTCACCTTTGTTTTCATAGAAGAACATTTGCTCTTTAGAGTGGGTGTTAGGCTGGGCCTGTGTCCTGGCGTTGCAAACATTACACAAAGAAGGGTTTTAAGAGTAGTGTTGTAATGACTGCTAACTAAATGTACTCATTGTGTGCAAATATTAGTTTGTTTCAATAGTTGTCAGTTTTGAGGGCCTTAAATATGTTTTCCTGACTGATAGCATAGTTCAGAAGCACAGAAGACGACGGTCCGTGGACCAAAAGTTTATGTATTTCATGGCACAGCATGAATACTTATATAATGTATGTTCTCAGTCTTCTGGCTTTAGGTTTTATTTTTGATCGGACTCCTGCAGGAAAAAAAAAATACTTAGAACTCATTAGGACATGTGTAAAATAAGCTCTTTGCCAAGCCTTCAGGGTGAGGTGTTGCCTAGAAGTCTTTTTGTTCAGAGTTACCATGTTCCAACTGATCAGTGAATCATTAGTGACTTTACCTTTTAGTTATTTTGCCACTTTCCAAAGGGAAGGAGTCCCAGAGTGCCATAAGAACTTTGAAACACAGTAAATGGATCTATGTTATTAATCAAATTACATTACAATGTAAATACTTTTTTCTGTGTTACTAACAGCAGAAAAAAAGCCTAGCACTCCTGTACAGTGAGCACTCCTATGCAATTAGCCCTTGTTTGCTATGATTTCTGTAGCTTATTTGTGGCTGTGCCCTTCTAAGTAATACACTAAATTCAAACAAATACCTGTTTTTTATATGCACCCATTTAGCATGAGAGTGTAATTCAGGAGTAGCACAGTCAGGTAAGGTGATGAGATGAGTGCTATCTTAAAGCAGCTTTACCATGGTGTTACTCCTTTGTCTTGTTTACAGTAAAGGAGATGAATAATTTTTAATTGTTGACATCCCTCTCTTGAGCTTTCAGAAGAGATCTGGTGTGCCATACATTGTTGTCAGAGTTGGCAGCTTAAAGCCTGAGCCTTGTGATGTTCCAGCAAGTTATATATATACATAAAGTTCTGCTGAGATTTCTATTTAGAATTTCGGGTGGGAGGAGAGAAGTTGCATTATTCAGTAGTGATGCATACATGGAAATAATGCTTTGACTCACTTGGCTACATTAAAATATTACTTCAGTTTTTCTTATACAGTTCAGTTCTTTTCCTTTTCTATGGACTTGTATTACAGGCAGTGTATTGAAATGAGGTGCATTTTGGTAGGCTGTGTAAATGAACTTGGCAAAAGTAATTGGTACTGTCCTAGGTGCAACCTAAGTGTAAATGATGGTAACTAATACGAGTGAAAAGATGCCAAGCAATGTGCTGGTCTTAGCCTTCTGGTGTGCTCTCATGTAGTGAGGTCATCTTGGCCACCAGGTGCCCACCAAGCTGCTCTATCACTCCACTGGTTCAGCTGGAGATGGGTGAGAAGATGTGACAAAAGGATTGTGGGTTGGGATAAGGACAGGGAGATCACTTAGAAATTACTGTCACAGGCAAAACAGACTCAACTTGGGAAATCAAGTTAACTTATTGCCATTCAAGTCAGAGCAGGATAATGAGAAATAAAAGCAAATCTTTAAACACCTTCCCCCCACCCCTCCCTTCTACCCAGGCTCAACTTCACTTCCAGTTTCTCTACTGCCTCACCCCCAGTGGCACAGTGGGACAGGGAATTGGGTTGTGGACAGTCTGTAACACATTCTCGGCCACTCCTTCCTCCTCACGCTCCTCCCTACTCCAGCGTGCGGTCTGTCCATCCCACAGGAGACAGATGTCCACGAACTTATTCAATGTAGATCCTTTCCACCGTGTGCAGTCCTTCAGGAACAGGCTGCTCCAGCATGAGTCCTTTCCACACAGTGTCGCCCTTCAAGAACAGACTGCATGAGCATGGCTCCCGCATGGAGTCTCAGGTTGTGCCAGCAAACCTCCTCCAGCATAGGCTCTTCTCTCTCTGGGGCCGGAGGTCCTGCCAGGAGCCTGTTCCAGCATACGCTCTCCATGGGGTCACAGCTTCTTTCAGGGCACATCCACCTGCTCTGGCGTGGGTTCTTCTATGGGCTGCCAGATAGATATCTGCTTCACTGTGGACCTCCATGGGCTGCAGAATGACAACCTGCTTCACCATGGTCTTTGCCACAGGCTGCAGGGCAATCTCTGCTCTGCCACCTGGATCACCTCCTCCCTTCTGCAGGGTTGTTTCTCCCATGTATTATAACTCCTCGCTCCCGGCTGCAGTTGTGCAGCAGTTTTTTCCCCTTCTTAAATATGTTATGACAGAGGTGCTGCGACTGTTGCTGCTGGTCTCAGCCTTGGCCATTGGCGTGTCCTTGGAGCTGGCTGGAACTGGCTCTGTCGGGCACAGTGGAAGCTTCTGGCATCTTCTCATAGAAGCCAGCCCTGTAGACACCTGCTTCAAAAACCTTGCCACCTACACCCAGTACACTTCTGCACACATGTCCTGAGGTACACAGGCTCTCTGCATGGTAAAGGACTGTTTTAAACAGGGTTTAAAGAGGAATAACGTGGCTTGCTTGGTAGGAGCAGCTTTTCAGAGGCTAGAAGACACATCTTACAGAAGTGTTCTTTTTTATTTCTTGTGTTTTAAAGACCCTGTGTTTTACTTCCTAGCATCTTTTTTGGGCTTTTGTTTTGTGTGCATGTGTGTTTGCTGTTTGTTTCTTAGAAAAACTGCAAACTTTGAACTTTTGTTATGTGTGTCTTATGTATGTGTTTGGTTTGATTATTTTAATTAGCTCAGTCCTTCTGTAAACAGCCCTTCAAAAAATCCCCCCAAAATCCAGACAGTAACCTTTGCAATGCGTCAGCATTCCCCACCTTCAGAAGCCTGGTTGAAAAAATTAGGGTTTTGTTGTCCACTCAGTAGGTGTACGATTGCTTTATGTACTAATTATAAACTGTGTTGTTTCTGAATAAGTTTAATATGTAAGTCACTTGTTTGTATCTTCTTTTAATCTTAAGAAGTTAGACAGATGCAGTGCTGGTTCCAGCACTTCTCATGCTGGGCAGTATTATTACCTTATTTGTTTATGCTATCCCAACTCTGTATCCATCTTCTGTATTCTCTTAGATGATTTCTGCACCAAGAGTAAAACAGATTTTAGATCTATAACGGAGAGTCAGGCTTTGGGTCTGTTACTGGGGCCTTCACCTGCTCAATATGCAAATGGTCTTTTTATACTACAAAGGTACAGATTGTTGATGGCAATGCAGTCATGCAAACAGAAAGCTAAATTTCCTGTCAAGGCTTATTTTTTTTTTTAAACCACAACAGGTGACATTTTAATTTAGGACCATGTGTGTAAGAGTAAACCAGTTTGCCTATAGTGCAGTTTTCATGTACTTGAGACTCCTCCTCATTACCAGGCCATGTGGGAGTGTGTTTGCTTTTAACAGGATTTTTTGTTTGTTTAAAGATAGCTTAAAAAGAGAGAGAATAGAAGCCATTTTAAGCATGTTTTGATATAAGAAACTGCAGTAAGTTCATTTGCTAAAATTTTGCGTACAAATTTTATGTTCTCTGGGGCTTTATTTCTTTTGAACTTTTTTGTCTAGAGCTCTAGACAAAACGCTTTGTCTAGAGCTAATGGGAGGCTATTGCAAGTGTATCAGCAGGAGGATTTTGTATTTTACTCTCAGGATTCCTGTTTAGTAGAAAGAATGGAATATGTAAAAACTACTTTATCTGCAGAACTGTACTCTCTGAAAACAGCTATCCTTATTTTTATCTGTAATTTTAGATATGCTGCTTCAATTAAAAATCTTTAGAATTTGTCCTGGAAATCGCAAGTAATACTATAAGGCTTCTGAGAGTATAAATTCGTAGGAAAATAGGGCATTCTGTAATTCCAAAAATATGAAGAAGCTTAGGAAGAGACTGAAAAATATCTTTATGGTCTGTTTTAGCTGAAAATGGCTATGTGTCATATTGCAGTCATTTTATAAAATACACAAAATAAAATAGGGGTAACAGGGAAGGCTGTGGGAATAATAGAAAGGAAATGTAAGACTTGACTCTTCACTGATGAAATCAAGCTTTGGATTATGTTCCCAACTGAGGTCAACATAATTGCACTGTCTGCTGTAATGCTTTTAAATCTTTATGGACAAAATATATTTTTAAAAAATAACAAAGACAGAAATAATCTTTGTTATGTAGTTCAAATTTATGTGCTGTTAAATAGAAAAAAAAAAAGTGTTTCCTGCTGGTTAGAGTCTATCTGCATAATAGTTGCCTAAAATATATGGATTCATTTAGATGTGAACAATGTAAAGTCTGTGAAACATGATTCTTAAAATAAATGCAGTATTCAATGGATGTAGCTCTAGTCAGGCCTGTACAGGATATTGCTCTACCCTCCTCCACCCACTTCTTGAAATAATATAATTAAAAAACTGTGAAAGTGAAAAATTCATACTGAGGCTGTTGAAGTAAATGAACAGTAACAGAGATTGTCTGTGCTGAGAATTACTAATGAATGAGGCATAAAACATGCCACAAAAATTGTTTGGTTTTTATGCTAACAGCTTGAAAATTGCATGGTATTAAGGTACCAGGTTGGCTTTCGCATTTGGCCAGCTTAACCAATGTCACCATCTTACTAAAAGGTTTTAGCTGAGTTTTCATGTTTCTAATATAGTGTATCATCTAGGTGTTGCCTGTGTGAAAATTGGAACATACACAGTTAAACTACCTGTGAGTCTATGGCAGGCCTGCTTTGCCTTATGACATTATTAATTCAGTGGATTCTGTGCTAGACCTGACGTTATTGTTATCTGATAGTCTGAATACTGTCTGGATGGCAGCCAGCTAAAAAAATGCTTCAGCTGACTTTAGTCCAGAACAGGAAAGCTTCTGTCAGACTGCTTTATTGAGCAAAGTGGGAGAGGTCCTCTACGCAGACAGCTTAGCACCATCTATCTCCTATGTCAGTGCCTTTAGGACAGGCACCAGTCTTCTGTTCATACCACTCTGTATGGGTGAAGACTTGGTGATTGGTAATCACACCAGTTCCAAAAAATGAGGGGAATAGTCTGACCCTTTTATATTTCTTTAAACCATGTTTATAGAATCGTAGAGTTGTTTAGATTGGAATGGACCTTTAAGATCAAGTCCAACTGTTAACCTAGTACTGCCAAGTCCACCACTAAACCATGTCCCTAAGTACCGCATCTACATGGCTTTTAAATACCTCCAGGGATGGTGACTGCAGCACTTCCCTGGCAGCCTGTTCCAATGCTTGAAAACTCTTTTCAGAGAAGAAATTTTTCCTAATAACCAATATAAACGTCCCCTGGCCATTTCCTCTCGTCTTATCGCTTTTTACTTGGGGGAAGAGACCGACCCCCATCTTGCTACAACCTCCTTTCAGGTAGTTGTAGAGAGTGATAAGGTCTCCCCTCAGCCTCCTTTTCTCCAGGCTAAACAACCCCAGCTTCCTCAGCCGCTCCTCTTAAGAGTTGTGCTGTAGACCCTTCACCAGCTTCATTGCCCTTCTCTGGACCTGCTCCAGCACCTCAATGTCTTTCTTGTAGTGAGGGGCCCAAAATTGAGCACAGTATTCGAGGTGCGGCCTCACCAGTGATCACTCCCCTAGTCCTGCTGGCCACACTGTTTCTGATATAAGCCAGGATGCTGTTGGCCTTCTTGGCCACCTGGCCACGTATTGTAACTATAATTTCAAAGACATGTCATAATTTCTCTGTGGTGATTTTCAAAACTGGATTTTTTCACACTTCTTTGGTTTCTTCTTCCTCTCATGTAACTTTTAACCCAAGTGAAATTTGAGGCAGCAATTTATGGTGTTGATCTGACAGGAAAAAATACTTTCAATGTGCTTTTGAGCTGTTTGCAATCTTTGTGGAAAAGGTTAATGTCTGGATCTCTTTCCCCAAAAGGCTGTCTGAATGATCCTGTAGGAGAACATGTTAATAGGTTGATCAGTGTAATGAGTCTGTGTGTAGCCAGTGCTTGCAGGGGGTAACCTTCCTACCTGTTTTGAGGAATGTGCTTATTCTTTGGTCTTTGCTCCAAACTAAATAAGGTGATACTCCTTGATTTACAAATCCGTTTTCATGTTTTGTTACATCTTTTCTGGCAACTGTGGTTTAAATGAAACTTCATCACCAGTTGCATTCAGGAAGGTCTTCGTTAGGCCCAGGAAATGGATTCTGTGTGCATCATTGCCTTAGGAAGGAAGAATGGTTGCTTACTTGGTGTTAATAGTTGAAGAATACATATATTCTGTATGAATAACCTGCCCTCACTTGGGTTTTTTTTGTTCTTTAATTGGGGGTTTGATATTTCTGAAGGAGTTGAGGATTAGGTTTAGGTTTGGGGTAACCCCAGCAGCAGACCAAATAGAACTGAACATAGACAAGACCTTGAAAGTATGCCCATTTATGTGCAGGAACGTAATGATAATTGATTACTTCATTCCATACTTTTCCTAATATATGTTAAGTTTATTTAAACTTGGACTATGAATATATGGTTTTGAGATGATAATATATAGGATAAGAGACTTTGACTTTGAAAATTACATAAGGTGGGTTAATTTTACATAGTCTTGTCTTTGTAAATACATTAAGTACCCCACATATCTGTATGAGATTAGGTTTTGGTTAATTGCTGAATATTTTTTTAGAGATGGTGAAAGATTTCCAGCACCATGTGAGTTGTGCTCAGGCAAATGCCCCAAATAGATGCAAAACAAGCATATAAATTAAAAACAGACATTGTAGCAAACTTGTACAAACAGATGAATTTTCAGCTTCTTAAAAACTTAAGGAATGCACAGACTTTGATATTATGTTTTCTTATATGAATTAAAACAAAGTATTATATTTTAGGTATTTTTTTAATAAAAAAATCTAATGGAAACTTTGTGTTGAAATGTCATGCATTTGAAAATTTGAAATTTGAAATTTCATGCCTATACTGTCTAGGCCAAAATCATAAGCCTGAAGGCAAAATTACCAGAAAGGCAGACCACTGTTTTGTTTCACATACATTCTTGTCTGTGTCTGGAGCTGATATAATGGCACTATGTGGGTCCAAAGTACAGAGAGCCAAAAAAATCCCCGAACACCAAAAAAACTAGAGAGATCAAAATGTGACTTGTCTTCTTTTGGGAAATGTGTGAAGTAGCATAGCTGATTCCTACATTATAGATTCTTGTATTAAGTTGCTTTTTGTGCTGTCTTTATGCTCGTATTCATTACCTTCCATTGATTTTTTTTTTTAAAGAAAAAATCAACAGGATTGCTGCACATTTTGGCTTAAGGTTATCAGAAATGTGGTCATACTTGACTGGCTAAAATCAAGATGTGGGTGGGGATTAAGATTTTTTTTTGTTTGTTTATTTGTACATTTCTCTGAGTGATGATTTTGTGGGAGAGAGAAGATAATACAAAGGATGGGTTAAAAAATGTTTTCTAAATGACTGTCACTTTTAGCAGGAGCGTTTGAACTAAAATTGGCACTCTTTCTACAGCTTCTGGAAAAACATAAGAACACGGAAAGCATGGTAGAGCTGCTTGAACTGTATCAAATGGAAGATGAAGCTTACAGTAGTCTTGCAGAAGCTACCACAGAGCTCTACCAGTACTTACTACAGCCATTCAGAGATATGAGGGAACTTGCGATGCTTAGAAGACAGCAGATAAAGGTACGGTAAAGGTAACTGAACTTCTTATTAATGTGGAAATCATGCTTTTTAGTTACTACTTAGTGCTTTTATTATGCAGTATATACTCAGAAACTATGGTTTCCCCAGTAGTTGACCCTATTTTTCTGGTTCCTCCACTCAGAGGAGTGCTTCTGAAGAGTGAGAACATCTCTGACATATATAGCTAACCATCACCTGTTTAACTTACCGTGTTTGACTGTTCAAATTCATTGCTGAATTTAATAGGTGGAAATTAACAATTTTGTGATTACTGGGAATACTGACTAATATATAAAATAGGTACTGTACGTATGTCTCTTTCTGTGCTATTAATTCTTTTAAAAGATTATACAGGAGGTTAATTTTAATTTTAGTTTTCTGAGATAATCTGATAAACCACGAGAAGTCAGTAGCTTCTCATCTAATCTTGTGAAATACTTAAACGTGGAAGCATATTAGATGTGTATATAATTTTTTGTGACACTTTAACAGTGTATTTTCCAGAGCTAAAAAAACATAGCCAGCTGAATAATACTCCACTTTGTTAAAACTGTTTTATAATGTACATGTTTGATTTATTTTAAAATAATTCCAATTTTAAATACTCAACCAAAAATAACAAATGTCATCTTTATTGCATCTCAGAAGCACTTTTGATAAAATCATTGGTTCCTATGCAGATTATTAAGACTGTAGTCTTCTGATTCTTCTAATATATGTGTTGTAACAGCAGCTAAAATGGGTTTGTTTCATTTAATCTGTATTGCAAATGTCAGTTTATCTCAGCTTGGCACCTTGTTCAGTTAGCCAACGTTGTTTTTACTGGTTTCAATTTAAAACTACAGTGTTTTTCTCTGGTTTTGACTGTAGAAAGAGAGAGGTAAGCAAGAGGATTTACAATTCGAAAACTATTTTTATTTTGAGCTATTGCTGTGTCCATAAAGTAATGTTTCAGAAAGTTCAGCAATCTGAAACTAACTCAGTGAGATAATGTGATGATATTTGAACTAAAAGTGCTTTTTTTTTCCCCTGCCAAATGATAAATGTTGCTGCAGAGAGAATTGGGATGAATATTTTTTTCAGATTGCTGAAGATTATGAACACTAAATTTAATATGAGGCCTTATTCAAAGTGCGATGCAACAGTTCCCATTTTATTTGAATTTGTAGGAGAGGAGAAGATTATTTTTTTTGTTCTTTTGTCAAACAAGAAAAGATAAATATATTGAGTAGGGAATATGATGTAAGAGTTGGGTCTTGTTTTTTTTCTTTTTCTTTTTTTTTAACCTCAATGATCGCTTGAATTCCAGCTTTAAAGTACCTCATTTTCTATTTTTCCTGAAAGAATAACCTTGGTAAACTTCAGAGGCGTGTTCTGTGGTTAATTTTTTTTTTAGTTGTACATAGTTGCATCTAGTGTACGTTAAGTTCTCTTCCTAACTTGGCAATTTTCAAGTTATAAAACTTGGTCATCTGTATTATGTGGTAGAGAAAGATGCCATCTCTTGTTTTTATTTCATTGTTTGAGAGAAAGCAGTACTTGTATCTATGATGACAAAATACATATTACACTGGGTATCTAGGGTGGAAGAATTGCTTTATAAATAGAACTTGTGCATGAAATGGTTTGTGTTAACTTGCTGAGTATGTTTTTCTGGCAGGCTTAATAATGGAACAAAGATCCTTAGGTTTCTATAGACTCTGGCTGGGGTTAGCTCCATTTTCGTGGGGTATTTCTGGAATGGAAGTATTTCTGATGCTTGCTACCTCAGTGAAATGGGAGCTGTGAACATATAATACTGTTTACATATGAAGGGTGACAAGGAGGAAGATAAAGTTTGGATGTAGGGCAGGGTAAGGAACGAATAACCTGCAGAATGTGTTAATAAAATGAAAAAATAAGTTACAGGGATAATTAAGCTTGACTACAAATATCAGTATTTAGTCAAAATTGCATATGCTTTCTGTAGTTTTATTTAATGCTTTTAGAACTTTTCTGTATTAGGTATCTGGTTTTGATTTGTTGTGAAGTTGTTCTAGTTTTGGGTTTTTTTTTTAAGAATTTGGGGGTTTTAACAAATATTTTAATCGGTTCCATTGTGTCAGTTTTCAGAATGTATTTAGGAGGAAATTAATTGTGTTGCCTTTAATCTTTGAGAATAGTGTTTAGTGTCTTCTTTTTGGAGCAAGATGTAAAAATTGGAAGATATATCATCTGGGTGTTAAATTTCTGCTGTTGCTGTGAAACTTTTAGCAAAAGCAAAGCCTACAGGAGGGAAGGGAGAAACAAACACAAAATTCTGTCTGCTCAGTGGAGGCTTAGTAAAGTAGGATAGCTGTATTCTCCACAGATTCTTCAGGCAAAAAAACAACACCAAGACAACCCAGAACAAAAGTTCATAGCAAAGCTTGAAAATGCAGATTAGTGTTGTCCATGAGAGAAGTGGGGGTTTTGTTTGTTTCGTTCCGTTTTTATGTTTTTTAATTTTATATCATGCTAGTTTTTCAGTTGTATTTTTCCTCATTTAGTGCCCCATTGTAGGATGGATTGCTTAGCATGGTTGAGGACTAGAAAGATACCTGTGCTCTGGTGCCTTTGATTTCAGATAGTTAAATGTTAGTTTTGTCAGATCCCCCATATATAGTGCAGTCATCTTCTGAAAGTATGGAGCGGAGGGACCAGTTAGCATTGATATTTGGCTATAGAACTTACTGACAGGTTCATGTGATGAAGCTCTAAGCCTTTTAAGACCAAGATATAAAATGTTCTTTGATACAGGGTACCAAATCTGGTTATTTAAAAATAAAATTAAAAAAATGCAAAAGAACAACTTCATGGTTATAACCCAATAACCCCAAGGCTTTTATGTACATACAGTTGTGTTCACCAGTCTTCACAGAGAGAAGGAGTCTACCTTGCTACTTTGAATTGTTGTGGTCTTATAGCTGTGGACAGTACAGTCATGTTGAGTAGGTGCTGTTCCATCAAACCTCAGGTGAAATCACTGGGAGGCTTTCTTTTTCACGCGTTTTTGTTTCACTTTTTTTTAATATGCTTGGTGTTAGACTAAAGATAAAATGCAAGATAAATTGTTTCATAACCTACATGCAGATGCCAGCAAAACTTTGACACGAGCATTCTTGAAGATCTGAGTTGGACTGGATTGTTACTTAACTGAGAACTGATAGTATCTTGATACAGGCGAGAGCCTACAGTCATCATTACCTCTCAACTCATCTCCAGGAAATGAGAACATTAAAAAGTAATTATATATTTAAAAGCACTCTTAGTTTCATTGCATACATATTCATTATTTTCACAGACATGTTAATTCACTTAAATGTAAGGGGATTTTAAGGTCTAACGTTGAAGTCTAGCACTGGAAATAAGAGATCAGAACAGGATGTGTATGTTGGTAATTCATCAAATTCAGGTTTTTTTAAATTGTAGAATGCTTTATTAGTCTACATTTTGCTTCCCTTTCAAGCTCCTTTAAGCATGTACTCATAGAGTTGAAAATATAACTCTCTCAACCGAATGCAGATTTATTTGTTGGTTTAATACTTGATAGTGAATTGCAGTAGTCAACCTTATAACTTATTTGACTTTGATTTGTGTAAAACGAAATACTTAAAAATAAATTATGTTGCGTTGAAAGCTTTAACTTTTGGTTTAAAAAAAGTATTTTCACAAAGTACGAAACAAGTCCAAAGAAGATAAGTTTAATGATGAGGATAGATAGCAAAATAGAACTACTTAAAAAATACTTAGAATACTTTAAGAAGATATTTTGGGGAAGGGCGTGTATATCATAGAATGGTTCGGGTTAGAAGGGACCTTAAAGATCATCTAGTTCCAACCCCGCTGCCATGGGCAGGGACACCTCCTAGTAGACCAGGTTGCTCAAAACCCTATCCGGCCTGGTCTTGAATGCTTCCAGGGAAGGGGCATCCACAACTTCTCTGGACTACCTGTTCCAGTGTCACACCACCCTCACAGTAAAGAATTTCTTCCTAATATCCAATCTAAATTTCCCCTCTTTCAGTTTAAAACTGTTACCCCTTGCCCTATCGCTTCACTCCTTGATAAAGAGTCCCTCCCCATCTTTCCTGTAGGCCCCCTTTAGGTACTGGAATGCTGCTATAAGGTCTTCCCAGAGCCTTCTCTTCTCCAGGCTGAACAACTCCAACTCTCTCAGTCTGTCTTCATAGCATAGGTGCCCCAGCCCTCTGATCATCTTTGTGGCCCTCTGCCACACCCGTTCCAACAGGTCCATGTCCTTCTTGTGCTGAGGACTCCAGAGCTGGACGCAGTGCTCTAGGTGGGGTCTCACCAGAGCAGAGGAGCAGAATCACCTCCCTCGACCTGCTGGCCATACTTCTTTTGATGCAGCCCAGGATGTGGTTGGCTTTCTGGGCTGCAAGCGTGCATTGCTGGCTCATGTTGAGTTTCTCATCCACCAGCACTCCCAAGTCCTTCTCCTCAGGGCTGCTCTCAAGCCATTCTCTGCCCAACCTGTATTTGTGCCTGGGATTGCCATGACCCAGGTGCAGGACCTTGTGCTTGGCCTGATTGAACTTTGAGGTTCGCATGGGCCCGCCTGTCAAGTTCCCTCTGGATGGCATCCCTTCCCTCCAGCATGTCAACCACACCACACAGCTTGATGTCGTCAGCAAACTTGCTGAGGTTGCACTCAATCCCACTGTCCATGTCTTCGAGAAAGATGTTAAATAGCACTTGTCCCAGTACTGACCCCTGAGGAGTACCACTCGTCACTGGTTTCCACTTGGACATTGAACCATTGACTGCAACTCTCTGAGTGCAGCCATCTCGCTTGTTGCATATCCACTGAGTGGTCCATCCATCAAATCCATGCCTTTCCAATTTAGAGACCAGGATGTCATGCGGGACAGTGTCATATGCTTTGCATGAGTCCAGGTAGATGATGTTGGTTGCTCTCCCCTTATCTACCAATGCTGTGGCAACATTGTAGAAGGCCACCAAATTTGTCAGGCATGGCTTGCCCTTGGTGAAGCAGTGTTGACCGTCACCAGTCACCTCCTTATTTTTTGTGTGCCCTGGCAGAGATTCCAGGAGGATTTGCTCCATGATCTTGCTGGGCACAGAGGTGAAACTGACCAGTCTGTAGTTCCCTGGGTCTTCCTCTTTTCCCTTTTTGAAAATGGGGGTTATGTTTCCCCTTTTCCAGTCAGCAGGAACTTCACCAGACTGCCATGACTTTTCATATATAATGGAAAGCGGCTTAACAACTTTAACCGCCAGTTCCCTCAGGACCCATGGATGAATTTCATCAGGTCCCATGACTTTTGCACCTTCAGGTTCCTCAGATGGTCTCAAACCTGATCTGCCCCTACAGTGGGTGGTTCTTCATTCTCATAGGCCCTGTTTTTGCCTTCTGCAACTTGGCTGGTGCGGTTGGAGCCTTGCCAGTGAAGACGAAGGCAAAAAAGTCATTCATTACCTCAGCCTTTTCCATATCCTGGGTGAACAAGTCTCCTGTCTCCTTCCAGAGAGGGCCCACATCTTCCTGAGTCTTCCCTTTATCCCTGATGTACTTACAGAAGTTTTTCTGTTATCCTTGATGTCCCTAGCCAGACTTAATTCTATCTGGGCTTAATATCAATGCTTCATGCTATTAATTTGTAGTGTTGCTCTCATGTATCAAATGGATGAGTTCTGTGTTACTAAATCCGTGTTTTTGTCATTGGCTCTTAAATAACTGATGTCTTAGTGAGCTGGTTTTTGAACGGTGCGTTTTATTTTTTTAAGTCTCGTAATATTTTTGAGTGCATGGTGGTCTTGCAGTGAAAAACATGAATACAAAGCTACACAAGCCACATTGGAGGACACTAAAGCAGCACTGATTAAAACGTGTAATTACTTGGATAGCAATCAACTCAACTTCATTCTTCTTTCTTTGTGAACCACACCCTCCAGTAGTTACAGAATAGTGACTTGCTGCCAACAAGTTGATGAAAAATGTCTGATAAAAACAGCAGTACTTGGTGGAGGGACTGAAACACTTCAAAGAATTTTTAAGTCTTTTAGTATATATGTAGTTGAAGATATAGCCTCACATAATCAGAAATCATAGCGAAATAAACTTGGCTTTTGAAAAACCTGTAGTAGAGTAGGGAAGAAACAGTAATCTAAGTTTAGGCAAAATGGCTGGTTTTGCAAATGAGGTCATACACTTTGTTGAAAATATGGCTTTCTTGTTTGAGAAACTGTTGTAATACGCTGAATTATGCTCTGATAGTCTTTATAGTCTCTGTTTCAGAAGGGTTGTATGCCAGTCTCTGTTTAGATTCTGAGCTACAAATCCTTTAGATTTATTATATGAACTCATAGCAAAATATTTTGCTGACTTAATATCAAGGTTTTATGGGCTTTCTGAAAAAATAATGCTCTGAACAGGTGATCTGATGGAAGGCAAGCTGGTGGTCTGAGTAAGTGAGAAAACTGAACTCTTAATAAGAGGTTGCTGATAACAGAACCATGGGGTGTGTCTGGTCACTTAAATCTGCTTGTCTGCAAGGTGAATAGAGCACAACAGTGCTCTGGATAGTCAACTGTAAAACTGCTTAGTAAGACTTGTAGAAAAATCTGATTATGTTTGAATGCCAAAAGGTAGGTTTGGGTGTGCTTTTTTATTTTTATTTTTTTTAAAGTTCCCTTATAAAAGACTGTGCTAGATAATAAAATGGTAGGTGAAATTGTCAATAAAAAGTAACGCATGTGCAGAAGGATGATGACAACCTTCAAAAGTGTACATGCACATTTGTATGCACTTCATTAAGTATTACTCCTGAGGGAAAAGGTATGAGAATTATCTTGAGGAATTCTCTGAAGATAGCTTGCCATTCTGCATTTCGAAAGAGGAAAGAAAGGTTTTGAATATATTCACAGTATACTTGGATCTTAAATGCTGCTGGTTTAGTTTCTCCCTCTCAAAAACATACTGTAGGATCAGAATAGTTACAGGATGTCAGTGAAGATATTAAGGGTATTTCCTTGCAAACAAGTCTCAGAGCAGGGACAGAGTAAATGAACCAGATTACCTTAGTTTGGAAAGCATGTGACTGATGTAAGATAAAGAGATCTATAAATCATTGATGATACAGGGAAGAAAATATTGAATTATTTCTTTCAGTCTTTCTCATACTAAAAAAAAAAATAGGGGCCCCTCAATGTACTCATGGTGCTTTAAAACAGCCTTCAAATAAAGGAAAAAGAATTAAACTCTTATTAAACAGACCTTACATGCCCTGTGGCAATAATTTTCAGATTTTAACTATGGACAGTAAGTGTATATGCGTTACAGGAAGAGACAGACCCATCAATGGCTATTAACAATGATTCAGATTAGCCATCAGCTCAGGAAGCCTCTAAGCCATTTAGTAACAGAAGTTGGGAGTTATCAATGTATCCATACCTTGCGTCTTAATTTTTTTTTCCTCCAAGTGCTAGTAATAATTCCTTTTGGAGGCAAAGGCCAGCACAGCCTTAGATCTGATCTAAGATTAGATTATGAGGGGAAATGGTGTGGAAAGATGCATCATCAGAATGTCCATTCAAAAAGGCGTCTTGATGAAACTCTGAAAGGATGTTAAACATGCAGAAAATACTAAACTGTGTGTCCCTGCAAGGAATAAAGGAGTGAAAACTGGATATGTATGATTTTCTGTTTTGCAGTGTTGGAGACAGGGAAGAAGGAAGGAAGAAGGAAGATACTTTGATATAATGTTATCCAGGCTGGGAAGGGGGCTTAAGGTCTTCAAAGGCAGAAAAACTAGATCATGAGGGTGTAAATTTTTCAAGCCCGTGTTTACCTAAATCTGTAGATAGATTGAAATCTAATAGGTGTTTTTTTTTTTTTTTTCAGTAGTGGTCTGAAAAAAAAAACAATTTTTGTAAGTTTTCATGATGTTTACTGACTTTATACTGGATCTTGTAGGGCTTTATTTGCAGTTGTTACAGTTATTATCAATATCCCTATTCATGGGTATTTATATGTGTTTGATCTCTCATCTAATACTTGTGTCCTTATTATTTTCCTTTTTTCTGTATATAAAAATTGTCAACCATATTTGGATTAATTCTTGATGTACGTGGTTAACATCTTGTGTATTGTATATATTAAGGTATTTTTGACTGAAGATTTAAAAATCCATCCAATCTGTTTGGTCCACAAACAGAATCTAGAACATCCAGAAACATTTAAGCCCACTTGCTTTAACAGTTGAGCTCACTTTTTTAAACAACGTTTTCATATAACTAGTAGACTACGTCTTATTTAAAAATATATATTCTTTTAAAAAGAAAACTTTCTTTTTGAAAGTGAACTTTTTTTAGAATCAGAGTACAGTCAATGAAGTGGAAATCTAGATACAGGTTTTGTGCTATACACGTGGATAAATAAGGAAGGCATAATTTAGCCTTAATTCTGTCAATTGCCAATACAAAATACTTTAACTTAATGGATTTAATGCTCCGTTATATATGCTCTTATGTGCCCGTGGAAAAAAACAATTGAATAATCACAGTCATTCCTCTTACTCTTGCTATAACCGTAATCATCTATGATTTTTCTCTTCTGAATACTTCCTAATTTTTCAGCATTCTATATAGTTTTGAAAAAACATTCACCACTGCACTTTACAGTACAATAACGTTATTTAGTCTTCTTTCTGTATGTCCCAACATCTTGCTTGCTTTTATCTTGTTATTTCCTTTACAGTCCTTATTGAATTGCGTATGTTGTTTGCCTATATCTTGATAATCAGAACCTCTGTAGTTAGTATTGCTAATCCCAGGCTCCAGATATTTTAAGGACTCTGGTCCATCCAATCTAAGTTAGTTTGCATGTATTAACACTAATTTGTTTTACTTCAGAAACATCCATACAGAGTAGAAATGTGTTCTTTTATCTTCCATTAGTCTGAAGCAATAGCTGATGGAAATAGATGTTTACATGATGTGTTGAAGTTAACAGCTTCTGCTATTTCTTCCTCTTCTTGTGTGCTTTCTGACAACCACTTTTGTGAAAGTGTCATAATTTTCTTAGTTTCAAAGCATTATCTGAAGTAAAGCTTGAAAAACATGAGAGTCTTCAAAAGTGAGTTTCATCATCAGGAAAAGGAAAAAAAAAAAAATCTTAGCCAATTTTACCATGAGGCTTGGGTTCTTCTCCAAGAGAATACATGGGTTTTAGGAAGAGTAGCTGGAATAGTCTTTTTGAGAAAGTGATTACTAGGAAAGAAACTGTAAATTTGGCTATGTGATCCAGTGGTAAGATTAGAGGTTTTTCTGTTAGATCACACTTTCTCCAGAACTTTGAGTCCAAATGAGGAACTTCCAGACCACAAAGTGAGTTTGAGAAAATGTCAGGGAACTGAAAAGCCTTGTAGGTCAGAAAAAACTTCAACTATATCAGAGTTTCTTAATCTTTAACTAAAATAAATTTTTAACTAAAATAATTTTTTACTGAATCTAAAATAGATACTTATGTTTAAAAGAAGTGTCAATTAGATGACAGCACTTAGTTTTTCTTTCCTCACTCTGTCCAGCGCAATTCTTTGGTGCCTTCTCTTAGTCATATCTATCATGGACAATAGTAATTTAAAAAAAAAAAAATTCTGTTTAGTCTAGAAAATGAGCTGTGCTCTTTTATGGACTATGAAACCAAAAGGTGCTGGCATCATAAAGGTGTGCTGGGACCAAAATGAAGCATAAACATGTGCATGCATTGCAAATAGTAATGGAATGCAGAAGCACGTAAGAGCTTCCATTAATTCCATAATGAGAGTTATTGTCTTGCATCAAGGTGACTAATTATTGAAGACAATATAGCAAACAAAGTCCTCAAAACTCATGAGCCTGTTCATGTTGCTATGAAATGGTCCACATCCATTTCCCTTTTCCTTTTTAAATAGGATAGGATAAATAGAAAGAGTGGTCACTTATACCATGAAGGTGCTGTAGGTAAGAAGGAAAGCTGCCATATATTCTTCATAAGCTGCAGCCTCCAGAGGCAGGGTCCCTGTCTTTCCTCCGCAGCTTATCTCCCTACCACAGCTGTGGCCTTCCCTTAATTAAGCTACCTTTTTTTTTCTCATGGGCTTACTTTCTGTTTCCTTTGATAACATACAACTCTAAATAATTTCTATCTTCTATATAAATGTACCCAAATTATACTATTTAAATTGAATATTATGATTTAATAAATATTTGCTGTTGTGGCACTTTACCTGACTGGGATGTGATGCTCAGACAGCCATTCGGCAAGGGGCACCATGTGTATTTTACCACTATGTCTCAATAGTTCATCTCTATTTCTCTGGTGATTGTCTGTCCTGCCCTGAAAGAGTGACAAACATAAATTTTATTAATAACTGGGAGATTATAATAATTTTCTAGGTAGGTTGCAGTTGAAAACTGGTAGTTCTTCTCTCAAGTGATCGGTGCTTGTTAGTATTTACACGCACAATATGGCTGTCTGTTCTTTCCATGTTTCCTCAGGTACATGGCCAAAAGTGGCTGTTCACATACCCTCTATATTTTAGTGTGTCACAGTCATTTGGTTTTAATTATAAAGAATGACAGTAACAACCTCTAGAAAGGTTGCTAGCAGTATTTTCTTTTATGCTGGTATTTTTTTTTCATAACTCCATTTTTTCTTTGCTACACTTCTTAATGGAAAAATTGAATCAGGTAGAATGCACTGGCTGGATGGGGAGAGATTGCTTTTCCCATAGGGAGCACTGGAGCACATTCAGATTAATGGAGATGTTGTCAGAGGCCACAGGGTGTGTATGTCAGGCAAGCCCAGAGCAGTAAGCTTGGTCAAGAACACAGCAAGCCTGCTGGGAGAAGCAGGGAGCAGCAGACAGCTAGACCCCAGAGACTGCAACTTCCAAGGTACCAAAGGAGTCTCTTAATTTGCTGCTCAGACAGTCATTGACCTAAAAGAAACAAAGCTTGGAAGCAAGGGCCTGTCTTCAAGGACAGTGTGGATTTTGTTACCGACTTTTGCTCTTTCTGGAGTCTCCTTCTGACAGGTCTGCTTTTCCCAAAATTAGGTCCTCTCATGAAGTGAAATATTAAAGCAACTTGATTGGTTTCCTTCTCCCTTGCATGAGAATATCTCTGGTTGCTCTAGGTAAAAGACTATCTATGTTTGTAATATGCAATGCTAAGCTCCTGGTGTGCTGCTAGGTAGTTAACTTCTCTGAATTTTGTTTGGTTTGTGTGACTCCTACTGCCCAATGAAAGGTCTGAGATGCCTTCTGCTGGCAGCAAGTGGCCACAGTATGTTATCCTGAATTTAACTAGACTGTCTAAAGAGTAACAAACATATCTGCAGCTGAGACCTGTTACTCCAGGAATCAGCTCAAGATCCTGGATCTTCTGAGCCTTTGCAGCTCTTGCTTGTTCTTGAACTTTCTCATTTGGAATTTGTCACCTTGAACTTCAGTTGCCTCTGGCTGGCATAGCTGTTAAATGGTTGTTAGAACAAGCAGTGGACTGTGGTCCAGCAGCTTGGGATATGAAGGGAACAAACTTTTCAGTTTATGGTTCATCCTCAGCACCTAGCTAGCCACCTTTCTTAAGGAAGCAGCTGTGGTTTTTCACCTGTCAAAGACTTTTCCACTGGCACCTAGATTCTGTCTTCACCTGTTGATTGGATGTGTCCTTTGAAACACAGAGTGCCTCCTCCCTTCTTGTAGATTAACCCCAGTGGGTGGCTAAGCCCCATGCAGCCACTTGCTCACTCCCCCTGGTGGGATGGGGGAGAGAATCAGAAGGGTAAAAGTGAGAAAACTTGTGGGTTGAGTTAAAGACAGTTTAATAGGTAGAGCAAAGCCATGCACACAAGTAAAGCGAAACAAGGAATTCATTCACTGCTTCCCATTGGCAGGCAGGTGTTCAGCCATCTCCAGGAAAGCAGGGCTCCATCATGCATAACAGTTACTTGGGAAGACAAACACCATCACTTCAAACGTCCACCCCTTCCTTCTACTTCCTGCTGCTTTTATTGCTGAGCATGATGCTGTATGATATGGAATATCCCTGTGGTCAGTTGAGGTCAGCTGTGCTGGCTGTGTCTCCTCCCAGCTTCTTGTGCATCCCCAGCCTATTTACTGGTAGTGTGGTGTGAGGATCAGAAAAGGCCTTGATGCTGTGTAAGCACTGCTCAGCAACAGATAAAACATCACTGTATTATCAACACTGTTGGCAGCACAAATCCGAAACGTAGCGCCATCCCAGCAGCTATGAAAGAAATTATCTGAGCCGAAACCAGCATGTCCCTTCTCCATCATTTCATGGCTTCAGTGCCAGAAAGCTAACACTCCACATGTGTCCCTTATCCAAGCTGCAGAATGCAAAGTCAAAACATGAACATCAGCTGTACCTTGGTCTTTTGATTGTACTACAAGACACTTCAAGAAGAATCTTCATCTATTCGTGTTCATGGTCAATAACTCTAAGAGTTTGACCATCTTGCTAGATAACAAGTTGTGTAGGTATAGGCTGTAAGACTGCTAAGGATCAGGGCAGGTCAGCTCAAGCAGCAGAGATATTTCTGTCCTATGTATCTTTGTGGGGCTTGTTTCAGAACTTTTCCACCCCTTATTCCATATCATTTGCATCATGCTCAGATCTCTAATGCTTCTTATCCATCAAATATTATGTATACAGATATACATATATACACACAAAAGTTCATTAAGTCCATTTAGTTCATAATTGCAGAGTCTCTACCTATTATAGCAGACTCAGTATTGAGTATTCTCACCGAGGGTCAAATTTCCTTGAGGCACACGTTGAACTTCTCCATTCTCCAGCATGACCCACCAAGTACATCCGGGTCCTTGAGCAAACACAGTTCCAAACACAAACCCCAAAGGTTTGCCTTTGCCTGAGGCAGGAAAAACCCAAACAGTTTCCCCTAGGATATTCTTTTCATGCACCACAGGGACTTTATCCCCTTCTACAGTATGTAAAAGGTCCGATTGAGCAGGACCAGCTCGATTGATGGATCCCCTGGTGTTAACTAACCAGGCAGCTTGTGCTAAATGCTTGTCCCAATTTTTAAAGGTTCCACCACCCATTGCTTTCAGGATAGGTTTTAATAGTCCATTGCTCAGTTTTCCCTGAAGCTGGTGCATGATAGGGGATATGATACACCCACTCAATGCCATGTTGTTTTGCCCAAGTACTTATAAGATTATTTTTGAAATGAGTCCCGTTGTCTGACTCAATTATTTCTGGAGTACCACGTTGCCAAAAGACTTGCCTATCAAGGCCCAGGATGGTATGTATTCTGGGTGGTGGCATGGGGCATGGCATAGGTTTCCAACCATCCAATGTACCAGCGCTTCCCTGGCGGTTTTGAGGGAGTGTGATATAGTCAGTTTGCCAACCCTCCCCATACTTATATTGTAACCGTTGTCCCCCATACCACAATAGTTTTAACCTTTTAGCTTGCTTGATTTCAGTGCATGTTTCACAATTAATGGATAACCTGCACGATACCGTCCGTGGTTAAATTCAGCCCTTGGTCATGGGCCCATTTATATATCGCATCCCTTCCTTGATGACCTGAAGTGTCATTGGCCCACTGAGCTAGAAATAGTTCACCTTTATGTTCCTAATCCAAATCTGTCTGGAAAATTCTAGGAGCCTGATCCACTTGCTGATTGTTTCAATGTTCCTCAGTGGCCCGACTCATGGGTATGTGGGCATCTATGTGGCATACCTTTACGAATAGTTTCCCTAGCTGGTCAGCAATATTTTGCCATAATTCAGCAGCCCAGATGGGATTTACCTTTGTGCTGCCAGTTGCTCTGCTTCCACTGCTTTAACCATCCCCACAGAGCACTTGCCACCATCCATGAGTCAGTATAGAGTATCAGCCAGTTTTCTTGTTCAGCAATGTCTAAGGCCAGTTGGATGGCTTTTACCTCTGCAAATTGACTTGATTAACCTTCTCCTTCAGTCACTTCTGCAACTCATCGTGTAGGACTCTACATAGCAGTTTTCCACCTTTGATTCTTCCAAAATGATACAACAAGATCCGTCAGTGAGCAGAGCACACTGTTTTTCATTATCTGAGAGTTCACTATATGGTGGGGCTTCCTCAGCATGAGTCACCACCTTCTTGGTGGCATTCCAAAGTCTTTGCCTTCAGGCCAGTTTGCGATCAGTTCTACAATTCCTGGGCAATTTGGGTTTCCTATTTGAGCTCGCTGTGTGATTAAGGCAACCCACTTACTCCAGGTAGCATCGGTGGCGTGATGAGTAGAAGGAACTTTACCCTTGAACATCCAGCCTAGTACTGGTAATCGGGGTGCCAGGAGGAACTGTGCTTTAGCACCAATTACCTCTGAAGCAGCTCTAACTCCTTCATATGCTGCCAAGATTTCTTTCTCAGTTACGGTATAGTCGGCTTCAGAGCCTTTACATCCTCAACTCCAGAATCCTAGGGGTCAACCTCGATTCTCCCCTGGTGCTTTCTGCCAGAGGCTCCACATAGGGCCAGTGTTTCCGGCTGCAGTATAGAGCATATTTTTAATGTCCTGTCCTGTTCGGACTGGTGCAGGTGCTACTGTGTGTACAGTCTCTTGTTTAATTTGGTCAAAGGCCTGTTGTTGCTCAGGACCCCATGTGAACTCATTTTTCTTTTGAGTCACTTCATAGAGAGATTTCACAATGTGACTATAACCTGGTATATGCATTCTCCAGAAATCCACAGTACCGAAAAAGGCTTGTGTTTCCTTTTTGTTAGTAGGTGGGGATATAGATGTTATTTTGTTAATCACATCCATTGGGATCTGGCAACCACCATCTTGCCATTTAATTCCCAAGAACTGGATGTCTCATGCAGGTCCCTTGAACTTACTTCTTTTTACAGCAAAACCCACTTTCAGAAGAGTCTTAATTACCTTACCTTTCTTGGAAACAACTTCTGCTGTATTGCCCCACACAATGATACCATCAATGTATTGCAGGTGTTCTGGAGCTCCACCCTTCTCCAGTGCAGTCTGGATCAGCCCATGGCAAATAGCCAGGCTGTGTTTCCACCCCTGGGGCAGTTGATTCCAGGTGTACTGGATGCCCCTCCAAGTGAAAGCAAACTGTGGCCTGCACTCTGCTGCTAAAGGAATAGAGAAAGTGCATTAGCAATGTCAATTGTAGCGTACCAGTTGGCTGCCTTTGACTCCAGTTCATACTGAAGTTCCAGCATATGCGGCACAGCAGCACGCAGTGGTGGTGTGACCTCATTCAGGCCATGATAGTCTACAGTTAATCTTCATTCTCCGTCAGACTTTTGCACTGGCCATATGGGGCTGTTAAAGGGTGAGCGAGTCTTGCTGATCACTCCTTGGGTCTCCAGCCGACGAATCAGGTTCTGGATGGGAACCAGGGAGTCTTGGTTAGTGCGATACTGTCGCCGATGCGCTGTGGCAGTGGCAGTTGGCACCTGCTGTTCTTTAACCTCCAGCAGTCCCACAACAGAAGGGTCATCTGAAAGGCCAGGTAAGGTAGACAGCTGTGTAATACCCTCAGTCTCTACAGCTGCTATACCAAATGCCCACCTATACCATTTCAGGTCTTTGAAATACCCTTTCTTGAGGTAGTCTATGCCAAGGATGCACGGAGCATCTGGGCCAGTCACAACTGGGTGCTTCTCCCATTTAGTCCCAGTTAAGCTCACTTCAGCATCCATTACAGTCAGGTCTTGAGACCCACCTGTCACACCACAAATAGTGACAGATTTTGCCCCTTTATGATTCAGTGGCAATAAGGTACACTGTGCCCCAGTGTCCACTAGGGCTTTACTGTGCCAGGCCATTGAATCCACACAGTCCAATAAACTGGGTTATCCCTTTCCTCCTCCTGGCTGGAGGCAGTGCACCTCTGGTGTTGAGGACACCATCTATGATTAGCAGATAAGCTCCTAAGCAGACCAGAGAACTACTTACCATGGACTGGAACAGCCATCCTGCTGGAATAATTCTTTCTTCCATCTGCTTTACCTTGTAACTCAAGCACTCATGCTTGTAGGATCAGAGTAGGTTTTTATTGCCATTTACTCATATCCTCTCCATAGTTGCAGAGGCAAAGCTGCAGGAAATCCCAGAGTGAGTCCTGTTTCTTTTGAATGGGTTTTGAGGAGGGTGTTTTTTCTTAATGACTGAGACGTGGGTCTGTTGAGAGGACGAGTGGGATTCTTTCCCCTTTGCAGACAGTTTTTCAAGAAGTTAATGAAAAAGTTTATCATTTTTCTCATTTTGCTCGGCTATTGTCTTAGTTTGCTCAGCCATTTTTTCCACGGCTGCTACAGCGAGGAGATGAGAGGGGCTATCTTCATGCTGGTGTACCCTATCTGCTCCACCCCAAACCAGGACAGTTAAGCATGCCACTGTTGCTGCAGCCTTAAGGCATGATGTTGGTCGTGCACGGCATAGCAGGCTTTGCTGACCTGAACCTCCCACAGGGGCTGGAGAAGGAATCCCTGCAGAGCCTGCCGGAGGCTGTGGTGCAGCAGGGGTATTCTGCAATTGCTTTTAATCATGTCATTGATTCTATGATTCTGTGTTGGTCCGTTCTTGTTCATGCAACTACTTGGGGAGCTCCTTCCAGACAGTAGTCACTTCTGGAGTATGCTGCTTGGTGTCTTTTAGATGTGAACGAGTATATGAACATATACATAAAGGGGAAGTTAAGCAACAGTAACTGTACTGGATTGAACTGGTCCATCCTCATAAATGTTTACAATGCCATCTTCTTCCTTGTTCCCCCAGTTTCTAAAGCTTTACAGAATGGTGACCATCTGTTTATGTGTGTACTTTTATGTGTATTGATTGCTAAAGCAAAGGCTTGTTGGGTTTTCTCTGCCTTGCTGTATGAACACCCTCGGTGTGAATGACGGCATGGCTGATATACTTCGGATTGCAGTTAATGAAAAGGTGCTTCCTATTTTCGGTACTTGTAAATGCTTGCTTTAGGGAACAAAGGTACAATTGCATTATGCTGTCATAGATCTCTTTGGTTTGCACCACGTTTGAATAATGTTTTGGCAGGCAAAGCTTTATGAAGAAATGCTACTTCGAGGCTTCTTACTCTCTTAGAAACGATGCCTAATAAGCATGTTACTCACATTACGCAGTGATCCTATGTCAGTTCCAGTATCAAATTACCTCATCTTTACCGAGGAATAGAAAAGGAAGACTTTCAACTGTACGGGATTTTTTTATCCTGCTTCTCAAAGGAACTTTCTGTTTCAGAGTTCTTCATAAATGGAAAGCATTAACGTCACCAGTCATCATTCACAGTTATATACATACAGTTTGACATTTATTTGGAAACTCTTGTCTGTCCACTCATAAGCATTCCCTGTGGGAATCATGGTACATGTGTGCTCCATCAAATTACATGTTACAACCTATCTAGTTAAATTATTCACTTATCATTTGTCCACATTTTTATTTTGCCTATTGCCTTTCTAAGGGTTTTGGAAGTATATGACAGGTAGATTAAAATACCTTATTAAACTACTTTATACATTTTTCGAGAAATGAACAATTACTTAGACAGCATCTGTGTATTTTTACTTGTAAAAATCATCCCTCTAAGATGGGATAAGTGGATATGTGGAGGTAGATCCTGAACAGTCGCTTAAAAACCTATTGTTTGCAGTTCAACTTAGAGTGGAATGGCTCTTTGAGATCAGATTGAAGCTTTGTGAAATCAAGAATAATACTTGAAGCATTAGAAATTCAGGTTAAAATTTCTGGGGGCACATAAGATTATGAGCACTTTTTTGTTTGGTGGGTTTTCTCTATGCTAATGAGGTGTCTTCTTCACTGATGTAGATGAAAAATACTCAAAATTAAGGCTTTGGTGTTGCAGAAGCAGGCTTAAATATTTAATTTCTTAGCTACATAGTCTGTAGTGAGACTACTTAATAACTTTTAAAAAAGCATGTAAAAATTTCTGGTTTGGGGACAGAAAGCTATATTTTTATTAATTTTAAAAGAAACTCCAAATCTGGCTTCAGATTATTGTCACTTCAAAATAAAATTGAATTCATATTGGCAATGAAAAGATATTTGAACTACCAGTCACTAGGAAAATATGTTTTTAAGTCCTCTATGACAAAAACTAAAATATTGATGATTACTTACCAGTACCTGAACACATACCCTGTTTCCAGCTTCATTCTGACTCAAAACCATTAATTTACTTCAGAATGAAATATTCCAGGCTGGAAGAAAGCCTTGATGAAGCATGCTTGCTATCTGAAGGCAATAAGATATTTAAGAAAGATAGTGACAAATCAAATTTACATTTGATTTTTTTGTGCTTCCAGTAAGAATAGTAATGAAACCGTGGATATACTTTTCCAACAGAAAGGAGCACTTCAAAGAGGTTTTTTCTGTTAAATAAAAGCCATGGTGATTTGCTGGTAGTTTTCTCTCCTTTTTGTTTTTCTTTCTTTCTTAGCCACCCGGAAATGGGCTGCTGTTGGCAAAATAACAACAATTAATTGTGTTGTTAATTATGGACTGATTTTTTTCAGATCTCAATAGAAAATGACTACCTAGGCCCCAGAAGAATTGAGAGTCTGCAAAAAGAAGATGCTGATTGGCAGCGGAAAGCCCACATGGCTGTGCTTTCTATTCAAGATCTTACAGTTAAATACTTTGAAATCACAGCTAAAACACAGAAAGGTAATTATTTTCTACTGTCCTGTCCATCAAATAAAAGATCTTAAAAAATGTATATAATGTTTACCATGTTCTGTATTGTACTGTGATTGATTTATTTTTTATCAAACCTCCATGAGTTGGAGGATCAAATGCAGTTGTCATTCCCATTTGTTTTTTCTTCTTTGTCTACTTGAATCTTTCACCAATAAGCCTTTTCAGAACATCAGCAGAAGTGAGCAGAACAGAAATTTTAGGTCTCACAGCCTCTTTCTCAATGTGACTGTACTATCTGCAGTGTACATTTGCAAAGGACTTAAGGAGCGTAGAGTCCCTGATGGATTCTGTCACCTGTACTGGATATGGCAGACCACCATATTAAGTGTTTATTACCTTTCAGTTAATTTCCTTTTCCTGTCTCACCTGCCTTTCAGTAGTCTTTTTCAAAGCTCTAAGTATTAAGCAACAGCTCAGTTTAACTACTCAGTGAAAGCTGCTCTGTTGTTCAGAAATCTTCGTGGATACAGCCTTGGCATTTCTACGCTTGAAGAATGTGGCAGTTTTACTGAAAGAGCTGGTGCAGTAAAACCAGGTCATACGACTTGCCGTGTATAGTGTGGTCTCATCCTTGTACCATTTTAACTTAAATAATCAGTTTATTAGGTCAAACTCACATGAGGATGTGGTTTCATGTCACCTCTTTTAGTTTGACTGTGGGCTCCTAGTGACAAAGTTTATGTCACGCTGTTTTCCCTGCCTGACTGTGGGTTCCTGTTTCTTTCTTTGCCTTGGTGATAGTGATTGTGCAACTAGATGAATGAGCTGTACATACCTTTGGGAGGAAATCTTTTTGATGGGGAGGTTTCCTGTCATCTTCCTGCATGACTGCTAGATCTGCCTCAAAAGAAGCAGTCACTGCAAAATGATTCCTTTTGGTGACAACCGAAGTTAAGGGTGACATGAAACTCCACCTTATTTCGAAAAAGTGACTAAACCAGTTCAGGCATGTTGGAATGAATTTAGTTAGAGGAAATTCTAAATGTATCTAATCAGTTTGGTTCCTTTTCTAGTATGGCAAAAGCAGCAAATAAAATACCCTATTAGTTGATAAAGAAGGTATATTTACAGTTACTTACTTTTTTGTTGTGTTCACGTGCTTTTTTTATGTACAGCAGGCAGGATTGTGGGGAAAAACACTGGGAAATGAAATGCCTGGAGACTATTAACAGCCCTAGACCTTTGGTGTACAGGTTGCTTGCCTGTTTTGTTATGTTTTGGGCTTTTTTTGGTCTCCTGTTGATCACACTGTGGTCTTATATAGCAAAGTGCTAACAGATTGCAGAGGAAAAACACATGAGAACATAAAAGTATTTTTTATTACGGAACGACAGCATGTAATGTCTTTTAGCACCTGGGGGCTGAATGCTGGCCCTTTGATTGTGTTACTCGCATGGCTTTTGCTTTGCAAAGCTGAGTGTACAGTATCGTGTGATTGTTCTATGTATTAGAAATGGTGAAAATCTCATGTATGTCAGCCCGGATGTTGTCTGGGGCTCTAGAATAGAAAATATGAATCAGGCAAGGGACTCCTGCTACTCTGAAGTCTTCCTGAAAAGATTCTCATTTGTCTCTGCATATTAAGCTCAGATTATAATTTTTTTAGTTAATTTGAATTAATTTTGTGAAGGAGCCTGCATTTTGAGTTAAAAGATGGATGTTATTTAAATTTAATTCACTGTTCTTACAGAATTGCACTTGAGGTCAAGCTGAAATTTTTGGTTTAAATTGTAATTTTTTTTCACTCTGCAGATGTCTTTAAACTGATTACTGCACTATAGAAGTTATTAAGGGAAACTGGAGGCATTAGTAGCTAATAATTGGTGCTTTCAGAAATGGGGAAAACTTAGGATGCAGCTTAAGACCACATGGTAGCATTAAGGAGATATTTTTGTTAAATCAAGAATTCTGAACCAGTGGTTCAAGTGTTCAGGTACTGTATATTCAGAATGGTCCCTCTGTGGATAACAAAAATTGGAATTATAATGATAAAATGATCAACAAATAGCTAATTGCATATTTACTCAATCCTAAGATACTTACATCCTGGATTTGAATGTAGTACTTTGTAGAATGACTACTCCCTGCTAAGAGAACTTTGTATATTTTTGCTTACAAATGTCTGCCTTGTCTCTGCAGTAGTGATCTGAAGAGTAGACTGGTAAGCTGTCTGCCTTTTCTTCCCTTCTATAGCTGTGTACGATCGAATGCGAGCAGACCAGAAAAAATTTGGTAAGGCAGCATGGGCAGCAGCAGTGGAACGTATGGAAAAGCTTCAGTATGCAGTTTCTAAGGAGACTTTGCAGTTGATGCGTGCTAAAGAAATCTGTTTGGAGCAGAAGAAACACGCGCTGAAAGAGGAGGTAATTTTTCATACCAATACATAGGAAAATAAAACATGCATAAAACCCCCAAACCTTAAAGAGTGTTGATGTACTTTAAAAAAAACCAAATCAAACAAAAAAAACCTCCCAGACTTGAAAGTCATTATTTTTCAGCTTTTAATAATAAATGTCTGTATTTAAACTTTCACTACACTCTACCATGTTAGACAAATGGAGTTGCAATGTAGGTGTGGTGGTTTTTTGTGCCACTTACTTAAGTTTTCTGTTCACCTTTTCCTGGTTAGTCAACGAAGAAGACAGTTTTTACTGTTAATGTTTACAGTTATCCAGTGAGATGAATAAAATGAAGAGAAGGGATAGGACAGAAAACTGCTGCTATGTAATCTCCACGCTGTACCTTTCAGAGGTGTGACCACTTTTTCAAATAGTTACGACATTCCAGATGGAAGGTGTCTGAACATTAGTAAATATACAAATGACTAGCCTGTTTTACTGCACACTTTTTATGTCTGCTTATCCTATTAAGACAGTCTTCCAGAGGGGCTTGTGCTAGCTACAACTTTCCTGAGGAAGAGTATTTAAACTGTGTTTAAATGTCTTAGCAGAAATATCCCACATTTATTTGGTTTTATGACACTTCCTCAAAAGCAAAAATGCTATAAATACTCTTTGAAAATTTTTTTATCATATGGATATTCAGTACTGAGAACTTTCTGTCATACTAATGTTAATTTACATTCTGTCCAATTGGTTGCTTGTTTTTAGAGCACTTTTCAAATGTTTCAGCAAAATTTGACTAAAGGCTGTTATGAAAAGGTTATCCAGAGAACTCACGACTTTAGCACTGTATAGATTGGTAGGCTGGTAAGCCTGATAGACCACGTGCCTATTTTAGGAGCTTCTGTACAAGACAGTTTGATCTGCAAGGAAGAGAGCGTACATGCAAGACCCAGAGCACAAAAATAAAGTTTGCTCCATTTCAACACTCTTTATATTTAGAAAACCAAAAGTTGTCTGGAAACATAAGTTTATCAGGCTGTTGCCTCCTTAGCAAAGAGTTGATGAGGGAATCCAGCAGTCCTAATTGGAAATATTATATTGAACATGTTCGCATATTTAGAGCAGCCACGCATTATCTCTTCTGTAGGACATCTTATTTTTCTTGCAGTGGAGACCTTCCATGAATTTTGTTGAATGAGATCTCAGTCTGGTAAATGAGTTTTGACGTGCAAAAGTGTTAGGGGCTGCATAGGAAAAGGACAGATTCGTTGCAGTATATAGGGGGTTGAAGGACTCTGAACTGAGAGTTTGGGCCTCTTGGGGAGGGAGAAATGGGGAACATCTGATGGGTGTGCATGAGCATAGTGCTTTGGGCTGGTGTATTACAAGGTACAGAGAGCTCTGGGTCAAAACCTGGTGATGGGGAGATACGAGAACCAGCTTCTGTTCTGAAACATCTCTTTTTGCTTTGAGAATGTAAAAGCCCTAAGTATGCAAAGTTGGATGTGACAAATGTGAGTGGGAATCCCATACTTGAGAAGGATTACAGTCTTATCATAAAGAAAATACTTGGTGATTACATTAGCTGGTGTGTTTGGAAGAGATGACAGTAAAAGAAGAAAACAACAACAATAAAAAAATGAAAAGGTGATACATTTTCTCCTTCAAGCTTAAGTGAAGACCTTCCTGCTGTGCTTGGATATATACATTTACTCTCACTGAGTAGGAAAAGGAGACACATGGTAAATAGTATACTTGTTTCTCTTGCTCTTAATTCCCTCTTCTCCAAATCTAAACCAACCTTGCTGATTTGATTTTTAAGAGGGACAGTAAAAATGTCCTTGTTTGTGTAGTTTTCATTTAGTTTTAATCAAGCACTTTTTTGTTTCCTAAACTGTGTTCATACTGTAAATATCTAAAAACCTACTACATTTTCCAAATTACGGTATGAAAATCACCTGGTTAGGTGCTTAGACTAGTTAGAAATTTCTTTTATTTGACAGTTAGAAATGTTAGGCTACAACTATCTGTATTACAAAATAATAATAAAAAAACCCTGTACACAGATTGCATATTGAGCTTTTTTATTCTCCTGATTTGTTCCTCTTAAGTTTCATCTGTTGTTCTGAATTTTGTTTGAGGAGAATGATGAAAACTTTCCTCTTGAGGTAGACCGGAGTCTGCTTTTGTGGACTGGTTGCCAAGTCTTGTCCTCGTAACAGTAAACAGAAACATAAAATCAGAGTGAGGATCCTTTGTAATTCTCTAAGTATGTAAAATAGTTCGGACAAATGGAAGTGAGTGACTGGAGACATAAATTCCAACAAGTCCTGTCTTGCATAGATATGATTCAGTAACTACTCTGCTCTTTTTTTTCCTTTTAGAAGCATACAGTTCAGTTCTAAAGATACAGTTCAAAAACTATTTTTAATTTACATGATGAATTTTCTGTCATGTCTTCATAAACAAGATTATATTCCAATGAAGTACTACTTAGGTTTTTCAATAATTTTTTTTCATAGTTTCGTAACTCTAAGAGTACTCTTTTTTCTTGTACATTGAGCCTGAATCAACCATATTTTTGATTACAGTGACTTTGAGTATTTAAGCATATCTTTCATTCCATGACTCATTTTACTTTTGCCTGACATGGATGCATTGGCAAAAATTCTATTCAAGAATGCATAAATAGCTATTTCTGGAAAATTAATCTTATTTCTGTAAGAAATGGACAGTGATTTTCATACAGATGCAACATTATACTTTTCAGAAAAGTATATTTCACCTTGGTAGCTTTCATTGTATCTTTTGCAACCTTTTTCTTTCTGTGACAACTTTTTGGAAAGGCTAAGTAGGAAGTTAAAATTGGGAAATCTTTGAAGATTTATTTAAACCTATTTGAATTATTATTTTTAATAACAGATTAGGAATGCTTTTGCCTTTTTCACTTTCAGTGTTTAAATTGGCAAACTAGAATTTGTCGTAAAAATGTCAATTTTATTTTTTTCTTTAATGTTACATGAAATATTTGTGTAATATTCACCAGTTTAATCAAAAATTCAAAAAGACTTTGAAATAAAACCTATTTTAAGTGGTCACTGTGTTTAAAGAAAATAGAAAACAGAAAGCTCTAAGCACCTCAGGTGAAGTTATCGGTGCATTCTATACACAAAACTTGAAGTCATAGTTAGGCTTTTAATAATGCACTGAGACATTATTAGAAAATTTCTCATTAGCAATGATAACCTACTTTTTACTTAATAGTTACAAAATCCCACATAAGTTCTGTTGAAATAACATTATTAGAACATAATTTATTTTCATGCCTTTTTTTTCCCCCGGAGTATGACTGGGTAAAGAGTATTAAAGAGGGCAAATCCCAGCGTTTGAACAGACTTTTCTTGTTTGAAGGATTCTGTGCATCTCTGATATTTAGTCCCCATTTACCAAGAGAAATAAAGAGGTCAGGTATTTACGGTCACTTAAAACAGACTCACAGGAGGAGTCACTTCACAGAAAATCCAAACTGAAATACCTTATTTGGCAAACCATTTAGCTACTGTTTTCTAGGCATAGAAGATAAAAAGAGGATATTCATTTAAAAAGACTAAAATGCTAGTGAAACTAATTTTTCAGGGTTTGGGTTGGGGTTTAAGACAGAGCGATAAATCAGAACAAAACCCAGATCTGACTGTTTATAAGAAAACAGTTGGTGTTCAGCATGTTTTCTGTGGATTTTGAACATTTAGTCTTGGAAAAGAAAAACTTTATAAAACCAGTGGTACATCCTTTTCAAGGGGAAAAGGTGCTGCTTTTAGTGTCTAAATTTTTTCTGATTGCTCGGGATACTAATTGTAAGTGATCACCTTAAGCTCATTTTTTTAATAATATTGTATCACGTAGTATCATGACCTAACTATAATTGACTCCTGATACTTGGTTGGTTGGAGGAAAACTTTTGTTCCACAAGTTGCTAGATATGAGTGAGAACCTGCCGTTTATCACTGGTTGGAGTGCCCCGTGTTTCCCATATAATCATTTAGAAATACTTTAAAATGACTTTCTGTTGGTTTTGAGTATGAGCTTCCATATTCACACTTAAAGACCTGAGGTTTTTTTCTGAATTTTACTCCCTTCTTCTGAGACTTCTCAGACAGCACCAGTGATGAATTGAAATGAATACTCTACACAGTCCAGATTCACGTGACACTGAATTCTATTTGAACAGTAAGAGATTACTTAAAAGACTGGATAATAGAAAATTTAAGAATAGCTATTAATATGTATTGCTAGGGGAAAGTAATACAAATTTTTACCGTGAACTGCAGGTTAATTACTATTTAAATGACAGCGGATGACACTGACTATGGTCTTATAACCTAGTAGCAACGCAATTGAGCCACCAGTGCAACAGGGTGGTAGCAACAGATGCTTCTGGGTCTCTCAAATCAAGTATTTTCAGCAAAGGGAGAAGTGTTAGTGTCACTGCATGTGGACTTGTGAAATTTCTTCTACACCTTTCTTCCATGTGTTTCTGATCACCCAAGAAAGATTAGTTCTAACTGGAGCAGTTGCAGGGAGGTCTGCCACAATGATGCCAGGAGTAGCAAGTCTGTTTTACAAGAGGAGGTAAAGTTGTTTTGATAAATAAAATGAAGGCTGAGATGATACAAAATTGCTCTCCACAAAAATATTAATGTGAATAAATATTAGCCACGAGCAACACGTGTTGCTGTTCAGAACTGGTGCAAGAACAAATGGTGTTATCTGATTACGAATATACTGGAAATAAGGAAGAAGTTTCCTGGCAGTTAAGGGGGAGTATCTGGAACAGACTTCCAGTGGGAGTAACAAACACAGAGTTTTGTGGAAGCTTTTTGGTTTGTTTTTACAAAAGCAGAATAAGAACAACAATAACAACATCGAAATTATTTTTAAGGACTCAGATTATGAAAGCAGTTAATTTTAGGTTTATCTGAAAGCGTTCCATGGTGGTGTAAGGCTGGATTTGATGGCACTCACATCTGTATTCTGTGTTTGACTACTTCTCTATTAATTTTGTTATCTACCCCTTTAGTATGTGTGTTCATAGTTTGTTAGAGGCTTTCTGTTTTAACTGTTATATCTTTATTACCAATGTGTGGGTTTACAGATGATACATTTCTGCCCTGGAGCTAATAAGAAACCCAAGTTCCTGCTTAAGTTCTTCACTTAGTCTGAATGAGACAACAAAGACCGTAAGGGCCAGAGAGATTAAATTAAATGTTTTGCTTGAGTTAACGCAAGAAGCTGTGGCATAGAAGGAGATTGAACTCGGATCTCCTCAGTTCTAGTTCTTTGTCCAACTGCAAGATGTTTCTTTATGGTAACATCCTCACGTTAAAGTGCTTTGCAGTTGTTTCACTATATTGATCAGCCTGAGACCTACCAAAGATGCAGCAAAGTAATTGTACAGATTAGATAGCAATTTGTATCATTAAGAATTGAACCACTCTTAAATTTTTAACAAAAATGCTGAAATTTTCCCATGAGTGAAGATATTGTTTTGAATTATCACACATATATAGCATCTCATGTAAAGTTTTAACATAAATGGTTGAAATTAAAGGTCCCTGTTTTTCATGAGGGGCTATCGTGTAGATACCCAGGATACCCTGCCTGACCAGTAAACTTTATACCTCTTATGGGAAAACTGGAATGTTCAAGAGGATAAGTCTGCTTGTCTTGAAAACTAGCCTCTAATTCACGTCAAAAAACCTAGCTTCTAATTCACTCCAAATATGCCATCATTATGTCATTTACTGTTCTGGTCACAATTAGTAATTTAATATGGAGGCAGAGTAATGGAATGGTGTAACAAGACATCTTGGTGTCACATTGGACTGAAACATAAATTATACATCATTGATTGTAAGATTTATGATATTCACTTAAGGACTTATTGAGCCTTTCATGCTAATAGTTGACATACAAAAAATGCACTCAGTATATATACAATATAGTAGCAGAAATTTTTAAAACAGGTGTTACAAAAATTGATTCACAGGTCTCCAGTCTATCAGTCTTACATAGAAAGTGGCGTAATACAGAGAATTGTTTCCTTAGTGTTTAATTGAGCTATGAAATCCATGTCAATGAGTAATAATGCAGGGATAGGACAAACTTATGGAGTAAAATCCAGTAAGTCTATTTTGTATAAAAGGCAGCACTGGGACTTAAGCTCTGCTGCAAGCTGTGCTAGAGGCTGGTGAAAAATTTTAGGGAGGTATCACTGTACTGCCTACTATGTTTCATCTTCCTGGGTATTTGTGGTTAACCTTTGTCTAAAACAGGGTGTTGAGTAAGATAGATCTTTGGCTTAATTCAGTACAGGTATCTTTCTGTTTTAGTATTATTATGTTTAGACATACCTATCTTCTCCTCTCGATGGGTTCAATATTAACATATTACATTTAGTGTACCAGACTGTATCTAGCTGTAATAGTGAAGTCTGTGGTTTTGTTCTCATTATTCTGGAGTCATGTGAGTTTTTGTTTTTGTTTTTTTTCTCTTTTTTGTTTTCTCTTTCCATTTAGATGCAGAGCCTGAAAGGTGGTACAGAAGCCATAGCCCATTTGGACCAGTTAGAAGCTGATTATTATGATCTACAGCTTCAATTATATGAAGTGCAGTTTGAGATCTTGAAATGTGAAGAGCTGTTGCTGACTGCACAACTTGAAAGCATCAGAAGACTGATGTCAGGTGCTTTATGCATTTTAATTAAGACATAATCTGTAAAAGATAATTCTCTTCCTAAGAGCCTAGTAAAGCCCGTGGGAATGAAATGAGAACAGATTTTTTACCATGAGAAGAACTGGATCTTCTAACATAAGTACTGTTAAATGAAAAATTACACCTATTCATAAGGTATATAAATACATGTACAGAAGTTCTGGTCTGGTTCTTATTGCCTGTGCTTGGAAATAAGCATATAAGATACTATGTAAGTTTTGGAAAACTAAATTCAGGGAGGAGGAAAAGCCTTAATTATTGGACTTGACTCATTAAAAATTTGCATTGGTTATTATAAATTTCTTTGAAGTGATTGGTTTTCAAAAGGTATTCCTGCAAGTCAGAGTCCTTCAGCTAAACTTCGAAGCTTGTTGTATTGTGTTCTCACTGATTTAGAGCTGTGATGCAGACCGTATGTTTCCAGAACCTGCTATACTTTGTGTAGTTGCAAACTATGGAAATGGCACAGGTAAATCGTACAGTGTTTTTGGATCTGGTTCTGTCCTTTGGACGTTTCTATAGTTAATGTTTTTATTCACACAAGCTGTGTTTTATTGTTTCATGGATAGAGCTTGCATAGCAAATTTTGTTGTGGATAGGAAGGTCACTTAAGAGAGATCTGAAGCTGGATTGTATTGCGAGTTGCCCCTGGAAAAAGAGAAAACATAGGTCTCATGGATTCTTGCTGTTATGTTGATCTCCTTTTAGGCTTGTGATGGCAACAACTGTAACTGCATGTACGGAAGACGAGGATTGAAAACTCTGTAAATTACTTGAAGAAATGTGGCAACTTTGACAGGGTGCCTCTGTGGAGAGCTAGTTAGTGCTTTAGAGATAGATAGTTTTTGCGCTTGGGAAACCAGATATTTAATTTTGGTACTGAAGACATGGTATGGTTTGCTTACCTGTGAACCGAAGGAAATCCCTTGAATGGGAGGCTCAGGAGGACTGTGTATCAAAATACTTTCTCTTTGATGTAGTGATGGTAAAACCTAAGGGCCCACAGAGATTAAGGCTGTTGTAAAAACAAAGGTCGTTACGGCTTATCACCAATGTTTTCTCCAGATATCTTAAAAAAAAAAAAAAACCAAAACCCCAACCTTGCAACCTGACCCAAAATAAAACAAAAGCCCCAGTCAGCTAACCAACCAACCCTCTCCTTCCCCAATGGCAGCAAAGGAGTTCACTGTTCTGGCTTTCTTTGCTGTTTTCTATCTGTGTTGTTTTTTAGTTTTTTGGTTGTTTTTTTTCTCTATTAAAGACAGCTGTCTACGTTAGAAGGGATTACTGTTTTTTAACAACACTCAGTTAATATCCCATAGGACAGAAAATGAAAAATATAGTTCATAACGTGTGGGAATTTTGTTCAAAGGATGAGGTTTCCTCTTTGGACTTCACTTAGGTAGAACAATTAATGTGAAGAATGTGACACGGAAGTGGCTACATCTCTCCAAGACTGTAAAGCACCTAATCTGAATGAAAGCATCTAAAACATTTAGTAGTCTTTTAATATGTGTTCTTTCCTATGCAATCAGAGAGAAAAGAATGGTCTGTTGCATCTTCTGTTAGGCTTCCCTTTTAAACTGTAGTTAATCAGTAAAGTAATAGCCTTTTAATTGTGCACATCTGTATGATTTGAAATACATGTGTCTAACTGATGTGTAAAGGGTGTTGCTGTTCTTTACTCTTTGACTGTATTTGGCTCTGCAGGGGTCTTTCAGAGAGTTTTGGATTCTGTTTTGATTTGAGGGACATCAGCAGTACTGCTAATGAAATCCAACAGAATTTTTTGAGAGCATGATTTGATTTGACTGCCAGTTGTTTGTTTTGATTTGATTTGGTTGTAAGACAGAAGAAAAACATTTTCTTTTGCAAATTTAGCTCATTGGATCTGAAAAGTATTGAACGATAATAGATTGTCATATTATAAATAACAGTAGTAGGTTTTTACTGTCATTAACCGAATACCTGTACTGAAGTTCACAAACTGTGAATTTATTACATTACAATTTTAAAGGGTCTTTCCTATCCATACAAACTACTTGTACATCGTTGTGAGATAGTTTTGTGGTGGATGCATTGCAGTCAAAAGAGAATATGATAGTAGGTTCCTGCTTCGGTTGGAGGGTAGGTTGAGTGAGTGAAAATGGTGTGGATTGTATCTACAAACAAATAATTCTGAACATTTTATTGTAAGTGGCTGAGTTGTTACAATCTTAAGTACTTACCAAATTTATAGGCATTTCAAAAACTCAAAAGCTGTTTGTAGAAAAGTCTTGGAATGTTTGATGGAGGTTGCAATAGAGTTGCTAAGGTAGGGTTTTTCTTTTTTTTCCAAACAGTAAAATGTAATTTAACATTGTGTTTTAGAACTGGTAGATTTGACTGGTTTGCAGCTGAGCTATTGGGGTTTCACTTGTAAATTCCTGCTTTTAACTCTACATGAAAGTGTTCTGATACAAAATTTGTGTGTAAATTCTCCCATGGCATGTGGGTGCATAGACAAATACAATTGTTGTTAGCCATGAGTCTTATTTTTACTCATTGATGTCTCAAAGCGGTTTCTAGTGACTGCAGTTTTACATATGGATGAAACTTTGTGTGTTTTGTTAGGGTTTTTTGTTGTGTGTTTTTTTTAACTGAACACTGAAGTAAAGTAGTGTAAAGTCTAGTAGATCTGGGGTGTTTATTGGCTTTCATGTTAAGGTTACTTTAGTGCTGTGCTTTCTTCTCTGGTCCTGCCATGTCTTCTGCTAAGCTGAAATTAGCATGGCAGTCAGAATTTTGATTGCAGCAGAGACTGTACATACAAACAACATGAAGTAATAACAGCTTTTAAAATGGACAATGTACTGAAGAAAACCCTCCCCCTGTCCCAAATAATCTAGTAGCAGCAGTAGGAGATCTTGCTGAAAGTAGCTGGTGAAGTTGAGAAGGTTTGGTAGTGCTGCAGAGAACACACTTGACAGTCATTCCAGCTGTATCTGCTTGTTTCAGCCAGCAGTAACGCATATCCCTCTTGGTGTATCACAAAAATATACTGCTTGCTAGGCCAGTGAAATAAGGAACAAGAGGCCTTGCACATTCTGCAAGGATTTATAATCATCACTCTTTCCTTCTTGGCAAGAGATGAGAAGGCAGCATTCAGAGATGAGCTCAATGTTACGCTGAATTCTTCACTCGGGAGGCTAAAAATCATGAGTGTTGATAAAAGTATTAGTAATGACCTCCTTTCAGGCCTGTAATGCTTTGAAGAATTGCCTTGAAGTTACCCTCCCTCTGCTGCCTCTGAGCAGAAGCAGTGCCTGGGAGGTCAAAAACCTCCAAAGAGAGGATTTTTGGTGTTCTGTTGCGTTATTCCCCTCTCATGAAATTAATAGTCAGTTGTGGTAGAAGAATCTCATGCCAAAGACTTCAGAAAGAGTTGGTATATCCTGAAGTTTGTAGAGGAGACCAGAGGATATTACTGCACATCGTGGGTCCGTTGTATTAGTTAAGATACCCAAAGACATGAGTGGACATTGTGATAAAGTTAGCCTACAGACACAGGCGTACATTTACAGATTCATTTGTTTTTTAATGTTCTGAGCTTATCTGAATACCAAGCTGTGCTTCATTGCTGTTGATTTCTGTTCTTCATATAAACTTTAGAGCCCTCAGTGCTTTGCTACGTAGTGCTTTTCCTCTGACCTTTTGATTTTTGATAGTCCTCTGAAAGGACTATGACATTCTTCTATATTAAATCTTGCGACTCAGTGGGAGGGTTGTTGTTGAATAAAACAAAATGTTGATCAAATACAAACTATTGATTTGACTTTTTCATTGCTGACATTTTTAAAACAGAGAAGAGAGATGAAGTGGTATATTATGACACTTTCGAAAGTATGGAAGCTATGCTTGAAAAAGAGGATATGACAACGTCTATACACTTGCAAAAAGAGGAGCTGCAAAAGTTACAACAAAAAATCCGCCAGCTGGAAGCAAGGCGTGGACGTATTTCAGCCAAGAAAGCCTACCTCAGAAACAAGAAGGTATTATTAAATTGCAAATTTCTAGCATAATTAGCAAAGTTAATAAAACTTCAAAAGGCTTAATTTCAGATACAACTCCCAAGTCTCCCAGAATTTTTGTGGATTATATTTACTAGTTACTAAAAGTTGTTCTACAGAGTACCAAATACAATAGCATGTATTATTAAATTGATATATTTAAGATTTAGTTTAGCTTTAAAGGAACTTTTAATTACTTTGAAGTCAACAAATAAACTTGTTTCTATTAACTAATCAGAATACTTTCATGTGGAAAGTACATGCTAGAATGCATGTTTTTACAGAGAGTAGTGTTATATATATTTGTAGAAAAGAATTCTCAAGGGTGTTTTCCCACTGAGTTCTGTTTTCATTCTCTTACCTCATGCTTTTCAATTTGTCATGTGTCATTGATACTCTGTATTCAACAGATATATATGAAGTCCAGTATATATTCTTAATTTGTAAAACTAGGTGTGCTGTTTAGGGCCACTTGCCTTTTTCACGTGTTACATGATTGGGATGTTGTGCAGAAAATTGTTTTAACATAGCTAATGTTTTGAAATTGTGTATCAGCTGTATGTAAATATGTTCATTCCCTTTTTCAAGAATGACTTGTTTATTGTTCCGTAGCAGTTTGCGGTTACATCAGTATGCATTATTAATGACTGAGATACCTCAGAAGAGAACAGATAAAAGTTTTGAGAGCGCATTGTAATAATTACAAAATAGGTTTGCACCCCATACTATATACTCTAAGGCTATGCAGAAGTCTCAGTTGAGACCTCATTCTAGATTGGGTTCAGGGGTTGGTGCAGTTGCATGTTCCCAGCCATGTCCCTTGATGTGGGAGATGACTCCTTTATATAAAGAGTTCTAGTAGATTGAGAGTAGAGCCTTCAGTTCTTTCCTCCTCTTCACAACTAATATATATTTTTGTACCTGAATCTGAAGCATAACAGAGCAAACAAAAGAGCAGTAGTTTTGTAGATACATTTCATATTTTGGATTTTTTTTAATATTTCTTCAATCCCTGTCCTGTCTAAGATGAACACAATATTGAGAAGACTGCAAATAAATTATTATTAAAGAAATGTCTACTGTTAGCCAGTTATGGGAAGTAGTTAGTTCAGAGTCATTGAGTTTGTTTTAGGTGAGTTTGTAAACAGAAAAAGTAACAAGAAACTGGGCTTTTTAGTACTTTAAGGAATAGATCCAATCTGTCATGTTATGCTAATTAACATAGATTGCATCATAATAGTTATGCTGTTTCCTTCTGAATATGAAAAGACCCTGCTGGCATCTTGCAGTAGATAAACCTGTTTAAAAGTGATGGCCTGGTTGCTGTTCCTTACTTAATTTACAGGAGTTAACAAGTCAAGAAGCAACCCTGAAGCAGGAGTAGAGATTTTTTAGCATGCCTTCTTATCTGTATAACGAACTAGTCACCTTCAGTTGGCTTATTTGTTTCAAAGGTATGCTATGATAAAATACCTTTGTTTAAGCTGAAGGAATTAGTTCTAGGCTGTAACACTAGTGGCAGTATGCCTACTTGTGCATGATGCAGAGTTGTCTCTGGTACTGTTGCTCATCTGGGTCTGTGTACAGGAGTATTGTAGTCATGTCTGCTCAACATTGTGCTGGAGGAATGTGACTGTACTGCTTCGGGACCTGAGGTAATGTCTCCATGTGGAACATCGCTGCTGGACATCACAGCATGGACATCACAGCGGTCTCAGATCTAGTTCCAGCTCTCTACTAATTTCATTGCCCACTGTAGCATTATCTGCCATTGAGTGCTGAAGTGACATGCTTAGCTTCCAGCTTCTAAAGAAATCACAGAGTAAAGTAACACGTATTTAAACTTGCAGGGCGAAATCCTACATTTCTATTTGAGCAAAAGGATAAGCAGAATCAGTTGTTGTGTGCCATTTTGTGGCATTGGGCAGTAAAGAACATAGCCATTGTGATGGATGTTAGAGGTATTTTCTATAGCTGTTCTTATTACTGCTGAATAACGCAGAGCTTTATTAAGCTTACTAGTAATTACCTGAAAATCAAGACTTGTGGCTTTGATTCAAAAATAAAGAAGCTTTGTGTCTTGAGTGACCATTCTAGTGATACTGCAAAACAATGTTAATGAACACTATTTCTGGTGCCTGGTGTGGGTAGTTGTACTTTACAAAAGTGGGAGGAAGAAAGGGTTCTTGCTCTCAAGAGCTTAAGTTAAGCATGCAGAAAAAAGATACAGATGGGATGCAGAAGCAGACTAGATGGTGAGAATGAGTGCAGTGATGATTGCGTACTAAGTGGAGAAAAGAATGAGTTTTTCAGGGTGCATTTGGAAAGTACATACTATGTGGTAAATCTCTTTCTCAAAGTCTTGTCTGTCTTGCTCAATTAAGAAACATTTATTGTTGAACTGAGATGAGAGTCTACTTAATGCTTCTCAGATTGTGTTCCTGACCATGCTTGTTTCAGCAAAGTATCTCAAAACAGAGCTGTAAACAAGTGTTCTGGTTTGGATTGGGTTGGTGAGGTTTTGGTGTTTTCTTTTTCCTTTGCTATTTTTTTTACCTTGTCATTTCTGTAGTTGAAAACAAAAAGCAGCTGTGCATTAAGTGGTGTATATCACAGTCTTGTGATACATAGAATCATAGAATCACAGGGCTGGAAGGGACCTCTGGAGATCATCAAGTCCAACCCCCCTGCCAGAGCGAGGCCACCTTAGAGCAGGTTGCACAGGAACGCGTCCAGGTGGGTTTTGAATGTCTCCAGAGACGGAGACTCCACCACCTCTTTGGGCAGCCTGTTCCAGTGCTCTGCCACCCTCAAAGGAAAGAAGTTCTTACTCATGTTTAGGTGGGACTTCCTATGCTCAAGTTTGTGCCCATTACCTCTTGTCCTGTCACTGGGCACCACTGAAAAGAGCCTGGCCCCATCCTCCTGACACCCACCCTTTAAGTATTTATAAGTGTTGATAAGGTCCCCCCTCAGCCGTCTTTTTTCCAGACTGAAGAGACCCAAGTCCCTCAGCCTTTCCTCATAAGAGAGGTGTTCCAGTCCCCTAATCATCTTTGTAGCCCTTTGCTGCACCCTCTCCAGCAGTTCCCTGTCCTTCTTGAACCGGGGAGCCCAGAACTGGACACAGTACTCCAGGTGCGGCCTCACCAAGGCAGAGTAGAGGGGGAGGATGACCTCCCCTGACCTGCTGGCCACACTCTTCTTGATGCACCCCAGGATGCCATTGGCCTTCTTGGCCACAAGGGCACATTGCTGGCTCATGGTCGTCCTGTTGTCCACCGGGACTCCCAGGTCTCTTTCCACAGAGCTGCTCTCCAGCAGGTCAGCCCCCAACCTGTCCTGATGCATGGGGTTATTCCTCCCCAGGTGCAGCACCCTGCACTTGCCCTTGTTGAATTTCATTTCCTCTCTGCCCAAGTCTCCAACCTGTCCAGGTCTCTCTGTATGGCGGCACAGATTCCGGTGTGTCAGCCACCCCCCCAGCTTTGTGTCATCAGCAAACTTGCTGAGGGTGCGCTCTATCCCCTCATCCAGGTCATTGATGGATATATTGAAGAGGACTGGACCCAGTACTGACCGCTGGGGAACACCACTCATTCCCGTCCTTGTTCATTATGAGTTTTTTTTGGCAACTGAAGATTCCCTTAGAAGAATGCCTCCTTTCTAGCAGCAAATATCATGATTAAGAGAACAATAGGAAATGATTCTCTATTATCAGTTTTTATTTTTTGGAGGAAGTCATTTCATCATCTGGGTATTTGAAAGTCTTTTATGTTTAGGAAGTAACAGTGAAAGGGAATCAGTTACTCGATGTACAGTAAGACTATATGTAATATAAATATAAACTTCTGTAACTATAGTCTCTATTCATTTTGTTTTTCAGAAATTCCTTCCCTCTTTTGGCAGTTGATGCCTTTATTTTTTAATGATGTTGTCAAATATTTGTAACAAACCTTTATTTAGAAAGTTTTGTTAAAGGTTTGTTAGAAACCTTCATCAGTTGTGATTCTGAATAACTGAGCTAGCATTTTTTAAATCTGTGGTTTCAGTGAGGTTGATGTTCTTTCACTGTATGTACTACCATGATTATAAACTGTTTATTCTCATATTTTTTATACAAACCTATTTGCATTTTTTAGGCAATCATTTCTTGATGTTTCTTTTTGTAGATGACAGTGAGTTAGTTATACAAAAACAAGATTTTAATACTGGTCTTGTTATTTTTATTTCTTGAAAGCTAGTTATGGATTTTTCGTGCAGATTATTGCTATTGTTGTCCCAGCCTACCCCCTGCTGGCTGCACAGCAGTATTAATTAGGTTATCATATGGAACAAGCCATTGTTTTATTAGGGAACTAGATTAATAGCAAAGAGTCAAGGTCAAAAAGATGGTGTAGAAGGCATTTAGAAAAATATTTTTGGAAAAAATAGAGTTGTGTAGAAATGGAATTATTTTACATCCAGGAAGAGTATTCCTTATCATGAGCAGACTGGGAGAAGCACCTGGTAGGTGAAGCAGTTTGGGGTGTGTTCATAATGTGTGTTTTGATCTTAGGAACCTTCCTCAAATGCTGCTGTGTCCATTTAATAGGACATTTTTACTACTTTGCAAGCCCACAGTTTAAAAGCATAGCCCACACCAAAACAGGTCTTATGTATATTCAGTGACAGCTGGCATTGGGTTACTTGTATGTTTTCATATTATTACTAACATAAGGGCATAACTACACAGAGTGCTTACAGTAAAATATGTTTTCTGTGCATACTGAGCTTACTAAATGAGAAGCTAACCTTTTAATTGGGATGCTTTTCAATCTGAAAGCAAGGATTGCTGGAACTAGTTAAATATAATACTAATGCAGATCTCTTTTACATATATTATATTCTAGTCTTAAACATGGTAGTTTATACAGTGATGAGGGTTGAAATGGTTCCTCAGCTCTCTCCTTTTGTCTCTTTAATAAACTACAATCTGATACTGTGAAATCAGTCAGGTGATTAAAAGGGAAATGCATGTTACTTCTTGATGCTCTCAGTTCTATACAGTTGGTCAGCTTCTTTCTTGACGTGTTGCTCTCACTGGAAATAGTGCTTCTGCTTTCCCAGTGCTGAGAAGGAAGAACTACTTCACATGTGCAGCAGGCTGTATTCCTGCTCATACAACCACTTATGTTTTCTTTTTTTGCCAGAGATTGCTGGGTTATGCTGAACTTGTAATCTGCCATAATCATCCGGATCATTTTCTTTAATGCTGCCACCTGGCTGTTTTTTTTCTTCATCCTTTGTTTGCAGTCACTTAATCTTGTCAACAACTAGAACCCTACATTTGTCCCTATGAAATTGCAACCTTGTTTTTTTTTTTATTTAGACCATTTTTGTAATTAGTTAAAATGATTCGGATATCTAATTCTGTGCTGCAGCATGTTTTCAGTCTCTCCTAGTCTCGTTTATTATTTCAAGTCAGAGAGATCTAATTACATTAACATAGGTTGTTTATTAGTACAAAGTCAACACCAAATATGTTTTGGTCTGGTTTATCCTCTTTACATGCTTAAAATATGTTTCATTGTCACTCCTAATCAGAAAGATTTAAATAGTAGTGCTAAAATGTTCCATGTTTCATGTGCCTCCCTAGTATTTGAGACATGTCAAAAAAAAAAACCCAAACCAAATATACATTTTCTTATTATTTTATAATACTTTTTTATATATTGTAACATATTCCTCATTATTTTGGAAGACCTTTAATTGAACTTAATACATAAATAGGGAATAAACTATAAAGGTAAATCAGTAGTATTATAAAAAGTGTTTCAGATTTTCTCATAATATTCTGAAGCTATTGTGTCACTGAAATGCAGAAATGAGGTAGTTTATACTTTTGCAGTGACAAATTAAATGGATTAACTTTGCCAGCTGTGTTAATTAAACTCTTTTCATCAGGGGGAAAAAAAATCCGCAAACATAAAACCCAGCAGCGTTTAGCTATATATATACACCTCTGATGAAACTGGGACAGCTTTTGTCAGAATGTTACAGATATACAGTGGCTACATTGATGGTCTTACTGTTTAGAAACTTCCAAGACAGCATGGTAGTTCTGTCCTATACTGGAACACTGGCTACCTTTTTATGTGATCACAGTATGTCTGTAGTCAGCTTGTAGAAGAGTGTAGCTTTTTCTGCATTTCCAAGTGTCCAAAATTGTGGGCTTTTTTCAGCCCTTCCCTTCTTTTTATGTCTTTCTGCCACTACTGTAGTATCTTACTTGATGGCTGATAACTCCATCAGCTGCCCCAAGCAATGGCAAAGCTCCTGTCTGGGTCCATTCAATTAAGTCAAACTGACTGATGCCTGGGTACCCCATCGCTTTGGTGTTCTGGCTGCCGTCACACTCCGGCCTGCTTCCTAACACTGCCTTCTCTTACACAGCAATGAGATCAGTTTCTAATTACAAATACGACTTTGTGCTTGTACTGGGCCTAAATTTATTGCCCACACTGTCTGATTTCCTGGTCCTCAGTATTGTCCTATGAACTTACCTGTCTTGTCACTACTCTAAATTCCTGCACATCCTCTTGAAGGAAGGAAGGCTCTACAGAGGGACCTGGACGGGCTGGATCGATGGGACGAGGCCAATGGTATGAGGTTCAACAAGGCCAAGTGCCAGGTCCTGCCCCTGTGTCACAACAACCCCATGCAGCACTACAGGCTTGGGGAAGAGCGGCTGGAAAGATGCCTGGCAGAAAAGGACCTGGGGGTGTTGGTCAACAGCCAGATGAATATGAGCCAGCAGTGTGCGCAAGTGGGCCAAGAAGGCCAACAGCATCCTGGCCTGTATTAGAAACAGTGTGGCCAGCAGGACTAGGGGAATGATCGTCCCCCTGTACGCAGCACTGGTGAGGCCGCATCTCCAATACTGTGTTCAGTTTTGGGCCCCTCACTACAAGAAAGACATTGAGGTGCTGGAGCGTGTCCAGAGAAGGGCAATGAAGCTGGTGAAGGGTCTTGAGAACAAGTCTTATGAGGAGCAGCTGAGGGAGCTGAGGTTGTTTAGCCTGGAGAAAAGGAGGCTGAGGGCAGACCCTATCACTCTCTACAACTACCCAAAAGGAGGTTGTAGAGAGGTGGGGGTCAGTCTCTTCTCCCAAGTAACAAGCAACAGGACAAGAGGAAATGGCCTCAAGTTGCACCAGGGGAGGTTTAGATGGGGTATTAGGAAAAATTTCTTCACTGAAAGGGTCGTCAAGCATTGCAACAGGCTGCCCAGGGATGGGGTGGAGTCACCATCCCTGGAGGTATTTAAAAGACATGTCGACATAGTACTTAGGGACGTGGTTTGTGGTAACTTGGCAGTGCTAGGTTAACAGTTGGACTCAATGATCTTAAAGGTCTCTTCCAACTTAAATGTTTCTATGATTCTATGCCTTTTGTTTGTAACTGATACTTAGTTCTTTTTATATTATCTCACTGAAGTTTGTGTCATCCTGTTCCTGATCATCTGATGTAACATGGCCTGTTTGGGTTTTTTTTTTAACCTGTTCTTATTTGCAAGTAATGTAATAAATGCTTGTTTTTAAACCAGATGTTACAGATGTGAACCTGCTTGTATAATTAGTGAACCTGCTTATACATGCATAAAATTGCAACAACTTTATTAATGTTTGTGCTTGCAGATTGTATGTGCAAAAGATGAACTGACACTTTTAAATGGGAAACTGCCTAGTTGCATGAAGAGAAAGATGTAATACATTTGAGAGTTAGTTATTATCCTGGTATACAAATACATGGAGTTACACTTAGGTTTTATGAAGTATTTGACAAGTCGGTGTTTGTTACTGCTTTTGTACTGGTATTGTAGAACAGACTTTTCAAGCAGCTGTTACTAGTCTGTATTCTTTAGACAGTTAAAAGTAATAGGTTTGGGTTTGTCTGTCTTGGTTTTGTTTCCATTATATGGTTTTATTGTAAGTTAAGTTGGTTTGGTTAAATTAGCTTGTCTGAGATAGGCTTTGTAATTTTTATTTTTAAGATTCTTAATGCTATTTGCTAAATATGATATTATACCCTGTAAATTGATATTTGAAACTTGTATTTTATAGATAACATTTTATGTCTCTACAGGAGATTTGTATCGCAAAGCATAATGAAAAGATCCAGCAGCGTCACCAGAGTGAGGAGGAATACAAAACGCACCATACTGTTCAGCTAGTAAGTTTGAGTTTCCTGCTGTTGAGTTTAGCCTTTAGTTAATAGCTTGCATTGCTTATTACACATTCGGAGTAATAGCTGTTTTAAAAAGATGGTTTGTATCCCTGACCTTTGTACCATGGATTTCTGTATCATATTATGCTGGTAAAAGGGAGACTATTGCTGTGTTAGGATGACATTGAACCCAAGCAAATAAAAGAGTTCTTTAATGCCAGGTTCACAGTCTAATGACAAAGTGATTACTGCTAGGGTTAGTCTGCATGCAGTGTGTTATCATGCGCACATAGATAATTCCGGACATCTCAGAGTACAGCGTCAGATATGCTGAGATAAGAAAACCATACCTCTATTCTTAAATCTTAATAAGCTTGTTCGTTATTTTCCTTCTTTCTACAAAAGAAATCACTTGAATTGTATATAGTTCCAGCTGTATGCTCTATGATCCTCTGCACAGTCTCATCGCAGAGAATAGGCTAGTCTGACTCTTGTGCTGAATATAATTGACTTTATCTTAAAGAATATTCAAATTGTGGGCTAGGTCTTGGGAGCTGATATAGTATCAATATTTAATAAAGATCACTGACAAAGATGCATTGAAATCCAAGTTTCTTTAATTCAGGCTTCAATTAGATTAGTGAAAGTGATTCTATTTCATCCTTATACATTTTTAACATTGATACATTTGTCCAGGAAGTCAGCTGCATAATTTATTTTATGAAAAGGCTATTTGTGAAAGGCAGTACATGTTGGCATACTCTTTTAGGAACTTAGAAAAAAATTTTTTTTAGTGCTTACAATAAGGCAAAGCAATTTGCTGTGTGGATTGTAGGCCATTTATCACTCTTAAAGATAAGACTTGACAAAGCTGAAGGATTTTCTTGTCTCTCAAACACTACAGGGCTTTTTTTGTTATTTATTTCATGGAATTGCCTGCTTGCTTTATGTAAAGAACTTGCTTTATATATAAAGTATGCTAATTTTTTTTGGTCTTTTTTTCTATTAATAATGTCACTGAAAATTTCTGCTATTATTGTAAAATAGGTTTTCAGCCGCCAGTTTTGATGAAGAATTTTGAAAAGATAAGCTCAAGCGTGTCCAAATCTGAAACCAAATAAGAATTGCATTTTCACTATTCTTATTTAAAAACAACAAAAAAACCCCAATCCAAACTAAACTATAAATCCCCTTGAGTTTGAGACTGCTTCAGGAAAAGTTTGATCTGATTGTGTATATAACATGCAGGTTTGGTGGCAGAACTATCCTTTCTTCTTGGTATAATCTTTTCTTTATGCTTCTGTTTTAACTTCTTTGCCCCATTGCTTTGTTATTTTCTTTTCAGCACGTGCTTCTATTCCTCTTCACCTTTTCCTGTTTCCTATCCTTACTGTTTTTCCGACATGTTCTCCTCTTCCTCTCCTTAATGTATCTATACTTCCTTATTTCCAAATCACAGGAGTTGGCTCTTTATGAAGGACGCCAGGCCACTAGCTGACATCTGAAAATGGCAGGCAGGCAGACACTGCTTTTCTATTGACTGAATGACAATAAAAGTTCACAAAAGTGATCAGAATTTTTAATTATGATGATGAGCTTTTTAAAGTAATACTAAATGCTGTGAGTCATTTAAGAATTAAAGCTGCTGTTTCTGCTCACAGTTTTTTCTTTAGTCACCTATCACTTTTCCTGGTAACTTCTGAACTTGCATACGGTGACTTTTGCCATATGATAACTAGCATCCATTTTCAATAAATTTGACTGAAGAGTAGTGTTTTGTTTCAAAGATGTAGTAACTTCGCTGAAATTTTGTGAAAATGGATCACTAGTTAAAGGAGGTGGATCCAAATGTGTGTTTTCATTGAGGTAAGATCCCCAAATAAGAAAAAATACAACTGTCTTAGCTGCAAGGAAGAGCTGCAGACCTTTATTGAAGCAAGCTTACAGAAAATCAAGCTGCATTAAATAACAACAGCCTAAGTTACTTAAATACAAAACTTCCATTTATTGTTGTAAATGAGAATGAAAATGTTGACTTAATTAGCTCAGTATTGGATTCAAAATTGGCACTGAGTTCTGTGATTTCTTGCACTCTGGAAAGACTAATATGACTTGTTTTAAGCGGGCAACCTTGCAAGTTCGACTGTCATTTTGTTTATGGAATGAGAGAAAATGGATGCTGTTTTGCTGTCTGGCTAGTTTATGCCATTTTTAATTTAAGGGGGCTTTTTCAGTATAATATTCTGTCACATCTCTAGTTATTTCTTTATTTCTCATCCTTCAAGATAACAAGTCTTCAACTGTTCCTATTCCAGATTGAAATCTTTCTTTACTGAGCTCTACATTTCTTCAAGATTATAAAATGTGAAATGAATAATAATTTTTTTAAGGGGAAGACAAAGGCCAAGTTTTGAAGTTCAGAAATGTGTTTGAGAGGTAGATCGCTAAGTAATTCCTAACAATTAGTAAAAGAGTTATTTTAATTCAGTTTTTTTAAATGATGCTAAACGTAGCATTGGATGTAATATTTACATGTTTTCCATATATTTTCTCAGAAGCGAGATCAGTTACAAGATGAAGAGGAAAGAAAGAGCTCCTGGGTTAGTCAGGAACGACAGAAAACACTGGACAGACTTCGCACATTTAAACAGGTAACAGGAGAAGAGGTGTTCTTTTCCATAAGAAATTTTCACTCATTCCGGGACTACACTATGCTATTAGCTATTCTCTTTCATTGTGCAGTGAACTGTTCTTTGGAAAATTTAAAACAAAGCACAGCATTGGTGGTAACAAATTCCTCTGACCATTGCATTCTCAGTAATAAGGGCCATAATAAGCTTCTGCTCACTCTTATATCTACATCTTGTGACAAGACACTTAGCAAACATTCTTTGAAGAAGTGTAACCTAAATGGTACTTTCCACAAAGAGCGTTACCACTGACATACCCCCACTACCACTGATTGCTAGAACACCTGCCAATACCTTCCCCTTCCTATTACAACGTAAGTATCAGAAAATGGATAGAAGATGGAATGAAGGGGAGAGAATGAGGAAGAAGGTGAAAGTGCAAGAAAACAGACACAACTGTATTAATAGGTGAAGACTTTTTTTGGTTTTGCTGAATACATTAAAAAAGATAAGTATGAGAATTTTCTTTACTGGAAGGCTGTCTTGCTCAGCAGTACACTCTTCATATCCTTATTGTTTGCAAGGCTTTTGAATTGCATAGCTTCTGTAAATCAAAGCAAATTTACTTATTTCCACTAGCAACTGTTAATGAACTGACTTTATGTATGAGCATGTTTATATTGTTATGCTTGCTGTTGTTTTAGGCCTACCACAAGTGTGTAAAATTAAATTTTTTCATAAGAATGGCTGTCAGTAAAACTAATATGAAAAGACAGATATTGAAGCAGCAAATTTAAGAACTGTTAAAAAATATTTTGAAAAGTCTCAAAATGTTTGATGTTTTCAAGAGATACCTTTTTAAGCAGTATGATTCACATCTAGGGCCGGTGTATTTGGTCAGAGAGGACTTTGTGCAGAGGGAGCCATTGACCAGTTTTAGAAAAGGAAAGGAAGAGGAAATTTTGAATTTTATTTTCCAGAAAAAACAATCTGGTTCTTAGTGAAATCCTAATTTTAACCTATATGTATCCCTGACTAGACCAATCACACATAAATTGTGGCTTAACCAAGAATAAAAATTAAGAAAACAGATCATTTTTGCAAAAAGGTGAGGATATATTTGCTTTGTGTTTACATTCAGAGCAAAATGAATGAAAATAGCAGATGAAGTCTACTTGTCAGAAAGGTAAACCCTAACAACAGGTACTTAGAATCTAGAATAGTGTGGTGCACTTACTTAACTAATTGTCAATAATTTACTCACTTTAGCGGTACCCTGGGCAAGTAATACTTAAATCAACCAGACTACGGCTGGCTCATGCAAGAAGAAAATGTGCAGCCAGCTCAGCGTCCTGTGTCGATCAGCCTCAGTCTTTGCCAGCAACCACAGGAATCCAAGAGAAAAGTGAAGAGGTGGAATTGGAAAATGCAGTTCAGCCTTTGCAAGTGCAGGAAGCCACAAGCTTAGAACAACTTCAGGATCTCTCGTTACCTCCCAATGGTGTTACCTCTGAACTGCCTCATGTTAGTATTTCTCCGCTTACCAGTAAGGAGCTTCAACCAGAGATTGTTACGGTAGTACCGCTTCCACCTCCTTTGCCTCCACCTCCTCCACCTCCGCCTCCACCTTTGCCCTCCAAGGAAGATGCCACCAAATCCTTAGAGAAAAGCGACAGCTTTGTTAAACGTCAGAGTGAGGAGAAGGGAGTCCAGCACTCTTCTGGTGTCCCACCAGCACATCTTTTTGACAGCAGTCAGCTAGTCAGTGCCAAGAAGAAGCTTAAGAAGACTGGTGATCTAGAGGGTTTACAGCGGAGGAGAGGTAATTTTTTCATTTCTGTGTATTTAATTGTAGTGCACATCAGTTCCTCTTTTGAATGCTCTATAGTAAAGTGTATGCTCTGCTTCATATATAATTATGAGAAAGTTGTTAAATCCTTTTCAGTTGACAAATGTTGGCAACTCAAACAAATCTTAGGACCTTTACAACAACGTGCCCTGTACTTGTTCAGTTAGAAAACACTTGTGAAACTGAACCTACAATATCCCATGTTAGACTAGCTAAAAAATGGAGCTAAACCTTGACTAAAATCTTTTACTCTTTTACAGCCAGCACTGCAAATATTATATGCTTCCCCTGAGGGTGCAGTGTTTTTAATAATAAAATTTTACATAATTTATGACCTAGTAAAATGAATACTTGTCTTGTGACATAGGAAACCTTGAGAATGCTTTTTCTCAAGTTTTTTTTCAAGTTTTTTTCAAATTTTTATAATAAAATTCACAAATGCTGAAGTATCCTTGAGAGCCAAGTAAGAAAATTCTATATTCTGAGTTAGAATATACAAGTTTAACTACAATTGTAAATTAAATCTGTAATCATTCAGCAAAGTATGTTAGTAAATAGTTAAAAGATGAAAAACATCTTTGGAAACTGAGGAGAATGAATAGAGCATGGAGCTGAGCTGGGAGATCTGTTACAACTTGTTGATTCTGTGCTACTTGTTTTTGATTGTTTATCCTTTATCCCATATATAAAATGGGGAGAATGGCAGCCATATTTGAACAACATAATCCTGGTGTTTCTGTGAAATGTGCCATATTGGAGCAAAGTTTTTATTTGAAAATCAGAGATGGGTTTTTCAAAAGCACTCAGCTGAACTATTTTACTGGAAGCCACTGAGAAAAAATACCTGGAGTGGGCCTTGATTTGCACTGCTGTAATACAGCTGTAATAGCATTTTATTAAAAATACTGTCTGTCTCTGCCAAGTGCAACTATGGAAAAGATCCCTCCATTGACATTTTCCCTCATCTTCATCAATCAGACAGAAAAGAGAGTGTTTCCTCTAGAATTGTCCTTAAATGACTGAAAGCCCTTGAAGCAACTGCCTAGTTCTAGAATTCTTAAGATCTTATGAACCTTGCAGGTCTCAGTCATAAGTTTATTATCAATTTTGATGCTTCTGTGCTCCATTTGTCTTTGTGTGTAGTCCTATTGTTTATTTTTTCTGATACCCATATTATCTTGCAATTTTATATAAAGCACATATTGTGTGCAATTTGATATACATCATAAAACAACAGATATAAAATAAAATTATATCCTCCCTGTTAAGACTATTGTTAATGTCTGCAGCAGCACTCTGCCTGCTGCTCTGTGTCCCTGAGATGTTCCAAGTCTCTAAGTGGCTTTGGAAATTTGTATGACAGACGAGTGTTTTACAATCCTTCCTTCCTCCTTCAAATGTGCAGTCCTGTATTCTTCTTTTATTTCTCTTTTCCTCATGTCTGTTCCAACTGTCTGGGCCATTAGTCTGATGGACAAAGCCCACTCATAAATGCAAACCCGGTTTTAAAAATGTATTCTACAATATACAAAAAAGAATGGGAGATGCATATTCATATATTGATTGATATGTGCTGCACGTTGTATGTACTGGTGTATGTGAGCTATTTCAAACTGTTGTACTTTATTATAATGCATTCTCTGGGATAGAGAATTGCCTACTTGTAGCTCTTCAAAGAGGCAAAGCCTGATTTTTATTTCTGCAGAGAACTCATTTCAAATTGGTGATAAAGGAAGGATTTGTGATAAAGTATTAACTCTTCTCTGTTTTCATTAATTATAAAGGAAGGGAATTTATATAGGTATGTGGTGCTAATGCATACATGAATCCAGATAAGCAGGAAAATGCATGCTGCTGCAGTTGACTATTGTGCTGCTTCCCTCACTGGCATGTAGTAATAGTCATACGGTAGGTAAAACTTGCCACAGAACGCAAATGCTGGGAATGGATTGCACAGTCCAATACGTACTCATTACCTGAGTTTCAAAGTCAAGAAAGATTAATGTAATAAACACTTTCATTTTGGCTGCTTTGGTTTTCCTGACTGCAAACAGGAAAGCCATCTCGTTCAAAAAGTTTTACTACCTGCCTGACAGAAACTATAATTGTCTGTATAAACCAGTTTTTACCTCGTAATAGGAAAGATAAATTTGGAGGCTAAAACATTATACTTATGGTACGGGATTATTACATTAATGTATGCTGCTACTTGTTGGTCCATGTGAAAAATAAATGAAGACTGGTAAAACTTAGTAAAAATAATAATGAAAGTCTTTTGATTTACTGCAGTGAGTTCCCCAATGGACGAAGTGCTGGCTTCCTTGAAACGTGGCAGCTTTCACTTAAGAAAAGTTGAGCAGAGAAGTCTCCCTCCTTTTCCTGATGAAGATGATAGCAATAATATCTTGGCACAGATCAGGAAAGGGGTGAAACTGAAGAAAGTGCAGAAAGATGTTTTGAGAGAATCCTTTACAATTCTGCCTGATACTGACCCTCTCACAAGGAGCATCCATGAAGCATTGCGACGAATTAAGGAAGCATCACCTGAATCAGAGGATGAAGAGGAGAGTTTGCCTTGCACAGACTGGGAAAATTAACCTGTAATTAACCTACATTTAAAAAAAAATATTTCTTCAACACTTTTTGTATAACAGTAGTGGCTAAGCCTCAGGTTCTGCATTCTAGGAGACTTAGTATGAATGTGACTAAACAGTCTGATGTCCAACGTGGTAAAACATGCACATAGGAATTTAGTATTACTGACTTTTCAAAAAAATTTAAGGTTTATAGTAAGGAAAACTTTTTTTAGGCAACATCTTAGCCTTTTATTGTTGGAATACTTTTGCTGAATATTGATGGGACTTTTCCTATAAAAAGCTCTATTTTATTTAGTAACTTTGAAGGGACTGTTTGCAGCTTACCAAAAAGCTCTAAAAAGCTTTCAAGTAACAAAGCAGCACAATCACTCTTGGACACACCTTCTGCTTATTTTCTAATTACTTCTGGCCTTGTAAAAATTTAGCATGTTTATCACTTCAGGCTGAATAGCTCCAAGTGAAGGACAATTAGATTTGACTGCTGAACACATTGAAATTTCATTGGTTACCCTGTGTGACTGACTCTTTGATAGCTGGGTTTCAATCTGTAAAGTCTCTGACTTAATTGAATTTACAGACTATAAACAGTAAATATACAAATATAATTTATACTTCTGCTATTCATATGAATCCCGTGAACTTGCATTATACTAAGCTATGGTGCCTGAAAGTACAGGTATTAGACATCAGCAGATGAAATTAGTGATTTCAGGAAAAAAAAACAGAAATTGGCAAGTGATTAGTTTTCAAAATTATGGCTGAATCAGTAGCACAAAGAAATTATTGATTACAATAACGGCATACAGCACTTTTCTTCTGTGGTGGTTCTTCTGCTACCGGCTTGTGGATGAACTTAGGTCTCAGTGATGAAAGTTCCCACTAAACTTAAAATTTGGACGAGAGATATGATCAAAGGTTATTTCAAGAGTGTGGAAGACAAATATTTATAATGCTTGCAAGACAGCTAGCAGTATGAAAAAGATAACCTTTGGGATGTCTACAATCAGGCATTTCTATCCTGGTTAGTTATTACCATAGCTGGGGAGTGACTATTGATAAAGTGCTACAGCCATTTAAAAAGTGATGGTGACTTAGTACATCATCTGCTGAATGTTGTTATGATTATGAAATACTATGTCTCAAACTGTTCCATTGGTATGCTATTTTCAAATAATATTTAAATTTTTGAAAAAAGAAAATAAAAGTTGCCTTTATTTCCTTCTGTTCCATACCAAAAGTACTGCTAGTTTTGGAGCTGAAAATCCATGAGCGGAGGTGTACTTAACTCTTGCTGAAACTCAAAGTGAAAATAATTTTGCTTGGATGTAACTTTTTTCTGTAGTTGCATACTGAGAACTCCCACTACCAGAGCCCCTCAGAAGTCAAGTGACAGCTATAAGAAAAGACATGCCTTGGAATTGACTTGGCTTTTTCAGTGCAATTATTATTTTTTCATTTCCTAGATAACTGAGCAAATTTAAACTTTGTGATTTTGACTAAGTTGGTAAATCTAACTTAGTCATGGGGATCTTGTTTGCATTTTTTAGCAAGAATACTTTTTAATGCTATGGGTCATTTAGAAGGAAAGAAAAAAATGGAAGGAATTTCCCAAGGATGACTTTGAATTTTTTTAAATCTAGTTGGTGGACCTCCTAAACACTTTCCATGCGAAGGTGTATCCTCTTAGAAGTCTTATGTGTACGTTGCCATACAATATTAAGTACGCATTTTCCTCTGCTGTCTTTTGCAGCCCCACAGGAGCAGTTCAGAGTGCAGGTTGAAAATCACTGCTGTGCAGTACCTGTAGTGCACTGGTTGTTGTCTCCTTTTTACCAATCTACAGTTCCCCTTCTAAGGATGGGGTCCTGCCAAATGCTGAGGTCCTGTGAAATCAATTGGACCAAAAACAGGATGCAGTGTCAGATTTCTGACTGTGTGGTCACACCTCTGGGACCTGCTTTCTCTTACCAGTGTTGTATTTTATTGTGAAAATAATCCTGTTTTCATGAGATGAGACCATTTAACAGATAGCACAGATTTGATTGAAAAATGATTGTACAAAATAGCTAACAGAAAAGAAAAATGGGCCCCTGCTATGGAAGTGCATGAAAGAATCTGGGAGAACAGAGATTGAGACTTCGTGAAACACAGCTAAATAATTATTTTTCATACAGATGAGTATGCTTGCTTAAACACATTGGCTGGTTACCCAGAATTTATTACACAAGAGTCAAATCTAATGAAAGTCTGTTGTAGAAATTGCAGAATAGTATTTTTTACTGTAATTTAATTTAATGTCAAAAGCAAAATCTTAAAGCATTTAATACCATGCTTTAAGATTGACCTACTGATTTTTAACTGTAAGCTCTGCACATACAAAAATAGTTGCATAGAGATTTTACTTTTAAAACAGTTACACAAAAGTATATTGGCCACATAGGTTATGAACCATGCTTAATACATGTACATCTTTATAGGCTAAATGGAATGCAATTATTTGCCTTAGGAATGAAGGCAAATATACAAGGAGGCAAAAATACATCTGATATAATGATGGATGTTTATCAAGTGACAAAAGGTGTCTCAATGTATATGCAAGGATGCCCACTGAAGTAGTTTCATTAATTATTGAAGTTTGAAGACAAACTAATAGTAACTAATTCCTCCAGGAGATCTAGTTATCTGTTGCATTACCTGCTTTGAGTTAACTGCTACATAAAGTTATGACTAATGTTTGTAAGAGCAGTTCCTTTCCTATGGACCACGTATGAAAATGTTGAGGCGTTCTCTGTATTGGAAGTACAGCTGAACAAGCAGTATAAAGATGCAGTAGCTTCTGTATGAAAAATCAGAAGATACTGCTTATCAAAAGTATCCCAAGGCTATCTCTGTGTGTGTGTGTGTACATAATGGTACGCATAAATCACTACAGTACATTACGTACATTTGCATTACATAAGTAATGCAAAACCTGGGTTCCTGGGAATGATGGACAAAATAACAGATAAGAAGTGAGTTTTTGCTCTCCCTTGTTTTTTAATCCAGCATTTTGGGCCTTTTCAAACTCTAATCTGTGTTCATTTTCAATAATACCAGAAGGCAAAAAAAAAAAAAAGACCTGATCATATTCTGTGTGTCCTGGCTCCAGAGTTAGTGTGTCGTAACCCTGGGAGCAAAGAGAATCAAGGCTTTTGAAGACGCTGCTCAGTGTTGCATGTTGGAATTGCCTAATGCATTGATCACAGAGTATTTGTACAGCCGTTTAGCTTTTCAGATTTTGCTTTTTTTTTTCCCAAACAGGTGATTCACGGCTACTGATGTGAGAAAAGAAACCCCTGTTGAAGATCACTTTTCCTCTTCATTTCTGAAAATTTAAAGCCAGCCGTTGTGACCATCAATTCCGCAGGCTTTCTTTAGCAAAGAAACAGGCTTTCTTTGGCAAATGATTCAGTATATGAAAAAATTGCCGGAAATGTTAATTTTTTGGGTCACTTTTTTTCTTAAATTCGTTCAAAAAAAAAATATGGTTTGAGCAGAAAGCCAAACTGTTTAGATGTGCATTTTATATAATCAAGAATGCCCAATTCTTAAGCACTTTTTATATTTGCATTAGGAATGTGTGGCCAGTTAAGGGAGGGGGGCATTTTGAGTTGAGAGAATACTTGCTGTTAGAGTTACTTTGGGATTCGGCCAAGACATCAAACCAGCTATAAAACATTCCCTTCACTGCACTGAATATATCATCTGCTTGAAAATCCAACTAAGTAGCTCCTTGCAGAGAAGCTTGCTGTGTCGCAGTGTGATATTCCAGAAAGAGCAGAATTCCTAGTTGCACTGCAGTAGCTGAAATTCAGTAACATGCAACTATGACTTTTTTTCTTCTTAGTTTGAAGAACTTTACATCAGTATGAAAAGTAACAAGTGACTACAGCACAATGAGAAATAAGAGCTGAATTCAGTACATATTCAATAATGTGTTTGTTTCCAACATGGTACATTTAGCAAGACATACTGCAGCACCTTTTTAGAAGGTCATTTGTAGTCTGACACCTTTATAAGTAGACATTTTCATGCTTTTTTAAAATAATATTTAGCTATGCTGAACCAAGGTAGTTATACTTTTATCATTTGTTATAAGAAGCAATATTTTGTAATTTCATACTTATTTTTCTCTTTTGGTTTAAAATGGCTTTTGATTGCTCTAAGCAGCCTTCTTTAAAAAAGGTCAAAGCACTTGAACACACTGATAATTCAGTGTGAAGATCATGCTACTCTTGATGGATTTCAAGTGGCTGCAAAAATGTTTGTATTCCATAACCAAAATCTTACTGGCTGGAAAAAAAAAAGGTTCTCTTTTGATCCTGACTATTGCTTTTTTTTTTTAAAGGGGATTTACAGCTTCTTCTGCAGTGAATACTTAGAAGTAATCCTAAACTTCATGACTAATGGCTGCAGGCAGCTACTCTTACGATACCACAGTACTAAGAGGTATGTCAGTACAGAGATCCAAGTAGCCTTGTACCATCTAGAAACTCCATCTGATATGAAAGTCAGACCGTTACAAGGCTGAATATTCACTAGCATTTGATTTTTTACTAGCATGACAGACACTGTGTTTGAGAAATACACAGTCCCTGTCCTTTGTGTACTGTGGTCCATTCACTGTTCCTCTCGTGACAGACAAACTACTATGTGTATTTGGGTGTTTTTGAGTGGAGTTCTGCATTGCTGCTGTCTTGTAATGGAACACGTACTGTGTTCACATTTGTAACAGGAGATTGCACGTCTTGCCGTTTACTTATAGAAAGAGGAACAGGAGAACTTACCTTAGCAATAGGCTATGTAAACTAAATGAATCTCGGCTCTTGGACTCTTGAGTTGTTTTGCTGTGACTGTCCTGAAATTAAAGCTGTCAAACATCTCAAAAGGATGTCACTTTACCCTTGCTATCAACAGGCATTTTCTTAACCTTGTTGCCTTATTTATAAAGTTAGCAAACATTCATTTTCAAAGCACCTGTGAGCAGTGTTACTGTAGAGTTCTATTGTTTTTGCTGTATTAGTCGTCAGGTCTGTATTCTTCTGTTCAGAGATCAGCTCTGTGAAACACTTGATACTCGCTTTTCAAGGACCTAAAATGAGGGGATGTTTTTTTCTTAAGCAGCTTCTCTGAACCCTAAGTTACGTGGTGTGGTTGTAAGCTGTCAAATACTGTGTTCTTGCAGCAATAACAGCAATTTCAAAGCATAATCATTTGACATTGCCTGTACTGTGGTGTATTTTTTCTCTACATTTGTCTGTACTTCCAGTCACACCACATGTTAAAACTGAGGTAGTCAAATAGTTTTGGCTGTAGCACAAAGCAGAACTATGATGTAGAATGGTAATGCAGATTACACAGTTCATCTGAAACTCAGTGCTAAATTAACAGTGGTGACTGAGCATCTTTTATGTCCATTTTTTTCCTATTTTCCAGCCTGCAGTTTTATTCCTTAGAGTATGCATATAGGACACTAGCAAAATTCTAAGCTGCGGAAAAATAGTGAAATTTTAAAGCATAGGTGCAATGGTCCCCTTGCACAATATTTGTGTCTGCAGTTTACCACGTGTTGTGATTTGTTGAAATAGCTCCATGCTGTACTGTAATACAGTTCTCAGATTCATTTGCCACGTGATCTGTCATCTTTGCCTTGAAAAATGTGTGCATGATTGAGAAAAAATACTGTCCTTAACGTGTTTTATATTTATCTGAAATCTTAGATTCCTGTAATAGCTTAGTTTATAGAAATGGAGTTCTCATACCAACACGTATTCTATGCGCACACAAAAAGTAGTTGTTATGCTGAGCATAGCAGTTTTTATCAGTTCAAAACTGCCATCTTCAACGTGGAAATTAAATGTCTTTTTTTTCCCACATACTGCTAAAAAAAAAAAGCAGCCTGGATTTTAATCCTTCTTGAGTCACTAGATGTCACAATTTCACATAATTCTCCACCTTGATATAAAAATTGTGCATATGTAGTGTACAGGCTAATGCATAAAATTCCCATCCTCTGTAACATGAAATTTTGCAGTGGGATGGCTACAGCAGTAAATGGGGAAAGTTTAAGTATATTCACAAGAAACTGACGGAAATTATGGCAGTCCTACAATGAGATTGGTTCCTCCATAGCTGAGAAAAGCTCTAATAATTGTGTTGGTCCTTGAGAAATCTTGGCAAGCATCACTACAGAAAAAAGCACTTAAACATATGCAAGGAAAGAGAGCCTCCATAAAAATACCTTTCTACCTATTATTGGTATTTTTCATTTGTGGCTGGACTTCATTGTTGTGGCTGTGTTGTTCTGCTGCTACTCATTTATCTTAAGCAGTTTGTCAGCTTTCAGGCTTTCTGCATTTTTAGAAACTTCTTTCTTTGTTCAAATTAAAACTGTTTTGGTATAGTGTAACTGATTCAGTGAGGTAAAGAGTTGGAATGCATAATGCTTATTCAACAAATGCTTATGTGAGGACTGAAAAATCTTTTATGAGTGGGAACAAGAAATGAAATAACTCAATTTCTACTGAAATAACCAAAATGTAAGGTAAACAACAATAGTCTTTTGATCAGAAATGGAATTTGCATCAACGTGAATTTCACGCTGTCATTCACAGAGGTTCCAGATCCTTTACAAATGACCAATAGTCTTATTCACTTTACTGTGTTTTCATATGTTAGTGAAATTATCTGTCTAGGGTAGATGAAGGCTTTTTTAATTTTATTAAGCATCACTTTTGGTTTTGTTTTTGTTGTTTTTTTTTTTTTTAAATCTGCCAGTCTGCATCCTACACCAGACACCTATAAAATAAATCAGTATGATTATATATTGTGTTCTTTTGTGGCTGCATTGGGGATAGGACTCAACGTTCTTCACTACATTATTTGTAAAGAATCATTTTGAGTATAAGCACTATATTCTGTAATGTTTTATATAAAAGTAATGACAGGTGCATTATTGAAGATGCAACTTAATGAGAAGAGGAGGCAGAAACTTTTATTCGTTAATGTTACCCTTATGCCGTTTGTTGCACTGAATTTCAAGAGTGTAATTTGTAAATCAAGTTTGCTCACGTGTGTAATCAGATTTTATTTTCATTGTAATGCTTATGTAATTAAATTACCTTAATGTGTTTTGGGTAATGATTCCATAAGCATGGACAACACGTTGTTATGTTTAGCACTACAGAATTAATGTTAAGAACAAGTGAAAGCTTCTTGCAGAGAAAAGGAGTGAATAGAAGCACCTTACTGGGAGAGCACGTTGCATGATTTCAGTGCTACTGGAGCTGGCAGACAGTAGGTCATCCTAAACTTGACTGCAGATTGCTCTGTGGTGTAATAAGCACATTGACATATTGCTATCAATGCTGGAAAAAGTACAGCAATGGCTATTTTTAACCTATAAATATACTGTAACTTAAAAATTTTTCCTACAAAATGAATTTATATTTAATTGCTGCCTAATACATAAATACTTAGAATTTTTAGGAGGGTCAAGGGTGGGTGGGCATGCCAATGTATTTTTGGGAGGGGCTGTTGTATATACAGTTCTTTGCACTTCCCATTCAGTTTGACTGTTAATCCAAAACTCCCAGCTGTGACTGTGGTGAATCTGCAACCTGACATTTATGTATTTTTATTATGATTCAGGTAATCTATATTCTGTGGCCCAGAGCTTCAGAATTTGACAGAAAAGGTCATCTTTCCATTCTCAAATGTGAATGCTCTCATATGGAAAATGACCACGCAACCAATTTTACTCTGCGGAGTTTCTAATATTAATGTAGAGTATTATTTAAAGCTGATATCTAAGGCTATTAACCAGTAGTGTGTCCATTTGGAGCGAGTAAAAAGGACAATGCCCGTTTTGGTGAGTATAGTCCAAACTCTGCAGAGATTTTATTCCAGAGACTGCCACCTATTCAGTAATTAGTTTGCCGCAGACCAGCTTGATTTTCAGATTCAGAAACATATTTTTGATTTCTGAATTGGGAAATGGGGATTAGGGATACTCACTTAACATCTCCCAGTGTGTTACTGCGCTTGCTATATGTTTTGAATTTCGACTTAAATATATACAAATACATCATAAGATGAAAGCTTAAGAAATACAGATGGATGCAGGTTGTCTTGCATGAGTGAAGCCAGTGAAGTTTAATGAAACTAACTTCTTTGTTAAGCCTGTTGAATAAATAAGAAATAATCGAAAGAAAACCAGTTTGCTGTTGATTAGCTTTGTGCAATATTACCTGTAGACTCAAACACTACTAGCACATTGAGCTTGGCTTTAAGAAAGTTCTTTAACTCCCATTATATTCAAAAGGACATATTAAATGCATATTTTATTGTAAACGACTCTGCAAATTTACTATGCCTAAAAATGCTCAATGTTACAAAGTATTAAGCAACAAGTGTTTAAAAAAAAAAAGGGTAAAAAACTAAACAAACGTTTCTAGCAATATATAAAAACTAAAAAAAAAAAAAGTTTTAACTGTCTGCTTTTTGCTCTTTTTTTCTTTAGTGCAGCTTTTCTGCAGTGCAAGTTTATTGCTGTGTATTTCATGTTTTTTTTATTATCATGACTCAGAAATTTAAACCTGTACACAAAGTACTGCACTCACCTTCTTGTACATGCGATGTAACATCATACTCACAGTTTTGGTGCTTTAAATGATTCCTTTTTTCTTTATTAAAGGATATTTATTTGACCGCTGTCTGGTTTTAACTTTGAATATGTACCAACATTAAAAAAAATATTTTTAGTACATTTTGGTTCCTACAAAAAAAAATAATCCTGTCTAGTTCATTTAGGTTTCCATTGTTACTCCGTTGTTACATGCAACTCCTCAAGCTGTCTGCCATGCCTTAATGGCAGGTGGTTGGGCAGTAGGGAATATTTAGGGTAACATCTTGTTAAACTTAAGTCACATAAACAATTTAGGAATCTTGCTCTTAAATAATGCAGGATAGTTGTGCTTAAATACAAATCACAGACAGTTTCTATCTCTTAATCAGAAGACAAAAACACTCTATGAAAAAAGGTTAAAAACTGAAACCCAGAAACATTAAGAGCTTAGCTCCTTTCTTACACTCCCTCACTAAACATGCAGCTTCTCCACCGTTTGCTTTTTTTGTGTAGGTATGATATAATATTTCAAAGCAAACTAGATTGTATATGAAGAACTTGGATACTTTAGAAGTACCTTTATGAGCGTTTTGAAGAGTTCAACCTTTTTTTTTCCAGGGGAGGGGAAATATCCCCAAATAGATGAGTGGTCATCTCCCAGGCTAGAGTTGCCAGCTGTTTAGGGGTTTTTTGTTGTTTTTGTTTTTCCTATAGCCTTTTTGTGTTCTTATTTATCTAGACATAGATCTTAAGAACGAGGTATGTTTGCGTTGTGCATCTTTTTCCTTTCACTCCTGTGTTTCTGGTACAAGACCTACAGGTGAGTCAGTGCAGGTTGGTTCTATGTCCCTTAACATGAGGAAAAAAAGAAATTATCAGTGTGTTTCTGGAACGGGGACTTTTGAGTGCAATTACAATCCTGAGAAAACAAGAAAAAGGTATGACATTTCCAATAACAAAGTGAAACAAAGGCTGCATTTGCAGTACAAATCTACACTGCGAAGTGTCTTAACCCAAGTCCGAGGCCTGTCTGGCTCAGGTTTTCTAGCGGTGTTTTTCACTTCAGCTGATGACGGCGTATGCTGCTAATTTTGGGTTGTGGCAGAACATGTAGAACGAGCAAGAAATGTGTTTTGAAACAAGCAGGTTCTTTGGTCATCGCTGAGTTTCCTTGTGAAGGAGATATTTGTAGCCCAGGTCTGTTCCCAGCACCGTGGCCGTGCCCTTGGCAGCGCCTGTGACCCTGCAGCGGCTGCTGTCACACCTTCTGCCCCGCGGGACCGACTCCTGTGTAAGGGTGTTTGCTGCCGCCAGCTGGCGTCTACTTTGGCATTGGCTTCAGCAGATAACTAGCTGGTTTTTTATGCCTCTTACGGGTATTACTACAGGTTTTTAATTTTAAACTTAATGCATGCATCAGAATTGCAAATTGGTGAGTATACCTGTAGGCACAGTTGGAAGGCGGTGGTACGCTACTGGGAATAAGACCTGACGGTTTGTACAACACATAAAAGATGGGAGATGGGTAGAACCATCATTTATTTTTTTTTTTCATGTTAGTTACATGTCAGATGGAAAGGAAAGGTACATTGTAAATAAACAGCCACTGGGCCACAGTCCTCAAACTTGTAGAAATAAACCACCACCGTCGTTCTCACAGAAACCATTGGTATGTGCAGGGTTTGCGTCTGTTACACCGCTTAATACTCAGCAGAGGGGATGGGGAGAAGGCAGAGCAGCACAAATGGTAAGGGAGTGGGCCAGATCTCTTTTTTCCGAAACCGATGCACTGTTCTTTCTCTCAGCAGTTCTTACTGCTGCTTCCCATCGCAGGGAGAAGCCCGTTTCACAGGCGTTACTCTTCCTGCCGTAGGAGGGAGCTTACAGGAATCTTGGACCGATGCAGTATCTGAATCGCCAACCACCAGCGTCTCACCGCTGCCACCAGAGCCCCAGCTTTGCGCTCGTGTCACAGATCACTTATTTAGGTCTAGTGCTATGGAGTTCTGCCACTGTGTTTTTACCTTTTAGGAGGAGGGAGGGATGTAATTAACCTCATGATAAAATAGCCTCTAAACTTTAGATGTGTCATGTCAGCCGTGTAACTGTTCTGAGCACCGCTTTGCTGACACAAACTGCGCTACAGCAGAAGATTCCAGAGGTTTTGCCAGGAAGCCATAGCAGCATCACCACGTACCCTGCCTTGCTCCTCCCAGCGGTGCTGCAAGCTTCTGTCCCGCTCTCCATCCTGCAGAGCTGCAGACCTGCCTTCTTCCCACAGAGGTGCCTTCTGCCCTTTCCCCCTTTGCACCGAGGCTCTGGGTCCCTCCTGCCTTCTCTTAACTGCGTGCAAATCTGCACCGCTCTCATCCTGACTGTCCAAAGACAGCACGTCTCCCTTGAAACCTTGCCCCAGCAGGAAGGGCTGGTGGATACAAACAGGCAGAGATTCTTGTCTGTGCTGTGACAGCTGCTGCCTGTCTGCATTAGCACTGGTGTTCACACTCCCCTCTTTAATCAACCAAAACTCGAGGGAAAAAAACACAAAACGAAAATTACATTCAAGATCACTCCCTGTATCTGCTCCCTTATCCCTTTGTTCCTACCCTGTTCGTGTGCTGTCTGTGGGATGTTGCCTGTGTCACAGACAAATTGCCTGTATTACCTTCTTTTCACTCTTTCTCCTCACCATGGAAGACAATAGGCTTGACTTCGAGACATCTCACTGTGCCCCATATTGCTTATGTAAGGCCAAGCACATTCATAGTCTTTCAAACAAAATTCACTGCTTACTTCATTCTTTTATCTTAAGCAACTTCTCTGATTTGCATCGCACTCCCTCTGTATATTGCTGCTTAAAAGTCACAGGAATAAGAAAAAAAGAAGATTCATGCAATTCATACAAAATGTGTATTAACTATACTTTTTCTTCCTCAGTACTTTATTTTAATCCCATTAAATTTCAGTAGGAATGTAACTGAGCTCTTGCCATACAAAATCATCAATGCATGCTCGAACTGCCGTGCATGTTAACTGCACAATCTAAACAACACAAATGTTTTATGAATCAACTTCATATAAAGCATCATGAAGCGACGGCCCTTTTCTCCCCCGCACGCACTTGCTGTGAGCGAAGTGACTGTTGGAGCGGACAGAGTCCTGCAAAAGCAATTTGACAAAGAAGCCGTTGCACACTGCTCTTGGTTTACAGTGACGTGTTAAAAAAACAAACAAACAAAAAGTTGTCTTAAATTGGCATTAAAAAATAAGAATACTAAGAAAAAAAAAATCGCACGTCCTATCCGTTTGTTGCCGGAGCACGCACACCTGTGTTATTCCTGTAATAGTTTCCTGAAGGTTTCTACTGATGGAAGGTCACAGCCTCTCCAAGTGATGCACCGCGGTGCCTGCTGGTTGAAGGCTTCTCTTAATACCAAAGCTGAAACATAAGGTCGTTCATTATTTTTTCTCCTGCCTGCTACCACCGTATGAATTTTATGTGTCCCATCACCTCACCCCCTGGCCTTGCTCTGTCATCAGCTCGGCGGGTCAGCCTGCTGGCCTTTGCGAGGTCTGGCCGTTCATGGGCTGTTCCTCCAGTGCCCGTGGCCAGCAGACCAGCGAGCTGACACTGGGAGTATGTCTACTCTCATTTAATCCATTCTGGGAAAAGATGGGAGGAGCGCAGGGCTCGCCCTCAGTAAAAGGTAGCATTAGTTAACCATGCTTGATTGATAGAGCAAATCTCCGCTCAGGAGATGAAGTTTGTCACTTTTCTTTAAACAAAAAAAAAAAAAAAAAAAAATAGTAGTTTCTATTCAGGCTATGTTTTCAGGGAGAACATGAGCTGCAGGTTGCCTACCAGGACATGCTTTGTTTAGATTTGTATGCAAACTAACACATGCTACACCTGAAGCACATTTAAATACTCAAAAGCAGTTACAGTTGCAAGTCAGTGCTATGTCCCATTTCACAGAAAAAAAAACCCACCCCAACCTTCAAGTCTTCAACTTTTAAACTCAATTTGCAATAAGAAGCTTTAAACAGAAACTCTGTGTCCCAACCAGCATCTGTCAAGACTGCACCATCAGCCACCTGGCAAAAGCATGGCTCCTGCTCCCAGCCAGCAGAACTCAAGTCTTCCTGCCTTTCCAGGCCCTGGGACGCCAGTCTCCTGCAGTCCTTAGTGGATGCTCACGGTTCCAGGGATGCTTCTGAACGAGAGAGCGTTTGGCACTGTCAGTACCAGCTTCGTTAAGTGACGGAATGCAAAATTTATCTCCTGCCCCCTTTGGAGCTCACCCAGTGGAAGGAGCCCAGCTGACTCCCAATAGGACACCAAGATGTTTTCCGTGAGCCCATCAACATGTCATTGCAACAGCAAGTCACGGGCTTTCCTTAAAAAAAAATATTCTTATATACTGAAATACTGGAAATCAGAATTTCTGCTCTTATACCTCAAGAACTTCCAGCTGGTGAAGGCCTGACCCCTTCACGTACCCCCATCACCAGGTGGCTGTTTTCCAAGTAGCTACGCCCCAGCTTTTACTCAACATAAGGCACAGAGCTGTGCTCACTGGGGTCATGGATGTCGGCTTTCATCCTCCTGAAGTGGCGGCTCCCTTTTCTGGGGTAGTACATCGAAAGAGATACTTAAAAGGTCACGGTAAATTCCACAGCCACCTGGTAGCTACTCCTGAGCTGTAAAACCTGCCCCAGTGGCTGGTTAACCCCTTTGCTTTTATCCCGTAAGCAACACTCCTTTCTGCCACGGTCACGGAGGAGATCGCACGTTTGGATGCTTGGAGAGCCCCCAGCGTGGTTTCTCAGCCAGGGGGCTGCCTGCTGCAGCGCTCCGTGAGGCCCCAGTTCCTTCGGTGTTTTGTTTTTAGATACATATATCCTTGTTACAGCTTCGTTACTGTAATTTGGCCAAAGTGTCACAAGTCCTTTAAAAAACCTTTGGACCTACAGCACAGTTCGCTACCTGCCCGTCGGGCCAGCCCAGACGGCAAGTCTTGCAGCTGGATGTCCCAGTCTGACTCGGGCCATTTGCGGAGAGATCTGCTCTCCTCTTGGTACCGGTTCTCTCAGGGAAGTTGCAAAATGTTGCTTTAATTCCTTTGCAAAACATCTGTCTCCTACCCTAGCTCACAGAAATCCTCAGGCTTGATGGCAATTTCTGCTGCCTGGTGTAGGATTCCTTGGTTTTAGCAGAAAAAAATTAGCTCTGAATCTGTTCTGACAACGGCCTGCCAATCCTGACACACTACTGCATTTTGACTTGAGGAGTTAAACATGCCTTATAGGAATTTTCTGTTTCTGCAATGCAGTCATCCTCCATAAAGAGTACACGGGCTCCCGTTTTCTGAAAACACTTGCACTGCTCTCTTTTTAGCCAGCTTTGATTCCAAATGCTCCCTCGTGGCATGCTTCAGTAACGCTCGTTTAGAACATCCCCGGAGCTTCCCCACTGCCTCTTCTCTTGGCTTCTTTGCCTGGCCAACTCCTTCGCCGAGGCTAAGGGATGTTCATGCACATCAGACAGCACGCCATGCCTACGGATACCCTTTGTGTGTGGTTTTTTTTTTGTTTGGGTTGCTGATGCGCTGGCCTGGTGAGCAGCACACTGGATGTTCATGTATCTCATTCCATAAGCAGTTTAGGACTTTCTTACGCTTATCGTAAACATGTGCCTGGTGCCCCAAGTTACGCAGGAGAAAAGAGCATAGAGAGACAAAAGGAAAAAGAAAAGAAATATAGGATAACAAAGTTTTGACTTGTAGGTTTTCACATGGTAACAATAACCACCCCAAATAAAGCTTTCATAACTTCTTTTTCTTTCAAAGAGGTGGGGAAAAGGTGCTTATGCCAAACCAGCGCATTACTCTGCTCCTTTTGGATCTGCAGAATGAAATTTCCCCTCTGTTTTCTCTGCTCTGGATGCTCGGGATGCTCTGGAGCAAAAGGGCTCAGCCGGTGACGACGGGGGCTACAGTTCGAACCAGCAGCTTCTGAACAAAGGGCGACAAACCCTGCGGGGCTGCTCCTGGGAGAGGGGGCGAGCGCAGCCAGGCCTGGTCCCGCTGCCACACGTGTAGCAGGGAGCAGCAGGGAGCCGGGGCAGCGGGGGCTCCGTGGGATGCTCACGCTAGGTACGACCCGAGTCCCTCAACTGCGCATCACTGTCCTGGCTCCTCTCACTAAGCCAAAGTCAAAGACAGCGCTGTGCCTTCCACCGACACATTTCTGGTTCCCATTGCTGCAGGTTCCTGAGAAACAGCACTGCTGGAGTTACAAAAATAACAGTATTTTCAGATGCAGAGAAAGTAGGTTTAATCTTTACTTTTCCATCCACAGGTACAGCCTGTGATGTTTCTCTTGCAGGGAAGTACCAGATCATTTTGCTTCCCATTTCTTTTGTTTCGTTTATAGAAAATTCCTGTCATCATTCAACAAAACACAATCCAGACTTGGAGAACTTCAAAAGCCTTGTTCCCTCTCTGAAAATCTTAAAGTTTGCAAATATCTGCATGACCATATTTAACTCAAAAAGGAGAAATCCACACAGGCAGATTATACTTCAACGTACCTTGTCAGTGCAGCTTTTCCTCTCCCCTTAGCACCTGGATGCAGTATTGTTTGTGAAGGTCCTGGACTCTGCCTCCTTCTTGATCTACTGGGAAAAAAATTCTTCCTCTTCAAGAATTGCCACAGCCACAGAAATGCAAGTTGTCTTCCAAGAAAACTTCTAGGTTGCTATTCTCAATCTAGTGGCAGCAAGAGCGGCTGACACACTGCTGGATGAGAGCAGATGAGAATCCCCAGACCAGGGACAGACAAGGTCTGAAACTACTTCGAAGTTAAAAGAAAACAAAGAAAAACCCCAAAACCCACCTCAAAACTTCATTACACAAACACCACAGGTGATAGGAACTGATGGCAGGAAAACACAGGGAGTGCCATCGATCAGCCGCTACCGATGACTAATACTGATACCAACCCTCTAGAGCTGTGAGGATGGAAAGGACACGGGGTTTGCAGACCGCCAGAACTTCGGCTGTGTTCACGGAACACACGCCTGATGCTGACCGTGAGACGCCTACAGCAACCGGAGCGGAGTTCTGGGGCAAGCCAGGCGCGCTCACTGTTAGCACGATGTGCATACCGAAGGGAAAGCAAGATCCTCTCTAACGAACCTTTTGTCGCTGCTGGCAGCCGCTCGGGTGGTCTGTCCTCTGCCACGCAGACCGTTCTCCCTACCGGTTCCACATAAGGGAATCTTTTTGACAGCTCTTCTGTTTCCCCCACCACCCCAAATCTAAAACACCTTTGATGGTTACTCCTCCTTCCCATGCCTGTATCTGGAAACGGCACCAACTGCCAGACGCACCGTCGCAGCTGAGCTTTGCTTGGCCAAGACCCGGCAACAAGGGGGAAAGTGGGTATAAATTAGGCTTGTGTTTCTTTGGTCCGAGGATGAGCTGCCAGCAGGGCGGAGGCAGAACTGGCAGCTACAGGTCCCTGAGAGGTTGTGGCGGGCAGGCTACGAGACCCCACGCGGTGCGAAAACCCACTTCCATCTGCAGTGTCTAGAGGTACCGCGAGTATCGTGACATAAGCAGCGGCAGCCGCTTCTGGCTGCGCTGCGCGGCCGGAAGAGCGGACACGAGCCGAACTGACCCCAGGATCTAACACAAAACTCTGCTCGCTGCTCCCAAACGTTCAACATCATGGGTAAAACTAATCCCTACTTTTCTGAAGCAACTGGAGTAAAGCAAGGAACTAATGCTGCTAAGCAAAAAAAAAAAAAAAAAAAAAAAAAAAAAAAGGAAAAAAATATAGATTTTAAAAAAGTATCTGTTATTCCAGTGATATTTTCTCTGCTTAGCACCATTCAGAGGTAGTGCACATATGCAGCATTACTAAGAAAATGTAAACAAGACAATTTGAACGCTGCTTTGCAGAGTCAGGTCCATTTCCTGAAAAAAATCAGTGTGTAGCTGTGCACTTAACCGGCATGTCCAGTTTATTGAGACCAAACTACACTCATTGGATGGGGGTTCTTGATGATCCTTTTTTTTTTTAATTGTCTTTCGACATGCAGACCTAATCTCTAATCAGCTTTATCTTTGGCCTCAAGATCCAAGGTTTCCGCAATCAACCAAATTAAGTGCTTTTACTGACATCCACACTTCTGCAGAGAATTAAGGTCTGCAACAGTTTTCCGTTCCTCCCTCCATGCGGTATTTCTGAAAAAAATTTTGATTTTTGAATGTGGTGTTCACAGAGCGATGTTCAGTAGCCACTTCAGTACAGAATATAAAGGATGTTAGAACAAATTGAGGTTTAGCCTCTTGTTGAAGGTAAACTTGAAGTTAGTCCCTAACTGGTAGAAAAATGAGCAGAAATCAGAAACCTTTCACAATCGACAACTGAAAAGACACATCCCAAAATATTAATCTTTAATTGATGCATTGTTCATTCTTGCAGGGTTTTCTTTAAAGGAATTATCCTGGGAATGCTACCAATAGCATTAAACGATACGTATTTGTGTTACATCTGGTTTAGCCCTTTATTTATTTGTATTTTACCTGAAAATGTATTTTCTTAGAGACCTTATAACAGCATTTCTGCATTATCAGTTCATTTTGTTCTCCTCTTTCCTGGATGTATTAGCCAGGAAAAGGAATTCCCAGTCTGTAACAGACAGATTAATTCACATGTTTTACTTCATCCACATAGAAAAATGCAATTTCTGGATCATTGAGGCATATGGATTATGAACAAGACACTCCAAAAACTAACTATCCAGACGGGGATATACTTACAAAAATCTTTTATGTCAAAGTCAGGATTTCACAACATAACACACTAATGCAAAATCCAGTAGCACCTGAAAGAGTAAGGTAGCTGCTGCTATCACTTGCACATACTTGAAAAAGATTTAAGAAAAAAAAAAGAGTAAAAGTACATTCTCCAGAGAACAACAAATGTATTTCAAAATAAAAACCTATGTTTTGCCTTTTTCTGGTTTTTTTTTTTTTTGTTTTGTTTTGTTTTGTTTTGGTTTTTTTTGTTAGGTATTTCTGTTAGGTTTTTTGGTAATTCTTTTTGCTTTTTTTTTTCTTTTACGAGACTGTAGTTGCCATATAACAAGTTATATGCGATGTGACTGCCCTCCCCTCCAGTGCAAGTTCATGGTCATATATTCATGCTATAGTACTTAACACTGTTTTCTCATATACATATATATCCCCATAGTTTCCTCAAAGATAGATACAGTGGATGATACCTGTCTCTGGGAAAGTAATGTTTCAAACAGGCAAGCTTTTACCTTAAAATAGAAATGGAGAGGCTACAGTAGGTATAGCCACCTAAGTATGAACTTTAGATCACAATTTCTAAACACTCATCTACTGTACATAAACATTAAAAATAGTCTTAGCAATAGGATTTTATTTATATGTGCACGTATGTCCACCTTATCCCATATTTCTGTTTGGCAACTATTTGGGAATTCAAAGGTGCAGCCCTCCGTAACTGTATTATTAAAACAAAAAGAAAAAAAGAAAAGAAATGAAGCGTATCTACTCTATGAGAAAAGAAATTCTCAAATATCAATTTCCAATTTTAAATTTAATTTCAATAGGAAAATATTAAAAATGTGCACATCTAAATTGTTCCATGTTCTGTATATACATATGTGTGTGTACGTATACATAGAAATACTCATGTACCACACATATTCACAAAATTTAAGTGGAAATATTTCTGTCCACTATTTCCCCACATGTAAATGACATCATAGCTTTAAAAATGTCAATAATAATATCATTAAAAATAATATTACATTTATTCCATCATCAGCTTTCTGTGTTTTTATTCTTTTTCTTCATCTTTATTATGTCCACTGAGCATTAGCGGGCCAGATTCTCCTTGCACTTCCACAGATGCTACGCCAACTGAATGATGCTGGCATCACATCAAGGACACGTGTGGTTTACAGCAGCTCAAGTGACGGGAGAACCAGGCCCAAACATCCCCAAGTAAATTAAAAACTAGTTATATATGCTCATCTGGACCTGATGAAGATATACACACCACCGCCTAAAATCCACCGAATGAGAAACATGTAGCTCACCACAAAGTTTTCAACCAGCAGCACGCTGAACGAAGCTCCCCCCATCCCTTCAATAAATAAAACAGGTGAGAAAATACCCTAAAAATATGGAGGAAACTTAAACATTGTGTACATTACATACAGTATAATACATGACGGTTTAGCATTTGACCTAAACCATTTTCCTGACTAGTCAGGGGAAACCTGATAAATCACTGGTAAAGGAAAAAAAACAGTATCTTAGAAATAAAGCATGTATTTCTAATATCAATGAGAACCTGTGTGTATTATATGGTATATACACACAGTACACACATGAAAACAAACTTATCTTTTCTAGTTTTGAATAGCAGTCTCTCAGTGGAGAATATTGTGTTGTACAAATTTAATAAGCAGCTAGATTTCATGTTTAACATTCAAATTAATTTGGGGAGCAAACAAAGATCCGTGCATCTTTCGACTCTGAAGTCTGACACTCATTCATACATTTTAAAAAAGCCCTCTTCAACATTACAAGCAATTTATGGTAAGAATGTACTTTGATGCAAGACACAGGACACTTGGCTTACCTTTCAAAGAGGTTCTTTTTGTTTAAATAAATCTATTATATAAAGAAATGTGTTTGCCAAAAGTCTGTTAAAATTACATCAAAACAACTTTAAAACCTGCTCACTGAGGATAATTGAATTCAATTTCCTGTTTTTAAACATTTAGTTAACAGTTCAGAATATTGCCTGGTGTAGTTTCAATAAAGATGTGATATGAAGACCCATAAAAGAGTAAACGTCTCCATTCCAATTTGCTATGACAACAAAACTTCTAGAAACAGCTTTCTCGGCTGGACAAGTTCAGTGTACGAGTAATCTCTTGCAATAGCTCTACGCCCTTAATGCAATCTGTAATAAAACAATGCTCCCCATAAGCCATTATTCACAAAACCTGAAATGCACGTGACATTCTGAAAAGTCTCCTGCAGAACAGGTTAACAGTTAATTGAACATACATATTCGATATATGTATCAAGGCCAGAAAACAAATGACCGGCTATTCCTTGTTATCTGTGCATGTCAAATTTTACATTTAAAATCCTCAGAGGTTTTTTGCCTTTTTTTTTCCTGGGGGACTCACCTTCTATCATTGGTTGGCTTCAAAATATAGTTAAGTGGAAGATAGTATCTCACTGTCATTACATGGAATTCATATGAAAAAGTAAACCTTACATTGGACAATATTGTAGAACACCAGAGTAAGCTCCATAAAGAAATACGGTATCTTCCATTATATATATATATATATAAAAAACCAAAAAACAACCAACCAACCAACCAAAAAAAACCCCAAAAGGAAGAACTTTATACAACAGTTATAGTAACTTTGTTTCAATTAAAGATGCAACTCTCTCTCACTCCTGGAAAGAATAAATTGGTAATGGCACTGCTTCTCCGCAGTGCAAAGTATCCTGAGAAATCATTAAGAACAACAAAATACAGGGCTGTCATCACTAAGTTCTTGCACAAAACAGAGCAATTAAATATCTTAAATAAATAAAACAGCAGATAACCTATATTGTGTCTATCAGAAAAAAGGGGACGTGACCTGGGACACTGCTAATTCCTCCATCACTGATAATTAGAAAAGGATTGCATTCAATTACTGTTAGTATCTTTCAAGTTATCTATGGCCAATAATGTACAAGGAGGTAATTTGTAATTCAAGTTTTTTTTTTTGTTTGTTTGTTGTTGTGGTTTTTTTTTTTTCAACTGGCTACAAGCTGAGTTCTAAATTTTACATTGAAATACGACTCAAATTTAAAACAAGCCCTCTCAGAGGAGCATTTTCTAATTTTGTGCAACTTTGATGCAGAGCCCAACACAGTCCTATGAAGAGAGACAGTGCATCTTTAAGCTGATTGGCACTGGAATCCCATTTTCTTTAGCTGCATTCTATTAGCTTGGCCAAGTTATCTCGTAACTCTGTTAGTTCAAATATTTTTCCATCAAGAATTTCTAAAAGTGTCTTCAAGTTATTGCGAAAAGCTTCTTGCTCATTCTGACTTTTCTCCAGACGTTGCTCTAGGTCAGACAGCTGGCCTTCCAGGTCTTTGTTTCGAATTTCTACTTCCTTCAGAGAAAATACATAATATGTTAATGTGTTGTTCTGCAAACAGAAAGCAGTCTAACCTCCTGCTGGTATTCGTGTGCTGTTCTTGTCAACTGGATTTTAAAGCAATCTGTGACCCTTTACAGTTTCCACTACACCAAAACCAGCACCCAAATTGTTATTATGATTGCGTATGTACTGCCGTTTCCTCCGTTTTCTCAGCAATTCGTCTGAAGGACACAAACTTTTTGGAGAGGGATAAAATTCAGCCAGTGAACAAATGATGAGATACACTTACTCAGGTTAGTTATTGCTTCCATCACTCAGAAATGTGCCACCTACTGAAAACAGCTTCTCAAAGGTTTACCCAAGTTCAAGTGTTCCCTGATTTAGACTACACGAATTGCTCAAGGACACCGTCCCCACTGAACGGTCTCATACAGAAACCCGTCCAGAATACAGCTTTGTGGATGGAGGAGTACTGCCTCACTCCCGCACCACATTATGGGCCTTTTCGCCCTGAAAATTAAGACAGAAACATGAACTAGCCAGACTGGCGCTCCCACCCGCAAGCCCCACGGCAGTCCCGCGGCAGGAGCAGCCCAAGTGTCGCACGGACAAAGCTGTCGCCACACGGCGGGTGGAACCATGAAGTAGCGGCAGGTCACCCAGAGCTGGGGGGAGGTGACACCGAGCGAGGAGAAGCGCCCCCCCGGTGCCAGCCCGCGGGCAGGGGGAGGGAGGCGACGCCACTTGGCTTCCTGCAAAGCGTGTGCCCCGCTCTCCCGTCACCTGGGCCTGGAAGAGCACACGGGTTCTTGGCGCGCTCATTGCACGTCTTGGAAATTCATGCGGAATTTTGTAATTTCAGTTATGAAAAACACTTTCCATGGCAGCGCCGGGGCAGCATGTTTAGTGCACCACACACCCCGTGCAGCCATCCTCCGGAAAAGTCCATAGTGAATTTGTGTTTGCACACACTTAACATTTTTTCACCACCTCTTCCCTTTACAGCGGCTTTGTGTCACAAAGCTTTAACAGGCCTGCTCTGAGTTTTTACAACAACTGGTTTCTCACAGCCATTCGGCAGCAGTCGCTGGTCCCGGCAGGAGCGCCTCCTCCTTCTGCCCTTCCACTGTTTTTGTTACGGTTCTTCATGGGAGAGATCTCAGCTAAGAAACAGCCTGACCCACACAGAATATGTATTTGGGCAGTCAAGAGTTACACATATGAGACTTGTGTCAAAGCCCGTGGCCCAAGAGACATGTTCCCCCCCATGAAGGGTCTGATGGCAGCGCCAGTCATCCGCTGCGTCCCTGGCCCGAGGAGGGATGGGGTGATGGGGCCGGCGCTCAGTGTCGGCTCCCAGCCTCCGCAGCTGGGGAGAGCCCTGGCACCCCCGGCAGTGGTGCGGGTGGAGAAGGCAGCGCCTCGGGAACCTCATCCCCTCATAACTGCGGCTGCTCGCGCAGCCAAGGGTGATGTCCCAGCCGAAGTGGAGAACCTCCCTTACCTCTTGTTTGTCAATGGGCAAGTTAAGAATTTTGGGCGCTGGTCTTGAACAGCACAACTGAGAGCAGGAATTACTCTTTGCTGCCAGGACCAAGAGAAGAATCAGTTTAATCTGTTTAACACGGAACAACACAGATGCCAAAGCACTAAAGGAAGCAACTGAAAAGAGTATTTGTAGAAACAATAGAAACTAAAATACATACATGCTTATGTAGCAATTAGCTACCCCACTGCTGCTATAAACGAACAAGCTAACTGATTACAACCCTCTGAAGGCTGTCCTTCGTCGAGCCCACTCCTGCCCTCCAAACCGGGTACTGACAAGCACCACCTGCTGTAGTGACTGCAGGGGTTCAAGGCCCTCTGAGGCCAACTGACTGCAGCACAGGACAAAAAGGGAAATTCAAGGTCCCCTCAGCTCTGCAGGAATGACACAGTCTTATCTTTATCTCACACAAAACCGACGGCTGTTTCTCCATGTTTGCTCACACATCCTGCTTCTCCTGTCACTGCTCCTCTTCTACGCACCAAATCTGTGTGCTCTAGGAAGGCTCCTTGCCAGTGCTCTTACCCCAGAGATAATTAACTTCTATAAGAAGGCAAGCCAGTGATGAAAGGAACCACTTTGGAACAAATCCATGGATACATACATGGTTTTATTTTGTGGTATCTGGGCCTGAGGGGCATCCCATTGGCCTGTATCTAGCACTGAAGATCGTGTTTCAGGCCCTCCTCGGACGTTCTTAAACTGAGGAATTGCTCTGCTGTGAGCTGTTAGGGTGGGAGCACCCAGGAAAAACCAAAAGCTTTCTGTGAGATGTAGGAACTTCACCCATATTCAGCAAAAGGCTAACTCTCCGTTGGTAGTCCTTGCCCTGTATCTTTTCAAATCAGAAGAGCTCCCTTGTGTTTAAACTTCCAGCTTCCATATTTTATTTATATCCCGCTCTTGACATCTCTTTCCTAATCCATATACATTTACCTTCCCAAACATTTCCTCAGATATACTTTCTCCCACACTTCCTCCTGTTTTATTTTCCCTACCTTATTCTTAAAATGACGTATGGGAAGTAGAACAAACTGAAATACGCCAGGAGCTGTTGCTTTTAATTTCTGGAAAATGATTCTTCCCAAATTTTACATTTGATCCTTACACATATTTACCCTAGATTAGTATTAATGATTTTTACAATAGTACTGCATTACAAGTTCGTGTCCAGCTCATGTGCAGCTTCCTATTACAAATCAGTCTACCTCAAAACTGCTGCTTCTTGATGGGAGTAAGTGGAGATTACACATAATGTAATCTGTTCCCCTAGTTGTGTCATTTTATTTTATTTGTAGTTAATCTCATCTAACAATAAACTTACTTTTCTGATACATTCAGGCCCTTTGCAAAGTCTACTTTACCCTGTTTTTTCAAGCTCTTCTTACAGCAGCCACAATCATTTCTCATATATTGTTTTATTTCAGAAAAGAAATAAATCATTAACAAGTTATGTTTGTTGTTCGTACTGTAATAATCTTTTGTAGAATTCAATGCAAAGATCAGAATAAAATACTCCAACCATACACAACAGCTATATTTAGGAATCAGCCATAGTAATGAAGATACCCTGACTTACTGTGAGAGTCACACTGATCATGACTCACTGATATGTCCTCTCTACATTGCTAATGAAATTAGTAAGTAACAAGGGCCCCGATACTTACCCTTCACAGTGGTAACATATTGCTCTTCACTGGAATTTGCCAGTGATGGATTCCTAATGCATTCCCTGACATGAGTGTGTCAGAAACACAACACACCTTGAAACAGTCATTTCTCTGTATAGCATTTTTCATACAGGCTACATTCCAAAATGTTTTAGAGTTACATAATCCATTTGCAAGCTCAAGAGGGGAAAAAAAAAAAATAAAGCAGAAGAAAAAAGAGAGAGACGAACAGATACGGACCCTGGAGACAAACACCCTGAAAACAGATGATGAGTCAATGAAGTGAACAGATGCGAGATGGTTTGTCTGGAGCTAGAGGAGAAAACACCATTTCACGGACGTCACAGATGCAGGGTGAAGTGGCTCAGAGTATAATCAAAGCAGGATGGTTACAGCAGAGCAAAGACTCAAGGTCGTTTAGATGGGCTGCATCAGGTCATCAATAAGCTTTAAGCTTAAGAAAGGCCCCTTTTAACTCAGATCCTAAGTGAGCTTTAAATTTACTTGAATAGAACCATACAGAGCTATTTTCAGAAACCGATTGCCTACAACATGACGTATGGACATATATACACAATATATCCATTTGGTTACTAAAGATATCAATATACCAAAAGGAAGCTACTGACTTTATACAAATTTTAATAAAAACTTAGCATTTTCTCATCTTTCATCTCTTTCTAGTCTCTCATAATTCTGCTTGCTAAGGATAGCTAATTTCTGGCTCATTGTCACTTTTCATATGATCTCACACTGAAATTGTGGCATATGCTATTGCTAGAACAATTTCCAACTTTCATTATAATCTCCCTTTTGAGTCTCTCAGATAAGCTCCTTTTCAGCTGAAAACTCCCCATTTTTAGCCTAAAGCCAGCAACAATTCTTGAAATAGCGGAACAGGCAAGCTCAGGTGTATTCAAAACAATCTCTAAAGATTGTTTAAAGTAATAACATACTTTTTCCAAATAATTTGACTTAAGAATGGGGAAAAATGAATAAACTCATTTTGTCCTTATAATGTGGTTTTATTCTGTAGGTTAAAGGGAGATTCAAGGAAGTTCCAATTCATGTAACGCATTTCAAAGAACACCTGCTTAACGATTGTTAAGCTGTGGCTAGTCTGATGGGGCTTGCTTTCAGCGTGATTTAGGTCGAGCCACAGAAGAGCAAGGGTCACCTTCCAGCACTTTGGGCTTGGAGCCATTTAAAGCTTGAGCTTCCACTCCTATCAAAACTCTGAAGTCTGAATTCAGAGTTGAACCCGCCGAAGCTTTGGGTCAGCCTCATTCAGAAGGCAGGTTTCACAAGGGAGGCGCGTATGTGCTGGCTGGTCAGCCCAGCGACAGAAAGACAGGAGCTCAGATGTAGCAAGGAAGGGTTTACTGAGGGCACGCCGATTCCAGTAGGCTGAGGTATCTGGCTTTACACACAGTAAAGCAACAACCCAGAAAAAAAAAAAAACCAAAAAAACAACAAAACGACAATGATCCTAAATAATTCCAAGAAAACGTCGAAGTGCGGTTTTAAAGTCTGTAGTACACAAGAGCGCTTTAACCTTTACTTTCTCAGGGCACGTTTAAAAGCCGAATACAAACTCATCCCAACCTGACGATATGCAGCCTGACAGTTTTGGTGGCACACAAGATCTATGGGAAGACACTGTAATGAAAATGAGACAGAACTGCCCAGGACATGTATCAATGAAGGACATCTGCTAGCCCGAGAGTGCTCTGTGGACTTGTAAACGAAATCTGGGTCTGTTCCCTCGGGTAAAAATAGCACCTTACAGCAGGTGGAAACTTTGATACAAATTCCTAAGGATCATCCCAACCCACCACTTTGCAATGCAGTCTAACTTACGTATTTATCTGGCACCTTCAGTGAATACAGCACAAGTTGCTGGTGCGAGCTGCTCACTTGACGATGGTTTTTCCCTTCTCTCTAAATGTAGATGATGCACTATAGCTCACCTGTAACTTCTGGGTCAGAGAATCCCTCTGTGCCTGGAGCTCTCGGGCATTTTCGATTTCTTGTTTCAATCCTTCTATTTCCTAAGGGAGAAGAAACAGCCTCGCTAGCAACACGTTACCTGGCTTGGCCGCAGTGCAGGTAAGCTGGCTACTGCTTCTTCTCCTGCGCAAGCCAGTGCAATGATACCAAAATCCAGCAATTGGCTACTGCCCATCACAGCACACGAAATTTAAGCCCTGCTTTCAACACTCCTGAATCACAGTCCCAAACCAGCAATTCCATTGCAAATAAAAAACAATATGGATAGGCATTTTCTTTTATAAAAGTCCAAGCTTCCTCTCCCACACAAAAGACCTGAAATATTTTTTTTCCTGGAAAATTAAGGGTCCTTGGAATTAGAGAAACAGTTTTATAATTTAAATTCTATTAGAATCTACCTTTCTCCATTTTTTCAAGAGAAAAATCCAATTTTCATCTGTGAGCTGCTTATTATGTCACTAGCAGCAGGGCTGAGCATCAAAAAATTGCCTGCTTTGACCACTGATTTCTGTAAAAGGAGAGTCTAAAAAATGGTATCTTTGATTTAGCAAGAAGAAAGTAGTAAGGCATAAAAATAACAAATACAGATAAAAATAATAATCAACAGTTTCTACTTTCGGGAGACATGAGTAGAAACAGTTAATGAAACTACAGTGTATCAAACCTAAAACTATTAAGTACTTTTACCGGGAAGGGCATATTCACCTCAGAGAACTCCTTTCGGAAACATGTCTTTGCAGCTATCAGCTCAGCAAAATTCGAAAGTGCATGGGCACCAAAATGGGAAACATTACTGATCTCAGGCTAATCTCTTAAGTATGAGGAAGTTTGGAAAAGGCTTTGTTCCATTTTGGGAGAATATTCTGTAACTACTGTGCCTCTCCTGCGTCCTCCTTGGAAACACCTAACAACTGCCCCACTGGAGTCACGGAGGGCTCAAGGAATCTGCTTTTACATGGGGCAAAAAAAAATAATCCTCTATACACAGCTCCTTCCACCTCCTTTTTCCCACCCACAAAAGACGATTCTCAACCATTCTGTGGCAGAAATCTGCTGTCCTCCAGCAGCCGTGCCAATGCAGGTGTTACTCCGGTTCCTCTTATTTTCTTGCTGCTGGCCCAGCCCAAGGCAGATGCCACAATAAATATCGTCAAGTTTCAGGCGGGGGGCTTGGCATGCGTTTATGGAAAGGGCTGATCTTAGGGATGATAAAAGTCAGCTATATTAACATAGCCTGAAAAAACAGACTGGCACGGAAAAAGGCATTGATCTATCACTTGCTCCAAACCCTACCTTCCAGAAGAAGAAAAGCACGCTTACGACAACTTCCCTTCTTAGCGACTTTGGACTCATTCAGCGTGACGACTGCTCTGTGGAAACCACTTACGACTGACTTTTGCAAACAGAGACGCTTGGTCAAAGCAAACAGAAAACCACGATACTTCTTTTTGTTGTTTGGATATCCAGCTCTATTTTGGACTGATTTAATTATACACACGGAAAAATACTAATAATTTCAAAGAAGCTGTAAAAAATTTCCGTTCGTAACAGCAACAGGAAATAATATTTACCAGCCACCACAAGCTTAATATTGAAAGCCTTTAGAAATGATGTAACAGAAAAGCCAAGAATAACTGTTAGCAAATACCTCTTCTTTTTTCTTCAGCGTAGACTCTAACTCCTGTATTGTCTGGTTTAATTCTGTTTTATGTGTGTGGACTGCATTGGCTTGACTGCTCACACACTCTAGCTCAGTCACCTGTTGAAATAAGTAGAAGCAATACATACAGAATAAATTTCAACAAATTCAAGGTACTATTACTTTTTTGCATCAATAGCTGCGTCGGAAATAGCCTCAGTTCTGGGTGACTTACGGGGTTCTTATGAAGTCAGCATAAAATTCCTTAACAAATTGTTCAGCATAAAATGGTTGCTATAACTTCTTGGAAACAATAAATTTCATATGTTGCAGGCTGAAGAGAACATTAATTAAAAGTCACACTTACTAATTATTGAAAATTTTATGAAAGAAGCTGAATTGCCGTTTCAGAAACAGTAACAGCTAGATGATTAAACACAGGGCTGTCTGTGTAACTAACCTGTCCATCTGACACTTTTTAATATTGCACCGTCTTAATCAACGAAGCCACAATGCTCACCCACTTCATGGCAAGCCAATTAACATTTCACAGTCTCACTTTCTGAGTCGGCATAGCAGTGTAACAGCAGACACTCGGCCACCAATGTACCGCTGCCAACTTTTTACTTCCTCTAGTTTCAGATCTCATCTCTCAGTCACAAAGCCAACAGCTAATGGCACAATTTGGATTTGCGCAGTTCCTCTTTATTAGCAGACAGCAGACACCCTCCATCTGCCCTTGGATAAGTTGAAGATACCTGGCAGTGGTATGCCCCTTTTATTTTATTTTTTTAATCAAAGATATGTTAATATCCTACCATTCACACATGAACAGTTGTAGCAGTGAAGAAATAAAATCCATGCAGCTAGAGTCTATGCAGAAAAGCCTTTGTTGGTGTACCTCTCAAATTACAGATCAAAATATCTGAGAACTCTCACACTGCATGTCTGTGTGCATGTGTGCACTAAAACCTTTTGTTTAATAACAAACTGTTAAAATATTTAAAAAACTATTTAAAACCTAGTAACTCTTTTTTCCAGAAGATATGTTCCTGTCAGTCTTAGTATACCGTTTTGACAGAGCTGCACCATCTACCTACAGTAATTAACAAATCTGGCCCAAAAACTCATTTAACAAAGTGCTAACCAATTCTGCAATGAAAACCTTTATGTCTCCATTTGACTTTCTTGCAGAAGTAGCCCTTAGACAGAGGGCAGGCATTCTCCAGGAAAATGTTATTTCTTAGATAAAAGAACATCTTGACAACCAAGGCTGGTGCCCTCCAGCACCAATGCCTAGGTAGTGAAGCCACTGTGATGCCTGTGATTTCAGACTCTGAACTACTTGTAGGCTCAAAAGGTAGATTACAGAGTGCAGAGAGAAGTCAAAGGAAAACCTAGATGAAATACAAGAAAATGAAATCAAAATCCCTATCAACTTCTCCTTTCTGAGTCACAGGGCATGAACTTCCCCTCTGTAACAGCCATGACGAGTTTAGTACTTCTATTGGAAAACTGTGATTAGACATTTTTGCACATCAGACTTAAAAATGGACAGTACTGAGATTACGGAAAATTCTTGGGAGAGGTAAGGGGAATGAGAGCTGAAGATACAGCTTGGTAACACAATACCCCACAGCCCACCCCAAAGAACTGTCTTATTTGCTGGAATTGTCCCAAAAGAAATACCAGTGCTCATGCCAAAAAGTAACAGCAGTTTGCTCCGTTTTATCTGCCACTGAACATTACAACTGAAGTCTTAGATAATTATGTAAATTTGCTTCAATTACACAAAAATATATCTATCTATTTAGATTGCTTGTGACTGCTATCAACTGCGACTGATAAAGAATTCACCAGTACAACTACACAAACACAAACAAGCAGAATTGGAACAGACGGACTAGGATGAACGTATGCCTACACAACGTCTGAACTAACATCTAGACACAGCAAGAATCACAGAGGCACACATTAATTTGGGCTGGAAGGGGACCATGGTGGCCATCTGGTTGAGGCCCCCTGCTCAAAACAGGGCCAATATTGATGTCACATTTGGTTGCTCAGGGCCTTGCCTGGTCAAGAACCCTTCACTATCTAGCAGAGCTGTCACAGTTTTAGGCAGGTTCCCATGTTGCTGACATTGAGGGTTTATGCATTCCTAAATTTTGCTGGAACTGTCAAACTCACTCACCTTGCCTACTTTCACCCCATCTGGTGTTTAACTTCTTAAAGATTTCCAAGCTTTTCTGCTGGTCTTGAATTGGTGGTGGAAGCCTCTATGGACCCAGGGCTAGGGTTGTTAGGGGAACCCAGTGTCAGGCCCTTCCCACCCTTTGTGAAAGACTGCAGCTTTGTATGGTAACCTCCAAGAAAGTCAATCTCTCTCTTAAAGTTTTTGCGCTCAGCAATAGCCACTGGCTCTTACCGAGCACCGGCACAGTGAATACTCATTTACACAAAAGGGTAAGAGCCTCAACTGGAGTGACAGAAGAAAACCTAGTCCCTAAACCACCTCTGTCCTAGCACCTAGTGCCTTGGAAGTAAGTGTGCAAAGGTATCTCATCCTGCGACTGGGGAAGCACTTGGACCCGCACTGTTCTCCACATGGTCCCCTCTGGGCTGGTACACACAACGAGGATGCATGTGTTGGTGCATGCTGGAACCCATGGAGGATGGTGGATTGAACCGTGGTGGACGAATTGTCCCTGGCTGAAAACATCTCCTGCAACAGCGCCACCAGATGCACAGCTCACCTGAACGGTCCCCTGGACCTCCTTGTCCGTACCAATGCAAGACTCCTATTGAAATTGCTGAAGCAAACACAACTAATTTTGCTTGAGCAGAGGATGGAGTGCTCTCACAAAACTTCTTGCCAACAGAGGCAACTGCTGTCCACAGGGAAATTAATTACTGACATTAAAGGGGTTGTGATGTCTTATTCTGGTCCAGCTTTTCTCTGGGCAAATGTCCATCTCTTACTGCTTATGCAAGAAAAGAATGCATTGTTCAACCGTTTTGTTTACTGTTCGTTGAAAAATCAGTAAGTTGGAAAAAAAAGAATAAATTCAATTTAAAAAATGGGTTTACTTTAATCCCAGTCTTATTTAAATGCCCATTCCGACAAAGATCTGAAAAGATGTCAACTATCTTCATGATGTTATCTTCTTGAATGTACATATAAAAAAGAAAATCATATTGTGACCCTTTCAAAAAAATCTGTAGGGTAAGATGGGCTGGAAAATTACATGATATAAAGAATATGCAACTGAAAACAAAAGTAACAAAAGATAAAGCTCTAGGCAAAAATCTGGATAGCATTTACTTGCTCTATTTCCTTGTTTCAAATTGAATTCATTTTTCTCATGACCAGTGGTCCAAAAATCATTAAAAATAACTGTTTATGCATTATGCACAGAAGGGGGCATAAAAGAAAGCTAAAATGCTTTAGTCTGACCCTCCCACGTGCTATTTTCAGGGACATCTCATTCAGTGTTTCATGTTTAAGAGCAAGGCTCGATCAATCATTCAAGCCTTTGCACAGCAACACTGAACAAGGTACCTGTGATTAAGCCTTGTTCCAGTACAGAACCCAGACTGAAAGAACAGTCTTTGAACAATAACTGACTAAACAAAGTTCTTCTATTGTGCTATTGTAAGTCTGCACCGACTTGCATATCTGAAAAAAAGTCAATACTGTGGCTTTGTATTTGAGACTAAAAGAGAAAACAGTAGTGTTTTTAGCCTCTGCTTCTTTATTTTGCATTTATCATCCAGGTAAGGATCGCACGTAGGGCAAAAAATTCTGAAAGGGCTTTTTAGTGACTCTTTAATGAGCTAACTCTTCTAGTATATGGCTGTCGTTACACTTAACTGCGTACTTCAGTGAGAAACACGTCAGCTGAAATAAGAAGACAGCAAGGCAACTTGTTCTGGCAGAGCCTCGACCTTCTCAGCAGAGGCCATCCTAGAGTTCTCTGGAAAACGTGAGGTAGGGGCAACAGCCTACACAGAGAGGAGGATGCCAGGCAGAGGTCTGCACTGCAGCAGGCAGCAAGCGCAGGCTGGGCTGCTGGGGAGACTGGAGGAGTGGGGCTTCAGGCCACAGCACACAGTAAGCACGAACAGCCTTGACATGAGCTTAAGACAGTGACTACCCAAAGCTCCGGAAGACTTGCAGAATCTCTTGAAGAAAACAAGCCAAATCAAACCACACAGAAATCAAGAGAGGAGACTGCATCAAATCCCAACGCAGACGACTGCTTCACAAGTAAAAACTTCAGTTAGACAGAGGCAAAGAAGTGGAAATCACAGAAGTATTTCGAGCTGTCACTTTCCCCAAGCAATTATTGACTGAATGAATTTGCGCTGTGTTTGCTGCAGGTTGAGTAATTTTTTGAAACTACTTTTTTGAGATAAATTTGTACACTTCCGGACCCAAGCAACGATAGTTTTTACTCAGCATCTTAAATTCAGTACCAATAGATTACGAAACTCCTTCGAAACTTCCTACAGAAATTATTTCAGCTGCTACAGAAATGCGAAGACAGACAGATTAGAACATATTTTCAGTGCAGTTGTAGCCCATTTTATGTACCTGACACTACCAACTTGTTGTTTCCTAAAGGTGTTTTTATCCCTTCTGTTTATTGTGGAATGCAATATCTAAGGTCTACTAGCCCAGGTTATGGTGCAGAAAAGGTAGAGTGCTCACATGCAAGACTGAATTTAAGTATTAATTATGTATTTTTAGCTGGTTGAGTTACATCCCTAAATGGATCATAACTGTGACTGTGATAATATTATTCCATCAATAATTCAAGATGAACCTCCTACAAAAAAAAAAAGAGCCCTTTGCTTTCCACAAGGAGAAGAGAAATGGTGTTGCATGGCTCAGCAGAACTAGGAATAACTGCATAAGGTTTCATGTAATTTATGTAGAAGAAGCCTCTCAGATCTTCATGGTGGACAGTAAGGTGCAAGGGAGCATGCAAACAAGCTGATCATGAAAATAATTCCAGTATAGCTTTCAAGAATAAAAAAACTCCGGAAAGATTTTTGGTGCTGAGAAACGTGAAAATGCAGAAAACAGGGAAAATTGCTTTTCAAGGCTGCTGCTGAAAGAACAAAAAGCACACCATAGTATTATTCATATACATAACTTCTGACAGCAAATTAATTATTGTAGTTTTCCAAGATTTACCCATAGATAAAATTATAACCTGGGGGCAGGGGGGAGTTTTGTGCATTGCCAACAATACATTGCTTTTTTTCAACAGAGAAAACAATTAAAGATTTTGCTGAAAAGGACACATTTTTCTCTGTGGGCACTCGTGCCTCAAGCCATGGAAATATCAAAATGTTTTCCACAGTTACTCATTTCTACAGAGATGAAAGAGGAATAATCCATCATCTGCTTGAATTTTGTGAAGAAAGTAATGAAACTGCAGTAGGAATATTTGAAAATATAAGAAGTTTACTAAAATTGATGCTTTGAGCTTCAGCCATGCGTTATTATTTGCAACTAATAATGCTAATACTAACTTTAGGGGATATCCCTTTCTCTGCAATTTAATTAGCACATACTTTTTTCAGCTATATGGCCAGTTTATTAAATACATGCAATAGCAAACACAGTACAGGTATGTCCTCCTTTAGTCCGGAGGATTTAAATCCAGTAACTTCCCTTCCAAGGGAGTTTTGGAATTATAGGATATATTTCATTCTACAAAGCTTTGACTACTTAAAAACTTTGTGGCATGCCTCCACAAAGTATGCTTTTTATAACTTGCAAATAAATAGGTCTTAGCGCTTTTCCTAAGTGTTTCAGGAAGATGAAAATGGGGATGAGGGACCTTTCAGTGAAAATCTTTCTTTTTTTCCCTTTCCCAGAGTGATGGTAGCTTGGTTGGTGGTTTGGGTTTTTTCAAAATTATAATTTTGTAGATGACACATTCAGTGAAAGTGAATTCCCAGGAAAAAAAAAAACCAAACTAATTAAATAGTCTTGGGTCCTAAATGCAAATCTGCTCTAAAAACAAATCAAGGAAAACAGAAGAAGACAGAAAGGACTTGTCTTCAGTTCACTGTACATTAGACAAAACATTTTGATTTCAGGAAACAAAACTAACATAACCTGATTCACCTGCCCTGTCTGAGAAGAGACTGCTTTTTTACTAAACTGTAATTATTAACCAACCGTTGAATCTTGATAAAGGCTAGACGTGGATTATTTGTGTTAGGGATCGCACACAGAAAGGGAGCTGAGAGAATGTGCCGGATTTCAGAAACCCTGTCCTAGGAAATGCTCTGATGGTCTAACGTCAAGACTGACGCGACATACCATTTCAAAAATAATATAGAACTTATGACAGCTGAAATGGATATTGGAGGAGCAAAAATGTACATCTGAGAAAAAAATACATATCCCCTGAAATAAAATGCTCCTATTTTTCCTTCGGTACCCTCTAATGCCATGAAAAGGTGGTGGTCAGCCTCTGCAATGGCTTCTCATGGATTTTTACAATATTAGTCTGGATTGCTTTTCATTAGAAACTAGTTCCACTGCAAGAAGGATAACCAACCTTACACAGATAATTACAGCCTGCTCTGAAATAAAAACTCTTTTTTAAGGCAAGATTTTAATTTCAAAAGTAAAAAACCAAAGTCACTATAATCCCATACGTCTCTAAAAACTCAGCTATCACCGTTAGAACAATTAGCTTTTGCAGATCCCACTGTGTCACAGAAAACCCTAATAATCCCCAGAACATCTCTCTTGAACATTTGGCCTATATTTAACATTATGACCTCACTTGGGCAATAGCTGCCTGCCTTTTTTTTTTTTGCCTTTTCAGGAGTTTCTAATGCAACAAGAGTTTGCTTGCAATTCCAGATGAAAGGACTGCACACGTCAACACAGGGACTTAGTTGTCCATTTTTTGTGGACTCAGAATTGGTCTATCTGCACACACGTTTCTTTCAAATAAATGAAATTTATTCAAAATTTCAAATTATTTGGCTTACAGACAAGTGCTAACACAACTTTGATTAAATCCCACTGCTTTGATTAAATTGCAAGCTACCTTATACCTACCCTGCAAAATGCTCATCTATTTTCATTATAAACAAATTGTACCAAGCTGCTTTCCGGTCACTTCCTTAAGAAGTAAGTTATACTTGGGTCACTTTTTCCTTTAATAAATCAAACCAAATTTTAGTATGGAGTGGATGTAGGAGGGACACAGTCTTAACGGGAGGATGACAAGAGATAGCCATCTCATAAAAAAACGGTGCATTGCCAATAAATTTCTGGATCAAAACTCCATTTATAAATTTCTTGCTACCACACTTCCTGCCACTTCCTTTTGTATTTCCACTTTTAGATGATGTCCTTCCTCTGCCACATAAAACCGAACAGTTATTCATGGTAGTCCTACAGTGATGCTAGTAAGAGTTCTCAACATGTATGAAGCCCACAATATGGCCTCTGATTCAGCAAGCAACTTTATCACTTCTGTGTGTTCGAGTTTTCGTTCTTCAATTACTAATGCAGCTGGTGGAAACATGGATTTGACTGCTAAAGGATCTGCAAAGATTTTCTATAGATAATCTGAGCAGATGGCTTATATAGCATTTCATACTTCTTGTGGACTTTAATAACTGCTTTTATAGATTGTTTTCTTTAAGTACCACAGAAATAGCCCAATAAAATGACTGTGGTTTTATTTTTGTACGCTTAGGCATTTTTTTAATATCCACTTTAAATTTTCCTTTAACAGTAGTGAAATCAGGGTCCATTATTTGTCAGGTGGTTTTGATGACTACGTAAGATGCCCTCATACTTATTTCATTCAGTGAATGAAAGAACCAGAACATAGTAGGCTAATTTTATCTTATTTCCTAAGAAATTCTGGTAAAATAACAAGCTAGAATTCAAGAGGTTACCTCTCAGTTCTTTCAGGAATACCCAAGAGCTTGATCACTTCCCTTCATGTCTTTTATTTTACGTTTCTTTTCCTGCAGATGAATGCTCTTCAAGGACTGCAGCTCTTATTATTATGCACTGGTGTTATTACTCTGTGCTATTGCCCAGTGTCAAAGGATGATTTACTTTAGCAGTTAGCATGCAAGAAAAAAAATGCATCAGTTTCATTTTTTACATGACAAAGACAGAACTTTGGGTTACTCTCCATAATTCATATCACCGTTCAATCCTTTCCTTTTTGTGGTGTCAGGATTAATGTTAGTACCAATGCTATTCTATTTGTCTGAAGTAGCTCACTTCAGGGTTTTTCTTTCTGTTACTGAGCTGTTCTAAACTTATGAATCCCTTTTGACTTCAAAAAGCTAAGCAAGGTGCGTAGGAGTGCTCCCCATCCCTGTTTAAGGAAAATCTTTGTTGTTAAGTTGCTTCTGAGCAGATTAGAGGAGAGAAGGCTGAACGCTCCAAGTTAAGCTCTTGACTGGGCATCACATCTTCCCAGAATTATTCTCTCTTTGTATTTGAGAGGAAAAAATCCATACACTCATTTAGCAAACTTCTGAAATATGTAATGTTTGACTTAAGATCACAAAATATCAGAACAGAGCACAAAACTTTAATTTATTGCAAACTTTGCACTCAGCCACGCCGAATCTGTATTGTATTTTGTCTCCGCTCTAGGCATTACTAACGCAGAGAACGAATGGAAGTAGGAAGATAAAGGCCTCAAAAAAAGCAAATAAATGTAGGTTAATATGAAAAAGAGAACTGACAGATGAGGAAATATTACACTTAGTCCGAACTGACAAGTAATAAATGAAATTCATTTTTAAAAATGCAATCAAAATCAAAGAAAGGGGCATTTTAGCTTTGTTTCTGTATTTTAGAAGGTGTAAACAATGTGACGCACAGGAAAAGTATTTCAGCCAAATTTGAAAACAATTATAGAATAAAAAATGTTGGACTTAAAATAATTAAAAAAAACTTAAAGAGCAAAGTTTACAAGAAATACTGCACAAGATTAAATACCCCGTTTATTGCAATGAATGAAAAAAAAAGATCAAAGAATGAGACATAATGTAAAATCAAAGGATATTTATAAATAAAACATGACAAAGTTCAAACTGTGGAAAAAGGTACCATAAGAAGTCAAGTAGTAAGACAGTATTAGCAATATATTTTTTAATATAAAGAGGAAACTATTTATGTAAATAAGGCTACTTATAAGGTTATTTCTATAAAGAAGAAGCTAAAGATGGAAATAATAATGCAAGGTTTACTGATTAATATGCATTACTTCCCCCCACACACCACACTTGACAGAGGATATGAGTCTGCTATAGGTTGCAGACAGGTGACTCAGGCACCAAAACTTGTATATAAACCTAAAGCACATAAGAAGTGAGTACCACAATTACATTATACATAAACCACATAATATATTATTAAATTGAATTAATATAGCACCTAATGTCGGCAGTACCGGTACCATTCTTCATGTTGGAGGATGGTCTGTTTTGTACAAGACTATGATCTTGTAAGTGAGCGTATCCCTCCAACGCATACGTATCTACACATATTCTTCTCCAGTGGGCAAGATGCTGTGACAGCCAACTTTTCCATATAAAACAGCAAGTACATTACAACTGAACAGGCAAACTGATTTCCAAATTTTTGTTTCTCCTTGAAATCCATTTTTCCGAGACTATTTCTAAAAATTTGGTCTATTTTCAACATTTCTCAACAAATTTCTTTTGGATCAAACCTCATTCTCCTATTGAACTGGCAATAATGCAAGTTGCAGCACAGCGAATTTCAGTTAGAAAAGGTATTAGGAAAAGTAGTTTGACAAGGATGGTCAAACATTGGAACAGGCTGCCCAGAGAGGCTGTGGGATCTCCATTTTTTGAGGCTTGATTCACAGCCCCGAGTAACCTGATCCAGCCCTGCAGTTGGATCTAACTTCAAAGCCGGCCCTGGTTTCAGTGGAGAACTGGACCAGATAAGCTCCAGAGTTCCTCTCCATGCTAAATTATTCTGTGATTCTGTGAACCAAGGATGGCGTTAATTTCGTCGGACTGAAAAAGTATGTCTACAGGACTATCTAGACAATTACCCTATGGAGAAAGCAGAAGCAAAAAACTTACAGAAGCAAATTCAACTCAACACCTCAGTCAGTTTTCTTAAGACTGGGACACTTACTGTTCATGCTTTTGTCTCTCCAAGCATCACAAGAAAAAAAGATGGCCAACTTAGACTCGATATTTAACTTCTACAGAATTCCAGGTGAGATGGATTCCAGTTTGAGGAATATTTTTTGGATCAGCTGCAACTACATGTTTATACTGAGCTTAATGGATAAACCTAAGAGGATGATAACACAATACAGTGACTTAACACTGCTTGCTGCCACATGTACCATAACCAACAGTCTCTAGATCTGCCATTTCAACAGTGCATTTTTGATCTCTGTAAGAGAGAAGCATCTGACTTGCAGCTTCTTTTAGAAATGGGGCACTATTTCGATTTGAAAGATCGGTCTCCAGCACGCAGGTTACAAGAGCTCTTGTATCGCACAGTATGGATAACAGATTGAGACTGATTCTTTTTTACATGATCTGCATACTTCTGCTTAGAGTGTTTTATTGAGTTAGCCAAGTCTATATTTTTCTAAAAGCAATTCCAATAGAGGGTAGTGCTCTTGAAGAACTATCCTGTCATAATTTACAGGCACGCCCAGAGAGACACAGGCACTGAGCGTTACTATATTCTACGTGAGATATCAAAAAGCCCTAAGGTCACACATTACAGAAACATTTAATAAAGGCATGTAAAAGGGTCACACATTACACAAACATTTAATAAAGGCATGTAAAAAAAACAGCACAGTGTAGATGATCCCATGTTATAAGATTTTGCGTTCCCTCAGAAATACAAAATAATTGCAGAAAATTATCTGGGTAAAGTTTATGAGGTTATGAAAAAACATCAGCTATTAATGACGTTTAGTATCTTCATAAGTGATCTGGATCAAGTGCACCCTGATGAAGTTTGCTGATGATATCAAATTCAGTGAGGAAGTGGACACTTTGGAAGGAAGAGCCACCCTGCAGGAAGACCTGGATAGGCTGGAAGAGTGGGCGAACCAGAACTTCATGAAGTTCAACAAGGACAAGTGTATGGTCTTGCACCTGGGACAAACAATCCAGGAGTGCAGCACAGGCTGGGATCTACCCAGATGGGAAACAGCTCTTTGGAGAGGGACCTGGGGGTCCTGATGGACAACAAGCTCACCATGAGTGAGCAGTGTGCTGCTGTGGGAAAGGAAGCCAACAGGATGCTGGGTTGCATCAACAAGGGCATCACCTGCAGAGATAAAGGAGTCATTATCCCACCCTACCCAGCGCTTGTCAGGCCACACCTGGAATACTGTGTTCAGTTTTGGTCCCCGCTATGCAAAAAAGATGTGGACAGGCTGGAGAGGGCCCAGAGAAGGGCCACAAGATGCTCAAAGGACCGGGAAGCCTGCCGTATGAGGAAAGGCTGAGAGAACTGGCTTTGTTCAGCCTTGAGAAAAGAAGGCTTAGGGGAGGCCTTATCACCATGTTCCAGTTTTTAAAGGGTGGCTACAAAGACAATGGAGACTCCCTTTTTACAAGGAGTCACATGGAAAAGACGAGGGGTAATGGGTATGAGTTACTCCTGGGGAGATTCCAACCAGACCAAGAGGAAAATTTTCCACAATGAGAACAATCAGCCATTGAAATAATCGGCCCAGGGAAGTAGTGGATTCCCCAACATTGGACACTGTTAAGATTCAGCTGGACAGGGTGCCGGGCCATCTTGTCTAGACTGCGCTTTTGCCAAAAAAGGTTGGACCAGAGGATCCTTGAGGCCCCTTCCAATCTGCTATTCTATGGTTCTATGAATGAATATAGATACAAAAACTTGGTTACTCCTTCTGTTAACTGTAGTATCATATACAAGCAAAGTGACATGCTAAAAATTCATAGAATCATAGATTCACAGAACCGTTAGAATTGGAAGGGACCTTAAAGATCATCTAGTTCCAACCCCCCTGCCATGGCAGGGACACCTTCCACGAGATCAGATTGCTCAAAGCCCCATCCAGCCTGGCCTTGAACACCTCCAGGGATGGGGCATTCACTATTTCTCTGGACAACCTGTTCCAGCGCCTCACTACTCTCATCATAAAAAAAGTATTCCTAATATCTGATCTAAACCTACCTTCTTTCAGTTTAAAACTCACTACCCCTTGTCCTGTCACTACACTCCCCATCTTTCCTGTAGGCCCCCTTTAAGTACTGAAAGGCTGCTTTAAGGTTTCCCTGGAGCCTCCCCTTCCCCAAGCTGACCGACCCCAACTCTCTCAGCCTGTCTTCACAGGAGAGGTGCTCCAGCCCTCTGATCGTCTTTGTGGCCCTTCTCTGGACTCACTCCATCAGGCCCACGTCCTTCTTATAGTCTTGTCTGTTTGGGTCTCTCCACGGCAGATTCAGCTGCTGTTGTTGTGTGTTACTTTTCTCCTCTTTCCTAGGTAAGAACTATATTGTCTCAGCTTTGCAACAAAAGCTGTTAGTACATTTTATTAGGAAGGATGCTACCTCATTATGTCCATCTTTTAGTGATGAGTTGTTCACTGTAAAGCATATCTGGTGGTCAAATCCACCTGGACATCTGCACTATTGTAATTTTAATACAAGGTTGTAATTTAAACAATTTCATCAACAATGACTATTATCATCTATTCACAAACCTGGAGCACAGTTTAGAACTTCCATGGTTCTAAAGAAGAAGATTAAGTGAGATGACAAAGTGAGAGTTTCCCTCTCTACAAACACACATGACAAGCTTGTGCCTGACTGGAATATTTCTGAAGCAAAGCAGTTTTGTCAGCAACTGCCAATTTCTTGAACTGAAAGCACTTTGCAAAAAAAACCCAGTTTTAATTACACTTCATGCATTTCGTCCAGCCAGCTATGGCGCACACAGTTACAGTCCATCAGAAATTGTTTTTCTTCCCTGTCAGCTCATTTGGCTGGGACTCGAGGATCCTTGTCTGCAAGTCAGTCTAGCTACAGGACAGCCCCAACAGCCTCCCATTTCCCCAGATTTCTCAAGCTCAAGGGAATTCTTGCTACTCTTCTGCATCCCCAGGTTACATGTAGCCTGCTGAATTTCTTCCCCGTCCAATGATTGTGAGCCTTGCTCTTGGGACTACTAACAGCCTCCAGTTGGACTGGTCCAGAGCAGGTCTGAAAGAACCCTTCGCAGTTTGCAGGATTTGGCTAATTGTAATTGCCATACCGTATTTCATACAGGTGAATGCAGCATGCAAAAGCAAATTAAAAGGTCTGCCATGTTTGCTACTTGACCTTTCCCTTCTTGTCAGCATATTCGTGAAACCTGTTTTCATGCAAAAAAGCAATGCCTTTGGTTTTATTTTCTTAACTAAGTACATCTTCATATTATTCTAATTAACTGATATTAACAATACTAATACAGCTTCATCAAAGACATCTTCCCTCCACACATGTGCTGTCACTTTGCAGAAAAATGTGCCCTAAGCTATAATGACAAATTCGTATGGATAAATGTGAATAGATTATGCAATGTATGAAGAGTTACATGTGAAAAGAGAAATGAAAATATTGTATACTTGTTTTCATAATGCAGCCTTCAACTTTGTATACGCTTTATTCTTCGCTCAAACACTGTTGTTCCTTCCCTCACTGTGCACTAATTCCTGTTTGCCAAATGACCTCTGCAAAATTTACAGTGAAGGGAACAGGACCCAGCCCCTCCTGTAGGAAACAGGAGCAGATCTCTACTTGCATATAGCGATCTTGAATCTACGTTCAGTTTTCTTTAAATGTAAGGATGAGAAGAAGCTGTTTGTCTTTGTTAAATGTGGAAAATACAAGGGAGTTTCTTTAACTTATAGATTTGATGTCAAGTTTCTGTGGGCTTAACTGCAAGACTGACTGAAATGTAATGCTATGGAAAAGGTCTTGAATCAGATGTGATGCAGCTGGCAGCAAATGAAGAGTGAAAGCTGGCAAACATGTCCTAAGTATCACAGGTTAGATAACTCTTCCTGCAAGAATGCCCTTTGCAGAAAAGGAACTGCTACAAAGGAAAGAATTTCCCAACGGAGGAACCCTGTGTGCTTTAATCATTAATTTCTGTTTCAAAGACTAACCTAAAGCCCCAGCAACAAACTTATTTGTTTTTCTTGAAAATGAGCAAATACAGTACTTCCACCTCAAGGATCCTGGCCATTTGCCTCGACTTACCCGCTTATGAAGACGTTCTGCTTCCTCCTGATACGCAGCAAGTTGTTGTTTCCATTGTTTCACGTTGGCAGTGGACTCCAGCAGGGCAGCTGTGAGCTTGGCGTTATTACCCTTCAGCGTGGCCAGTTCTGCCTCCCAATGCTTGCTGATTGTCGAACTGCTCAGACAGAATGAGAACGGTCAGAGCCTTTTTATTTTTCTCTTAAGATGTTTTATAATTTTTTTTTCAAAATATGCAGGAAAAATAGCATTATGCAAAAATCCTATGACTGAATGTCCAAATGAGAATCCAAGTGCTCAGATCATCAAAACCGTAAATTCAGAAAATATAGGTATATCATTACTGGAAAACAACCTCTACCTTCCCAGTTCAACAGGTTGGTTGTTTTTTTTTTTTTTTTAAATAAAATGCTAAGGATGATGAAATCCACATCAGCTTCCCAAAAGCAACAACATGTAATTCTAGAGTACATACATGATTAGTCACTATTTTAATATATACGTATTGAGTGAAAGTACTTTTTTAATCTACTACTTTATGAAATGCATTGTAGAAAAAGATTTGTCACTAACTTGATTAAAGAGAGCTAATGCAGTGGTTTGGAACTACAGCTTAGTTGTCTTAATGCAAGCCTTCTATTCCTGAAATACACCTTCTTTATCAAATACCATATTTAATTCGTACTTGCAAACTCAAAGATCTTGAATTTCAACACCATACTACTATTACCCAGTAATATCAGCAAAGAGACTAAAGATCAAGGAGCATAGAGATATTATTGCTTTATTGCAAAGAGGAAGCCAGTGTTGGGGTTTATCGAAGTAGCCTATGGAATTTAGTTATTCTCTGAGCAAACACAGGGCTTTAATTATCCCAGGTAATTAGTTTGCCATCATCCACAGACCCTATCTTTGCACTCAGTATGCAAGGGAAAAACAAATCAGACACATCAGGTGAATGTATTAGAATGCAAATATCACATTAATGTTTACTTCTATAATGCTAACAGCATGTGAGGTGCACACCTACATGGAAAATACATATAGAAAATAATTCATTTTGTCTAATTAGCTTACTATTAAAGGCATCATTGAAAACCAAAGATCTGTAACTCTGGCCAAAATGATTTTGTATATAGGTTTATGAGGAATTACGAGTAATTATTATAATCTAATTATTTGTTATAATAAATATATTTTATGTGCTTAATCTCATTATAAATTATTGATATTTTGCGTGTAAGTTTACAGGTTTACTTGAACTTTGTGCATATGAACAATGAAACATTCTGCCACCATTTTGTCCACCAAATTTCTTTTTTCCACTTCACGCGTATACACAGCCTATTCCACCAAAGCGTATTTCAAAAACATTATGATTCTTATAAGTGCTCCTTAAGTGTTCAAAATCAACCAGCCACTGAGGAATACTCATTACCAATTCAGATCACATCTACTGCTTGACTAAAACATGATGTCTGCGTCTTCCACGCTCCAGCATTTCCTTCCCAATACGCAGCTTCGTCCCCTTGAACAGGAACACAAGTTCCTTCAGAAAAGGAATACCGGTTATTTCAAATTGCTCTAGCATTTCATGATCTATTCAACTAACTAGAAGTTCACCACTGGAAATTTTAAGTGACTAAACTAAAATAATGACAATCCTACTTCATCAGGGAACGCTGACTCACATATTAAAGAAGATGAGAACGTCTACTCTTCTGTTTCTCTAATCAGATTTACTTTTCACTTACAGTAGCACGGCAGATCAACAATTTCTGTAAAAAGCATGCTAAAAAACTCTAGCCCATTGTGATATTTGTAAGTCCTCCTTGGTGTGCTGATCTGGCAAACAAATATCCATTCCAGCTATCTCATGCAACTACTCATCTCATGAGTAGTTCCATGTAGTAGTCCTGCTATGGCAGGACTAGCAGCAAATTGTGTGTGTGTGAGACCTATACGTGTTTACAAAACGTGCCTTACTACTCATCTTTCCCCACAGAAGACATATACACACAAGATTTTATATTGACGTAACACAGAAGATTACAAGCTTTGTATCCAGGACAGTTGCAGGACGAGAACTGTTTGATCACTTAATATTCTAATTTAATTTGCAAACAGGGAAGTGAATGGATTTTTTTTTTTCCTATGTAATAATGTGTATACCCACAATCATACAAGGCAAACTTCTAAGCCATAAAGATGCCAGAAGACAGACTCTTGGGTAGTGCAGAGTAATAAACTCGAGGGGGATTCGTGGCGTGTTTCACCTTCGCCTTTGCCTGGTGCCCTCACCACCCTGCCAAGAAAATGGCCAGGAGCTCTTAAGTTATTGCTTGGATACTGGAATGTCAGCACTAAATATGAAGCATGTGTTTTCTATTACTGCTATAGCTACCCTGGTTCAAAAGCTAGAAGGTTTCTTCGGAGCTGGTTATTTTTAAATCGGTGGTTCTTGACAGGAATGCACCACTATTACTTTTCAATCATACTTTTTATCCCTAAGAGATCTACACAGAGGGCATGAACATGTCTACTGTAATGCAGATGTTATTTGTTTGTAGCATACACTGTTTTTTTCTACAAATAATTTATACTTTATCTTCTACAGATTGTACTACGGCTCCATTAAATAGAAGCATATTACTTAAATTAGTCTAGTTTTGTACCTGATAGTCCACAATCACTTCCCAAGTACTTACTTATCCTGCTTCTTCTTACAAAACTCCACATTTTCTGACATAAACACAACAATGTGATGGATATCATACCAGGAAACACAGAACCAAAGATGTGAATTTTCTCTTTCATAAAATCATAATTTGAATAAATAGCCCATAACAAATTCTGTCACTGCTCACTGACTTTTCTCAAATACTTTCTTGACAAACCAAAAAAAAAAAATAATTACACTTTCTGGATTATTTTGCTTAAAACTGATTTTATTTGGATTTACATTAATTATTTTAGGACCAGATAAAAAAAAGCAGGCTTTTCTTAAGCTCGGCTAAGAGTATCTGCATTGATGCCTATATCAGTAGAGCTACACTGGTTCAAATTTATCAACACTTCCAGAGGAATCGCTGAGAAACATAAGGTTCAGACACAATGAGAATTCTCCCTCAGAATAGAAGATGCTGGGATAACACGCGGGAGAGGGAACACATAGATCCAGAAGCTGAAGGACAGATGGAAAATTCAAAGGGCTCCCAGCAACTGCTAGAGCCCATGGCCAGAATTTTGATGGTGGAACAGCTGCACTACAGTCCCTCAGGATAGGTATGGGAGGGCAGCACATACTTTTTCTCTCTAAAACCTTTTACTTAATTCCTGTCTGAAAGGCTTTTTGCTAAAAGGAATTGATTTTGCCCTCAATGCATTAGATTCTGTCACAGGAAATACACACACAACCCTGTCAGGTTGTCTTAACCATTGTAAATATGTACAACAAACCCAAAGCATTCCTCATGTGTTCTGAGATTATTCGCTCTAGGAAGGACATGAAATAAGGAAATTTACTCAGTGATCAAAGTGATCCAAACTGCAGTGCAGCTCCGACCAGAACACCCTCCGGTTTTGCACTGCGGTGCAAAGCCGTACGTATACATTGGGGCACACGTTTGCGGTCCGGTGGTGCAAGAATTAAACCTGCATACATGTTCTATTTTGTTTCGAAAACCACCTATATCCTTGCTGGCAGTGTCACAATTTTCACAGTTACTTCTTCAGACCTGTCAGAATTAACATCACTGACTGCTTGGCACACTCGACGTTTCAAGACGGTCCTTCAAAAAAAGAGACATCCTTAACACGCCTGCTTGTTGCCTGATTCTCCACCAAGCTTTTAAAAATATCCTAACAGAGAATAAAGCCTGGTCATTTACCTTGTGAAACTCCTGAACATCTGAAAGTAAGAGAAGACGCTGTTTTGCATACATCACTACATTAGTGCCAAATACAAGGGGGGGAAATGGGCCTCTAAAGGATAATAAGAGTTTTATTGGCTCAACTGATCATGCCATACAAAAAATTGCTTTCGTAACAGAGGTTTAGGTCTGATTGCACAGAAAATTATCTTTACAACGATAACTGTTCACGGGATCATAAGCACTTAGTGAGCAAAAGGTGAAAACTCTCCCAAATCTCCGATCCTTGGTGCCGCCACGGTATTTGGTATGTGTGTAACATCAGACATGCCCACCGACAGAACACCGCATGGTGCTCCACAGTCAAGGCAAAGGATTCAAAGTCAGATATTTAACACCTACAGCGCCCAATAATTCAATCAGTTCCACAAAACACTCCTAGAACTACTGCTGGCTGGTATCATACAGCCTAACTGTGGTAACCCCTGAAAATTAAAGTAGGAGTCAACGATCTTTCATACTTTAGGCATTCCGACCAATTAACATCAGGCTGATCTCCCTTCTCACTGGGGATTAGTTACAACCCCAGTAAGTCACTGAGGAATAGCTTTGCTATCTGTCCATCTGTGACCTGAATAGAGTGCCAGAGGCTATAAATGCATGATTATCTTTCTCTGCAAAGTAGGTCACTTAAGGAAAATTAATCCGAAAAGCTCCAGTCACCACATTTAGCCAGCTGGGGAAGGCTTACGAAGGGGCGGGGAGCACACATTAATGAGTTGCATTCAGAATGAAGTTATTTTAGAGAGATGCCTTCATGAAACAAAGAAACAAAAGCAGTTAAAATCAAGAGATGCCTTCTGCTTTTTTAATCAGTAGTGCTTATTCATTGTGTGCTGAGTTGTACGCAGTACCAACACTATAAAACACGGTTTAAGCTTTATTTCGGATTTATAGAAATAAAATGTGTGCAGAATTCTGCTCTATTAATATTTTATGGGCTTTAATATTGGATTCATTGCATAAAATGAATTAATTTAAAAATTGGATGTCTTACTATAGCGTAGTCATGGTTTCAAAGAACCACAGTTACTCAAAAGCACGTAAATTCTTTTATTCAGGTGCCACTGTGATCTGCACTGCAGGTGTACGGTGAGGAGTGCTGCCTTGGGGTAACATAAATGAGGAGGAATTCAGCTGAGTAGAGAATGGAGTACTCTCACTACAAAATTTGGCATCTGGTGTAGTAACTGAATCCACAAGACTTGACAAATATGAACAGAGCAGAGTCCCTGTAGCTGCTGCCCAGATTATAAATAGTGGCATGCGTTGGAAGCAGCCCAAGGGCCTGGTGGAGCGAGCATTACTGATCAGAGGGAGAGGTATGTCAACCAGCTGGTGGCAATGCATTAGATGTGCCGGCAGCAAGGGGTGATCCTTTCTGACAGCCTTGCTGGTGAGCCTTACGGAGCAGCTCTTCACGCTTAAGGAAGCAAAGGGGGATTGTGAATGATTCGTTTCTGCTACAGTAGTATCTGAGAGCTCTAGTGAACTCAAGCAGTGTAGCTTCTTCTCTTTGGAAGTGTAGGACAAGTGTTTAGGTTTATGTAAAACTCCCTGGTGCGTTTGGGAAGGAATTCTGCACAAGGTCCTTATGAAAGCCCCCATATGAAACAAGCTACAAATAACACTAAGGTCCCAGGCTGGAAGGGTGAGATCTCTGCAACGGGCTGTGCTTGCTATTACCCACACTGGAATGATGTGACTGCCCTATTAGACGGAGATGTCAGCTCTGCTGGCACAGAGGACGAGTGCAGCTTCCCTCAAGGTATTCCTAAAAGCTCACAAGAATCCTCCTCTTGTTCATGCTGAGCTGAGAACGGGAGTTAAAGCTCCTCACTTCATGTCCTGATTCAGAAGAGATTTTAAACAGGCATTTTGGGAATGTCACCCACCCCTTGTCACAGATTTCAAACGGCATCTTCTGTGGCCATCTACTAAATGTGTAAAATTACTTCATGACAGAAAGGATTTAAACATGATGGCTTTAGCGTTTGTCCTGCTGCTAATCCAAATTCCCATCACCATATGCCCTCGGTGATACGGAAATTTCTCCCTCTCTCTTTAGCATTCAAAGCACAACTGGAAAGAGAACGGGGTTTTGTCATTTATTTAATTATACCTAAATTAGGGGTCCTAGAATGAGGGGGAAGCTGAAGAAAGAGCAGTGGAGCAGATCAGGTCCTATCTCACCATTCCCAGAACACGCAAGAAAGAAAGATTTAGAGTTGTTCTGCCATTTTAGTCTTTGTACAAAGCTGTCTGCTAGTACGGGCCCAGTAGAGTCAGCCACCCAACAGACTCCAAACTTACGTGAAGGACAGTCATCTAGAGTATAGTTAAATAACTAAATGCCAGAAAAAGAGAGAAAGCTACAGTAAGACTGACAGCTTTTGTAAGATGAAAACTTAAGAAACAAAACAAAATTGCCTCTTCACAGCGACTGCTCATTGTCTTATCAGTAGTTGTGATTAACTGGACACATACAACAGGAAGTCTTATTTGATAAACTGGAATTTATTAAAAAAGGGTAAATCCTCTCAAAGTTATAATCAAGAGATAATTACCAGGAAATTACTTCGAGTTAAATATTTTGAGTGAGGCCAATGAAAAACTAATTAATATTCAAAGAGACCCTTATCCTTAATTAGAGTATTCAAAAGAATTTTTAGCAAAGGAGGATAGCTCCCCTGGGGAGAGAAGTAGGAACATCAACAGAGCATGAAAGATCTGTTCTTCCCTTTGGGATAAGGAATATCTACTTGATCTCAGTGGAGTTACATCAGCACAAAACCAGGGAAACATAGTTGTGAATCAGCTCTTTAGATTGGCTAAATGACAAACTCGATCATAGCAAAAAAGATGAAGGAGGCCCTGGAAGCACACCGTACTTTACGTGAGGTAACTGATAACAAAGCCACACGCACCTACTGGAAAGTGAGACAGGCAGCCAAATGGCTGAAATCAGCAGGTGACAGTACGACGTTTCTGAGAGTCTGTCATTCATTCTCTACAAATGTTGAAGGTTTATCCCACTCCAGGGCATATTGTTTCGTTTTGTTTTGTTTTGTTTTGCACACCCCTTTGCTCAACTGGGAGCCACAATACACTTGAACTCCCGATTTCTGTGTCAGTGTGGAAGAGAGAAATGCAGAAGCTTTTTCCTGTAAACTTGGGCAGAGGGATGCTTATGGAGTTATTACAGATTTCGCTTTCAAGGTGTTTCATACATGATCTTTCACTTTCATTTAGCCTTTCAGTTTGACCACAGACAGAAGAACAGCCTTTCCTGTTGTGCTACCGGCAGTCCTGCTCTTAGGCATCTCTTGTGCTCTGCTTTATCAGCTCACTCGGGAAGGGTCAATACCTTTGCAGACTTGATGGATGAAGGCGACCAAAGAGGCTGAATAACGGTACAGACTCCACTATATAGCAGACCACTAGGCAACGCAAATTGGTGGCTATACCCTATTTAGATCCACCACCTAAATCCGTGTTCTGTATTTTGTAATACAGCCTGCGTTCATCGCAGGGCTCACAGAAACCACCACAACACAGACTGCCTTCCAATATGGAAGCTTATCACTGAGGAATAGACTGGATAGTAAATTCTTTTTAAGGAAGAAAAATTTCACAGAAATATTCTCTATGGTAACCCAGCACAGTATTCCTGCAGAAGACAACAAAGCCGGAGAAAAAAGTAAGTATGGTGCTTACTGAAACATGAAGAGACAATAGCAACAGAAAAGCTCCTGAAAAGCACTCCATGGGATGCTGAATACTAGATATTAACACAAAATTAATACTTCAGCTACGATACTTATCAATCAGGGACTTAGATCCAAGTTAGATCCAAGTTAAAGTGGGGGACAAAGAGAAGAGTCACTCTTCTCCACAAGAAACAAGGAAGTTTCCAAGCTTCTTGTGCTGTCTTGTAACGTTCACTGTGTGTGTTTGCATAGGTGACATTTAAGCTCTGTTTCTCATTAAACTTACACTGTTAATAACAGTTTTATGCATGTCTTTTGTACACTGTATCACAATGCAAGACTTGTATTTAACCTGAATCATCACAGTAGCACTAAGAAAATCCCTGATTTCTTTGAAGAGGCTCAACTTTTATTTTAATTTTATTCTCTTAGAAAGATCTCATTTTTGTCTTAGTCATTTAATTTTATACAGCAAAGAGAGACTATGTTATCTCTTCATGAAGGCCATAAAGCATAAACCAAAATCAGTAAGTCTGTCTTATAACGTGTAGCCCTTTTCAAGAGCAAGCATAGCTAATTAATTTCTAGCTTTTTTTGCACTAAACAGTAAAACCTTGCAGACCTATCATTTACCACGTACTCTGAAAAATTAAAAAATATTTGCTCTTGCTCCCTTACTGAAATTGCTTACCAGTATCACTGCAAGTATTTTATTCTCATGCCTGTGAGACCTTGCAGATCTAAAATTCTATCACTCTGAAAAAGTAAAAAAAATTTGCCCCTGTTCCTTTCCTGAAATTGCTTTTTCATATCATTGAAAGTAGTTTAGTTTTGCACCTGTAATGTAACTCCTATTTTTCACAACTGATACCCAGCAAGTTTTTTTAGTGCTTTAAACACTAGGCATAATTCCTTGCTGTTGCTATGGCGCTGAATACTTCAAATATTCCATCAAAACTACATTTTCAAAAGACACCTAAGTTATTTAGGAACTTACGTCTCATTTTCTAAAATGACTAGGTATTTGTCTGTGAAGAAAGTCAAATTGACTTGCGCACCTATGGCACTTAATCACTTTATGAAAGCAATTAGATGATGTGGCTACTGACAAGTCAGATACCAGCACACGGTGACCCTGACACTAAAATGATCTGAATTACGACCACTTTCATTCTGGAACTCATTTATACACACAAGAATTTAAAGCAGTTTAACTGGAAAATTCATACTTTGAATTAGTATGGACTAATTTTGCTGAGGCCCCTGGCTAGAGAAAACCCTCTGTTTCTTTCAAAAATCCTGCCTGTAACAACAATTTGTGTGTGCACTGAACCAATCCGCACTGTCAGCAATGCAACAGAAGAGAGTATTTGACTGCCCTACACTTCTCCCGCCTGGCTCTCGTTTATTGAGTGCTATTCTGATTGCAGGAGTTTCACCAAACTGTGCTCTCTGTTACACCTCGGTGAGTACGAAAACCAGCTCCACCTAGAAATCCTGTGGCAGTTAGGACAAGGGACAACTTTTTTCCCAGTGACCACTAAGTAAAATGGGGCCAAAAAAGCCCCCATCTTCTGAAGGCCATATGGACCGGGGAGTTCACACTCTCCACAAACTGCCCTGGTGCGTGCCGGCTGGCCAGACAGACCCCAAGCACAGTTTGCACGTTGTAAGGTTTAGCACCCTTCCACCTCTGCGGTCTTCCAAGGCTTTATCTCGTGACCTGCAACCTTCCCACCCCCAGCCGAAACACTCCTGGGCATGCACTGCAGGTCCGTGCTTTCGCGCAAGGAGAAAACCCCTCCAGCGAGTGGCAATGCAGCCCTCAGAGCACTGCAGGTGTGTGGAACTGGAAAAGGACCCCGTGCAGAACAGGAACTGTGTCTTACAGCCGCAAGGACACTGCACGGGTGCAGGAGAGATGCGGCATCATTGCTGTAGCCTGTGGAAATGGCCCACAGCCCTCAGTGCCAAGGCGCATTTTTACGAACGTGGCCCATGAATCCCAGCTACAGGTCGATTCTATGGAGCTCAGCCGGGATGCTCAGCTTTGCAGCAACGGAGCTATGCCCTGAGCAATTGCAGCCACACGTAGAGCAGTGGGGAGGCTAAAGGGACCTCTCCCTGCCCCGTAAATCTGACACACGCCACACACAAGGGGTGGAGAGCCTCAGCGCAAGCCTCCGCCTGCATTTCCAGGTACTGCCACAGCCTTTCCTGGAGCGTGTTGTGCCCCTGCTGAAGACGGCGGCTGTTACGAGTGACTGAACACGCAAGATATGCGAGTGCCGATTTTAGGTCTCAGCTGAGCCTCCTGCTAGTGACACCACGGGACAGCCCAGCCTCTAAGACCCCCTAATGCTGGCTCCTGTCTCACTTGCGTAGCAAACACCGAGCTCAGGGGAAGAACCATTGCAGCTGCAGGGCCTCGCTACTCCACTACGAGCGCCAGGAACGCATTCTATAGAATGACCCACAGAAACACTTATATGTGATTAGGCAGTTGCATAAAGATTCTGAATTATGAGTATTTGGCCTCCACCCAGCTAATGCATTAGGTTATCTTACAACATCAAATAGTAACTACTGGTGCAATTTGCATTACAACTGCCAGTTTGCTTATCCCAGTAAATACAACGACATGCATTAATGGTACAGTTAGCACAGGAGATGAACTGTCAGTTTACATGCTGACAACAAAGTAATTTTATGCCATTAAGGGAACAGAAGCTACGTGAGAGCATGGCGAATTTAGTTAAGTTTCATTTCTCTCCTGTGATAGCCGTACAATTACTTAAGAGTCAATAGCCTCTATAAAAAGGCCAAACCAAACCTACTACGGAGCTGTCAGAAGTACTTTGAAGAACAAGCAGTAAGTCACACAAACTATATGAACACAGTAAAACATTTCCTGACTGCACAGGTTTGAAGGAAAACAGCTTGTGAGTGAGTTGCAACACTTTTAAGTGGATACAGCACCTCCTGTTTTTTTTCCATCCCAGCTTTTTAAGAGAACGGAAATACTAAATTTGCCTTGTTTAAAGCAAATCTGAATCCAAGAAAAGACTAAATTTCTTGCGCTATGTTGGATGTACAGTCAAATTTACTAAAAAGAGATTAAATGGATGAAAAAAGATTAAATTTAATACATGGGAAGTCTCTGATACTGGCACTTTTTCTGTGAACTACACACTAACATTCATTCAGAAGTCGTCCCTATAGAAGTTTCTCTCTCTCCCCTATTGCAAAAAATCCCAGTTTTTAAGAAAAAACCTAACATGGCACCTTGCTTAATTCACTGGTAGTTGCTACTTCTTATTTACTCAGTCTAGACTAGGGTTTCCTTCAGCTTCTCTTCAGAATAATGCATAGCTCAGATTATTTGGCTCAAAAACTCAGCCAGAAGTCAGAAATATAGTACTTTTTTATAGATGTTTTCTTCCTAATTCAACACTTAGTTGACACAACAGTTTCAAAGAAGCCCCATCTTACTTAACTGGTCACAAACCCAACAGGGATGCCCCCAGTATGAAGCTGGACATAAGTTGTGCTAGTTGGAAATTCACACACAGCAGAACAGATGCTGAGCCCCTGCCCTTTCACAAGGCTATGCTGATGCGCCACAGCACTGCTTTGGCACGTTTTTTTCTAGTATTACAAGCTTTATTTCACTTTCCCTGATAAGGCACACAGTCCAGGAAAAGGGCAGGGCAAACAGCATGATGTGAAGACGTTTAAAAGCCAGCCTTCCTGAGCCTCCCGCTGGGCTGAACGTAAGCCCAGCACAAATGATCCCTGAAGTGCTAAAATAGAATTAAACAAGAACGCTAAAATCTCTGGAGAGCGTAGAAAGAAGGTGCTACACAATCAGCGTTGTCAGGTAATTACATCCGTTTTAAATTTCAGAGTATTTCCTAAATAAAGTGAACAGGTAAGTCACAGTCATACACTGTGATCAGTTAGATCACGTCAGGCATGTAGGAAACTATTTTAGCTATCCTCTTAAAATTCAGACCAGCTTAATCTGAATGTGTTGCCTACATGAAAAAGCATTTGGCTTCAGACAGCAAGCCCACATCTTACTTTCACACCGATTTTCATTACAGTGAGGGAAAAAAACCTTTTATTTTTCTATTTTTCTATTTTATTATCCAACTACAGATTTGGATAACTTACTAAAATTCAGTCAATCCAGTTTTAGGGTTTCGTTTTGTTTTGGCTTCTTTGTTTTGTCTGAGCCATGTTTAAATAAAATTACTTCTTAATTTCCTTTGTGGTTGCAGTCTCCCAGAAGAACAGTTTTCACTATTCTAACTTTAATTTCGAAACCAAACCCTTTGCGTTTCATGAAAGGAAGACAGAACGTCATTACCCCACAGTGCCACAGAGTAAAATCTGCAAAGGCAACAACCTACAATCAAAGACCATCACAACAAATGGACCACACGTAATGTTTTATTATGGCGTACTTAAGAAAACAGAGTCCTAGACACCCTGGAGATTTTATTTCAGCGCCTTCACCCACCCAGCTCCAGCTTCCTTCATTTGCCAAACGGCTTAAGAGCTGATTAAAAAAAACCCCTCTGATATTCTAGTTCATTGCTAGCTTTTGCCAACCCAATTCATTACAGACAAAACTTGATGGCTGCTTGGTGTCACTGTGAAATATGCTGATGATGCTTATGAATTGCCAGTTGTCCACATCTCACCAAAGTGCTATTCAGCAACTTAAATTAATCTCAGCAGAGCCCGCTGCTATATGTTCAGAACACTGATCAACACAAAACACTTCCTGCCTGTACGACAAAATGTCACTGGCATCTACAGGGATACTAAAGGAACTCAGAAGATATGACTCCTTAGGTACAGAAAGCTTCCCTAAAGCATAAAGCTGATGGAAAACTACAGGAAATGATGATCTCCATTTAGCTGTAGTCCCCATTTTATTCTTCAAGCTAACTCCTACCTCAAGAAGAGAATGTATTAAGAAGTGCTTCATTTTCTGACAGACAAAATATTCAGCTTCTGTGTTTGTATGTGCCTGCCCCTAACCTCTACCAGTGTCTGCAGGAAGTAGGCTGATGCTATGGAAGTTCCACTGGAAGGGGTCTGCCTACCGCAATGTGATGGAAAATAATCAACACAACACAATTATGTTTAATAACACAACTTGCTCAGGTGGAGCCTGAATACCCTTCGCGCACTCAGACACATTCCGAAATGGCTTATAATAAAGCAACTTTGGACTTTTACTTGACCAATGAGCTTTGACTCTACTCTTCCAGGGGCTTACACTATCTGGACAGGAGATCTGACCTGGAGAGTAGGGAGGGTGCATGAAAGAGCCCACCAGGGAGCTACAGCACGGTGACAGCAACGCCAGGGAACACGACACTGGGTTGCCTCCACAGAAAACAGCAAACACAACTCTGCATCATAATGTTGGCAGGAGGTAAGGCTGTACCTGGTAAAGAGAGCTTAGTGGAGGAAACCCATCTTCCCCAGGTTTAGACGTTTAAAAACTAAGAGAGGTTAAGTATCCCCAGATGGCACTTTGTCTGACTGGTCTTAAGATGCCTATCTAGGAGGAAACACACCAGACACTATGGAAGCATCTCAGGCATAATTTTTTGACCTCAGTGTCACGTGAAAGTGTCAGAATTTGCTGGTTCTCTCCCAGAGGACGCAGGCCACAGCGTCCTGCAAAGGAATTACTACCTTAACTAGGTTTACTTGTAAAGTCTACCTCTAAGTAAGGGAGAAATCTTTAGCAATCTTAATTCATCTGACAAAAACGACACATTCCAAAGAGTATCATAGCAGTAAAACAGCATGGATATTTTGGATTAAACTTGAAACTAAGCTTTTTACTTCATGTGAAAATTAAGAGCTTCTAGTCCTGCATCTCTTGCAGGGATGCAAAATGATCCCTGGAAGCATACAGAGTTTATGAATTTCAGTCAGCTCTATTCCAGATAAATTCTAGAAAAAAAAAATTTTTATGAAAGCTATTTTTGTGTAAGGGTTTATTTAAATATGAAACAATTCTTTAAAAAAATAAGCTGTTACTACTCATGCTATGTATTTTTAATATAGAGAATTTTCTAAACATTTTTTCTCTGCTTTGTCAAACTTTAGCTTTTAAATACGCATTCCTTCAAGAAGTGGGCAGAGGTAATCCCTTTGGCTGAATCCTATCAATAAAAATGTGAGACCAGCAAGTGGCTTCATCAAGTTCCGCATGATTTCTTTGCACCACGCAGACAACTGTATGTCGGCTCTGAACTCGAGAAGTCAACAGACACAGCACAGTTAGTTCCTAAGCCGCATGTGGCTGGGATTCAATATTCCAGGGAACAGAAGTGTTTACGCAGCTCTACCCAGTCCTCCTTTCTGTGTGACCACTGGAGAAGCCCATACTACCAGCTGCTCAAGGTACGGTTGCTAATTATAGTTGCTAATTACAAAGCTTTGACTACAATATCAGAGAGGTAGCAAAGGAACAGGAGCTGCAGCCACCTCCTAAACTCACGCTCCATCTCTGCTTCCTTTTAACCCAAGCAGAATTTGGCACAGCAGCACATCTATTTCATATCTTCAACAGGAAAAGAATCCATAACTTAAAAATCTGTTGCTGGCTATCATTGGCTCTGACTTTCATGGCCAATCCCCTAGGAGAAAGTTATCTAATTGATTAAAAATTAGCTAAGTCCATATGGGCTTCATTAACAGCATCTAAGCACTTTATAAATGGCAAAATTAATCCATGTAGTGCATTTTAGGTGAATACACAGTTAATAATTCACCAAGACAGATGTAAATTCCCATGCCCCATATCTAATAGTATCCTTATAAATGACAGGAGGAATAAAATGAATGACAGGCTTTCAAGCTTAAACATCTGCAGAAGATGGTGCTAGCCAGACTGACTTCTGTTTCCAGAGTGTACATCTTCTCCAAGGAGATGGGGCACTTAAGAAGGGAGTAATACAGAAAAAACTAAAGGGAATATAAAAATCCATAAAGTAAATTGATCATCCGATCTCCAATGTGAGCTGTTAAAGAATAGAGGTATGTTTGTTTATATTCTGCTTGGAAGTTCGAGAAAAATGAGTTCTACGCTGTTTCAAGAATAGTAGCTGTTCAGTCATTAACGTTGTCATCATAGTTGTGTGTTTATCATCAGGCCTTCCAGAAGCAGTGAAACCATAAGCAGACAGCATATGTTAGATTTCAGAAGTGGGTATCTATCTATCTATCTATCTATCTATATGCAGCTTCTCACAGGGGAAGTCCATGTCTCTCATGATCCACCACTACACCCGAGATAACACAGAAGGCAGAGTAGCTTGTTGGTATCAGCAAGAGGACTAAACTGGTATCACGCAGATGCATTTAATGGAGCTACACCCTCACTAAAATGCACTCAGTTACGCATTTTTTTCTTTTTTTATTTTTCCCCCATTTTAAAAATACTTCCCTCAATTATTCCACTGGGTTTGGGCCTGCTGCCTAAAAAACTTAACATATAACCTTTTTCTTGGAATAAGGTAGACAGATGAGGTACAGCAACACAGATCTTTTGGAAGAGCAGATGAGCAGCCAAAACAGACGCTATACATGGTGCAGGGTAGAGGGGTCAAGTGACTTGGAAACATGGCCTACATGTGAAAAAAGCCACCAACTGAAAGGCTCTTTTTTTTGTTTTGCCACAGTTGGTTGGGTTTTTTTTTTGTTTGTTTCAGGTGACTTAATTTTAGCTCGTGTCTTCACAGTAAAGCAAGAACCTAACTCCTGGTGCAGAACCATAGAATGTTTTGGGCTGGAAGGATGACCTAGTCCAACCTCCCTGCCATGGGCAGGGACGTGGTTCACTACAAGAGGCTACTCAAAGTCCCATCCAACCTGACTTTTAACACCTCCAATGATGAGGCAATCCACAACTTCTCTGAGCAACATGTTCTAGTGTCTCATCACCCTCATCATAAAAAATCTGGGTGAGGATATTCAAGTAATTGAGCAATGGAACAACTGGAAATGTTTCTTCATTAAGTACACACACTTCACAAATATTCAAGAAAGCATGGCTTGGGGGGGCAGGCTTTAAAAGAAAAAGCTGTATTTTGAGAATATATTGTTTTTATGAGCTATAGCATATTTTAATATACCAAAACTGACAAAAAGCCAAGTTTTCTCTTGATGAGTTTTTTTAAAGCTGTATTTTAGCTTGTGGACTTTGAACTCAAAACTGTTCAGCAACACTTCAATTTCCTTTACTTCTAAGGAATATGACAGAGTCATTCTACCATGACTACAATGACTGTAAGTAACACAAGTTCATCCATGTTCTGTATATTGATTTTACAAAATAATGCAAAATTGACAGTAAGTGAACCTTGAGATGAGTAAAATATACAACAATCAAAGTATGATAGTGATGCAGATTGTTCTGCAGCATACTTAAAAGTGATCTGAAGGCCACAAATCTTCAATTCTCTTCATTTCCTGTCTCTAAAACTGTGTAACTCTTTCAGTCATTTCTATGTGGATGGGACTATGTACACTGAAACCCACGGCTAGACTATTCTCCAGTTTCATGGAACCAGATTATAACTACAGAGTCCATTTAGAGACAGAAAACAGTAAGTGAACAAGTCTGGAAAAGTTTCTTTAGCATTTGTCTTCCCATATAGATGGTTGCATAAGTGTTCTATTTTGTGTTGGTAAAGTTAAGTGGACTAAGTCTTGCACCTGAGATGAAGCAGCTACACACCAGCTACAAGGAGCCTTTATTTTCTAACACATACTTTTGAGTGGCTGTTGGGGCAAAATTTGGAGAGGTCTCTTTGGGGAGGCAAAGCATGTGTGTGTGCAGATGGGTGCAAACTGTGATACTCTTACCTGCAGAACAGACTGCCATAGGAAAATCTGGTTACAAAAAGTCAAAATTCCAGGCTTTGGAGAAAGCCCCCCACCTCCTCATCAAGAATTAATCCCAGGCTGAAGGTATGAGCGTGAATGGTTTGCACTATCTTGGTCTTGAAGTACATCAACTTTCCTAACCCACAAGGAGGAGACAGTGAAGTCTGAGTTATCAGACACTGAAAAATATATTTGTCCTGCAAAACATCCCCTCTGCCTTTGTTTTTCACAAAAGGCTTCTCTTTTGAAGGGTCATGACTTTTAGAAAATTCATTTGGGATCAATAGTTATGTGGGTATTTCCCTCCCTGCCCCCCCGGTAACTTCAAGTGTTACGGGCTTACTGCTTCTGTTTTTTTAATGGGTGGCTGAAAAATGGTAAGTATGCACCGAGGCTTCCAATCCAAACAAGGCATGACATTTGTAGTTTCAAAGTATTAAGTCCACAGAGTATTTTAAAATAAAAAGCAATTCTACAAAGTGGCTATTTCCTCTCAAAAGATTTCATTGTGTTTTTTTCTGGAGAAGAGTGCATTGAGAACTGCCGCATTTCTTTGGTGTCTGTTCTCTTTGTTACTAATGACACTTCTCAGTTTGGAGAAAAATGTTTGAAAAGACACTGGTTATATCTGGAAATGTTGACCGAACTTCAACAAAATCTACCCAGAGAGGTCTCTGGTGTGTTAAAGACAACACCTTGGACTCCTTCATGGTGTCTGGGGAAAGTTCCGTTTGCAGCTAATCCTTACTTACTGGTTGAAAGGTTTCCTACAATGACACTAACCAGTATGAAAAAACACTGCTGGAAGTAGGAAAAGAGAAAACATAAGGTACCATCTGTCTACATAAGATCTTCTCTAACTTTCATTTTAATTCTTCTTGAAAAGATGATTGCATGGTTGAGCTTACAACTCACAGAACAGCAGATATTCTAAATAATATATGTACAAATCATACCATAAAACAAACTCACAGACACTGATCACAAATTTAAACAAGTATACACACTGGTATCAAAATGCACCATAGAAAAAGTTCTAATAAAAAATTATTAAAGTAAATTACTAGAAAAATTCAGAATAAAGAGAACAGCTCCTCTACCAATCCCTAAAAATGACAAGAAAAGTCACTGTGTGCTAAGAGTAGATTCCTAAAATGAGTAATGCATTTCAGAAAACTGTATTCTTGAAAATACCTGACAAAATTAATGACTGTGAATTAATGGATGCAACCACAAAAAAACCCCAAGGCACTCACCCTGGAGAATCTGAATTACTGTTAAGACTCATACATCCCAACTCATAGAGCCAATGTTCACAGCTGCTGAAGTGTTAACAATCTTTTAATGTCATCTATACTTTGGATAAGTTGAGCAAAATGGATGTATTTTAGAAAATGAAAATTCATTCCTTAAGCAAGACAGTTCCTTTTTTTTTTAGTATTCATTTTACTGGTCCTTTTTTAATGTATGTGACTAAAGCGGGAAAAAATTACATAGTAAAAATAGTATGGTTTTGGTTTGGTTTTGATTTGGGGTTGGTTTTTTTTTTTGTTGGGTTTCTTTTTGGTTGTTTTTTGTTGTTTTGTTTTTGTTTTTTTTTTTTTTTTTAAATATAAATTGCATAAGGGTTATATTCCTCTTCTAAGAACGTATTTGACAGCTATGTTTCAAGAGTGCTCACTTATCCCTGCGGACAGCATTTATAGTATCTAATTTCAAACACCCAGCTCACATCGTCTGAATCACCCCTCGGAGCCCTCACTAGATGAACGGCAGGAAGTAGGTAATCCACATGCTCCACACTAGAACGCCCCGAGGCGCACAAGGGGGATGGCGAAATTACTCTCTTAAGTGTTAAGCTATTTTTAGTTTTGGCTCTCATCCATTCTCACAGTCATTAAAATTGGCTCTATCGGTTGCAGAGTTTCTTCGTTTTGAAGAGCTAAGCAACGTCTACACCGTGACTGTTCTTCCAATAGCAGATACAAGTCCTCTCCACCTCCCTTCCATTACTAGAAATATCTTATGAAAATGTTACAGGATGAGGTGTACTGTGCTGTGTTTTACAGGTTACTGGTTTAAAACCATGTAACGGTTTACTGTGTATTCCAGAGACTCCTTGAAGAATTTTCTGAAAATGTCTGAAATTTCTGACAGAGACATGGAAAAAAAAGTACATGAACACAAGGAAAGATTCTCCTTTCAAATTAATAATTTCCCAGTGAGACCTTTTATTTTGAAGGATAGCCTACTTGAGCTAGAGCCCAGCAGCTTAGGCAAAAGTGCAGGAAGCAGCAGGAATTGGGTCAGGGAGGGAGGGGAGAGCAATCCCGCCCCGTGTTCTTCTTCCAGAGACCACCAGGCTCTTGGCAGTGGAGCACAGGAGGCAGAAGAACAGTACAGCTACGACCTTCACAACATCAAACAAATGTTGGTTGAGGTGAAGCCAACACCTACGTCTAAGTTGCTATATTAACTAGTTCTTTGCTTACACTGACAGCAGGAACATATCACCTTTGAGTCTCTTCTCTGAGTGTGCCTCCAGAAATAATAATCTCTTCTCAACAGAGTAATTGAATTTACCAGAGTTCCCCCAGTGTGCCCTAAAATGTCGCAGTTCATTATAGTACTGTGCAACATGAAGACAGTTACTGTCTTTTATGTTACAGAGAAACCTTTTTAAAAAGCCTGGCTTTATCACGCTTGGTTCTAGAAGGTTTTCAAAACCTAACTGGACAAAGTTTAGAGCAGCCTGGTCTGACCTCATAGCTGACCTTCTCTGAGCAGGAGGTTGGATTATACAGCTCCTGAGCTTCCTCACAATGAGAAATTATCCTATGATCAGGTTAAATAACATTCAAAACCAAGAATTTAAAAGTAAGTAAAAAAAGTAATACACAACCCCAGGTCTACTTTGTAAGGAAGCTACGCATAACCCTATAAATAACGTCCAAATACTAGGATTTGAGTGTAATTTCAAATTACAAAACACCACAAAAATTAACTCAAAACTTTTCCTTGAAGCCAACTTAACAGTTCAGCATGACCCACACAGTACCTTTACTGTAACATAACTAAAATATTTAAGCTTGTAAGAGTGAGTAGTTTTAACACAGAAAGTGAAAAATCTACTGAACAGATTTCTGCATACAACTTTTAATGAAAACTCAAGTGAAGGAACATGAGCTAGCAGCAAGATTTTTGTTTTTTCTTTGTTGTACAGCATTGGATTCACATGCAGCATTATTAAATGGTAAGCTATCTAGACAATAACATATCTAAGATAGAAACATCATTTGAAATAAGTCCATTTTCACTAAGGCAATGGAGTCAAAATTCCCTATTAAAAACTTGTTTGAATACAAAAATAGGAATTTTAACGAACAAGCAACAAACACACACATAGATATCGTCGGATCAAAACATTATGTAATAGAAATTCCAAGTTTACTTATTACAAGAAAAAATGAGGCAACAGGTTTGAGTCACGGTTGACAAAATTGAAGATTTTCCAGATTTGTCCCAGAAGAATCCTCTTACATTTTGTTTCTGAAAGTGTGTTTTATCAGCTTCATAAGGTGCCAAAAATGGAATAAAGCTTGTTATAAATAATTGTATTCTCTTCAAGGGTAAAGAAAGAGCAAGTTCACCAAACAGTTACCAAAAAGTCCCAAGCAGCAGTTGCACAGTTCGCCAAATACACCATTCGGTTTTAATATATGAATTATATTCTAAGGCTGAATAACCTTAGTATAGTATTTCTCTGGGTTCATTCAGACAATCAGGAACTGTATACTATGCACCATCAGGATCAGAACTTTTATTTAAAAGCCGGTCACATCAGAAGTGGTTAATTTTTTTTAGCAACTTTTTTCTCTCCAAATCCCATCTTATGATCGAGTTTTCAGTTGAAAAAAAATAAAATAAAAAAAAATCACAATTTTAAGAATGTAGAAATTATTTTTAGGCAAGGAAGATGCCTGTGGAAACTAGGATTTACTTAAGAATGAAAATATGTAGGTTTTAGTCTTAATTTTTTAAAATATTACATTTGATTAACTAGCTCCTGTTAGAAGCCTTCCTAGACTAGGTATCATACAGAAAAGGACTGATCAGTGTCTCAGCCAAGATTTTTAAAAATTCTAATGCCAGGCTTTGGCTGCATTTTACTTTCATTTGTTCTGCCAGTGCTCAGGCTACAGCACATTACAGAAAGTGGGAGTTCCCAAGTAATATTACTTCATAGTTCAACATTAAACATCATAGATAGTTTAAAAAAGATATTTAATCGCAAGAGTTTATCTTCTGTGCAAGGGTAGTAACTGTTTAATATCCGTATCTCTCAAGCAGTTGACTAGAGTTACACTGGTTGTGAACAGCATTAGGACTTTCCAGATGAGGGAGGATAAACTGAAGCAACTAGGCTCCTGATCTATTATGCTTATGGGATATGAATGGGATTGTAGACATATACTGGAGCATGCTCATTTCAAAACTTACAATTATTTACTGGAATAATAAGAAATTTGAGTTCTACTAACAAAACTCTGGTGACTTAAGCAATGCCATTTTTCAGCTTTTGGGTGTAAAGTGAAGAGAAAATAACGATAAATACCAATGTAGTCTGCGCTTACGCTGCTGAAATAACAGGCCCCAATTACTTACACCAAGACATACAAAGCGCAGAGAAGAACGCTTGCAGAAGAGGACATATCTGGCCAGCAAGGATGTATTATAACAAAATCAAACTGAACACTTTTCAGGTATGCAGATGAAAAATGACAAGTAGTAAGGCGTAGACCAAAGCATGACCTCCACACCTCTGATTTCCGACCCTGCCAGTCCATACAAAGACATTGAAAAACCCTTAGCTATGTCACTGTTCTGACAACAGCCCCCTTCAAACCTGTCCTCTGCCGCAGCAACGTCCCCCTCGGCAGCAGAGCAGTTCCCCCCCTTGCCCTGCAGTGCCGCGGCACCTCATCCTGCCCACAAAGCTCCAACACTTGCCACAGGGCTGCCTGGGCTCCTGCCGTGCAGTCCCACGGGTGCCTTACCTGTGCTCCAGCCTACAGTGAGGACCACTCCTTTTTGGTCCTTTCACAGGGTAAGTATGTATCATCAATGCCAGAGCGGAACACAGCTTTCCTATTTATGGAAGAAATGAATGTGCTACGCTAGTGTTATTTCAGTGAGGCGCAGCCAGCCCCACTGACTCTCCTGTCGCCTATAGCTGAACTCATCGAAGGGAAGACCACCACGCCTTTTCTTTTGAAAAGCATCTAGCGACTCATCAGCAGCTCCTGGAGTAAAGGCAAATATGTAAAAAGCATTGCCACGCGCCAGACAACACCCAAATGCCCTTCCAGCGTTATCCTCCTCACCCAGAAGCACTGGCCAAACTTCACCTTCGCTGAAACGCAATGCGATCAGCAGGAGTCACCAGGGTGCACAGGGAAAGGGCGCAGTTCAGCAACTCCTCCCTGTCACACACGGAGGGCCACCAACCCACAGCATCATCAGAAGGGCAGGCAAGAAGGAGGAACGCAATCCCTTTCTCTGCCCCTGACACATGAAAAGTCCAGGGAGTCTCCAAAGATTGCGGTGTAAGGTTTAATTTTTTTTTTCCTTTTAAATCAGAGCAAGCAGACTGCCTGCAGAGAGCACTGTTTCGGCCAGCCCAAACAGCTAGGTACATCTACTGAGTTGCCAATTTAGTATTACGAAACGCCCCTACAAAAACATGCCCTTTAACCAGGTCTAACACAATTCTAGGGGCTTCACTTTCCATCTCTTTCATGCGTTTCGTGCATTTTTATTTATTTAAAATAAATAAATAATCTTTATTTATTTATAATAAAAACCCCATCTAGTCCAAAATGTAACTTATCTCAAGGGTGTTAAAAATTTGCATTTTCTTCAGTAATAAACTTGAAGCTACCATTAGCAAGACAAAACTCTGGTCACCATTTTGAGAATCCCCATGGGAAGTGACCCTCAAAATGCAGAGTTATTGTTGGAAGACCAATTCTAGCTGGTGGTATTTAACAGGACAAAAAAACTAAAACCAGGCACTCACACTGCAGAAACGAAGTAGATATAGAAAAATGCAAAGCACGTAAAAGTTTCGTAACCTCTACTCCACACCATCAAAAATTACAACTATGTAGTTTCAAAAAGCATCTTCAGTCATGCTCAACGCAGAGCAAAGCGTAGTTACCATACTAGGAAAGCAGAAAACATATTTACATATGCAGAACAACAGGGAAGATCTTGCAGCTACCTTTTTTTTAAAAAACAACTACTACTCATGGACTTTATCACAACTCCATTTCACAAAAATATTGATAAGAGAATTCTAACACACAAACAGTTTAAATGAACTCATTACAGAACACTGATAGATGTGCAACATTTGTAATACTCCTTCAACATGCACAGAGCACTCTTACAAAGCACCATTTCTTCTAAAACATACAATAGATGCACTGGTGACAACTGAAGTATAAAAATAAACACAATCACTCTGTTAAAAAATTAGTGCAAAAGTATAATTTTTTTTCTCATTTGAAAATGCATATTATTTTTTCCATATATGTTTAATAGTAGTAGTCTCTTACAAAAAAAGCAAGAAGTCCTGCACAATTCCAGTTCCATCTCTGCTAATTCTGAATTGCATGACATATCTGGCACCCTGGTATTCCCCAACCTTTGATCAAGAGCTCTTAAACCCTATTTGAACTGAATTAAACAACGTTTGTAAAAATAAATCTAGTTTTTCTAGCTCTGTTCTAAGTTTATTAAATGTTTCAGTTACTCTTCGTAGTCTCAATACATTATGTGTTTTATTCAGAGCGTCCCATTTACAATCATTTCTAACAGTGGAGATACATCCACCTTCACTCATCATTTGTACCATTAAATAAAAAGTCCTAGCTTTCTTAAAGAACAACAGAGCACACCATTCCTAATGCAACAAATTATAACTCAGTCTGATGCAACTACACTCCTCTCATATTTAAAAAAAAAGCTGAAACTGTTTTCAACTCTCAGAAAACTGTTCAATTAAAGGCTGCTTTAAACTGCGTAATCCAGAAGTGTTGTAAAAGTCCCTTTTCTTCCAACAACTTGTCAATGAAAGGCTGACACCCAGTCCTACCAGTCATTTAAAGAACGTGTGCAAAAATAATTTAATTGGAATATTCTATGAAGCAGTTAATTTCACTAAGAACTCAGACACTGAAATCATGCTTCCTGTTAAAGGGACACCTGCACTAACCAGCGTTCAAGGACTTCTGTTCAGATGATTATAAAGTAACGGTCCCTCAAATCTTATTCCAAGAGATTTTCTCATACACCCTTTTTTTGTTAAAACAAAGATTATATTGCAAATCTGAAACCAGTCCAGTTTTTTGGGAGGGTTGAGTTTGGTGGGGTATTTTTCCACACAATATGGGAGAAGGTCCCTTTAACGAGGAAGGACACAGGTATCACTTAATCAGGATGTGGGAATGGAATCTGTACCTATGGGTAAATGGCAATGCGTTCTGGGTTGGTTCAGCCCTTGGTTCTGAGTTCTGCGTCACTTCCGGCGTCGCTCTCTCGTCATCTGTCCCGTTAATACTTTCTGGCGTTAAAGGAGACTGAATATCCCCTCCAGCTGATTCCTTAAGTAAAACAAACAACACATTAAAATTACAAACTGACCTGCTCAGGAAGGCTACATGCATATGAGCGCTAACATTAAGTCTTAAATGATACACAAATTTTAGGTAGTATTAATGTGAGGCTCAGATTTACAGCATCTCTCATGGTCCTATTTCATCACGTGAACTTAATTTGGAGGTGTATTAACAGAAGTCTCACATTATCTTGTACAAAACACAATTGACTTATAAATTATTTGCAAGTCTCCAGCCTCCTGCTTATTACAGACCTCTCGCCCTTACCTGGGGGTATTTATATATTCAGCCCTCATGCTGCTACTCAATGGGTGACTATTGACACCCAGAATTCCTATCTCTTGCTTTATATTCTAACACGGTGAAACAAATGCTTCTAATATTTGTTTCGAAATCTAGCTTTCGTATTGTTCGTTAACCGAAGCGAACAGTGGAAGGGCCATTGCTGGTGTGTTCACAGTTTCACCTATCTGTAAAGAACACTTGGTTCAGCAGAGTCCTTGCGGAACTTCTGCAGGCGCGTTAGCCTGGGCCAGCTCTCGCTGGTCATGTGTTACCTGGGAAGGAGAATACTCCAGCTACACCCAGGCAGCTTCTGATGCTGCTGAGTAACTGGACACCCGAAAAACTCAATGGCTGCCTCCCAGCAGAAGGCAGTGGTCCAGCTTTAATCACCCTGCGTCACGGCAACGTGTACATTTGCGTTTTGGCCAACAAGCATCATTTCCTAATTTCCAGTCACTGAGAAGCACTTCTTTTGGATAAAAACAAAGTACGCTCTTGTAGCCTACATCCAAAGGTAGAACATCATAGGCTTTTCAGTCCCTGCACATGATTTAATTTTATTATTTTCTTTCCTATTGTATTCATTTTCAAGTAATGACTTTTGCAGGAGATAAGCAAGTCATATAAGCTAAGTAGCTCATCCTGATTTTAAAGTATCTTAGTAGGGTTTTAGTAATCAAGTGATAATATTGAACTCTATGATAAAAAAGTTTCATGAATAGAGTTCAATGGATGTCATGGAGGGGTGTCTATATAGCATACAACTGGTTGAATTACAGTATTTCCAAAAGCTAAGCATCTCCTATGGCCACACAGCCTCCTACCATCTGCATGGGGAAAAGATAAAGCTGTTATTTAATGCTATTAAACTGAAGCACAAGGACAGTCTCTGGGAAGCCAGCAGCCCCTCTTCGCAGCTCTTTGCTGTTCTTCGGCTTCCTATACAGAGTCCCAATCTCAGAAGGAACTGCAAGATATCTGAAGACCATAGAATTATAGAATAGTTTGGGCTGGAAGAGACCTTTAAAGGTCATGGTCATGATCTTACAAGACCAAGGTTTAATTTTCAGCCTCCATTTAGAGCCTTCAACTAGTTTACAAGGATAAGGCTTCCCCCCCCCCCCCCCCACCATCTATGGGAAATGTTGTCATTGACTTTGAGCCTTAACCAGACGGAAAACCTCAGTTCTAAAGAAAACACAATCTTGCTGTCATCACCACGTTCCACACCTTTCTGGTGTCCCTTAACCAAAATATTGTTGTTCAATGTTTTCATTGCACTTAAAATTACATTAAGCCATTTGCAGCACAACAATTGTCAAAACTTTGCTTTTATTCTGCCATATTTCTCACATAGTGAGAGATATGTACCTCACTCTACAACTTGAATTACTGGGTGATACAACATTTTAATACTGACTATACTAACTTCCAGTTCTATTATATTTAGCATTCATCAAGTTACACAATGCACATGCACCACTGTCTCCATTCTGAAATTTCTTATTACATTCCTACTGATTAAAAAGCTCAAATAATTAGCTTATACTGATTTAATTCCACAGATATAAACTGTTATCTATATTATAAATGTAATTTTTTCAATTATATGATTGCAAATTGTTACCTACCTTCAGGAAGAATCTTGTTATTTTATACTCAAAAATTATTACCTTAAGTGCCAATACTTTAAAAGTCAAAATTAAGTCTTGATTTTTACAGAATAATTTTATTGAACTGAAGCTGAGTTGAAATTAAGTGTGAAAGGAGAGCAGAGTTTGCAAGATAATCAGGCAAATGAATTACTTTATAGAAATTATACAGTTTTGTCTATTATTATCCCCTGATTTGATAAACAGTTTCCACTGACATTAAATGAAAACCTTTATGGACCCAAGAGTTTCTCTTTTATTTCCTCCTCTTCTCAAACTGCACTAAATATTCTAAAAAATACATACCACACCCCACAAAATCTGAATGGCTTGTATCTTTAAGAAAAAAATCCTACAACACTATTATTAGATACATAAAGCAGAGCCCACTTATTAAAACGTTTTAAGTGTGAATGCATAAAAATTATTTTGGTAGAAGAAAACAAAATGTGCAAGTTCCATCTAGGCTTACTCTTCAGTAAAGCACTTTCATAGGCTTCTAATGTGAATAAAATTCAAGCGTCAAAAATTAATGCAGATAAACACCACAGTCTATGTAATACCTAGACGTTTGCTACCTGCAAATTCATGAGTGGCTGATTTAGTATATAGAAGAGAAGCATCAGATTCTCGTATGTATTTCTTCCACCAATAATACAGGTTAACCAGTGCTCTCACACACTCACAACTACCCCGTCTGATAAATAATTTAATTGCAGCTAACTATAACGAATCTGGATATGAATAAAGCACCAAACACAACCGAAAAAGCAACTTACACTGAACAAAATTTTTGCAAGTTCTTACAAACAATATGTTCCCATTTTGCATTAATAAGAGTGAGTAAAGAATTTTGGAAACATTTTTGTAAGATGCTTATACGTTAATGAAGTTTTTATTCCATACCATTATAGCTTCACAGATCCACTCCAGACTTTACAGAGTTGGGGAAGAAATTGAGGTCAGCTTAAAAAGGGATCTTCACCCTTCCATTTTAGCTGGGAGAGCAGGTTAACTTAGTTCTAACATTCAACTGTATAGACACTATATGGAAAAAACAGTGCTTAAATTGAGAATGACAAGTCTTCCTGTAAATCAATGGTGTATTTTAATGCCCGGGATTTCCCATTTATGACCGCTACAAATAGATATTTCATACATTTGAGAAGAAAGGATTAACAGCTCTTCTGTGGTATAAAACCACTTTTGTATCATATATAAGTTTCTGGAGGATATTGAACTTTAAGTCACTCACCCGTCCTGGACTCACACATGGACTGAGGATTAGTATTTTTCTACATGACAAGTAAATGTGAGAGACTGACTCAGGTATATTTTGCTATTTAAGAGTTTGTCAGAGATCTGCACTATCTGAAGGAGCTCTGGCCCCACTAATGCAGGACTCAGGTGATGCCAAGCAGTATAAAAATGACAGTGCCTACAGTACGTAAACTGAACATAAGAGAGGGGAATTCATCAAAAGATGCCTTAAATTTCAAAATCTTATAAGCAAAATGCATGCATTCACAAAAGAGTAGAGTAAAACAAGCAGACTTCACAGCACAGATCAAGCCACCTTTTAATGGTGACTAGATAGGGAACAGAAGAAAAGGAGGAGTAGGTGATTCTAAAATCATGAGCAAACCAAACCAATTCCAGTTTGCTTTCTTATTAAGTATCATACTGTTTTCTCATTAAGTATTCCATACACTTCCCTGGCACTGGTGTTCTTCATAGTGCTTCTCTGCTCAGTACTTACTGGCATAAGTCTGCCAGCTAGTGATTCAGGTACCGTAACACATGTGAAACATCTGTTCCAGTGTAGAAATTCTCATAACATCTCAGAAAGTCACTCCTTCCACAAGCTTTGTAAGTATATTTTGTACTTCTAAAAAGAATAAGCTAACAGGTGATAAACCACGACCATATTGCTACAATCAACCCATTCCTTGCACTAAAAAATGTTGTGATTCTGAAACTTTTCAGGCAACAGCTATTCCTAATTGTCTGCATAGGAGGGGCTCAGAATCACAGACAACACTGTTTTGAGCAAGTTACTCACCACACAGTTTCAGAAATTAACAGAGGTCCTAATGCGAAACGACAGGGGGTCAAAAGAGGTACCTGAGGACAGATTCTTGCTTAGAGAAAAAGAACTGAGGTTCACACTCCAGGTGGTTGTAAGACTGATGGGGTGAGACTGCAAACCCCTCAAACTGCTCCGTTTGGTTCTGTACTTGAACCTAATTAAGGTTTGTTTAAAAAAAACAAAAAAAAAAGGGTGTGTGTGGGAGGAATGGGGACAGGAGACAGTTTTCAGGCTATTACTTCACGCAGCTCAGTGAACTTCAGATCAAAGTGTTGCTCTTTCAGTGCATAGGCAAGCTGGTAACTGAAAACAGACTATAGGTGGCTTGTCACTGTGAGATCCATGAGTTTATGAATTAAGCAAAATAATTCCCTATATTAAAAGGTACGTCAGGGAAATAGGAGGTGGCACAGCAGGTGAGCCAGTATTTTAGTTTTATATCAACAAGATAAGAGCCTTGCAAAGCTTTATTACCTAAGGCTGAGTTAAAAGGGACCCCAGATGGGGTACCTATATGCATAGGTGGTCTCAGAAGTACCAAAATAGACAACTTCTTTCTAGACCGAAGGCTCCAGACATACCAGAAATAGATAAAGGGTGTATTTTTATATGAATCCATCTTAACACAGAAGGGTCGAAAGTACAAGTACTCTGGCACAGAAACAACACTCTTCTCTTCATTTCAAGAAAGCACTGTGCACTCGGTGGTGCTTACACATAACAAAGCAGCATCTCTCTTGTAATTTGTTGGTCCGGGCCACTGTCTTTCTCTGGACAAGTTTAAGTTCTATTTACAGTCAAGGTGAATGGTGATTTTAAACATTATTTGATATTCTGGGAAATTAAAGCAAAGCCCACTGGTAAACAGGAGGAGAACAGGCAATATTAAAGAAACTGTAAGAATGCAGAGTTTAAAATTAGCAGCAGCATAGCTTAAGGGAAAAGGAACTCCTGCTACTAAGTAATTGCAAATTGGGCTATGTGTTATTTTCTTTCTACTATGTGTTTCCCACAAACACAAAAAAAGCTGAAGAATACAGGAACAGCGTATCCAAAAAATGCTCAACATGGAACTACTACTTCCTGGCCACTGGGGCACTTTTCTGGTGGAAATATCTAGCCAAGTAGTACCCACACTTTGCTAAAGCTTGTAACACCTTAGAGAAACACCCTAACATCAGTGGACTTTAGATACGATTGTTCTTCAGTTTTAACATGGCTAACTCTGGTAAGTACTTGAACTACAAATTCATGTTCTATTTATGTGATATTTCTGTTGTTATCTCTAGTTTTCTATTTCTCGTTAGTTTCACAACAAGTTTTTGCAGACATTCAGAACTGAAACTCACCCATACCAGTAGTATTTGCAGGCTTACATCAAACAATAGTGAAGAGCAAATACCTTGTCCAGGGTTTTGTTACGCTAGTTGGAGAGACATTTTAATCAAGATGCAATCTGTACGTACATACTGAATGCAGAAAAAAGCACATGTACTTTTAATCTTTTAGAATGGTGCAGCAAGGAGGGTGGACAATGTACCACATCTGGTACATTAATTAACTGGTAAATAATAAGGGCATTTTTAAAAGCAAGAGAAATATAACATTTTATTTACAGTTGATTCATGTATTTTCCCATTTTTACATGCAGTATCTTCCTACTTGTTATTACTTTAATGAGGAAGGATATCTGCAAATCCAAGACAGCAGAGGGACTGACACTTGTAGCTAACTGGGTTACCGTTCTAGAGCTCACTGATCACACGCTACCTCCCAATGCCTTTCTTGTCAAAGCTTCCTAAAGAAGCCAAGCTCCTGTGAAGTCTTGACCAGCCACTGAAAGTATCTCCTTCCTCTTTTACTCTCCCTCTCCGCGAAGGATCACTACGCAAAAGGGAAAGAGGAGCTGTAAAATGATTGAGAAAGGCAACACTCCAATCCCAGTCACTTCTTGGCAGATGATCAAAACAACATTCTCCTTTGAATGTCTCTAGGGTCCCACCTTCCCTCCCCACTACCAAGCACCCATCTTCCCCACAGTCAGAGCTCTTTGAGTGAGCCCCGGTGCCATGGAAGTGCTGCAGTTTGCCATGAAGCCATCGCTTCTCATCTGCTCCAAGCTCCCAAGTTCCTGATTCAACTCCCATCTCTCTGGGGAACTAATGAGAAGCATTAAGTATGTGAAGACTATTATGCTGATGTGTCAGCACTTGCACTAACTGTATCTTTCAGAATAATACGCTAACTTATCAACACAGCGAAAAGCCAAGAGATGAAAAGTAAGGCCTGAATACAAAATTATTCCTAAGCATGCAGTAATTAAACTGCAGCTCTCAATGTGCATTATAGAATCACTCAAGGTAACATTTCTGTAACTGCCTACAGTATAAAATGTTAGGTTCCAAGTATAAAAGGAAATCTGTACAGGAAAATGAAGAATGTTAATAGCTCATATAGTTTAAGAGAAAGCTTTAACCCTGGGCAGCTGCTAGACAAAGCATCTTGTCCCTAAGTGAATAGTTCAAATTTATGCCCAAACCAAATAATAAGTCACTCCATTTGACAGCGTCAGATTTAACTTCTGAGTCCAGACTGTTAATCAACATGTCAAAACAGAAGCACAGTAATTGTTTTGCCCATAATACCAAGTAACTAGAGGCCTGTCTGAAGCACTTCACTGTTTCTAAAGCCAAGTGCATGTTAGGTTATAATAGTGAAATGCCTGCTTCCATTATCTCTCTGTTTATTTACGGAATTTATCAGAAATTTAGAGACAGTCAAGAAAACTAATCAAAAAAGACTGCCTCATTTTTCTTCTGTTACAGTAGAGGAAGCAGTTTCTCTTTAATAGCAAACGCCAGCCTAGCACGTGGGCAAAATGCCTACTGGGAAAACAACATGAGGTTGGTTGATTGCGTATATTATTGTGGATTCCACTGACTTCTCTTGGAAGGGCACCAGATTTAGCTTTCTGGTGGCAATAAAACTATTTGTACAGCGCATTGCAAACTGCCCGCCATCCCTGTTCCATCAAAGATCAGGAGCATATTACAGTGCAAAGCACCCAAGAGATGCACTGATTCAATGAATGAAGAGTCCCCGGAAAGACGACTTAGCTGCATTAATCTACTCGACTCAGGAACCCCTGCTGCAGTTTTATAGCTGCTTCATCCTCCAAGAGAAGGAATTACCTTTGTCTTCACTAGTGCTTAAAATAAAGCAAACACCTACATGCAAAGCCAGAAACACTGGGCGGGGGGATTGGAGTGGAGGGCCATAAACGCCTCATGTGATTTTATTTTTTCAAAGCAAATTCAAAGTATTTGTTTTAAAGTAAATTAATTTTTGGCATGACTAATGTAAATGTGACTATATTAATTTATCCTCCTATTAGGCTCATATTAACCCAGTTCATGTTTTGAGATACCTTTTATAAACTCTTCTTTCACATCATGGCTAACTGCAATAAAACTCCAGAACCAGCATGTGAATCTGTCATCTTCCTTCAACACATTTCACAAGTGAATACTACACAGTAGGAAATAAGTAAAAATAGTTTGCTGCTTTAACTTTGATTTTTGTTACAATGATTCCTATACAAAAGTCCTTTACCGTGCACCACCTGAAGTTTCATAGATACAATAAGAAAAAACACAAAAGGTATTTACTACAGATTTACTTAGATAACTGCTCACCATGTTTACTCATTTTCTGGGGAAAGCTCAAACAAACGAATAGGAATAAAAAAAAGGCCACTTTTATTTTAAAGCAGGTCTCTCTCACACTTCTGTAATGTATGTTAAATGTATTCTTAGACTTCCTGACACTTCTACCTGATTGTTGAGAGGATTCAGGGTAATTGGGAAGTACTCCGTTCATTTTTAATACAACATCCGTGTGTAAGATACAATACAGTAAGTAGCAGAGATATGAAGTACCAGGCTTGAATCAGGCAGTAAGACTCACTTGAGAGGGTGTACTTGTTAGCTCCATCTTTTCTTGGGATTTTTCCTTTGCTAGTCTTGCAGCTTCTTTGAATTCCTGAAATTTTTCAGCAAACTGAAGGTACATACGTTTAGAAAAAAAGGGAAAAGAGAAAGAGTAGGCGTGAAATAGTACATTACATGCAGAACAGAATGCTGTACTTAACATTTTACAAAGTCAAATTCTGTCAGTAGAATTTTTTAAATTTTTCTCCTTATTAGATACTCAGTTTAGTGAGTTGCATAGTGATATACCTTTCAGTACTTTTCAGATATAATATACACTGCTTATATGTCAGGAGAATTATGATGCAATGAAGTTTGATCTGTTGCTGATAGTGTTAAAAAAAACCCACCTCAGAGATGGCTAATAATAGCGACAAGCTGCCTTACACAGCTTCTTTCAGATTCACGTTTTACTCTCCTCCTGACTACAAATGATCTGGTTCTGAAGCCTCATATGGTCACTATTAGCCTAGAGCTTTCAATGGGCTTCATTCTTTCACGACTGAAACAATACTGATTTCTTCCCTAATTTTAACAGCATTTATAATTTCAATAGCTAATTAGGAAAGCAGCAGTGGGAATACTGAGTCAAGTTCATTTCTTGATTGTTCATTGACATCAATCAAGTTAAAGAACAAATTCATTGAACTTGCACATACTGAACACAAAATTTACGAATTGCACATTGAACTGCCGTATGAAGCTTGATTTCTATGCTACACATACCCCTTCCAGAAAATAGCTAAAGCAGAAATTTAGAAATACGCGCACCCTTAAAACTGAGAGATGAGATCAATTTATTAAGGCCTACTTTCTCAGGCTAGAGAAAAATTTGGCTTTATAGATCTCAGCTTGACACTACACTGATTGCTATAGTGGCCAAGCATTTGGCTTTGTTTCCTACTGCTTTTATACAGAACATACAGCATACAAAGAAACTGGTTTGCACTGCATGTATTTAGAAGGGATGAAGGCTACCCTTTGTGTCACACAACCTCCTGAACCATTTTCAATCAGAACTTCACTTGCTAGTGAATATCATTTCTCTCCACTTGTGTCCTACATTTCGTCTGTCAGGTTTATAACATACACTTCATGAATATAGAAGGAAACAAAAGATACCACCTTGAAAGTCCAATCAATCCAGCATCAAAAAACGTGTCAGAACAGATGATAAAATTGGCAACAGATCACCAGAACTAGATGATACTTATTTAAGACTTGTACACAGACCTCAGAATCTGATGGATAACCTATTATTTAAATCAGCTTTAAGATCAGAGGATTAGTAAACGGCAAACACGATGCTGAGGTTTAGAATAAATGGCTGAAGACACACAAGGCAGTAAATACAATCTTCTGTATCACAATGATAGCAACTGTAAAAAAATATGTAATAGACAGATAAATAGATAACACTCTAAGAAAGAGCCAACAACGCTAACATAATGAAAATTTTCAACGAATTTACTAGAATGCCTTGAGATAATTAGGCGATGGATAACAGCAATCTCTTGATAAAATTCCTGAATAACAAAGATGAGATCTCATGGTATGAAAGGTTTTCTGGAGGATCAATATTGTAAGGAAAAGATGAAAAATGGTGCAGGGAATCTACAAGAGGCTCTTACAAGTATCTGTGGTGGAACTTTTGCCATTTACCATACTCTTACGTTATATAGAATAAATCAGGTGAAGTAATTCAAAGGAGTAAGACAGACAGCGAACCTGGAAAGGAACATTTTTTTTCATAGATCAGGATACTATCAAAAGCACAGACTTATATTCTGATTGATAAAGTGATCTCAGTTTTCTCTGAAAATCATGGGACATTCTGTTCCTCCTACTGCAGCAGCAAGAGGGACTCTGCTCACAAATCCTGATCCTGTGAAAGGAGTGTTCTTCAACACAGGAAGCATCTTTCGGGTATCACTGACTTCTGATGGAAGTCAGTGATCAGAATCACTGGATTCTGATGGAATCTTCAGATGAACTTGTGGTCTGACATATTGAGAAAACTTCTAGTGAAGATAAATACATGTTTAATTAATTTTCTCCTATACTATTTGTATATGAAGTTGATTAGAGTTCCATTATTTTTCCATCAGATATTCTCACTCCACTAATTCCCAGTCACAATAATTGCACAGAAGGAGGTTACTGCTGTTGCACTCTACCCTAGTAATTAGTTCAGGAGGTCAAAGGCACATGAACCAACACCACATAGTCCGAAAGTCAAACATTTACTATAAGCTAAACAGACAATGATCTGAGAAGAAACAGTTTATTGTATCTGCTCTGATTATTTGGTTCATTAACCTGTTGAAATCAGTCACAGACTAGACTAAGTTTTTTTTTGGTTGCCGGCTGTCTTTTGCTCCCCGGAACTTGAAATATTCCATCTGGGCTCAGAGACACTACTGCAAAACAAGTTGTACACAACAGGGCTGTTCACTTAAGGACTTTGATAAATCAAATACAGAAAAGAAGTTCCAGAACCCACTTTTAAGTCAATTTCTAGAAGCAAACTGTTTCTGAACAAATCAATTAATACAGTTTATTTGTTAGCCCTATCACCAATATCCAGAATATCCAGTGGTACTTTGAGCCCTAAATTAGATTTCATGTGCTACAATGCTAGGTGTACCTAAGAGTGCTCTAGTAAACCTGACTACAATGCTAGTGCACAGAAGCAAGAGTTAGTAATCTGAGCAGGGAGACAAGTCAAGGAAGAGAATATGGATGTAATTTCTCCAAAGCTACATAGCAGATCTAGAGTTTCTAATTCAGCTTTTCTGATTCCAAGACCAACGTATCTATGGACTCCAGTAACCGAATAGACTGTAATCTAAGGAAAAGTTTCCTCTCCCCCATGAAATATGTTTTTTAATTTTAAAATAACACAAGAAGTTTTACCTTTATGAATTTTAGTAGCAACAATCAGCAATTTCAACTCATATGAATGTCAGTTTGATAATTAAGATATAATACAACAGGGACAGTTTGCTGAAAAGGTCCTGAAGATTCATCACCATAAGCTTCAGAGAAGGTCTATCACTTGGTATTTTCCTCAACAGATTTGTGTGTTCTTTGTAAAACACAGCGCTTGGAGCAACTGCTAATCAAACACATACTTAAGACAAAATATCTACTGTTGCTTTTGAGATTAAACCAAAGACATGCATAAAGCTCTAGACATCCATTTGACGGCAGTGAAAGGATAGCATTGAGACAACTGTAATTAAGAAGGCAATAAATAGCATATGGAGAGAGAAGAAAAGAGTCAAGGACAGGACAGACAAAAAACCCAAACTATTTTCACTGGCAAGGACAACCTAGTGTTTAAAGTCAGGCAAACGCAGAGCGTGCATGACTACAACATGATACTTTGCCTCCAAAGAATCATTCTGTGATTAAGGAAAACAAGCTATTCTATGAGAGAGGTAAAATAAATCAGCATTTATGCTAAATCCATTGAAATATTAAGAAAAGTTATTACCACATTGGTAACCAAGTGCCTCTAGGACATACTCAACCAATTTCAGTAAGTGACAAAGTTTCCAAGTTCACTGAAGCAATGATAGGTGCACAAACACACCAATTCAGAAATTCCTGTGTTTGTGTTGCTTCGTAGATATGAAAGCTATCTGATTATGAAAGGAAGAAATCTTACAAATGTAACACTTGTCTACATAAAGCAGTTCTACTGGTTCTCATTGTAATGGTTTTCTAGCAGGCCCATGCTTATCCTTGGATAGCGACAATTACTTTCTCGAAAGGGCTCATATGATTATTTCTTTTTAAATAACAAGCCAATCATTATTCCTTATTTAAAGATGTACTTACTATACCTTCCTTTTATTTCACTTGGGTTTTCAGATCTTTTGCATACTTCAAAGATGAAAATTCTCTGCTTAATGTGGAGAGCTGTTCTTAAACTGAACTGAAATTCCCCATCTGGAGAAAAATGTTTGTACAGGTTCCTGCACTCATCTACCAGAGTAGTATGAATAGCAACAGGGACTGTAGAAAGGGTGCTCAGAGGAACTATACCATCATTTTGAGAAACAGGGGTTACTGCTTTCCTCAGAATAAGATGTACATCCGTCCTGCACTAGTAGACCAGAAAAAACCCCTCATGTATGGTATAGAGCTCCTTTTCGTAAACTTTTCAACTTCTGTATTCCAACATGAAAATGTGGTTCTCTTTTACACTGAATATATTTCCTACTGGCTTTACTTTAAGTTTGGAGATGTTGAAATAACTGTAATCTGATGCACTACAGAGTGGAAGAGTGGAAAAGTGAAAGTGAATGTGGTTTAAAAGACAAAAAGTCATCTGAGGATGATCAACAATTCTTTTTCTAGGCGATCTAAATACAAAAGAAACATTGTCTACTCCTTCAAATTCTATCATGAAAAACTGTAATGGAAGAACCAACTTTAAAAAAGAGAAATCTAAAAAATTAATAATTAGAAAGCGTTAACAACATATACTGTGATAGCTGAAATCTCCCTCCTTTCCTCCATCAGTTAAAAAGAAAATTTGCAGGTAACGTACTTTGTCTTGTCTTTTTACATTATAAGGACTGATACAGAACATTATTTTGTAAATTATTTTTAAATAACAATAGCAGTGAACACAGAGTCAAGGTACAATGAACAGGAATCAAATATTATTAAGCTGCTTGGCTAGCTGAATAGTTGCCACTGGTCATACTTACTTTTGAAAGGTGATGTTCAGATGAAAATCCCAAGCCATAGACTGTATTCGCTCTGCTGTCTGCCCACTGGCCAAACTTCTGGGATGTTTTAGTAAATGTCATGTTGGGCGTGATAGTGCTATTTATTATTGCCTGAAAAAAAAGTAACAGTTGTAAAAAAGGGGTTTTGTGGTTTTGATTTTTTTTTAAAGACTGTTCATAATTGAAAATTCCAATATTGTAGTCAAGTATCTGTGTACACTCAATGAGAAACAAACTAGGAACCAGGGAACAGTTTTCTTCTAATTCAATCAAAGCTAAAATTATGAAAATGTATTTTCGCATACATTCTGTAAAAGGAGCAAAAGCTGGGGGGAGGGCACTTGTTTGCAACGGCATGTAGTCATTTAGTACTTAGCAAGTACTAAAAGGTCCATTAAAACATCTGCATAGGCTAATGAGATCAGAATAGAAGAACTAGCAAAGTCCTTTTTTGTCTCACAAGTGTATTTCTTTGTCCCCTAAGGCAATACCTCCCAAGCTCCACCATAAGCTTCACTGTTCCGTTCCCCCCACTCCTGTTGTATATGCAATTCTCACTGGAAAACACGCAATAAAACAAGAAGCACAATTTCTTTTTAAGTTTCTGTATTAGATTAATCTCGTTTTCCTTTACACACACAGAAATACGCCTAACAATGATGGGAACACACACCAACTATAGAAGAGCTACTCTTAGAATAACTTTTCTTCTCTAGTTCTTGTTACATACAGGATGGAAGAAGCACATCCTCCAGCATACAACTTTTGCTACTGTACACAAAAAATGCAACTATTAGATGATATGCTGGTTGCATTAAAAGCAAGTAGAGTTTTACCATGGATTTCAACAGTATTTCCATCACATTAAAGTTTGCCTAACATATTCTAAAGCTGCGACGCGGAACTGTCCAACTGACTTGAAGTACATCAGGACGAAGTCTTACAGTGACACCAGTGGGTTCCACTTAACTAGAAAACCAATGGTTAGTACAGTTTATAACCAGCCAACACAAACAAGAAAAACTAGACATAAAACCCAAAGATATGTGTCTTTTAAGTGAAACGCAGGCACGCTTTCTCATCTGTCTGGTGCTACTAAGAATTTCAGCCACATCTGTTAAGTAATTCACAGCCCTTTTCATGAATCACTGGTGCTTTGCAATGCCCATGTGAAAGAGAATGTCCTGAAAACTTCCCAGAAAATAGCACACATTGCGAGCAGAGTAATTCAGCAAGAACCTTTCTTACACACCAGTTACCGTGCTCCAAGGGTTATTGTCAGTATGTGACCTGCTGCAATTGTCTTACGCTAGCGAGTTGGGAATCTTTCGAACACCAGTGTGCATGTTTCCTGCTTCCATGAAACCATAACCCCTGCCTTACCCCTGGCAGTTCAAAGCCATTGATTACTGAAGAATCCTAGAGCAGCAAAAAATCCACAGGGTCCAAACCACCTTCTCTGTCATAAATAACAAAATCTTTCTTTTATTCTTTGAATAGCAGGAACAGACACGTAGAGAGTAACAGTATTTTCTCAGGATGGTGACAGTGAGAAACTTCAACATCAGAGACAATGTACTGCTCTCCCAAGCCTGAGATCTTCTAGAAGTCAAAATCAGTCTATACTACTTGTGTGAGATGGCCTTCTGCGTGGATATTAAAATTAGTAGTTACGGAGTTTACTTAGCACCCTTTGCTTTTGCTGAGATTTGGGTAGCACCGGAGCACAGCTACCACCAACATAAAATTTTCTCTGAATTCTACAGCAAGCCTGGAAAATTCACAGCTGAGGGGCCAGCTAAGCCCACAAAGAGCTTCCATGTCCATATGATGATTGTCAGATGAAGTGGCAGATGAAGTGGCAGAGAGTGCAAGAAAGTTCAGAAGAACGCATTCTATTGCAACATGTAGAAAGACAGGCAAACACACTGCAGTACAGGTTAATTTAACAAAACTGGCATCTTCTGCAGTGGCTTTGGCAGCTCCATTATACTTGCATTAAATTAGAAGAGCAAATCTGGACACAGTGGAAGATATCAAACAGGCAGTCCTCTCTGATAACCGCTGCCTCAAAATGCAAGTTTTGGCTACCATGGCGAACAACTCATGGAAAATACTGGAATGCCTGAAAGCTTACGTTTGAACCAATAAGCCTCCTCAGGTCAAGGACAGGATATGCTGTGAGATCAAAGACTGGAGAACGAAACATGTGCTCAGATTTTCATGGAGGAGAAGCTGGTCTATGAAGTGACTGGTAACTCAAACTTCATTCTACTTTCTTTAGGCATAAGGTCCAGAGCCCAGATAAAGTCAGCAGGCTTGCACTAGCACTGTGGCCTCCAACTGACCTCATAGAAAACAGCTGTCCGTGCTGCATAGGACAGAAGAGATAATGTGAGACAGGGGGATTGACTTACTGGAAAGGAGGTATTCTAGAGCTCTTCTTTTCTTTTATGCTTCTTGTCTCCTTGTGCACTGTTAGTGCCTGGAAGTCCTCTTTTGAAATAACCTGGCGGAAGCCCAGAACAATGCTGTGCAAGTTTTCTTAATGCTCAGTCTCTCTTGCTGTGAAAGCTGTCAACGGTAATATGTTTGAAATTAAACTGTTGGGGGGACAGTGTAGAAAAGTCTTCCTCCCAACTCAAGCTCTAGCTATGTTGTCTAGCTTGCTTAGGCCTTAGTTCCATCCATTGCTTGATTAATTTGAGCTTACATCACAGATTTGAGAACGTGCATATTATGCCACGGATGTAACTTCCTCAATGCAGAAGACAACTCTGAGGACAGGGACTTAGGACCTCCAAGCAACAGGCAGGTTTAAAGCCTGCAGGACTGGCATTTGCTGCAGTGACAGTGGCATATCTGGTTGCAAATTAACCCAGCGAAAAACCTTGCAGAAACCAACCAATTTTTAGCTGAGACTGCTTCAGCTGACCACCTGGCTGGCTGCTTGAGAGAACCCAGGCCAGGCTGCCTGGACCAGAATGGGGCATGTGCTTTGACAGCTGTCTGCATTTAGGTTGGGTTACAGTGGCTGTCAAATTGCTTCCTTGCAAGGGAGAAAGGTAGGAAGAAGACTTCTTAAAAAAATAATTGTATTGAGAAAGAGTTGCTGCAATTCTTCCCTTTATTTTCCAGCAGAGAAAAATATGGGCGCTTCCCTCCAGTGGTTGGTCAGTATTAGTCCAAAACCAGCGAGTTCCCCATTGGGAAGACTACATTCATATCTCACTGATACAAAAAAAAAAGAGTCCTTTCATTAGATTTGCAAGTTTTACAAGGAAATCAAGGCTTTCAGTCCTCTCTGAATTAGATCTCTCACATGCTAAATTAATTATGCTTTTAAAAAGTGCAATGCTAGAGCATACTACAAAAACAGTCAGTGTCAGCTACTTCTGGAAAATAGATATGAATCCTTCATGCCTTCAGATTAAAAACAAAATTAAGATTTATTTTTTAAATTAGAATTAATTAAATTATAATTAAGCCTGTCTTGTCTACTGCAAATAAGTACTGCTTAACTGCTCTCCTCTACACCAGACTTCACTGTAGGGTTACCGGTATAACAAGTGTCAAATATTTCATCAACTTTTAAGAACGTTGTTAGTATAAACGTACAAGAATATCTTAAAACCAGAAGAGAGTCAATCTGACAGGCAGACATTTAGCTTTTGAAGAAAACTGTTTTTGTTATCTTTAGATTTTGTTGGAATAATAAAATAGTTTTCATGTTTTCCTTTCATATTAGTTTAGCTATGAGAAAATAGGGCATGTGTCTTAGCTGTTCGTTTTACTGACTGCAAATCCAACAGCTGCAAGATACACAGCTGTGGTCAAATACGATTTCATCTTGTGCTAAAATTCATGGCAACAGTAATTAAAACACACCGTATTTTTTAACTTCTTCAAAGTAAGTTCACTGAAGACCTGTGCTTACAGGCCTTACTTAAAACCTGTATTTAGCTTTAAAAAGGTTATCACTTTAATGTGTGACTAGTTTACTTTACAGCAGTCTTGAAAACACAAGGATCATCTATTGCAGCAACACTGATGGGAGACTTGACTCAGAAATAATACATACAAAGCTCATGGAACCTACAGACTGGAAAACCACTCTTTTCCAGTCTTGGTTTAGATGAGCACAAATTTTTAGGGTTCTTTTCCTGTTTTTCATCTATGAAAAAATGATCAGAGAGTTAATTAGTACTGCAGGAACCACATTACTTGATCTCCTTTCTTTTCTCAGTGACCACCACTTGAACAGAAAAGACAGCAGGATTCTGGGAATAAGCCTAGTGTCTGCCTGTAGTGTTACTAGAGAAATAACAGAGGCTTCCTTCCATCACCTAGGAGAAAGAAGTACTAAACCGCATTTTTCCAAGGAGCTATGAAATGACTATATAATTAATGAGAACGGAAAGCCTTAGCAACAACTGCTCAATGTTGTCATGTCATATTGCATAAGAAATTTTATTTTTCAGGCTTTCTCTTGACTCCTAGAGTGGTAGGAGAAAAAGGCTGCATAAGAGATACTTACTTAAGAGGTCACAGAAAACAGCCTTGAGTTGTATCAGGTTATTTGCATCGGGATCTCCCTGCCACGGGCAACAGGGATACAGATACTGTATGTGACTCTAAAATATGGTCTGTACACTGAACACTGAACTTATGGCCCTAGAAAATTTTCTGGGGTCAAGTTAGATGTAGATGCACCATTACTTGTGGCATTTTAAGAGGAGACTGTAGCTTCAGAAAACAACGTTACACAGAATGGATTAAAAATAAGCAGAATTTGCTTTTATAAAACCTATCTCAGCTCAATGTGACTCATACCTATTGATACAGAATAAGGAAAAAAAACCCTCTCTAAAAATACACCACAGACCCGCACAAGAAAATTCCAGTGGGAATCTGCAATGTACAGTAGTATCCCTCAGAGGTGAGTGAAGATCATGACTTTAAAATGTCCTTTTGTTTTCAAGAAGAAACATTTATGACATTCATACAATCAGCACAGACATTAAATTTTATCCAGGAATCCTACTGAAACCCACTGACCTAAAGAGAGAGGGGAGGGCGTATGACAGAAATAGGATTATCACTCAAATCTAAAGTATCTCTCTGACTTTCCTCACTGCAGTCTACGTGAATGTACGTGTCGTTTGCCGTGACTTACTGACTTAAATGCTCAGCACCTGAGCCGCTGTAACTGAGCAGCCACAAGCACATCCTTCTCTCCACCATACAAACTCACAGGGTGCTGTAAACCCCACCAGCACCAAGGTTTACAATAAAACCTGGTAGGATCATATATCTATTCCCTCCGAGGGAGGGGAGTGACAGCTTGTGGCCACTGGCAACGTGTATTTGAGACATTTTCAATGTAAATTTTGTTTTAAGAAGCAAACAAACCAACAAACAAACAAAACCCCACAAAATCATCTTTATTCAGTTTCGTTTCAAAACTTAAAATGGAAGAATTAAATTGCATAGCTTTTTCTCCTTTGCAAATTTAACACTTCTGTCTGACCAATCAACAACATAAGGCATTACAAGCTCCGATGCCAGTAGTGTTACTGACACCCAGCTGTATGACATATAGCAGAGACACTGTCTGGACACATTCCAAACTTAAGAATGCTTTATATCTATATTTAGCCCTTTGTACATACTATACTGTATATGTGCAGACATGTTAAAGAAGATGGGGCTTTAATTAAAAATAAAAAAATTCTCTGGGAATTATGCTGAAAACCTCCTTAAAATTCTTCCATGGGTCCCGCTGCTATTCACCTGTGTCTGTTTCAGAGCAATGTTGTGATGTCTAAAACAATGGGTCTTTCTTAATCTTGATTGGGATCCTAGATCTTAGTCAGACATCTAACACTTGGATGAAAACATTATTAGGATTGCAGCAATCACAGAGAGAGTAAATAAAAGCGATAGATTGCATTATCAACACACCTTGCCAATAATACTGCACATGCAAAGGAAAAGCTGCAATAGACAAAAAAACAAATACAGGGACAAACAAATGCTTGACAATTTAACTCAGCAGTCACTTTGCAGGAGCTGCAGCTTTGGACAAAGGCAGAGGAACCCCAGTAGATACCAGAATAAGGACTTTGTAAGCTGTGCAGATCAATTAAGGTGCTACAGGTTACAACTGTTAGTCTTGATTTTATATAGCATCTAGTTCCAATCCGAAAACAAACACGCACACAAAAGGTATTTTAACTATTTGATAAAAGGAGTTTTAATTATTTGACAGAACTAAAAAAAAGAAAAACATTTGAAGGAAGGCTAGAAGGAAAGAAACAACATAAGACTTAAACCTGAGGAAAATTCTGGTAGGCTTTGATACCAGAGTCTCATATCACTTACAGTAGTATCATATAGAGATCTCTGACTGTGAGATATTTCTACATACTTCTTTATGATAGAAATTCTCCTTCCTTATTTAAATTAGCAACAGTCTGGGTATTTAAAAAAAACGCAGGGCAATATTTTTCAGCTTTCAAAAAATAGCTGCAAAATCTCTGCGAATACTGCCATGCTCTAACAGAGTATTTCAGTTCCAACCATCATGAACTGATGCCTCTCCAGAAGCTGCAAATGAAAGTCTCTTGAAAGGATTACAACTTCTTATTACACTCTGTATATCTTTAATGTCCTTATTGCAGAGATTCCTGATATGCTGTTTGTAAAGTTACTGTTTTTATACCCTCTTGGGGTAGAACCTCAGGAACAGTCAAATATTTTCTCCGTGACAAATTAATTTCTTAGACGAGGCTTCTTACAACAGCATTATCCTTCCTAATTAAAAATAAAAAAACTCAAACACAAAATACCAAACTGAGTTTTAATATAAGCTTACCATGGAGAGCTTTATTAGGAGGGAATCCTCCCATTCTCTACAGTAAAAATTGGAAGATTACGTAACAAAGAAGGATTTACTAAGTGCTTACGGGCACTGAACAGATGTCCTTCATAATACTGAAGCCAACGATATTGATAGATCATTGAACGCAGAAACGAAAACAGGTTTTTCTAACCCTATTTGTACCTTTTAGGGCCTCTCACAGGGAATGCCCTTTTAGCTGGCTCATAATACAAAATAGCAGGTCATCACTCAAATTCAGCAATAGATTTATCAAAGTAAACATTGCATGGAAATGCCTGGAAATACATGGAACATATGGAAATACAGAATTTTCAAATAAACACATAAAATACGTAATGAAGCAATGTTATCATTTTATCATGCCAGTAAATGCATCTAAGAAGATATATGAAGGACATCAGACTAGAAAATAAATACAAAAATTGACGAAGCAAGCAAGTTTTCTGAAATAAAACTTACCTTTGAGCCATCCAAACTGATTATCCTATAGACATTTCTTGTGCTGTCATAGAAGTAGGACACAGTAACAGCATGCTTGCTGGTGGGAACCCAGTTCTTCTTAGTGTTTGGGTCAATCTGGAAGACGTGAGCTCGGGTGCTGTAGATGGGTTGTTCCCTGAAGGATAGAGAGTAAAGTCATGAATCTAATTTGTACGTAATATCGTTGCACACAAGTTATCTTCCAGTTGTGCCCACTAAGATGTACGCATTTCACTTTGCGTGATAATTTTTTCCTAAGATCTTCTGTATTTGTTGCCCCGTAGAGCAGATAAGTGCATTAATATACATACGCAAACAAAATGGAAGCCTTCTAAGGGAAAAATCAGCACCCAACTGTAGAGTCAGATAAAGACAGATATCTCTAAATACAGATTCAGTCCTATCCCATCATCTCCCCAGCCCTTGTCCTTCATCTATCCCTTTAAATTAACTGGCATTAATACATGTGTAACTTCATCTCATTACACTGCACACTGAAGAATGTGTATGACTTCAAACCCCCATCTTCTCAAAAATCTTTTAATGCTCTGATTATTCTAATCAATTTACAATTTATTTTCCCTCTGATCATTATCAGGACACACAGTATTGCACAGAAATCTAAAAATATTTTAGTATCACTACGATGGTTCTCTGTTTAAATTTAGGTACATTTTAGTGACAAATAGATTGCTGTATTCTTCAGGAAATGTTGCCATCAAATCCCAAAGACACTAAGTACCAGAACTTTAAGTTGGATTTAACTGTTTAGGTTTTTGGACTCTTGTTTTCTCCCATTGCCAGGATGTGAAGAACATATCCTTTGTCCCTGCCCTCATCTCCTTTTAAGAGGTAAGCTTTAAATACATTTTTCTGTCCAAAATAACAGCAAAATTAAAAATTAGGACTTCGGGTACTCATAGTCTAAGGGTTTCAATCTGGCCTTATTGCAAAGGAGTACATGTGAACTCTTAGAAATAGCTTTACTACTTGGCAGCAAGAACAGCTGAGACCAGCTGCTTTCAGCAGGAGAATCGTATTACCCAGCTGGGAGTTAAGGCTCCCTGAAGCTCATCCTGCCAGAAGATGTGGTGTTCTCCTACATTGGGTGTTGGAAGAAGTGACAGGAAGGATATAGAACAGACCAAGACAGTGAAAGAGAGAATTTCAGTGAAAGCTAAAGGAGAAGGAAGCCAGGCCAGGGGAATGAATGCACATGCTAGTCCTCCATACAAATGTCACCGAACACCTCAGCTAATCAATCTTTACTCAGACTTTTTGTAGTTCCATTATCCAGACAGGACATGATGTCCTCCCTGTCTGGAAGTTTCAATTAATTCAGTTGAAGTAGTACTAGCTATAGGAGTACTAGTATTGGTTAAAGAGGAGAATAGTTTGTTTCCCTTGCTAAGTGCTCAGATAATTAACATATATTTAAAAATATAATTTCATATAGATCATAGAATATATGTTTATATATAAAAAAAATTTAAATCTACTTTTGCCTATACAGAGTTGAGATAGGAAGAAGAGAACAGCTTTAAATATAAAAAAACAATCCTGTAAAAAACCTCCTATCAATTCCCTACTCTTCCCTCTCTTCTCTTCCTCTTTTAGCTTCCTCTCTTCATTTTTTCATTACCAGAAAGTATTTAGTATTCATTAAAGACACTAATGGGAACTAAGACAAGAACTCATCACTAATTACAAAGAGAAGTCATTCATTTTTCCAGAAATTTGCTGGTGCTGAACAAAAAGAAAAGAAACTAAGAGAATGCCATAGTAACACAGTTTGACTATTAGAAACGTCCACTCAGGCATGGCAGAAACATTAAACCTAATACACTGCTCTTCTTAATTTGCTTAGACTGCAACATTACAATGGTCAAACACAACCTAAAAAGAAGTAAGTGCTAAGTCCTTCTGGACTTGAGTGGCAATGTGAGGACTGAAGAAGCATGAGAATTACCGCTTAAGCTGGCAGAGTCACATCAGTTTTTTTCATCATTGGTACAGAAATCCATTCATTGATACGTGATCAGTCCTAAGCTAGTCTTAGGAGAAATGTTGAATGAACAGAGTTTTCAACCACTCTTTCCGTTTTGACACCTTTTAACACATCCTTTTCAAAAAAATGCAGACTACTGAATATAAGAACCTAAGGTTTCATTTTTCAGTATGTTAGACTAATTAAAGCTTTCACAAAAGAAGCTTAAGTTAGTACAGAAGGTTAGAAAGAACCTTCCTTGGTAATCCATAATTAATATTTGCTTTTTTTAAAAAAAAAAAGTATATATTCTTTAACATGCCTGGCACTTCCAGATCATGCCAACACTAGTGCTGAAGATCTCCTTCCTCTTATTTCTTTCCCCACACTGATGTTTACCATAACTCCAAAGTAATTTCCATTGCCATAATACCTAAAACTTCTCAAGGCTGGGATTCTGTTTAGGTACTGTAAAAACAACAAGGCTACTGAAAAGAAGGTATAAATTTCTACAGCATTAGTTGATGTCCTACTTGCCTCGCTTTATGGTGTGTTAATGACGCTAAAAATATTTTTTAAATTACACACCTCTCTCCCTTCCCCCTACATACTGGGCTAAATTGACAAGGTTTTGGTAGTCAGGGACTGCCCTGTGCAGACGCAAGAACAGACCAGGATGTGCCTCAGGACTGGGGCAATAAACTAGATTGAATTAAATTTCCTGAATCACAATGATTTTTCTGCACATGACATTCCCTCCCTGCCACAAACACAAAAAAAAAACAGACATAAAACTTTACATAACAGCCTCTTGGATCCCCAAAGTGTTCAAATATACCAGAAGTTTTAGTCTCTAAGCAGAGTGATTTTCCCCAACCAGTAGGACAAAAGGGGATAAACAAACAGGTTCAGTGTGATGGGGTCTTCCTACTCAGCTCAGCTTTCACGAAATCATGGAATTTTCTAGAATTGGAAGGGGCCCCTAGAGATCACCTAGTCCAACTGCCCTGCTAAAGCAGGACTGCCTAGAGCACATTACTCAGGACTGCATCCAGGCACATCTTGAAAGTCTCCAGAGAAGGGGACTCCACAACCTCCCTGGGCAGCCTGTTCCAGTGCTCTGTCACCCGCACCATAAAGTTTTTTCTCATATTTGATCGGAACTTCCTATGTTCCAGCTTGTGCCCATTACCCCTCGTCCTGTTACTGGGAACCACTGAAAAGAGTCTGGCTCCATCCTCCTTAAACCCACCCTTTAGAGACTTGTAAACATTAATAAGGTCTCCCCTCAGCCTTCTCTTCTCCAGGCTTAAGAGTCCCAGCTCTCTCAGCCTTTCCTCATAAGGAAGGTGCTCCAATCCCTCAGTCATCTTTGTTGCCCTGCGCTGGACTCTCTCCAGTAGTTCCCTGTCTCTCTTGGACTGGGGAGCCCAGAATGGACACAGTATTCCAGTTGTGGCCTCACCAGTGCAGAGTAGAGGGGGAGAATGACCTCTCTTGACGTGCTGGCCACACTCTTCCCTATGCAGCCCAGAATTCTGTTGGCCTTCTTGGTGACAAGGGCACATTGCTTGCTCATTGATTATTTATTGTCTACCAAGACCCCCAGGTCCTTTTCTTCAGAGCTGCTTTCCAGTAGGTCCACCCCTAACCTGTACTGGTGCCTGACATTCTTCCTCCCCAGGTGCAGGACCCTACACTTGTCCTTGTTGAACCTCATTAGGTTCTCCTCTGGCAGGAGGCCCAGCTCTCCAGCCTGTCTAGGTCACGCTGGATGGCAGCATGGCCCTCTGGGGTGTCAGTCACCCCACCCAGTTTGGTATCATCAGCGAACTTGCTGAGGATACACTCTGTCCCCTCGTCCAGGTTGTTGATGAATATGTTAAACAACACTGGTCCAAGTATTGACCCCTGGGGGACACCACTGGTTACAGGCCTCCAACTTGACCCTGCTCCATTAATCACAACCCTCCGAGTCCTGTCACACAGCCAGCTCTCAATCCACCTCACTGTCCCCTCGTCTAGTCCACACTTCCTCAGTTTCCTAAGAAGGATGTTATGAGAGACAGTGTGAAAAGCCTTGCTGAAGTCAAGGTAGATGACATCTGCTGCTCTGCCCTCATCCAGCCAACCAGTTATAACATCACAGAAGGCTATGAGATTGGTCAAGCATGATTTACCCTTGGTAAATCCATGTTGACCACTTCCAATAACTTCCTGCTCTTCGGAACGTGCTTGGATATGACATCCAGAACGAGTCGCTCCATTACCTTCTCAGGGACAGAGGTGAGACAAATCGGTCTGTAGTTCCCTGAGTCCTCCCTCCTGCCCTTTTTGAAGACTGGAGTAATACTGGTCTTCCTCCAGTTCTCAGGCACCTCTCCTGTTCTCCATGACCTTTATAACCTCCATGACCATGAGCTTTGGTAGCTCTAAGTAGCTATCAAGTAATGAAAAGTCAATTAGAATGAATGTTTATGTCAATCATTTCCACAATTTCTATTTTCGCGATATGGATCTTAAAAACTCCAAAGTGCATTATCCAGACTTACTGATTTTGATGCACATGGAGTCCACATACAAGACTGTTTTCAAGACAAGTCCAACAAAATGTGCCTTGAAAGTCCTTTTCATCACATTTGCAAGTTGCAAACAGAGCAAGATCCCACCCTTCAGATTTCAGTCTCAGAGTTTCAGAAGAAAATGATGCCCTGTGCATTCAAAAACAGGACAACATCCCCGTGCTCAGAACTGGAGTACAACTACACTCCAAGTTCCCCCCATCCACAGCGGAGACTGGACACAAGGTGTGCTGCCCTCAGCCCATGGCAGCCCGCACGCTCAGCACACACACTCTGGCAGCCCTACGGAAACCCTCTCGGCAGGCATCACACACGTTTTTGCTGGTGGTAATCCTCCACACAGCGAGTTCTGAGCCTGTCACCCAAGGTGATTTCTCCCCATATCAGACAACATGAACTCCCTGCATGATCTCTCAGGCATTTGCTGATTATCCTCAGATTCAGGACCTTTTTGCTTTTTCAAAATAACAGCATACCAAGAGCTTTCTCCCAGTGCACTGCTACGGTCTTGAAAAATACTCTCCCTGGCTTGTTTTTAAAGCTGTAGCAAGCTTTTGTTACTCTAAGCAGCTTGAGGAGAGATGCCTGAAAAGAAATGAGGGGAGAGATTAAAAGTGCAGCTATAGCCAAAACTGATTTGTCAACTATGGCATCCAAACACGGACAACAGCTTCTCAGGAGTCTGAGTCAACAAGCTCTGCAAACACAATTCAAAGCAAGAGAAAAACACAGAACTTCCCTTATTCCTAAAAATGCTCTTAAATCTGATAAATACTGTATACTCTAGTTTGTGGGACAGTATTGCCTAACATCGGCTTCTTGTTGTATGGAAATTGTTCTGAAATAAAATCTTATTCTGGACAGAAGGTGACTGATGACTGTCACCTTGAAATAAAAATTAAAATCATAAAGTACTTGAAAAAAAACATACTCAGCATACTTGTGAAATGAGTACATCTTAAGATTTTGCTTTCTATATTACATACATAAAATAACAATTTTGATGCCTCAAAACAAGTTTTGAGATAGAAATCTCTCCTATGCCACCAGTGGTTTATCTAATTTTACACTTACATTCTTAGACCTGCTTTTGCTGTTATGTTTTGGGTTTGAGTCAGGTTTACACAAGGTCAGTAAAAGCTTAGGAAGTTGTTCCTAAAAAGCTTGGTAAGTTTTCTCATTCAGTTAGAAGTTCATACATATATGCACCTATTTACCTAAAAAGTTCAACAGCTTCATAGAATATGTTCTATAGCTACATAATGCTGCACACAGCAGTGCCTTCAAGCTGTTTTCTAATCTGTTTTGTTCCCATTTAACATTTAGTATTAGATCTTCAATCACTTCTGAGTTAGCATACCATCACAAATAATACCAGGAATTTTTCAGGATTTGATGGGAGAACAAGTAAAGTAGCTAAAAAATACATTTATCTTTGCCAAAAACATCATTACATACTGTACATTAGATTTCCAAAGATCTGAAGTTTTGAGCAACTAAACTGTCTCAGCTTGAAACCAGGTAACACACAGTACTTAATGGACGTAAGACGCAGGAAGTCAGAAGGAAATCATTTAGTGATCTGCTAATATTTACATTTCTATGAAATCAGTGTTTTGTCATGGGTGATCATGAGACAAGGCCTTGCTGACACGCCACAAGACAGCTGCCAGGCCTGACTACTTAATCAGCTTGGCCAGCTCCAACGCTTCGCTTTTCCAAAGGTTAAGTTGTAGCCTATGTTTTTAACACTTATTTTTATAAATCTACAGTAGACATTTTGATGCCCAGTATTGTCTATTTTTAGGAAGGAAAAGTTCAAACCCCAGCCCATAAACTCTGCCCCTTCCCCTCCGCCATTGCCCACACTACAGCTTCTATGCTTCTTCATCCATGTTCTTTGCTCATTAGCTCTAGCCTTAAGTGTAAACAAAGAAGTTTCAAAGATGGTAGAAATACAGACTGTAGTTTGAATTAGTTCCAATTCTATCAAATTACAGATCAGACTTTGAAAATAATGAAGAATTATTTAAACATTAGATTTTTAAATTTCCTTAGATGTCAAATAGCTTCAGAAGATAATGGCAAACCCCATACTGAACTGATGAAACAGCTTCTAACATTAAAGGGTATGTAAACAAGCAAAGTCACCTGGAGTCCCCTCTTAAACTGCACCGCACAATGGTGACACTAATGTTAAACGGGCTGTCATAGCTGGTTTTAGAATTCAAATTGACTTACTAGCTTTAGTCCAGCGAACAGGAAATCACAACATGCTCTAAGATACTGTCCAAGTTGGAAAATGCTTTTTAGAACTGGAAATGATTCTGTGATGGGTTCATGTAAGAGTCCCTGGAAAACAGCTTACAAGAAAAGACTCCAGAGCACTGGTATTATTTATAGTGAAGACAGACAATTAGATACAGCAGATATATCATGGTACCCATTCCAGTGGAACGTGACTCAGAACTTCATACTCATCCAATTTTACACCTGCATGATTTTGTATCATTCCAAACAGACAGCAAATCACACAGTTCCACACTCTGGTCATTTAATAAGAAGCTGTTTGTGATGATGGCAACCCCTTTTCCTCTTCTTTACCAAGTTTTGGGGATGTTTTTTGAAGTACTTTTACAAATAGCAGAATTAATAAAAATTCGTCTAAAACAAAATTCTAACCCACAGTTGGACCTCCAGTGTCTAACAAAAAGAAACTTCCCTCTGAAACCTTCCTGCATTTTGGGGCAGAACATCTGACCCAAGAGATTCCTCTGTGACTATGAGAACTTGAACTCTTGCTCTCTCAGCAAGCACTCTTTTCAACACGTCTCTTAATTTTCATAAAATTCTCAGAACTCTATTATCTTTAAAATGTCAATGTACCTATAAAGACTAGTTGAAATGTGGGAGCTATTCAGCCATGAGGGGGAAAAGTTACACTGTATTTGCATACCTGAAAACCCTAGGCTTTAAAAAAAAAAACAAAAAACCACACAACTCAACATCACTAAGAAGTATGTGCAAAACACATATGTGTACAGCCAGATGCAAAGAATATAGTTTTATACAAGCTAGGCTAAATTTGATACCTATGAGCTGACGACAGAGCTCTAATGAAGTCAGTGATTATGAACTTTCATTAGTAGAAAAAATGCCTACTTAGTATTATTTGTATCAATGAATAAAGGTTTCTGTATGATACAGGAGGCAAGTCAGGAAAGCAGGTAAGTTCAAACTGTAGGGCAGGAAACATTTCTGAAATCAATTCCTTCTCATAATGTTTTGGCACATTCACTGATGTGGATGGCATCTGTATGAGCATTTAATCCTAGAAAATAGTCCCATTTGGGAAAAAAATGAACCACTCTGTATGTGCCAATCTCAACGAAATGCTCAGGAAGCCCAAAGATGAAACCTTCCAGAGGGGGAAGGGAGAGAAGAAAGGCAGCGGAGTATCCTACAAGCAGGCACTGTACGACAACTGCAGACAGCACTTAAAATTTATAGTCGTCATATAAAATTGCAAGAGCTAGCATTACCATACCTGGGGAAATAAGGCTCTTGCTATTAAACAAAGAAACAAAAAAAAACAAACAAAAAACCAACCCCAACCCAACCCCCCAAAAAAACATAATTATGAAGAGCATTGCTCATGAAGAGCAATGAGAAAGTTAATTTTAACTCATTCCTCTTCCGTCTGAGCTTCCCATTCATAAAAGACCAGTGAAGGATACTAATTATTGGTAAACTGTAGAGTAGTAAAGACCTTCTTCCCCAGCACAGATTTAAAACTAACTGTAGTACAGCACAGAGATTATGTACTTAAAATTTTGTAACATCACCAGGGCGGAAGCTGGCAGAGTTGCAAATCACAAGGCAAATCATTGCCCTGGTTCCCATCCTCCACAGAGCACAAGAAAAGCCAGGGACAATGAGTTTGTTGGCAGGACAGTGGTGGTGGCAGGACACAGGCTCAGGAGAATGGAGAGAGTCTCAGACCAGGACCCAAGCAACCTGGCTCTGATCCATCTTCTCAGACCTACCTTCTTGCCTCATTGCAAGTCATTCATTTGACCTGACCAACTCTTCCCTGGCACTCTCCCTCTTAGAAAATACACTTCTCCAACCTATTTTACCAGCACTTCTGTTCAGGCATCGCACTGACTGGGAAAGCCCTACGAAACATTAGGAGAAAGGGTTCCTTAAACAGCTGTCCCCTAAATATTTATCTCTGATACTCTTCTTTGTCCTGCTTGTCCTTCATGGCCTTAATGTCACATTCATTTTGACACGCTCCAATCAGTATTTTTTACATACACACATGCATTATATATACACCTCAAAGATATGATAAAGTGTGTTAATAATATAGTTGGTCACTAATTCAGTTAGCATACTTTAAGCACACCAAGCAAACAGATTCTGCCCTCAATATCTTGCATCAGGAACACCACCCTTGCAGCCCTCCTTGGCCCTCACAAGGCACAGAAAATGAAAAAGCACTCAGAAACCAAAAATTGTCTTTTGTCTCATCTCATCTTCAGATGCCTAAAATCAGGTGGGAAAGGCTTTAACATATTAACTTAAAATTAATGAGACTGATGGAATAAATTATTTTAGTTGGTAAGTGTTAACATCACTGCATGGCAGATGCTTTAATTTTTTTTCTTCTTTTAATTTCCAGAGCAAATTTGAGATTATCAGTAGATAAGACTTAAGTGAATTCTCTAGTTGCATTACTATTTCTCAGAATATAGTGAAAAACTGAATGACAGTGTCTGCTCATTTTCCTTCAAACAAGCAACAGATAAAAATTCACCCATGATACAGTGGTATTAGATGGGTCTTACTAAATAATGGCCAGATCAGCCGCAAAAAATCATGTTTTGCTTTCTCACAAATTGGAGAAAGCACAAACTGAAACATGAAAATGCACACACATTGTTCAGAGAAAGAATGGGACATAGTGCACAGGATTCTGCAGTAAAATTCAGCTTACTTAGATGTGAGTCACAATTACACCTGTAGCTCAGGCATTTCATCCTGCTATCTAGGTACTATCTCAATAGTTCCTCGTCCTTGCCATGCTGAACCTCTGTTAGAAGTCTGCCTCCGAACTGCACAGAACAAGTTGCAGTCTAGCATTGCTGTTCTCTGAGGCTCCCAAGATGGTAAAGGCATTCCTCCTGAGCTCGAACAAGCAGAGCCAACGCGCCCTCGAAGTCCTGATCAAAACAGAACATGCTAAATTACATTTCCCAGTTAAGATGCAAACTTCTCTATTTTGAATAAAATAGATACTACTTGAAATTAAGTCTTACGTTCTAGAGTAAGGGGAAAAAAGACAACATAACTCTACAATTTTTGGTGTCACATCAGTGAATATGGAGCTGCTTGCGCTAAAGAGTAAAAAAGATACCAGGAGGATATGTGGAGCATAATGTTAACCTGATTTTTTTAAAAAGGAATAAAAATACACAAACATTGGATTTGTTTTCACTTCTACAATTCTGTGGGTTTTTAAGAAATGCCTGTCCTCCAATGCCCCCAGCTATCACACGCTGCTTAAGTCCGCACGTAGGCAACCAGCTGAAGTTTCACAGAAAACATCCACACCAGGAATTTGTCACTGAATACGAAAGTTCCTCCAACAGCTGCGTGAAGGTCCATCTCTCTAAGGTTTTTCTTTTTCGCCTTTCCACCCAACCTTTAAAAGCTCTTTTTCATACCATGAGTCAAGTGAAAGCCTTGAGACTCAGATGAGATAATAAAAAGTGTATTGCCAAGGACGAGTACTCAGCTTTATCTTCACACTTTTCACTTCAGTTTATTAAGTTGTTCCAGGTATACAGGCATCTTCATAATTTTTCTAGGTACCTAGGTGATTATGTCTCTAAATCGTGCAAGTAAGTGGACAGAAGTATCTCTGAATTAACTTTTACCTTAAATTTGTTTTTAAATTACAATATTGGAGAATTAATCAGCAACTTTTAATAACTTAAGAGCAGCCAAACTATCTTAGGTTGCATTTTAGGATAGATATTTACCTGTAGTGAAAATACTAAGTAATCATGATAGCAAACATTGATACAAAGTTGGATTTTATTCCTGGATTTTGCTCTGTCCAAAAATTCTTGTCAAGGAAGTCAAGAGAGGATTCCTTCTATCTTTATGACTAGACAATTAAGTTTAAGATGTATAGTTATTTTCCATATCTAGTCACTGAAAGTGTTAACCAGAAGTAAGGAGAAAACCAACCTAATGTCAGATTCTATTCTATGAACAAAGAACCCTGGAACAACAGGCTAACGAGACATTTCTGAAAGTAGTCTAGGTGTTAACATTCCTGCAACAGCTCTTACATACAGTAAACTAAGCTAAGATGCAGCTGGAATAAGAAACAGGCAGGCAATGGTCTAAAAATACTCATTACCCTCTGTTCTACAGCACAGAAAAGCAATTTTGCCACACTGGCAACACAAACAGAAATGAGAAAAATGAAGCCTACGCAGCACAATGTAGCAAAGGAAGAAGTGTCATTCCTACCTGCTAGGAAAAAAGTTTAGAAAGGTCCAAAAGCAATTGATAACCAGGTTTTCCTTTTAATTTCTTTAGTTCCTTGATAATCTCTGTATATAGGCAATCCTTCCTTTGCAATGTGCATTTAAAATCTCCCATGCAACAGAGCTGTGTGTCAGTCACGTTACTCTTACAGAACTCAGACAAATATTTTAAGGGAGAACCTAAAGCAGCTTAACTGTTCATCTTGAAGTTCTCCTGTTGCTCGGCACAGCACTTTAACACACAGTCATACAACCCCTAAATTATAGTGTCCTGCGCTCTGCATCACCAATTTTACTGAGTTTAAATAAACAGACATTCTCTAAACATGGTCCTCGTGGACAATACCTATAGTCTTCGGAACCATTAAAAGACCTACAGTTTTCCAGGAAAAAAAAAAACCAAAACAGCAGAACAAGCACAGGTCTCCAGATATAGAAGCAGAAAGGGCAAGACCACAAACTTGCTATGGGATCCAGGGATGCCGCTGGTGAGCCAGGACACCACGCTTGGCTTTACAAGCAGGCCCAGCAGTTCTCTGCCTTCCAGGGCAACAGAGGAGGAGGATGAGGAGGAAGGCTCCAGACAGGACAGAATTTTCAATCTCCTGCAACCTCCAGAATGCAAGTCTATTTCCATCCGGCGTGTTCTCCTCGTCAAGTTTCACAGACACCCTCAAATTAGTTCACGGACTCTTTGAGATCCAAAGTTCAATAGTTTCCTTCGCAAAACAATTTTCAGTTTGTGAGAAGGTCTGTTACTGCCACTCAGAAATAACTGATTAGACCAACTGAGGCTAACTGAACAAGGTGAGAATTAAGACAAATGAGATGGGGCCACTTAGGCGCTGTTGCTGAGGCACAGATGGGGAAAAACAGCACCCTGTGGGCACATGAAGACTCTTTGATGTTAATCGTACTGTCTGGTGGGATATAAGGGTCCTAAGACTGCATAGTAGAAATGCCACACAGAGCAGCACGTTCAAGCAATCGACAGGTTAACAGTACTTGCTTTGTCACGACATGAAAAACGCGAGGCTCCCCAAAAACCAACACCCTGTGTTCTAAAGTTTGGTTAGATCAATTTAGCAGCTGTAATGAAGTCCCTCAACAGCATTGACAAGTGTCACAGTCAGCAATTATACGGTAAACAATGATATAATTTAAAAATTAGTATTTTTAGATTATGTTAAGTTTAACTAAAGTTTTTCCAATCATCTTTGAGAGAAACACTCAACTAATACTAGTCATGATTTTGCCATTCTAAAGACTAGATCTCTCAGTAACTTGTCGACTACAGAAAAAACAAGGAATACGTACCTTCCTTGTTTATTATGAGACACTTGGAATTTGTCTCAAACATATTTCTGCAGCAAAAGGTTTCCTCACTTGGCACCACAATCTTTAATCCTTGTAATACTTCTTACCAGTTTTTTTACACCCAGTTAAAACTTACCAGTTTTTTAAAGTCTTATTGGCTTTAAACTTCCATTTTGCTTCCATGTAGGTCTTCGTGCAGAAATGATCACACCTCCTTACCACTTCTCACCCCATCAAGCAAGTCCACCTCACCTTTTTCTGCATCTCTGAGTTACAAATTTTGACATACCTTCTACATGTGAAAACGCTTTTTATTTTAGTGGGACTGGCACTTGTCATTCCTTCCATTTCCAGATTAAAACTCACAAACCCTTTATTTAACACTAAGAAGTTGTCAATTAACAGTTAGTTTTTAGAGCTTCTACACTTAACTCTCAGAAATAAACCCTGAAATAAATCATTACCACAACCTGCACTTTGCCCGCACACACCTCAAAGCTGAAGTCATGGTTCCACCACCACCACCAGTGGAAGTATCAGAATTTATATACGGAGTGAGTAGAATAAACCAGGGTGAATAAACATGCATTTCATCATTACCACCATCAACTGATCTTCAAACAATTTGCAATCCCATCCAGACTGCTACAGCTGCATGCTAAGTTTCAAAAAGAATCACTGGTCCACATCACAAGATGAGAATTGGATTATTTCATTTGTTTCAAGGAACTGAATTAGACTCCTAGAAAGGTAAACAAATTAATTTTATATTCATAAGTAACAAATCAATTTGTATCATCCCACTGAGCACTGCAGGAGCTATAAAGCCTCTTTAATTCACTTTGAGTATGCCATTACTATGCCAGCAAGTCCCTCCCTTCTGATAACTTACAGCCTAGTAAACACTATTGAATTTTGGAAGCAGTGGTTGCATCTGCATTGAGCTGTAACTGGAAGTGACAGATCTCCGTTGCCCTGATTGTTCACACCATACAGATGCCAAACACATTGTGAGACTCCTCCTAAGGCAGGGCACCCAAATACCATTCCTGATGGGCCTCCAGAGCAGTCTGCTCATCAGATCACTGGAGACATTCCCAGGACAGCTCCAAATCCTGTCTCCTCCAATGATGTGCCTTGCACCGTCAGGCAACTTTCCACCGTAACGGTGAGATTCACAACAAGGTTTTAAATATACCAGTATGACCACACACTGTGCATGGAGCAATGGGTGCCCTGCACAGCCTGATACAGAGGCTGACATGGGAATAGGCACACAGGTCTGCACACCAAGTGCCAGCCAAGGGATTCTGTCAAGTGCTGTGCCATGGAGACCAGCCCCAACAGCTGGAAAGGAATGGCCAAACCTGAACTAGGCTGTCTCACTGATGAGCAGCTCATAGGAAAGACGACCATGCTGGAAACACTGTGGCTGCATCAGTACTACCCTTGAGTATTGCTAGACAAACATGTAAAGAAACATTTCTTCACTTACAGCTCATGCCCTTGCTTTGATTGCACTGCTGGAGGATGGTAAAGCCAGAGTATTACGTGTTAGCTGTGCTGGAACTAGATTATCAGCTACCTTGCAAAGCCTGCTTCAAAGTACAGCTTATACTTCAGAAAGGCACCTACAATGACTGCAGTTCTAACCCCAAGACAGCAGGTAGGTATCAGGGCTTTACCCAGATGGAAGTTACTTGTTGGAAGTGCAATTACTCACAGGGAAAAAAACAGATCTCAGGAAACTGTGCAGCATTTTGACAAACTGAGCAACAAAATGCACACCATGCAGTCTGTGCTGGCTCAAGTGTTGGCTCAAACAGTGGTGTGGCAGATAAAACTGGAATTTTCTTACCTATTTCACGTGGAATTGGAATTGCCTACCTTAGCGGTCTATACTTAATAGTTCAATAAAAATATTCAAGCAATAAATACACACTACTACAGTTAGAAAGCACCTAATCAAAGACCAGGTACCAGTGCTCATTAACAGCTACTTAGTTATTTCAGTATGACCTTTTTTTATGAACAGGAATGATTTTCCTTACATGGTACCTGAATGAACTGGTGGGGTTCAATTCTATCAAAACCTAGGTATAAACCAAGAACTAGAAGAGCCTCTCCCACCCACTCCTTTGCATAAATAACAGAATAGATATTAAATGTAAGAAGCCAATCCCTAGTGTTTCTGTATCCATGAAATAAACAGAGGCCAGAAACAAGCAGGCTTATTAGCTACTTACAAAATGCTTGCATTGCAAAGTCAGGTTTGAAGAAAGCTGTATTTTAAAACATTTTACTCACGTATGCTAAATGTAGTATAGTCTTCCCAAACTGGAGCACGTAAGTGCTCATACGTTTACTTCCAAAAGAGGCTTAACTGAAGCATCAAATAGAAGACCATGTAGCAGAAACCGCCATTTCCCACTCTCTACCAGGTTTTGTGTTTAGCAACTGAATACATACTATAATATATATGACCACTTAACCTAGTAAATAGAATGCCATGAGTACTAATACCATACTTAATTGCAAAAAAAATCTCAGCGTTTACAAGCAAATGAAGAGGAACAGTTCTTTAGGAAGATGAACAGCATACATATAAGATAAGATGATTATAGCAAATTTTTTTATCTGCCAGTTAAACTTTAAAGCATTAGTTTTAATCATGACTTAATCATGACTCCGTGAAGTTTGATCACGACCACTAATTTCCCAAACCTCTAGCATACAAGCGTAGTAGTCTATAAACATAATGGTATCTGAAACCAGAGTCCTTGTCTTTTTTCTTGTTTCTAATGGACTTTGTAACGGTGTTAGGTGACAAGCAGGTCACCATGACTGTCAAGTTTCAATACAGAAGGTTAACTGCAATTGTGCCACTCTGGTTAGGAGTATTTCTTTTTCAGCAGAACAAAGGACACTTCTTCTCACAGACGAATACTAGCTGCATTTTTTGAACATGAAAGACGAAATTTCACTTTGTGATCTCAACCAGCAATGGTAATCATAAACTGTGTGTTATCATCAAGTTCTTAATAGTAGCACACAGTCATGTACTTTGCTGCAAAGCTGGTATTCACATGAGGCAGCATTCAATGATCTGGTTTTCCAAAAATTGGTTAACTTACCCACAGTCTGAAATCATCGTTCTATCCCTCCCAATATTTCTCCTCTACAATGAGGAAGCCAGCAGGACTTGTACAGGGTGAAGACAAAAGTCTGTATCTTATTAACTGGGTAAATTCCACTCATTCTTCCTGAGGGACTTCAGAGAAATATTACCATATGCAAGTTGCAGGATCATCAAGCCAACAATTTTTAGGGTCTAAATAGACTCATTAGGATTTGCCCAGAGCCATATAGGACATCAAATCATCATCTGTTCCAGGTTCCTACTACATAAATAGCATTTTCCAAGGTTGCAGAACTGTTTGGATGGTTGGATTTTGTAAAACCACTTTGAACTTGAGCATGGTGTTGACAGTTAATATTCTTCCTTGACAGAATCCTCCTGCCAGGCTGTTCAACTATTCTTTTCCAAATGATTACAGAAACATATGCAACACCCTACATGTTGCTCTAAGTGACAACAAGGCCCTCTGAATCAATCAGTGAAGTCTTGAGCTTTACATAAACAATAGCCAGTGGCAGAAGTAGCAAGACAAGACAAGAAAGAAGGTGGAACAGAAGGCAACCTTTACAAGATCTAGATTTGGGTCCTATCTGTAAAAGCTGAATTAGTGCAAGTGATTCCAGGATTACCATGTCCATCCCTAAGCTCTCAAAAACAGCAGTATTCTTTAAATCTAGGACTTAAGGTCATTAAATACATTTTCATGCTAAGTGAAATTGTTCTTTGTAAGGACAACTGGGGAAATAGCAGATTGTTTTCCTTTGTCTAAGAATTTCACTCCAGAATAATATTAAATCTCAAAGCCTACTAATGATAAAAGTAAGTCACAGATGTTATAGAAAGGCCCCTGTAAAGCCCATCCATCCCATAATAGGACTATTCTAGCTTTTGTTCCAACCTGATTTTTAAAATTCACAATTAATGTGGACAAAAAGGGAGGATTTTTTTAAGAGACTTATCTCCCATTTAAGGTCACCAAATACATAATTATTAGTAAAAAATTACCTCATATCTTGAGTGGCCCAGTAAGATCTGTTGTAAGAGACATGGACAGCATTTGCATTCAGATGTCAGGTAACTTATGGAATTTAGTGCTTATGTTTCAGAGAAATCCCATCAAAATGGAACATTACTTAACAACGTGCTTCAGTGCCTGTGTCTTTTCCCAGGAAACTTCCCAAAGATCCCGGGAGTTTTACTATTGCGCATAGCCAGACACACTGTCATCTGAGCTGTGCACTGCTCCTCAAGGATCAAGCCTACCTAGGACTCAAATCAGCAGGACATCACCCATTCCCCAAGCACTGCCAGTCATTTCCTGGCAGGAATCCAGTTCCTACGTATGTCTAGATGCAGAGAGCTCTGGATGTCTGGGTAGTAGGCTTGCTAAAGCAGACACAGGAAATCCTTCCAGTTTTTGTAAAAGAACAAGAACAAATATTGACATGGGAGGGATATATACTCAGGGGTTGAAAAAGCACTTGGAAATCAATATCCAGAAGCTAAAAGCAAGTTAATCCCAGAGAAATTGTTCCTGTCTAATTGCAGGTTAACTCTTTTAGTCACACACCAGCCAGTGAAAATACAGCTAATGCAAAAGCACAGACATTCTGGTTTCAAAGTCAGATGGCCAAATAGCTGCTTAGGACCTCAGTTACTGCATGCAATGATTTGACAACAGAGCTACACAACATATATTATTCCATAAACTTAATTTTGTTGGCATGGAAAACGCTTCATACCCTAAGAAGCCCTGACATGGCTACGCACTCCACAGTGAGTCAAGTGTGGAGAAAACACTAGTTTCTCCAGTATCACGCTACCTTCTTTTAGATGTGTGTACAGACAAGCCAGTGGTAGCAGACTGTGGGAAATGAAGCAGAACAAGAAGTAGGAATTGCGAGAATACATGTCAAAGATTATTTATTTCACCAACACTTCACTGTGAAGTGTTGACCATTTAAAGCTCATTCTTCAGTTTTCAAAACTCAAGGAAGATTTCATTATGTGTGCTGCTACAAGAATAGCTTCAAGATTAACAACATACTATTTACAGAACAAGTAATTTAAAACCATTTTAAAAAACCCAAATTCTGAATCCCGCCAATATCACCTATTATGTTTTTTACTATGAAAGACACTATGGAAAGGATAAAAAAAATGCCACTTCTCAACAAGCTGAGACTCAACCTAGTGGACAGTCTCAAAAAAACCCACCCCTTTCCAGACTTGAACTTCAAAAGTGAGGAGCAAACTCAGACAGGGATAGCTCTGAGCCTGGATCTTTTTGAACACTTCCTGACAGAATAAACAGACACTGCTGTCGCAAAAGGTAGGTCTATCCCACCTGTAATGACACTTCCCTACTGACAGCCCCTGTATTTGTACCGTCATGCGGTCAGATAGGTTACAGAACTGATATGGCTCACTGCACAAACGTTTGTGCTGCAGCAGACAACGGCAAAAAGCAGCCCCCGTCTTCTGTTGTTCCCACTTTTTGGTGCCAAGCTCAGTGAAAACTTAACAATCAACGTGTTGACAAAGAACACAGCCACAAAGATCAACAAAACAGCACCTGAGAATCATTTGCACTTATATGGAGGAAGAAGAAAAACCTGAGAGGAACTATGTATTTCAAGTTCTTCCCCCTTTATTCAGGTAAAAGCCATTAGACAAAATGAATGATGCAGACTGCTTACGTTAGCTAACTTGGTATCTGTAGCTAAAAAATAATATAAATAAAGCATGACTAGGTACTGGAAATGTCAATATATGCTTGTATCTGTCAACCCAGCATCACCTATTGCATATTTAAACAGTGGCTCCCTAGACTAATTTTTTAAATGCTGACTGGCATTCACCACTACTTGCCACCAGAGAAGCATGTCAGAATGCAGTGTGCTGCCAGAAGCATATCTGTGATGCAGTTCCAGAAAATCAATACAGTATTCAAACACAGTGCCATTACTTTGCAGAATGGAGCCGACAACATTAATACCACTACCAGGGCTCTGTGTAGATACATCAGAGATCGACACTGCATTGTGCAAGGCCCAGGTGGAATAAAACCACAGCTCCCTCTAGCCTCCACTCCCCTCTGACCTCCTCACCTCCCTCACCTGAACAGAATACTAATTTTGGTGGATCTCACATGGCCTAGCCTTGGAAAAAATAAAAACTAAAATACTCACAGCAGAATGGGGAAAAGGAACCTATTATCAAAATTAGATCTAAAAGTGGATTTTTCATAGTGGAATGCTCCCACATTCATTGTCCCTTTAAGACTGAATATATCTGAAAAAGTCTCACAGGGAGAACAGCACAAAACCCTGAGCTGGAAAGCATGCCCTAGCGAATTTTTTTTACAGAAGGCTTTTCCCTAAGTAGGGCTTTTAAATACACATTTCAACCTAACATGGTATCTGTAGAAAAAAAAAAAGAACAAAAAAAGAAAAAAAAGAAAAAAAAAGAAAAAAGAAAAAAAGAAAAAAAGAAAAAAAAAAAGAAAAAAAAAAAAAAAAAAAGATGGACTGAGTACTCCGAATTTTGTTTTTATTTTACATAATACAGAATACTTTGTCCCTTTGTTCATTGTTACAGTTTCCTGTTACTAAGACTATAACCACACACATGGGGAAGCATGAGGTTTTTCTTGAGTGCAGGACTGTCTCAGATACAAAGGGCACATTGTTAAAACACAAGCGCACTCAATTTCTGTGTGCATACATATATACATATGCTTGTGTGAGTTCCATTCCAGATCGGGTCTCAGCTTCACTGGGTATCTATACACCACCCATGCTCCCTTGTGAAGCGCCTCTTAAACGATAACTTATGGACTAGAAGAGGCATCAGCTCTTGGTAAGAGCTCTTCAGGCCTCAACAGTTTCAAAATTAAAGGTATCTAAAAGAATAGAAGAATTACATTTCTAATCTGTATGAAGTGTTTGCATTCTTTAGACATGCAAGATCGTCACTGATCTGGAATACACTGGAGAACCATAGGCTCAGCTAAAGTGATGTCCCAGGCACCTATATGAATGAGAAACTACTAGTAAATTAGTGTTACATCATGAGGTAACGCTGTTCTCTTTGTGGTACACTAATGCATAGATGTAGATTTGGAAAGCTGTGATTTAAAGAGTGATCAGCTAAGAGCTTTACATCAAATTAAGGGGTTAACCCCCTAAATTAAGGGGTTAGGAGGGTTAAGAGTCAACATAAGAGTGTTTTCCAACAACATCCCCATAAGAGTGATATCTGAATTCTACTTATTACTTTTACTAACTAGCAGGCAGAAACACTCCAATGCCAGTTAGGTGTCGTTGCCTCCCCTAATTAGAAGTGTTAGCCTGTTACAGTATTTCAAGCTATTGCAATCTCTATGGCTTCGGGACCGTGTGCTTCCTCAAGTACTGGCTTGACATCTCGTTATGAGTCCTGCAAAGACAATGGGAATTGTGGTAGGGCAAGCACTGTTTGGGAGAGAGAAAACACAGGAACACACACACAAAGCATTCATCTGATGTTTGCCTTGAGGCACTGAGAATAAAAATAATCTCAATATTATGAATGTGAAGGACTTAAATGTTTATTTTCAGCAGAACTAGGATTTCACCCAAAGAGTTGGTCTATATAATCTTTATGACACATGGAAATACTGAAACAGATCAATCGCAACCTTAAGGCATTACAAATACTTTCACTAGATCAGCACAGAAATCATCCCCTATGGTGTTCAGGACACGCGTTTATGTGTTGCCAGGCCAGAAGAGCTGGTTTAGATTTCTCATGCTTATTTCATGGTCATAAAACTACTATGACAGAATATAATTTAAGCATGGTAGAGGTCTCCACACATCGCTGCCTGACAAAGTAGTTCAGTAACCATTTCAAGCTGATTTACATACAGTCCATCTGTCTAGGTATTTATACTTTACTATTTTTTTTCAGATAATAAAGTTTTGTGGGTGTTATCTACAGTAAGTGATGTTGATCTGTTTTTGTTACACTCTCCCCACTGCTACAGAAGACAGCATAAACTACTTTGTTGTCATTGCTTTCACACAGTAAGCATCTCATTTTACCCCTAAGAAAGCAAGATGGCCAGGAACTGCAGTAACACTGAACTACTGCCAAGAAGCTGTACCTTCTGCTCTATTATCTGCAATATTTCTGTGTCAGAGGAGCACAGTTGATGGAACTTCTGCTAAGACAAAGTTTCAGGAAAGCTATCACTAAGTCTTGTGGGAGGGAAAAAGACAGGTTAAAGAACCTGAGTCAGTTCAAATCCAATGGTCAACAATGCTTCTGGCTCCTAACAGCTTTATAGTGTTCATCTTCATATAGCGTTCATAACAGCTCATAGTGTCCCAGATAGAGAAAGGAAGCTGAAAAGTCTAGGGACAAGACCGTGCTTTGGAAACACCTGAAAAAGCAAGTCAACACGCAACAAACCCAAACCAATTTCCACAGCAAGATCTGTCTATCCCATATGTTCAAACGCTATAGACGCTCACGTAATTCTAGATTTTAAAGCTTCAAACAGGCTTTGTAAAAATGGTTACGTCCTACAGTTTAGAATTAGTATGATTTCTCAATTCCCCTACAACTCCAGTACCCTCTTTTCAAAATGGGCCCCTGCATCCCGAGTGCTTTAAAGAAATGCACTTGACTAACTCCCCATCCTTCAAAAAGGGTAAGAACTAGGAATGGATCAACCAGCCACAGACATTTTCCTGACTGCCAAAAATTAAAATAAAATACTTATTTCTAGGCAACTACAATGCTAATAAGTACATCCTAAAATACCCATCTTCCACAATATTCTCCAGCCAACTTAAGAACCCTAGTATTCTAATTCCGCCATCTCAAACTGACACATATCATAACCACCTTTATGAAGATAACATACTAAATATAGTCCAACAAAAGTCAAGGGAAGCTAAAGTCTTTATAAAGACACCTTGATTAACATGACATGACAGAGACAAGCAGATCTTACAGAAGCTTTTACCTTGTAATTCCTTATCATTCAGCAAGAGTGAAGCGGAAAGCTAGTAACACAAATTTGGATACCTGTCCACAGCACAGAAGGCCATAAAGGAAAGCAGTTATGGAGAGACTACCCATTAATAAACTAGGAATTAATCCAAAAGATTAACAGGATACCAGCTTCTCACCCCTACCAGAATTCATGGCTGTGCAGCTTCCATACTGTATCTAGCATGAAGTACATTCATTGCAGCCTAAGCAATGACTGCATCACAGTCCACAAATACAAACCTCTAACTCACCTGCCCCACCTAAAAGTAAAAGCAGTGGTGGTTTTGGTGATGGTTTGCAGCTTTAACACGGAATTTACCTGGTCAATGTATACAGCAATCTAGGCTACCAATATACATCCTGAGTATGTTTACATAGGACCTATTTCTTGAGGATTTTTAATGTAATCAAATCTCTGCTCGAAGGCAACTGATTGCGCAACACTGACAAATTCTGTATTTCTCAATACTGGGAACATAAGAGAGACATGTTATGAACTAGGACAGAACATACTGAGGTCATCTTATTTACGCAAAAATCCACGTTTTCCTATTAAAGAAGGCTATATTCTATGTGGTCAACCCAACAGAAGGGCCCACACAAATAAATGGTTGTATCACTCAACAATGACTATTGATAACAACTTGTCCTTACGCAACAGGGATGAGAAACTAGGAGAGGAGAGACAGACTGGCAGGTAGAGAAGAAAGAGCGGACATCCTCTGTACCTGGCCTATACGATCCCCAGGGCTTGATTCCTTTACCTTCTCCTGTGAGATGAGAGAAACCCACAGACATATGGGATACAGCACGAAGAAGAGCGTCTCTTGAATTACTGCACCCTGTATACCATTCTCTAGTTTCCAATTTCTCAAATATTTAACAGCAGGACTGGCCCAGAGACCAGCCACCCACAGCTTGGTATCCACCACACACAGAGCGCACAACTACCTGGCTTGCCTGATCGTATTCAATGTGCTGAGCAGGCTGAACTATACTGGCAGAACAGTGAATTCGTCACTGTAACAAATGAGACGAACACAAGCCACTGCCGGTTTGGCCAGCCAGTTCCTCTACCCCATCTCAAGTTTTCTGTGTTCTAACCATTGGAATAGGTAAACTATCCACCAGCCAGGTACTACAAGCTCACTGTACAAGCTTACATAGGATAGCAGTACCCATTAAATACTGGATGCAGTACACAGATCCTCATGTGGCCAAGTACATGGATTATCAACCATTTTGCAATTTGCTTGTAGAACACTCAATTTTAAGACCTTAGTAGACTATCCGAAGACTAGTTTCACAACTGCAGTGCTAAGAGTCCAGTACACCTTGATCTAGAAATACTCCAAAATCCATGGGCAACTGCATTTAGATGTTAATACAAAGAGCTACTGAATCAAGACCTCTGCTCTGAACACTAGCAAATGTCCGATACTTAACCACAGATCCACAGAGTTGGTGCTGGCCCTGGCTTGGATGCGCTCACTCACATTTAGAGAGCAGGGAGCTTACCAGTAACACAAACCTACATTTCTGGTTTTGTCCACCTCATTAGAAGATGGTCTGCAAAGAAACTCTATATTGCAATACCCCAATGTGTACTGCCTACAGAGTCTTCAAAATCTTTTCCAGCAAGTTTTGTCTTCGTGACCTCAATGTGCCAAGTTATTACTTGAGGCATCACTCCAACAACTTCAGCATTTAGGATTATTTCAACTCCCTCTACAGATATGGATTTGTAGTGTTCATTAAGAAGCTATGACACTAAGGCACCAGCAGTACTGGAGTTGATGAAATGAGGGAGTAATTTCTTTCAGTCAGGTTTTTGTTCACAGAAATGCTCAATTTAATTCTGGAGAAAGAATGTTTACTCCTCTTCAACAGTCCTCTGTGCATGTAATATGATGTACATAACTGATGTATCTACAAATATAATACTGATTTTAAATAAGCGAGAGGTTTTCCATTATTTGAATTTAAAAGGCTACATAATTCTGTGTCTCCTTAGCAGTTTTAAGTATATATGCCATTATAATATCATTTAGCCTTCTGGCATGTTTTTGAAACACATTATCACTTTCTTAAATATGTAAATAGCTGCAAGCTTGGGCTTACTCCGTTGGGATTTTTTTTATTATTTTTTTTTTTCCACATGGAAGGGAAGATAACAGAAGCAGCTAGCTGAAGAAGTCATTCCTTCCTATATCTCGTACCGTGAACCCCAGTGACTAGGACAGAGCCAAGGATGCAGCTGTCATCACCCCACATGCAAGGAAGTGGATAAACTGGAGGATTCCAAGTGTCCTTAATGGCTTGGGGAAAGAGACACTTTTAACTTCCATATTAATAGACAAATTTCACATCTTAATTCTTGAATGACCAAAATACAAAGGAGATGATTTGTAACTTTTATACTATATCTTAAAGTTTTAGAAAACCAGCATCCTGTTAATGCATTAAAAGTGTGCCTCCACCTTGCAGTTAGCCAAATCATACAAGATTTCTGTTGCTTTTGAACACGGTTGAGTTTCCATTCCACTGACTGGCTATCAGACAAGCCTGGTAGCAGGGATTATTTTTTCATCTCACTATACAAATTACTAAGGATACAACTGTGGAAAGTTTTCACAGGTATCAATGTCACTTTTTTAATCTGCTAATTTAGATACGATGAGATTCATTTTAAAGATTTTATTCCCTCTCATTTCCTTAAAACCTGAAGTGGATGTCCCACTTTACGAGGGGACCCGCTGCAGAGCAGATTTCCTCAGAGCCTTCTTCACTTTATCGGGAAATTCACATGTCGTTATACATCTCCTGAAGACTCCAGAAGAGTTAAAACGAGCCTCCGCTGCTCTGAAGTTTCACCTTGTCACACCCAGCTCAAACCGGTGGTTTTCAGGACTGACCACCCCTTAACCACCCAGGGGAAGGTTCCTGGCGGCGGGGATCTGGAAGCCAAGACGGCTCTTTCAGCCACCCGACGTGGCTACGGCGCAGGCGAACCTCTGCAGATGGTGGCGCGCCCACCGCACCGCTCCCCTCGCAGCGGGGCCGATGCACGGCACCGATGGCAGCAGCATCCCCGCCCCGCCTGCGTCCCGCCACCAAAGCCGCTCGCCCCCCTGAGCAACGCCCGCTTCAACAGCAACAGCTCGGGCGCCCAGCGGCTTCCACCCACCCGCCCCGCCACCAAGCCCGGCGGCCCCCGCGACATCCTTACCCCATGGCGGCCGGCGGCGCCGGGCACCGGCGGTGCCGCGTCCCCGGGGCGCTCCTCGCCGCGCCGGCAGCTCCGCAGCCCCGTGGCGGCGGGCCGCTGCGCTGGGCTCGCCGCGCAGGCCCGGGGTGGGCGGGGGGGAAGGTGGGGGGGGGGGGTGGGGGGGCGCCGCGCCGCCGGCTCGCAGCCGCCGGGCCGAGCGGGGCCGCCCGCGCCCTAGGGAGCGCCCCCCGCGGGCTGGGCTCTCATGGCCGCCGGCGCCGCGGCGCGCCCCCAGGCAGCGGCTCCGGCCCCCGGGCGGGCGGTGGCGGCGGCTGCGGCGGCAGACGGGTCCCCTCCTGCGGGCTGTCGCCTTCTCCGCGAGGGGCTGGCGGCGGCTGCGGTGCTTCTGGCCAGGACGTGAGCGGCCGCCGACGGCTCCGTGCGCCTCAGAGGCGGAGCGGGATGGGGCAGGCGGTGCGCGCAGGGCTCCACGCCGCCGCTCCCCCTAGCACCCCCACCGGCAGCGCGGCGGGCACCGATGCATTTTCCCGAGGAGGCTGAGCGAGCCGCCGCACCGGCGCTGGCATCGGGCTCCCGGCGTGAGGCGGCTGGCGGCGGGCTGCGGCCACGCGTCGCCGGCGGGCACCGGAGCGCCGCGCTCCCCCGATCCGCCCGCCCGCCCGCCCGCCCACCCCCAGCTGCGGAGACGCGGGGCGCCGCTCCTCCTTCCCGCGGCGGCGGGTCCGCTCCTCGCCGTCACGCCTTCTGCGGCGAGCGGGCGGGCATCGTCCTGGGGCGCGGCGGGTCGGTCACTGCCAGCGGGCGGCGGGAGGGGGCGGCCGCCGCCGAGCCCGCGCTCCTCTGCGGCGGGGCCACGGGCTCAGCCCCGCCGGTGGGACGGAGGGAGGGAGGGCGCGATCGCCGCGTCAGGCGGTGCCCGGCTGCTCCGGCGCCCCCGAGCCGCTGCCTCTGCTCGCTCGCATCCCCCGCCTCCGCCTCACACCTCCGCCACCGCCCGCCCGTCCCACCCGCGGTGGGCAGGCGCAGCCGCTGCCCGCAGCCCGCGCCTCCGTCCCGCTCTTCCCGAGGGAAGGGATGGGATAAAATGGGAAGGGGAGAACCGAGCCGGGCCCCGCCGCGCCCTGCCCTACAGTCCCCCCCGCACGGCGCTGGACGCGGCCAGCCTGCTCCTGCTGACGGCTGCACCTGCTGGCTCTGCCTCCATCCTCCGCCCGGGGAGCTTTAAATAGCAGACGTCACCGCGCTCCCCTACGCACTGACGTCACGCCCCGCTCCCGGCGCTGACGTCACCGGGGTGCGGGGGATGATGTCAGAGTGGTCCACGGCGCCGGAAGCTCTTCTATAATAGGGAATGGCGGCGGGGGGACGGCGGGGGGCGGGGAGGGACGGACTCGGGGCCCGCCGCCTCCGTGCACCGCCTCGGGGCGCTGGCGGCGGGGCGGCCGCACCGCCCCCTCCCGCCCCCGCCCCCGCCCCCGCCCCCTGCGGCGCCGTCTCTACGGCAACGCCGCGCCCGGCTGGGGGGGGTGCGGCCTGCGGCGCGGCGCGGAGGGCCGGGATGCGGGTGCCTCCGGAGCCCTCCGCCTTGGGGGTGGGGGCGGCAGGGCGCCCCGCTCCTAAGGCAGCTGGTGCTCTGCCCGAAACACGAGCCGGCAGCGTCGTCCGTCCCCCACCCCAGCCCCGCGCCGTGCTTCGCCAGCGCGTCACACCCGACAGCGCTGCCGGCCGACCGGGAAGGAAACGCAGCAGCCATGCTAAAAATCGCCCCAAAAAAATGTAGGTTTCGGCACGTCCGTGCCAGTCAGTGGTACCGCACGGAAACAGCCAGCACCGGGAGCTTGCCAGATCCTGCTGGGTTTGGCTGAGTCCTTCAATGGTGCCATGCAAACGGATGGTGTGGTGTGGCTGCTCCTAACCCCACAGAGCAGCCCCAGCTCCAGCACCACACACTGCCTTCCACGGCACCTGCCTCACCTTTGGTTCAGCAAATACTTCCATTAACGCCCCGAAGTCTTCCTGGACTTATGAACGTTAGGTATAACTGCTCCTAGAGAACACCAATGACATTGAGACACCCCAGGTGGAACGTGCATCCCAGCTCCTTGCTGCTTCTAGGACCACGTTCAATATTTTCACGGTATTGTCCTGCTTAAGCAATGTTGTAGCCACCACAGGCATAATAACTATAATGAGTGTAAGAGGGAGATACCAGTAAGACACTAGATGACAATCCCCACATAAAAATGGAAAAAGACCCAGGCTTACTAATGGGTGTTATGGCACTGTAAAACATGACAAAACCAACAATGGTACATTCTCAGCTGTTGTTTTAACAAAAGGTTGGTTGTCCTCTCATAAGATCTCCACTACCTGGGACCAAGTGTATCCCACGAAGAGACTGGAATGAAAGCCAACAAAAGGATTTACCTAACAATCTGATCTCCCCAGGATAAGGATAGACGTTTTCAAAGGTTATTTTAATTTGCACATGCACATGTTTTACAGACCCTTACTTCAACATTTTGACCTATAAAAGTAATCAGCTATGGGAAGACAAATTAAATATCAAGGGAAACCGCCTCCAAACAAAAACAAGCCTAAGAAACCTGGCATGAATCACTCCTAGCAGTAGCAGCGAGGCAGACTGCCTCACAGGGGAGAAAACAACAGCTTCTTCAGTTTCCCATTTCTCAGACAATATCTCATAACCTAAAGTGAAGGCACTGAGCTACAAAAACTTTAGACTGAGAGGCAACAGACTTAGTTTTGTTGTGGGCAATGGTCAGAACATGCATAGAATAGAATCATAGAGTCATAGAATGGTTTAGGTTGGAAGGGATCTTAAAGATCATCTAGTTCCAACCCTCCTGCCATGGGCACGGACACCTCCCACTAGACCAGGTTCCTCAAAGCCCCATCCAGCCTGGCCTTGAACACCTCCAGGGACGGGGCATCTACAGCCTCCCTGGGAAACCTGTGCCGGTGTCTCACCACCCTCATAGTGAAAATTTTCTTCCTGATATCAAATCTAAATCTCCCCTCTTTCAGTTTAAAACCATTACCCCTCATCCTATTGCTCCACTCCCTGATACGGAGTCCCTCCCCATCTCTCCTGCAGGCCCCCTTTAGGTACTGGAAAGGGCTATAAGGTCTTGCTGGAGCCTTCTCTTCTCCAGGCTGAATGACTCCAACACTCTCAGCCTGTCTTCATAGGAGAAGCGCTCCATCCACAGTTACGACGAGGCTGCATGAGTTTTCTGGACTGCCATTGTCATTTCTTGGTTGGGTTTCACGTGCTAACTCTGAAACATGCGAAGCTCTATGTATTTTCCACTAAAAATCAAATTAGATGTACAGCCTTCTATCCATAAAACTGTTTGAGGCAGTCCCCAGTGTGGGTGGGGGAAAGATGAAGATCCACAACAGTTCTTTCTTCCCTATGATAAGAGTGGTAAGAGTGAAAGAGACTATGATCAAAAATAATTCAGACTAGGCAAGCGTAAACAACACACAGCTGATAAATATATTACTTGATGTCAAGTAGCTAGGAGCCTAGATTCATTAGCTTCTAAAAGTCCCACTGCATTTTGGATGCAGTAACAGCAAGTCAAGAGCAAAGAAACTAAGGCTCTAAATCCACATATGAGTAACTGTTGCATCATTTTTGTTCTTTCAGCTCAAGCTCACACACTAATGCAAATGCTTTAGGATTTCATTATGTCCAAAGTATTTTGTTTAGCTATCACAGAGATGGCTCCATCTGTCTCTGCCTTTCAACTTGTTCACATGTTTGGCTTGCATGAAGTATGTTTTCCCACCGTATGGGTGCGAAACCAGAAATCCCTGAGACTGAAGATAAAAGAAAAAATATAAAAGAAAGCAAACACACACTGAGCCCTGGGGGAAAGAATTGCGTGTTCACTTGAGAATGAGAGGTGTGAACAGATTCAGGGGCAAAGAAGCACTGCTATCTCCAGAACAATCCCGTGTGGGATACCAAGAGTGTCTTTACTGACTTGTGAAATGCCCTATATATTTCATGCTCCTCTCCATACTAAAATATGAGTACTGGGACAGATAGAATCCTGGTTGGGGGAACAGAGCTGTAGGGACAATGAAAGCATCACTCCAAGTACATCTCATGGTTCATCTTTATTTTCTCTTAATTCTTCATTTAAACAGTGATAACTGGTTATTACAGTTAAGTGTAGAAGCTCCACATAGTTGATTACTTCCATATTTATTGTTACTGTTTCTCCAAGTATGAGTGAGCTTTCTCTAAGCCTTAAGCTTTGCCTCAATTAAAACCTTTTGCAATTTTGATCATTTTCCAGGTTGATTTGGTTGAGTTAACATTATTTGTCTTGTGGAAAAGGCCTTTGTTTGTGCTTGCCAAGCTTACTGAAATCACTTCTCTGTCTTGCCATTCTCCAAATTAATACATGGTACAAAAACATGGTGACATCCATCAGCAAAGGCTGATCTGTACATGCAGGTACAAAGAAAGCAAACTAGGCGACTGAATCATAGACATTAACAGGAGAAACAATACACAATCACCTCATCTTGAAGACTGAAATAATGTAACATGGAGAAATTAAATAGTGATGACAAGTGGCTCAGCTCTAAGTTGGTTGGTTGGGTTTTTTTCCCCTGCTATTTTAGAACACTTATTTAGAGCACTCTGCTGGAGGCAGTCTTGAGCTGTAGAGCACGCTGCCTGATGGAAACTATCAGCAGGTCAGTAGCTGTTACTCTGCAACCCCACAATCAAACAAGAGATGGATGGCTTCAGGCAGGGCAGAGCACAGGGTGGTGCAGGAGAAAGGCTGTTGTTTGCTGCTCTGAAGTAGCATGTTCCTGGCATGTACATCCATAGCCAACAATCGAGCTGCCAAACTCTGTTCTGACACCCTTGCCCTGAATGGCCAACCAGCTGGGACAACACCTGTAATCTTGGCAGCAGTATCAATACCTCTGAAAGGAGTGTTGGGTTGAACCTCCCGGTGGGATATCTGTAGATGGAAAAAAACCAGATGGCTGTGCTCTCTGAATCTCAAGCCTGCTGAGTATCGACACAGCCACTGGTCTGGCCAAAGTTCTGGAAGCGCAGCAGAACAGAGCTGGAAAAGCAAGAAGCGCTGTGAGGGTCTGCATTTTGCCTCTCCTTGCATGGTACCTCTGTTTTCTCCATGCAAAACCAGATCTGTACCGGTTGATTGCACATTGGTTAGGAGCTACTATTCCTACGGAAAAGACAAACATGCTTGTAAGAGACACGGAAATCCCATTTCACTCCACAAAGCACTGAAAATATTTGAACTGCAATTCCTTGTTCAGCTCTGGGCAGCACATTCAAAAAACAGGAATTCTAGCACACCAAAACCAGAGAAAAACTCTAAGGTTGTTTAGGGAACCTCAGAGCCATTGTTTGAGAATAGAAAAACAAAAATTAGCTTGTTTGGTTTATCAAAGCAAAATCCAGTACAACACACTATTATGCTCTCCAAATATTTTGGGTGAGGTTAACACAAGCAAGGGTGCAAAAAGAGCTATTAAAGGGCAAAAGAATAAATTTGTATAAACTTGCTATAAATATTTTTTCCTGGCACTCCAAAGGTTGTTGATCTTCAAAGAGTTGGTAGCTTCAAGAGCAGACTTCCAAAATAAGGACTGGGTGCAAAAGAAACAATGACTGAAAAGTAATCACAGATGGCAGCCATCACTGCCTCCATGTGGGAGGAGGTGAGGGTAGCTGGAAGGATAGAGACATCCTTCCTCCGGTGGCTCACACGCAGCCTGCAGGCACTACTTCCTCCAGAGCTCTGGGCTGGGGTACTACTGCTGCTCCCTTACATCAGCTGCTGTTTGTTTTAATACCAGATGAGTGTAAATTCCAAAATCCCCAGGGAAACTGTGGATGTTTATTCCCTTTGAAGATGAGGAAGCCAGCACCTCACACTTCCCTCACTTCTCATGCATTGCTGCTATTTTGTGTCTCTTCCTTCCTCCCACTCCTTTATGCCTTTTCCTTGCCCTCCTTTCTCCTGTCTAATCACAAATCTCCCTCCCCACACACACTTCTTTCAGTGAGTGGGATCATTTCTCCATCATTTTCCTTGGAGGATCTGTGTTTAAGTTATAAATGAAGTAGAGAAAAGAGGCGAAGAGAGTAAAAGGCACCCCTTTCCCTGAGCCCAAGATTTCTATCTGCATTTTCATCAGTCTTGAAAAATCTTCAGTCATATCAGGTGGGCCTGGAGGGATTCTGGAGGAATTCACCATTTTTTCTCCTGGAATAGGTGAAGAGACCTAGAGTGTTGCCTTCTATTCAAATAAATGCGGTACTCTCAAACTAAGACTAGATTGTTTTTGAAAGCAAGTGTATGACATAATTCCCTGAGATGCCTTATGGTCCAATATTTCTAACTCTGTCCTGTTGCCAGTGAATGCTCGTTTTCCGGCACCCACTTCCAACATTTCATTGTCTTACCACCAGAAATAGATCGCACATCTCCTACACAGCTCTGTGGCACTACACCCCTACAGGAATTTTTTAGAGATACTGAGCCCTGAGTAATGCTTTCATTTCTTAGTCAGGTTTATCAGTGGCTGTTATTTCCTCCATGTTTTTTCTGACCATACAGAAATCACAGTTTATGCCAGTAGACTGATTATGTCAGCTTGACATTTCTGTCTAATTACTCCAAGTTTATCTAGATACATCACTCAGCTTTGCTTCTCCAAATCCTTGCAGATATTTTTGCAGTTTCAGCTGAAGATGCTGAAAATATTCTAAAAAAACCAGTGTATTTTTTACTTGGAAGTTTTGAATTGTAGCAATGGCACTGTGAATCTGAAACCTCTCCAACAGCATTCCTTTCTTGGCAAAACTGTACTTGCACACAATGAGTCTTCTTTTCTAGTGCATTCTCTGTGGATCACATCTGAGACACCACATGCTGATTAAAAGTTTTTTCAGTCATATTTACATTATAGACAATATGGTCGGTGTTTTCAGAAAGAGTAAGTCATAGCAATCATATGGCATTTCTCTTTTTTGTCACTCCTGCCAAACCAGACCAAGCTGATTTACAGCAGAACTAACAAATTCCAAACATCACCCATGATTTCTGTATCCATTCTTCCTATCTTTGAAGGAATAGGTTAATATTTTTATTTCTCAGGGTTTGCAAGCTTGTAGTGTATGAAGTACTCATTCACTAGTGAAGTTACGAGATTGCCTTAGAATAATCAGCTTATGTTTTTAGCATTCTTCTTTACTACTTATTTTTTAAAAGTTCTTGTAGATGTTCTAATAATAGTACCTGCGAATATTTGAATAAACCACTTAATTTTCTGCCTGAGTTTTCCTTCTTAGAGATGAGTTTTCCTGAGACTTTGAAAAAGTCATATTTGGAGAAAATTGTGCTGTATTTCTGTAAATCTTTCCGTGAAGAACATCCAGAATTTCCAACTATTTCCACAGAGTTTCCATGTACTTGGGCTTCAGCTGCTGCTGCGAATGAAATCCGAGCATATACACCATTTTTTCTCCATGTGAGAAAATTTTGACCAAGCTTCAAGAAGCACTAACATCTTCATTTTGTGAAGCAGAAAAATGAAATTTGGCCATAAATATTCTGAATATCTTTTTTTTTTTTTCCACTTTTAGTTTTCTTTCACTCCTCTAGCAGGTTGGTCCCATTTACAACTGGCTAAACTTTGAAAAAAAATTACTTTTCCCACACACTTGGGAATTTACCTACAAATCTCTAAAATGCCATTCTGCAGCTCAGGCTTAAGAGAGAGGATGACTTTGAGACGAGGACCAGCTTGATAAAAAGTTAGACCAGCTTTTCACATTATAGGAAAACAGTCAGAAGTCCAAGTGGAAACCATGAGAAATGGCAGTCAAAGGGGTGGGAACCAGTGAATCAAGAATGAAACAGAGGTTGGATGAAAACCCAGGGCTAAAATCCAGTGAGAGAACCTTGAAAAAAGTTAACAGGCAGGGAAACTGACTGAATGAAAAACTAGGATGGGGAAAAACTAAGCTGGAGAGCAGAAGGGAGGCTTCAGACTGGCAGGGCAGTGAATAGAGAAGTCTGATGTTTAGAAGTTAGAACTGGCAAGTCAAAGATAATACAGACCTGAGGAGTCAAAAGAGGAGAGGGTGATATGTGGTGTGACAGAGGGGACAGAACTTTTCAAAGCTGATGGGTGAAACTGGAGTCTGCTCAGCAGGGCAACCAATTCCTCCCGATTGTAAAGGATATCCTGATGGTAAAGGACCCAGTCTGTCATTCCTCTGCTGTCAGAACACAGCAGTGAAACCCACAGGCTCCATCGGCATTTCAGCCCTGTCCCGTGCTGCCGGTGTAATGGTGGTAAACTCTAAATCGTACTAGTTATTCTGAAGAGTCAAGTACCAACATGCCTCCATCCTGCTGGTGGGCCATGTGGACCATATGATGCCACAGGGTGGGATCTGTCTTTTATGGTTCAGGTGTTTGAAGGATATTCAGAGAAGTTCTACAAATGAGGATGTACAGGCAAACTTTGTCATTTCCTTTTTGCACAGAATTCCTGCAGATCTTTAAGGATGTCTTTCTTCTATAGAGCACAAGAGCTTGCAATACCCAGGTGTAAGAAATCAGGAAAGAGGGCAAGAGTCTGGCATGTCTGAGCCAAGATCTGCTGGTCAAGCTAAAGTGCAAGAAGGAAATGCACAGGCAACGGAAGCAGGGACAGGTATCCTGGGAAGAGTATAGGGATGCTGCCTGGTTATGGAGGGATGGGGTCAGGAAGGCCAAGGCACAGCTGGAGCTGAACTTGGCAAGGGATGCAAAGAATAGTAAGGGCTTCTACAGGTATGTCAGCCAGAAAAGGAAGGTCAAAGAAAGCGTACCTCCCCGAACAGCAAGACTGGCAAACTGGCAACAACGGACGAGGAGAAGGCTGAGGTACTCAACAACTTTTTTACCTCAGTCTTCACTGGCAACCTCTCTCCCCACACCTCTCAAGTGGATGGACCGCAAGTCAGGGACTGGGGGAGCAAAGTCTCTCCCACTGTAGGAGAAGATCAGGTTCACATGACCAGCTGAGGAACACGAACATACAGAAATCGATGGGACCTGACGAGATGCATCCCAGAGTCCTGAGGGAACTGGCTGATAGAGTTGCCAAGCCACTCTCCATGATATTTGAAAAGTCACGGCAGTCAGGTGAAGTCCCTGGTGACTGGAAAAAGGAAAACATTGCACCCATTTTAAAAAGGGTAGAAAGAAGGACCTTAAGAAATACCGACTTCTCAGCCTCACCGCTCTGCCTAGGAAGATCATGGAACAGATCCTCCTAGAAGCCATGCTAAGGCACATGAAGGACAGGGAGGTGATTCGAGACAGCCAGCATGACTTCACCAAAGGTAAGTCCTGCCTGACCTAGCTGCTTTCTATGATAGACTGACATCAGTGAACAAGGGAAGATCTGTGGATGTTGTCTATCTGGACTTCTGTAAGGCCTTTGATACAGTCCCCCTCAACATATTTCTCTCTAAATTGGAGATATAGGGACTTGATGAGTGGACTCTGGTGGAAGAGGAGTTGGTTGGATGGTTGCATCCAGAGGCTAGTGGTCAATGGCTCAATATCCAGATGGAGATGGGTGACCCTCAGGGGTCTGTATAGGGACCAGTATTATTCAGTACCTTCATCAATCACATAGCCAGTGGGATTCAGTGCACCTCCAGCAAATTTGCAGATGACACTAAGCTGAGTGGTGAGGTTTACACACCTGAGAGATGGGATGTCATCCAGAGGGACCTGGACAAGCTTGACAAGTGGGCCCGTGTTGAACCTTATGAGGTTCAACAAAGCCAAGTGCAGGGTCCTGTACCTGGGCTGGGGCAACCCCTGGTATCCATATATACTGGGGGATGAAGGGATTGAGAGCAGCCCTGCCAAGAAGGTCTTGGGGGTACTGCTGGATGAAAAGCTGGAGATGAGCCAGCAACACGCGCTCGCAGCCCAGGAAGCCAACCATATCCTGAGCTGCATCAAAAGAAGCGTGGCCAGCAGGTCGAGGGAGGTGATTCTGCCCCTCTAGTCTGCTCTCGTGAGACCCCACCTGCAGTCTTGTGTCCAGCTCTGGAGCCCTCAGCACAAGACAAACACGGACCTGTTGGAGTGAGTCCAGAGGAGGGCCACGAAGATGATCAGAGGGCTGGAGCACCTCTTCTATGAGGACAGGCTGAGAGAGTTGGGGTTGTTCAGCATGGAGAAGAGAAGGCTCCAGGGAGACCTTATTGTGGCCTTTCAGTACTTAAAGGGAGCCTACAGGAAAAATGGGGACTAACTTAGTAGCAGTGCTTGTTGCAATAGGACAAGGGGTAATGGTTTTAAACTAAAAGACAGAAGATGCAGACTGGATATAAGGAAGAATTTTTTTACTTTGAGGGTGGTGAAACACTGGCACAGGTTTCCCTGAGAGGTGGTAGGTGCCCCATCCCTGGGAACATTCAAGGTCAGGTTGGATGAGGCTCTGAACAACCTCATCCAATTGAAGATGTCCCTGCTCATTGCAGGGGAGGCTGGAGGAGATGATCTTTAAAGGTCCCTTCCAACCCAAAGCTTTCTATGATTCTATGACAATGCACACACATAAAGCAGCTGAATTAAAATTATACAAGCAACCTCATTCCTGTCATTTCCTAACCCTGAATACTTGGCTTTATATTTGAATTCTGTTGGCATAGTCTGGCATAGTTTTTCCTATATCTAAGATTTATGTAAAGGGGTTGAGGTTTTCCTTCTTACAAATCAGTGAAATAGAGAAATCGGACTGGGATGTTACCTTTCTGCTCCATCTCTGTTCCCATTTTCTTCTGTGTTTTATGATTCCCTTTGTCTTTTCAGTGTACTTTTACACTCTTGATACTGTTCATCTAATGACCTTAACAAGCTCTGTAATAGCCCAGCAGAACCAGCATACTAATTAACCATACAATATCTATCTTTGTACTTGTCACAGCAGGAAATTTAGCTAAAATTTTTGACACATTCCCCGCCGGGATACCGCGCAGTGACCTCTTGGTCACACCGCCATCGATCTTGCCATTCTCCGGCCCAATATCGGTTGTTCCTGAGGGCACTGACCGCCGCCTCACACAGACTGTCTGAGGGCGCCTTGTGCCCGTCCCTCAGCTCCTCCCCACACCGGCGCCACCGCCCGCTCTGGCGGGCTCAGCGGTGCCCCGGGGCGGCGCCCTTGGAACCGGCTGGAGCCGGCTGGAGCCGGCCGCGCGCGGCACGGGGCAGCCCCGGCCGCTCCTCACAGCCCGGCCCCGCCGCCCTCGGGGTTAGAAATGGCCACGGTGGAGCAAGCCAGATAATCGGGGGGATAATCGGGGGTTCTAACAGAGGGGTGGGAGCAAGGCTGAGCCCCGAGTCGGTGCTGTCAGCAGACGGCTCCTGCCACAGTGCCATGGGCAAAGGCGCGGCCTGCCTCAACATGGCTGCCGGGTCCCCCTGGTGAGGCCGCGGGCAGAGGGCTCGGAGGGGCAGCCACCCCGGCCCTTGCGAGGCAAGGAGATGTTCTCTGTCCACAGCTGTACTCCCACTCTGAGCCACAACTGCTTCATAAGGGCTGGAAAGGCAGCGTTTTTGCAGGAGTTCATTAAGCAGCTGTGTCTGTCCTCTCACAAGGCAGAGGAACGCGCCCTGTCCCCAGCCGCAGCCAGCTGTGCAAGAGAGGCATGCGATCTCCTTTTTTTTTAAAAAAAGGATAGGAGCGTTTCCTAAAGGGCCTCCTTAAAAATTCCTTTTCTCTCTTACATTTTAAGAGTTTTATTTAGACACTTTCAAAAGACTTTTTCTGTAATAAAAAAATTCTGTCATTTTGAGTAGGAAGTATGCTGTATTTTTTAATAAATCCAAACAGACTGAGCCCTCCACAAGCAGTTGAAGCTCAGTGTCTTAGTGCAGGTAGTCTTAGTTGTCTGAAATGAAAGCAAATCATATTTTGCTATCATTTTGGCATTTTAATTGTTTCTTTGATGTGTCTTCATTTTAAAGCTAGCTCGCCTCTCTGTTTCTTGTAGGCTAATACTAAATTTATTATTTATTCTTTATTTGTTTGCTTTCCCTCTCTACCAGAATGTTGTCTTGGCAGCAGTTAAGATCTTAAAGAATTTATGCCTATTCAACAGGAAAAGAAGCATATTGTGAAGGTTGCAGTAGTTACGTTACAGCTACATGTATTTAGGGTAATGTTAGATCTTGAGTGTGAAATGAGTTATCAGTATAAAACTGTATAAATGAGGAAGGAAAAGCATGATGTGACCTTTCAAGAAGAACTAGGATAATACCTTTTTACCACTATGGTTCTTCAAAAATTCAAAAAATATATCCTTAGCAAGTGGTGAGAAATAGAGAAGTCAGCACATTTACTTATGCTCCAATGCCACCAGACTGCAAATAGTTGTGTACATGAATTGTCCAGTACATATGATAGGAAAGTATGTGCTTAACTGTTTGTAGTATTCAGGTCTGCATTATTTCTGAGGGTGAGCAGTCAGCTACTTTATTACCTCAGTTGTAAAAGCAAGGATATTATTGACAGATGCTTTTGCCATTAAAAGATACGGTTTATCCAAACGCTCGGCAGCATATAAATATGCACAGAAAAAATACTGCTCCCACCAGTACTCCTATACTGGCATCTAACAAACAATATATTAGGATATTATTTCCTACAACTCTTCACCTCTCTGAACGTGGATCACAATTGGAAATTATATGGAAAGCATATAATTACAGTTTACACGATTTTACCTCTTCTCTATTAGAAGAATGTTTTCATTACTTTTTGCTGTTCAGAACCTCTTACTGTAGTTTTGGTTTACCTTTGTGTAAGCAAAACACACCAGCTTCCCTCACGCCCCCACACCCCCAAATATACGAGCAATTTCTCTTAAAAGTAGCATTGACACATATGTTACAGCATTACTAAGGAAGAATACTGGCATTAGCTTTGAGCTCTTTGTGGAAACTGGCATAGAGGGAACAGGATTTATTGTTCCGTAATTTTGGCCAAAATGTTCTGGCTAGTTCAAGAGCTTTCAGCAAACCACTACCCCCGAGTTCCTTGAGCCTTGTGGTATTGGGAGTAACAGAGCACCAAGCTCTGCAGCCCTCTTTTGTCATCCTTTCCTGTATTGTGGAAGAGCTGGGATCTTCATGGATAGGAAGCAAGGGGACAGCAAGGGAAATACAGGTAAACTTTCCTCAGCGAGAGAAAAAAACCTGTGACCTTAAGTTTTACTGGAAAGCTTCTAAACAGAGGTCTGTGAAAACAAGTTATCTATCTATCTTTCTGTCTGTCTATCTATCCGTCTATCTTTCTATCTCCATATACTTTCTGAAAGGCATTTTTCTTGCTTGGAACTATGCATTTTGTGTTATGATTCATACCACCAGTGACACTCACATGATACATCCCTTACACTAACTTACCTTTACCTGGGGAAGCGGAGAAAACTCTACGTACTTTAAGTTACAAACATCAACCTTTTCCTTACCAGCTGCATGCAGTCCTAGTGTCAGGTATGTCACAGGGGGAAGGACACAGCTGCAATCAGGGGATGTAAGACCTTGCTGTACTGCGCACATCACCCCATTGCTATGCAGTGCTGCAGCTTTTCTCCTGTGGTAGGAGTCGGATCACCAAATGAGCACATGCTCCTCATGACGGGCACCAAGGCTTGGAGCTGCCAGTACACAAAATACAGCTTCTCAGCATCTGCCTTGTGGGGGACATTGAAGAAATCTTGTGCATGAGAAGGATGAGTGTCAGCAGCTTATGTGGTCATGTTATAGGTGTTGCTGAGATCTTTGTTCAATATATTTTTTCAGGGTCACTTAGCAAATAGATTCATATGTTCCAAGTTCAATGAAAAAATGCAGTTGAGGAAAAAGTACCTGAAGGATTATTCCACAGAAAAAATATTAGTGGCTCCTCTCCCCAGTACCAGGGCAGAGACAAAAACTCATAAAGGGTAATTATTCTCCCCCTACAGCAAAAGGTTGGAAGATGTGGCTAGACTATTTCTTCCTTCCAGGATCTTGCTAATCTGTTCCTGACACTTTTAAGGTGTGATTGAGAAAGTCAATATAAGGTAAAATAAAAGCATCCTCTTTCACTTCTTCCTATGTTTTGCTCTGTACATTACCTTTTGAGCAGGATCCTTCCTTTCTCCTGATGATCAAGACAGCACAGTAGAAATGGAGGTGGGATGCAGGATCAGTCAGCAGGCAGAGATGGCAAAAAGATACCTAATGCACGCTAATGCCCTCTCTTTTTCCTTCTATTTCAGGCTAGGAAGGCTATTTCAGAAAGGAAGGCTAGCATAATCAAAAATTAAATAATTATGACCAAAAATTAAAATATTTTACAGAAATTTGAGTTGTGTGTGAACTTTGCGTACAAATAGGCATAAGCAGCTGCCAGACATTTTCAGAAATCACAGAATAGTGTGACCACCCTCAACGTGAAAATGTTTCTTCCCAGCTTTAAATAGAATTTCCTTTATTTCAATTTGTGCCCATTGCCTCTAGTCTAGTCACCGAATAGCACTGCGAAAAGCCTGTCTCTGTCTTCTTTAATCCCTCCCATCAGATATGGATAAACATTGATAAGATCCTGAGCGCGAGGGATGGACAAGGTGACCTCCAGACGTCCCTCCCAACCTCAAACATACTGTGATTGTGTGATTCTGTGGTTCAGATGAAACGACTCAGGAAGAAATCCCAGCTCTCTCAGCCTTTCCTCTTCTGGGAGATGTTCTTGAGGGTACCCAAAAGTTGGGATGAAGTTCTAAAGCTTGTGTAACTGTGCAAAGCTCAGGCCAGGGTTTCTGGGTGCAGTCTCAAAAGCGAGAGACTGAGATGAGTCTTACAGCCCTCTGATAGTTTTTGTGGCTCTTCTCTGGACCTGCTCCAACAGATCCATGTCTTTCGTCTACTGAAGACCCCAGAGCTAGATACAATGCTCCAGGTGGGATCTCATGAGAGCAGAGTAGAAGTGGAGAATCACCTCCCTTGACCTGCTGGCAATGCTTCTTCTGCAGTCCAGGATACAGTTGGCTTTCTGGGCTGCAAGTGCACATTGTTGGCTTGTATCCAATTCTTCAGCCACCAGTATCCTCTGAGTCCCTCTCTGCAGGGCTCCTCTAAACCCATTCACCACCCAGTATGTATTGATATTGGGGATTGCCCTGACGTAGGTGCAGGACCTTGCACTTGGCCTTTTAGAACTTCATGAGGTTTGCAGGGCCCCACTACTCAGGCCTGTCAGGGTCCCTCTGGAAGGCATGCCTTCCTACCAGTGAGCCAACTTCACCACTCAGCTTGGTGCCATCTGCAAACATGCTGAGGGCACAATCAATCCCACTGTCCATGTCATCAATGAAGATATTGTGTATGGATGCTTGAAGGACATGACATATTACTAGTTTCTATTTGGACATTGAGCCACTGTTCAGGTCCCTGTGGAAATGTGCAAGGCTCATGCCACGGTTCCTGGGGGAAGGCTCAAAGGTGGGAGACTGGGATGGGTTCTGCTGGATGCTGGGGAAGTAGCAGGTTTCAGCCTGTAGCAGAAGCGTGCTTTGCTCGATTGGCAGTCTCTGTCTTGATGGCTGCTGAAATCCCGGGATGCTCAGGATTTGGAGCTTTGCTTTCCTGACCGAGACCAAGCCAAGGTGTGCAAATCAATAGACGGGCTGCATTCCCCTGCAATGGCTTTTGGGAAGCAGGCAGGCTCTCCCCAGAAGAGAAGAGCAACCCCCTCATGGGGGAGCCTGGAGGAGTCAGGCTGCAGTTGTAGAGAACTGTCAGAGAAAGGCTCGGAGGGCTGTGATGGGAGGATGACAGGCGCCATTTAGGTGTGGAGGTACCAGCAGGAGGCCCCAGTGGGGATAGGGCTGTCAGCATGGCCCCTGTCCATGGCACCAGACTTGCAGGTCTTCAGGACAGGTGGCCTGTGGCTGATGGCCACAGTGCTGGGGCAGTCCTGCCCCAGTGCTTTGAACGGGCAGGTGTGGAGAGCTGAGTGAAAGGGGCTGTGTTGCAGCATTTATGTTAAAGTTGTTCATGGCACACTCCAAGACATTATCCCCTTTTGCTTTCTGTCAAGCAGGGCCACCTATAGCTGGCTGTCCAGGACCATATCCAGGTGGCTTTTGACAATCTCCTTCCTTTTGAAGATATTGTTGTGGGATAGAGACTCCACCAGCTCTCTGGGCAACTCCTGCCATTGCTCCGTCACCCTGACAGTAAAAAAGTGTTTCCTGATATTCAGGAGGAACCTCCTGTGTTTCTGGTTTTGCCCATTGCCTCTTGTCACTGGGCAGAAGTGGAAAGAGCCTGGCTCCATCTTCTTTACACTCTCCTTCCAGACGTTTTTACAGTTTGATGAGATCCTTCCTGAGCCTTCTCCCCAGGCTGAGCAGCTCCAGCTCTCTCCTCTCTTGACCATTTGACAACATTTCTTCTAATGCAGCCCAGGAGACTGTTGGCCTTCTTGGCCACCAAGGCACATTACTGGCTCATTTTCCATTGAGTGTCCATCAGGACCCCCAGATCCTTTTCTGCAAAGCTCCTTTCCAGTTAGTCAACCCTCAGCATATACTGGTGCATGGGCTTGTTCCCCTCTAGGTGCAGGACTTTTCGATTCCATTAGTTGAACTTGGTGACGTTCCTTTCAGCCCATTTGTCCATCCTGCTGAAGTTCCTTTGGATGCTAGCATGATGCTCAGGGCATATCAGCCACTCCTCCCAGTTTTGTGTCATCAGCAAACTTGCTGAAGGTACACTCTGCCCCATCATCTAATTAGTTAATGGAGATGTTGAAAAATATTGGATCCAGTATTAACCTCAGGGTACACTGCTAATGGCCAGCCTCCAACTCCTGCCTTAGCATGGCAAGAACTCTGAGGTGATGGTGTTCTCAGTCGTCATGTTGACTCTACAGCCACATCATTTGAAGTTTCATAGTTTTTTCTGCCTTTCTTATCTTCTGTGACTGGCATTTGCTGATAGCAGAAAGTTCATTCCAGCCATGCCTAGGTAACCACAGGTGGCCTGCATGGAAAGGAAATTATAAATTAGTGAAGCTGTAATTTTTAAGTATGATGCAACAAAGACACCTGAAAAATTAATTTTGATACAAAAGAAAAGAGATGAAACACTAATTCATGTGGAGTAACTTGTTACTGTGAGCAGAGAAGGTTGTGAGTAGACAGAAGGAGGCCTGAGAGTCAGCTGGAATAGATAGGATTTTAGTGGGGGCAAGGAAAGTGTTTGTTACTAGGAGTACAAGAAGCTGATCATCTGCTGGAAACTGAGGTGGGTAGCGCGGGTTTTGAACTGAATAGAGTCAGGATAGACTTTACCCAAAGTTTTGTGTATGAGCACATTGCTGTTTTAAGGATGTTGGGGAGAGAAAAGGTGATAGAGTTACATTGAAAGGAGCGCAGTGAAGTGCATGCGACTGTGGTAGAAAGCAGATCTACATGGCAAGAGAAAAAACCCTGGGCAAGGGCAGAAGATGGAGCCCATGTATAAATACCAGAGGAGTGGGTGAACATTCTTGCAGTAAAGGAGGCCTATAAAGTTGGGGTACTGCTGCATTCTATATATGATTAAGAAGTGTCTTAATAATTGTGAAAACTCCAGGTAGTCCTTTTCAAATGATTTGTCCTTGGAGAAAGAAAAGGATTTGAATTTGGTGAAGAATTAAAGGCATCTATTTTCCTGCTTATGACAGGAAACAAGGACAGGCTGCCAGTTCCGTATAAAAAAGAAAATAGCTACCTCCACTGTCCACTGTCAAAAGAGAAAGAATGAAAGACAGAAACTAGATATATGTCTGCTCAGCTGGTTATTCAGTGTGTTGATGGAAAAATCAGCTCATGGATGAATTACAAAGTTGTAAGCAACCTTGCAATGGCTGATAGGAAGGAGCAGGGAAGGACACAAAAAGAACCTCTGATATATCCTTTAGTACTCAGCAGGAGGGCCAAAAAATAACTCCAGCACTACAATGTGGGAGGAGAATACCACTTTTGCGGTTAGTTGTAATTGCTCTTCACTTTGAAGTATCACTTAAAATATTTTTCTCCTCTTCCAATCCCATTATTCCCACCACCCTCAAGTCTTTCAGCAGGAGATGATTATAAGCACAGTTTTCAGTCATGGTGAATTGGACCATATTTATACTTTCTTCCTCTGTGGCTATTTCCTATGGCCTGAAGTGACAGCATGAAGGACAGTGTCCTACAAGAGAAAAAACCCTGCTGCGGTAACAAAATGCTTCAAACTAAATTTTAAAGTAACTAAACCATTTATCAACAAGCTTGGATTTTTTTTTCATACAAAAATTGGTATAACTTTATAAGAAAAAGCTGATTCAATTCATTTTATATTTAAACAAATTCCATAGTTTTCTGAAACTCAAAGTCCTTGACAGCTTTTTATCTTTTTGCTCCCTGCAGAGCAATAAAGTTTTAAGGAGAATACTAGCCTGTTAAACTGAAATTTTGCTAGTGACTTAAGTGGGCTAGGTTTTCAATAGGTGGGTTATTATGGAAGCACAGAGGTGCAACAGTTTCTTTTGGGAAGAAAAAATACATGTATTTTCTAATATTTATTAGGCAGGAGAAGAGAAGTAAAAAACCACAAAAATTCTCAGCTTCAAGATGTCAGCCAGCATATAGTGGGTTAGATAAAAAAAGAAATAAAAGATAAAACTTTATGCTTTCTGTAATCCTTACTAATACCCCATGGAAACTAAGAAGAAAGCAGAAATAGCATATTTGCTTCCAAATCATGGCATAATTCAGTTACATTTTTTAATAATATGTCTTAGATGGGGCTCTTAGCTTAGAGGTTAAGAAATTTCAGATACTTAGAATAAGTATCACTATGCTATGTAACAGATAGCCAGGGAAAAAAATCACAGAATGAATAACCCTGTCCAAGGTCACCAGAAACCAGCAGGTCTAATATGGCCCTTGTGTTCTGTCAAGTCAGACACAATACTTCTCTTTAAATGTTTCCTAGCTGATGCATGCATTGCTCGTATTATTTCTTTGTTGTTTTTCTTTAATTTTATTAATACAATAAACCATCTGGATTGTGTTGAAGTTTAGATCCATTTAATCTCACCACAAAGAAACATCTATTATGGGTACCAGGAAATTAGTGTCGAAAGGTATACAGAGCAAATGTTTTATTTTAGTTCATCCTGTGTGCTCATTGTGAAAAATTGTGGATATAGACTCAGAAAGAGAAGTATGCCACAACCACCAGTTGAGTGGTGCATTATCTGCACAAAATGCAGTACATTAAAGGATATGCATTCACTGTCTCAATCTTGTTTAGTTAACATTGAATAGACCAGTAGAACCACAACAGATTAGGTGCACTTACATGGAATATTTTGAAGGGCCTGTTTTATTATTAGCTTGAGATATTGTCTCTGGGATATCTGATTAAATATATGAACAAAATAGGGAAAGATCAGTGTAGGGTTCTGTGGCGTTTGCAATAATAAAAAATTTTGGAACCTTTCTCAAGTCTGGCAAGGTAACAAGTATATAGGTTGATTTGTTAGTTTTAGTTGATAGTTTTTTGAATGTTTTTTTAAGTTTGTATAAACTCAGGGAAGTTTATTTCTCTAGATTCTCTCTCATGGTGATGTGCAAAAGGTAACCTTGCCATGGATGAAGTTCACAACATGGAGCTAAGTTAGGCTTCTGCTCTACAGAAATATACATTCACTGAACAGGCGGTACGGGGAAATGAGTGTTTCTGAAAAAGTTTTCTTTCAGAGGCTCCATGGAGGTGCTTCAGATGGCCATTGGATATATGTAAACTTGGGGATTGGAGAGAACTTCCTGGATCTCACTAGGAAGCAGACATGTTCCCTGGCCGCAGCCCAGATACCTGTTGGGAAGCAACATTTCCCTCTTTCCCCCAGCTGCTCTGGTTTTCATTAGGAAACCTGGGTGTGCAGACAGGGAGGGAGCAATTCCCAACAGGATCTCTACTGGGACAGGACTGGGCACAGAAGCGTGCATTTGGTCCCCTGAAGGAATGCAGACGTAATTAGTGGTCAGTAAGGGAGACCGTGTCGATGCTGTGAAGAAACAGCACCTCTGTGGGGAGATGTCAACTTCTAACCCAATGTTTGCTAGCAAGAAAAGTGAAAACAAGATCCTTCTTTTAATAAAATCCTCCCTAGCGCTGTTGAGCTTTTCTCTCCACTGATACATAGCAAGGTCTCATCAGGGAATAGTGAAACCTAGCAGGTATTTGTTTCCAGCTGGTATTTTCTTCATGTTGCCCTAAGATTCTACTACAAGTAATCTACTCTGCTTAGGAAAACTAGGATTCAAATATGGTTAGTGCTCAACTAATGCCCTAAAATCCCCATTTTACTGTTTGCCCAGGTGCTTTCTCTTAACAGTAATTTTTGACTATAGGATGTTCCAGTTGTGATTTTTTTCTCATGACTCCATGTTAATCACTACGACACTTGAAATGCAAACCCGATTTAAAGTCAATTTTGTAGCCTGAGGGCAGGAATCAACTTTCTGTCCTTCCCTTTCTAATAAATTAACCTGTCTTCACTGATCTATCACATGGAGGATCCCTTGTACTTGGACTCTTGTGACTACAGATAATGGCTGTCTTCTCCCTTGTTCTGCCCATATGCTGGCTGTCATATGCCTTACCAACACGAAGGGCTCCTGAAGCAGGTGCCAGTCTTAGCCACTTCTTGCATGGTCCTTGTGTCAGCTTGCATCTGTGCACTGCCTTGCCGACTCAAGAGCTCCAATGCAGGTTGCTCAGCTCTGCTCTCAAATTTGTAATTTTAACGTAATAAAAAGAATTTTTAAGAGATGAGGCTTTCTCTGAGCCTGTAACTTGATAGCTGGAAACAAAGTATTATTAACTGGATCTGCCTTTTCAGCCATTTTTTAATTGTTCATTATTAACAAATTTTCTTACAGATGACTCGGGAAGTTTTATACGGGGCTAAGTTGTCTGGCAATTAAAATCTGTCTGTCCCATTTTCAGAGTTATTAAGAAAAGATCCAGATGAAACTCCTGTATCTGAAATCTTGGTTGTAGATACAGTCCAGCTTGCAATGGTATCAGTGGTTGAAACAGAAACTATATCAATCAAATCTAAATGAATGAAATCATCAACTTGTAACAGCAGAAGTCCTGGTGCAATCTTTGTTGAAAGAGCCACTGAACAGTACAGATTAAGAGCATAACAGATACCATACTAGAAGAGACCAGCAGTCCACCCACCCCTTATTCTGTCTCAAAAAAGAAAGGAGAAGAGACAGCATGCAAGCCTGAACACTTTTAGTCATCCTTTTACCTTGTAATTACCCAGCATCTGCAATAGTTACATTAAGGAAGTATCAAATCTCCCTCTAAGATAGAGAAGCTGAAGCCAAGAAAATTGAATTTTCCTATTTATGTCCAGCAGTCATGTTCCAACCTTTCATAAAATCAACCACTGATACATCAGTAAATATCTGTACGTTGACTTTGCAGAAGTTTGTATTGACACAGACCAGTCAGTGGTATTTAATGGAGTTCTGTGCTAGATTAACTAATATGTATGGGTTTTAAGATCTGAGTTTTCCTCAAAAGTGTTTCTCCTCCTTCAAAGTACTGTTTGTTAAAGCCTAATTTTTAATTCTTTTTCTGTTATAACTGTTTTTAGGCTGTAATTGGGCTATAATTGTTTATTCAATGTTAAGGAAAATTTAATATCCCCCCCCCCCCCCCCAATGTATTAGTTTATTGACATATTTAAAGCCTGATTTACGGTTGCATGGGTGAAACTGGGTGGGCAGTCTGCTCAGCAGGGCAGCCAGTTCCTCCTGATGCAGGTAAAGGACCCATCGTGTCATTCCTCTGCTGTCAGAACACAGCAGTGAAACCCACGGGCTCCATCGGCATTTCAGCCCTGTCCCGTGCTGCCGGTGTAATGGTGATAAACTGTAAATCGTACTAGTTATTCTGAAGAGTCAAGTACCAACATGCCTCCATCCTGCTGGTGGGCCATGTGGACCATATGATGCCACAGGGTGGGATCTGTCTTTTATGGTTCAGGTGTTTGAAGGATATTCAGAGAAGTTCTACAAATGAGGATGTACAGGCAAACTTTGTCATTTCCTTTTTGCACAGAATTCCTGCCTCATTGAATGACTAGGATGGATGGATCTGTTTGGAAGACGATCTGTAGTGAAGGAAAACCTCCCTCTAAAAAGCCTTGTGTATTGCATTGCTTGGAATGTACGCATTTCCTAGTGGAAACTGAGTCTCTACCTGCCCAGAAGAAAAGGCTTGTACTGTAAAGGCTCTAAGAGGAGCCACAGAAGTAGATTTTAAGTGGAAAAGGAAGAGAAATGAAATGAAAGAGAGGATAATTTTATAGTTGTAGTAGCTGAATTCTGCTCAAGGGAATCTAACTCCTTCTTACTATGATACCTGTGTAATTCTAGCTGAGGGATGACTTTAAAGTTGGCAGAAGTGCTCTCCATCTTCTGGGAGACTCAAGATTTTGTGAATACTAGCTGTTAGGATTGTTAATAGGAGTTCTGCTTCAGCAGACTGAAGGATACATGGAGTGAGCATAATGCACACATACAAAGCAGCTGAATTAAAATTACAGAAGCAATCTCATTCTTGTCATTTCCAAACTCTGAATATTTGGCTTTATATTTGAATTCTGTTGGCATAGTCTGGCATAGTTTTTTCTATATCTAAGATTTGTGTATAAGGGTTGAGGTTTTTCTTCTCACAAATCAGTGAAATAGAGAAATTGGACTGGGATGTTACCTTTCTGCTCCATCTCTGTTCCCATTTTCTTCTGTGTTTTATGATTCCCTTTGTCTTTTCAGTGTACTTCTACACTCTTGATACTGTTCATTTAATGACCTTAACAAGCTCTGTAATAGCCGTGTGTCAGCACGCCACCAGCTGCCAGGACAGTGCCACCCTCACATTGCTTTCAAACACACACGCACATACACACAAAAAAGCATTTTCCCTCTCCTCTGATGGGGCCAGATACCTTATCCTGCCCTTTCAGCTACTCTGCCTTGTCTTCTGTTGGTCAGACTCATAGCTCATGGGTTGGGTAGGGCAGCCAATGCGGCCTTCAGTGCTGTCCCATTCAACTTCCCCCTCCTTTGGTTGTGGCCTCCTGGCAGGACAGGATAGGGCATTGCTGCTCAGACTGCAGTGTCCCACAGTTAGAACAGAACAGTCTATTTCAATTGGAAACGACCTACAACGACCATACAGCCCAAGTGGCTGACCACTTCAGGGGACACCAAAAGTTAAAAGATATTAACAGCGTTGTCCAAATGCCCCTTAAAGCCTGACAGGCTTGGGGCATCGACCACCTCTCCAGGAAGCCTGACCACCCTCGCGGTAGAGAAATGCTTCCAAGTATCCAATCTAAACCTCCCCTGGTGCAGCTTTGAACCATTCCCATGTGTCCTGTCACTGGATCCCAAGGAGAAGAGATCAGCATCTCCCTCTCCCCTTCTCCTCCTCAGGAAGCTGTAGAGAGCAACAAGGTCACCCCTCAGCCTCCTTTTCTCCAAACTAGACAAGCCTGAAGTCCTTAACTACTCCTCAAAGGACATGCTTTCTGGCACTTTTACCAGCTTTGTTGCCCTCCTCTGGGCAGATTCAATGACCTTCACATCCTTCTTAAATGGTGGGTGCCAGAACTGCACACAGTACTGCAGGTGAGGCCACACCAACGCTGAATACAGCGGGATAATCATCTCTCCTGACCAGCTGGTGATGCTGTGTTTGATGCACCACAGGACGTGGTTTGCCCTCTTGGCTGCCAGGGCCCACTGCTGGCTCCTATTGAGCTGCTGCCGACCAGCACCCCCAGATCCCTCTCTGCAGGGCTGCTCTACAGCTGCTCCTCTCCGAAGTTATACTTGTGACCAGTGTTACTCCATCCTTGGTGCAGAATCCGGCATTTGGACTTGTTAGATTTCATCTCATTAATCATTGCCTGATGCTCCAACCTATCTAGATCTCTCTGCAAGGCCTCTTCTTCCTAGACAGTCAACAGCACCTCCCAGTTTGGTATCATCAGCAAACGTGCCAACAGTGCATTTAACTCCTGCAACCAGATCGTTGAACAGAACTGGGTCTCCAGTTGAGCCCTGAGGAACACCACATCTGGTGACCAAAAGTAGCCCTGAGGAAGACCACATCTGGTGACCAGAAGTAGCCTCAAAGGCAGAGGCATGCCTCCTCCTGGGCCTGCATGTAGCCTGACATTTCGGCCCTTGTTTGTCCATTATCATCTCAGTCACAAGTGCTCAAAATCAGTGCAAACCACCAGGACAGAGCAGGTTGAACCACTTTTACTAAGTATTTACCTTTTTGTCTTGAATCTCTTTGGTATTTATATTAATTTTAGCCGTATCCATGTAGATACTCTGTCACACATCAACTGACCAGTATCTGCAGTCTGAAAGTTAAACCAGGCTGCAGTACCCTGAGAAATGCCATAGGGAAGAACCCCTCTCCATCCTGCTTTCTACTGCGCTTAGCTTGTTAAATTTTGTCGGTGGATTCACTGACTTCATAGGAACTATATAAACCCTAGGAAGCTTTTTTGTGTAAATCTATGTTTTTGCCTTATGGGGAGCACCATGATGAGCACAACTCACACTTTGAGAAACTGAAAGAAAAAAAACCTGAGCTGGAAGGCCAAATCTGATTTTCAGATCCATCATGTTAACACAGTATCTATCCTTGTGCTTGTCACAGCAGGAAATCTGAAACTTTTGACACATTCCCCGCCGGGATACCGCGCAGTGACCTCTTGGTCACACCGCCATCGATCTTGCCATTCTCCGGCCCAATATCGGTTGTTCCTGAGGGCACTGACCGCCGCCTCACACAGACTGTCTGAGGGCGCCTTGTGCCCGTCCCTCAGCTCCTCCCCACACCGGCGCCACCGCCCGCTCTGGCGGGCTCAGCGGTGCCCCGGGGCGGCGCCCTTGGAACTGCCTGGAGCCGGCTGGAGCCGGCTGCGCCCGGCACGGGGCAGCCCCGGCCACTCCTCACAGCCCGGCCCCGCCGCCCTCGGGGTTAGAAATGGCCACGGTGGAGCAAGCCAGATAATCGGGGGTTCTAACAGAGGGGTGGGAGCAAGGCTGAGCCCCGAGTCGGTGCTGTCAGCAGATGGCTCCTGCCACAGTGCCATGGGCAAAGGCGCGGCCTGCCTCAACATGGCTGCCGGGTCCCCCTGGGCAGAGGGCTCGGAGGGGCGGCCACCCCGGCCCTCGGGAGGCAGTGAGGTGCTCCCACATTTAAAGACTGTTTTGTGGCTTTCTAGGAAGTCATTGCCAATGAAAACTGTAGAGTTGAAGATTTTACTTTACCTGAGCATCATGCTCACCTGTTTTAATATTTACACATTCTAGAAATATATTTACTATTACCCAGACAGTGCTGCCAAAAGTGCTACCAGCAGGCTAAGAAACAACAATTAATGATGCTAATTTTTACATCTTCCTCACAGCGCATCCTTTTACTTATACTATTTTGATTACAATCTTCCAAACCTTAATGAATGGACTGGAAATTTTAGTTGCAAGTGTGACCTCTCCTGAAACAGATTCTCCTGGACATCGTATGAATTGCAGTCATGGACAGAGGACTTTTTCTGAGCAATGTACCATATAATTTGCGACACCTTTCAAGATAACATACTAAAGATGTTTGCTTGCTGCCAGGTTTCTTGGCTTGAGGTTCCTAATATTCAACATGTCAACAGTGTTCCTTGCATATCAATCGAGCCAATAGCTAATTTAAAGAAGACAAAACTTCATATAAATCTGCCTCACTAGCAGGCAGATACAGGAATTCTGAATTGGGTTGGAGATTTTTTGGGTTTGTAGCCTAATGCAAACTTTGAAGTGGCTTCAGAGTGCTCACCAAGCTGTTGGGAAGGAAGCTGGAGGAGAAGGAGCAAAAGCTATGTCCTCTGAAGTACATGAGGCAGTACTGGAGAGAACAATGCACATTTGTAAAGCATTAATGCCATATTTTCATGCTTTGCTGAAGAAGCATACCATCATCCTGGTTAAACTTCTGGGAAGTACTATTTTCAGTTTAACTCCTGTAAATTGCCTGTGTTTTCTAAGATTTTGCTCTTCTGGTGATGATACCCTGCAATGTGATGGCCATACGGTGCAATTCCTACTCAGACAAAGCACTTTTTAATACCTTGGCCAGTAAGTTAGCCATAATATTCTTTTCTAGATACACATCATACAGTCACCTTAATATTAGAGTGCAAGATACAGTCAGCCATAGCTAACGACTGATTCCTCATGTTTGCTGAGTAGCCAGTGCAATTAATATGTATTATAAATAGCATTCAATAGAATTAGAATTCACATAATAAAAGGAAGACACCTATACAGAGTTGTATAAAGAGGAAGTAATTAAAACCATAGCACACTACCTACCTAAAGGTGTAGAGTTAAGGTTTCTATGGCAACCTTAACTCTGCATTTCCTGCCTTTTGTGATTTCAAAAGCTCAGCTTCAGTGTCGCTTTAATATAGTATTTCACACTGAATACTTTTACCAATAGAAGGATTATTTTGAAACTTGACATTTCTAGGGCTCCTAATACTAACCTAGTTTGCATAGCAACATTAGAAATTATTCAGAACAAACTGCACTAATACAGGAGTCACAACAAAGACTGAACTTGCCTCGAGCCAGTGTAATGTATTATGGATATGTGGTAGCCTCTTCATAGATAAGGTGCTGGCACCTTCCCTTTGGAGCCCTGTTTCATTTCCCCTATGACGCTGGCTGAAAAACTATCTATCTGCCCTGAAAAATGCCAGATTAAAACTGAAGGCAAGAAGGAACACGTCTGCAAATTGAAAATGGGAAAAAATTAGTTTATTTGAATTATAACTCATTAAAGAACATATACCACGTGCATCTGGAAAAATGCTGGTTGCGAATAAAAGCAATGCTGTGGATTACTGCTGCATTAGACAGAATTCTTCCAATTTTGAACCTATAACTTTTGATTAGACTTCTGTAACAGACTTCAGCAAGTGTGTATGGGCACACAGATACGTGTCCATCTCTTGGCTGCCTGCATTTTAAAATGAAAGTCCCTTTTATAGGTTACTAGTAACATAAATGCTAACAACTTCAGAGAGATGGACCTGGGTTTTCAGAGCCAAAGTACATAGGTCCAACTCTTTATAGGCTGCTTTACTTAAATGCTAAGTAAAAACTGTTTTTAGTTATTCCTATTGATAGGCTTTGTAGAAGAGGCCTGAAGAAAACACATTTACACATATTGTAAAGTTTAAGGTAATCTTTAAAGTTGCTAAAAAGATGTTCTGATTTCTTGAGTAAAAACTCTTAAATGCATTTTATTTCAAGGCTTTTACGGTACATGAAAATGTTCCTCATTCTGCCAAGTGTATTCGAAATTGGGCAAACTTTACAACAGCTTTTGTGTAAGGAGACTTGTAGTACCCAGAATAGTAATATCTTTAATAATCTGCTCTGGAGGGATATGAGATAAGCACACATCTTTGCCAGAAAAAACACCACATAAAGGTTTTTTCCCATAAAATACTGTCATAATTTACATCCAAGTGACAAAATTTAGTTCTTAAACATGGGAAAACACGGGAATCAAATAAACTGGGTATTCAGATGCATTTTCCACGAACAAGTAAGCAATCAAAATCAGACATAAAAGCCTGAAGAAGGCAGTGAAGAAGTGTAATACAACAGAATTTAAGTCGAGCACCAACAGCTAGCTCTTGGTCCCTACTCAACCTGTGGCAGAGCACATAGGAAATGTTAGGAAAACAGACAGCAGGTAGCAAGTTATGTTTTATTTATTCATTCATAGGAGGACTTCCCTCGTTCAAATCTCAATATGCTCATTGAGACCTCGTAATTTCTAATTTCATGCATAATCTAATAAAGTATAAAATAGAGGTAATACTTACTGTCTCTATGAAATGCCTAGTTCCAGAGATAAAAAAGTTTGCATCTGTCTGTACCCCAGTTTGCCGATGTTAATATACGCACAGAGTTAAGTTAATGAGTAGGTATTGCCTCCAGATCCCTTAACCCTAAATTAATTTTTTCTCAGCTACTGATAAAAAACAGGCCACAGTGAAATATCTACTAGACCTTTGTAACAGTAATCAAATTCCTTCTTAAATACCTAACCCCCAGGAACTGACATATTGGGCAAACCCTTCAAAAACTTTACTGACTAGCTTAGGACTTGGCGAACATGACTATCCTCTCAAGAGTACAATAGATTAAAACAAAACGAAGTGAAAAAAATAGTTTCGAAGAGTTATGCAGAATTAATTGGCATCATCCACTGTTTTCAATCAAAATTCATAAGTTTATTTATTTTAAAACTTGTCTTTAGTAACACACAAGAGAAAATACTAAAATTTAGGGAAATCCAGAACTCAGACCTTCCTTTAAAAATGTATTTAAAGGAGTTTAATTACAAAATTTACAAATCCAAAGCACTGAAGTAATGAAATTACTAGCAAATATACTCATTAATCTAACCAGTGCACAGCATTAAGCATGTATCACAGCAGCCTTAATTCTCATGAAAAACAAATAGTGTATTTTCAACAGTAATCTAAAATGGCCTAGTACAAACAACTCATCTGAAAAAGATACAGGGATCATTCATATGTAGACATGTTTTTGGATCATCCAAAATAAAGAAAACTGTAAATACATATTTTTATATAAATCAGTACGGTAGATTTATAAAATCTGTATTTTATAGTGTTAAGTTGGAATTCATAGATACAATATACATGTTTGCATAGTTAATAACATTTTCATATCAATGCTGATGATACACTAATTACATTTCATAAACATTGTACTGTATATTACATTATATGCGTATACATATAAAAAAATTAGCATATTGTACTTAACAAATATATCAACTGATTTCTCACTGAAGAAGCCCTAAAGAAGGCATATAAATGCGTACATGAACATCACTGAACCTGGCTGAAAGCTGAACATCAGAACTAGGATGCTGCACAGTGGGGGAAAAAAAATACTGCATTTGTTAAATTAAGAACATTATTAATTTTTCCTGCAGTATTTACATGCTAAACTTTTGAATATTGCTTTTAATGTGGTGGATATTTCCACAGACACCTGGCAACCTTCAGCAATTGACTTGTGCCTGTTTAATATTGTTTCTTAAGGTACATCTACTTTAAGTTCTTTGTATTATTATTAAAATTCTGTATTGTTTTCCTGAGGAAAGATGCTTTTTGCCTGGTACATAAAATTTGTTTTAGACCCAAGTCTCTGGTTTGGCTTCAGTCCCAGAATATCCTGATTTCTCAACAAACTGCAAAGCATATCATATGGGTATCATGATTAAAAAGCTGCAGCCTTCACTGTAGATTCTGCACCATATTAATCCTTGTTATAGCTCCATTTATTTCATTGGAGTTACGTTTCTTATTTTAATATACTTGCCATGTTTGGGCTCAGTATAAAATACTTAAAATGAAGCACTGTAGTGATACAAGTTTCATTATTTCAGATGGGGTCCAGAAGACTAGTAACATCATAAGTGATCATACATTAAAGCTGGTTTTGAAACTGAAACATGTTTCCAGTAAGTTATTTCCCAGTAGAGAAAGCATGAGTACATGTTTTTAATCACTCTTAAATCAGGTAACACTTTTAAAGCAGTAGTATTAAATGCTCTTTTATTAGGCTCTTTGCTATGGTAAAGCACATTCTGAACATAACACCTGTCTTGGTTCCCATATGGTGCCAAGACATAGAGAAAAGAGCCTATAGACTTTTTAAAATTAGACAAAGGTTTCCATAGAGGAATAGGGGTTTTTCCTTCATTTTTTCTCCTTGAACTATTGAACATTGAGCTGCTTTAACCAAACTTTCCAGCACTACTTACCTTCAGACAGCAACTATACCTAGAATACTTCAGGTCTAAAAGTTTCAGAAAATTGCAAATAGCACCAAACAGGAATCTTAATGTTGCAGAATTGCCTCCATTCTGTGAGAGAGATTGCAGCTGGTTTATCAGCGAGCTCTTTGCTATTGACTTCTGGAAACCACTCTCTTTTCTATCAGAACTAAATACTGTTTATAGTTTTTAGAGGCTGAATACAACCTCTGCTTCTATTATAGGTCATAAATTTCTTTCATTGGTCATTCAGTTTCTTTGTTGTTGTTCCAATAAATTAGGTTTACCAACTGTTCTCTTACAATAAATATACCATTTTTTATTCTAAAGCAATGTTTCTCTTTCAAGGCAGTAACACAAGACTGGTCCTAATCCTATTCTGTTTTGGGGGATCTTGTGGAATGTCTAGTGCTAGTTCTCAAATTCCTTGTTGCAGTTTTTCAGCTGACTATCTCTTGACCAGCGGTCTGATTCTTTGCTTGAATGACTAAAACCAGAAGTAAGGCTTTGTAGTTCTTTTCTGACAGAAGATAATCTAACCCAGTTAACTTTCTAAGATCACAGTCAGGGTCAGGATGTAAGAAGGAACATACTGAAAAAAAACAGAAGATCTTTCAGCATGTCAAAGCACAGAGATTTGTCTCAGAAGGCTGATGGCTATTTGTAAAATGTCAGGTTATTTCAGGTGCCTCACTGAAATGTGTAGCTATTTTGACAAATGCATGCAGGTAAAATCGTTAAGGGTGAACAGTCTGTGCTGAAAAAAATGGTTAGATTTAGTATCCAGATTAAGGCAAACATAAAATACCAAGGTGCCTTGTGCCAAGGAGCAGAGGAAAAGAAGACAAGGAAAACCAAAGCAACAGAAGTTACTTTAATTGGGTAAATGTATTCCTAAATATTTATTTTTTATTTTTGCTGTACAAAAAAATGTTGATGCTTAATACACTGCTATAAACACTGCCTGCTACCAGGTATATTGATTGTATTAGGTTATATCTATTGTAGGTCCCACGACAAATGTGAGAAACTGCAAAGAATGACATGTTATTAGTTAATGGATAGATTATGGTGAGAAGGGTGGTCAAATGGTCTGGAGAACACCATCTGAATGGGCCAAATGGGGAGGGAACTCCAGCTCAGGAGTTGTATCATTAACAGTTAAGACAGTAAGTTTCTGCCTTGAGCAGAAACTGGAGAGTTAAGTTTTGATTCCAAACCAATAGCGTATAAAGAAGGCTGAGTTACAGTTGAAAATCAAAGTCCTGCGTAACTGGGCACTGGTAAGATTCTCATGAAACTAAAGATGTATTATGCTACTCATCCTCAGTTTTAGCTCTCTTGGGAATGAATTCCTTCACAGGGCAGAACTCTTCATCCCAATACTTCTCATTTCAAATGCTTATCACCCCCCTACCCCTTCACAAACAACTCACACCAGGACTTCATGACATTTATAAACCATATCCCTTACCCTACCCCTAATCTTAACTATGGGCTGACCTTAGCCAAAGACCCCAAACTACAGCTAAGATGGAAAAGCTCTCAGGGGATAATTCTTTGTGATGCACAAACTTGCCCTTGGTAGCCCTTTTGCAGCCCCACCACAACAGGACCTTTCAGCTTTGTCTCTCTTCTAATCCTAACCCTTACATTGGCCAGCTGGCCTGTAAACCCAGAAAACCCAAACCATGGCACAGATGAAAAAGTTCTCAGGAGAAGACTGGTTTGGCAGCCCACACCTTCCTTTGGCAGCCTGTTTTCAGCCCCACTTCATCTAGATCCCTAGGTTTTCTCTGTCTTTCAGCTTTAATGCTAGAAGTGCATAGAGCTTTAACACCAGACAGCCCCAAATAGGGCCCAGATAAAAATGTCCCGAGAGTATTCCTTCTGCAGCCCACACCTTCCCTCAGCAGCCCCACGCCAGCTAAACCCCTAGGAACTGTCCTCTCTTCACCCTAAATGTGCCCAGGACCTTAACCCCAGGTAAACCCAAACATGGCCCTGACTAAGGTCTTTGAGAATTATTCTTTTGCAGCCCAAACCATCCCTAGGCAGCCCCTCTGCAAACCCGCCACAACTAGACCCCTAGGAACCGTCTCTCTTCTAGTCCTAAAATTGCCCAGAACTCACCTTCTGCAGCCCAAACCTTCCCTTGGCAGCTTCTTTGCAGTCCCACTCCATCTAGACCCCTAGGCTTTATCTCTCTCTGAACTGAAACCCGTGCCTTAACCCAAGCCATGTGCTAAGACTTCAAATAAATAAATAATAATGTATTTTTTAAAAAGGCTAAAATCAAAAATTGTTAAGGGAAATTTCTTTGTGACTGAACTTCCCTTTGGCACTACCTTTGTAGCTTCACTCCATATACACCAGCAGAGTTTGTCTCTCATATATTTAATGCTAACCATAGCCATGGGCTGACCCTTATACAAGGATCCTAAGCCATGGCCAAAATGAAAGAGTCCTTGAGGGAAGAATTCTTTTTGCAGCACAAACCTCCCTTTGCCATTCTATTTGCAGACCCACTTCACCAGGCCCCCTGCACTTTGTCTCTTTCTTATCCATTACGTGTTTCCATGATTAGCCATGACAACTCCAGCTGTGGCCTGCTCCCAGCTGAGCAAGCCCTCAAGCAAGAAGCTCTCTGTTGAGAGCTCAGCTTACCCCTTCCACACTACTACTACACTTCCACAGCATCCATGTGTACACAAACTCATTGTTTTAGTACCTGCTCAATGCCAAGAGTTCACTTATGGTAATTGTCCTTCTCCACAGGAAGGAAATCAAATCTTGACTTGGCTCGCATCTTCTGAACTCTTGATCCTTCAGAGTGCACGCATTTTAGCCCATTCTTGACTTTGGATTTATCCTAGCACACCGACAGTCTCTGGTGGCCAAATCCTAACTTATTTATTCAAATATTATCTTTTTGACACACTTCTGAACGGTAGTTATGATTGGCCAGTGACTTTAGAAAGCAAGACACCTGCATTGTCATTTCTATCTTTTGGCCTCAGCCAGAACCACTTGTCAGTGGAGCTCTGTGAGCTGTACCCTCTGCCTTTTACTCCTTCGTCAGGACACGACGGCCGTCAGATCTTCCTCAGGCAAGCCATGACAGCCGGGGACAAAGAGACAGGCCGTGAGGCCGGGCTTTCGGTGTCCGCCTTCACAGGGCCGAGCTGGTTCCTCCTCATTCTGACAGAGCGGCGCAGGAACAGGGGGGCGGCCACAACCCCGCCCCGCCGCGCAGCGCAGCGCAGCGCGCCGTCCGTACCTCACCTCGGCGGGCGGCTGCCCCCGCCCCAGGCGGGCCGGCCGGCGAGGTGGAGGCCGCCCCGCTAAGGGGAGGGAGGGGGAAGGGAAGGGCGGCGGCGAGCGGGGAGGTGTCGTCGCGTCGTCACTTCCTGCCGGTGTATCTGCATCCGGGTGAAAGAGCAGGACCCTCTGGAGGAGTTCGTCTCTGTTTCCGCCCCGAGGGGCTGCTCGGCGCCGTCCGCGGGCCCGTCCCGCCCGGCCGCCCTCGCCCTACCCGGCGTGAGTCTGTCGGCGGCGTGCGGGGGTGCCCCTCCTGCCTCGGAGGCGCCGGGGAGGCGGGGAGTGGGGGTCGGGGCGGAGAGTGGCCCCGGCGGCCTGCCGCTGGGCCGCCAGGCGGGCGCTGAGGTCGGGGGCTGGCGGGGCTCCGGTGGCCGCGGGAGCGACGTCTGCGCTTGGGCTTGAGTACGCGGGAAGTGTACCGGCATTTACGGGTGTGCTTCCCACCAAAGTACAGGCTGGTTTGGAAAAAGGGCCAGCTGGGACAAGCGTGCCGGAATTGTAGCGATTGTGAAACTTTGGGGGAGCCCGTCAATTTCCGCCAGGAAAATTAATCTACTGGAAGTCACGGTAAATGCCGTTCTAGTTTCTGTGGGGCAGCGGTGTTACCACACTGGTTTGGTTTGGTTTTTGGGAAGGGAACTCCTTCATTGTTCCCTGGTGTTTACGGCTTCGGAGACTAAAACGACCGCGTTACTTTTGCAACTCCATCTTGAATTCTAAGGCGCAGTTCTGTTACTGGTGGATTATATCCGTAAAAAGTTTATGTACAAGTGTGTGTGATGCTGAGGGCGCCTGGGCTGCTTGAGATGGATGAGGCGTGTTAACAGTTGTTAGATCGCCTGTCTGCACTAGAAATGGAGAAGTTCAGACTACACGTAAATAGCATTCAGACTAAATGTAAATGTCAGGTGACTTTCCTGTCACGTGATTTGGTTTTGTTTCTTCAGCAGAATTTAAAGTAAACATCCCCAAAATACATTTCATTAATACATAATGTTCCACCACCACCACCCCCTTCCCCCCCAAAAAAAGGGGGAGAAAAAGCTGTGAGAGCCATTAGTCTTGACAACTTTTTCTTGGAGCTCGTACAACAGTGTCCATGTAGGTAGTACTGGGTTTTTACTAGTGTGGGTTGCCATCACAGGAAGTACGAACAAAGTCAAGCCTGAGCATATAAACTCCTTGGTATTTATTTGCCTATGTTCCAAGCTAATGCAGCCTGCGGTGGTAGTCAGAGTTGTCTGAGGAATTAACAGTTATTTGAAAAAACTTCTTCCTCTTGTATTTGAAACCCTGTATTGCACTAATTGGATAAATATTCTTATGCAGAGTAATGAGATCAATCATGTGCAACTGTGTTTGTCAGTGACATTTTTGTTTGTAGGGCTCTTATTTGAGACGGAAGTAAAAATTAAATGGAGAAATCTGAAAATAATGTCAGGTTTTCACTCCAATTAAGAGATATGTACAGTACTTGTAACTGGTTTTAAAAATTTTTTGATACTGTTTTTCCAATGTGAAGTCTGAACTTTGTTTCCCACAAGTTGAGCTTAAGGTAAAATACTGATGAATTGCAAAATGGATGCAATATATAGTTTAACCTGTCATAGAGGCAAAGATTTTCATCCAAATTTTCTGCTAATGTGTAAAGCATGTAATGATAAAATATCAAACAGCAATCAGTTGTACCAGAATCAAGTTAAAATTTAAAACATAGTAAACCTACATTTTTCTATCATAGAATCCATTAGATTATCATAGAATCCATTCAGTAAGCACAAACATAAAATACTATATATATGATATTCTTAAAGCATGAGTAGATTACTTTCCAATTGCTATGATCATTTAGCTCCTTCTTTGCATATCATGTAATGAAAAAAAAAATTAATTTTACTTATAGTTCACGATAGCTGCATCTTCATGTTCTTATGATGTAGTCAAGTGTTTCTTTACATATATTGTGAGCCTCATTGTGGAATGTTTGAAATAAGAAACATATTCCACTCTATTTTCTTTGAGATGAAAACTCTTATGTCTTGCATCATGTAATTTTTCTAAAATTAAAATGGAGGGAAGCAAATAAAAATTCACTTTTAAACATAAATAAAGTAAGTAATAATTGTGAAACTTAAGAGCGTAGAGTATTTTTGTTTAGTGTCTTGTCCTGAAAGGAGATAAAAGTAGCCCACAATCACAATTCTTTAAAGCAATTTCTGGAAATATATTCTAGGTAGTTTGAAATTTTAAACCAAGAGTTCAAAAGGTAACTGGTATTTCTTGTTTCCTAATTTTGTTTTTTGTTTGTTTGTTTTGTTGTTTGGTTTTTTTTTTAATTGTAGGTATAAGGATACATGTTCACTTCAAGTAGAAAGGAGCATGTTCCCAAATTCCTCCAACTTGGGTCGTCCACCCTTCCCTCCAAAACATCAACAACAGAGTAATTTCTTCAATAAGCTTCCTCTAAATACACCACCTACTCTTCTTTCTCACCAGCAAAGTATTTATACTGAGATTAATGTTCAGAATGCAGTGTAAGTACAGTAAGATTTGATAGTGGGGATTGGCTTGAGAAAGAATTAATGGTCTTTTGAGAGAAGTATTTCTGTTTACGGAGCATGTTTTCCACTGTTTTTAACAGTAAACTGCATTAAACTTTAAAAAACAGGTGTCGTGTAAAACAGAACTGTACCATTTCTGTTGGTAACCTGCAAGTTTTAATAGTCTCCTGCATTGTGCATAATGCATGAGATGCCATCACACTGATCAGAGTTAATAATCCACAGTTCAGTTATAAAGATCTTCAATTGTATTTGTTTACTGGGGAAAACAGGGAGGAGATGAGAAAGGGAAGAAACATTTATTCTTGGGGCTAGATTTGAAGACACCATAGTGTTCTTTAGGCTCTTAAATTTAACAGTACCTTAAGTTATTAACTTATTTGTTTACTAACCTCTGGTGGTTTCAGTTGGGATAGAGTTAACTTTTTTATTAGCAGCTGGTATAGTGCTATGTTTTGGATTTGGGATGAGAAATACTTTTGAGAGCGCACAGGTGTCTTTAGCTGTTGCTGGGCAGTCAGGGCCTTTTTGCTCCTCATACTGCCCCACCAGCGAGCAGGTTGGGGGTGCACAAGAAGTTGGGAAGCGACACTGCCAGGACAGCTGACCCCAGCTGACCACAGGGATATTCCATACCATGTGATGTCCTGCCCAGCATATAAAGCTGGGGAAAGAAGGAAGGGGGAGATGTTTGGAGTGATGGTGTTTGCCTTCCCAAGTAGACCATTACATGTGATGGAGCCCTGCTTTCCTGGAGATGGCTGAACACCTGCCTGCCAATGGGAAGCAATGAATTAATTCCTTGTTTTGCTTTGCTTGTGTGCATGGCTTTGCTCTACCTGTTAAGCTGTCTTTATCTCAACCCACAATTTGATTTTTTTTGCTCCCTTTCCCCTCTTCTTTTTTCGCTCTTTCTTCCCACACTTCTTGGAGGCGGGGGAGGGGGAAGAAAGGGGAGGGGGAGGGTGTTGAGTGAGCAGCTGTGTGGTTCTAGTTGCCAGCTGGGGTTAAAGAATGTCTTCTTACACGTGCGCTGTGAAGAATGACCATCTTCTATTTTCTAAGGAAAAAAATATATACTGAAATATCTCCTCATTTTGGATGGAAATAACAGATGAATTGCTTCTAAGAAAAAAATGACAGGACTTCCTGAGTTTCATATTCACTTAAGAAAAACTACTAACCCATAAAAAGCATCTTAGTTATTATATGAATAACAGTTACGGACTGTAGTCTTTCTAGGGCTCTTTTGAGCGGGAACCTTGCAACTGTTCCAGCTGTTGCATTGCAGCCAATGATTTATGGAAATGGCAGTTCAGGACATACGTCTGATGCTTCCACGTCATTCCGGGGAAGAAAGTAAGTTCTTTGTGTTTGAGTAATTCTGGTTGTAATGTACCCATGGTGAAGCTTGTCTAATATAAATTTCTTTTGCAGCTTTTTTGTTAGAAATTGCAAAAATACTGAATAAAATGTTTTGTGATGAAACAGGCCATGTACCTGCTTTTGAGAATTTTAGCACTCATAAGTGACTTAGTCTGTGTAGTTTTTCAACAACTATAGCGTTACAGAGCTGTGATTTACATGTTTTATTTTAATACTATAATAGATTGTAGTCTGTATGTGCTTGACTGTAAAAGGGTTTGCGTCAATAAATTGAGTGTTCTGTTCCTGTTAATTTGCCAGGTTATGAGTAAGAGTGCACCCTCAACGTTTTATGGGAATTGTGATGTTTTTCTGATGACACACTAGGTGTTTCTTCTGATTTTCTTAATTATGTGATACTTTATTTTTCAAATACAAAGTGCTAAATTCAAGCATGTATAAGTTCATTTTTTAAGAGTAGTTTTTCTACTTTTCAAAAAACTAAGCTTACTTAAATGTACATAACTTCGTTTGTTACTTTACAACAGAAAGAGGAATTTCAGATGAATGTATGGTTTTATTTTCTTTTAACATTCTAGAAAAAAATTACTTCTTATCAGTTCAGAAATAGTTGATGTGTGTTTGTAATAATTCTGTGAATCAGCTGGTAGGGAGGAAGCAGTTGGATCCGTTCACTTCAAGGGTAGCTGCACTTTTGCAGTCATATGTTCTCTTTCCCCATTTCAGGTTTATTTCACCTATTATCTAGGATAGGCAAGCTTTTGTTATGTAGAATACTTGTTTTTAGTGAAATGGTCACATAATTAAGCATTGGTATTTGTACTTTGTAAGAACTGTCTTTTAATCATAGTTTGGTGCTTGCAAACTAGAGGAATGACTGTCTCATTATTTATTTTTTTCTTTCTTTTTTATTTTTAGGAGACTAAGTGAACAAAGTGTTCCACATAATGTCAAACGGCAGCGGTTTCATTCACAACATCCTGAAACAACCGTAGTTAACCAAGCAGTGCCTTTACCAGAAGAACGCAGATACTCCTTCCCAGGATCAGTTCAATCTCCACTGCTCCGTGCATGTCACCTGCCAGATTTAATTGGATGTACCCCTCCATTGCAAGATATTTTGTTTCCAGACCCTACAGAAACCACGCTCCCTGTAGCCAAAGATAAGGTAATATCTTTCTATGTCTGTGCTTTACATCTGCCTTCTGATTAGGAAGGGTCCAATGGTGCTGTGGGAGACTACAAAAATTTCTGCAAGGTTCTTTGACAGTGTAATGGGGGTCTCTATTGCTGAGCCGTCGTTAGAAGGAACATCAGTAAGCGTAGCTGCCGCTACGGGCTTACATAGCCTCCTTGTGTGGTTGGGTTGGAGCGTTTTTTGGGTGTAGGGGTGGTGTTTGCTTGTGTTGTTTGGTTTCGTTACTAATGTCAGGAAACCTACATGTCTGCTCCAGGAAGCAGAAATTGGAGGGATGGCCCATTTGTCACATGACTGGAGGGCAGGGAGAATCCTGATGGGGGGGGGGGGGGGGGGGGGGGAAAAACAAACCATCCAAGTACTGTGAGAGAAGCCCATTCTGAATAAATACAGTATTGGGCCTGTAAAGGTGTCTTCTGCCTTTCTTCAGATGGAGATAAAAGTTAGTGTCCTAGCTGTTCTGGAATATAGAAGAGGATGTCTTCTTTAGATAGGTGGTGGAATTGGAACTGTGTTTTTTGTTCATTTTTAATTAAAAAAAACTCAAATGTGGCTAATCAGTCTTCATACTTTATTTGCACCAACGTGACAGAAGATTTATTTTTTTTTTAGTATAAATATGTCTGTTGGTTATAGTCTGTTACAGTGGTGTGAAAGAGAAGCAGTTAATACTTCCTTCCACCAAAGATCTGACCACTTCTTTAGTAGTTTGTGTGGGATAAAACAAGGAAGCTAACCTAAATCAGTTTTAATATTAATTTTTCTCCTTATTACTGGTAGGCAAACTGATGACATTAAAGTCAGCAGAAGGTATCTCTAGTCTTTCACTGCTTATTCCCTGAAAGGCAGCAGATGAGGCGAAAATTATTTTCTGTGGATAAATATTTCATAACAGATTGAACAAATTTAAATTTAAAAACTGCAGAAATTTCTTCTGGGGAGTTGTTCAACATGAATTCAAGTGTGGTAAACTCTAGATAATGGAATAGGTCATGTGAAATGATGCTGTATTTTGATTTTTTTTGTTTTGTTTTAATACAGTCTTCTGTGTTTCATGTAATTGCATCTCTGGCAGCAAAGAATGTTCACTTCTCTGTATCTTTACTTTTTGCATGTGTGTGTCAAGTTAAGTCAGCAGGTTTTGGATTTGTTTCAAGTATGTCAGCAACAGACCTGTGATTTGAACAAAAAAGAGCTCTGCAGAACAGAACTCCAGAGGGAGATTCAGCGAATTTTTCCACGTATGTTTTGAATTTGGTTACTTAATATCAGTTTGAATATACTTCAGGTTCGCAGTTCTTCCTTCCACTTATGATATGTCGCATCAGTTTTTATTCCATGATTCTTCTGTTACAGAGAGTCGACTCTTTTTGGTTGGGTCCTCACTGAATGGGTTTGGCACTCGTAGCAGTGATGGTGACTTGTGCCTGGTGGTTAAAGAAGAACCAGTAAGTAATTTAAAACATAAATGGTTAAAACAAAGTCTGTTTCTAAAACGTATGTGCTTTTATAAGGCTGGAAGGGCCCTAATGGGATGCACCTACAGGTGCTGAGGGAGCTGGCAGATGTTATTGCTTGGCCACTCTCTATCATCTTTGAAAGGTCGTTGAGAACACAAGAGGTGCCTGAGGACTGGAGGAAAGCCAATGTCACTCCCGTCTTCAAAAAAGACAAGAAGGAGGACCTAGGAAATATCAGGCCAGTCAGCCTCACCCCTGTTCCTGGAAAGGTGATGGAACAGCTTGTTCCGGATGTCTTCTCTAAGCATGTAGAGGAAAAGAAGGTTAGCAGGAGTGGTCAGTATGGATTCACCAAGGGGAAATCATGGTTGATCAATCTGATAGCCTTCTATGATGGCATGATTGGCTGGGTGGACGAGGGGAGAGCGGTGGACATTGTCTACCTTGATTTCAACAAGGCTTTTGACACTGTCTCCCATAACATTGTCATAGGTAAGCTTAGGAAGTGTGGGTTGGATGAGTGGGCAGTGAGGTGGATTGAGAACTGGCTGAATGGCAGAGCTCAGAGGGTTGTTATCGGCAGTGCAGAGTCCAGTTGGAGGCCTATAACTAGCGGTGTTCCCCAGGGGTCAGTACTGGGTCCCGTCTTGTTCAACATATTCATCAATGACCTAGATGAGGGAGCAGAGTGTACCCTCAGCAAGTTTACACAAAACTGGGACTGATGACACAAAACTGGGAGAAGTGTCTGACACACCAGAAGGCTGTGCCGCCATTCAGCGATATCCTGACAGGCTGGAGAGTTGGACAGAGAGGAACCTAACAAAGTTCAACAAGGACAAGTTTAGGATCGTGCACCTAGGGAGGAATAACCCCATGCAGCGGTACAGGTTAGGGGTTGACCTGCTGGAAAGCAGCTCTGTTGTCCTGGTGGACAAGTTGACCATAAGGCAGCAATGTGTCCTTGCAGCCAAGAAGGTAGAAGGTAGAAGGCCAAGAAGGTAGAATCTGTGGATTCCAAAATGAGAAACAAGTCGTCAAACCACAAAACACTGAAAATATAAGCACTACCTTTACTCTATAAGTGAAACACAGCAAAACAGAGAAGCAAATGCCTAGAATCATGAGGGTGGTGAGGCACTGGAACAGGTTGCCCAGGGAAGTCGTGGATGCCCAGTCCCTGGAGGTGTTCAAGGCCAGGCTGGATGGGGCTTTGAGCAACCTGGTCTAGTGGGAGGTGTCCCTGCCCATGGCAGGGGTGTTGGAACTAGGTGATCTTTAAGATCCCTTCCAACCTAAACCACTCTATGATTCTATGAGGAAAATTGTTTAGAGAACTCATTTTAGGTGCAAGAACAACTTTTAATAAGTACAGTTTTTTTATTTCATTATTTCATAGACACTAATTTTAGTGAGCAGGCATAGGAAGGAATTTGATATGTAAAATATCTTAAGTATTTCTGGTGATAGAAAATGTTTCTGAGTAGAATTCAGGTTGAGAGAAAAGATGTAACAAAAAATCTAAATAGAGCATAATTTTGAAAGAATTGAAGCAGCATTGAAAAGGAAGGAAAGGACATTTTTGTATAAGTGAGGCTAGATTTTCATCAAATTCTATGATTTATGAATGTCTCATAGTTACTTTGCATATTGAATATGAATTTTTCTGTCTGGCTTTTGCTGCGCTAAAGGTCTATGTAGGCTCTGGAATGCATTGGTATACATGTTCATGTCTTATTCTGTGAATTCATTTTATTGAAAAGTAAAGCATGCTTACTTGGAACATCTAAATGAGAGATGCCAACTTTTTTCTTTAATTTTAATATTGTATTTCAGGTAAATCAGAAGACTGAAGCAAGGCATATACTCAGCTTAGTCCAAAAACTCTTCAGTACTAAACTTTGTAAGTTCATGGCTACATTGAGGTGGTAAGATTATTGGTAGTTCTGGAAGAAGTATTGATGCACAGTTGTAACTAATCTGTGTAGCTGTATCTTGTCTAGCTTCTAATGACAGCATTGTTTGGAGAAAAGCTATAAATATTTAGTAATGTTATTTATGTTTGTGCTCATGGTTAGTAATTAGAAAAGCATAACAGTTGCCTTGCAAACTAGTGGGCTTCAAGAAGGGGTAGCATCTAAAATGACTTTTGAATTGTAGACCACAACTGGGGAGGAGTGAGGAGGCGTGAAAAGTAGATTTCTGTTTGGGAAATCTCTGTTACTACTTTTTTAGATTGCAGTGGCTTCCTGGGGAAAATACTCTTTAAGAATTTGTAAAATAAGATCAGAGAATCATCGAATCACTTTGTTTGGAAGAAACCATTAAGATGATCAAGTCCAACCATTAACCTAGCGCTGCCAAGTTACCACTAAGTGCCACATCTACACGTCTTTTAAGTACCTCCAGGGATAGTGACTCAACCATTTCCCTGGGCAGCCTGTTCCAATGCTTGACAACCCTTTTAGTGAAGAATTTTTTCCTAATATCCAGTCTAAACCTCCCCTGGCGCAACTTGAGGCTGTTTCCTTCTGTCCTGTCCCTTGTTACCTGGGAGAAGAGACAAACCCCCACCTTGCTACAACCTCCTTTCAGGTAGCTGTAGAGACCAAAAAGGTCTCCCCTCAGCCTCCTTTTCTGCAGTCTAAACAACCCCAGCTCCCTCAGCTGCTCCTCATAAGACTTGTGTTCTAGACATTTCATTCTCATGAAATGAAAATGTTTCATTCATCTCATTCATGAAACATGCCAGTTTCATTGCTCTTCTTTGGACATGCTCCAGCACCATTAACATCTTTCTTGTAGTGAGGGGCCCACAACTGAACAAAGAATTCAGGGTGGGGCCTCGCCAATGCCGAGTACACAGGTATGATCACTTCCCTAGTCCTGCTAGCCACACTATTTCTGATACAGACCAGGATGCTATTGGCCTTCTTGGCCACCTGGGCACACTACTGGCTCATATTCAGCCGACTGTCGACCGACACCTCCAGGTCTCTTTCCTCCAGGCAGCTCTCCAGCCTATAGCGCTGCATGGGGTTGTTGTGACCCAAGTGCAGGACCTGGCACTTGGCCTTGTTGAACCTCATACCATTGGCCGTGGCCCGTCAATCCAACCTGTCCAGATCCCTCTGTAGAGCCTTCCTACTCTCAAGCAGATCAACACTCCTACCCAACTAGGTGTCATCTGCAAACTTACTGAGGGTGCACTGGATCCCTTTGTCCAGGTCATTGATAAAGATATTTAACCAAACTGGCCCCAGTACCAACCCTGGGGAACACCACTTGGGACTGGCCACCAACTGGATTTAACTCCATTCACCACCACTCTTTGGACCTGGCCAGTTTTTTACCCAGTGAAGAGTACTCCCATCCAAGCCATGAGCAGCCAGTTTCTCCACAAGAATGCTGTGGGAAATGGCGTCACTCACAATAGACTGAGTACAAATTTTTTTTTTTTTGGGGGGGGGGGGGGCACCTTGATGCCACTGAAATAATTAACTTAGGTGCCTAGTGAAGAAAATATTAAATGTTGGCAGTACCAGCAATTACAGGAGAAACAGATCAATTCATAGTTCTTATAAGTTCTTGTTGTGTAGACTCTTTTCAAATGAACAATTCACATGGGCACTTCTTGACTTAAATGTGAAAGCCTCCTACTTCAAAGAGACTTTTGTACCATCCTTTGAATTATAAAAGACCCTGTCATTTATTGATATCAATGACTCTGTTCCCCTACTTCTCAGACTTGTGATATGTTCTTTGGTGCCACTCCTTATATTGCTGTTCTGAACAGTCCTGCGATGGTAGAAGGAACACACCAGAAACCTAAATGCAGGCTTCAAAATTTCTTCATTGGCAAGTGTGCATACCCAGATTTCAACAGCTCAATGGACGAGAGACTCGATAAATCTATCTCAGAATAGGCATCTGATATTTAGTGGTTTATTACTATTGTATATTGATGTTTGCATAAGGAGTCCAGCACTTAGTCTGTGTTGGCGTAGGATGCGAGATGTTCCAGTGCTTTCTGAGAAGCATGGTGATAAAACAGTTGTGTTTTCAGAGATTAGAAAGGGAGCATCTAAATAAACTATCACCATCTTCTTTTTTAAGAGGTTGTGTTCTGTGACAGAGCTTTAGACAAAATCAAGTTTGTTTGCTCGGGAATGTGATTATCAGAAAGATGCGATGGTCATGTGGGGACAATCACAGCAGGTTTTTCTTTGTGCCATTGCTCATTTTTGATGCTTTCCTAATTCTCTGTTATCTTGCAAGTGCCTGTGGTTAGCTTCGTTTAATCAAGATGTTCTTTGGAAGGTGTAGTAGAATAAAACACTGCTGATATTACCTCTCCTGTTAGACTCTCTTAGTTGTGGTATGTAGACCTCTTAGGTCATTTCTTCATAATCTTAACATCACTATGGGCATGAATTCCTATACCTAGCCATCTGTCCTTGTGCCTGTGTGTGGATGTTCTGTGGATAGAACTGATAGACAAAAGTTGTTTGAAATGAAAGGGCTTTGCCGTATGGGTCTTCCATTTGGATTTAGTTAATTTACAAACTGTAGCTCAACTACGCTAAGGTTCAGTACTTCTGAAACAAGGGGGTTGCCCAGTTATTTTGATTAAAGCTTATTTAGGCAAATATAATGGCTGTCATCCATAACTTAAGAGTAGCTTGTGGGTTGGTTTTGGTTGGGGACAGGGAGGGAGTTTCTCCAGGCTAGACTTCAGAAGCTAATGGATTCATATATGCCTTTTCTTCACCTCTGGGGAAACGATCTTAGCAGTATGCGCTTCAGTGTTGTCCTGCTGACATTCCTGTGGGTTTGTGGAGTCAGGTTTACGTGCTTAGAAATGGCTATTCTTTGTCAGCTCAGATTGTCTGCTAAGTTCTTTTCTAATAGAACTGCATTTTTTAAAGTGATTTCCTACCTTCTGCTGCTTTCAGAAGTCAGCTTCTGCTTAATCATCAAGGATGGGATCTAAAGGTACATACATTTAAAGAAAAAGTCTACAGAAACTGTAATTCTTTTGAGACATTATTTCAACTTCAACCAGAATTCTAGATTTGCAACTTCTAATGGGTTAGCAGTGCACATATGCTGCCACTATGTTCAAGCAAGTGTAAGATTTGTCTGTACCAAGCTTCTTTAAGAATTGCAATTTCACTCCCAACAGTATTCTGTATTTTATAGCATGTGCTTTTTAACAACCTAAAAGGTATGAACCTTCTGATCATTAAGTTTTGTGCTGTCCAGTTAATACATATGATGCTATCCTGTAATCTTAAAGTAATCCCTCTTTGACAATGCTGGTTAAGTATTTCCTTCTTTTTTTTTTTTTCTTCTGTAGAAGAAAGACTGCAGCGTGTTCTCAGCAAGTGTGTGAGCTGTCATTAAACTTATTCCTTGCTTCACACAAGAGAATGGAAATAAACATAGGTTGGGCTAAACATGAAAGCAAACTAAGTATGTGCCAAGCTGTAAGAGGAACAAGAAGGGGGAGGAAAGAAAAGATGTTATTTAAACAAAGTTCTTGGGCTGATTTTGTGAGAGTTAAAGGAGAAAAAGAAATAAGGAGGAGATTTTGTGGTACAGGTAATGCTCTAGTGCTTTTTTAAAAGTTTTTCCAGATCATTTCAATTCAGAAACTTGAGAGGAGCTTTTTCTAGCTCTGCCTCTCCTAACATCTTCCTCTTTGTTCTTGCACTCCATGGTGTTCCTGTACATTCCAAAATAAGGGCTATAAGAAGAGTGTGATTCTCTGCTTATTTCATCTTAATTCCTTGAATGTGAAGCATGAATTTGGGGTGGTAACCGTTACAACATAGGGAAGAGAGTATAATCCAAACCACTGAGAGTAAACGTCAGACTTATTACTGTCTTCAGATTTGTCTAGGCAGGATGCATTTGAAAAACAGCTTAGCAGCGCTGGGTTGACTGGTGTTTACTGTCTGAATAAATGACAAAGAGCTCATTTTCTCTTAGTTATACAAAGAGATGCAGTAGTGTTGAGACTCAGATATCAGAGAGGAATCCACCTAACAGTTGTCTAGTGGGGAACGTGCAACAGCTAGGACAAGCAAGGGAATGACCTTGAAGGACTATGCAGGTGGGTGAGTGAATTCCAAACATCAACAATTAATTAACCCTGTGCTGGGTTGTAACCTCCTAGATTCTTTATGACTCTGGTTCAGGCTTCTGTGTCATCCAGTTTCTTTTTATATAGTATAACCCTATCAGTGAGAGCAGGATATGTGTACAGGATGCCACAGATCTTTTTGGCATGTGCCATGTTTGGGATTAATATTTTTCTACATCTGATTAATCTATTATTCTGTAAAAGAAAAGAGAGACTTAGGCTGTTTAATCTGAAATTCTGAATTAATAAATTATTTATGAAACGGTGCTTAGTCTTCTTTTGAAGTGGTTATATTCTTTTTCACTACAGCTAAAGTGGTATTTGTGCCTTTTTCGTAGACATGCCCAAAATTGTGGAGCAGCTATGTGGACTTCTTTACTTGTATTTTGGTGTAGCCCCTCTGATCATAGCTTCAAGGTCAGGTAGTCAGTTTACTAAGGCACTTACTCAACCTGTGTGTGTTTCAGAATTCCACATAACATGTATGTGACTGTTTATTCCCTTGTAGTGTGACAATCTAATGTACAGTAAAGGTTCTGCTAACAGTGTCATTGGTGTGAGCCAAGAAAGAGGGTACCAGTAACAAGTTACTGCCTTCTAATATCCTCTTTGTTTTGTTTTACCCTGTGAAACAGATTGGGATTATGTTTTCAGATTTATTTTTTTTTCTTAGCCAATGAATTTGGCACAAGCATCCATCAAGTGCTGGGAGGCATTTGCAGACAAAGATGTGTTTGGAAGTGGATTGCCACTAGAATGAGTTCAGCTAACTCCTAAAGGGCACTTGAGAAAGGTCATGGTGAGGAAGGTTACTTGCTGTGGCATGCAGATAGATACCCACCATTGTCTACCAGGTGCTAATGTATTGGGCATCTTTATTTTAAATTAGTGAAAGGAAAGGAGGCTCTGCAGCACTTCATAGCTTTGCTTTAAGAATGTTCTGGGATGTTGGAGGAGGAATGCTTGGATGTGTCTGCAGGTGCAACTGGAAAGAGGGTGTGCTTGTGTGTAAATTGTACTAGATTGTATGTTCAGTTAACATGGATTGGAATTCTGTAAGATTCTTCATTTAAAATCGGTAAGTTAATAAGATTATCTCTTTTTTTGAGTGCCAATCTGTGTGTTGTTTGGGATCATACAATGCATTCAAATCCAGATAAAGGATTACCTTGGATCAAATATGTCTAAATGTACATATCCATAAAATGCTTTCAGAAAGTCTCAAAAAAAAGTAAAATGTATTTTAACTGAATATTGCACAGTAGGGTTTTACCAAAACTGAAGTTGTCATCCAAATGCAATGGAGGTGACACTGTTTAATCACGGTTGCTATCAAGACCAATAGAAATACCTCCTTTTTTCTGTTTGGTTTTTTTTTTTCCCCCAGAAAGTGCAAATCAGCTTTTATTTATGGTTCTTTTTAGTCTGTATGTCTTCTAGCTTTGTCATAGGTATTTATGGTAATTTGAAGTTAATTTATAGAAGCATGGGTAAAATGCATGATGTTACACATGGGCAAATTCAAGTGGTCCTAGATTTTGCATCAGAAGAAATTACTAAAATTGTGCTTTTTGACCAAATTCATATCATGTAACCTACACGGTCAGCTTTTCTTTGTCTTTTCCATTACTTTCTTGGGCACCTTTCTCATTCAGGATTACGGGCAACTACTAAATATAACCTGACATAGCGTCAAGAATAGGGAAATTGCAGATAATACAGCTGACACAAGAGTTTTGGGCATCTGGATGCAAAGGTGCATTTGGTGGCACCGTATGAGTCTGGCAGAGCTTAGTATATTTGGGGTTGGATGGTCTGGCATTGAACCTGTGTGTCTATACTGTGTGGATAATCATCTGAAGTGCACTCGTGTAATTGTGTGTTTATTGCGTGTCCTATCATCATTAAAGCAAAAGCAAATAAAGCTTATCCCATCTTTGATGCAAACTGGTGTCCTGTTTTCAGTAACAATTCGGTAGGAAATGTGTTTCTTGGTACGTACTTTATCAGTCAAATAAACACTTTTTAAAGGTAGTTTTAAGCATAATCAGTGCATTGTGAAGATACAGTTGTGTTAATATTTTTTGATCAGTAAAATGCATAGTTCCAGGTCTTAAGCAAACTGGGCAGGATTAAAAAGTATGCAGCTGATCACGTTGCTACCATGTAGTGCTGGGCTTAAGTGTCTGGCTCTCCTAGATGGATATGTTCTTGCTCCCTTCTTTTTGAACCTTAATTATAACTATTCAGGATTTCTAGTACAAGTACTGCTCAGTGAAAGCACTGCAGAACTGCATTCCTTATGTTCAAATTTCTAGAATGCACTTCCCGCAGAAAAATCTTCCACTAATGTTTTTCCTCTGATGTTTAGTGCACTCTTTTCTCATGCTTTTCTAGATTGTGTATTTGCTGCAGTTGCTAAAGGTTACTTAGTTTAGCACTACCCTTCTGAGAATATTTTTTCTAAATTTAATAAGCTACTTTTTGCTATACATCAGTTAATATGACTCCACTTTAGGGTCTTATTTTAAGATCAGCATCTTACATGAAACTTAAATTGCATATTTTTCTCCCTTTCAGCAAGCTACATTGAGCGACCTCAGCTGATTCGAGCAAAAGTGCCAATAGTGAAGTTCAGGGATAAAGTCAGGCAAGTATTCTGTTCAACATCATTTATTAGGCTCTGGCATGGGAAAGCACTCCATATATATATATATACTGTCCATATGAGTAGTCCCACTGAATTCATACTTTGTTTATTTGTGTTGTGCTATAGTTGTATGGCAGATTTGTACAGCTAGCATGCAGTGGCAGTCAGCTTACTTCCCTGATGGCCTGAAACACCTCCTGTGGTTGAGGTGCTGTTTAGTTTCTGTGATGTGAATTAGCAGCAGTACATCATGTATTTCTATGGGTTATTTGTACATAGTGATAAATGGTTCATGACAGAAAAACAACAGTGGCAAGAAAACTGTTATGAAAGATAATTTTGATTGCTGTGCAAACTTAACTATTGAGCTGCTTAAGGACTAATTCACAGCATTTATACTATATAAATAACACCAAAACAAACTTTAGTTTCTTGTGATGACGTTTTCTTGATTAAAAAACTTTTGTTCGTTTTAGAAGACTATATTCTGCTGTCTTCTAGGGAGGTATTCTTTGTTTAACAAAGTAGTATTACATATTCTATTCAGTGTTAGGTACTAATTATATGACTTTTTTTTAGAAGGGGGAAGTAATAGAGAAGTGGATGTGTTGTATGTTATGGCATTCATTGTATCTTCATAATGAAGACTTGAAAATGAATAATCAAGAGGGTTGTACTAGGACACAGAACAATGTATTTCTTATTGTGTGTGATAAAAGAATCTGATAGAGGAAAAAACTGTGCAAAGCCTCAAATTGTTTGGGAGTTTGAGTATGTTGAAATCTTCCTATATTTGTGGGCTTAGATTTTTGTAAGACTTACATGTATCACTTTCATGTAATAACATAGCTTGACTATTCTTTGTAAATAGTATTTTGAACATTTCTTTTGTATCTATCTATCTCATCCTGACTATACACCTATAAAATTTTGCAATCGTGTCTCTGTCCTTTAAAAACAAATAAGCCCGCTTCTCTGGCCTCTCTTTATAAAAGCATCTCAATGTGCTTTTGTCACAGTGTACCTTTATCAGGGCAGAACCCCTGCTGTGTTAAAACTGAATCTGTCAGGTTTTCCATTTGAACTAATAAATATCACCCATTTAAGCTTTTCTTGCATCTGAAATTATATAACATTCGTTAGGTTTTGTGCTTTATACTTTTTTTTTCATTTTCACATAATCCCATATTTACTTCTGTATGCTTGCCTACCTTTTAAAAATTGGAATATTTTTTATCTTATAACTTTCTCCTCTAGCAGCACAGAAGATGGTTTCTCCCATGCTTTCTGAAAGTACTAGACTTGTCAGGCTAAAATTTGGGTTAAATGGCTTAGCTACATAGAACAATGCTAGTCTTTTCATAGATACACTAAATGGTAAATTCCTGGTACAAGTATTGAATAAATCATGGAGTTATAGCAAGATATTTTTTTTCCAATTTAAAATCAGAAAATAAACTTTAAAAAGAAACCTTAAATTTGTAAGTGATTACATCAGAAGATTGAAGTCTTTTTGTAGGCATTTATAGTGCATACAACGGTCACTTGCAAAAAAAAAAGTAATAGTCATGATATTCATATCCCTTACAGACAGGATTTTAAAAATTCTTTATTTCCTAGTAAATCAAAATATAATCTTCTTAGACTAGAAGCTGCCCATTACATTTTTCAGAGAAAAAAAACAGTACTGTTCACCATCTGGTTTCCTGTGCTGCTTTTTTGAAAGAGGGAAGAGGGAGAGAATGACATGGCTTTGGGTTGGGTTTTTTTTTGTTTTTATTTTTTTTTTCTCTCCAGTTATTTCTCTCTTTTGTAAACTGTCATCTCCACCCAAGTTTTGTCTTAAGCATCTGTCTCTTTCTAGTCTCTTATCTGCCTCTGTCTTTTGTAGGCTCATACATATACATACGTGCACACTCATTCATTTTTTCACAGAGGCCTTGAAAAATGGATTGAATATTCTGTACACGAGGCAGTAACCTTGTTTTAGCCAAAACCAGAAACTAAACATGACGAGCTTCTGGTGAAAGCCAGTTTTCTTGATGCCTGGCTCTGGGAGAAGATGGTAGAATTCAATGGGTGGTATAGAACAGAATCATAGAATAGTTTGGGTTGGAAGGGACCTGTAAATGTCATCTCCAACCTCCCCTGCAATGATCAGGGACATCTTCAACTGGATGAGGTTGCTCAGAGCCCCATCCAGCCTGACCTTGAATGTTCCCAGGGATGGGGCACCTACCACCTCTCTGGGAAACGTGTGTCAGTGTTTCACCACCCTCAGATTAAAAAAATCCCTTCTTATATCTAGTCTGAATCTTCCCTCTTTTAGTTTAAAAGCATTACCCCTTGTCCTATCCCAACAGACACTGCTACTAAGTTTGTCCCCATCTTTCCTGTAGGCCCCCTTTAAGCACTGAAAGGTTGCAATAAGGTTCCTGTGCATCTGAATTCTAATATGTTACCAAGGGGCCGTATATACCTGAAAATTGCCATTTTCCACTTACTTTGATTTGGTGAACAAGAAAGCATTCAGTTTGTGTTTGTTCTCCTTTTTCATCTTAAAGGTTTTTTTAGCGCTATAACAGTATGGGAAGCTCCACTGCACTTAAAGACTTATTATCTTTTTTTCTGTAGTCTTTCCCAGAAAATAATTTCAATGCTGAGAGCCAGCATTGAGCCAGCAGAGTGCCACCAGACAAGCCTCTGATTAATTAGCAAGATTTCTGTACTACAGAGGATGCAAAAGCTTCCTGTTATGCTACATTTGATGTGCAGTTGACTCTTTTCCTCTCCTGTAGTGCTTTTGGTAGAACTTGAGTTCCCAACAGCACAAAACCTTTACCACTTGCCATAACAGCAACAACTATTCATGCATATTAAAGTAGAAAATAACAGAAATAGAACTTGCTTAATCACCATCTAGTAAATTGTAATCTTGTCAGTTGGGGTTAATTGGATTACACATGCAGTCTGACATATTTCTTTATTTCATCTTCACATACAACTAATATTCTTACTGGTGTTTATGGTTATTTTTACAACTGTGAAGCAGTAGCTCAAGGTTGTTTATTTCCTGTACTATTATGTACTATACTCTTCAGACATCTAAAAAGTCATTCTTGATATTAATTCAGGTTTTAAATTATGTAATATTTCTGATGCAAAGAATGTTTTAATGTAGCTAATGATGTCAAAAACCTTTTGTAGGCACCAAATGAATGTGTTTTATCCAGCTTAATAAATTCCAGGTCCATGTTCCCCTTAAAATAATTCAAGAAAATCCAAAGGAATATTCAGGCAAACATGCTATGTGAACGAGGCTTGGATCTATAAAATGGTAATAGCTGCACATTGCAGATAGCTACTTCTTTGTCAATAATAGGCTCTTCTTGTTGCGAGTTACAATGTTGCTATAGCTTATTAATGATGAATTTAATAACTTAAGTACTGTGTGCAGTTAAGATCTAGATGCAGTATGAAATTCAAACTTTGAGGCAGGATGTGATCAATGTAAATAAAGCAGGTAGTGCTTGTTTGCCTTGTTCTTATTTGCTGTTAACAGCATGAAACAGTTAAAAACTTATCAGAAAACATGCAATGTTTACTAATAAACAGAATTCATTTCAAAGCGCTTGCTGATTATCTCTGACCATCATTGCAGAAAAAAGATTCTTACCTTTTGACCTCTTGCAATTCTCTGTTCATTGGCGTGATTTCCTAAATTGATACCTCAGAGCATCCTTCCTGGCATCAGAAGTTGTCCATAGTAAATCATGTGGTGCTAGTCTAGTTGGGAGAAAGATTTGTTAACAATCCAAAATGTATTTGATATATTAAGTTTCCTAAGGTATAAATTTGGATCTACATGTATTCTCTATATGAAACAACAATTACATTTTTCTGACAATGGAATTCAAGTCTATAAGCAATTTGAGTCCTAGAAACAAAACCAGAGTAGAAATCACAGCATCAAAATTCTGTTTGAAGAAAGTTTCTAGAGTATTATCTTAAAGTTACATTTCTCCACCTCTGTCACTGAGTAGTTAATAAATATTCTGCAATTGAATACATGATGCTTGATTCTTTTTCTTTTCTCCTCTCCAATAGCTGTGTGGAGTTTGACTTGAATGTAAACAATATTGTAGGAATAAGAAATACATTCCTTCTGAGAACCTATGCACACAGTAAGTTTTTAATGTATTTTCTTATTTCTATAGACTTTGGTTTTTAAATTTGTATTTTAGTATTAATAGACTATTAAAATTCAGTTGAATATATTAGGTTACTATACATATATATACACACACACACATATATATATAAAATTACCTAATGAGCTGCATTAGATAGCTTTAAGATAACTTTTTCTTGCACACTCTAAATATATGGCAAAAACTGATACATATCGGCTAGGTATGTTTTTAATCGAATATATTTAGAAGGTAACAAACATTCTGCATATTAAGGTTCATATCTGCTACAAGAGCTGCTTCAGTATTCTGCAGATAATAAGCTCATTATACTAATGATTATCTAGTGGTATAATCTCCATTTTCTTTTATTTCCTTACAGCCACTGATAGGTATGTGTGGCTGATAGCTAGCTGAGTCTGTATGCTGTTACAGAGTCTTTCCTTGGAAGACTCAAAATACTTCTTCAGTTTTCATACTAACCCCAAAATAAAACTGGTTTGTGTCAGGAGTTTGTGTTGTAGGGAGAGATTGTGAAACAGACTTCTGAAGGGAAGTAATAAGAACAGCACTCTTAGTCCTAAACTAAGGTTTTCTTACATAGCAACACAATGTCATTTGGCAGATAAATACATAAGGAGTGGACCTCAGGCTAATTCTTCTAGGCCACTTGTAGGTCTTCCTTTACCACCTTCTTCAGTTCTTGCGTACAGGAATTCCCTTCTATTTTGGGTAGGAAGTTATTAGTAGAAATTACCTTTGCTAGTTCATTTTTACTAATATTTTGGTCAGAGTGATTTCAGTGGTCCATATTCACGTTACTAGGAGAGTCTACAACTTGTCTGGGATCAGTTAGTCAACTGTAATTTCTTCATACATCCAGGAAGGCATATGCCTGGAGAAGGTTTTCCTTCCAAGCTTAAAAAGGTTAGGGAAATTATCTTTGTGATTCGTGGCTACAAGCGAGGGTCACTTCACTAAGTCTGATGTTGACATAGTTGTTCCTGACTTCTGCCACAGATTTCCCTTATTGCTCTCAGCAAATCACTGTAGGGCAGACAAGAGTCCAGATGTGAACAAAGCAGTGGAAGGGGTCCTGGTATCCCACCTTTTCTTTCATTCTGCCTTGGTGCCCACTTTTATAAGGCCAGCACAATTAACTTTATTTCTCCTGATGAAGGATAAATATTATTTTCTTGAAGTTGAGTGAGTTAGTAACTAAGGGAGAGTTGTGATTGAAAAGATTATATCCTGATTGTGCTGGACTTTCTTAAATGAGCAAACTATATCAAGCGTAGTCTGTCTTGTCTTCTTTGGGCCAGAAAGCTCTTCAGGTGACAGAAGGCAAACAAAAGTAAATGGAAAGTTTTATCAGACAGTCTCTTTACATACTTCTGAACTCATATCAACCAGGGTGGATAGCATTAAAAATATTAGCCTGCTCATTTAAATTTGTGGCTGAAGGGCTTCACTCTGCATGGGAGGAAAAAAAACATCTAATTACCTCTCATGTGGAAGATGCATGGGTCTCAATGTTCCATTAGAACAAATAAGATGCTCAAGCAAACAAGGGACTTGTTAGCTTAGTGAGCATGATTTAAAAAAAAAAAAAAACAAACAAACAAACAAACAAAAAAAACCCAAAAAACCAAAAACAAAAAACAAAACCACAAATACTTCTGTGGATGCTCTTGTGTCTTTTTTAAATCAGCGCTTCTATATTGGTGCATAGGTGCTGTAGAAAACGTCAAAGATAATATGACAAAGTGAAGCAGAATGTCCACAGAAAATATGGGTAGATTAAGCAAAGCTAGAACTGAGGTCTATGCTGTTATCAGTTGTTTGCCTAAGGAAGCATATCTGCAACTAAATCAGCAATTGATGGTAGATATTTCTCAATTAGTTGAATCTGGACCTTTGAGCAAATTACATTACTGTGCATTTTCTCGAGCAGGTAGCTTGTTGGCTGATGAAAGAGTAACAGGAAAAGATTACTGGCCATGTTGCACACTAACTTCATTTATAATAATACTAATTACAGGCCCTAGGAGACAGAAAACCTTATCTCAGAATAAGATCAACTAAAAAGAGGTGTTTTCTACTGTGACACACACACACAAAAGAGTCCTTTTTGGAATTTGAGCCTATTTGCATTTTTCTTTCATGGAAAAATCCTATTTCAGTTAATGCATGTTCATATGATGACTGTGAAGTAATTCTGCATCTCACAGTTAGTGTACTAATAGTCATATTTTTTTTAGTTCAACCACTGGGAATGAGGTGACTGCTGGTAAGGACCTTTGTTGTTTCTAAGAGGTCTTCCAGATGTAGGTCATTCCTGCTGAGAAAAAAAGTGCCACTTATAGGGGCATGTGTGGTGAGCCACTGTGAACAGGTTGGGAGAAAATCACATGCTTGATAGCATTTTTGGAATAACAGAGAGCACCCCAACTGGTGCTGTTGTAGGATGTCTACTGTCCTGGACTGCAGGGGGGCTGGACTAGATGACCTTTAGAGGTCTCTTCCAACCCAACGCATTCTGTGATTACCTATTGTTATATTCTTGTCCTGATGTGCAGAATACAAAAACTTTGGACAATGTTGTCAGGTTAGAAAAGATACTCCAGAACATATAATGCATTGTAAGGCCATCATAAGGCACTTGACTGAGCTGATGATCTGCTGCCACATATCTGCACTTTATAAACTAAGTACGCTGCAACGTCCCTAGGAGGTCGTGGTGAGTGGCATCTCCCTACAACACGTTACTACCATAATTAGAAGGTAATTCTTAATTAGAATATTCCCCAGAAATTTAGAATATCATGCCTGGAATATGGCTGTATCTGTGTCTTTCTTAATGAAAAAATATATGTCTTGATTTAATGAGTCATTGTATCTAACATCTCATCTCCATAAAAAGCTATTGAGGATAAGACCAATTTAAAGTTCATGTTTTTATGCAGACATCACTGCTTTCATGGATCCTGAGGAAAACTTAAGAATGAGCTTTGTGTCCTCCAACCAGGAGAGTTCTTTTCCCTGCCCTCAAAGTGTATATAGTCTAAATAAATAATAATTAAAAAATTAGATGTGCTTTGTCCTGGCAGCAAGTTAATTCAGGGAATATTAGTACAATGAACTAGAGAACTTAAGTGTAATGTGACGCTGCTACATTGACTGATGTATTCAGTTCTTCTTATCTGCAAGTTGGCTGGCATACCCCTTGTTATGTGTCTGTGGATCTTACTACTCAAAAGACTGTTTTCAAATGCAAATATTTTTTCCTGATTTTTATGAGATGGATAGTAGTTGTAGAATAACTAAACAATTTCTATTAAATGGCTGCAAAAGGTAATCTGAGAATACGAGAGTATCATGTTGATTAAGTAGGAGCAAATGTTGATTGATTGCTGCCTAGATAAGTGTGCTTTTTTTGAGATGTATTTATTTTATTTGCAGTTGAGAATCGAGTTCGTCCGTTAGTACTTGTTGTTAAGAAGTGGGCGAGTTTTCATGACATAAATGATGCCAGTCGTGGTACTTTAAACAGCTATAGTCTTGTATTGATGGTTTTGCACTATTTACAGAGTAAGTATTTTTTAATGTGTTAAAACTGTCCTTTTTGAGTTCATATTTATATAGTTTTCCTCTTTAATAAAATTAAACACCAGCAGGAGTCATCTTCCACACAGAAAAATCTGAAAATAAAGTGTGTTCACTCCATTTCCTTAGTGCTGCATTTTTCTTTAACAAGTGTACCTCTTCTCTGGAGGCAGAGTTACCAGCTTTAAAAAGGTAAAAATAAAAAAAATAAATCAATGTACCTGCAGGACACGGTGTAACTATAAAATAAACTCAAGCACTAGTTAACAAAAGTCTACCTTTTAACAAAGGGAAAATAAGCTCTAGTTAACAGAAATCTGCCTTTTAACAAAGGGAAAAGCCTAAATAACAATTTCAGTGGGTTTTGGTTTGGTATTTTTTTACTGGGTTTTTTGTTACATGGTTGGTTTTGTTTGGGTTTTTTTTTTTTTAATTTGGGAACTTCCAAGAAAATTCAAAGGGGCAACAAATGCTCTGGGGTCTTTTTGCTGTCTTTTGGTGAGCAAAGGGCTGAACATGGAGGATATGTGTATGCAAGAATGACTACCATGTGGTTAGATTTTTCCACTGATGACTGTCTTCTGTAAGGTGACAGATGTCAAAGCCATTAGAAGTGGGGATATTTGACTGCCAGTGGAAGTATGATTTCTTGTGACTTCAATATATTGAAACATTGAACAGCTGTATGGAGCTGGAAAACTTTACCTCAGAAACTAAGGATCCCTGTTGAGAATTCAAGAATCCCATGCAGTCCAGAAATGTTTTTGAGGAATAAATTTAAATGAGTTTATTCTCCACCCACCCCCCACCCCCCACCCCCCACATTTCTTTCTTTCATTAGAGGAAGTCCATGTTTGTGATTTTTGTAGTCTGCAATTCTTGCTTAAGAAATCATTTAGCTCAGTATGAGCTTCTTGGTTCTTTATTGGGATCAGAAAGGAAGGCAAGGAACCCCTGAAGTGTACATCGTGTGGAGTAACGAATGTGCCTGTAGAAGTATTTTCTTAATTCCTGTCAGTTCATGTATAGACTGTATTTTGCTGCTTGTACTCATTCTACGCCTTTGCTTTAATTTTTTTGTAATGTGCTGATTGTTCATGTTATCTTAATGACAACTGGTTCTTAACATTTTATGATCCTATCTGTGGACACATTGTGTTAGACTTTCCATCTGTGAGTTTGTGTAGGTTTTAATCTTTTTTCTCTTTTTTTTTTTTTTTTAAATCAGGTAGAAACAACGTTTAGTTCCTCTGACAGCTTGTTTGGCCTGGAATGTAGATACTTGCTGTAGAGTGGGTAGACAACTATTTATTAGTTTGAAGATCACTACATCCACTCTGTACTAGGGTGGAAAAGCTTTTTATGGTAGTTGGCTCAAGCTGGTGGCTTTTCTTTCAGCTGAACATTATCTGTAGTAGACAACCTAGGAGAGTGTTTTGTGTATTTGGGATCCAGTTGGCTGGATTACTTGTGAATTCTTTGATGCCCATGCTCTTTGGTAGTTGTTAATGTACCAATCATGAAGACAGTGGGACATAAGCTAGTCTACCCCGTGAATATGGTTTTTTTCTCTGCATCTACTATGATGGAATTCCATTTTTTTTTTGTTTGTTTCTGTGGACAGAAAACAAAATGTGGCCAAGTCTGTTGTCACAGCTCTGAAACCATAATGTAGGTGACTGAGTACTTCATTGTAGATCCTTAATACAGACCAGGGAAAAAAAATCAGTCAGACAAAAAAAGTTGATTTGGCAGAGATGAAATGAACTTTAAAATGCCAAAGTGTTTATTAGATACAAGTTTGAAAATGTTGGGTACTACTGGATGTGAAGATTGCTATGCAAAGGTGAAGCACAGGCAGGAGAGGAGAAAAAGTATGTTTACATGGTCTAGCAATTAGTGACCACCTTAACAGCGACTTGATAAGCATTTGATAGTTAGTGTTACACTTTTAATGGAAACAGGCCTTTTCACTTGGTAATTTGTTCTCCAAATCTATTTTCATTGTATCCCACTTACTCTAGAGACGTGTATTGCATGCTGTGTGCAGTCATGGATAGCCAATTACTGGGCAGTGCATAAAACTAACACACAAAAGGGAAGAGAGTAGCAGTCCCAAGGAAGTATAAATGTGTAGGCTTGTCAGAGTGTTAACAACCTTGAAAGCATGAGAGCATGTGCTGTAGTTATCTGTGGCAGCTGCCACAGTTGTCTAGTGAAGGGGGAAAAAAGTTCAAATAATCCTTTTCATGCAAAACTATGATCTGTCAGCTGCCTGGGAAGGGTCAGCAGTCCACAGCCCAAAAAGGAGCCTTTTACCTGTGCTTCAACAGCCTTCACTGCTAAAAAAGGCTGAAGTGTGGCTCTGGACATGTATCTGGCATGAGCTATTTAGAGTCTGATGTTTTATTCATGCAGATTTTAAAGTTTGGGTTTTTTCCCCCATTTCTGCTACATGCATGTGACGCTACTGAAAGTAGCTTTTGTCCAAGTCATAGAATTTCTAATAAAGCTTTTGTTGCTGTTACTGGGGTGAAAAAAAAATAAAAATAAAAGCTTGCTTTTTAATAAATAGTGTTCTTGTCTTCACTAGGCAAATTTCTTTACCACTTAATCCATTTCTATATTCTTATACTTGTGTGGATGTCTTTGGACCTAAGGTTAGTGTGGCTTGAGTTTATTTTGTAGATACGTTACTGTCTTGTACATGAACTTTCCTCCAGCTAACAGGTCCAACTATCTTGTACAGTAAGAAAAAGAAAACTCATGGCGAATGCTAGTGGTAAGTGGTAACTTTTCCACTTAACTCTATCCTCTTAGTATAGCAAACAGACCCAGAAAAAATATCTTCGTTGCTTGTATTGCTCAGATTTTTTTGCCTTTTATTTTAGTGTGGCAGAGAACTGGAAGTTGTCCAAGATGTTGCAGAAATAAGATGCTCTTGCACATTTCTAAACACCCACAAACAAAATAAAAATATTATTAAAGCAGCTGTGAGCATATTCTTAGCAGTCCTGCTAGTTAATATAGTATACTCTTTGAAGATATCCTCAGCACGTTCTGAGAATTCTGCTGTTCTGATTGTTAGTCCCTATGGAAAAAGGATTCTGTAACATCTCATCCCCTGTGAGATCTTGCCTGAAGAGTGAATTAAGTGCCAAGTCAGAGTCCTGTATGCTGAACTTAATTATCATTCTCCCTAGTGAATGATGTAGACCAATTATTTAAAAAAAAAAATGCTGAAGATATGATGTTAAAGCCTTAGTATTAGGAGTGCTCTAACAGTTCTGTAGCTGCTCTAAGACTTCTGTGGGATGTGAATACTTCAGGATTTTTTTTCTGTCTATCTGTAGGACCACCTAACTTGGGAGATAAGTTTTTTCCCTCTCATACTTTTATTGCACAATAGATGCTCTCCCATCCCTGAGTTTCATAAAAGTTACAATTGTTTAGTTCATTTTATGTTTGTTAGTATTGTTCATGTCTGCATAACTTTTATAACCTGTTTGCTGTTTAGGAGACCAGCTAACAGCATTACACTGTATTTATGTATTTTATGGGGATTTTGCTAGCAATGCCTACTAAGTGTATTCAGCATTTTATCTTTACTTTTGGAGACTCAGTGTGTAATCCTTTGCAGCTGAAGAATGTGTACTTTTGTAGTATCTGGAGACTTCTTATGCTGTGACAGAGTAATATTGTATTAGATGTTGGGGGGGGAAGAGTGACTTTTTTTGTTTTAGGGAATCTGGATGAGTTTCTTACAGTTGTGAATTAACATGAATTTTATAAGTGGAGTAGTACCCAGCTGCTGTAGAATTTTTCATGTCTTCTACAAATAGTAGTATCTTAGCAACAGCGTCCCTTAGCTGAATTAACTCCGTATACTTCTGTATACAAAATACAGTAATAGAAGGATTTGCTGAGTAACTTCTATTTTACAAAATGCATGAAAGTGAAGTTCTTGATAGATATTTTTAAGATGGAATTTCAGTCCAACCCTTCGGTGTCATTGATATGATATTGTTTCCTGTGAATTACATGAATCACAGCAATTTTAAACTTTCTTTTTTTATAGCCCTACCTGAACCCATCCTTCCATCCCTCCAAAAAAATTACCCAGTAAGTGTTTCTCATGAATTTACTACATCATATATGTGTATGAAGCTGCTTATCTAAAATTCATGAATTCTTAAATATCTCATGGATTAAGTTAAACACAATCTGTAAGCCTGGTCACTGATACTCTAAACATAAGTGTGAAAAAGGTTATTTGCTGCTTTTTATCATTTCTTTAGTGAAAACAGTCTGTTACATGTGAGAAGATTTCACACACAGTTGGAAACGAGTGTTAATGAGAGCTGCTGACCTAATTCTCTTTATGCTGGCCTGAAAATATCCCCATGTCACCTGTAACTTTCTGATTCTTATTTCTTAATACGTTAAGTAGTGTTTTTTGCATCCAACTGTGGTGTTTCAGAATTCCATACCTTCCCACCACTGTTGAGTTGCCTGGTATTTCTGGGTGCAGAGAGTGAAAGATACATGTTTACTAAGGAGACTTTTGAGACCTCAAAAAATTGTGCTTCAGTCCAACAAGAAAATGACTTTTGGGGGCTTTGCTGTTATATCCAGATCATACTCTGTTGATTTTCAGAGAACTCTGTGAATCGGTATGCTTTGATCCGCTGCAGAATTAGGACTGTAATTAGTGAGACTTAGTCTAAGGAAGATTATCTAGAAATAAGACCTAGCCTCCTAAACATTTGTCTGGGGACAAAAGAGCTATTGCTGAAGAGTTCTATGCTATAACTGAATCACAGAAACTCCTCAGTTCCTTCCTCCTTACCTTCTCACTTGTCACTTTTAAATTTTTCTTCATTCATAGTTGCCATAGTTTTATGTCCTTGTCTATGTATGTTTTTTTTATCGTTGCTGATAACTGTGCTGAGGTCGTATCAGAAAGCCATTCTTTCTTTTGCATATATTTCCAATAATGCTGAAAAGGGAATATTTGATGGCACTGTACATCAGGGAGAAAATACTGTGGTTTCAGCCATTTTGGGTAATGAGGATAATTGAGATGCAGAAGAAAACTTTGAGCTACAGTGCACTGCAGTTTTATTTCTGTTTTGTAAACCTGCTTAGGCATATCTATGCTAAATTATTATGGTCTTTATTTTTTCCTCTGAGTTTTTACTTTGCTATATATACCTTCTAATTTCTTCATTGTTAGTGCTCAAAAGCATTTGAAGCTGTTTTTCATTCCTGGATGGTTTTTTGCTAAGTTTGCTAATTATGTTTGCTTAATGCTCACATGCTGTAGCATTTTAAGTTTTGTGTAGCATATAATTTAAAGAAAACAACTGGAAGAATTGGTAACTTTTGACTCCTTAGTAATAATAATGCAAACATTTGTATTTGTAGAGTTGGAACTGTGTGAAGGCCTTCAGAGCACTGTACAAATATTAATGGTTTAAATGATTAAAGCAAAAGTATACAACACCATAAGCTTACAAATGTAATGAATCTGTGCTAAATGCAAGGTTTTATCTTGTGTTGTGTGAAAGTGGTAAATCACTTGCAGGTTCTTGTGGCTCTAGAACACTGCTGTAAGAATAACATTTTTTACCCTGTTTCTTGTTGTTGTTAGTTATCTTGCCTCTGGAGGATGGACTAAATATTGTAGGATTGCTAATAGAATAAAAATAATATTTTGTACATGCTTACTATAAAACCAAATCAAAACTATGGATTACGATTTTAAAAAAAAGTGCTAGAAATTTGAAAATATATTTTTTGTCTACTGTCTTCATCAGGAGTATAATTAAGAGTTTAAAAAATGTGAAAGTTACAATTTCTGAATAGTGATATTGCAAAGAAATTTCAAATGAAAATAAATACACCAAACAGTTCTGGTCTCTTAACTTTCAGTAATAATTACAAAGCATGGGCAAATGTCAGTATCCAAAGAAACCATATATTTTTCTTGTGGTTGTAGCTGGTCAAAGCTGTGTCTCCATCCTAATACTAGACATAAACACTGCTTCTCCCTTTCTGAAACAAACCACCCTACCTACAATCTGTTTCTTACAAAATCAAATCTGCAGCTCTGTCTGCAGCCTGAAAATACTTCTGTGCTTTGAAAGAAACTGCTTGTTTTAAATTGTAAGTGCTGTGTAAAAGAGACATGCTTACCTTGAGTCACAAACAAAAGACAGATTCTGTGACTCGGTATATTTCTACTGCAGATGTGAAGGGTGAGAAGTCATGGAAAGCCAACAAATCTGCCCATGTGTTGCCATGGGGGAGTCTCCAGCTGGCACCAAGCTCTTGTGTTTTGCAACTCCTGGTTTAGAGGGTGTATTGGACCATATCAGATGTGGGGTTGGATTATGGGGCTTCCTGCCCCCCACCAGCCAAATGAGGTAGCTGAGAGTAGCCCACAAAATGTGTTGATCAGTTCTGAAGTCTGTATAGAGCTTGCCTCCAAGTCAGGACTTTTACAGATGAGCTCTGGAGAACCTGTGGTGGCTGAGGCCATTATGGCTTATGGTTGGTTGGCTGTGTTTGCCAACGGTGAGCATTGCTGCAACTGGGAGTCAGAAGGGAATGTGTGCCCAAGTCTAAACTGTTCCAGAGCAGCCTGGCGTATTAGCTTAAATCCAGATGGAAGTGGGTCTCCACTAGTGCTGTGGGTTGTAAACTCTGTGGACTCTAGCATGAGCACACTTCTGTTTCTGCTGCCTCAGCTTGCAAACGGTGAGGCAGAAGATGGGATGGTGTTTACTGGAGCTCCTTCATGCATGGGCACCAGTCCTTGGACAGACATGATTTGCTTCACTCTTTGAGTTGCACTTTTTAAAAGTATAAACATGAGTTAAATGTTCATTTGTAGGACTGGGGAAGGCTATTTTATACGTGCAAGTGTAGATACCCACCAAAAATGGCAAGTTACTATGCTGATGCTACCACTTAAACATTCAGAGTTAAACACATTATACATCGAGATATTCAAATGTAAAGATTTTTTTAATGTACACTTGTGTTCCTTTCCAGTGTGTAAGGTGGAGTGAGAATATGTGTAAGCACTATGTAGCTTGAACATGAAGCATATTGTTGAATGCTAGCGTTTCCTTGAGAAATCAGCCAGCCAAGGTCAAGAGTAGAGATCTGGCAACAAAAAGAAAAAGTACCTTGGGGTATTTTGAAGTAATGGATAGATCATTTATATTTGTTGCTCAATCAGATCCTGAATTTCTTTGCCATTTCTTAAGATGGCATGATCCAAAGACAGCAAGCAAATTAAGGCCTAGTTTTAAAAGAGGCTGAATTTTTTTGCCCTTTAGAGTAAGTTAAGTAGGGAAAGCTTGCAGGGAACGCCTACTTGAAACTAAGCTAGTTTGAAGGATGCTGTGTAATTCTGTTTTATTACCAACCTCCCTTAGGTGCAGAATCTGTAAGGTGTACCTTGTTCTGTTTATCTAGTTAATCCCTGAGTCCCTCTGGCAGGAAGAAGAGTACCGTTGCCCCTGTTTTACAATAGGTGAATGGGGGTGGGTTGAGGCTAATGGATTTTCATGGGTTGTCTGTGGAAAAGCAAAAAAGTGAGCCTAGGTACCCTGTGGCTGGTCTGACCTCTTGTTCACTGGACACTTGAGTGGTTGCTTTGTTAAGAAATGACCTTAAACTACATTGTTGTTTATTGATATATTGAATATTGGTATATCTTGAGAGAAGTTTTAATTAAATCTTCCCCATACCCAATTTTAAGCAAAAATTAATTTGGTTTTACGTGTAAAACTTTCAAATCTAGTAATAGCAATTTCTTCCTTAACAATTTTTCTGCATTTCAGAAGGATGAAACACTTTTTTTTTCTTTTCTTCTGTGTGTGGTGATCAGCAATTCAGTGTTCAAAAAAATAAGCTGACTAATAATACCAGAAACATATGATTAACAGTTTGTCTTAGCTAGTGTAAAAAAATCTTCTTTTCTTCCAGAAAAGTAGTATCAATCATGCTTTCCACTTTGTAATACTTAGTTGTCTTTTTAAGAGTTATTTTTACAGTGGTATAACCACTAAAAGAAGTGGAGATGGGAATTATTTACATGTGTCTCTTAAACTAGGTGGCTGTAGTTTTAAATGATTAGCTGTTATAGACTGTAACTTGCATTTTTACTAGAGCACTTGTATAGAATAATATGTGTTTATTTTTTGAAGGGAATTGCCTTTCTGAGTAAGGAAAACTTGAATTTGCCTGACCTTTGTGAGGCAAGTGTATTTAATATACACTTGGAACTGCAAGTTTCATTAAATTAAACTTGCTTTTGGAAAAAAAAATAATTAAACACCATAATTTTAGCTTGAAGAATTGAAGGGTTTTAATCCTAATTACTAAATGAAGATTTAGAAAATTGCCTTCTAATGCAGGTTAGGAATTTTATCTCTTCTACCATAGGTGGGAATCTTTGGAATATGGTACATTTCCTGCTCCTCAAATTAGGAGACCTTCAGTTTTATCACTGCTGCTTACATGACTTTTGATCAGTTGCAAACTCAGTGAAGAAAAAGAGAAACGACATATTCTGAAAAACTCATTCATCTGGACTATGCTTCTATCATAAGCACCCTTTTCAAAGTACAGATTTGTGATTTTAAAACTCTGCAAGGTTTCGTAACTTCCTATGTCGTTAACCGCCAACAAATCCTACTGAAAAAAAATCTTTGTACAAAGTAGTATTTGATACGCTGTTGCTCTTCTGGTTTTTTGAGTGTAAGCATACACATACAGGCACAGACATACTCTTTTTTTTTGCTGAAAGTTTTATTACAACTGTATTTGATATATTGTCTGTTGCTATTAGTATAACTGCTGATTTATTTTATTTTTTTCTTATTCAAATGATGTACGAACACTAATAAAAATTAATTAATTGTGATCTCTATATAAAATGTAAATAAAACGTACTTAAGGTCAAGATAGATAAGAAAAAGCAACATCCTCTCTAAGCTTGTAATAGTACTAAGGAAAATAGCTTACTTATAATCCTGAAAAATAATATCCCAAAGTCTAACTTTTTAGCTGCTCAATGTGCCAGCCTCCCTGTGGTGGCAGATTTTTCTTGCAGTGGAGAAGTTCGCAGGCATTTGAACATTTCAAAGCATTTAAAAAATAATCTCGTGCTCTCCTTTTCAAAAATGTTTGCTGCCTCCAAACACTTATTATTCTTAGTAGACATCTGTTGTAGGAATTTCATTGCATTTCTGTTTTGTGTTGTTTGGAGGTCAGCAGCCCTTGTTCTCTTTCCTCACCCCACCCCCATGTCCATTTCCTCATGAGCTGTTATACTGCTAATAGTAAATTCATTTGTTATGACTCTCCCACAGTTTTCTGTGGGAATGAGCAAGGAGTAACTTTTACTCTAGTACTTGTCTGATTACCTTTGGGGTTAAAACTGTATATGCTGTGTAACACAAGAACAGCTGTTCCCCCTTTAGATCTTTATATGCTGCACATCTGCTTTTTATGTCTGTCTGTCTCCGTGGTTTTGGTGTGTCCTGTTGGACTGTAAGCTGTTAAATTCTGAGCTCTGCTGACTAATAATACTTTCTATGCAAAGTTATATCATGTGAGAACAAGATGAATTTTTTCATAGCTGGAAGAATGGCCTTTTTTCCCAGAAGGTGTTGTGCAGGGTTCCAGGAAGTTGTGCTAGAACCAGCAAAAGAAGACGTGAGTCCCAGACTTTCCAGTCTTACTGGTTTGATCAATAACCATACTTTTCTCAGAGGAAGCACTGCCAGCTGTGAACATGGAAATAGTATTACAGCATATAGTGCTTCCAGTGATGTTCTAGTACTACAAAGTTTGACTCATGTCTGATACTACTGTTTAAAATAACAAAGGAGTGGGAGGGGAGATACAGGAATGACTGAACAGGTTCCTAAATTTACATAGATGTATTTCTTTATGTGAATGTAAAGCTTGCTTTTGTGTATGTTGGGTTCATTTTCCTTAAAATACACAACATTGCTGTAAAACGTAGTATTACCAGGCTTTAAAAATGGTTTCTTTAGCAAGACCAAATGTGTTCTCCATGTATTCCAGTCTCTCAGAGGAACCTAAAGGATGCAATGGATATCCAAACAGTATAGCAGATCTAAAACCATCTTAATTTAGACTTGCATAGATTCATTTTTAAGCTGACAATAGTGACTTTTGTTTATGGCAAATCTGACTTTTTCTTTCCCATCCCTTTTCCTCCCCCTCAAAGAAAAGCATACTTCAGCTTAAATGCTGCATTCTGGGTATTCAGGCTTTTTCTATAACTTTTTTTTTTTAATTCTTTCAGATAGATTTGTTAAAGGACGTGCTGCTGCAGTCTTTAAACTCATTATGTTGGAGGATGCAGGTTCATATTAGAGCCAGTGGGTTTCATATGCAATTTTAACCCCATGCTGTGGGAAAAATAAGTCAGGCCTTCCTTTTGGAATGTTTCTATACCACAGTTACGGGAACTTGGCAATAAGTGCATTAGCTTCACCTACCCTATCTCAGTTAAACTGCAGGCAGCTCAGTGCACGTTACCTCACTCAGCCTCTGCTCATGCAGTTTTACTAGCATGTAAAAGCAACTGCAGTTCAGATATTCTCTCATGTTAAAATTCTTTAGCATACAGGAGGCAAGGGATGATCTCAGATGTTCCTGTGCAAGATGATTCTACCTGAGTTCAGGGAGAGTAACTACTAACCAACAGAGGAGCACAAGAGATGTAGAGTATTTTGCTTTTAAGTTGTCCTTGAACAAATGATAAGCAGCTCTTTTATTGTGAAAAATATATGCACCCAGATTATGGCTGGGTGCATGTGTATATACATGGTCTCTGATTTTATTTTCACAGGAATCTTTTGATCCTACTATGCAGTTGCATCTTGTTCATCAAGCTCCACGTACCATTCCTCCTTACCGCTCAAAAAATGGATCAAGCCTTGGGGATTTGCTAATAGGCTTCTTCAAATATTATGCCACAGAATTTGAGTAAGTAATAAGCTCATCTTAGCATTTTAGAATATGCAAAACTTTGATTCCTTCTGTTCAATATATCAACACTTAATAACCCTTGAAGAGAAAGAATAGCAGTAATGCAGGAGTAGTAACTGACAAAGAGGAAAAGGGTAAAAAGATTAAAGAACAGGAATGCTGATAAAGAGTGTCTGACATCTTTTGCTTAGCAAAGCATCTTGTCCTGTAAAATAGCTGCCAGAAGTCAGAGAGCTTTGTCCTTTAAAAATAGCTGGGTTTTGTTATATTACACTATTCTAAAACTGCATATCCATATGTGAGAAAAATTTATTCTTCTTAGTTGTAGTTTAAGGTATTGATTGTTATACAGATTATTCAAACATTAATAGCTGCGCTTGTCTTCTGTCACCCTGAGTCAATGGAGGTAACTGAGCAGGTGGCTCCTTACTTTGACTATAATATATATCAGTATAGGCCACACCTAGTGAAGAATTCTCCATTTGTAGCTGGTTCACTAACCTTGTTGGTTTGCTGGAATCTGAGTTTAATTCTGGCATCTGGACTTTTTTGTAAAAGAGAAGGAGAAGCTAAAGTTGTGAGGGCATCTGAGAACACTGTAGATTACGAACATTTTGCCAAATTGTCACTCGAGAATTTCTTATAAAAAGTGCTTGTCTATATACAATATCAAATGGTTATATTTCAGTAAGCTTAAGGATCTTCTAAAGAACTTGTTGCTGAGGCAGTTTGTTCATACACGTTGCTTTCCTGTGTATGTTCATCATATCCATTTCCCGGAAGGAGAACAAAACGTGTAACTGCTGGCTATTCATTATAATTTTGAAGTGTTCATCTTTTACTTCAATATAAGAAGTAAATAATGAAATCCTTGTAAGAAGACATTGCTGGGGTGTGCACCACATGTGGAATGTTAGGCTAAATCCATATTGCCTGTGCCAGTTCATGAACTAATTGCGTTTTGTGCATGCTTAAGCCTGATTCACATAAAGGATTTTCCTTCAATGATGTCTGCAGGTGAGGGAATGGTCTTTTGTCCTAAAAGTTTCTCCTGAGTACCTTTCCTTTCAGCTGGCAAGGTGCTGTTTGCTCAACAGGTAAATTAGAAGACACTGCTGGGGGATATCCTCAAGTTCCTAATTATGTGGGACTAGATGCATCCTCAACTACTCGTCTGTATAATGAGCTGTTAATCTTTGCGTACATGAAAGTAAATACCCACTAAGGAAGAAGTTTCTGGTTTGTCTTTGTAAACTAGCGGAGATGATCTTGCCCAAATGCAGGGAAAAAACCTAATTTGACTTTTCTGGTTTGGGTGCTTGTGAACATAGTTAAGAGCAGATTTCTGCATGAGTCAGTAGCTGGTCTAGGAAGACTTTTTTTTTTTTTGCCTGCTATTAGACATGGAGGGTATCCTAAGAAGTGTGCAGACTGACAATCCTGCAATATCAGTACTTGAACTGATGGTAATCCTTGAATATTATTTTTCGTGATGATCATAAATGAGGAAAAAATGTTACCAAGCAAAAGAACATCTGGCTTGTTTTTCCAGTGTTAAGTATTTAAACACTTGACTGGAAATTTTCTGTTTTAAAAAAACAAACAAATCCAAACCACACAAAAAACCTCCAACAACACCAAAAAAACCCACCACAACAAAAAAACTGTAAAAAACAACCATTACAATTCCTGTGTTGAAAATGTTACATAGCTGAGAAGTCATATCAGGAAGTGATGCACCTAATGTAGCAATCTGTATTATTTTTAAGTCTCTCTGCTACAGAAACAAAGCTTAGTTGGGTTTATTGTTTACTTGACTATCTGCATATCCCTGACAACTGTAAATCCTGTTTGAAAAGAGCAGGATGTATGTCTCGAAGATACTACAATTCTTTGAGTTTCATAACTCAAAGTATAGTTCCATAAAAACTGGTAATTGACTGGAGAAGAGAAAGCCAAGTTAATGCCCATGCTGGGGAAAAGGTGTGCAGAACATAGTGTTTAAACATTTGTGTGTGTGATAGCCAGCTGATGAGAACAAGTACAGCGTTGTGCTATCTGCAGTATCTGTTGTTCTGCTTTGAGATTGCTGATGGAAACATCGTTATAGGTGGGAATGAGGATAAGAGTTAAATACACACAACACAGGGCTCTTTAAATTCTGCCTTTCATGCTATTTTACTCCTGAATGTTTTGAATATACTCATTGCTGTAATCAATATTTTTTTCCATGTTTGCTTTCCCTGTAAAGCATTTACTAGTGGTTTTATGCACAGAAATTTTGAGATTGTATTTCAAATACTGTGACTATTAAGTTAGGTCACATTTAAACGTGCCGGTGAACTTTCACTATTGAACTATAATGCGTTTGATTAAAAGATTACTAAAGAGAATACTGCTTCAGTTTTCTTAAAAGTGACTTTTGTAGATTCCTGTTGATGATTAGGACAAAAAACTAACAGGTTTGATACACAGGATCTGTTCTGCTGAAAGAACAGTGTGCAGTTAGGAATGATCAGAGCATGTGTGAAGATCACCATTTTGGACAGAATGAGTCATTGCCGCCACCTGCCTGGAATGCTTAACTGATCAGCACTTGTATTGGTCAGGAAGATGAAGCGAAGATGGACATACGTTGTTTTAAACTTTCCCCTCGGTCTAGCAAAGGCCAGTAGCTATTTCAGTTAAAGTCTGTGGTTTTAATTTTCTTGATGAAGTCAATAATACATAAAGGCAGGATGAGCACAAAGGAAGAAACAGGAGTGGTGCAAAGGAAGAAACAGGAACCTTGCCACTGTGCAGCCATGAATAAGTGTATCTCCTTGTGCTGTGTGCTTTTCCCATATGCTTTTAATCTGCTTTGTTTATTTAGACTATAAGATCTTGCAGAAAATTGCCAATTACTATGCGTTTATACAGTGCACATTCCACAGACCTACTCTGGGATTTTTGGTGTGTCCGTAGGAAGGAATTTTTATCCCCATTTATAAGTTACCAGACATGTGATTTGGAAATTGCCGCATATATTGGACTTACACACTACATATGGCAAAGCTTGATTTGATGACATGGTTGTATAATTAGCTTGCCATAAGAGTTCAAGTCTGCGTAATGTTTTGCATGAGATAGCTGGCTAAAAGTATGCTTATAACTCCATTTTAAGTATTTCAAATTGTCAAGGGTCTGCTGATCACACAGTGAACGTGATCAAGTGAAAAGTGTATGGAGGTGTTCTCGAAAGACAGCATTTGGAAACTGGTCCATGTTTACCAGGCCCTCTGGAGAGAGTGTCTCGTTTCATTCCTGAGGCTGTGAGTGAAGGCAGCAGGTTTTCACTTGGGTGTCTCTTTACAAAGCGAGACCTTGACGCATGGCCTTGCTCCCCTGAAGCTACTGCTAGGGAACCTACAGACTGTCCTTTGCGACTGTACTTCTCTTAAATTTATTGTTTCAAGTTATATAACAGTTGTTTAAGATCATTCACTGATTAAGTTGTATTTCATGGACAAGATAAAAGATTGGTTACATTATCATGGGAAAATATAAAATACAGTTGCTCATGGCTCTCTTCAGGGTAGAATTGCTCAGGGAATAAAGGGATCATTTTTAATAGTATATTGAATTAAATATGCTTGCAATTTGTACACATCTTAGTGTGTTTATGCAAGTGGCTTTAGCTTGTAAGAACACTCTGGGGAAGATAAGCTTTTTAATCCATTTGTAGAGTATTCATACACACTTAGATGTGGAAATGCCTGGTCTTTTTCTTTGAAATTCTTGCCTTCTCCACGAGGAGCACATGCCTAATGTGGGCAGTGACACCAGAAACAACTGATAATCGAAATAGCTGTTTAAATGGTTATTCTTAGCTTATGGATTGAAAGTGTGTATACAGAGAATATTTGCTTTGTGTTGGCAATAATGAAGTTACTGTGTGCAAGCCAAAACTGTTAAAATCGATACACAAATCATTTGCTATTGGTAACTCATTTCTAATTCAGGCTGATTTTGGTATCAAGGCAGGGTACGTGAAGGTTTAATGAGACTATTAGATAAAACAGTTGTTTTCAAGTCTAAATAAAAAGCTGTTTAAATAGCTAGAAATGTCACCTTTTTTGTTGTGGTTTTTTTTTTTTTGCGAAACCAGTGTATTATAAATGCATTTTTTTTTTTTGCTGAGGAATCAAGCCAAGTATAACCTAGAGAAAAAAAAAAAAGTCGAGAGAAGAATTACAGGTTTGAAGTGAAACAATAGAGCCAGAGTGAAGTGAAACACAGATCAAATACTTTGTGTGATTTATTTTTTTTCCACACTGGCCTAGTTCTCTCTGATTTTTAAATTAGCTTTTAGAAAAAGCAGAAGAGTTGAACTGTCAGCTTTCTGCTCATGACCAATGTTCCAGAGCTGCAGTTTAAGCTTCTTTGGTGCTCTAGTCACTTCTTCTCTTTTGCCTTTGTGTTTTTCTTCTTTTTTTTCAGCAATTCATCTGAATTTCTTGATAAGCTGTGTTAATGGTAGTTTATTAAAAAGACATGACAGGAAAGTATTTGGTGTTTCACAATATCTCTTAATTCTTGCAAAAGTAGCCTGCTATGGGAATTAAGGAGAGGGAGAATGATGGGTTAGAAGTAACACTTTAGTTTGCATTGAATGCTAGAAATTATCATCACCTGTACTAATTTTCTAAAGAATATATCAAGAGAAGTCTAAATATACACAGCAGCGGGTGAACAAGTAATCTGAGGTATCCTAAACTATGCTTCATATGCTGTGTCCTGCCCTTTTTTGAAATAGGCCCTATTCATATTCTTAAATAGAAGAATAACATATGTGTTCTGTGGAAGTATAGTTATTCAAACAGATCACTTTCATAAGTGATTTTAATCATGGGTTATATCCAAAATAATTTGTAGAATTACAAGCATGGGTTTTTAGCTGGTGTAAACTGTCTTATCACCACTGACTTAATGGGGTTATGACAGCTGATCTGTGGCCTAGGGAGCGCAGAGTTCTTCCAAATTTAACTGATGAATTATAATTGTATTTTGATTTACAGTTGATATTTACAGATTTACTGCAGGTGGCTGGTGCACCCAGCCAAGCTCCTCTCTCTTTGCATTATGTCAAAAGATTGATTCAGTCAGGAGATCACGTCAGGTGTGCATAACACCAGTAGAGCTAGCAGCACGCTACCCAGCTGCTTCTAAGCCCCATTTAGTCAGGGCGTATGGTGATGCATTGTTGGTGGTCCAGGCGTTTTGCTGATGTGGTAGTTCCCTGGTTTAGTTAAGAGCATCTGAAAACTGGCTGGGTAGGTAAGAACATAAAACTGTAAGTGGCTGCTTTTGCTTCCATTACGTTTGGCATATTGTTGTGCCCAGCATCATAAAGATGCTTGGCATATCGTAAAGATTGCCCTGTAAACTGCCTGCTGTTCCTGTCTCAGTGTGGTCATTTCCTATGGTTTTGTTGTTACAAAATTCTGTGCAGAAAGCAGTAGGATATCTTCTAAAGCATATTCGAGTTGTTCTGTTGTTACACTTGTAGGAGATCTAAAATTCAGCATATGCAAAGTGTTAGTGCTTTCTAATAATAGGTTCCTTACACCAGGAGCACTGACCTGTAAGCAAGCTATCTTCATATATCTTTATAGTGTTGAGTATTTTTTTTAATAGAATGTAGTATGTGACTTCATCTGCACTTAAACTCCTTATGTTCCTTTTCTCCCCACAGAAAATTCTGAAAGAGAGATTTGAGGCTGTAATTTCTTTTGAACTTAGAAATAAATGTAGGTGTCCATATTCAAGTTGACAGTGTTTTTTGAAAAAATTATTCTTTTGTGAATATACATTACTCATGGATACATGAAATGTTCTGTTTTGCAGATGTTTTCATAAATAAACTTGTGTTTGTGGAAAATTTTTCTTGTTTCCTACCCATCATTCCTTACTCTTGTGAATTATGAAGATTAGTCTGTTACACTAAATTACTTACTATTATAAAGTACTGTGTTATCCAGGCTTATGACATAGCAATTCTACAATTTTCTAATGTAAACTGATACTATTAATTTAGACTCAAGAGCTAAAAATTTTGCAAATTGTTTTTCTTTTTCCTAGTTGGAGCCACCAAATGATTTCAGTTCGTGAGGCCAGAGCTGTTCCAAGACCTGATGGCACTGAATGGAGAAACAAATTTATTTGTGTAGAAGGTAAAATGTAAAGCTGCATTATCATTTTTAACTGTTAAAGACACCAAATACAGAAATCTGTGACTCAGACATTGTGTTTTAATAATGCAGACGTGTAATATATTTATGTAGAAACTTAAGTTTAACCAGCATAAATAGTTTTGGAAACAGTTCTGCCAAAAACATTTGAGAAGGAAGCTTTAAGTTCTGTAGTGTTTAAAAATAGTTCTCCTGACCTTTTCTTCAAGAGCACTCATTGCCCTGTTACTTTTGGAACAGGGATTAGGACTTTGACAAGGAACGGCTTTTATGACAGTAGCGTGTGTTTTCCTGCTCTGCAGAAATAGTCATCAGTTTTGCCAAGATTGAGCTTCTGAAAAGACACAGCGGGCACACACTCAGATTCCTCTCTAAGAATATTCTTTGTTCTGGAAATGTTCTGGCCTCCCAAGTCCTAATAGCGACTACATTATGCATATGTCAGTCCCCTTGTGGCTACTATTTTTGGCTCGCTTGTGTATGTACAGTTTCTGCAGAGACTGTATGATCCCCTCCGGAATTGGAGGGTAAACCCAGGCTACGTTTTGGAGCTGCAGGTCTTAGCCTTCTTAGTGCAGGCTGAACTGGGCAAAAGCAGCATACAGACAACTTGCTTCATGTGCTCTTGATGCCTTTCAGCTGTCATGGGAAATATACGTGGAGCTGAATAGATAACATGCATAGAAGATGAAGCTTGGAGAAGGGAGAGAGAAGATAACAGCCCAAGAGAAGGACTGAGATGTTAGGAGAGAGTAAAGAGAAGCAGGGAAGGACCTAAGAGGTGCTGTATAACTGGAAACAACACAAAGAGATAAAGGGAAGTGGGAATCAGAATGCAGCAGGTGAAGGGGAACTGATTGGACAAGGGACCTTGGATAAGGAACCAAAGTGGACTGGGAGCAGAATTAGAAGTAAGTGGTTTAGGACACTGGGGTGAAGAGGGAAGGTCTGAAATCAGAGACATGGCCTGGTCCCTGTCTGTAGATAAATGCAGGCTGTTAAGATCAGGATATCAAGGGCTGAAGTTTTAGGATAAAGGAGGAACAGAACTTGGACAGGAGCCAAACGGTATGGAAAGAGTTTTTAGAGACTGGGAGAATTTTGCTGGGGGAGAAGGGGGATAAGGCAGAAGTCCTGTGGCTGGAACAGACATCCCTCAAGATTGCTGGGGGTGGGAGTGCACCCATGTGTGTGTGCACATAAGCGTGCATGTAGCTTCCTGCATTTGTGCTGCTCTGTGCAGACAGTAGTCACCTTCTGGTGGTAGGTAATGTGTCCTGGAGCTCACCAATTTGGCCATAATCATACAGACGGCAGCATGAAGCCTCATGATGGGATTCCTGTTCTTTCTTTGACTTTTGGGGGGAAAAATCAACTACCAGTCACAGGGAAAAAAAAATACTCTGAAAGACAACTGCGTGCTTGACTCTGCGGTCTCAGAGTTGAGAAATGTGAGAATTGGAGTATCTGCACAGCTGAAATGGTAAGGGATAGCGCAGTGCAGGCATGGCCAAGGCTCTGGCCTGAACGTGGGAGGTGGGAATGCTGGGCAGCTGTGTCTGCTGCTGTCACATGATGCTGATCTGCTGTGTGGCGGGGGGGCTGTGTGTTTCAAGCTCTCAGTTTTTTTATGGCATTACAAAATGGTTGAGTAATTGGGTTTTCTTTCTGACAGACTGGAAAATAGAATATCAGCATACAAAATGGGCATTTTAGAATATGTATTAAATGGTCTTGATTACATACAACTTTTCCTTAAGAGTGTGTCTTGCATTTGCACTGTTAAAAAAACAAAAATCTTTAGGTGGCACATCTGATTCCTTCCTGCTACAATGTGCTTCAAGACTTCATTAAGAGTCTCACACACCAAATTTTTGCTTCTAGATGGAAGGGAAAAATTAAATTTCCTAGTTCAACTCAAAGTAGGCTTCATCTTTGTAACAGCTGTTAAGATGAACTAGTTTAACAACATATCCAGATAGACTTCTTTGAGAAGAAGCTTTTAAAAGCTAGCTAAACATGTCAACGTATTCTGGTTCTGTCAGATTTTCCAGTTAGTGGAGTAAAATTTCAGTAATCGGTGTTATTGCGTGTATTTTTTAATATTTTAAATATATTTGTTGATAAATTACACCAGTCTATGCCTGCAAGTTGCCATAATTCTGCATGTAGCACTGTATGTAAGCTTGCTCAAAGAAAAACTTGTGTTCTGTTTTAATTTTTATTGGCCTTAAGACTGATTCTCACTTGTATTTCTGCTGTTAGAGAAACAAATATAGCAGAGATGCTCTTTTCAGACAGTTTAAAATCTGGCAGGCTATTACCATTATGGGGATACAGAGAACACTGCTTTTAGCTCACATTTGTGAGCATACCCGGTTGGAATTCTAAATTGCTAGCGACTATTCCGGTTTCAGTTTAAATTTTGTCTATGTCAAATAATATCATACACTCTACATCTGAAAAAGACAGCTTGGAAAAGCTAGAAACATGGCAATTTTGTGAGACGATTAAATTGATAATCATCTAGGGAATGCCATCAGAAGCTATCTAAGCTGCACCTGATTCATGCTTTTACTTTTAAATCTTTCAGATTCACATCCTAAAAATAATTCTAAAAATTTCTCAGGATTTGGTTGCAGAAGTTCTGAAGTTTTTTGATTTCTTGTTTTTTCATTTGGAAAGAGGATCCCCTTTAGCCTTTCCCTCGAGCATCAATGTTGAAGTTGTATTGCTTTTTTTCTTTCAATATTCTTATCTCTGCGTGTGAAGAAAATAATTTATGATGGGCTCGCACTGTATTAATGGTTAGAAAATGTAGTGGTGTAAATAGTAGCTGATTGCAAAATTATTCTTGCTGCGCTACAGGGAATGAGTTTATCTTTTGACAGTCAGTAAATAGGCAGGAAGAATAAAGGGAAGATGTGAGTCAGCTTTTGTGACCAGAGTACTTTTTTTCCTGCTGACAGTTTCAGAAGATTGTACAGCTTTGCTCTTGTTGCTTTAAAAAATATACATCTCTTGATTCAACATAAAGTACGTAAAGGTTCTAGCATTAAAGAAACAGTTAACATCATGTTTAAGACACACAAAAGAAATGTGGTAATGCTTCACATGGTAAGGGACATGGAATTCTTAGTAGCAGTAGGCCACTGTGTCAAATTATATGACTGACTTTAGAAGACTATATACCTTTTTTGTTTGGTGGCTAGTTTTTTGTTCCAATCTAAATTAACGATGCATTCTAAAGTAAAATAAATCTTCCTGTTAATGTCCACTGAAAACTTGATAGGTAGTTTGAAGAGAAACCTTTTAGAAACCTCTGATATACAACATCTAGTGCATGAAACAATTTCTTTGTGAATTTAAATAGCTTGCAGAAATAAAAACGCAGTGCCATGGAACATGTTCCAAATCTGAAGTCTCAGTCTCCATAATGGCATAAGCCCTTTTGATGTCTTTTTAATGCTTTATTTTACTGTATGTCCCTATCTGAATAAAAGCAATTCATAACCAACAAACAAAAAACCTACTTGATCTAGCAAATACTTCTGTGGTTCTGTGGCCCTTAAGGACTTTCATGCATTCTGCAAGTGTGAAATGTACCATCTTACGTAAGCAGGTCTCTAGTAAGGCAAAAAAGACTATAAAATCTGTTTTGTAGTGCATTGTAATGCATTGTCTCCGCATCATAATTTTTTAACCACTGCTTTAATGCTGGCAACTCTATCAGCATCAAGGAGTACTTTTTTAATCCTTCAACTAAAAAAAAAAAAGTTCCAAAGTATCAATTATGTTAGCAAAAACAAAGGGAAAAAACATCACATAAATTTGTAGTCTGTTAGAAGGTGGAAGCCCCAGATTGTTAACTTATGAATAGGCATTGTAGAATACGTATGAACTGATAAAATGTAGTTTTACAGCAGTGGATACATCTTATATAAAAAGTTACAGAAAATATTTTACTATACTCCATGTATTTCACTGAGAAGCTGTTGAGTGAGATGAATCTAAAGTGAACAGTTCCAAGAGGCACATGGGTAGGAAGTTTCAAAAGATTTAATGTGCAAAATCATATTCTGATCACAGACTATTAAGCGGTAGCAAATAATTACTGATGCATAAATTCAGCACCATCAGAGTGTGCTTCAATAGGTATAATAACCTGCCTTTATTATGGATTACATACTGTTAGACTGTTTGGGGCTTTTTCTTTTTTTTTTTTATGAATGTTATGAAGAAATAAAGATTGAGAAGCAAAGTGGAATCAGCCACTCAGAACACTCTTGGGAAGCAATGATATGTTGACTCTTCTGGGTTTTATCTGGTGACTTGCTCAGAGAAGGCAGCCTAGCTGTAAGGGGGTTTTTTAACATTTTTATTGTTTGTGTTTGATCTTGCAGAGCCCTTTGACGGGACAAACACTGCTAGAGCTGTACATGAGAAACAGAAGTTTGATATTATCAAAGGTGAATTTCTGAAGGTAAAAAATGCATTTAATTTTTCTAGTCAGTTTGGTTTTCAAGATAGTTATACAAATGCTAGTCATTGAACCTGCCTGTTTCTGGTGTTTGTGTTATGAATATTTTTATGCTTTGTACTATATAAATAATAGAAACGTATTTTTTTTAAATGTGGAAAATTATTTACTAAGAATAACTAAGCGTATTTAGTAAGAGTAATTAATGTCTGCCATTTAGCATAAGGCTTAAGTTTAAATGGATACTTGAAATAGTAAACCCTTTGTCTTAGATTTTCTTGTGTGTGTAAAGTTCTAGCGATAGCTAATAGCTTTAGAATTACAACTTTATCTTCATTGATTATTTCTTCTTTATATGAATTCGACTAGTAATAATGTTTTATACCTCCTATCCTTTTTCTTTTCATAAATATCACCACCAGTGGTTTTCTGCTGTTTTTTGACAACTGAATTAAATTGGTACTTTGCTTTAGGGAGACCACACTCATAATTTTAGAACATGAGGAGTTCAAACTGGAGCTTTCACTGTTCCCAGTCAGTGGAGAAGGCAAGGGCACTTTGAAGCAAGCAAGATTTAGGCCTTGGTACCAGCTCTCTTTTACGCTTGTCTCCTATCATAGGCATTGCATTGCCTCAATTTTAGTTTCGTGAGATCTCTGACTATTCATAATGTAGTTATCACTAGAGATGAGTGCGCAGAACTGGCTTCCAGCTTTAACCAGTTAGACTCCCCTGTTACGCTGTGGTTGGAGGCTCCTGTTTACTCCAGTTAATCCAGTCCCTGAATATCTTGAGGGCTTCTCCAACAAAAAGGAAATCAATGCCAGATACTTGTAATGAAGCAAATGCTATAAGGTATTGCCTTAGGCAGAAAAGGATAACTTTTTTCCTTTGTAGTTCTGTCAGAAATGTCAGTTTCCTTCCATTTAACCATGTTAGCATACAAAATACTGAACTGTTCACATACTTTCACATAAAATATTTGATTTTGTGAATCTGCTAATGCAGTGGTTTACAAAGTAGGCAGGGCTCTGTCACTGGTGTGTGAAATCAGAGTGAACTTCTCTTTTCAGAGTTTTCAATTAAAACATTGGTTTCAAACCTGTGTGGTTTTCTGAAAAATGTAAAAGCAGCTGTTTGATCCTAGCTGTCTGGAAGCCTATATACTAGTGTGTTATGGCCCTAAAAAAATTTCCTCTTTACTTGGAACCATAAGGAATGACAGTTGCTTAAAACTTATTAATAAAAAATAAAAATTGCAAGTACTTGTTAATATCTTGCCCTTTTTTTTTTAAGAAGCCTCAGGAATCTGTCTCATTGCCTTCGAGAGATTATTCTTCTGTGGTTTTCATTACACATTGTGGTTTAAATGAATTCCATGTAAAGACAGGAGGGTCACTGCAGTTACTTGCAGGTTCATGGCCTGACAGATGTGCCCTGGAATTCATACTAGAATACAGAAGAAAATGGAAATAACCTATTTTAAAGACACAGTTAAGTTCTGGGAATGTCAGAGTGTAACATCTTACATGAGGAACTCTTGACATGTGTGAATTCGAGCCAATTATTTTGCAGTCAGAATATCAATGTAATGCTTAAAGAATGCTAACATCTCAGTCTCCACAAATCCACTGTCTTCTTGAAAGGCTGTACCTTCCTCAATATTTAATTGCATTTTGTGTACCTTTTGGATGTTTTTCTTCCCTTAAAAAGCAAAACAAACCCAAATGCCTCTGTTTTCAAGAAGGGGAAAAAATAATCAGCCTTATTTTTGTGGGTCTGTGAGGCTTACTACTGACAATGGTATATAAGTATTACTGACAAAAAAAAAAATTTGTACTTTTTCCCTCAGTCTTGGCAGGTATTACGAGACAAGAAAGACCTGAAGTGTATATTACCTTTAAGAGCAACCATACAGAAAAGATAACCAACTTCTTTCACTTTCTTCTTATTGGATCCTGCTGAAATAAAGAACAGTATCAAAATCAAGAGGCAGTTACCACATGTTTTTTAATGATCTGTTTTTCTCTGTAAACTTTTGTTAAGGAAATGTTTATAATAAAGATTGCGTATTTTATTATTGATATTTGTTAATACAGCTGTTGATTCAAAGATGTTTTCTGAAAACGCTTGCGTTAGAAGAATCTGAAACCACAAGAATAAATCCATTTTAAGGAAAGTATGGGGATATACTGACTTGTTGTTTCCAAAATCTGTGTAATCATTACTTTAGACACATTTAACCATGAAATAAAGACATTCAGAGCTAAACATTGTGCACGTCTGTCTATATCCTTAAAGCATTGCTCACAGTTCCCACTTCTTGAGAACAGACAGCCCATGCTTTACATCTGCTTAATTGCAGTAAGCACTTTTGCTCAACTGGGCACTTTCCAGTTTTATTTCCCTTTTCCATGGAACAACAAGCAACAACTTATGAAAATTAAGCTAGATTATTGTTGGTAGTGTTCTAGATATTGAGAACTGTAATCTAAACTGGAATTTTCAAGCAACAGTTTTAGTTTTACTACAAAGATGATGAATTAAAAAAGGACAAATCAATATACATAAATGCTTCGTATTCATAGGGAGTAGGCAAGGTACTTTTTAGTGCTTCCTTTTGCATATTTGAAGTAGTAGTGATATCTGCTCTGGGGGGAGAAAAAGGAGGGGAGGTGTGAAGAAAAAGAAAAAAAGAAAAACCCCAAACACCCCACAACCCTACCACTGCTACAACAATAAGCTGGACTTCTGTTTTGATTATGTGTAAATATTTGTAAATTGGTCAGCTACTGTAAATTAAGTAACCTTGAAAATTCCAGCTTTTCCAATCTAAAGTTGTGAACCCTCTTTTAGACCTGCTGTAGCACAATTTGTGCCTCTCCTATATTTGTTATTGAAGACCAATTCATTGTTAAAACTGTACTTACCATTGATGTCAAATTAATATTCTCATTTTTTTAAGTTTAATATTTTGTATGGTGTTCAGTGGAATAAAGTTTATATGTGCAAGATACAGCTTATTTTTCCAGTTTATGTTACTTTGTACTGCATGTTTAAAATACTTCCTAGAATTAAGCAGAAGAGGAATGAACTTCTATGTGGCTATTCTGCCCTGCATCTGTGTACAGGTAAAAGTTTAAACTACTGCTGTTTCTAATGAGATTGTGAAAACCCTTATAACTGTGTAAAATAACAAGCGTTATCTCTTCTGGGGCAAACTTCTAAGTTCTAATTGATTTTAAGTTTTACAGTTTAGAAGCTCTAGAAACTGTAAACTATTTGCCTGCTGCGAGGTTACTTACTGCACACTTTGTCATGATCTAGTCTATATAAGATTTTGGCTTGCTTCTTAAAACAGCATCCTTCTGCAGTTTTAACAGTCTTGCAGTTTTAATCCAGCTACAGCAGTATACTAAAATGTTCTCCCTCCATGCGTATGTTCCCCCTCACTGCCCATCCTCTTTATAAAAAGATAGTAGACTTGGTCCCAGTAAAATATTCACTTTGACCTGCTTTATGTAAAATGAAAGGACAACTTTTTAGTACAGGATGCTGTCCGGATCCAAAGGTGCCTTACAAGCCCCAGATAGGTTCTGGGGAGAGGGGAAGGCTTCTCTTTTTTCTGTGTTTGTTTGTTTTTGTTTTTAAAGGTTCTGGCTATCTGTCTGGAAAATGTATAACTTTCCCACCGTAGGATAACTAGGAAGGGACATGTGTGTTCAAACTTGGCAAAAATGTATTTCAAATGAGCTGGATGTGAGGCGCGAAACTTTATGCATGTCTAGCTCTTAAGAGTTTGCACTGCATCACCTAAGGTGTCAACATATCTCACACCTTAAATTACTGCCTTAGGTTTGAGACGGCTTCCATTAAAAAAGTTGTGGGACCTCCATGCATGCAACTCCCTAAAAGTGGACCCAGCAACTCAGGGTCTTTTTAATACAAGCCAAGATCTGTAACCATAATGGCCTGTTCCTTTCAAAAGAATATTTTTCCTTTTTTTTTTTTTTCCCCTCGAGCTTACGTACTTCTGATAAGCTACATCTATAATCAGAAATTTAAAGTCTAGGTGGTAGTTTTCCCCGACTGTTTGGGGACAAGCCTGTTTGTCACATCCTCTCTAACAATGGGCAACTCCCGTTGGCTAAGCAAGGTGTGAAGGGGTGTAGCTTGATTTTAGCTCATAGTGAAAGAAGCTAGTGGGTGATCTCACAAGAGCATGGGAAGTGGCAGCGCTCTCACAGACTGAAAAATAATCTGAGAGGTTTGGAAAACAAATTTCACCAGATGCTTTGTTATATTATTCTGTCGAGGCAAACAAGAGCAGCACCAGCTTCCGCAGAAGTGCCGGACAACTGGAACGACTCTGAGCGAACATAATGGTATTTGTTAAATGGTGGGCTGCAACTTTCATCAGAAAACTTCAGATAAAGTACCACAAAATAAATGGTTTGGGAAGAGCAAGTAGGAGCTGAACTTTAACTAACTTTCGATTCAGTTCTGCGCAGTCTGAGGTTGTTCAAAGGTTTAATGACCTGGATTTGTATCTGCTCTGGGCAGGTGTCCAGAGCCAGAAATCCATTAATAGCTATCATAAATCTTAATGTTAGCGTGAGGTTTTCCCTTCTCCTCAACTTCAAAATTAAAACCTTCAGACACCTATCCCTTGGCGTATGCTCTAGCAGGAATAGTTTTTCTGGGAGACCTTTGGTAAAAAGCAGTTTTCACGGCTGACCAAGGTTTCAGTGCATGTACAAGATGCGAGCTTCTCTGAGGCTTCTTACTGCCGTGAAATAAACATGCTCTAGTTCAGCTCTGTTGGTTATTTTAGGACTAGTTTTGAGTACTCGTTTTGGCATTGGGTTTGCCTGTTGTGTCTCACCTTATATAATGTCAGGAACTGCTAGTGTCTTGTCTAGGGTTTTAGGAACTCTCTTTAGTCTTCTAGCAGCGTGCGGCACGGGAGAACCAAACGTTAGGGAGGGCTTCCCATTCAGTAACAGTAGTGACAGAACTGGCATAGGCTGTATACTGTGAAACTTGAAGTTTCTCTTCCAGCTCTCTTGCTCTGATTTCTAAAATGTGATTGTGCAAGTGTACTCTCTACCTTAAGCTCTGACAGTATGACAGGTTATTTTTAATAAATCCCTTAAAAAGAATTCAATATAAACCAATTCTAAGGCTCAGATTGAAGGGTGGCACGGTTATTTGGGAGAAATGGGCAGCCATGATAAAAGGATGTAAGACGATTTGTAGATAACCTGAAGTTAGCGCTTGTCAACACCATCCCAAACACTTATTTGGAACCAATGCTTTACTTGAACTTGGGTCACTGGACTCAATTCACAGTGTATTTGGTGTTAAATTTAAGTCCACCAGAGAATGTCACTCTTCATTTAATGGACTCTACTTGCTCTGAGTTATTTCACACGTCTTTTGTAGTGTTTATTTTTGTTAGGTTTGTCTTGTTTTCTCTAATCCTTGTGTGTTTTGATGGAAGTCTTCCCCTCATTGATTTTACAGAGTATGATGCTTGTAGGAAGAGCATGAAAGAATATGCTATTTTGGTCTACTTACGGGTCAAATTAAGTAGTGAGAAGTACAGAAAGGAGAGCACTGGGTCTGGAAATAATTTGAAGGCATTCTGGTAAAAGGGTGCTTACCTTCTTACTGTGCTGAAGACTGAGTCAAAGCTCACGCAATATATGTGTCCTTCGTATACAAGCATTTCTAGAAGATTGTAATGCTCTTGTCTTCCAAGTGTAAAGAATGTGAAGTCCTCTACCTTAAATTTCATACTGCTGTGTACACCGTCTCTGTGCTCATGATAAAATCTGCAGTTTAGGTTAGTATTTGTTTCAGGTACACTTCTTTGAGAAATTATGTTCTGACCTTATAAATTGTGTACCTCAGTGGGTAGGTCAAGAGAGCACACAGGTTTTATCTGTATGTACTGGTTAGGAAATATTTCACTTCAAGTGAGTCTGTCAGTAGAGTTTTCATTTAGCATTGCAGAGAGAGTCTGTACTCAGAAATACCTGCTTGGGTTTTTCTGTACTTAAAACACAAGGATGAGTTTGCTGACTGATTTATAACCAGCTATTTATTTGAAGAAAAAATTAGAGAAAAGGAAAGGTGGGGGGGGATAAGAAAGACGAGGATTAGGCTTCTACTGTATATATGATGTTTTATACCTGAAATAACTTAGAAGTTACTTAGAATCAGATAGGTGCTTGTCCCCCTTTTCTGAAAGATAATTTTAAATACAGTCATTGGGTAGCACAGGTTGGAATTATTTCCATTTTGTCTGTGAAAAGCACTGCATTTTGTAAAAAAAAGCAGAATAATAAAGGATAAACACGGCATAACATAAACCCTACATGGTAAAGTAGTTCATCTTTGCTTTAAATGAAAATTGGTTCATGTCCACTCAAAGAGGAAATTTGACATGTCCTGTGATTTAACACAGTGGCACATTTGGCAGTTCAAATATATTGCCTGTGCAATGTTAAAAACTACAGTGCATCTGATACACGGTACTGTGTGCATTAGTAAAGGTGTGTGACCAAGGATCATCCACTATTAATTGTATTTGACCTCTCCAGCTCCCATTTGAGGGGCTCTGAGTGTGCCCAGGGGTGGAATTTGCTTAACTTGTGAAATGAATTTGGGGGCAGGGAGAGGGGAAGGACGACAAGAAAAGTTCCCCTTCGCCTGTGCCGTCCACCCCCAGTTCTCAGGAGGTGTCTTGGGAAGGTCTGCTGGGGCCCCAGCCCCTTCTCCCCGCCGCACAAACACCTCCCGGGCAGCGGCGGGACGGCGAAGGGGACAGATGGCCGTGGGGCGTCCTGGCACCCGGTTGGTGCTAGGACCCGGGGTGGGACCAGCAGCCACTCGGTGCTGTAACTTCACTACCTTCTATTTAAAGACTGCCCTGAGTCAGGAGAAGCGAGAGCTGCTGGGGATGACAGTTGCTTCAGGCAACCCTGGGGAGGACAGGGTCGGGGGTAAAAATCACCGGCGAGGGCCTGAGCTGGGAAGGGCATGGAGGGGTACCGCGGTGCCCAGGGCGACAGGGCCTCTGAGACCTCCTCCTTCATAGAGGATGGAGAAGAAGAGGAAGAAGAGGAGGAGGAGGAGGAGGAGGAGGAGGAGGAAGAAGAGGAGGAGGAGGAGGCTGTGGACCCGGAGGAAGCAGAGGAGCTGACTAACAGGTACGGCCTCCCTGGGGACTCGCAGCCTCGGGGGCAGCTGGCAGCTTCATCCCAAAGCACAAGCCGGGGAGATGCCGGGATTGGGGCCCGGTGCTGTTTTTAGTGCCTTTCCCCCTTCGCTTCCCCATTGCCGCAGATAAAAAGTGTAGGGGGGGGCCGGGGGTGTCTGCTAACGGGGGGTGTTTTGGGTGGGTTTGGCTGTAATTAAGTTTTGTGCAGTAAGCGCCTGCCCTGAGTTCCCTGGAAGCTTTTCTATTTAAAGATCCTCTGCCGTGCCAGCTCAAGTGGCATCTCCCTCTGCTCCTCCCTCTCTGGCAGACTCCTTGTCACATATCGATCTGAAATGTGCTGCAGATTTGCTTGTCAGGGAGAAAAACGGTCAAAGATTATAACGGCGCGTTGAAATGTGTTCCTTTTTGCGGCCCTTTCTCCCTTCCCGCTTCTCCCTCCCTCTTCAGCGTCTTCTTCCCCAAAAAAAGGAAAAAAATTGTACGTGCTCGCCACCGCCCGTCATGATTTGCGTGGCTGATTTTTGGGGTGCAATGAGGAATGTTTTGTCGCTTTGATTTTTTTTTTTTTAATTATTTTATTTTCTTCCTTAATAACTCTTGCACAGGAAGTTTGTTGTCCTAACACTGCGCTCCTACCACCAGGAAATTAAGGATCGGGGACAGTGTCCCGGTGCCCAGCACCCAGCCCCAGTCCAGCGCAGGATGCGGAGGCGTCTGCAACCTGACCCAGACAAACGGGCTACCCCAGCACTGCCAGCGCTGGCCCTTTCCAAAAGAGACCTGAGAGTCCCCCCTGGCATGTATCGGGTCGCAAGATTTCTCCCTTGTCTTGAGTAAAGCCTATCTGTTTTAGGGGGATACTATCGGAAGAAGATTAAGGTATTTCCAGAAGCCAGTTTCTTAAGAAAATTGGGTCATACAGTTCCTAAAACCTCAGCGCTGTGGGGCCATCCTGTGTTTACAGACCACTCTGGGTGTATCGTGGCTCAAGGCGCTTTCTGACATTGCTGGTGGTCACGGGGAGAAAAAAGATGGCAGAAGAGAGGTGGGGAGGCAGGAATGAAAGTCAAACAGGGAAACGTAGCCCAGGACTGCAGGAAAACCCCCTTCCCAGGGGGAATGGAGAGCTGGTTTTCAAAAAAAGTGGGGGGACAACCCCCAGTGTGCAATGCTGCTTTTCTCCAGAGGAAGGTGTTGACTCTTCAGTCCCGTACAGGCAAAGAGAGGGGGTACGTGCTGACAGACACGGCTTGCACATGGGTGCAACCCTGCGAGAAAACCAGCTCAGGTCGGTGGCGTGGAGCTACTCACTGCGGACAGCTAAAACACAGCCAGATGGGTGTGTTCTGCAGTTAAGTGGCTAATAACAAAACTCAAATTGCAAAAGGTAAGCGGGAATGGCTAACTTTTCCCTTAAAGGGAGGGAAGTCTGTGGAGCCTTGCAGTTATTCACTGCCGGCGCTGGGAGGACGGCTTCTCCATGGCTGCGGGTTAGCAGCTCCCCGCAGCTGGGCCTGGATGCTGGCTGGCAGCCTCTGCAAGGCAAATTCAGGCACTGCCTCTCTCTGCTTAATTAAATCACAGCAACCATTCCCTTTAGCCCTCCGTTACATTAAGAACTGTAGAGTTCGCCTCTACCCTTAACCTCCTTACACGTAAGAAAGGTCAGGGTTTAACAGAGGGGTTTCTAACAGCTGTGCTCAGTGGTAACTGACTATATTTAAATCCATTTGATTAGTTTAATTAGGCTGAAGGAGAGGTTAAATTTGGGGGTTGGCACAGATATGGCAACTGTACCAAGTGCTCAGCAACAGCTTAGTAAAGTTAAATAAAACTGATTCTCTAACGGCTTAAATTTTTGTAGTTGCAAATGTCAGCGTGGTTGTTGTGCTTATGGCCTTCTCCTGTGCGGAGTGCCGGGACAGAGCTCCTGGGAGATGCCGGCTAAGCAAGAGCAGCTGGGCTGAGCCCCTGAGACAGACTTATTCAGACTGTCAACTAATTATTTGTTGACAAACAGGTTTGCAAGCCCCTGTGGCAAAACAGATTTTTTTGAATTACTTTTTTTTTTTTTTTTTTTTTTTGCTTTGAAAATGCAGCTTAGAGGAGACGTAACCAATATGCGAACTTGGCTGAAGACAGCCTGTCCTGGACCCTGCCGTCACGGATTTATTTTTAACAACCCCAAGCTCTCTGCTGCTTTTGTCTTCCTCCTCTGCACACAGTTGAACAGCACCTGGTTGTGCAACATGGCAGTCAGAAGGAAATTCCCCGTTGGCTCCTCTTTCCACCTTTCCGGCATGCTAAATATCCTCATTCCTGTTTTATAAGAGTTGTGCAGCGAGACGTCTGGCCTAAGGTCAGCAAGTGCTCATGTGACAGAGGCAGAGGAGTCCCGGTGCTCCCCCGGGACACCGACCCCCGAGACCCCACCGACCCGCTCCGCTCCCACGGCAGTCCCTGTGCAGCAGCCACAGGGAATAAAACCCCAAAAGAGCTTATGGCTTGCCCCAAAATGATGACACATACACACCAAAAAGCAGAAAAGTTTGGGTTTTACATCTTTGTTGCCCTCTTTGATGTAATCTTTAAATAATTTGCTTTCCTAAAGCAGGTGTTTATGCAAGTAATGAGACTAACACATGGCATCAGAACCTATTATAAAGGTGGGATAAGACATCGTATCCTTGTCAGCATAAATAACCCGCTCATCTTCAGAGGGTTTATACGCTATTTTCTTGTCTTTGGGCATTTTACTGTCTGAGAAAGACAGATCGCGGCAGATGTCTTCTGTTTCTAGCTCCATGTAGAATTAATCATCTAAACAGGGAAAATATTTTGAAAGCGTGTATTGTGTGTTTTAAGACAAACATGGGTATGAAGTTAATAGGTTTAATTTTTTGTATTGATAAGGGTGAGATTAAAGCCTAGCTATAAGGTAGTTTACTGGTTAACTGTTTTACTACCCACTGGACTGTCTGAGTCTCTAACAACTACGCGGTGGGCGAGCAGCTCTGACACGGTCCTGTCTCTTGGACCGTTCCCAGGTGGTTTCCTTTTGCAGTGGGAGGGTGTCTGGATGTCTCTGTGTGCAGGACTTACCTAAAAATGGCTCTGCAGCCAATTTACATGTGTTTCCAGGTAGCTGGCTTTCCTGGAATGGGTATGGGGCTGACGTTATCTATTCATTTAGTGATAAGCTAAGAGCAGTAAATGGGGAGAAAGTCCTGGAGTTCAGGAAATGTTTTCAGTTTTTTTTTTTTTTTTTTTTTAAATGAAGCAGTCCTTCCACAAGAAGATCAGACATGTGGAAGCTTCAGAGCTAAGTCTACCTTAGGATGAGTGGTGAAAAGGATGAAAGGGGAAGCAAAACAGAGCAGGGGGCTGCTCGCCCATGGGGGATGCTGCAGTGTCTAGGAGCACAAAGGAGTGGGACGATGGCAAATGGGAAGGTGGGAATGGGGGCACTGGGGATTTATCTTCCCAAGGGAAAGATTGCCATGCTCTCTCCAAAGCAAAGAAAGACAGACAGGGGGAAAGACAGAAATGATGCATGGTTTTAGTTTCCTACATGGGGCAGTGCCTGCCTGGGGTCAGGGCAGAAGGTGGGGTCAGGGCCGTTTGTCTGCCGCTGGCTGCAGGGGAGGTGAGAGCGGTGGGAAGCTGGGGCTTTCCATCATCCTGCGTGGTGGGGCAGAGGCTTGGGCTACTGGCACTGAGAGCAGCTGAACGGGGCGAAGCGTCGAGGCAGAGGCGGTGGTGCAGCTGGTGAACCCATCCCACAACCCGGCCCCCGCCAGCACCTGCAGCTGGGAAATACACCTCGCTCCGTGTCTGGTTTCTCTTCAGCCTTCTAGATGACATTAACCGAGTCTTTGATAACAAAGTCTAGATTGCCGTTTGGATCTAAAATAACACACAGACTTTGAGAAGTTCCCCGTTACGTCTCAACAAAGTGTTTAAATCGCTGTGTAAAGGAGGTCTCCCACCCAGACCGAAGGGTTTTTTGGATACCCGGGTTCCCTCCACGACTTGTATGGTGGAGAATACAGAATGCAGGAGCAAGGCAGACCTCAGGGGTGCTGCGGTGTCTCAAGCAACATGTGAAGCTGTGACTGGCATCGCCACCAGGCCACGCCATGGCCTGGTGTCTGGAAAAGGGACCAGCAGCACCACGTCAGGTTGTGTCACTTCCCGGGCGTTTGCAAGCGTTGAGGATGGAAAAAAATGTCTGAGACTAGCCCAGCCCCTGGCTCCCAGCTACACTTCATAAAAATCAGCTTTGTAACAGTGCAAGAAGCAGTCTTGCTGCTTTTACATAGCCATTCACTTGAATTTGGACAGACGCATGAGCCACTGTGTTTCCAAAAGGGGGCATCACTGACACTGAAGGAAGTTAGCAGTAGGTTAGCAAGTGAAAGGCTGGGTTTGAAATAGTGACTTTCTGTAGCTTCTAATTCTTTTACCCTGAAGAAGGAGACAGATGAGCTTTAGCCCTAGGAAGTGCAGAGCAACAGGCAGAGGCCTCGCTGAGCATACTGCAGGGGAAAGGGGCAGCATGGTAAAGGCAGAAAGTACAGGAATGCACAGAACAAAAACACAAACACAGAAAAATAAAACATTTCCTTCAACTGGGAAGGCAAGCTGGCCGGTACCAATTTCCACCTCCCCTGCCCTGAGCCCCTGCAGGGTTCAAGTGGGAGCCCTCAGGGGCTGAGATGTCTCCTCAGCACAGGCCATTGCCACAGCTTGACGTCTCGGTCATTTCATCTGGTCTGTTTTCAGCTTGTGAGGTGTTAGGCAGCAAACAGCAACAAGTTTTGCTGATGCCAGGAGTGGCAAGGTCTGATGTGAGGTGGATGAAGGGAGGTTCTGGAAGATTTTAGAGAGCTGATGGGCTGGTTGTAGTTCTCTGTGATGGTGGTGGGGTAGCACAGGTGGACAGACCTCACCCAGTGTGTCAGAACATGACTGCTCCGGCAGCTGGGGAGGTGTGGGAGTTCTGCTCTGTTTTGCGCGAGGTTTTATTTAATAACATCAGGTAGGGCAGAAAAATTATGTTTAAAAATATATGAGGGTGATTTAGAAGTTGAAAAATCTAAAAAAATATTAGTCATCTGCTATTTTGGACTGAAATAAGACCTGAAAGCTTCCTTAGTAATATTGCTATTGATTTACTTTATTTTATTTTATTTTATTTTATTTTATTTTATTTTATTTTATTTTATTTTATTTTATTTTATTTTATTTTATTTTATTTTATTTTACCATACCCCAGTCAACATAATGCCAAGCCATGAAACTGACAAAGGAAAAGCTAGCAGCAAAGTTGGTATAGATTCGTTTGCTTTGCCGCTTCCTCCAACCTTACGGAGCTAGCCTTGCTAGAGGGCACTACCCCAGGGCAGACAGTCATCTGTACATCCTGCATTTTGTATCTGTTTGATGGCCGGTTTGGTTGGGTTTTTTTGGCTAAGATGTCATTATTTAGTATTGCACTGTCTCGCTTTGAATTGTGGGCTTTAGTCCAAGCTGTCCAGCTAGTCCTGGTCTCCAGGCCAGCTCAGTCACCACAACTGGCTTTAAGCCCTGTAACTGGACTTTGATACCATGTTGTCCCACCACTGCCTGGTCAGGCTGTTGTCCCACAGGGTGACTTCAGTTTTCAGTTAGGACCAAGGACATCAGAGCAGAGATGGTATGTGCATCAGTCTGCATAGACCTCAGCGTGGGCCAGACCCAGGCAGGCCTTCTTGTTCTGTGCTCTGGAGAGAAAATTCATGTAAAGGGAAGGCCAGCACTGCTAGAATCAGGATTACCTTTTTGTTTTGGATAGGAACTGAGCAGTTTTGCTGAGTGCCCTTTACCAAAACTTTATGGTTTGGAGAGTTTTCTTGATGGCGCGATTATGGCTGTCCTCATGATTTCCTTGTCTCCTCCTTCAAAGAGCTCTGCCTTCTGCCAGGCACTTGGCACCCTCTGGAGCAATGCCGACTGCTCCTCAGGGGTGTCCCCCTGCCTCTGCAGCCTGCAGGCATCTCTGGCACCCAGGTGGTGCTGGGCCGCAGCCTGTGGCCGTTGGTCAGATGGGTTCTGCCTCTCCGATCCCATGGTCAGGAGCCAGCTTTCTTCACTCTTGCTGAAGAAGTGCTTTATCCTAATCACCTGGAAAGTGACCCTTCCCTCTGTTCAGTGGAAGTAGGACCTTGTGTGGCCATAGGTTTGCATCCTTCCATGGGAGGTACAGAGACTTCATCACTTCTTCTGCTCTACTGAAGCCTTTGCCAGCAGATACTCTACCTTTCTTTCCATCAGCTACTAACACGATTTCCCTAAATGAAGTACTGTCTACTCAACAAATACTGGGGTTGGGTGTTTTGGTTATGGCTTCTATGCTTTTTTGGACTAACTATTGCAGCCTTAGAAGTACTTTTAAAAAAAAAAAAGGTTTTTAATTGCTCGTGCTATTCTTTACACTCTTATGTCTAAGCTTTTTAAACTGAGAGAGATTTGATTGTAGCATATGATAGGGTACTGATTACATATCATAAGGTTTAAAATTAGCATTATAAAACATTGTTTTTTCGTTTGGGGAGGGCTCAGTATATTTTTATTTTGAATGTGTTCCAAATTATTTTTTTAAATATGTAGAGTGCTTAGAGGATGAAATATATGAGAGTACAGTAACAAACTAGCGGATAGATTCCCTACTCCTTTAAGCATTTTGTAATCATGTACACTTGGGCAAAATAAGTGTGGGTGCTATTAAAACACTGACAGTATCTTATAAGTATTTAATGCAAGGTTTAAATTATACTGTGAGATAACCATGCACTGGAGAATCACCCCAGAATCAGCTCAATCTCACACTGGCAAAACAAGGTCAGATCAAAGACCGTTTTTCCTGCATCATCAAGAGCATTTAAACACCTCCCCTTCATTGAACTAACCTTGCAACACGCAGCTTTACAAAAATTCATCTAAAATACATTTGTCAGATAAAATATGACTCTGCTTATGCTTGTGTTTCAAAATTTATACACATGCAGTATTTTTACAACTCTGGAAATAATTTTTGCTTTAATGAAAAAATTTAGATTTAATTGCAATAATTTAATTTGTTGTGTGTTTTTACAGATATTTTTTTCTTTTGTTATTTTTGGTTTTAGTTTAAAAGATCTTATCCAAAGTGAAGATGTGAAACCCAAGCTGCAATACATCATGAATAACCCTTCCTTTTCTATGGTAACAGTTCAAAGCGAAGACAGTGGGATAACCTGGGAAACCAGCTCGAGCAGGTGTTCTACTCCCTGGGCCTCAGAAACAAGTACAACTTCTGATCTTTACAGTATGGAAAGTTCACCGGTAGGTTCTCCTCCAGGAAAAGTCATCTTTATTATGGATGAAGGTAAGATTATTCGGAAGAGGAAGCGCAAAGCTTCAAGTAGGGTGCCGATGGCTATAAGTCTGAAGGGAGGCCAGGGCAATAAGAAACGTGACTCTTCTGGAATGCAGAGGCAAGAACAAAGAACTGTTTTAGGAGACGTGCAGGCCTCCGTGTTGAATGTTGAACAGGTGGAAGCACAAGACACAGATGAGGAAATGCTGGACGACAAAGAAGATCTAGAGAACGTCACAGAAGAGCCAGTAAAACGTGCTCCAATAAGATCAATATTTAGAGAAAGCAGACTGAGAAAAGTAGGGCCCATCCTTGGAGGACCAGTACAAGCTAGAATCCAGCTGTTCAACTCAATTTTTGGAGGGACTGAACCAGCCCCTGAAACGTTGGAGAAAACCAGAATCCAGAGAAGCAGCTCAGTTTCAGGAGATCCTGAACAGTTACTTGAAACATCAGTAAAAGAAAGACTGCAGAAGTTCCGTTCACTTTCAGAAGCAGCACGTTCAAAAACTTTCCAGAGAGCAAGAAGTAGAAATCTTGAAACACCATCGGAGAGAAGAAGGGAGCAAAGACAACAATCCACAGCACAAGCAAATCAAAGCTATTCTTCACCAACAACACCTCTTGAAAAACAGCTTACTAATAAAGGTGGTGTTTTATCTGAAAATGTTAAACCCATTAAAATGAAAGATAAACAAAGCAGATTTTCAAGCTTCGGTGCAGAAACAACTCTTCAACATGAAGAAAGAAAAGACAGACAGTCTCTTTCGGGGACTCCAAATCAGGTATCAGGACATTCATTGAAGTCCTGCCGTCCTGAAGAAGCCAGGAAGCAGCAAAGTTATTCACCTGCAACCAAAACATCAGTAACAGAGCAAACAGTCTCCGTTTCATCAGAGTCTGATGATAAATCAGAGAAACAAGTGTTGCTTTCCTCAGCTGAAAATGCAAACAAGAAACCAGACCAATCCCTGCTGACAGCATCAGATCGTCTGGACAAACCGAAGGAGCAGGAAATTCAACCCAGTTCTGCACCACAATCTGTATCAGGAGATTTTGTTAGTGAATTAGATAGAGAATTTACCCAACCTATTTTGCCTACAGCATCCGTGTCAGAACATCCTGAGAGAGAAGCACAGAAGTCAGCAGTTGAGTCTTACTTACCTAGTGCTCCATCAGCTAAACCCAAATATTCCACACTGTCTGAAACAAGACAGGAGGATATCATTCCTCAGTCATCAGAAACTGCACAGCCTGAGTCTGAACATGTGCTTCTGCCACATTCTGTAGATGAAACAGAGAAGCAAGAGACTGAGTGTCACTCACCAACGAGTGCGCTGTCAGAAAATGAGCCTTCAGATCTATTGTATTCTGCTAAAAAACCAGAGGGTCAAAAGACCCCACCACCAGAAACCCAAAATGTTCACTCAGAGAAGAAAACAAAGTCTGAACACCACTTTTCCTCCTCCCTTCAGGAAACAGAGGAGGAAGGACTTCAGCTAAATTCACCTGTTCCTGAAAAGATAGATTCTAAATATTTTGGCATTTCATATCCTATTCGCACAGAAACAGAAGTAACTCAGAAAACTTCAGCTATGAATAAAGCAGTAGATTTGGATCACCCTGACTTTTCTGTTGAAAAAACCAAGCAAGCAGAGAGTGCACAAGTGGAGATGGAGCATCCAGATTTCTCATATTCCAGTAAAGAAATTGGGGAATCAGAGAGAACACAGATGGAGACAGAGCATCCATTCTTCTCATTTTCCAAGGAAGAAACAGAGGAATTGGAGGGTGCACAGATGGAGATGGAGCATCCAGACCTTTCTTTTTCCAGGGAAGAAATGGAGGAACCAGAAGGTGCACAGCTGGAGATGGAACATGCAGACTTCTCATATGCCAGGGAAGAAGTGGAGGAATTGGAGGGTACACAACTGGAGACCAAGCATCCAGGTTTCTCATATTCCAGGGTAGAAACAGAAGAATTGGAGAGTGAAAAACTGGAGATAGAATATCCAGAATTATTTTTTTCCACAAAAAAACCAGAGGAATTGGAGAGTGCCCAACTGGAGACAGAGCCAGATTTCTCGTATTCCATGGAAGAAACAGAAGAATCAGAGAGTGCACAGCTGGAGATGGAATATCCAGGCTTTTCTTTTTCTAGGGAAGAAATGGAGGAATCAGAAAGTGCACAGCTGGAGACAGAACATCCAGATTTCTCATATTCCAGCAAAGAAATTGGAGAATCAGAAAGTGTACAACTGAAGACGGAGTACCCAGATTTTTCATATTCCAGAGGAGAAATGGTAGAATCAGAGAGTGCACAGCTGGAGACAGAGCAGCCAGACTTTTCTTTTTCTAGGGAAGAATTGGAGGAATCAGAAAGTGCAACGCTGGAGACAGAGCATATAGATTTCTCACATTTCAAGGAAGAAATGGAGGAATTGGAGAGTGCTCATCTGGAGACAGAGCAGCCAGATTTCTCATATTCCATGGAAGAAGCAGAGAAATCAGAGAGTTCACAACTGGAGCAAGAGCATCCAGAATTTTTTTCCAAGGAAGAAACAGAAGAATCAGAAAGTGCACAGCTGGAGATGGAACATCCAGATTTCTCATATTCCAGAGGAGAAATGGTAGAATCAGAAAGTGCACAGCTGGAGACAGAGCAGCCAGACTTTTCTTTTTCTAGGGAAGAATTGGAGGAATCAGAAAGTGCAACGCTGGAGACAGAGCACCCAGATTTCTCATATTCCAGCAAAGAAATTGCAGAATCAGAAAGTGAACAACTGCAGATGGAGCGCCCAGATTTCTTGTATTCCAGAGAAAAAACAGTAGAATCAGAGAGTGCACAGCTAGAACATCAGGAGTTTTTATTTTCCAGGGAAGAAACAGAAAACCAAAAATCTGTTCCTTTTGAACTGGAACAGACAGACTCTTACTCCCCTGAAGAAGCAGAGCAAGAAGAAACAGCACAGCTTGCGGAGATACCTTCAGATTTACCATGTTTGATGGAAGAAGTAGAGAAAGAAAACACTAAAGAACTCCAGTTGGTACATCCAGATACATTTGATTCCACCAGAAGATCAGAGACACAGCAAACTGGGTCTCTGGAAACAGCACGTTCGGGTGTACCGTATCCCACAAATAAAGCAAATCAGCAAGAATTGGCACAAGCAGATTTGGACAATTCCCTTATGTCATATTTTGGTAACAAAGGAGAACATCCACAGCCTATACAGGAGGATTCGCAGCCTGGAGGTAAGCTGTATTCCCATGCCAAGGGAGTGCAAGGCGAAACTACTCAACTGCAGTCAGAGCACCCAGTTTTGTCATATTCCACTGGAAAAGAACAGCAACATAAAACCTCACAGCCGAGGGCAGAACAGCCAGAGACATCATATTCCAGTGACAAAACAGAACAACAAGAAATATTGCAATCAAAGTTTGAAGAAGCAGATTTGCCATATTCCCGGGGAGAAACAGCACAAGAAGATGTACAAAGAGATTTAGAAGGTCCAGAGCCATCAGGTTTCATTAGTGAAGAAGAGCAACATGAAAATGTACAACTAGCTTCAGAAAATAGAGATTTCTCATTTACCACTGGAGAAGTAATGCTAGAAGGAGCGGAATCAGGATCTTTGGGCTCATCACAGCCAATCAGCAGAGCAAAGCCCTGGGAAACGGCACAAGTGGAGCAGTTGCAGTCGCTTCCATCCTGTTCCACTGCTGATGGTCAGCAACAGGAGATACCACCACTCAGTGTGACCCAGCCAAATATATCATATTCCTTTGGCAGAATAGGACAACAAGATATAGTAGAAAGAGAACTGGAACAGCAGAAAACAGCCCAACAAAAAGCTATGCAAATGGAAATGGAGTATTCAGATTTGTCAGAAACCTTGGGGAAAGAAGAGCCCCAGGTCATAGATCAAATTAATTTGGCACAGCAAGGAACAGCTCAACTACAGTTGGTGCATCCATCTTTGTCATATTCTGTCAGTGAACAAATGCAAGAAGAGATGCAAACAGAGACAGCATATCCAGAACAGCCATTCTATGTAAGCACAGAAATGCAGGAAGAAATGACTCAATACAAATCAGAGCAACCATTTCTTTCAACTTTTACTGGCAAAATAGAGCAACAGGAAACTGTACATCCAGAGCTAGAGCAAACATTTTTGCCATCTGCCAGTGGAAAAGAAGCTCCACTGGAAATGGAAGTGAGTTCAGAATATCCAGATTTGTCATATTCCATTCATGAAGCTGAACAACCAAAAAAGTTGAAACATCCAACCTTACCATTTCGTTTGAAGGAACAAGAAACTGCACCACTGGTAATGGAACATCCAGATTTTTCATGCGACAGTCGTGAAGCAAAACCGGGCGACAATGTAGAGCAGGAGTCAGGACATCCAGAACTCTCATACTCCATGGAAGAAACAGAAGGAAAATCAGAACATTTGGATTCACCAGAAGCCCTGGGTGCAGCAGCACAAGATGAAAGTATGGAAGTGGAATCTAAATACTCAAATTTGACATATTCTGATGGCCAAAAAAACCAGGAAGGAACTTCACAATTGGATTCAAAATATCCAGATTTATCATTTGCCTTTGGTAAAGACAAAGATCGAGCAACTGAAGACTTTGAGTCTAAATATCAAGAACTGCCTAAAATGGCCAGAAAAAGAGCTTCTCCAGCAACTGCACAAATAGACCCAAAACATCCAAATTTGACATATTCCCGTGACAAAGCAAATGAGCCGGAAATTGCACCATGGGAAATGAAACATCCTGATTTGCCACAGTGCACTGATGGGACAAACCAAGAAGTAGTAGTGTCGGATCAGAAACACAGAAAAATTTCTGTTGGCAGAGAAAAGCAGCAACAAACCACAAAACAGCAGTTAGAACAAGAAAAGTTATCACATTCTCCTGCTAAAACAGAGCAATTAAAACATGCCCAGGGAGACCTGGAAGAATCAGATTTGTCATTTTCCATTGACAGGCGGGATGATGAAATGGCCCCACCAGAGGCAGGCCATGCTGATGTGATATATCCTCTGGACATCACAGAGGTGCGACAACAAGTACAACAAGAATTGGAAAAAAACAGGTTTAACTTACGCCTTTGGAAAAGCAGAAGAGGAAATGGTTCATCCAGAAGTGGAAATTCCACATCTGGCCCATTCTGTGGGTATGTCAGAAGAAGAAGAAATGGCAGAACCAGAGCAGGGACATCCTGCCTTGCCTCATTCCACTTCCAAAGCAGGAGGACTGCAGATTGCACAGCTGAAATCCAAACACCCTGGTTTAGCACATTCCCTTGACAAAGTGCAAGAAACGACCCAACTGGGATTGGAGGTTCGTGACAAAACAGAGCAACTCCCACCTGCCCAGCCAGAGTTGGGCCACAGAAACTTGGCATCCCCTGCCGGCAAAGTGGAGCAGCGAGGGATGGAGCACACAGCCTTGGGACACCCTGGTGAGGGACAGTCTGTCAGCAGAGCAGAGCATCCCCAAGCTGCAAAAGAGAAACCAGGAGCTCCAGATGCATCATCTCATAGTGGAAAAGCGGAGCAAAGAGAAATGACAAGAACAGAGCCAAAGCATCCTGATTTATCATATTCCATTGATAACATGCAGAAACAAGAAACTACACAACTGGCGTTAGGAAAACAAGATCTATCATCTTGGCCTGGCAAAACAAAGCGAGCAGAAACTGCTGACGAGGAGAATCCAGGCTTCCTGTATTCCTTCAAACAAGCTGCACAAGGAGAGAAAGCAGAGCCAGAATTGGGACGTTCACAGTTATCTTACTCTGTTAGTGAGGCAGAACAAGAAACTGCACATGCAAAATCAAACCGTTCAGATTTATCTGCCGGCAGATTAGAACACCATGAAATTGTACAACCAGAGGCAGAACTAATGGATTTATCATGTCCAATTGGTGAAAAACAGCAACCTCAAATGGCTGAAGTGAATTCGGAGTATCCAGATTTATTGCATTCCACTGGCACAGTACAGCGACAAGAAAAGATTCAACAAGAGCAGGAAAAGCCAGGTGATTTTTCATCATCACTCAGCAAAGAAGAGCAATGGGAAGGTGCAGCAATGCAGGCAGAACACCTTGAGCTGCAGTGCTCTATGGGGAAAACAGAAGAACTGCAAAATTCCCAAGCAAGATCAGAATATGCAGATTTGTCATTCTCTGTTGGCACACCAGAACCTCATAAAACAACACAGCCAGAGTTGAAAGAGCATGATTTGTTGCATTCTTTTGTCAAAACAAAGCCATCATGGGCTGCCCCACTGGAGTCTGAACATCCAGACATCTCAGATGTCATGGGCAAAGTACCGCGTTCTGATTTCTCCTCTTCCCTTGGTGAAGAAAAACAAAGTGCACAACTGGAGGTCAAACAGGAGAGGGGAGGCTACACACCACACCCAGAGGAAAGAGTCCAACTGAAATTGGAACAGCCAACGTTGTCAAGTCCTTGTGGCACAGCAGAGCAATCAAATAGGGCTCCACTGGAAGGGGAATTCCCAGACTTGTATTCCTCTGGCAGAAAAGAGCAACAAGAAATGACAAAACAAGAGTTGGAGCATTCAGTTTTGTCATATTCCACTGATAAAACACAGCGACAAGAAACCACACAACTTGTGTTAGGGCAACCAGATTTATCATCTTGCCCTGGGAAGACAGAGCAACCACAAACTGTTCAAGTGGAAGCAGAGCATCAGGACGTACTGCATTTCACTGGCAAAACAGAACAGCGAGGAACAGCACAAGCAGAGGCTGGGCATCCAGATTTGTCATATTCCAGTGACAAAGCAGAGCAGCTACCAGTTACACAACGGAAATCAGAGCCGCCTGTAACACCCCATCCCATTGGGAAAATGGAGCAACAAGGAATGACACATCCAGAGCGGGAACTTCCCAGTTTATCATATTCCATTTGCAAAACACTGTCAGAAGAAGCAACACAAATGGACTTAGAGCAACAAAACTTAACTTATGCCCTTGGTAAAGCAGATGAAATGCAAATAGTGCAAGGTGAACTGGAACATACAGGTTCATTGTATTCATCTGGCAAAAGAGAACAAGAAATGGTATTGCCAGAGTTGCAACATCGGCAGCTATCTTATCCTATTAGAGAAATAGAAGAGGAAGCTACACAGCAGAAATCAAACTATCCGGATTTATCATATTCTATTGGCCAACAAGAGCACCATGAAATTGAACAACCAGAGGTGGAAGAAATGGATTTATCCTATCCATCTGGCAAATCAGAGCACTCACAACCTGCCTTAGAAGGAGTGCAACAGCCACAGTTTTTGAAGTCCTTTGACAAACTAGAGGAAAAGCAAATGGCCCAGCCTGGCTTTTTGCACTCCCTTGGTGAAGAAAAGCAGAAACCAGCTTCACAGTTAGATTTAGTGCAAACAGGTTTATCACATTTGCTTGGCAAAACAGAAAAACAGGAAACTGCACAAGCAGAGTTTATGCCTTCTGATTTTTCATATTCCACAGGAAAAACAGAGCAGTTGCAACAGGAACAACTGAAATCAAAACGTCCAGATCTGTCATTTTCTCTTGGCAAGGCAGAGACTCATGGAATGAAACCACCAGATTTATTATACTCCTATGGCAAAGCAGAACAACCACAGACTGCCCAGGTGGAGCATTCAGAGACATCATATTTCATGGGTGAAATGGAGCAGAGGGATGGAGTCCAACCTGAACTGCAGTGCATTAATTTGCAGTCCTCTGTTGTGGAAACAAAGCAACCAGAAACACCTTCTCTATCATATACCTTTGGCACGACTGAGGAACAGGGAACTGCACAACCGGACTTTGAACAATCAGATTTATTAAGTCCTACCAACAAAGCAGACAAGCATGAAGTGGCCCCATGGAGAGCAGGACATTCAGAGAAACGAGACCCTGAGGCTACTTCATCTCTAACTGCTCAGCTGGAAACTGAACAACGAGATTTAACCTTTTCCACTGAGGAAGCAGAGAGGCAAAAAATTCAACTGGATTCATCTCTTACTGAACAAACAGTCTCTGTGCCTTTAGGTGTTTCATATTCTGTCTCTGAAACAAAACCAGAAGGAAGACCTAAGCCTTCACCTGTAACTGGAGGCCTGTCCCCCAGGCACTTAAGTTTATCTCACACATGCCGTAAAACAGAGCAGTCAGAAACTGCACAGCCTGAGTCAGGTTTCTTCTGTGCAAGAAACGAAGCAAAGAATACAAAAAATATTCTACATTTGCCTGTGGCTGCACAGTCAGAGGCTGAACATGTAATTTTACCTGAAACTGAGCGAGAGCAGACTCCACATTACTTCCACACAGCTACGCGATTAGAATCTGAACAATTAAATTTATCATATTCTACAGATAAAGCAGAAACACAAGAAAGTCAAGGTTATTTAACTGTACCTTCAAAACTGGAGTCTGAACCTTCAGTTCCATTTTATTCAGCTGATGAAACATGTCAGCAAGAAATTCCAGCTTATGAAAAAACAGCTTCTGAGTATTTGATTCCCACACGGTCCCTTGCTGAGCAAGAAAAGCAAAGCATACAGCCACTTATTCCCCAGTCTGCACAATCAGAGAGTAAACATGTAATTCCACCACATGATGGAAAAGAATTGCAAAAACTTCATCTCTATTCACCTAAACCAGCAAGCTTGAAGACAGTGCCGTTGGAGAGTACGTCTCTAAAGCACACACAAGACCAAACCAAGCAAGAATCTCAAGATCGTTTGTTGGACACAAAATATTTGTCATCAGAGCAGCTGAGAAGTCCCCCCAAATTCACTACTGAGCAGGATAAGCAAGAAATGCAACCTGGTGTGCAGATAGCACCAAAGGTGGTGACCACAGAGTCAAAGGTGACTCCTGCAGCAGACTGGCAAGCAGTGCCATCAGATTCATTTGTACCTTTTCATACATTACCTGAAAAGTCAGTGTCAGTGGCTTTCAGTGACGATGAAGAGAAACAGAATATTCCATCATCTTTGTCTGATGTAGTAGGCATGCTTGGAAAGCAATCTAACGTAGTTTCAGGCATTTATGCTGAAGGAAAGGATAGACATGAAATGCAACGATGTTTAGCAGACCAAAAGCAGTCATCCTTAGAGCATCTGGGAGCTGTTTCATCAGATCTTGTTTATGAAACTGTGACAGACAAAACTCAGCAGTATTCTGATGAACCTGGCAGCCTTTCTTCAGCAGAGATGAAGTCTGTTATCTCTAGTTCTGATGAAAAGCAAAATCCAGATATTCCATCTTTTGGGCTCGCTAGCTGGCTGGTAGAAGAGGTGAAAGCTCGCTCAATTAGTCCAATAAGAGCTGCAGAAGTGGACAGGCAAGGAATCCATCCTTCTCCACATGAAGCTTCTGATTTTGGATCAAAACAATCCCCAGCTGGAAGTTCCACAGAACTTAGAGTTCGTGGTGCTACAAAGAATAAAGGACATATGTTTAGAGTTTCTGATTCAGTGTCAAGTGAAATTTCCCACAGAATGTCCTCAGACATTGGTCACAGAACGCAGAATTATGATTTGCCATCTCTGGTAGGAGATAATCAAGATCTAGACAAAGTTCCAGACCGTGAAATGAGCATTGGAGACTCTACAAAAATGGAAGAAATGCAACATATGGAGGTAGAGAAAGTGCCTGAGGTGCCTGAACATTACCTGAGAGGAGAAGAGGAAGAAATGGAACATGTGAGCACTGTAGAAAACAGACAGCATGCTCCAGAAACTACTGAACAAAAAGATCTATTTAATATAATTTCAGAAGGTTATGAAATACTCAATATTCATGCTCCTACACATATTTCTTCTGTTGATCAAGAAGAAAGTGAACACATGCCAGATAAACTAGAATACTTAGAAACAAGTCCTTCATTTAAAAGAAAATTAGCTGACGATGGCCATAGAGCCGTAGCTTCTGGAACAAGCACAGAAATTTCAGAAAGTTCAATGTTAGGAAAGCCTGCAAGCCACAAACTGAAAGAATTGGTCAAAAATGATGGTGTTGAGGAAACTGGAGAAACACAACAAGAAAATCCCACGTTGCCAGAAGACAATAATAACGCAGATCCTAATAATGGTATGGCCGATATGGATTATTTTGAAAAATATACATTGATTGATGATAAATCCCCAATTAAGCCACATTTTGAAAGACCAAGTTCATTATTTCCTGTGGCAGAAGATCCCAATGAACCTGTGGAAGAAGACATGTCTTTTAAAGAAAGCACTGAGGTAGATACTTTGGAAGAGGAGTTTTCCTTACTTGAGGATCTGGATGAAGTCTTTTACGGTACTGTGAAAGGAGAAAGCAAAGTGCAGTCCTATGCAGATGCTCCAAAACCTTTACCTTTGCAGAAATCAATCGATATTAGCAGTAAAAAGGTTACAAATGTAGAAGACGAACGGAAGTCACCAGGGACCCCACTCTTTGATTCAGAAGAAGGGGTGCTAGAACGATCTCTGTTGTTCCCTACCACTGTTGCAGCAGTTAACCCAGAACTTCTAGAGGAGCCACCTGCTCTGTCGTTTTTATACAAGGACCTCTATGCAGAAGCAATAGGAGAAAAGACAAAGGATGAGACTCCCTCTGATGAGGAAAGTGGTAATTCTAATGCGTCTTTCCCTAGTAGAAATTCAGACACAGATGATGGAACAGGAATATATTTTGAAAAATACATTCTTAAAGATGAAATTCCAAATAAGGCCTCAGGGCCTCAAAAGGATCAGATACCAGAGGATGAGTCCTTTAGTAAAGGAATTTCAGTACAGAGTTCAGAGGACAAACGCAAGCAGGGGTCTGGTGATGTTCAATGTGTCAGAACTGAGGTTCTGACAGAAAAGGGTGTTGTGGAGAGAGAGAAAGTCCAGGTTGACAGTGACATTCAAGCAACAATTTGTAAACCAATGCATGCCATTCCTTTTGGAAGCAAAGTAATTCTTTCAGGTGCAAGAGCTGATACCGCTGAACAAAGAGAAGAAGAAAATGTACCTGTAGAAACAACTGAGGAGCTGCCAGAGCAATCAAGTCATCAAGTGTATAGTCAACCAGTGGATTATCAGGGAGCTGCATATCAAGAAGCTGGTAAAAAACAGGAAGAACAGCATGACCTAACAGCAGTTCCTCAAATGGAAAAACATGTCCCACATGTGAGGACTCCTGTTGAAGACAGTGAAGATGATCAGTATACTCAGGAAAATCTTTCCTGTGTCCCTACCATTCAGCAAGCGGAGAAGCCACACTTGCAAGGACAGGAACAGCACCCTGATGTTTATGAAGATCTCGCTGAGTCAATGGACTATGATGTGATTACACAAGAAGAACTTTTGCAAGACGAAATATCATCTCAGTTAACACATGAGGAGCTGTTATTTGAAGACAGGGACTCTTTTGAGCATGCTGGTGATAGTTATGAATTTGTTAATGAGCCAGAGCAAAGGACACCCGTTGAGCTTGAAGATTCAGGCTTTGTGGTGATGTATCCTGAAAAATCAGCAGCAAACATTCCTCAAGTTGAGAGCCCACAAAGAGAACTGAAGAAATCACAGACAGACACATACTGTTACCACTGCAAATGCCCAATATCTGCTATTGACAAGCTTTTTGGAGAACATCAAGACCATGAAGTCACAACGCTAGATGATGCTGCAGCTAAGATGAAGGTAAGAATTAATTTGGGTAAGGGAAGGAGATACTGAGGCTAATTTCTCCAGACCTCCTGTGATGTCAAGGGACAGGCTTCAGAGAGCAGTCCAGAGGCTAAGTCACAGTAACTATAAAATAAAAACTATTCCTAAACACCTGTTAGACATCTTGAAAGGAGACTATCTTATTAAGGTATTCTCCAGAGTCCTAGGTTGCTAAGCTGATATTTTTATTTGTTCAGAAGTTTGAATGACCTTGTTTATATGTAGCTGTTACCAGACGTTCTATCTTTTGGCCTTCTCACCTGTGTAAGTTTGTTCTGGTTTGTATATGTAGGGGGAGAAATGGGAAGAGTGTTGTTTCTATAAAAAGAAAATTTTAGTAAGAGCAGCTCATTTCACTTGACAAGGTACAGAAACCTCCATATGTGGGAACCAGTGTCATCATAAACTGTTCCCTGTCCTAGTTACATGTGTTGGTTGCTCGGAGATGTTAGATGAGTTACAGTTTACACTACACCGTTTTGTTGAAACTGCATCCTCATTTTCTGTTCAGTTCATGTTTGTCTGTGCCAATAGTGTTTCAGCTGTAGCACAGGTGTTTAACAAGTCCTACTTCTTCCCACTATCTCTAAGCTGTACCACTCTAAAGGACAGGTAGACATTCCCTCCATTTCTCTAGCCTAGTCCTTTGCTGTCAACACTAGCAAAAGCATTTTTGTTTCTGTGGAAGTTCTTCTTCATTAAGTTGCATGTAATCTCTCACTTTTCCATATCAGATTTGTTCATGTACAAGTACACAGGTGTTCCTTTCTTAGTTACCAGCTATTTAATCTCACCCCTGTATCTGAAAGGTGAGGTCACATGTTCAGTTGACGGTAATATAGATTTTGTGTAATTTCATTAAAATTCCAGAAGGCCTGTATCTGTGATGTTTATGTTATCTTTATGTTAACTAATATGCAAGAAGGAGAAATTAAAAGTAGTAGGACTCAATGCGGCAGTTACAACTATCAGTATTTACAAACTATCTCCATGGTGTGCAGATGTATGACAGCAGAGTTGCTTTTTATATATGGCCATTCATGCTTGACTTAGAAGTGATAATTAGCCACCAGTAAGTAATAAAGTCACAGACCCCAACCATCCCTCGAATGTACCTGCATTGCAGTGAGTCAAATTAAGCCACAAATAAACGTCCCATGATATCACTCCCTGGCTGTGAAGCACAGACATGAAGCCAACATTAAATCTGGCCACAGCGCAGGCTTGGCTTCACATGATTTCTAGCACTCCAGGGCTCAAGTTTCTCTGAGACGGCATTTGTATGTTTCTTGTTACTTCTGTGTAATTACTGAGAAAACATTGAGACAGCAAAATGCTCATCACCTGAGTTTTAACTGTAGGAACATAGCTTCACAGTAAATTAAATGAGCTATGGATGGCATCTGTCAGAGTTTATAGGTTATCTTGACAAACAGAAGTTCGCCTCTGAATCCTGGTGACTGGCCCTAAATATTTATAAAGTGAGCCTTCAATTGTACAATCCAATGTGACATTTATAATTAATGGAAAGTCATATGCTAGTTCTCAACAGATCTAGCTGTAGAAGTTTGCCATATTAGAAAGCTGTTACCAAAGGAAGTTAACCTTCCTTTTAGATTTATGCCAGCTAATTAAAACTAAGTATTTTTATAAATTATAAATTGCACCTAAGCAGACGGCCATCTTGCTTTCACGAAAGGTGAAGAAGGACTAAGAAAAAGTTCTGAGTCATCTCTGATGGCTGTTGTCCCTTGGACTGCTTTAGTTTCCATATCTAATTCAATCAGTTTTTCTGATGAATTCTGGTTTGTAGGAAATATCTTTAAAATTCTAATTTAAAAAAAACGACAATACTGCATAATCTATTAGCCTCATAATTACATGCATTATCTTCCTTTTTATGGGCTTGTTTGTGCAATCTCCTGAGGACCCTCATGAGGCTCTGAGTACACTCAGTCTTTAGCAAAACTGCACTGGAATTCATAGCCTTCAAAAACTTGTATAAACACTCAGCACCCTGTTGAACTGAGCTCACTTTTTTTGGTTTGGAAACAGTTTTGTGACTGCTCCAGTTGCTATTTCAGTGCTTGTCTTTGTAGCCAGGGAGATACTTGACCTTAATTTAGCATTTGTTCCAATGGTGGCTCATGGCAAACAAAAATATTCACCTAAAATAAGTCACGTGTAAAAACTTTATAGAATAATGTGCTTATGTTACTGAAACGTTTTACATTTCAGGATCAGTTAGGTGAATTGCTAGTGGCACTGGAAGAAAAGTCAATGAAGATTGAAGAGTTTGTGAGTGATATTGAATCCCTATTTAACTCCGTTGAGGTAAGTCCAGTTTTATCACACTAGTTTTCTTTCCCTCTACAAAATTATTTCTAAGATATGCTTGCCTTGTTTTGTAGCGTCATTGCTTCCACTAAAACAGGCTGTTTCTCCAGTCCTCAAACTGAAGCTCACACTGGAAGGTGTTAACTTTAGTGGAAGAAAAAGACTGCTTTTGTTGCAGATTATTGCAAAGTGGAATATGTGACTGTCAAGCACTGGAGGGAAAAGTTCCTTTAAATTTTTTTTATGCTTATAAAAAACTCGCACTGTTTGTGTCTTTATTTAGAATCCTGTGTGAAGCATCTAAATGAGTTGCCCAATGTCTTAACTTGTTAATGCCCAAGTTCTTAAGCCTTGAAGACTGTATTAATTTCAGTTGAAAGTATTGATTTTCAGATATTTTGAGTCAGACTTCCTGTCTGAATGCTTAAATACAGAAGTTTAATTTTAAAAAGTAACAGTAAAAAAAAATCTGCCATTGTTTTTACTGTATTTCTCTAGCATTATTTCTCCCTGATGAGCTTGCTTAAAGAAATAAAGTTCTCTTATTCTCAGGATGCCAGAAGGAATCTGGTGGATGGCTCATGTATGGGTGATTGAGAATTTCGGTGTATTCATTAAATGTTGTAATTTTATTCTGCAGATCAATTTACATCTGTTTTTACTTTGCAGGAAAACTGTAAGAAAAATGCAGACTTACTAGAAAAGCAAAATGAAGAGATGCTTAAGAAAATGGTAGCACAGTATGATGAGAAGTCAGAGAACTTTGAGGAAGTGAAGAAGATGAAAATGGAGTACCTGTATGAGCAGATGGTTAACTTCCAGCAAACTGTTGATTCAGCAAAGGAAACTTTGGAGGCAACAGTAAAAGAAACAGTAGAACTTGATGGATTTGTTTTCCTAAATGTGAGTAAAAATGGCTTTCATACTGTAGATTTTATAATCCTACTTAGGAAAGCACTTATACTTTATCTAGGCCGAGAATTTTACCTTAATTTTTTACATGAGTTATTTACCTTAATATTTTTTCAGATAGCTAAATCCTGCAAGCTCAGCTATTCCACTCTGAAACTGATAGATCATTTGCTTTTGTCATGTGAATGCTCAGACAGGATTGCAAAGATGATTCACAGGATGAAAACATGCCTTGTGCTATTAAAATGATTCCGTTTTGTTTTGTGAAGAGAAGGCTAAAGGACACTTTGATAATTTATCTACAATTACACTGGAGAGTAAGAAGTGTTACTATAAAAGGTACTTTACTGTATGAAAAAAAAGGTGAAACAAGAGAGTGTAATTGAAAATTATCTAAACTGGAAGACGAGTTGTTGAGTTGTGGGGATTTTGTTGTTTTGTTTGGTTTTTTTTTTAATGAGCTGACACAGACAGTAGTTACGCATTATAAGTACTGAGGCTGTGGTAAATGCTTATTGCTGAAAAACAGTGAGTGGCTGTGCAGTGTTTAGTTGCTGGCCGGGGTTAAACCATGGCAATGGGATAGGCTTAGGAATGTGCATGTGAGGTACATGCCTGTAATGGTCCTTTCTGGATGTAAAAAACTTCCCCTGTGAATCTGCCTGACTTGAGTTACCTAGTTTATGCAGTTGTCAGTCATAAGCTGGTGAAAGAGGGTCTTGCAGGTTAATCATTAACTGCCTGCGCCCTCCAAGATTGTTCTTGTGCTGCAAGACTTGTCCGTAAGTGATCTGTAACACTTCCTCCTTTATAGAAATGTATCAGCTGTCTTGAAGGGAACGGGATTTCTGAGACAATAATCTTGCACCATTATGGAATTAGCAAGTAGGCTGGAAGTTGCAGAGAAACCATCCTGGGATGCAAGAAAGGAAAAGTTGAAATTACTATCTAAAGACTGATCATTCATGCAAAATAAAACAAATACAAAGCCCCTGGCCCATGCACCAGCAGTTATGGAAATGGTGGAGCAGTGTTTGGCTTTCTCCCCTGCTCCAAGCTATGCAATGTCCTAGTATCCTGTAGCCAAGTGAATGTCATGCGAGACTGGCTATTTTGGGATGGATGAGAAATATACCTTATTTTCCTGGACTTTGTGAGGTGCTGGATCAGTACTTTGGCAAAGAGATAACTTTGTAATCAGAAATTCCTTCGTGGGGTGGGAAAATTGTTTGATTCCCTGCCCCTTTCTGTTTGTGATAAAGGACAGGAACTTTTTTATCCAAGCGTCAGGAGATGTTAGCTGAAGATTCATGGACCGTGGGAGAAACTCTCACTCCATGAGTACAAATCTCACACAGGTTCTAGTAACCAGAAGTTATGAAGGAGATTTCAGCCAGATTTTGGATTTAAGTGTTCCTATAGTGCAAGTGATTTCTTTCTGTAAAAACCTTAGTTTACGAAAATATTTGACTGTGCTCTGATCTTTAAACCTGGGTATTGAATACTGACCTCTGGGGAGTTTAAAACCAGATTTAGACTTAAATAACCTGTGGAGCCAGAGCTTTGAAGTGGAATATTCTTAAGGAACCAAATTCTCTGCTAGTGTGAATGAACAGCATCACAGACAACATCAAGTCAGGCTGTGTGTGTTTTATGTCTGTGGAGACTAGCAAGACTGTTAGATGAGTGGCTCTTCAACATTTTCAGGGTTTTGAAAACTTAATACGTTTCTTTTTTTCCTCCTTTAGTCATCTAAAGAATTGAATAAAAGGTATACGAAGTATGGTTTAAATGCACCGTAGTGAGTACTAGGCCTAGCATGCCAAATGCTTCATTTAGTATTTGCAGGCTTTGAAAACGCACTGCTAATATTCATAACTACTTTTATAAACCTTCCAAATAATGAAATTAAGAGAAGAGGTTTTATACTTGTAGCTGTAAGTGACTGGTTGGTTTTGAAGTGTTTTGCACGTGCTCTGTAATACATCAGTTAAACAACTAACATTTTAAAATGTCAGCTCAAATCTCTACACAGACACTTTTAAGCAGATGTTCCTTGTAGTTATTATTATACAAACTTACACTAAAAAAGCATTTTGACCATGCTTCCATGTCTTAGACATCACGGGTACGCTCTTTTTTCACTAGCCTGGTTCTGCATTACCTGGCCTCTGAAAGGCTATAATGCAAAGTGTCATTCACATGGCTGCGGTTGTTAGGCTATATTTCTAAACACGATTCCAAAAAAAAAAAGTGTGACTAAGTAGTTTTCAAAAATTTACCAGGGGACTATGGGCTGACGATTTCCCATACCTCTTCTTCGGCACTGCCTGATTCAGGATGTGTCAGGGGGCTGTTGCCTCATCACAGCTGCATCCTGGCCCACCTGCCCATACCAATAAATGCATGGAATCCCAAACAGTTCTCTGCTGTGTGATCTCCTTAAGGAGAGTCATTTTAGTGAGACCCATCCCTTATGAGAGAAGCATTCAATTATAAGCCCATACTCCCCCAATAAATTTTCCAAGGTGGGCTACAAATAGCAAGACAGACTGGCTGCAGGCTTCTCCTGTGCAAGCCCCCAAACCTGCTTTGCCCACACCACCACCCCTGACTTTGTCCAAAGGGCCTGGGTGGTGTGTGGTGTGTATCAGAGATACCCCTGTCGGTGCTGCCTCCGCCATCACAGCAACACGTGTGCCCACATGGTCTGGGGTATAACAGTGGCACCAGGGTTCCAGTTCGCTGTCAAACTACAACCCCAGGAGGGTGGTCTGAAGAGAATGTGCCTAACACCCCTTCATGGTTCCCATTAATCTGCAGAATTAAGACTGTACATTTGGACTCCCCCTTTCTAAGTCAAAACGTGACAGTCTGGCCACATATCTGCATGTAGTTTATCGCATAAGAATAGAGCAGGTATAATGTGATGAAGTGATTTTCCAAGGCTTTCTGTATACTTGGTCTTTATTTGTTAACTTACACACTAAACTTAAAGTTTATTCTGTTGTGTGCATGGGTTTTGTTATTACTTTGATAATATCTGACTTGCTAAAAAAGTTAAGAACAAGTCTGTATAACAATGCAAGTTGTTCTAAAGAAAGTCTATTTTATATTTGTTGTGCTTTGTTAAGATTAAGCATAATTAACTACTTTGGTGACTGAAAAAAAGAAAGGGAGAAAGGTAAAATTCAGTTGCCTTGAAAAAAAGAAATCTTTCATTTCCTTGAAGCTGCTTGTGCCTCAGAATTAAAAATATGCTGGGTTTTTTCCTATTATGAACTCAGCAAACATGGACTAATTAAGTGGAATCTATCGTCCTTCTCTCTCTTTTTTTTTTTTTTTTTCCTTGCCAGAAGCAGCTACTTTACATTACACCTCTGGAGTCAGCTGCTGTAGTTTAGCTCTAAGGTTTGCAACCTTTAAAGGCTCTGCCTTAGTAAGTCTGAACCCCTGTGCTCTTGGGAGTCTTGCTGTGAACTTCAAATCCTCACGTTCTCATGGGTGGAGTGTATACATACCATGTACTCCCTCTCTGCACTCCTGATCTGAAATCACAATATGCTCCAAATGCTCAAAACCAGCAAAACAGCTTCTCCTTGCATGCTGTCCTCAAGTTCATGGGAAGTATTTAGAGAAGTGTACATTGCATGGTCTTTTCCCCTGGCCTTTGGAAGCTACGTGACGCCACAAGGGATTTTTTACAGCTATGTTTTTACTTCCAAATAGGTTACTTTCTGCAATGGATACTACTCTCTCTTTAGAAAAGGTGCCCAGTGCTTTTTCACTGTTTGAGCACTATGCGGACAGTCCAGGAGAAAGCAACCAGCACTCCTTAAAACAAGTGGCTGGTAAGCATCTCTAAGTATCGTCTTTACAAAAGCTAACATTTTGGCAATGCTTTGGAAATTTTATGGTGCTAAAAACAGAATCTATTTGAGAAGTATAAATTTGCAAACCATGTAATTAGCAGAGTTGAATGTAAAATGAAGTCTAATTGTGCACAAGTGTTTGGCTTATAGTAGGACACTAAGATGAGCAACAGAGGGAAAAGTGCTAAAGTGGGGGATTTTTGCATCATTTAAGATATCTGTACCTCAGACTAGGAGAAGGTCTCTATCTGTAAATCTCCCAGGGATAAAGAAATTGCTGTTCCCCTGCAGGCAGGGACAGAAGAGGCAGTCAAAGGGTCTCCTGAGCTCTCTGCCTCCAAGGGGGGCAGCCCCAGCATCGCTGGTGTGGGGAGGAGAGCAGGGGACCGGCTGACCACTGAGGTCCCTGGGTTTGTGCCAAGTGAACGGAGGTACCTGAAACCCCCACGGGACGTGAAGGGAAAGTGGTTAGCTGTAGCTGGAAACAGCCTCTGCGTCAGAGGACAGCAGTGAAAGATGTCCACGATAAAAGCGTTTATTCATCTCTATCTGATATTTTGTATTCTGTAAATAGCCTGCTTGTCTGGACTTTCTGCTCTGCCTGTGCATATACCTGTAGAAATTATCTGGACAGCTGTCAGCAAAGAGTTGGCCACCACCGATTTGTGACTTCATTTTCATCATAATGAGGTCTCACTCCAGTGCTTCTTTCTCATGAGAAGGTTTGTTTTGGGAGCTTGCATCTCGCTGTCATGCTCTGTGACCTCCCATTCACCATACATGCACCACCACCGTCCTAGTCACTCTCTGGCTTTTCAAGGGATGCCTCTTTCTCACGTGTTTGGTCCCTGAGCACTGGAACTAGAGCATCGATTTCTCTAAGATGCTTTGTTTCCTGGCTGGATTTTCAGGTGCCTAATGGGGCATTTGACAAGTGCCATCCTGCACAGACTCTCCAGTGTCTAATAAGAGCTGAGTGCGCTCAGCAATGTCACTGTGGGGAGACCGTCTCTCTCCTCCACACCACCACTCTTATTAGACCTAGAGGAACTGGATATCTCTGAGACCTTGCCTTACTTCTCAGATTTGTATGAATTTGTCTGTGGCATTCAAAGCTTCTCAGGTGAGGTTGGACAGGCACTTGTGCAGGCAGTGGTATCTTCTTTAGGAAGTCAGATAAAAAGATCTTTTTTGTAACCTGCTCTCAGCCAGACTTAACTTAGTGGTGCAAATGTGCTATGTGTCTTGGTTTAGTCCTTAAATTCCCTCTTGTAGTCCCATGGGTACAACCATTCTTTCTTCCTGGACTGCTACCTACTGCTGAGTTCATCCAGGAGGACAGACCTGTTTTGCTGTGCTGTATTTCCTTTTCCCACAAGTCACTCCAATATGTTTTTCCTCAAACTACTGAGATCCGCTTTTCAGTTTGATTTGCATTAGCTACTGCGTTTGCTGAACAGCAAATGGCTCCAGACCAGTATGCCTTGATAAACTGGAAATGAATGACTGTCCACTAGCAAGCGACCTTCAAAGCTCCTCATGCTTTATACTTTCTTCTCTTTCTCTTTCTAAAATACACAGTTTTCATTCTTCACTTCCACTACCAAGTTTTTCAATTGCTATTGTGATTTTTACTTTGGTGAGCAGTAGACTAAATTTATTATTATTTTTTCAAGATTACACCCTTCCTGAAGGAAAGTAGAGCTAAATGCCTACATGAAACTTTATTCGGAATTGAATGTCTTGAATACGTCATTTGTCACGTACAAGAGGCACATGTCAGACACTCTCAGAATTCTTTTTGACTGCAGCCATTTGATGAAATAAATGTGAATTTGCCATGTTTCTCCACATATTTTTCCTTCAGAAAGTATAGTCTTCTACTGAACAATTTCATAGAATTTTATTTTCACCACTTCATAAACATCTTTCCTTCAAAACACCCTTCATTTCCAAATTTTCCATATCCAATAATGAAAAGGCCTTTCCATCAAATTCTTCCTCTTTCACGTAAGTCACCCCATTAACAAATGCATAAGCATCAAACACCCTTGCAGCATACCATTGAGCATACTGGAACCCAGGCTGTGCCACAAGAACAGTGGGTAAAATTTAAAAATTTAAAAAATTTTATTTCCAAAGCCTGCTGTGAGTCCTGCCCTTTTATGCCAGAAGGCAAGGACCTTTGCTGATTATAACAATCTTCCATTAAAGTCACAGAGGAATGTGACTGCTCTCCTTCTTCAAGTCCACAAAACCAAGGAAATGTTATTTCTCATTACATTGGAAAGGGGCAAATACCCATAAAGTATTTGGGATTATTTTTTCTCCTGGGGGCTGTGGAGATGAGGTGGCATGAAAGAAAAGCTTCCTTATGCCACAGCACTTCAATGAAAACTGAACTGACGAAAAAATGTCACACTTTTCTGTTGAAAAATATGATTCAGTCAAACTTGTGATACAAATATCTCATCTCATTGACTAAAATTCATTTAAAAAGGCACCGGCACTTTGATAGCACATAAATGTTATGTTTCTGAAGAGAAGAGTTCAACTTCTTGCTTTGAAATTACTTCCTTTCCGAAGTTAGTTTCATATTATGCAACAGGAAATTAGAAATCAAATGTTTCTCAATGTTAACAGACTGAATTTTGATCTATAACTTTTTTTTCAGAAGTTTCATTCATTAATCTCACTTCTGTTCAGATTTGGCATAATAATAAATCTTGCAGTTGTGGGGTTTCTGTGATCATAAATAGCAGTTTCTAGACAACTTTACAGGAAAAAACCCTTCTTTCCCCACTGGGTCCACTGAAAGGAAGTCTTTTCCTAAAGGTGATCAATTTTTAAATTGACCAACTCTAGATGCAGTCAAAAGGCAAAATGTGGATTGTTTTAGCGATGAGAAGGATAATTTTTATTTTTTTTTCAATGGGAAGCAGATGTAATCCTACTGTACTGGTAGCTCTCTGTATAAATCATAAGGAAACAGCCAGCATCTGCATTTGCCTTGTTCATGCCACAGGGGATCATCATCATTTCTGTGAAGATAACTGAAAAAAAGCAAAAGCTTTCTGCTGAGATTCTAAGAGAATTCATGCAATATGGAAATTTACTGGGTGAAGAAATAGAGCCATGTATTTTCGTTCCCTGCAATCACTTTGACAATGAACATCTTTTGGGGCTTTTTTGCTTCTTTCTTTTCCCTCCCTCTCTTTTAAGCCATAATCGTAGAGGGGAACAATATCTCATCACAGATGGATCTGTGCCAATCATGAGACAAAGTTTATATGAAATTTGGGGAACCTTGGAGGTCTTTGAAAGCACTCCTTGTGAAAGATGTTCCTGGTTGTCCCACGAGGTTCAGGTGCTTCGTCAGAGCTTGGGTTAACCTGCACACCAAGGATCCTCTGTCCACTGGGTCTGTAGGGAAAATGACCATGCCAGGCAGGAGCACCTGGTAGTGCACCTGCAGTAGGAGTCCACCTCTGGGCAGGGGTGGACCCAAGGCTGCAGGGACCCCCCTGCTCCCCAGGAAGTTAGTGCAGGAGCTCTGAGCCTTCCTTTACCTAAAGCACATCCCTGCTGCTGTCAGACCCAGTGGATTTGACACGCTGTATGAATCCCTTCTTGGTGTGGTAGGTCTTTTCCCCTGTCCACCTTTCTGGGATCAGCTACATCCATCTGTCTCTGAAGGAAACTTTCTTCTTCTGCAAGCTCCCTCTCCCCATCAGTGAGCTATCCCATGCTGTTTGCTGCAAAGAAGTGCTTTCAGTCTCCGCTCTCATGAGCATCCACTTCATAGGGTCTCCTCTCCTCTAGTGGCTGCGCTGCAAGGCAAACTCACGTAATGGAGAAGGCAGTCACCCAAAGGAATGTGTTAAACTCCAGGGTCTTCTGGCCTTTCTGAGGAGGTGGCCTGAAGTTATGAGGAGTCTCTTGGGGTTTCATCAGGACATGTGCATCAAAGTGGAGAGGAGAGATGGAGAGGTCTCCCTGGGACTAAAGGGAGCAGGTTTCCTGAGGAAAGGAGAGGGATGGCTGGAGTTGTGTGACAGCTCTGTGTGGCCAGGATTGCCACAGCCCTGGGAGCCTCCCTGCCACAGGTCAGAAACAAGCAGCTACGCCATGACATGTCTGCCTGATGGTCCTGCCCCATAGGGGAGGAACCCAAGAACTGGGCAGGGGGCAGGCAAACACTTTGCACTGGGTTCAGGAGGTCCCAGTACTAGGACTGGATCTTATTTTGTCCAGACTGTGAGGGAAATGGACAGATTACAATGCCAAGCAATTAACTTTTCTGTTCCTAATTTAGGAGGACCTGTTGCTCTAAAACTGCACCAGTATTATCCATATTTCATGTACGTGCTGTACTGGTTCTGTGGAAACAAACAACCTTAGTTAAAATAAGCAACCAGGTTGCCTCACAAACGTGTAGATAATTTGGCTGAAAATACAGGAATGTGAATAACAACAGGAGACTTTCCTCTCAGTCCCACAGACACCGACTGTCGTACCTCAGGAACCAAATTCGGCCACCAGCACCTCCATTGCTGTTTACTGGACTGTGAATGACGGGGATGCTATCGACTGCTTCCAGGTCTACTGTATGGAGGAGCCTCAAGCCAGCAAAGATGCAGGGGGTGTGTAAGGTCTTGCCTTCATGATGGCAGGTCTCCTTTCTGCTCTGTTCTGGGGTCAGCAGAAGGGAGGCCAGACTGCAGGGGAGGGCCCAGGATGTAGAAAGAAAAGGAGCTGTGAAGACATCACGTGTAGGACTGAGGACTGGTAACAGTGGAGGAGAGCGTGAGGTAGATGCCATTCCTTCTCCTCCCCTTTTGTCACCTAAAATGCAAGATAAATATCATGGTCTGTAAAGTGCAGGGCAGTTGTTTGCAGAGAAGCAGCAGCATCCCTGTTGAGGTGCCCTTTTATGAAGTAGGCTGACCTCCAGAAAGGATGTGTCCATGCTGCCCTGTGGGTACTCATGGTGACTGCAGATAGAGTTCCCAAAGGGGCAGGCTTCATTAGGTTTGTAGGGCCTTGCAAGTGCTTTGGAAATATGTCCTAAAAAAAAAAAAAAACAAACAGGAAAAAATAATCAGTATTTCCACAGTATTTCCACATGTGGACAAAGACTTTTTGCAAAATTACATTAAAATACTTCAAATGTTAAATATGAAAGGTGAGAAAAGAGGATTGAAATGCTCATTCATTAAAAATCTCAGACTGACCATAAAGTCCCTTTAAGCAACTGGGCTCTGCACATGTGCATGTTTGTATGTGGATATGTGTGTGTGTATGTGTGTGCATGCTAAAGGATGATAAGGGCTCTTTATAACAGTAATTTATAGCTCAGGGCTATAAAGTTCATTATGAGACATTGTTATCTTACAGAGCAGTGAAACTAGAGTTGACAACTGCTAGCTGTACGTTGCAAACTTGCAGCCTAGTCCTGTATAGGACTGAGGTCCATAATCTCCCCTTGCCATCAATGGGGTTTGAGCGCCCTCAACTCAAGGGCACATCAGAAACTTTCTGTCAAAACTGAGTCAAATATGGAGATCTTGGTTAGTAACGCTTTCCGGATCTTTTTAATTGCCTGGTTTTTACATGTTAGTCAAGAGGTGCAATTATAGGCCCTACCAGTGCAACACATGAGTGTGACGTCCTGTGCGTGTGTGTGTTCCTCCTAGCTTTGGTGGAAGAGTACAGAGTGACAGTGAAAGAGAGCCACTGCATTTTGGAGGACCTGGAGCCAGATCGCTGCTACAGCGTGTGGGTCATGGCTGTGAACGGCACAGGCTGTAGCTTACCCAGTGAAAAAGCCATTTTTAAAACAGGTATGTATGTATTTTGTCATTTAATTATTATTTTGTCATTTGCTTATTGTAAGTGTCAAGTCCTTAGACCAATTCTAGTCCATGGTATTACTGAAACAGAAGAAACTGCTCCGTTTAGCCTATCTGGCAGATAGCAGGCAACTCACAGTAGTTTCCCTTTTATTGAGAGACAACAGCATAATTGCTCCTGGGAGGAAACTTGAAGGCATTTGGATTTGAAGATGTTTCCAGGCCTCGTGACTGGGGCATTGGGGCAGCACATGATGAATTTCTTTTCTGTGTGCACTGTGATGCTCCGGGGCAGCTCTGGGAAAGCCACATGGCTGCTCCCTGCTCCTGCTGCTTCTCCTGTGGAAAATGAGGTGACAGCTGTGTTTTTTGCCTCTCTGCCATCCTCCCAAATACATCTACATTGCATCGATTTAAATAATTAACTTTTCAGGGGAAGGCCTGCTTTACTGTGGTTACATGCTGTGTCTAGCTCAGTGGGACACAAATCTCAGGTGTGGCTGAGAGGCTCTGCTGCTGTTTAAGTGCTATAAATTAAGATGAGTAATTAGATGAGTATTGTTTATGAGCTTCATTTGACCGATTAGTTTTTCTGAGCTTTAATTTCTTTAGTAATTTGTATTGACAAAACGAATGCTTCTTGAATTATGAGCAAGGTGAAGTGTCTTGGGTCTGAGGCCCTCTTGCCAGACAATTTTTCTAGTGCTACAGGATAAAAACGATCATTCTGTTCTTGCAGTCACAAAATACAGACAAGGGTATTTAACAATTTTGAGAAGAAATAAGTCTTTACAATACTGAGTGTATTGTTGAAATCACTTGGCAGCAACTGCAGCTTCAAGTCTTTTTCTTAATCCACTAGACTTCACATTTGTTGAAAATTCTCCTTGATATTCGATTTGCTATTAATAACTTTAGCAAAATTATTTTCCAGAGAATTCAAAGTAGAAATTCAAATTTTATCGCCTCAACAATTTAATTGTGAGCACGGTGCAGAACTCTGCAAAACAGTAAAAAAACAATGAGTTATTACTCTCTAATAAATCATAATTTAAAAAGGGGTTCTCACCTCTCTGAAGCTGTTCTTTTTAAGAACTGTCTTTGCCTTTTGGCATTAGGCTCACCATTCTTTTTCCCCAAACTGAAGCCTTCTGAAGAAGTTAATTTCCTCGAGTCTTTGATGCCTTCCTTTGGCCTGTTTCTTTAAGAAAACAAACTAGATCAAATAAAGGCTCATTAAACACCTTCCCTCAGCTGAGGTGAACTCCCTGTGGGGTGCTCTGAGCCCAGATGGACTTGTGGGGACACTGCTGAGCACTGACTGATGCAAAACCACTGCATCCTCTTAACATCAGAGGCAGAATGATGAGCACTGGTAATGGAAACCAGTTCTTCAGTGTGACCCCAGCTGCTTTTATAGAAAGCTGGAATACTTTGGTTCTTCATGTAGCCCAATGGACTCAGGAGCAAGATTTTAGAGAGTTTATTTTTAGTGATTCAGGTCAAAAGTTGGCACATGCAAGAAAATAATTGGCTAGTATATGCAGTTACAGGAAAAAACACATTAATGGTGGATCAAAGCTGTGCCTTTCCAGGTGCTGGGAACCCCCACAACACTTCCCTGTTGGGAGTGTGCCCATGGAGATGGCAGCGGGTCTGGGGAGTTGTGTGTGCGGCTGCTGCTGCAGCATCCCCCCAGCACCTCCCATCTCCTGCTCCTCCACGTCCCGAACTCACAGCCTGTCCTCTCCTCCCCTGGGGAACACGCTGTTTCCAAGCAGTATTTTCTGTGAGGGAATGATGCTGAAGGCAGCAAATATCCCTCTGCCCGCCTCCTCCTCCCTGTCTGTCTCAAACTGATCAAACAGTTTCAACTGATGAAGGCTCTTTGCAACCCTAAAGACATAGGAGTGAATGAACCTTCTGTTGTTCAAAACCTATGTGATTCTCAGCCTGTATCTGAGGAACAGAGCAAGAACTTACCCTTTTTGGCTCTTTGCCTCTTCTAATATCATTTATATGAGTGCTGGAATATTACCAGGAAATCAGATGTATATTCTAACTGCAGTTAATTTGTTAATAAAATCTCAGAAGCACAGTAACAACTTTTTCTGGTATGCTGACCCTATCTACTCTTGAGACAGACCATTTCAGATAAAGAAAAAAATACCTGATGTCTTGTGACATATTACTTGCACATACATAAACATGGGTATGTGTGTCAGTTGCTGAATGCAGGTACTAGGGGACTTAGCTATTAATTTTTCATTCTTTAGAAGCAGATGCATTTAAAAACAGACAATAATCAAATATGTCAGAAGAGAATTAAGGGATTATTGCTAAGGGAGCTACACAGATGTATTACCAGATGACAGTATATCCCACAGATTCTTTCTTCTGCTGAATACCTAGATTAGCTGTTTCTGCAGTAAAATATCAAGTACATCTTAACCTGAACTGCTAACCTCCTGATTTTCACTAAACCAGGAAATCAATAGTACTTGTGGGTGTCTTTCTTTCCTTTTCTACTAATAAAAAAATAATTTTCTTACAAAACAGAATGCATCTGCAATGCTAGTTGCAGTTCTATAAGATTATCTTGTCATAAAATTATCTAATTTCTACTTTTGTTTTAGGCCTCCTATTTGGGACCCAGTGTCTTTAAAAGCAAAATAATTTTCTATGACCTTTTTTTAATTACTAACCTTTCTTTTAAGGATTAGTATTAAGACCATGTCTATGAGTTTCAACAACAGGTTGTAAGGTTTGTTTATGTTACTATTCCCTGGAAAGGGAAAGAGCAAGTGAACACTACTAATCCATTTTCAGCCTGTGATGTTGGATTTGCAATTTCACACAATAGCTTTTGATTACTTGCATTCAGTGCTCTATATTACATTCAGTTTTCTGTCTTGCAGTTGGGCCTGTAGTTCTTAAACTGAGGCTCTAAAAAAGAGAAATTGCAGGACCAAATGTTAGCATTGCAAAAATAAACAGGACATAATTAAGCAGAAAGTCAGCATCTCCCCGTCAATTCTGCAGCAGCACATTTGTTTCTGATGCAGTTCATGCAGGGATGCGGAGGACAGGATTGAGGTGATGCAGGGAGGGCTGTAGGCAGTACTGCCTTGGTGCTCTGCTCCTTGAAGTCTGGCAGAAATGAGGAAAATGTGGTAAAGGAAAGGCACAAAAATCTACACAGACATTTTAAGAATGTGCAGAAATGTACAAACATTCACAGTGACTTTCCCAGCGTGTTTTGTTCCTCTCCACCCCCCCACCCCCCCCCCCCCCATAATGTACAAGCAAACAAACAAGCAAAACAAAACCAAGCAAAAAATCGTTGCCGGATGGGCAAAACTGACCATCCCGTGGGCTTTGGGGGAGGTGACTCTTCCTTTCTGTCGTGAGCATCCCCCGCCAGCTGCTGGCGCCCTCCTTGCAGTACGGCTAATGAGTCCTTGTGTCCCCAGCGCCCTCTGTCCCCACCATCAAGGCCGAGGACTGCATGGTGTGTTGGGACACGGCCACCATCCGCTGGCACGCCGGCTCGGCGTCGGCCGAGTCCTTCACCCTGGAGTACTGCCGACAGCACTCGCCAGAAGGAGAGGGTCTCAGGTCAGTGCTGCGGTCGCGAGCGCCACTCAGTCGGATTAGGCAGCCACTGAGTGTCCCCCAGACTGTGTGTCATTATGCGAGAGATTATTCAGCCTTCAACCATGCAAGGAAGAAATCAGCTTCTGCCTGCTGAGGAATTTACAGGACGGGTACTAATCTATGAGATTAGGCTGAGACACAAAAATACTTCCTTTTTATTCTGCTTAACTGGGCAATCCCTTTCATCTGGGGCCAAAACCCTCGAGACATTGTGCTGTCTGCAGTCAACCAGAAGTTGCAGGGCTGTGCTGGCTAGGGAAGCAAGTCGCTGCCCTGCAGCTGCCATGGCCCTGGGTAGGGCACGGGAGGGCAGCTGAGCTCCACAGCAGCGAGTAGGATGGAACAGCCCAGCCCAGATTGCTCTCTGCTTTGTGGTGAACAAGATAGGAGCCATCTTGGGGCATAGGGAGGGTGATACAAGGGTCCTGATAATGTTGGTGGCCCATTTGTCTATGTGTGTGGGCAGATCCCTCCCAAAGCACATCCGAGCCCAGCGCTGCCTGGCTCTGCAGGCATGCCACAGGGGTCAGAGAGCACCTCAAAGAGCAGCTTTGACACTGGGGATGGGGTCTGCTTATGCCAGACCCTCTCTGGTTTCCCCTACACTAAGTCTGTGCTGCACAGAAGAGGGGACAGGGAGCGGCGTAGGCACCACTGAGCCGTGAAACCATGCGCTGTGTTGAAATGCAGAGAGAATTATGTGGTGCTCTGTATGTCCTTGGGGCTTGGGGTTTTTTGTTTGTTTGTTTGTTTGTTTTATAAAAAACAATGACAATGTTCCAGCAAAATACAGTTGCGGAGGTCTGAGAAGCTTTGGGAGGTGGAGGGGGGGTGACTTACCATAGGGAACCTTGTGGAAAAGCCTCAGCACGGCTGAGTTTGTCACTCTTCACCACATGGGCAGCCTGATTAGGATCTTCACCCGGGGGCTATCTCACATGGACTTCATGAAATGGGGCAGAGAGGGAACAGCTCCACCCCTTGCAGTCAGAATTAGTTAAGTGGACTAAAATTTTCACAGTTTTCTAGTAAACCAGTACGACAGTGAAATTGTGCGTGCCTTGCTCCTTACAAGAGTAGGCTAAAAATTGAAATAAAAAAGTTCTACGGGGTTGGGAGAGCTCATTTTCCATGCGGTACCAGTGGGCTGTGTTAATGTAATCAAGAAGAGGTCTTGCCCAGCTCCCCTGTGTCTCAGAGGACAGCCATGACCTGTTCTGTTTCATACATATTTCATGAGGCCATCAGGCCCCTGTCAACCTGCCAAAGTCACTGTTGGTCAGCGATAATGTAGCTGCTCCCAAAACCTGTGCTGTGTGTTTACCCTAGAGTTTCTTTGCTGTTAGCTGGAATTGCCTCTTTGTATCAAAACTGAACCAGAAACTGTGCTGGTTTCTGCAGTTTGTGAGCGAGGTGTCGATAACAACAAGTACTTTGCTTGTGTGGTGATAACTGTGGCAAAAAGCTGCCAGAACTGACCCATTCCCTTTCTCAAGTGAGCTTGTGCAAAATCTAACATGTTTATAATTATACTGAGTCACATTTGACTTTTTGGCTTTCCTGTGGGAAGAAGCTGGCCTTTTACTGTGACAAGTGTGAAAAATTCCCACAGGACAAAATCATGAACTTTCTCAGAACTGCTGCAGTTTCAATTTCTGTATTTGTAGAAGGGCTTTGACCTCTTTTTACAGTGTCAAAGACCATCTTTTAACACTTATTTTCCCTCAAAGCAATGCCTCTCTTTCCTTTTCCAAAAACAGCCCCTCAGATTAACCTCAACAGTTTCTATAATGGCACATGATGTTTCCGTGATGAAGATTTTTTTTTTAAGATTTCTATTTAATTTTTTGCATCAAACCAAGGAAAAAAGAGCCCGCTGGTATGTGGAACATACTGCCTGCATTGCTCCTATCCAAGGGCTCCAAGGTGCTAGTTAGGAATAGAAGTCAATTCCTTATGTAGCTGACATAGTGAGAAGCTGCCTTCTGGAAGTACCTTAGGGAGCTTAAAGTTCCTATGTTAGGAACATATATCAGGTGGAATAAAACTTGTCTGGAGCATTTGGGCCTGGAAATGCTGTATTTTCTTCTGGTTGCTTTCCTTGAAAGCTTGGAGTTTGTCCTTCACAGGTTTCCTGAGCAACACTCATCTTGGGGACCAGGCAAATGTGGAGCCCTTGGACAGACAACCTGTGCCTCTCATGCTTGCAGTGGCCCCATAGTTGAGTGATTCCCCAGTCCCTGTGAGGGAGTTCAAACACATTTCTCAGCAATCCTGGAAATTTCATACAACTGCTGCTGGGGGCACAATGGGAAAGCACAAGTGGGGGAAGGATATCCAAAAGAAGTCCTGGAGAAAGCGGTATGGTCCCATCCCACAAGGCTGCCTTTGCACGTGTTATTCTGGGAGCTCATCCAAGGCAAGGGATACCATCAAGGAAGCAGACAGGGAGAAATGCCCCCATTGAGCAGCCGGAGACGTGTGTGGAGCTCCTGGTCTGGGCTCGCCCCCTGTAGCCTTCAGCATGTCACAGAATCACAGGATGGTTGAGGTTGGAATGGTCCTCTGGAAGTCATCTGGTCCAACCCCTTGCTCAAGCACGGCCATCTAGAGCCAGTTGCCCAGGCAGCTTTTGAATGTCTCCAAGGAGATCCTCGGAGCAGTCCTGGAGCAGTCCCGGCTCTCCAGGGAGAAAAATTGAAGAATGTCTGGAAATAAATCCTCATAAAAAGTTACCTTCTGAATACCATTAAAAAAATCTATATTTTCCTTTTTGGGTTCTCTCTCCTTGCCAGCTTGCCACCTGAGGAACATAGTTTCGTTTAAAACCATCTTAAATCTTCTGCAACAATGAGTCCCCAGCCTGCTGCTGTGGTTTTAAAGATCCTTCCTGGGTTGATTCTGTTTCCAGAATCTTTATGAGGCTTTGAAACGTTTCTTTCAGTTTCCAGAGCTCTGCTATTTTCTCACCGTTCAGCCTCTTTGTGTTGAGAAGTCAATGGAGCTGTGGGTGGAAGATGGAAAACTGCAAGAAATGTAGTCCAGGGATTAGGTGTGTGGGCTGTTCAGATGGAAACCATGTATCGCATCATGAGAAATCTGTAAGACTCAGGGAGGCAGAAATTAGTACAACATGCAGTGAGTTCATAAGAGTGGAAGTGACTGTCATCCGCTCTGCCAGTGCAGGACTCTGCTTGCCAGCGCTCTGCTAGTGACCAAAATTTTCCATCTAGCCACAAAGCAGGTCTAATGCTGGAAAAAGGGGAGCAAGCCTCCCTCCTGGTGCATTGCCCACATGACTGTCCTGTCAGCTCAGGAAACAAGGTGTGGAAAACAGGGAATCTTCCTCCCCTCTGGCTGTGCTATGCTTGGCATCTGAGACAGCAATGAGGATCGTTGCAGGTGGTACTTCTGTGATCTAACACCACGACAACCAGAGCTGGGACAGAGGAGAGGAAAGGAAGCATGCAGCACAGCTGGCAGCAAGCTCAGAGCTATTTGTTCTTTAATTTTAGCTTCAAGAGGTTTTTTCCACCCATGGTACAACCCTCCCATGTGCTTCCATGCGTATCTTGAGAATGCTTTCAGCTCTAACTGCACATCGGTGGTACCAGCACAGGTCTGGAGGTGCTGTTTCAGTGGGATCTTGGGGGCGGAGAAGACAATTACGGCACAGAGGGCGTTCTGAATCACTGCTAGGCATATCATTTGCTGGGTTCATTCCATATTAAAAATTATCCTCTAGACTTTTCCTTGAAATAAATGAGGAAGATGATGAGAGAAACATGCATCAAAACACAGCATCAGATTTCCCTAAACCCAGAAAAATCACAACTTTAACAGACAACTGCCACTATAATATTTATTGGCAATTTTAAGGTGAGGAAACATGTAATTCCTTCCTGTTGTGCTTTGAATATTAGGTAGCTGAAATTTGGAGACTGGATTTTGAGACTTAAAGATTCCTTTTATAAAAATATATAACTTCAAATATTTCTTGAATTTTATGCACTGAATTTGGTATCATGATACCAAGATGTTGTGGGGACAGTGCAAATATGATACCATTTAGGCTAAAGGCTAGGATGGTTTGGTAATAATATTATTACATTTCCAACCATCTATAAAATGGGCAGGTGTATTTAAAGGATAAAATAGCTGACATAAAAAATGTTGTAGGTGGATTTCTCTTTCTTTCATTACCAAAATTACAGAGTTCAATACTTTAGGTGAGTTTGAGGAAGATCTAGCTGCAATGGGGCTTACAAGGACTTGGAAATGAAACAAGCTTTCCTCCAACACAGTCAGGATGGATTTTCCCTTCTCTTCTCCTATGCATAACCTGTATGCTCTAAACTAAGCTGTAATCACACCTTCTCTTCATCCTTGCTTTTTTATCACTGATTGCAGTGTCAACCTGAAGCATGACAAACTACATTGATTGCTGGGGAGCCCTCAGTATTCACTTTCCCCCTTCACTGTATGCTCTAAACAGAAAAAGAGGCGATAGCAAGATCTGTTTCTTCTCTGCACGCAGCCTCTTGTGAGCTTGGAGATGGCTCAGAGTGTGGCAAATGAATTTCCTTCATGTTGGCATATTCTGTTTTATTAGTTGGCAACAGCAGGACTGTTTTTTAAGCCTTAATCTTAGCTAAAATTGATGGGCTCTTATTCTTAGGCAGCTTAAAGCTGGCTAAAATAGATTACCAAGCAGAGAATGCTATTCGAAAATCTGATCACTGTTTTACTGACCAGATCTGCTTCAAGTCCAGAGTTTTCTGTCTCACTATTGCAACTGAAAAGAGGCATGCTATTGCTTTCAGATTTAAACGTGCAACCAAATTCTGATGTGGAGAATTTCAGATTTGAAAGAGACCCAAGTCTGAACTTTGATGGCTGACCCTATTTTGTAATTGGCTGGACCCAAACCCTTTTCTGAATATCCAGGCTCTAGGATCCAGATGGAAAATATGAATATCCCAGGTCTACTTATTACATGAGAATCACAGAATGCTAGGGGTTGGAGATCTAGTCCAACCCCCCTGCCAGAGCAGGGTCACCTAGAGCAGGTTGCACAGGAACGCATCCAGGCGAGTTTTGAATGTCTCCAGAGATGGAGCCTCCACCACCTCTCTGGGCAGCCTGTTCCAGTGCTCTGCCACCCTCAAAGTAAAGAAGTCTTTCCTCACGTTGAGATGGAATTTCCTGTGTTCCAGTTTGTGCCTGTTGCCCCTTGTCTTGTTGTTGGGCACCACTGAAAAGTCTGGCCCCATCCTCCTGACATTTAGATATTTTGGCCCCTTTAGATATTTATAACCCTTTCAGTGTTCTTTTCTCTAGGCTAAACAGACCCAGGTCTCTCAGCCTTTCCTCCTCAGAGAGGTGCTCCAGTCCTTTGATCATCTTCGTAGCCCTCCACTGGACCCTTTCCAGTAGTTCCTTGTCTTTCTTGAACTAGAGAGCCCAGAACTGGACTCCAGTACTCCAGAAATGGCCTCACCAAGGCAGAGTACAGGGGGAGGATGACCTTTTTTAATGCGCCCCGGGATACTCATCAAGTTGCACCTCTTCCCTGAACCTTTCAGTAAGAACTGACCAGCCTGACGAACTCCCGGTGCCTTGCTGAAGTGCTCCCATGGTTGGGAATTTGGTTAGTCATGAGGGCGAAGCAAACCGTGCAATTGCTACCATGTTTGGGCAACCCACTTCTGTTTACTGCAGCAGTCCCAGCATTAAAGTAACACATTCTCCAAAGGTGGAATGGCTCCAAACTCCCTGAAATTCTTTCAAATTGAAAAAAAAAAAAATCATAGGAGCACCTAGTATTTTTTCTCAGTGCTTCCAATCACTTTTAATGACAGCTGTCAGTACAAAATACTTGTTACAAACTAATAAGGGTGATGCACCAGTCTTTCCGCAGGATGCCATTCTCCTAGATGCAGAGCTTTATGTGGTGTTTGCAGGAGTTTTGCAGGGGGGGGTGGGGGGGGGGGGGGGGTGGGCTGTGGGATTTTACCTTTATGTGGTAAATGCAGCGGAGACAGGCATGTGAAAAATCCTTATGGATAAACACGGATTATTCTTCAGATTATACTGCTCTCTGGTGGGACATATGCGGAAAAACAGTCACTGCAAATGAATAGCAGTGATCTGATCTGACTGCTGATTTGCCTGCCTTACCTCCTCTGGGGCCACAGTAATTAGTGTTGGAAAAGGTAATTTGTTTAGTCTAGCTCCCCATAGAGACACTACCTGGTGGAGGGAGGCCATCCTGGGCTCCATTGTCAAACCTGAGGTGGAAGGGGAAGTGCCTTGCACGCTCTCCAAAGGCATGTCTCCTGTTTGTGAATTTGCTGGAGAGCGGAGCAAGAGTCCTGCGTTCAGCCCTTCCTCACACCACCGAGGTTTCCGCCTTTTATCGCGTAGGAGAGGGGGGGTTATCTTGCAAGACCTGCATTGTACTTGAAAATTTAAATACTTACCTTGAAGATTCCCATAAGCATTTCTGGGAGGAAATTATCTAATTTATACAGATAAACAGTACCTGCAGGCGTACAATGCGGTGGATAAATACCGCCTGGCTTCGCCATTATCATACGAGGCAAAAATGAGGAAAATCAGGATTCAGCGTATGAGAATTTGTTAAGTCAATCTTTCATACGCCTGACAATACAGAAAATAAAATTGGCATCTTTCTAGCCATCCAAAGTACTTTCACTGGCACTTCAAAGTGCCTGTGAAGCAGATTGAGTGGGTGCTGACTCTCGCTTTCCTGCCGTGTGTCAAGACATCAGCAGTGGAGGATGTGAGGGATGGAGCTTTTGAGGCACCACAAAGGGGAGACTTAGTCAAAGCACTGAGGGCACTGTGCAAAGGCAGTTCCCCTGCTGCTGCCTCTTGCAAAGCCAGCCTGTTAGAGTGTACAGCACCATGAGGGAGGCAGAGCCAAGACTTTGTTGAAGAACAATTTGTGAGCGAGGAGTTCATAATAAGAAGTGCACGGTTTCTGTGCGGTCTCAGGTAAGGATATCTATTCTTTTGGATCAGTACGAACACAACAAGCGCTTTCGCTGTCAGGCAACTGAATTAATTAGGAGGAGGTTTTCTTCTTCAGAAGCTTGTTCATTTTGTAATGCAGCCTTTTTACAGGAGGCGGATGAGAATTTGATTCTGTGCTGCTTGCATTTTATGTGATGACTTATGCTGCAAAATGAACATGAAGTGAGCGTTACACCAAATGACTGCTCTGAGTGAGAAGGTGGTACAGGAACAAAGGCTTGAAAGTTTGTCAGATGAAGTAAGGATGATCCCTCAAGTAAAATGCCAAAGCTCCTACATAACCCAGTTGTTTGTGAAAACAGTGTTTGCCTTTCCCATTTGGAGTTTTTCTATGGTGCCTGTTGTTTCAGTAGTCAACAATACTGTTAGGTGGCTTAGCTGTTTGCATAAATTATTCTTTCCTGGTTTGGATATCTGCATACATTTTCATGTATGAAAATCTTCAAAATTTGCAGATCTTTTGCTGGTATACAGAGACCTGAACTGAAAGTATCCCTGGAGCCCAACGTGAACTATTTCTTCTACTTGAGGGCTGTCAACCCATTTGGGACAAGTGAACAAAGCGAAGCAGCTCTTATCTCAACTAAAGGTAGATCACCATTTTCTGATGTCAAAACACTGGGATGGAGGGGCAAAGCAGCCAAAGATGGCATTTTCCTGCAGAAGTCACCTGAACTTTCCAAGATGGGAGTAAGAAAGTTATTGAGATGAAAGGGATTGTATTTTGTCTGCTTAAGCTTAACACAATCAGGAACGACTTCTCTTGAAGTTGGTAGATCTATGTCAATGTAAAACTGTTGTGATGTCAGAAGCAAAAACGTTTAATTCTGTCAGAATTATGAAATGATTAAATATTCTTCAGGCACCTCAGTTTGCTTGAGTTTGGCAGAGCATATTCTGAAAAAAAGATGTAATGAACTTTAAAAAACCCCGCAATTAAAAACTTACGGACTTTGGATTTCAGGGATGAGGAAGCATGCAGAGCAGCTTTAAAATGTTGTGGATGATTTAAGCTTTAAGGTCTCCAGACAGTGTTAAATTATGTATGGTTCTTCCAAACCACCCCGAAAATTCAAATTTGCTATTTTGAAAAAGCAATTTGTTGAAAATTATTCAGCCTTCTTGAATACTGAACAATTCTTTGTCGCCTGGCCACATTTCTGAATAATAAACTGCCATCCTGGTCAGGCACAGCTTGGGAGAGTCCTTGCATTTGCACCCAATATTCTGCTGCTTCTATTTGCCAGCAGACCCAACTCTGTCCAGCTAAGATGGCAGTAATTCTTGCTTGATTTTCTATGATTCAGCTCGTGTTAACATTGCCAGCCTCGCAAAACTGGTGTTTCTTTGTTTTGAATGGTACCAGGAACTCGATTTCGTCTGCTGAGTGACACAGCCCATCCCACTTTGCAAATCTCCTCCAATGCAACGGTGATCCGCCTTCCTGAGAAAGCCAAATTCACTGGGTGAGTACCAGCATGAAGAGCATGACCACCCTGCGGGTTCAGGATGGGTCCCTCACTCTTGTTTTTGCCTATAGGTAGCTTTCACATGGCACTAACCCATTTTGTAGAACAACTGAATCATTTCAGCCATGTAGCCCCTGGACATTGTGTGATTGACCCCTCTTTCTATCACTGCAATATCTCAATAAAGCCAGTAGCAGCATTGATGTAGGTGCTGGGAAGGGTTTGATGTCGCACTGAGGAACCTCCAGAAAGTCAAAGGCAGGGGTACGCACTGAGACTGCTGGCTTTGCCTCAGTCCATGGCCACTGCTTAATCCTTCAAAGCACTTCAGTCTCAAAGCAACTTGTTGCTGCCCTGAGAAGACCAGATTTGTGGGCTAACTTTGAAAATATTGCAGGTAGAAATAATCCATGCTTTTACTTTGCTCCTCTACTGAGGACATTATTGGTAACATTTTCCAAAGCATCTGTGGCTTTGGAGAACTCAGAAGGGCTCCTGGAATATGTTAGAACAGTTGTACCAGACTAGCTACATCCATTGCAAGCATGATTTTTGTTTTGACATACTGATATTAGTCCCATCACGAGCACAGGTCCACTTGTTTAAGTTGTGCCATACTGATATGACTTCTTAAAAGGTAATGAGGTATTACTGGTGTATGGACCTTTTTTTACTGTTACAGCTGAATACACACAAGATGTTAGTCACCGTGTCTGCTTTAAAAAGCCATGCTTCCTAGTCTGAAAAATACTGCTAAATTGCTAAATTTGAGGTCTTTTTTGCCCCCGAAGTCACCTTTACCACCTTTTCTTAGCTTCATATAATTTTAGGTAAAGCTGCTCTGTCAGTCCTCAAGATGAAATGCAAAGATGAAATGACTCTCGGTGATGACATTCAAATCTTCGATAAAACGCTGCAGTTAGAACAAAAGAGTGGAATCCATTAGTAATTTTAGATGCAGCTGCATGACATGGCTATAAGAAATGTCACAGTGTGCTTGGCCTACCACCACACTCACTTTACTGTGCACCCCTTCCACAAACAGGATTGCTTCAGTCCTGGGTGAACTGCTGCCTGCTCAGGGACGTCATTACTGGGAAACAGTTGTCTCTGCCTGCAGAAGCTACAGGATTGGGATTTGCTATGAGGCAACACCACGGAGCAGCATCCTGGGGCTGAGTGATACCTCCTGGTGTATGCGGTGCTGTCCTACACAAACCAGGTAAAGCTGAGTCAGTCTAGCTGCTTGGGAAGTTACTTGCCCTTCAGGTAAATAAAGCTGGCCAGCTTCAAGAATCACGAGAGCATAAAGGACCTGGCTGCTTGCTTTCTGTAAATTTGGGTAACAAGAAAAGGACAACTACAAAGGAACTTTAGACCTCCTCTTAATTAAAAGATCTTATAAAGCACCTTAAGAAATAAAATTAATCTCAAACAGACCAATTTACTGCCCTTCACCCAGCTAGTGAATAAAACTTAAAAAACTCTTTTCCCACTGCTTTGTCATTCCAGGCTCATATCCTGAACTGCTTCACAAAATCCCAGCAAGTGTATTTATTTCCATAAACGCAGCCTTTTTAGAATCTACACCCATCTGCAGGAGATGTCAAGCCTCCGTAGCGAATGCTTTCTCCTACCGTGTCCTCCACAGTGACAGGCACCCCCCTGCCACTGTGGCAGGACCCCTGGACAGTGGGGTTGTCTTCAGTAGGACAGTGCAAGGCTGCTTGGAGGTTTGTGAGGCATAAACCCTGTTAGCAGTTTAAAGGTGCTCTTGATCTAAACAAGTGTGCTCTTCTAGCGTGAAATCATACAGATGCATGAACGTAACTACCTAAACAGAACATCTGAGATGCAAAGGGTTTTGCCAGAGCAGACCTCATGCTTAAATCCCCACAAAGACATGTGATAAGAAAGATATAGATGAATACAATTACATCAAGACTGCTTTTATCCTGACAGTCTAAAGATGCCAAGTGAAACGGCTCATCAGCATGCCAGGCAGGGCTTTGAAGCGACGCCACATTCGCTTTGCTTAAGCACTGAGCAAAATGCTGTTGCCATGTGATACGCTGCTGTATGCAGCCACCTAGGTTAGTAGGGGGGAATTAAGTGGTAGATTGTTTCTGGCAAATTGCCATGAGGAGACTCACTGTATTCTGGTTTCTGTTTTCCTGTAGCTTTCTTTACAGATTTCTTCACACTGGTGTGGTGAGCGACATCCGTGTGACAGAACACCCAGCCAGGATCGGCATCCTATTGGATTACAGCGGTGGCAGACTGTTGTTCTTCAATGCAGAGAGAGGACTGGTGCTGTTCGCCATCAGGCACAAATTCACTGATGCTGCTCACCCAGCCTTTGCCCTGGAGAAGGCTGGAGTGCTTACCCTGCGCACGGGCATGGAGCTGCCGGAGTTTGTGAAGCACAGCTAAACCCTTGCTTCGCACTCTCAGGAACACTGACAATTAGAGTGTCAGGGGATAGGGAGGGGAAGGGGGATATCACGGAGGGATGTCTAGTCTTCACTGATGAAGACCACGGACACAGCTCTCCCCCACATCAGTAGTTAGTGCTCAGCCACATAATCACCCTGAGCCTGGAGAGAAAATCAACGCCTTCAGATAGAGTGTGCACCTAGCGATATACACAGCAGTACTTTTGAGGGGAAAAAAGTCTTGTTAGATATGAATATTAAGAGGGGGGGAAATGTACTTTCCCTGTGAAAATAGTGACAGTGCTAGCTGTCTTTTTAAAGTTGATGATGAGCCTGTGTATAAAATAAATGCATCTCTCACTGCAATACATGAAAGACATCATTTCATCATTTGCCAGGACAGTCGGAGCCCAAGTCTGAGACAATGTTTGAAAAAAGTGCAAACATCTCAACAACTGAACCATTTTGCAGATTAATATATCTTGTGTTATTGTTTGCCAACACTTTTCTTCAAATGCACAAATTAAGAAAACTTGGAAACTTAGAAATGTGCACATTTCCAAAATGAGTGAGTCCCAGACTAGTCTTCGTATCAGTCGTGTAAAGTTTGAGTATGCAATACCTACCTACCCTGCTTGCAGCAGACTAGCAGACAGCTACCTGACCCTGTCAGTAAATACCTGTACCTGTAAGTAAGTACTCATGAAACACGTGTATGAGGAAACTTGATAATAGTGATAAAAGTCTTCCCTGTGTCTTTTGTTCTCAGTTTGTTGACTAGGTGTTTTCAATGGTGAAGGGAAAGTTGCCACCTGGGACCGAAGAGAAGTGTCTGATTGCCAGCGGCCTCCTTGTGGATCCCTCCCTTTTCCATCACAGCTTTTTACCTTTGCACTTAGTGATTTGATGCTCCAGATTTCAGGCTTGTGGACATTTTCCTGCATCTGCCCGGCTCCCTTCTGTATCTACACCAGCACCACACCAGCAAGGCGCAGTGTTTCAGGGCCAGCAGCACAAGCAGGCAAAAAATGGCTGGTGCAAGAAGAGCAGTAGGATGCTAATTTTCCCCCTTGGCTTTTTGAAACCATTTTTCCAAGCACTTCACACATCGGTGGTACGGCTGTCCTCTCGCCTGCCCCAAGGGCTGAACGCACAAGTGCCAGTGGTGCTGAATTCCAGTGAACGCTGGGGGAAAATTAATCTCAAGGCAGGCGGGCAACACTTTTCATGCTGTGCCTGCTCTGGAGATTTCTGCCACGGGGGACTACGCTGCCAGACTCATTTCTGAACTCAGCTGAAAGAGCTGTACTCCCTGAAGTAAAGCAGATTTCAGGAGTCCAACAGAGAGGGTTTGCTTCTGAAGAGAGGACTTAAATGAGTTACAGGAAAGCTTCTGCTTTTTGTGCTCAAAGGAGGTACCTACTGGTGGTGTTTTGTTTATGATTTAATACCACCAAGGCATGTGCTTGCTGCTTTAGCCTGCTGTCCCAGAGGAGCCAGACTGCACACTGTCACAGCAGGTTCGGATGGGATGGTTGAGGCAAGATAAACAAGATCCTGTGACTATTTATTTTAAGCCAGAGCTCTTTTTGGCATTTCAATTAAAGAATGAATGAGAGTTCCTTCTTCTGCTGGGAGAGAAGGGAATGAAAAAGCAAGGTAGTGCCCTGTTGGCTCAAGCGAGTGTTTTGCAGAGGTGTGCAGGATGGCAAGAAAAAGGTCCAGGATTAAATGGGAAAGAAAGACAGAAAAGGTATTGAGGGTAGCGTTATCATGAAGGCTAAGGAGGAGGAGGAGGCAGAAGGCAGGCTGGAAACTCACACAGAGCAGATGGTGACAAACGAAGAGGCAGGTCAGTGGTGTTGGCAGAGTGAGTTCCTCAGGCTCCCGCAGCCAGTGAGATTACCAGAGGTGTGGCTGTCTCCAGAGCTTGACGTGGCGCTTTGAACTAACCTGAAAAATCCCAGCTTTGGGGTCACTTTACCTGCATTCTCCTCGCCCTGGTCACTGTTCTCCCAAGCGTGGGATCGCTTCATGGACACCAATGTGGGGTATTGCCAAGGGGACAGCCAGTGAGAAGGAGACCAAAATGACTTGACATTATTTGGGTGGCTTTTTCAGTGAAGGCAAGGAGCAATTGCCTTGTCGAAGGTAACTGCATATTAGTAAATAGAGATTTTAACTTGGCGAAGTCCTCATCTATTGCCACTCATTATTACTCAGGCAGTACTGCAACATCTGAGTTTGGCAAAATGTTTTTATTGGAGGCCGCTCATTCTTAGAAATATTTGGTTCAATTTGAAAAACTGCCTGACTCTGTTTTCTTGCTATTTTTTGTATAAGGTTCGGCTTTCAGATTGGGCAGTATCAAAAAATGTACTTAGCATTTATGTGAAAGCTGGATAAATTATTTAAAATTTAAAATGTCACTCAAAAAGCCTAAACAGTACTGATTTGAGTGTCTAAATCTGATATGCATTAAGGTATGCCAGATGAAGAAATGCCTAGAGAGAATATCTTGTTTGGAGAGATGGAACAAAGTGCACACTAAACAAAAACCAACAAACAAGAATTAAGGTCCAGTAGAGGGAGAAAATTCATACTAGTGAGGAAAGCAAATCCTGAAAGCCACCATTAAGCTGTTAGGACTTATAATACATGGTGCAAACTCTCCTGCCCTTGGAAAGCCTAGAGCTACATCTGCTGTCATCTTTTACTTGCCCGATGGGCACAAAGTGGCACCAAGTGGCGGAATTCACTTTCGAGGAGGTAACTGTCCACAGGCACTTGAATGTGCAGTGCAGTCCATATGATTTTGCATTCAGATTAATTGAGATTTTGAGGCTTGTTGCACCAACTTTTTTTCTGGCCATCATATTTTTAACTCTTCTAGAGAAGAGAAAGACAAACCCCTCCCAGTCACTCTACCTTTCTTGCACTTGATGAGTTTGGCATTTAGAAATACTTTTAAAGTAGCGTGACTTATTTTTCAGCAAAGGATATTAGTTAGTTTGGCCGATAGTAACTAAGACTTTGTGCAAATGCTGACAGGGTTGTGGGGTATGTGTACACATCTGTACGTCTGATCATCATTCCATGCTTAGAATTACACAGAAATACATTTTGAGTTACAGAAAGAACTGTAAAAGAGTTCACCAGTAATTGGGGATTTATTTTCATCGTTGAAGTACAAAAGCTGATGCCTAACGCTGTGAATATTGTTAATAAATATTTGGACTGATCTGAAATACATTGCATTAAAAGGAACAATTTCTTTCCACTTCAGCAGGTTTTAGGTTAGGCTTGCCAAACCCTTATGCACTGAGATGAGAATACAGGCCTGACTGTAAGAAGAGAAACATTAATTTCTACTGTCAAAATAGCGCTGAACGGGAATATTGCTAGTGTCAATGGTATTGATCCACAAACCTCGCTTAGGTCTTTCTGCTCCGGAGAGAGTTTAATGTCAATGCTTCCATGCAACATCAGGCAGGGGGACTTGGCGATGAGACTGCAAACCCCAGCACATGCATATGCAGGCACCGCTTTGCTCTTGTCCTGGATCTTTTTAAAAAAGGGAAATGTCACTGAAAATTAACTGTTCGTACTGAAAATGGTCTAGTGATGTCCTATTCTAGAAACAGGTACATTAAAAACCGCCCCCTCCCCACTACTGTAACTTAATTATGTGTTGTAAGACATAAACCCAGTATGGCACAGTACCAGTAAACTGTTGCTAAATCCACAGTGCTGTGATATTGTCTGCGATGTACATGTGAAATATGATTTCTGTTAGCGCTGCAGGGTTTTGAATAGGTATGTAAAGATGCATTTAAGAATAACATGAAAATATGATATTTTTGAATCATCCTCATTTCAGGATAATGAATAGGACCTCTGCCATGTTGAGGTTTAAATTGGATTTGAAAAATCGCATTCTGTGGTGGAACCATGGTTATGTTACTCTCATTTTGCTGATGGATTTACTAGCTATCAAGAGGTGCAGTATGCTGAGATAGTCATATAACCAGCGAGGAAGTGAGAGCATCTCTTCCAGTTCCAGCCATGCGCTGTGGAAGGGAGACTGAACTAGAAAAGTACCTTCATTTTTCCTGTTGAGTTTGCCCAACTTTCTACCATAGTGGAAAGTAGCATTTGCTGACCAGAGACCACTCTACAGTGCAGTTCCTACAGGAGCACAACCTGGAAGGGAGTGGAGCAGATGTCCACCCCAGACCCACAATGATTTTGTCAACAGTTAGAAAATGCACCGTTCCAAGTGCACTTTTTTCACTCCGGAAAATGTCTGTGCAGAAATGACACCTTCCTTTTCAGGACTCGTGTCACACAGACATTCTATTTCTGAATCATACTTTTCTCAGCCCTGAAGAAACAGTGCTGCAAGCGGATATGGAAGACACCCATAGGTTGTCATACACCATTCAATGCAGTGGTCAGTTGAATTTCAACCTGCCAGCCTGCGTCCCACGCTACCGAAGAGTGAGGAATGGAGAGCTGAACACCAGCCACAACAGGTACAGGTGAGAACTGGCTTCTGCTGAGCAGGTGAGAAACCAACGTGGCTTTTAATGCTGGGGCTGGCAAAAGGACACTTTTATCTGAGCATCCCTTCATACAGCGCAGCCTCCTGAGGCTGTAAAAGTCCATCTCGCATCACTTCCTGAGCTTGCATCAGAAGGCGCGGTGCATATGTAATCCCACAACTCTTATTTTCATATTCTCCACAAAGAAAACTACCTTTTGAGGTAAAATTAACAGAGATTATTTCTCCTAATGCTGTAATTGTGTTTTAGATACGTGCCTGTCTGCTTCCTGCCATCTCTTTAAAAGGAAGAAAACTACCAAAAAATAATACTTGTAGAATGAGGCACGGCCTTCAGGAAAAAAAAAAAAAAGTAAGAAATGGAGGAAGCTTTACATGCTACTCCAACACATCCGTTGTTGCTGGTGTCCCACAGTAGCTACCACTCTTTACCCGTGAAGGCTTTTTTTTGGTCTGAAACACATATTAATAAAAATATTATGTGCAAGGTGTGTAACTAGCAGTGCAAATAACTATTAAATAGCTGCTACTGCTTAGGAAGTAATCTGCATACGTATTTAATATACCAAGTGAGAGCTTTCCTTCCAAAGCAAAGAATGTGTGTTGAGATAAGTAAAGAGGTTTCTGTGGTTCAGTCACAGCGAATTGCACAGGAACACAGACTAATAATCTCCCTAGGTACAGAAAGGGCATTATTCTCTAGAGTATTAAAGCAGATTTTGGAAGTTAAACAGGGGTGTTTCTCAGTGGTTAAAAAAAAAAAAAAAAGCCCATTGTGTCACCGAGACCAAGTTAAAAATTGCACTTTTTTGCTCAGGGCTGTATATTTCTATTATATCCTTCTCCAGGAGAAACTGATGCAACGTTCTGTGATTGCAATGCAGCGAGACTGAGCTTTGCTGCACGGCACTGCAGTTATTGTCGCACACGTCCAGGAGGTTCAGTGGAGCCTGAAAAGTTTGGACTTGCTGATCATATGATGTGACTCATTTGGGCAATTAAAGAGCAATAAATCAGAATATTCCTTGAAGTGCAGGATTCCCAGGACACCTGCATTTCCATGGTGGAAAAATGCCATCATATTTTCTTCCAGTTATTCTTCCACAGCTGCTGGAGCCTGGAAACGCTCAAGGAAGGAGTACGGCAGTTAGAGTGCATCTGAACAGTGCTTCTGCTGCAAGAAACGTTCATGCTGGAAGGGCTTACTTTGGGCCTTAAGCGTGCCTGAGGTATACCTTCCGCTTGAGCTAACAGGATAAGGGTAGGTAGGTCACATTCAATTTACCAGGAAAAAAAAAAAGTCCTTTTCCCCAGTACACTGTAAGGAAGCATTTTTTGTTCTGCTACTGAAACCTTGCTTTCCAACTGCTTTGTAGTGTATTCCTCATCTTTAAAACAAGCAGGATCTCTGCTAACAGCAAAATGAGTTACAAGAAATCCCAAGCAGTTACACAGAGCTCTGCCTTTGTCATTACTTTTACACTGGTATTTTGTTGTGGTCTTTTTTCAACCAAGACTAGAAGTAATTTAAGATCTTCACATTAGTGAAACTCTTCCCTTAATTAATACAGTTCTGATCTTGAGTTAAACAGGTTGGCTTTAACTATCCAAGCTTAAAATAGTTATCTGTCTTTTATAGGTAAGTATTTGTGTTTTAAGGTGGTACACATGCTCTGCTCATGTACCATCTTGAAACTGCAAGGCAGCTCTGTTATCTGCAGTGCGGTGGTTATGGAGGACACTAAAGAGTGTGAAGTAAAGGGTTAAAGGAAAAGGCATTGTGGCTGTAGCCCTCAAGAGGATGCTAACAAAACAGCAAGTCCACGACCAGCACCACCCATGTGCAGACAGCAGGATGCCAGCATAGGGAGGCGAAAGCTTGTAGATGTCAGAGAGCCCTAAGCGAAGGAAGATGATGACTTTTACTGCACAAAGAAAGGAGTGAACAGGCAAGAGGGATAATCTGGATGTTAGGACCAGGGATTTATTTTTGTCAAACTGTAACAGACATGTAACAGCACGTCCAATTCCTCTTTTTAATGTATAGTTAATTAGACCGTATATGACCTCAATGGATCGCATACATACGCATTGGAAAAGGAAATGTTTTGCCGGACTCGTGGCACTGAAATGAATCCAGATCAACTGTTCCCACAGTACAGCTTGACATAGTCCTGCTTCTTGGATAACCCCAACAGCTGAGGGCTGTGGAACAGCCATCCTCAATTCACCGCCTGCTTCAGCTGAGGTTTCCAGTGCGGTTTGTAGACAAAGGAGAATGAACATGGCCAGTTTCCTCTGGACAGGCACCACGGGGGCTGCCAAAGAGGCGCACATGGTGCTGGAGTGCAGTTGCACTTTCTTTAGCCCTGCAGACGTGCAGCAGAGTCAACTGCTAAATCACCCCTCTCAGCCACCGGCTTCTATAGTCAGGCAAATAACCAGGAATGACAGAATGGTAAGTTTCAAATCAGGTGACAGAAAGAGTACAGAATGTGCTGTCACGTGAAGCAGCTGGTCTCCACAAAGCAACAGCTCCTAACCGCAGATGGAAATGGTAGCTAAGTGTGATGTGCACTTGACTTACAGCAGTTTCACAGCTACCTGTCTCTTGCTGTAGTTCTGGAAGAGTGCAACTATTGTTCTGCAAGTCTCACTGAAATTTGCATAGTCCAGCTTTGATAAATAGGCATTTTTTTTTAAATGAAAAACTGCTTCATAAGGAAATTCTTGACTTGCTGTGTGCAGCTAGCACTCTGTAATACCTTCTATGGTCTTCCTGGTCTCTCCAACGCAGGTAAGGTCTGGTCTGGTATATCATCCCTCCTGAATGATGCCTGCTTGGCTAGCAAAGACTGTTTGGTTGCCTTACCAGTGTGGTAAACATACTAACAGTCAGCCAATAGCTGGTTCAATCCTACCTACCTTTCACGGATTAGCCAGTTCCTGATTGCTTTTTACTTTCAAAATATTTATACTCTGCTTGCAGTGTCCTTGCACATCTACAACCAGTAACATCTAAAAGTAAGCAAACTAGCAGCCATAGCAAGTATCACATTTTCTCTCTCATTTCTCTTGCAGCCTGTAGTGACAGCACTGATTTTTGCCAAGTGTCTAATTCAGTGACTGCAGCAGTGCGAGAAGTGCTCTCGCTTTCTCCTACTTTAGTCAAGAGTCAAAGTATGCATGTGTGGGAGTACACCATGCAAGTATGGCTTCACAAGAAGGACTGACAAATTTTTAAAACACTGTTTTCTCTGATCTCACTTCTGGAATGATCCTGGTGCCCCCTATGATTATTTGGGCAGCTTTATGCCAGCACAGCAGTTCTTGTAACTGAGGTTGAGGGGGGAGGAAGAGTATTTAATTTTCAGAAATGAATGGGCTGTGTGGAACTTCCAGGGGGAATAGCAGAAGACGGGGTAATGTTTCTGAGCCACAGAATTCCAACTTACTCAGTAATTCGAATGAGGTGGGTCTATATCTGCCATTATATATGCTGCTTTGGAAAACAATGCCATTTCCTCTTGAATCACGAAGATCTACTAATCTAAAAGCTCCATTACCTGAATCACAGAACCACAGAATGGTTGAGGTTGGAAGGGACCTCTAGAGGTCATCTTGTCCAACCCCACTGCTCAAGCAGGGCCAGCTAGAGCTGGTTGCCCAGAATAATGTTCAGATGGCTTTTGAAGATCTCCAAGGATGGACACTCCAACAGTTCTGTAAGCAACCTGTACCACGCTCCATCACCCTCAAGACAAAAAAAGTGTTTCCTGATACCCGTATAACAACCAGTCCAACTAAGAAAAGACAACAGGTGATAGTAGTAGGTGACACTCTCCTGAGAGGTACGGAAGCATCCAGTTGCTGACCTGATGCGCTCTCTAGAGAGGTGTGCTCCTTACCAGGGGCTCATATCAGGGCTGTCACTGAGAGATTACCAAACCTTGTACAGTCCTCTGACTGTTATCCGCTGCTGTTTTTTCCCATGCACCAGTGATACACCCAGGAGCAGCCTAACCATCAAGAAAGATTATAGAGCCCTGGGAGTGGGAGTCAGGGACTCTGGAGCGCAAGTAGATTTTACATCAGTCCTCCTGGTCAAAGGGAAGGGGACTGATAGGGCCAGTCAAAACTGGCAAATCAAGACGTGGCTACAGGACTGGTGCCACGGCGAGGGGCTTGGCTTCTTAGACCCCGGGACTGGCTTTGAGAAACCTGGTCTACTGGGCCCTCATGGGGTGCGCTTGTCAGACAAGGGGAAGAGCATCTTTGGTCGGAGGCTTGCCAAGCTCGTGAATAGGGCTTTAAAGTAGAGTTGCCACAGGAAGGGAACCTCAATCCATCCCAATCCTACCATGTATGGTGCCAATACCAGTAATAGATGCCCAGAACCTGGAGAAGGATTGCAGGTCAACAGGAAAGCACCTGGAGTACAGTCCAAAGGAATAGCAGCCACTCCACCCAGTAAATCAGATTCACTGGGGGCCCAACTTAAACGCCTCTGTGCAAACACATGTGACATGGGAATAAACAAGAGGAGTCAGATGTGTGCACATGCCTGCAGGGCTGTGATCTTGCTGGCACCATGGAGATGTGGTGGGTTGGCTTCTATGACCGGAGTGTTGAAATGGAAGGATATAGGCTCTTCAGGAAGGACAGGCAGGGGAGACGAGGAGGGGGTGTTGCCTTCTATGTCAACAACCAGCTGGAGCGCATGGAGCTCCACCTGGAGATGGATGAGGAGCCAACTGAGAGCTTATGGGTCAGGATTAAAGGGAGGGCAGGGATAGGTGATGTTGCAGTGGAGTCTGCTACAGGCTACCTGATCAGGAAGACCGAGCAGATGAGGTCTTCTATAGGCAGATAGGAACTGCCTCATGTTCACAAGCCCTGGTCCTCATGAGGGATTTCAACAGCCCTGATATCTGTTGGAAGGACAACACAGCAGAGAAGAAGCCATCCAAGAGGTTCCTGGAAAGCATCAATGACAACGTCCTTCTCCAAGTGACAGAGGACCCAATGAGGAGAGGTGCTATGCTGGACCTTGTTCTCACCAACAAGGAGGGGCTGGTGTGGAATGTGAAGAGTAAGGGCAGCCTTGGCTGCGGTGACCATTAAATGGTGGAGTTCAAGATTCATAGGGTGGCAAGGAGGGTTCACAGTCAGCTCACTATCCTGGACTTCAGGAGAGCAGACTTTGGCCTCTTCAGGGATTTGCTTGATAGAGTACTATAGGATAAAGCCCTGGAGGGTAGAGGGGCCTAAGAAAGATGGTTAATATTCGAGGACCACCTCCTCCAAGCTCAGGAGCGATGCTGGATAAAAACACAAGCAGGCCTGCATGGATGAACAAGGAGGTCCTGGATAATCTGCAAAAGAAAAAGGAAGCCTACAGAGGGTGGAAGCAAGGAGAGGCAGCCTGGAAGGAATACAGAGTAATTGTCAGTGCAGCCAGGGATCAGGTTAGGAAAGCTAAAGCCCTGACAGAATTAAATCTGGCCAGGGATGTCAAGGTCAACAAGAAAAGTTTCTATAGGTATGTCAGTGATAAGAGGAAGACTAGGGGAAGTGTGGACCCTGTCTGGAAGGAAATGAGAGACTTGGTCACCTGGGATATGGAGAAGGCTGAGGTATTCAACGACTTTTTTGCCTCAGTTTTCACCAGTAAGTACTCTAGCCAGATCGCCCAAGTTGCAGAAAGCAAAGGCAGAGACAGGGAGAATGAGGAGCCACCCGCTGTAGGAGAAGACCAGGTTCAAGACCATCTAAGGAACCTGAAGGTGCATAAGTCCATGGGACCTGATGAGGTGCTGGCAGGAGGCCCCAGCAGGGACAGGGCTGTCAGCATGATCTCTGCCCATGGCACCCAACTTTGCAGGTCTTCAGGACAGACGTCCTGGCTGATGGCTATGGGGCTTGGACAGCCCTGCCCCGGTGCTTTGAAGGGGGAGGTGGGGAGGCTGGAAAAACATGGCCCACAATGGTTTGTGCTGTGATTTTGAAACAAACACACCCTGAAGGCTTCAGTATCATTTTTCAGTTCCAATGTATTCAGAAAGCTGCTCTCTCAGCGACCGCATGTTAAAATGGAGGACAGGTCCATCCGCCGACCTGGCTGGGCGCTCCCCCGCAGCCTGCTGGGTGGAGGCATTGGAGATCCTTGGAGCTGCATTTCCCCACACCCACCGCTGTTTCTGCAAACCCCTGCCTCTCCCGGCTGTTCGGTCTTGGGCACAGGTGGTAGTGCCACTGTGGGGACCTGCTGCGCACCCTCTGCCTGGCTGTGGTCCTCTGCCAGTGTGTGGATGAGCCGACCATGTACTCCTGGTAGTTGACGTCCACCATCATCATGTGCAGGACGCACTCGAAAGACTGCCTGCGGAGCAGGCACACAGCTTTCAAAGCCATGCACTGCTGGATGCAGCCAAAGCAGAAGGTGTGGAAGGAGACGTCGATGTAGGCTGTTGTTGATCTTGCTCAGGCAGATGGAGCATGAGTGGTCTGCCACTGCCTTCCACAACCCTGCCCGTTGCAGCAGGATTAAGACTTCTGCAGCAGCAGAACTAGTCTGCTCTGAAGGCTCCTCAGCACCCAAATCCATGTCCTGCCAAGACAGATCTTCAAAGTGCCTGAGCTTTCCTGGTACTAGCAATGGAAAAGCAAAGAAAGCCCCAGGAAGTGGTAGGATAGGGAAGGCAAAGACCTCCTGAAGGGTCTCTTTGCAGGATGAAAAGCCACAGCAGAAGCAGTCCCATGGGACAGCCAGACCCAAGGGCCACCCTCCCCACCTCCCTGTCCCTCTCAGCTTCCCCCAGGGACACTGCCCATAGTCCAAGATCCCCTATCCCCTACACTCTCCCCCCAGACAACTGGCGTGACTCGATCTAGCACAGGGTACCTGCACGAGGCAGCCGGGGAAGGCAGAGAAACCGGCTGGAAGCCTTCAGTGGTGCCCACAGCCCTGGTACAGCGACCATGTGGGACCCACAGCATCCCTGCCAGCCAAGGCTCTGCACAAAGGGAGCACTCCAGGTGGAGGTCCACAGTCCTGGTGGACCACCAGGATCCCCAGGTCCTTTTCTGTATAGCTGCTTTTCAGTCGGTCCCCAGCATACACTGGTGCTTGTTTCTCCCCAGGAGCTGGACTTTGCAACTCTTCTTGTTGAACTTGATAATGTTCCTTTCATCCCATTTCTCCAGCCTGTCAAGGTCCCTCTGGATGGCAGCCTGACCTCCAGCGTATCAGCCACTCCTCCCAGTTTTGTATCATCAGCAGATTTGTTAAGCATACATTCTGCTTTATCATCCAATTCATTAATAAAGATTTTGAACAATATTGGACCCAGTATTGAGCCCTAACTGCTAGTTACTGGCTGCTAACTAGACTTCATACCATTAATCACCATGCTGAGTTCACCTGCCCAAGCTCTCAACAAAAGTCTCTCTAATCCCTTAAAAAATTATTTTAAGCTGCTGCAGTAAAATTAGCACCGTATAATGGAAACTTTGCATGTAATCACATCTCAGTGGGATGTTTGATCTTCACCATGACATTCTGGTGAGGCAGATCCCCAAGATTTTGTGGAGGCCTAATGCCCACATAGTTACTGCTTAGCAACCACGAGCCTCTTCAGGAGAAAGCAAATCCTTTGCAGCCTGGGAGTTGGTTGCTGTGACTTCCATCCAGGAAGGAGGAGGAGAGCTGAAGCTGTAAAGTGAGTGGCTCTCAGCACATTCATCTCTAAGAAGATACCGATGGCTTCATTCTTCACTCCACAATCTGTATCACTGATCTGTATCTGTATCTGAACCAAGCACAGCTCAGAGCCAGTCACTGCCTTGCAGACTTTCCCACTGCTCTGGGGACATGAGGAAGGCTCACTTCTTTCCTCAATAAGATTATTGCTTATAAGTCCTGCTGTCCTCCTGTCACAACCCAGGCTGTTCTGAAAGTCTGTCCACTTTTGTACACTTCAGTGAAGTCCATTTATTTCCTCAGTCCAGGTAACATTAGCCCAGCCTTGAGAAACACTGGCCATGCGCCTGGTGGGGAGCTGAGGCCAGATGAGGCTCAGTACTTGCTTGGTACAGAGGGGATCTGCCCCCTCACCTGTAAAATTACCACAGGAGACCTGCTCCGTGAGGTGCAGTGTCTACTGATCTTCCAGAGGTCTAGAAATGGCCTTGCAGAGAGACAGGCAAAGAAAAGGAGCAATTGCTGAGCCAAACTGGAAGCAACAGTTATTTTGCAGTGACTAATGGGCATGTCCAGAGGTGTCTGATGCAGTCGATTCAGAATATGCTCCCGCTGCGGGATCACTGGCAAAGAGATGCTTATCTTGGGTTATCAATACTGTCTGAAGTTGGACTCCCATTGACACTTTGCACCTCTTCTGGAGGGTAAAGAATTCTCTTTCTCTTTCCCTCTTTCCCTGTGCTCCCATCTTTCCCTGCCATGAAAACAAGACACTGTATACAAAGAGGAGACAAAAGGGAAAAAAAGTGCTTCTCAGCTGTGTTTCAAATGTTCTCTATGTTAAAAACTGAGCCTAGATCTCTGATAGCATCCTAGCTAACTTACCTCACACTTCCCATTTTTTTCTGTCATTTTCATTGTCCTTCAATAGGTCCATTCTGATGTGTGATTTACATTGCTCTGCCACTCCTTAGGGTCCTTTCTGTAAATATTAAGAAGTTGCCTTGGAGTTCTTTCTATAAATATTAAGGCAGTCTTAACTGCCATCTTATATGGTCTCTGTGGCAACATTTCAGAGCTATTTTTAGGCCCACAGTCTTGAAGGCTGTTGTGCAGAATTCATCATCACTTTGCTCAGGGAGGTTCTCTTGTCCAATAAAATTTTAAATTCTGTAACCTCTCCAACAAGCAATCTGGTACTTGATGTTCCTTGTGGCTCCAGACTTTCTCCTTGTGCCAAATGTAAGTGCTCCTTGCTATGATATAAGCAGTGACCTTTCTTACAAGTAACATACAGAAAGATCTATTTCCTTCCAGTTTGCAGATACTTTTTTACATTATTGTGTCTCTGCTCAGGTTTTCTATGCTTAAATCCAATTTTTATTCTATTTTCTCAGAAGTTATGTTTTCCACACCTATGAATAATGACTTTTACTTCTTCAGATGCTCTCCAACTGGTCTGCTCTTTTTGTGTTTTGTTTTGTGGGATTTTTTCCTAGCATCTACTGCCTAACGCAATAAATGGAGTACTGAGTCAAAAAGAGGTTTTTTCCTTTAAGTCTTACCTATGTTTATGTACTCCCATAAAATGATTGCCCTTTGTCCAAAAGCACAATGCTGTTCATCTTATAATCCAGTGAAACCTACAGAGCCATTCCTGAAATGCTGCTGCAAAACATATTGTTCCCACCCTATGCATGTGTAACCACATATTCTTACCTAAGTTCAGAGTTCTTTTTGCTCTTCAGGATTTTCACCATCTTCCTATTGTTACGGTCATTTTGGGCTCTGCCTCTGTCTTCCAACAGTGTGGTGTCACTGTCACTGTCAACAGGGTCTTGTGTATTCCAGCATTCAAGACACTGAAGTTGCTCCGGAATAGCAGTGGACTCGCAGTGACTCTCCTGGCCTCCACTTCCTATTTCTTACAGTAATCCTTCTTCTATCTGGGTATTTTGGAGATGAGAAGCATGTATTTTCCAATAAAAAAAATTATAAAAAATCTGTTTTTTCAAGAATCTGTTTTCATGCTGTTTCTGGTCACCTGTTGTCCGTAAAGGGTGAATGTATGGCAAGAACAGAACTGTTGAGCTGCACAGAAAGTGGTGTCAGGACCCAACATTAGGTGTATCTTTGCTTTTCCCACTGGAGTTTTTCTCTGTTTCGTCATCTGAGAAGGGATTTTAAGGTTCCTAACCCTATGATGTTATTGTTTTAAAAAACAGTATTATGTCTGATGGCTGTTGAGAAGCTCATTTAATTTTGCACAAATATGGCCTTCAGTTAGGACAGTTGTGCTGTATTTGTCTTTTGCTTTCCTGTAGATGGGGAGAAAAAAATATTTGTAAGAAAACAGGGCAGCATTTTTTTCTCCTTTCTGGTGTGCTGTATCAAGAACTAGTACAAAGATACTGTTCAGCTGGAGCTATACAATCTTGGAAAAATAAATTTATCAGAAATGAATGAGATTACAGGAGGAATATCCTCTCAGTGGTATTGAAAGTGAAGTCTAGACCAGCTTACTAGCATTTCATCCACCTTTATGGTCTCATAGCAGTGCTCTGTATAGAACTGGGAGAGGGGAAGATAGTTTTCCAACTCCTATGTGACTTTGCCATTCTTGGACCAGCCTGATTCTTCACATAAAATAAAGAAGCCTTGTGACAAGGTGCCATCAATAGCCAACATCTGGGATTAGCCAGAAGATGATGTTACAACCATATCCTATTTCCTTTACCTGTTCTGTGGTCTTGGAGTGGGACACAGCAGTGCACCGACAATAACACACTTCTGTATGCAGCACACAGGGGGTCCGCCTGTGCCAGACATGGCTTGCCATTTTTTTTTTGTGGTGCAAAAGTGGTAGCGTGGTCCAGTGTGTGTCACAGTGATGTGCACTTGCACAATTACTTCACGTCATTCTCTATTGGATGACAGCAGTGACCATTCCCTGCCTAGAAAAGCACGTAGTATGTGATACGCAAGAAAAGACACTGTGTGATAGTTCCAGAAGGAAAATCATACAGAGGAGACCCCGGCAGCCTCACAGTCTTTTCTGTTAGACACAGACTGAAGAATCTGAGGAATCCAGATCCACCCAGCTGAGGACAGTGATTGTGAACTAGAAGCCAGGAATTGTACCTGTTAAGTGAGTCTCTGATAGATTTTGGTTGGTTCCAGCTGCTGTCATCTGAAAATCTACTCCGAGAAAATTGTACTATTTAGGTATTTTGGTGGTATGGTAATGTTTCTGAATGCATGCCAGGAACAGTAGCAAAAAATACATTCACTATGCTAATGACTAAAGTCGCTAGCTTCTACAGAGGCCAGCTTCCCAATATCATTCAAATATCAGGCAGTCTGAGTCAGTCCTGATGATCTCTTTGGGAAAACAAATTCAATCCTTTGCCGAAAAGCAGCATTAGAGAGGAGTGACCTTGCAATTTCTCTTCCTTTCCACGGGGCTGGGGATGATGGTGTGGAGCACAGCACATCTTCCCCAGGCTTGGGATGGACCATCAGGCAGGTGGCTCTTCTATGCCCTACTGCTGCAGGGTGAATCAAAAGATATTTTAGTCTCCGTGATGCTATCCTTTCCCCTCTGTACAGCCTAAACCTTTGTCTTTAGTGGTCCTCTTCCTTTCTAGGCAGCAGCAGCCACCACCAGTGGAGCTCCAATTGATTTCTCCATCTGACTTTTCTTTTGTGCCGCTTGTCGTTAAAAGCCTCGGAAAATCCAGGCCAGGCTCTGTGCCAACAGAGAATGAGCCCTTGGGAAGGGATGGTGGATTCATATTTGTACTGCCTCTCCTCGGCCTTTAGCCCCAGTAAAGTGTTATGCGGGTATTTGATGCTTCTTAGTTGGCTTCACGTATGGCTACACACATCTCCCTGCCTCGAAACAGGATCTGAGATGCTGGGTCCCAGGAAACTTCTGTGTGGGTTTTTGTGAACCACCCCCGCCACCCTGCCTCTGCTGTGGCTGCAGCAAGCCAAGGCAGAATGAGGACTAAAGGACTCAGGTCGGAAGGTGTATCCTTAAACCCTAAGTCCCCCTAACTGGCCACAAACTCCTCATTTCAACACACTCTCTGACTCTTAATCTCAAATAGATGTTTAAAATTAGAACTAACAAGAAGACTAACAAAACAGAAGAGGGAGATAAAGTGATTTAAAATTCTAAAACTGAGAAGACTTTTCTCTTACGAATTTGATATGCAGAACAGATGGTCCTCAAAAAAAAAAAAGAAGTTCAGGCAGAAGAAAGAAGCTGAGAATGAGTCTGTGTCCTGCTCCCACTGCACTGGGACCATGAGCAGCTGAAAGGCTAATTCAATTGGTTATTCTGTTGAATGGAAGTGTCCATCCCTTAGTGGTTCCGTCTGCAGAGAAAACAGGTCTGGTTTTTTTCAGTCAGAGTTCTTTCTTTTCATTTTTTTCCCAGTAACCAGTCTGCAACAAAATCACATTATGTGACACTGAAACACACTGAAACCTTAGCTGGCCTTCTTAGGATACATTTTTATTAATAATCTATTTGGACAAGAGCCAGACAATTTCTCTGTAATTATGTTTGTAATAGGATTGTTCCTTGAGTAAAGTGGTGAAGAAGAAAAGACAAACAGTAAAATCTCTTATTTTCTTGACCCTAAAATATATTCTATTTCCAGCCCTCCAGACATTTGCTTAGCAGGTCAGTGTGCTTCTCCAGAGAACTGTTCCTCTCCAGAGATTGCTCTGTAAAGCTGAGTTGTTGTTAACTAAAAACTTAGTCTCTGAAATGTAAAACCCATTGAAATGGGTTTGACCTGTAAGAAATTATTTGTCTGCTTCAAAAAACTAATGTTTCTCTTTCTTGCCCCCTAATGATGCACTAGTTGTAACTGAAGGACCAGTAATTCCTTCAACTCTCTGCTAAACTTTTCTTGAAGTCAGTGTATTACCTGCCTTGGTGGGCCCCACAAAATTTGTCAAAAATCCAAACCATCTTGTCTTCTTTTTCTTTTGTATTCACAGCTCTCTTAAGCTGCTTTCTAATCACCTGGGAATCATTTTGAAAGTGGAAGCCAAGCAAGTGTTTCTCCTGTGGTACATTTTTATTTCAAGTAAGTGGGTTATGAGCAATTTATGCTGGCTTGGTCTCTCGCCATTCTTCTGTGGCAGGCCTGTGACAGCGTATTTACAAGGAGGGCTGCTTCTAGAACCAACATTCAAAGCCCACTTCAGATTGAACTGGTTAAAAACTTAATGTTTACCAAATGCCAAAGGGATAATATTTTGGGGCATTTCCTCCTCAATAAGGGTTTGAACCCTCCATCTTGCAAATCAAGGGATGCTTCCTCAAAGCAAATGCTTTCTATTCCAGCTTTGGTATTACGTTTCGTACTGTCCCTTCAATTTGTTTCATTTGTCAGTACTGTAATTGCAGGCCAGTTATGGATATGTGTTCAACTGGGGCAAAACACAGAGTGAAGCACAAGAGTCTTGCTGAATTTTCAAGAAGCATTTTTTATGGATGGTCATCCTGTTCTCTAAGCCTAAAAACTCAGGGAAACGACAAGGCTCTGCTTCTTCTAATTGCTTCTGAGCCACCGATCACAGTCATTTTAAAGGGGAACAAAACAGAACAAGTTCATTCCAATGGCATTATATACCAGGGAAAGACCTCACAGTTTCATCCAGAGGGACATCTGTCAAATTCAGACTGCAGCCATTACGGAAATGGCCATTCAGAAGCTGCTCCCCCTGCTCTGCAAAATCAGTCCTCTGATCGCTTCTATCGCCTTTATACCATTGTAAGGCCTTGATATTATAGACTAGCTCCTGGTTTATCCCCTTGTCAACAGTAGGCAATATATTCCCGCATGTTCACACACCCAATGCAGTGGGAACAGCAGGCAGTACAATAATATTAAACTAGGAAAAAGACTTAGGAAGCATCCTATTAACAAAACAAGTCCCCAGAGACAGAAGTAGAGGAGTCTGGCTCTGCTGAAGAATAGCTTCTGCACGTTCTGTGGTTTTCATCCTTTGACTGCTCCAAGTACATGTCTGAAAAGGGCCTTTGTGCTGGAAATAAAGTGTTCTGAAACTGTGCTTCAAAACGTTATCACAAAAAGTTTCTGTGTACTATAACAGTTCCCGCCTTGTATACGTCCTTGTTGCTGTAACTGCTTTGTGATACTTCTGCATGAGGAAAGACCATTTTTGCAATTAGAGTTGAATAAAAATAACACTTGAATGTGAAAGATATTTGCTAGGTTTTAGAACATTTTGATTTCTGGAAACAGACCACCTGCTGCGTAGGACCCTCAAGTCTCCTAGCTAATAATCTTCTCTCCACTTGGACTAATTTTAGCTATTGCCACTTGAAACTTTTAATGGTTTCAGCCACCTACTGCCTTAACACAACTTTCCCAGCCCCTCTCTGGCACTCTGCCTGCTCAGATATCTGAGGTTTATAAATAGTTTTATTTGGAAAATGGTCACTGGAGATGGAGGTGGAGAGACAGGAATCATCTGAGAGTAAATAGATTGTTAATTCCCTTCTGAGCACTGAGCTGCTGATTCACTCCCAATCAGTTCCCACACAGCCTGGGCTGAGTCAGCCCAGAGGGTGTTGAATAGTCAAGAGTGAAGTCGATTCAGAGGATAATGGTTCTGCAAAGACCAAAACAGAAGAGTGATTCAGAAGGGGGAACTAAAAGAAGAAAAACACATACTGGAGAAGGGGGGGGATAATCAAAAGGGAAATAAAAATAGACAAGCAACCCCTGTGCTGCCACCTCTGTGTGGGAAACAAAGGTGTTTAGGGAGCTTAGAGAAAAAACAGAGGTGAATGAAAGGGAAGGATTGGATGGAAGAGGAGAAAAGAGACTAAAATTCAAAAATAGTATCAGAGTGAGATCATCAGGGGAGAGCCAAAAAGGAAAAGGGATGTGGGCAGAAAATGGGCTCAGAGCAAGGACACACTTCCAGGTGTGTCTCAGCCTAGCCACTGACTTCCCATCCACGTAAGCATACACATAAAACCTTGCATCTATAAATGTCATACCATACATATCCCTGGGGAGGAAACAGCTGAAGTGAGGCCCAACAGTCAAGGACTTTCCATCCTCTACTGATCAAAGAGCTTAAGACAGAAAAAAAAAAATAAGGTTCACACGAGAAATGGGCACTCCAGAGGTACGTGAACATATCAGGAAGCACGTTCACCCAGGTTAAAGCCAGGCTTCTCCTTTTGAGTTTCCTGTCAATTCAGTGAAGAGGGTGAAGCTCCTGACCTGGATGCTCTGAAACACCCTGTGGGACATTTCTGCAGCCTTTGGTTGGTCTATGACTTCAAAAAGTGCCTCCTCAGTCCTCATACTGCAGTTCCCTTAAATCTCAAGTTCAGTGCTGCAGCCTCTGGACATAGTTGGGCTCAGGACAGAGAGTTGGCACACCGGAGAGTGTCTTATCTCATGTTTTGTGCAGGAGCCTTCCCTCCTTGCACTTAGTTCATATCAAAGGCAAGTAGCTGCTACGGTGCTGTACCTCCCACAGCAATGAGGTGTCTGCTTGCATTCAGCACTGCTGAATATACGTTCTGCCACAGTAATACAGGCTCAGATTTCCTTCTTCTTAAAGCTTCCTATTTTAAAATAGCTTGTATATATTTAACCTGTGCTAGTTTAAGGAGGCCATAGGGAAGGCTTATCAACAAGCAGCCAGAAGGAAATTGTTAGCAAGAGAATATATTGACTTCCATCTGGCAGACTTAATGCACAGTAATGGTTAAGATTTGGGCAGAAATCAGTGGTATTGATCCCAAAGCCTGAGGACAGGCATCTAAAGGCATGTCCCTGGGTACATGAGTAGTGTCTGTACAGAGCTCTATGGATGATGCAAGGCCCACTTCACCCAGATGCCTAAGTTAGAAGTGTGTTTGCCCAAAGATATGTGTGGGGTGAGTGGGGAGAGGTGACAGGAGAGGAGGTGATTCAGCTTTCAGTTGGGCCAACTTGTCCTCTGCAGGTTCCCCTCAGTCCCTTCAGTGAGTCAAAGAGCAGCCGAGGGTGGGAATGAGCCCAAATCTACATGCACAGTTTAGGCACTAACACAGGTGTTCAAGTGAAGCTGTGCAAGTTCCTCCAAGAGTGTATTGATTACTTATATGTGAAAACAATTAACAGGTAACGATGATGTGAGTGTTTGCATTAAAATTAATCCCACCTCATTCCTCTAGGGAGCTGATGTAGACTTAGCATTGCATCTGAGCCTGCTGTGTGCTGCCCTGACACCCGAACACTTTCTATAACTGGATGAAAAATAGAATTAATAGTTCTGGTATATTGTTCATAATGTCACCCTCTCTGCCAAAGGGAGACACTTGTATGATTGTGGTTTATGGTCTGGTGAGCTCTTGAGGCTTGTCTAAAGGAGTGGGTTTTTTCTTTGGTTTTGCTGTGTATTCACATCAGAGAAGGCAAACTCTAAAATATACTATTCACACTTTGAGTAAATACCATTGAGCTCTGAGATGCTCCCTAGCCCCTGGCATGGCTGAAGAGCAACTTCTGGGGTCTCAGAGCAGCTTCTGAGAAAGTCATATCTTGTGAAATTGAGGTAGTTATTTATGCCTCTGAGGCGCTGAAGTAGGCCTCCAGAGAGGATATTCTGACTGCTGACTGGGAAAGATTACCATGAGGTGGCTACAGCAACAGACTAAATAACTATGCGGCAGGACTCCCAAAACGGCAATGCCTGTCAGCCTTGCAGTGCTTCTTACCAGCTGTAGATTTAATAAGCATCTTACTGATTTTTTATTTTATTGTCAAAGCAGCAATTGATTTGATCCGACGAAAGAAAAAAAATTGTCTGGAAAAAAAAAATACATACAAAATACCAGTGATAACTTTGGTCTGGTAATGAGAAAGGAAAACAGCAAGTTTTCCTGTGCCACCAATACAGACAATGGGCACGCACCTGTCCTCTCATACGCCTGTGTTTCTGCAGCATGCAAGAAGAAAGAACAACGGATCTGGTGAGGAGATCCTTGTGATTACAACTAGGGTACCCGTATCATGGGATAGTAAAAAAAATAAAGGGCCTTTGACGAGGATTTTTGGTTTTGATTGTCCTGCAGAGGGTGCTGCTGACAGAGGAATAAAATTCAAACTGATGTGGCTGAGATGAGAGGTGTTTCCACTGAAATATTGCCATTGTCAGCTGCATTTCTGGAGGGCAAGCATTGATGCAAAGTGATGAAATCGCATTGTTTACCGGACACAGAGTGACCATCAGCAGTTCCACCACTCCTATGTGGTGCAGGCTCCCAAGAACTGCATGAAGAGCTTCCCCCATCCAGCACCACCTCCCACCACTCTGGGGCTGGAAGGACTTTTCTGGGGTGGAAGGTGCCAGAGATGTGCTGTGCTACCATGAAGCTCATCCACCTGTGAGGTACTAATAGACAGTCTGGTAAACCGATTGATGGAGACAGAGAGTCTTCTCTCATTTCAGCGGGATTGGGAGTTATGGTGGAAGAGGTATAGAAACATCAGAAGCATGGGCGAGGGCCCAGACTCGGGGGGTCTAAAGGGCACAAGCATCTGCCTGCTTCAACCACGTAGTGTCCGTGGGGAGCAGCATTGTGCTTGAGTGCCTTCCAGGGATTCACAGCCCAGTGAGGGGGTAACACATGATGAACTCAGTGGTCCTCTATATCATGTTTCCCTCTTTAACTGGATAAAATGCTGTCCACAGATTTAAGGGGACAAGGAAGCTTTCTTTCTCTCCTCCCTTTTCTGAAAATGAGTGAGACAATAAAGAGTGCCTTCAGCAGTAACACAGAGGAAATCACTTTTGATCTTATCCATCCCATTTCTACCTCTTGGTAAGAACACCAGCAAGGTCACGAATTCTTTAGTGGATGCAGTCGCAGAGTCATATTCTCCCACCCCAAAAATATCAAAGTGAGGAAACAGAACTAACTCAAATATGGCAAAGAGAAAGTACTGGATGAGAATTACCTTTTTTTTTCTCCAATAGGTACTACCTTTCACTGACATAAGAAAAGCATGCTTAAACTGAGTTGTCTGGTTCAAAATGTGTTATTCTACTCACATGAGAATTTCTGTCAAGTTCAGGGCTTTTAAAGCAGTGAATTTACTGTATTTCTTTAATCTGGTACAATTTAGTAGGTCACTGATGCGTACAATAAAGGACAGCCCCAAGAAATGGCAGTGCTATAAAGGCAGACAGTGAAACTCTGTGATACATCAAATGTTACCTATCTTTAAATATCTGCTATTGCATTTAGGATGAAACTTGCCAGAATGAATAATTTCAGGAGAAGATGAAATCTTTTGGCTCGTCTTTTTTGGGGAAAAAAAAAAAAAAAAGTAATGCTCGCCTGCTTCAGTCATATTTTATAAGTAGAAGACATAGGCGAGGTGGTGCTGCTGTTCTCCACTCTCTGAATCGCTGTTTGCATCCCCTCTTTGGAAGGATGGATATGGGCAGGCTGCTGGTGTGGCAGTACGGAAGCCCTGTAGGCAATCACGCTGCCTGGGACCAGACTGCAGACCTCGCCGTCGGTGGTGGTGAGCTCTGCTGGGTCAGCCTGAGAGCACCCGGCTCACCCTGGCATCGGCCAGAGCCACAACTGCTCCCCAGGCACTGCTCAGCTCTGCTTGTGTTCTTCATGGGCCAAAACCTCAGTGAGAAGTATATACTGCTTACCTCTAAATTCAGACAGAGCTCTTTGTGGAGTACCCTCTTCATGCCTTACCCTGCTAGAGGCTTCAGGCACTCCGTGCTCAGCTTACCCTGAGGCACAGATGGCTCAGAGCCACAACAGTAGTGTGGGGGGCTCCAAGCAAATGTGAGGCCTGGGCATGTCTCTTCTCCCACCGTCACATTGTGTGCTTTGCGCTGCTGCCTAACACCCTGCTCTAGGACCTGCAGCAAGTTTCTTCGCTGCTCTCCCCACAAGGCTCTTCTGGATTGACTTACCACTAACTAACAACACAGTAGTGGGGACAGGAGCAGAAATGGCAGCATCTGTACCTTTTGAAAAGCTACAGCAGTAGGAGACATGTCAGCTCAAATTTTTCCCTGCTTCATAGTGCCTTTGATTTTATAGCTTTTAGGCTGAACGTGACATGCGTTTTATAATTTACGTGCTTGAACCCATGCCTAACTTCAGAAGACTGTTCCCGTAATTGGAGTTAAGTCTCTGTTTAAGTGTATTGCTTAATCAGTGACCGAAGGCTGATGCAGAAACATGGATTTATTATATAATAAGAATTATTAACACCTTAACAGACTAATAAACTGCTAATTGGTTTCTGCCTATTTGCACTGATAGGATTTAAGACAAATACAGTATACTTGCAAAACAATTTGGGATCCTTATTAAGCAGAAAGGAGTGGACGTGTCTGAACTCATTATGTTTGCCTGGAAAAATGATGTTTGGTTTTACTGATGGTGTAATTAATTGTGTCCAGGTTAGGTGGAAAGTTTTTTGTATCAGCTGATGCCTTAACGCATTAAGAAAATTTTGAAAGCAAGTTTTTTCAACAGTTCGCTGTTCGGTGGCATGCTTCTGGTCTGTGTATATGCTTGACAGATGTGAACCTGGAATCTTACTGGACTCTTCTTTGGAAAAAATATTAAGAAGGAATAACAATAAGCAGATTTTTTTTTTATATTCTGCCCAGAAGGCAAAAAGCATTAATTTTCCATTCAAAATGTGACATCTCAAGAGTTGAGGGCAAAGGTACCAGGAGTAACTTAAGAAGCTTGCTCTTTAACATGAAGACAAGTGGAGATCCCAAAAAGACTGATGGGAAAAAAAGCACTCTTTAGGGGAAAACAAAGAAAAAAGAGGAAAGAGTGACATAGGAAACAAAGACACAATCAAGTTAACAAAGCCATGTAATGAGATACCCCCTTGTCTATTAACAGCCTTCATCTGGAAGAGGCAAGTTCAAACCTGTTGTGCGCAACTATATGCCTCGGGATATATTTTAACTCTGTTCTGCAGGATGAAGTTCCTTATGCAGGGAGTGTGTCTTATGACCTCAGGTAATGCTTTATATCCCTCTGGAAAACAGCAGATTGGCTTCACGGAATTTGAATCCACTATGTGCAGGATGTTTGATCATCTGGAAACTCAATCGGACTAATGAGACCGATGCTCCTACTACAGCTTACTACATCAGTATGCTGGATACCTGAGGCCAGGCACTTTAGTTACCCAGTGCCACAATGGAGCTAAAAAGTCAGCTAGGGTTTTATGGGAATACTTGAAGGAGAAATATTTTCCTTCAATTTATTCACCAGGTTAAAGTCTTAGGATATTGGGCATGTCAGAAGAGCAGAATAAACAGTAACAGAGAGCTGAGCTAAGCCTCCAAGTGAGAGCAGTGGGTGCTCTGAGGATTGGATCCTGATTTGAGCATCATGGCATTTGAAAAACCTCAGTACAACTCCTCTGTCTGGATACCTTCAGACAACACTCTTGGACAAGGATTGCATCTGGAGCTAGAGTGCATCAGCATTTGAATAACCTTCCTTTCCAGATGCTGCGCTCTCTCCAAACTGCTGTGTTTAATGAATCACAGCATATCAATTAAATTGCTGATGTACCCATCTTCCAACAGGACCCTGACTCAAGTGGTAACACAGTGAAGGAGCAGACTGCTCCTCCCTTTGAACTGGTATGATATACAACAGGCCCTTTACAAAAAGGTGTCCCTCACAAAGCTGCTATTCTAGAGAAACAGTTAAAAAAAAAAAAAAAGTGAGTGCTCTCTGTTGTACTAGCAAAGAATACTGCTTAATGGGGCAGTGCTAAATGGGAACACCAGCCACTTATGGCTTTTGTTCGTCTCCCATTCCTGATAGTGCTGCAGGTTCCTGGAGTCACCTCAGAAGTCAGTTCTCCAGCCTGCCTCAACCCTAAGACAGGCAGAAAAGCTCCGCTCCTGTGCATTCAGCACCAGCTATGAGTACTGGGCCATTAAACTGGAGATTTTATACCAGTTACATATGATCAAGGGGGAAAGTCCTCATCCCAAAGCAGCCAGGGCCCACCCATATCTCCACTTTTATTAAGGCTATCATACGTCAAGTCAGTGGAGCCAGAGGCTGCTCAGAGGCTGTTGCTCTGAGAAGATCCTGCTCCAGTCACACAGCTTACGAGCACTGCCACCCTTCTGTGCTGTTTTTCTTTCCAGCGGGAGTGAGGAAGTTTGGAGTAGGAAGCGCTGTGAGGAATCAGCGTGGCTTTGGAACAGTTTCTTCTTGTAGTGATTTAACACTGAGTTCCAGCTCTCCCACCAAGATAAGCCAGCTACTCCATAGCAGCCTGGATCAGATTCTAATCCTGCCACATCATCAGTCTAAAAAGGGAGAAAACAGCCTTATTGGATTGGCTAAGCTTTAAATTAAAATAGATGGAATGCTGAAACATTACAAATGCTTAAGCAGTAAAGTGAGGACAGGATAAAAATGAATGATTTTAGAAACCAGCACTGAGAGGGAAAAAAAGAGTTCTTAAAGAAACCCAAGAGCATAATATGTCATATCTACCAGGAAGAAAAATAAGCACTAGGAAAAGAAAACATATTATTATGAGGATAAAAGGAACTATGTTAGAGTGATTGTCTGCAGACTCCGACATCAAAATTAGACTAAATAATTTCTTTACCCAGAACTTCAAAAGAGCTGTTTCCTCCACATGAGTAATGTGTTTACCAAATATTTTCTTGTGCTCTTCATTACTGAGCCATTTCGGAAAAGAGCTCTGATTTTTTTCTTGGAAGATTTGCCCAAGTAACACTTGAGGCTTCCCATGAGCCATCAGTCTGAAGGTCTGTACATTAGTGGAGAAATCTGACATTCATACTCTGGTAATACTCATGGGCTTGTAGAAAGGTAAAAAGTGTTTCCTCTTTGCATGTGCTCCCAAATGACTGACTTTTATAATATATAGTACAGGTCGCTGTGAGCTAGGAATTCATGCTGGGAAGCAAAGGTGGATCCTCTATCACCACGGGAGTGTAGCAGACTCAAACAGCTGTCTCATTATAGTTCATGTGTTTATAGTAGTCAAATGAGAGCATTTGAAGAAAACCCTTAAACAACTAGCTCTACAGACCACTGAATACCCCCTCCTTGTAGAGTAGTCTTTGAAGCCCAGACATAAATAACCTGGATGGCTAAACCATACTCGATATGACTGGATAATTGTTTGCATGTGCATGGCAGCACAGTGTGTGGGTAGCTCTTGCTTTTGGAAGGCAATATGAATGTATTGAAGCTTCTGTTTCACGTACCAAGCAGTGAACAGCTGAGCCCAGAACAGCAGCAAGGGTGGAGGAGCAAATATGCTTGAACACCATTAGCTCCCAGTATGGTCGCCCAGGAAGACACACCAGACGCTCAGAACAAGGAGAAACTGCCTGATGAAGGGTTAGTGAGGAAGTCAGAGGGTGTCATAGTAAGCATGCTTAACCCAAAATGGGTAGTCCGATAAGCTTGTGAATCCTCTCCTAAATTCTTGTATTGCTGTCGTATTGGATTAGACTGCCCCGGAGTCCTTGCAAAAACCTAGAACTGCTCATCTTTTTGCCCCTGTAGTGCAACAAAGCTTTGCAAGCAACAGTGCTCCTCTGAGTATGAGCCTCTCCTTGGACACGGCGGGGTGGGGGGAGGGGATTCCTCACTTCTCTTTTCTACTTCTGCAAACACGCATCCCCTTTGTAAACACTCTTTATTTCTTTCTTCCTTTCTTGGCTCTGATTTGTGCCAAGAAAGATGCTCTCCTGCTGCAAACACCCTTCTGCCTTGGATCCTGCTGCGGTTTGCCCTTACACTGTCACATCCACCTAAGGCAAGCAAAAGTGGGAATAGAGGAATGGGATCATGCAGACTTTCTCTGCCGTGTCAGCTTTTAGCTGTTACCCAATTGCTTGATCTAAGGGGTTGTTGTGGGGTTTTAAACTCCATTTCACCATCTCCATAATAGGAAAATGTTCTGGCCATAATTTGCAATTAAGAGGAAAGGAGAATTTCAGATCCCTTTTTCAAACGACGAGCAATAAGCATCTGTCTGGATCACCTGTTACTTCTTACACCAGCCTAATGGAGCCAAAATGTTCAAAATGATGACCTGCTCTTCACCTGATCTCCTTCTCTGTGTCATGGCCAGCAGGTAATATGGTCTGCTGGGAAGCTGTTTTCTGAGCACAAGCAGGGAAAACTTGAGCCTGAAAACTAAAAGTTGCTGAAAGCATTTGTACCATGCAAAGGGCACCAGCACGGACTCACATTATCTAGAATTTGTATTAGAGTTAAGCACACCTAGAAGTGTTAAGATAAGCATCTTGTACTTGTTGCCCATTTAGGACAGACATAAATGCATTCAGTGTCTAGTTTTCAGCCTTTTATATTCCACTTTTTCAGGGCATTTTGATCAAGCCTTTCTTGTTAGGAATGCTACAGCAAACTGTGCCACCTCTTAGTTTGCTCCCTGCGGGAATGTTTCTTTCCCTCTGCCACCAAGCGGTTGCTGGTTGGATTTCCTGCCTTTGCCCTTTGCTTCTTACATATTGAATCCCATCTGGTCATACACCTTAAAAATGTAATGTGCTAGTGTGCTAGTTGTCTTTATACTGCACAGAAGGTATAAACATAGGAGAAATCCATGACCTGGATTTATAAACTGTCAGAGAGAGGAGATGACAAAGTACTAGAAAAAGATCTGTCCGGACAAATAGAGATGGATGGAGTTATTCTGGGCCTAAAAGACAAATGGGTTTTGTCTTCAACAGCAACTGGGCTCAATTTTCATTGAGGTAGTTTGAACTGATTTTTAAGGAGGATTGAAAGGACTGGTAAACAGGAAATATTCGGCAATTCACATTTTTCAGACCTGCAGAGGATATCAGAAAGATAAGGGAGAAGGAAATTCTTTTGCATTTAATGTATTCTAAAAACAGCTTTTCTACTAGACTTGAGAAAGGGTCAGAGTGCTCAAGAGACTCTATAACAAGAAGATGCAGGAATTTCTCAGAAGGTCAGATTCTGCTTTCTTACTGTTAATGGATGCATGGAAAGGCTAGATTTCATTGCATTTATATAGCTGAAATTTCACTGTGTCAATCTGGCAGCAAATACAGCATGTCCCCTGGCTGTGCCAGAAAGATCACCAGTGAGTATTCCAGATACTACAAGATGCTAGAAAAATACGTATCACCTTTCAGGCTTAAAGCAATAGACATTGCAATTTTAAATCTGGATATCCTCTCAGATCCCTAGGTTTTATTGATAGAAACCTATCAATAGGAAAAACTGGGAGATTACCAAGGCTGTGGTCTGAAATTTTCTGGGGAGTTTAGCCATAGTATATCCTACTTCTTGATAATGACTGCAGATGTCTTATATCCACAACGGGATTTTATTGCATGGGGGACTACACCAATCCTGACATACCTTTAGCAGTGACATTTCAGGTTTGACCCATTTTGGATGTGCTCTTTCCTTCAGATATCAGTCATAAGCCCTAAGAATAGTAGCTATCTTTTCTGGATGATGTGCATTTCTTTCACATAATTCTAGTCCAGTGTCCTCAATTGTCTTCTAACTGTGGGTTATGGAAGTGATGGTTTACATTACCTAAATGTCATACGTACAGAGGCTCAGTCCCTTCTTGATATAGAGAACTGCACTCCTGTGAAGAGTTTCTGAAGCCCCTGTGACACACTGATATTGCACACAAGCGAGATTCATGCCAAATGGGCAATACGAAACCTCCATTCTGTTTCACCAGTCCCAGTTAAATCTGTACAGACTTTGTACAAACCTAGCATGTATCTTGCCTTTGCAGCTTGTCAAGGGTTCTGAATCATCTTAGGTGAATTATCTGCCCCTCTAGCTACCGACGAAATTGACCCTGAGCTATTCCAGTCATGGGCTGAGGTTCATCTCCAGGGAAGTTTCCCAATTTCCTGTTATAATCCAGCTGGCATAAGCTTTGCTTTGAATGTAAAATAGTATTGCAGATACTAAGCTATAGATGCCTCCTCTCCTGAGGAGTTCTCCAAGTCAGCAGTGATCTCAGGAATGATGCACTGATCACCTTTGCTTGGGATCTATTTCCTCTGCTTTGATCTACTCCGCCTTCCAGTGAGGTTACTCCGGTTTTTCTGGTGATCTGACAGACTTCACCTTTCGTGGGCTCTTTGTCATAGCCGCCTCTACCCTGCCCCCGGGTTCAGAGCACTTGTTCAGCATACATCCCAGTGCTAAGAGAGTCAGATGCCAGGGCAAGCCCCCCTCACTACTGCTACTTGCTTGCTTTAGACTACCTGCCTCACAGTTAGGAAAGAGATTTCTGTTTATTTTTCTGAACTGTGGGCACTTTCCCTATTTCTTTATAAGCACTTTGTCTGTGCCTTCATACCTTCCAGATGGTAATGAGACACATCAAGTGCAAAGTTGATTTCTGGCATTTTATTTGTTCTCACTTAATTCAGAAGCCTTTTCCATTAACTACTGGAACAGAACTCTGTTGAATCTTTTCCCTGTCTTTGCAGTAACCTATCCCATCCTGTCCTCTCTCCCGCCGCTCCACTCCGCCGGGTTGACTTTTCCCCCTAGCTATTTGTGTTGGCACCTCAGGCAATAGCATTTCAGCCCCAGCATTCTTTCCAGGTCAGGAACAGCAAGGAGCTTTCCTTCTGACTGCTTCTGATAATTTCCTACAAGGTGAAAAGAGAAGAAGTGTGTGCTCTGAGCTCCCAAACGGGCATTGATTTACATGTTTGGAGTTACAGGTCTAGACAGACATTTGACTAATGACATTTTGAAAGTGCAAATATGCTTTTTTTTTTTTTTAACCCACCTTCTGTCATCATTCTCAAGCAACAATCAAAATGTCTTGCAGGTGGGAGCTAGCTCCCATGGCCTCTGGGTATAATAGGTTATCAATTATTATTTTTTGAGATCTAATATTGAGAAAGGCAAGGACCTCTTAACAAAGTTTCAGGGGTGGGCTCCATTAAGTCAAGTTCCCAGTTGTAAATTAAAGTGATATTTACTGTCTGCATAGGAAATTAGTGTAAGAAGACTAAGTACAAGACCCTGTTGAAAGGGGAGTGGGATTTTATTTTACAAATCTCTGTGTAAGTTGCTTCTACCCACTGACATTCTGACACACACATATTCCAAAGCAGCAAAACATATAGGCACGTTTCCTGACTGTTTTCTTTCTCAGTTTTGGGTACATGTGCAGCTGTGGTCTGTTGTCTTGTTGGGAGAGCTGGAAGAGGAATGGCATGTGCACCAGGCTATACTTCTGCTGTCATCCTCCTGGCACCAGCGCATAGCTTTATCAGAGCACAGTCCCTCTGGTCTTGGTGTAAACAACACATTCCTCTGTGTTTACCAGCTTTATGGCTTACAGGCATGTCCTTAGCTGAGCACAGACCATTCTTTTAACCCTCGCTTTGTTTTTTTCTCATGCTTTCACATGGATATTTCCACTTTACCTTAGAATTGTAATATTTCTATTACAAATCTCTGCACCTGCCAGTAAGTATCAGGATAGCTTGGGGGTGGAGGTTTTCAAAGGATACCATATGGCAGGATTTCTCACTAAGCGTAGTCTCGTGTCACACACTAATGCCAATACAACCCCACTCTGGATACCTCACTGGTACTTGTTTTCACAAAATACTGAGTAGTATTTTATATTCTTTAAGAAGCCATACATTCCTGATACTTGTGGAAGGCGCTAGGCCTGGAGGAGGATGGTCTTTTCCAAGAAAAACAACTGAAAATTAATTTGGAGAAGTGAAGAATTTGCCAGAAGGAAGCCACATTTCAGGTTGGTTCATTTGCTGTGTACATCCAGAACTGGCTTCTCTCCTGCAGCTTCAGCCAGGATATGAAGCAGTCATGACTGCCTTTGAGATGAGACCTGCCTGGGCTGAGACCAACAAAACTCATTCCACATGCATAAACCAGGAGTCCCTTGAGGAACAGGCACACTGTGCCATCTGTTGTCTCCAGCCCAGCAGAGGCATGCCAATAATTTCCAGCAAACAGAAATGTTGGAGTGTGCAGGGAGTAGTAATACTTTCAATCTATTAGCAGTTTCCTTCATTCTTTAAGAAGATCTGTCCTTCTGGTCTCTTGCCTTAATCTTTTGGGAATCATCGCTAGGCCTGTCTTTATTTAAAACCTGCTCCTGTTTCTGCTGGTATGTGTGTAGAAACATACTTCTTGAGCACTGAGCTCAAAAGATCTCATTGATAAGCTGCTGAGCTTCCAAAGAGTGTCATGATGAAGTCCTTGTGACACATATGCTCCAAAGACCTTACATAAAAGATACACATTTTCTTTTATTATGAATAAAGGTTACAGAAAAAGGACTCTGACACTAAGTATAGTGTAAGCAAATAAATTACATGCAAAAACATTCTAGCAATGTAGTTATTCTATGGTTTTGTATAAAAACGTGATACGTTTACTAGCTGTAAAAACAAAATTAGAATAATCTGCAGGATTTTGCAGTGATTCATTTAATTTCCTGTTTTCTGAGTTATTTGACTTCTAGATCATGATTGTTAAGGGGTGGGGGAGGGGGGGGGGAAGCATCAACTGCTTTTCTTTGAAGATGGTACAGGAAACTCAGGAAACTTAAATTTCAAAGATTAGCCAGTTCATAAGAGGAATGTATTTTACCAAGTCCACATACGTTCCAAATAGTGAACTGACTCTCAACAGAGCTGTGGTGACCAGCAGCCTCCATCTGTTTTAAAAAAAGGAAGATATAATATTCTTCCCATATGTTGAGGGCCAGGAAAAAAGGGATATATAAAATGGTTGCGTAACAGTGTCAGAAAATAGGCACCTGCCACCTTTAACATACCAAAATAGTTGAGGTTTTCTCCACCCTCCACTGCCTCCCAGTCCCACCTCCACCCCAATGTAAAGATCAGGTCTTCACTGATGAGTTCTTCCCCATCAAAGCATCACAACTGTTTTCCTTCCCACACCCCAAATCTAGAGCCAGAAACCTGCCCTTCAGGGAAACACAAGTATGTTGTCGGAGACCCGTGAAGCCATCACGTCAGGTTCACACACAGAAACATAGGTAAGGGGTTTCGCTCCCAGCCTGCAGATCTTCAGCAGCTCTGCCCTGTCCCTGTGGAGTCCCTGGGTGTGCGTGGACCACGGACTCACTCCCATTACTGGACCCCAGCTAATACACCTTCCTCTGGCCTCTGGAGTGCCTCAAAAAGGAGGCAACAAAAATGCAGCAGCATGAATGGCCCACACGTAAAAGCTAATCCTTATGAAGGCTTTGGAAACATTCACATGGATTCCGCTTAGTGGCTTGATGCAGCAGAGAGAAATTGTGTCTGTGCCGCACATGGCTTTATTCCTGCGTCACCTGCTCCCAGGGCCCCATAACAATCTTGCGATCCATCCAAGTTTCAAGGTTAGGAGGCAGGAGCATGAGCACAGTCTCACAAATGCGATTCAGCTCCCCTCCAGCTGCTGAACAGTTTCAGCAGCCACCCTCTCTAAGCAAATTAAATCTTTCGTGGGCTAAAATCAGCAATTATCCAATGTTACCACCACCTGGGGTGCCGAGGGAAAGCCCTAGCCGCCCAATGCCACAATCCTGACTCAAAACGCGCCCTTCTGCAAGGGCTTTGTCTTTGCTCCTGGGGAAGAAAAGCAGCCAAGGAAGAGGAAGTTCCCTCAGAGAAAAGCTTTTATCTAACCTCAAAGGCAAGATCTTCAGAGAGCAAAGGATTAATGAGCTCATTAGCAAACAAGTTGCATGGTGCTGCAGACAATAGCAATATCTGATTTCAGGCACTGAAACCTTTTGATTCCTCTCTTATTTGTAGGCCAGATCCCTTGAGCTATCTACTTCCAGGACCAAGCCTTAATTGCATGGCTGAAATGGAGGCCTAGTGCATGCAGATGAACTGTAGTTTAAAGAAAGCTGGGCCAGGGAAGATGCAAGTGTCTCAGTGGTGCAAACCCAGGTGAGATGCTGTGACCATCCAGTCCACGCTTTTCTAAAACTCGGGCCAGAGAAGTGTCCTGAATTCATTTCAGCTTGCGTTAGAACAGACTAGTTCGAAAACCAGCCCTCTCCATTTTACAGTTTCTATGGGGGTGGAATGACCACAACATCGCCAAGAGGTTCCAAAACCTAAATATTCTCCCTATTACGAATACAGTGCCACATTTCTGGTTGAGTTTATCGCACCTCAACCTCTGGCCATTGAATCTGCCTATACCATTCTCCGCCGGAATAATGAAATTTAACAGCCTACTTCTGTGCCCTTACAAGGCACTGTAAGGCTGTCTTAGACTGTCACCAAGAATATACAAACCCCTCTTTTTTTGCTCACCTGCACAGGTTTGAGCTCCTGCAGTCCATACTAGAAGGCATTTCCCGATCTGTTAATCATTCCTAGCCCTGTTCTGACAGCCTCTAATTCACCGGCATCCTTCTGCATCAGGAGCCAGATGAGCACTCCAGGATTTGCACCGATGTCAAAGACAGACATGTGGCAACTTCTTTGCAGCTGGATGCAGGCCCATTTTCATGTCCTTCTTTAGCCCTTGTGGCCCTCATGTCACACAGGGAGCTTGCAATTTTCTAAGTGTCTGCCATGACCCCCACACTTCTGCAAGCTGCTGGGATGAGTTCCCTTTTTCTGCAAACCTACTCTATGCTTTACAGTCTTCAATGGATGATTTGCCATTTAGCTGTATTTAAATGTACCCTGTTTGCTTACCCCACAGTCAGCCTGTCTAAGTTCCACATGGTTATATCTTTATTTTGCACTCCTTTGCATTCGGGGGTATTTTTTACCATCTGTGCTGCTAACAGGCAGTGTGATAGAATATAAAAAGAGTATTAGATATACAGTCCAGGAACTGCAGGGAGGGTGACTACTCTTCAGCTCCTTCCTTCCCTTTTTTTTCTCTCTCTTGTAGCTGCTGCCATTTTGGCCGCGCACAAGGACTGTTACAAAATAGGACAGTGCATAGTAACACAGATGGAGAAGACGATGCTTTGGTTTACAGTGAATGTCAACACAGTCGCCCAGGATCTGCTCCAGAGCCTCTCCTTGGCACTTGCTCCCACGCTGTCCACGGGAGGCAGTGCATGGACACGGGGATGGCCACCTCACACAGCTGAAGCTTCCTCTTCAGGTCCGCCGGAACACATTTTAACCTGGGTAACAGGTTAGCCACAGGAGCTAGCCACGTGGGCTCACCACTGCTGCGCTCACCCAGGCTCTTCAGTAAGCCCAAGGTTGCCGTGACTGCTGTGCTAACACCCGGGCCCGTCTCTGCAACTGGCATAGCCTCAGTTGTGCGTTATATACTCAAAGGCCATTCTGGATTCTGTAATGTTTTATTTTTTAAGGTATCGAACACCTTGCAGAGTTAGAGTCTGTAAAGTATACCACAATGTCTTTTCTCATTTGCCTTTTGACTACCAAAGGAATTAATTAGCATCTGCATGAGTGTAAGAACTGTGGAAAGCACAATGAGCTACATGAACTTTCTCAAGTCTGTTCAGCTCCCAGAGAGTTCTCATCAGAATTCACCCAAAATGTCATCCTTAGTTTGCTTCTTTTGGAAAACTGTTATTCCTGTGTGTTTAAAATGATCCTGTGGATGTGCTCTTCATCTGAGCTAATTAAAGCCTGTAGACTAACAGGCACATTTTGCTCCTTTTTCTATCAACAAATGCTGGAGAGGCTGTATGTGCAAAGATGTGTGGTAGATCTTGGGGTTATACTATGACAACTTTATTTGTAATAAAATGGATAGATCTAAGCTGGTACTGTTTATTGCAAATTTGATTTTAAGTGTTGTTTTTTATTTTGATGTTTCACTAATAACCTAATAATTTTAATTCCAGGAAGGGGGAAGGAGTAATATATTACATTCTCATCTTTTAAAATAGTTTCAGTCTTATAAAGCAGTTAATATTGAATAGGTTAATGTTATCATTTGGTTTATTAACTCGGTCCGGCTCTTGATACAGTTTTTTTTATTAAAATCTCTGGGGGTGTTGTGGTTTAACCCCAGCCAGCAGCTAAGCACTCTCTGCCTTTTAAATCTCCAGTGACTGGCTAACTAAATCTATGGGTTTGAGAACTCATTCTTTATTCTGTGTAATGGCCTATTAAGCAAATAAAACAAAGGAGAAATCTAGTCTGGAAGGTGTCACTGTATGCCCTTTCCTCGTTTTTCATTGTTGTCACTACCTTCATAACATATTAAAGACTGCAACAGTTTGAATGGAAATACATGGAAGGCTATTTTAACAGCCAAACCTGGAATCTTGCACAGACACATTTTTTGTTGAGATTTAAGAAAACTGTTTCATTTTTCTTGTGTTTAGATATTGGTTCATCTACAGTTTGCCCTGTTGGCTGCAAACCCTTTTGAAAACACAAGTGCTGTTCTCTGCTTGGAGCAAAGACTCTTCCCATAGTATATATTAAGACCATATTGGAATGAAATGTCTGCTTAACAGATTAGATCTATAGACAGATGGATAAGGCAGGCAAATAGATGAATTGGGTAGAGATCCAGTTCCAGCTGACATATGTTGAATCAGTATTAAAATAGCTGTGTTAAACCACAAGGCTTTTACACTACGTATGTTGACAGGAGTTAATGGGTGGAGAACAAAAGCAAGCTTTTTCCAAAGTAAGGTAATATTTTCAATTACAATCTCAGTACCCCAAACTGGACAATGTTTGCTACTTGAGAACATTCAGTACTGGTGCAGGTTTGCCAGGTTATTCTGTAAATCCAGAGAAAACAGGTTATAAACACCGGATGAAGGGAGACTAATGTAAAGAAAGTTCCGTTCCTTCTAACGCTGAGAACCACTGCTGTAATAGGGGCAGGCCTTCCCCTTCCCCTGCCTGGGTGGCATGGGAGAGGGGGTGTTGAAAGAGGTATCCCGAGACAAGTTGGGCTGCTTGGCACCAGCTGTTGGAGGGATATGCATTGCCACATAATGATTCCGACACCACTACAAGCTTTTACCCGTTTTGGGATGTGTCTCATTTAATCAGCAACTCCTACTGCTGCCATATTCATGGCAACAGTGCCCAGAGCATCTGCGAGGCTGGGGTCCTTTTGCACGAGGCATTACACAAAGTTGCAGCAAATTACAGTCCCTGGGACTGATGGTCCACTCCTATTGCACTCAAGGGGAGTTTTATCTCTGGTGCCAGTAGGAACAGCAGCATACCTTCCCATATCAACCCATGCATGTCCTTTGTAGTACAGCTCTCAGGTAGTAATGTATTGCCTGAGACTTGATCTCAGTAAGGTAGGAAAAACCGGTGATGAGAAATAATGGGATCAGTGGCCACGCTAAGGTGAAAAACCAGCTAAGGGGCAGGACAAGAAGCAGTAGGTATTTGAAGATGAGTTTAAACCACTATCAGTACTTCTGCCTTGATTTAATAATCCCGTGAGGGGTTTCCATGAGCAAAGACTTGGACCCTCATTGTCACATTTTTGTAGGGTAAAAAACCCCCCACAAACAAACAAACAAACAAACAACCAAAAAAAACCTAAGAAGCCATGGGTCTTAAGGACCAGTTTTCTGGATTTGGGGATGCACAAATAAAATTTGTTATCCTTCATCTCAACCACACAAATCCAACATTGGTCAAATTATTCCTCCCTTTCCTCTTCCTCATGAATGTAAACCAGATATAAAAGCAGAGGCATATTGCTATTTGAGCACTTTGCAAACATCTGGTGGTGATTAGAGGCCTCCGTGTCAGTTAATCCAGCTCATAGCTGGGTTAATTCTAAGAAAAATAAATATCTACCATAGCTACTGGACTGTTGAACCCCTGAGGAGCTGGGCAGGAGCAAGGAGGGTTCTTATTAAATTGCCTGTGTTACCAGCTGGCAGTGCCTTACAAAAGGGACAGGCATCCTGAGTCCCCAGTCCTGGCTGAGTGAGGTGGCTGAAAGTGCCTTGGTCTGGGCTTAAGCTGTCAGCAGGTGTCACGTCAGAGGGTACTTGGTGGTCTGGAAATCGCTCTTGCTGTGCACTGTAGAATCAGTGTAGTCCTGCTATATCCACCCTTGGGCAGAGCCATGAAATCGGTCTGGATCTTTAAAGTAAAAGGGAGATCAGCTCACCATAGGAAGCACAATCATCTCCCATAGGAGAAGTGGATTTCTGAGGCCAGATGGAGAGAAGCACTACCTGTTTTGAAGGGCCAAGCCTGGGGTGGATGAGTGTGAAGACCAAGCTATGAGAGCTAACTACCTACAGCTCCAGGTTGGAGCCTCTTCTGTGCATTAGACATCTCGGAGCAGAAGGGCTGGTTGAGTTGGAGAAAGGTGGCATCTCTGCAGTCAGAAGTTACCAATATTAACTCCTATTTCAATGGTGCCTGAATACTGCTACAACAGTGGCTCATCACTAGCTTCTCATTCTTTGTGAAATTCTGGGATCCTAGAGGATTGCTCAGATCTGGTTTTATTCTGCCAGGGTAGAATTGGTATAGGGAGGGTCTTGAAAGGCCTCTCTTTGTTTACAATGACAGCCTTAGCGTACGGAGCAGCCCTTCCTTCAAGGAAGAAGCTTAGAGCTGCTGCAGGCAATGTAAAACCTGCACCTGGCAGAAGATGAAATGATAAGGCAGCTGAGTATTTTTGTGAGGTGGGGGAAAATGTGGAACTGCTGTTGACTTTGCCCAAGTGGCTTATTTGGGTCTTCATCTAGTCAAGAATATACGGCAAGAGGAAATTCCAGCCGAAAAAGCACGAACGCCCTTTTTCACAGCATCTTGAGCATGTGACAACCCTCTCATGCTATTTTTTGGACAATTTCGTATTGGGAAAGCTCTTGAGATACAGTAGTGTCAAATGAAGTACAGCATGCAGAGCAGGTGAGAAATCCAGGTATAACAGAGTAGCACACATCCAGGTGTAGGCGACATTGTACACAGGTATATGCATATCTTCTTATTGTAGCTATTTCCAAACAGTGGGGTCATGGAGCAGCTGGTTAGCTCAAGAGGTGGTAAACCTTACATGCTGAGGTAGATAGAAAAGATTGACATATAACCATGTTGATTGGGAAGGGTCTTTGTGCCTTGTAAAATCTAAAATCTCAACGTTTCTCACCATCTATTCTAATTCAGCTTTCTATGGAAGGTTTTAACAACGTGAGAAGTAATTAGAAGTAAATATGGAGGTTTTCTCCATCTGCTTATGTTTTAAATCCACAGTTGGTCAAGCCCAGTACACTGAATTTGCAATAGGTTTTACTCTTTGCTTTGTACAGTACAACTTCATCTAAAGCCTCACCTAGGGAGCAGGTTTGCAGGAGGAGGCAGCGGAATTGCCATAGCACTGATCCCCATACCCCACTGTGCCCTGCAGGGAGGTGAACTGCAGGACAAACCCTGTCACTTCCAGAGTGTTTTCTGGCAATGGAGGCAGAGCATCTCTGCTGCAGGAGGGGATGGGGAGCCCTGGGTTGGGGATGGAGGGATGTGCTGGGTGCAGGGAGAGGGCTGCTGTGAGACACTGCAGACACAGCCAGGCAGGGCAGGACACCACCAGGAGATCTGCCGCCCCATCTTCCTTTGCTGCTGAAGGACTCACTAGCTCCACAGTTCATCTGCAGTGGTGTCCAAAGCAACCCTGACCTTGAAAAAAAAGAGTATTTTCCTTTCCTTAGTCCAGTGTCCATCTAGTTAACGAGACTGGAAAGACAGGCTTGTCTTAATGAATACTGGACTATAATTCTGTCAGAGAAATTATAAGGGCTTATAATGCAAAGGCATATACTTAAGATCACCTCATGAAAACACTTTGATTGCCTTTGCAGTTAGTGTTAACTTCCAAAATTTCGAAAACTGCTGATGTTTGAGAAATTTGATGTTCTTGCCTGCGGCAGGGACACAGCTGAGTGGTTTTGTTTAGGAGAAAGCAAAGGGTGTTTTTGTCGGAAAATGCTGAGTGTTTATACAACAATCAGCCCTGCTCAGATAGCACATCTGTTTTTTCAGAGACTGACAGAAATGCAGTCATAGCAGCAATATTTTGTCCCCAAGAATTACTTGAAAAAGAAAAAAAAAAAAACCCAAACCAACAAAAAACCCCAAATCTGATCACTGTCTCCACCTGGAGGGAAAAGGCTGCCTGATATAACCAACTTGTCCTGTAGCACAAGCCTCACTCCTGCCCACAGGACAGGGCAGCCCACTCAGAACAGGAGAAGCCTCCAGAACCCCTCCGTGGAGATCTCCCCAGCAGCATGAAGAAGAGACCAAGTAGAAACCAGGAAATTAAAAATATTTTCCAGGAGCCCCTGGAAAGCCAGGTGCTGTGAGCTGCAGGTGTGGTGTCAGTCATTCTTTTTTCTTGACTGGGTAACGTGAGCCTAAGAAAAGCACTACTGCCATTTAAATAACAAGCACAAGTCCAAATTGCTCTGAAATAGCTCTGGTTTCCAAAGGACTGCAGTAGGAATATAGTTTCTGTATTCCTCAAGAAGTTGTCTTTCCATTTGGTGATAAATTCTTCTTCTATTTCTTTCCTTAACAGTTTCTTTATTCCACTTTTCCGTCTCTTTTTTAGTCTATAGGCTGAGATACCTCTAAGTCACACGGGTGGTCATTATCATTTCCCACCAGAACACAGTTAGCTCAAGTGAGTCTAAACCCAGGGTCCTGCAAGCATGTGCCAAGAGTGTGACCTGCTTGCTGGTGCTGTGGAGACCAAAAGTCCCTGCAGAAAGCATCACTAGGCCCACAGACCAATGTTAAATGTTTATTTGCCATCAGGCCACATTTCTCAGTCTGCACGGGAAAGGGTGACTGGGGTCCTGTTTGATCTCCCAGCAGAGGTCTGGTCCAGGGTGGATGGAGATCCCTGCTCAGTCAATCAGAACAGCAATTGCTGAAGGGAGTCAAGTGAATTGAAACGTGCCTAAACTCCCAACCTCACAACGCACAAGGTGCATCCTCCTGTAAGGCACAGCGTTACCCAAGCCTCTCTGACACCACAGGGCCATCCAGATGGGGGAGCAGAGTCCTGCAGTGGACGGCGCACGTTCTGGGTACGGAGCAGCAAAGTCCAGCGGGAGCTGGGTCAGCGCTTGGGTGAACTGGGGCTTTTCTGGAAACAGCTTAGAAAAAGATTAATTTTTAATCTGACTCTCAGTTAGTAAGACATGCTCTCCCTAAGGAGAAAATGTGACATATTGTAGCACGCTCTGTGCACTCTCAGAGGCCCTGGAGACCTCAACTGGGGAAGGCAGCTCTGAAGTGGAACACAAACCTTGCCTTTGGTGTTTTTTTTTTAACCCCTGTGCTGCTTAGGAGGTGATGTCTCTTTTCCTGAAATGAACATGACTAGAAGCAGGGAGGCAAACTGGGAAGCCAATGGAGCAGAGCAGAGGCCACTGGTTCTATCTCCCAGGAGGCATTCTACTGTGCAAAACTGTGCAAAACCAGTGAATTTTAGCCGCCAGTTTGTGAGAGCTTGTCATGCTGGTTTTGAAATGCTGTGAGGCAGGGAGGGCTGGCCACATCTCTGGAAGAAAAGGATGCTCAGTCTCACGGAGGTGCACTGGTGTGCCGTGGCTGGGTGGCCTGGATCTGCAGCAGGAAAGACTCCAGTATCTCACAGCCTGGGATGCAGCTGTGCGCACATCCCCAGCCTATAATTAAGCAGCGAGCCTTGGTCATCCTCTCTCTGACAGTCACTTAACTATACCTCAGCTCCCCGCTGTGTGTGGTGTGTGTCTTTTGGCTCTCAGCCACACTGGGAAGTTGATATGGGGTTTCCAGGGCCGTCAATACTGGCTGTGACACACCATTAGTGTCATCTAGATGTCAGTGGGAGATGAAAATTAGAACAGAGATGAGATGAAGCAGAGATAATATCTAGGAGGCAACAGCATCTAAACCCCACATTAGCAAGGGTCTTAGCTGTATGCTTAGCACCACCCCACATGCTTAGCAAGCTGGACATAGACATGCTGGCCCAGAAGTTTCACCATGTGCAAGTCTCGATGCTTTTATGAAGCCAGAATGTGAACCTGCATGATCATACACATGTTCAGCATTTCTGTGTGAGGAAAGCCCAGGTTCACCTTGGTCTTTGTGGTTTCCAGGGAGCAATGTGTTGATCATTACGTCAAAGGATGTCCAAGGTTGCCTGCTGGTCTGGCCTGCTCAGCATTTGGATGAGAGCCACACTTTGAAATGGTTCTGCAATGTGTTCACTCTCACCTGCCAGAGCTGCTCCAGCAAAAGGAGAGGCTCAGTGTTCAGTAAGCAGCAGAGCATGGCTGCCTGAGGAGCTCTGTGCTGTCTTTTGGCAACATACAGACTTCCTCGGTCACTGGTGCCCCTGAGGCAGCGCCTCAACCTCGCCTCCCTCCAGACTGGGGGCTGCTAGAGTTTCAGACTATTTCAGCGGGACTGCATCTGTGCAAGGTAGTAATACTTATGTCAATAGCAATGACCCCATCACTTGTCACCTCTTGCAAATGAAGCAGGACAATATTTGGACGAGAGCCCTCCAAGGATGACTTGCATGTTGCAACTTGTGGAGGCACTGGCTGACTAAGTAAAGTTTACTTTGAAAGACCGTGCTCAAGTGATGCTGTCTTTGACATGAAGCATGAAAGAGAAGTCCTCACCGCTTATTGCTGCTCCCATTTCAGGAGTGCCTTTCCCTCTGTAGGAGTGAGTGTCTAGTAAAGCTTTTGCGTCAGGATCTAAGCTTGGATTTACTGACTGGATTCCAATTCAGGCAGCTACCATCTACCTCTGCAAACTTCCCATGCTGTCTCAGTTGGCTGCAGAATGATTTTTCATTTCATGTTCAAATCTGATTTAAATAGTTACTTCATACACTTGAACAATTCCTTTATTTCACACCCAGTGGTGGGTGAAAGGATGTTATGTAGCATATACTTGGATCCACTTTAGTGAAAGCTATTACCATCACTACTGGAGCTGCAATGCCGAACAAATCCATGCTGAAGGGAGCAAGCCGGCAACAATGGAAAATGCTTCATTGTAAAACGTAGTGTAGGGCTTATAGTGTCCTACTCAATATACCAGCAGCTCATGACAGAAATCTATAGTAACTCCAAAACATTATTAATAGTAAATGTTTAGTTCTTGAAAAGGTTATTTGTGCTTATGCTAACCATAAGAAATAAGATCTCTCTCTGCTGAAAATAAGCCAGTTAAACACATAGCTTAGTCCCTGCAACAGTGGCCAAACCTAGTTCTAGATGCCTGCAATTTTCTGACACCTTAAGAGGACAGATTCCTCCTCAACTACTTGAATTTCCTCATTTTACCAAGTAAACTTTTTTCTTCTTTTATATTCCAGTTGTTGAAATTCATTTGCCACCCTCTGCTCAAAACTCTATTTATCCTTTTCCTCCCACTTTTCAGAACTGTCATGGTTATCAGCTCAGCAATGTGCAATGTAGATTCTTGAGATCTGATGTCATCTTGCTTGGCATATGTTACACCCTCAAATAAGCTGTTGTGCTGAATAATGTACCATATGTATATCTGCCAGGTCCTCCCAGCATTGGGAAGGCTTATCAGGGCTCTGCTTGTGTGCCACTTAAACCATGGATTTTTTTGTCCTTATTGTGTAGAGCTCCCAAGTCTGGTGTTACCAACCAAAATAAAATCCTCAGCTTACCCTCTCTTCTCTGCAGAATGCTGCTCTGCCTATCAAACCCTGAAAAGGTTCTGGGAAAAGCCTACTCCAATGATCTTTTGAAGAAAGAAATTGCTCTTGCTTATATATGCCCACTTATCCTTTAACACTTGAGGTGCTGCTTTGGGTGGGGTTTTTGCTTGCGTGTGGTTTGTGTGCCTGTGGGGTGGGAAGTGGAGCGGAAATAAAATGCAGCAGTGAATTTCAGCCTTCCACAGGAAATGCAACAGAAAAAGATAAACACCCCAAATGGCCTTCCCAGAGGGGTTTGGATGGCAGACGAGGAGGGGGCAGTGCAGAACTAGATCAGGTCACCAGAGACAATGTCGAGCCACTTCCTTGGAGGTTTTTTGGGACTCGGATGGACACAACCCCGTCCGACTTAGCAACAGTCCTGCTCTGAGTGGGGAGGGATGAGAAACCTCCAGCAGCCCCTTCCAGCCAACACTGTGGTGTTGCTGTGGGCCAGAGTCTAGGAGGCTGCAGATCGTGAGGGGGGAAGGAGAAGAGAGCGACCTAGGATGGCCAGAGTAGCTAGGGTGGTATCACAGTGCTCCTGCTCCAGCTGCAGGCCATGCACGAGCCTTGGGTTTCCTTGAAATGACCCTGCAGGGAATGGTTCCCACCTGGAGACAACAGAGCAGGCAGCCACTCCTCCCCAGGACCCCTTCCTCCCTTTCCCCAGGGGCTTGGGCATCCTGTCACAGACATCTGCCTGCAACCAGCCCTGAGCGGGACTGCCTTGCCCCCTGCACAGCACGCTCCCCACCAGCCCTGGGCACGTCTGGGCACTGAGGCAGCAGCCATGGCACTGCTCACGCCGAGCTGGACACACGCCCGAGCACTGGACACCTTTTCTGCCTTCTGAAAGAGCTGTACAATGAGCAGACACAGGATGCCTCTGTGGTGCAAGGGGCTGAAAGTGGTGCAACAGCACACCAAGTGCCTGCTCAGATGAAGACTTTCATTTTAACTGATGAGGTCTCTAAAACATCCCATTTTCAGAGAAACTTCTAAAATGTCTTTTCTTGGAGGAACACAATAATAAGTGCATGTAAAGTAGTGCTGTCTAATTGTTACTCATGAACAGAAGCATCAGCTCTAATGACCCACCTTCATTTTCTGACTTTAATGCTGTTTGCATAGATATATATGATTGCATACTAGCATCATGTGTATAATTTTTTTAAAGACTTTGAAGCCATTAAAGGAAACTGGAGTCTGATCACCACTGTGGTATCTGCTTCACAGTTAGCAAAACATTCTGTTTTTCCTGGATCCCATTTCCACCCTGGGAAAACACTAGGAACAGATGGTTTACTATCCAAGTTCTACAAGCGGTTCAAACGGGAGTAGGCACCCTGCATGCTGCAAGTGTTTATAGAGGTTAAGCATAATCAGTTCCCGCTAGTCCCTGCCAACTGCATTAATTAAGTTAGTGGTGAGTATGGGGAAAAAGCCTAAGGAAACACAGTTTTATGAATGTATTACATTATTCTACATAGTATTTAAGATCACAGCTAAAGAGCTGACATAGATGAAAGAGTCCCATGTCTAGAGCAGAGACTTTAATTTTTATGTTAGGTTATTTACAAATACCAGTGACTGGCAAAATAAATCTTTAGCTTAATTTCACCCTGCAGATGGGAAAAGCTCTTACAACAGTTGCTGGAGTGCTTTTTTATTAACACTGATCTATTAGCATAGAGAGAGAAGTAATGGGAAGATTTTATTTGCATAGTGGTTCTTTGGGGCAACTGAAAAGGTATATCTTTGACGTTCTTGCTTTTTTTTGGTCAACAGCAGTTAAACTTTGTATGTCGCTTCTTTACTTCTTTGAGCAAGACACCGTGAGGGAGATGCTGGTCAAGATTTACAAAACTTGAATTGATAAGAAAACACAGGACACATCTTCTTTAACTACATCTGAAGTGCAAGAGGGTCTGTCTTTGTTCTATGATTTCTAGGTGTATTTGATTACTAGGTGTATTTTTCAAGTTCAGCAAGAGCCGTACATCAGCAGAGATCAACAGCCAGTAGAAAATACAGTCTAATAGTTTTCTTTCTTGCTTATCCAAAGTGAAAGGCCTAATGAGTAGCTCACTCTCCCTTGCAGGTGAAAAATTTTCATAGCTTCCTCTTGATACCTGAAAATGTGGAAGAGCTTCATTATGCTGTTAAAATCAGCATATTGACTCACTTAAAAGCCCAAAGAGATCTGCTCAGAAATCACTATGACTCATGAAATATAAGATACAGGTTCTATTTCATTAGCCTGTAGGAATATCGACCTGGAGGAAAAGATTTTGTGTTAAATAAATGCCACTAGCAAAGAACATCCATGCTACAAATGGGGTTTTAAATTTGGAATTTGGAGAGAAATGGTGTAATGGGCTCTAGGTTGCAAACAGGCTTTGTTACACAACCTGAACGCTGCCTTTTTTAAATGAAGCCACACGTGTTAGTAGCTATAAAATGTCCTGTGGATGGTATACTGGTTGTTTATAGGGTTAGTGATTCAGGAGAAAAAAAGTAATTTTTCTGAGTCAGTGCTGAAATAATGTGACACTCTGGTTTACTTTTAGGACACAAAACCTGGGGCCTGATCAGCTGGCCTCATTTACATACAATAAATCTTTGTTTATTAATTATTGAATTTTAATATGACTGAGAACTTGTCTTCTGGAATCTGAACAGAATCAAAGTGCATTTACTGGTTGTATTGTGACAGCCAGCATTTCGTTTCCTGGGAAAATCTGCAGTCGCTCTGCTCAAGGCTTGCGGAGAACTGAGACTAGTTGTTGTGACAAGGCATCATCAGCTTTGGCACTTCCACAGCAACTGCAGTTCTGCTCTTCTTTACAACGCCTTAAATACTTTAAAATACTTTCTAGAAAAAAACACAGCCCTGCCTCATATGGTTGACTCCTCAGGAAGACAGTCGCAACTATATTCAGTTTTCGATGAAGGAAGAGGTTTGGAAAGGTAGGAAAATAAAATTTACTCCTGCTCTAACACAACTAATTTTGTTCAAAGAAATTCAAAGGACAAGTCCTAAATCATTATGAACTAACAAGATAAATGCTTCTATCAAGAAATAATGCTTTTATTTCTCTTTATGAATCATTTTGTCAAATGCAACGTTTAATTCTTACCATTAAATGTTCTGGGGTAAAATAATTACTGCTAGTTCAACAAACAGAGAACATCTGGTTTAGAATATCTACCTGACTGCTCTTTTGAGAAATCGACCAAAATTTCAACTCTCCAGTACTCTAAGTGCCTTTGTCTTGTGCCAAAGTATTTAAAAAAGAATACACTTTTATCATGAAGTGCCATAGCACACCTTGTAAAAGTCAGGGGTAGCATTACAGACTGCTCTGACTCTAAGCGATGGATGTGCTACCAGGTCCTCATGCAGGATCCTTTGTCTGTATTTGTGGACATGGTGCTTGCTGCTCCAAGTCATTCTTTGACGCCAGGCTCCCAGTACAGTAGCCTTCTTGTTTTGTAACTTTTGTGGAGTGATACTGTAGGCTGTAAAACAACTTCTTTGCTTTCACCAATGATGGATGGATGGGTGGGTGGATGGATGGATGGGTGGATGGATGGGTGGGTGGGTGGACGGATGGATGGATGCATAGATGCGTGGATGCATGCATGGATGCATGGATAGGTGGCTGGCTGGCTGGCTGGCTGGCTGGCTGGCTGGCTGGCTGGCTGGCTGGATGGATGGATGGATGGATGGGTAAAGTGATCCATCAGCAGCTGGGCCCTCCAAGGGCACCTTGGGGGTCAGTGTCCAGAGGTGATGCAGCTGCACATCAAGCTCGGAGGTCAACCCAGAGGTCAGCCTTTGGAAAACCTTGTCACATTGCCCAGCCTACAACTCTGTGGCTCAAATAGACATAACTAAGTACTAAAGACTCTTCTTTGTCTTGCTTCAGTGTAGAAGTGCATTAGTGAAGAGACACTAAAACACAATTAAAAGCAAGGTAGGTAAGTTCTAAGTGCATATGGTTTTGTAAAGATAATATCATATGCTGCAGGTCAAGAAATAATATTGTCCCTTTCAAAAAACTTTCCTCAAGGTTTATGCCTGACCAGTGATGCCAGAACTCATGTCATTTTGTTATGAGGGTTAAACAAGAGAAGTGCACCAATTTCTTTGCAAAAATGCTTAGTTCACTATATCCTCATCCATATGGTAAAGGAGAACCTAGGAGAACATCCTGTTCTCCTTCCAATAGGCAACACCTCACCAGGCACCGTAGGGTACTTTCCTGTGATATACATACCTGAAGTTACCAGTGACTTCTTGCAGAATTCAGACACCGAGTAATTGGGAAGGTCCTGAAAAAGGGTGCAGAGCAGAGGAGCACAAGGAGTGCAACTACTTCTGCCAGGTGAAGCTATCCCTTCTGTTCAGTGTGATGTTTGACCTGTGACAGCACCAGAGCCTTCTGCAAAAGGGCACCAGGAAAACATCAGTTTTGTAAAAGCATGGGAGGGGAGAAAGTTGGGGCAAGTTAATATATCTGCCATCAGATGTAGTCAGAAGAAACAAGTAGGCAAATTAAATGCATTACACCAATTAAGAATGACCCTATATCAATTCTTTCCAGGGTGTGTCACATTCATATGCTGAATTACCTAAATTTTTGTAGGAATTATCTCAAACCAAGCCCCAGGGATACATGTGGTAAATGTACACCTGAGGAAAGTATTACTAAAGCTGAAAACACACAAGAAGGTAATTAAAACCTCAGACCACACTGGACTGACTGAAAGAAAATGCAAAGGATATCATAATTTCTAAGAACTAGCAGCTAATAGCTTAATGAAAATCAGATGGTTAGCATCCTGTGGGTAACTTCCAGGACCGTAGCCTATATCATGTCATTCCAATGGTTTTTGGAAGAAATACGGTCTGTTTTTGTTCTGCACCATTCCCCTTGTGGTAATACTCAATTTCAATAATGCTTTAACAGAGCAGCAGATGCAGTGGAACAATGCAGGCTCCAAGGCTGTCGAAAACCCTTCATATATAGCCTGACAATTCAGAGAGCAGATGTCATTCTAGCACTTACTGCTTCTTTCTCCAGGTGTACCTCTTGTGACACAGGAAATAAGACACTTCCCTCCATGCCAGTGGACAATTTTCTTACACAAATGGTGAACAAAGCACCTCTCCAAACTGATTTTCCTTTTATGCCAGACTTTGCCAGGCACAAGAAACCTACAGGCATGCAAGAATTTTGGGTGCCAGAACTGTGAGTCAAAAACTTGTGAGTGGAAAACGCAGTCTTACGCAGATGCGGGCAGGACTTTTCTACAAACACGTGCCCCTACTGTGAAGGAGGTAAGAAAATCTTCCTTTACTCTGCCAGATGAAACAACAAATTCATACTCTGCAAAGGTTTTCCAGACTACAAATCACTTTAGAAACTTGGCACGTGCTTTAACCCAGCGCTGGAAACCAGCCCCTTGTATTTCTCAGGAACACCCACCTTTCCCACAACCAGATGAATCAACCAGCATCCCAGATCCTCCTTCCAGGAATCTGGCCCACTCAGAAACCCAGCAAAGAAGCACTGGTAATATAGTCAGTGCAGAGGACTGACACCATCTTGATAAAAGGGAAAATACAGTGGGAAAATACCCTTAACAAAGTCTACACTGACCATTAAACAAAAGGCCCTAAGATTGCCATGGACTCCCCTTCGACTGTTTTCCATTATGAACTATACAGGTTAGTAAAAGAGATTTTTGCCCCCACTTTTCTGCCACTAATACCCCATCTTCTCTCATTTAAGCTGTGCGTCAGTCAGGCTTGGTTCAGAGTCAGCACTTGCTGTGGCTATGGGTGAATTTCTGGTGCCCAAAGACAAAGACAGGGCATCCACATTTGTCTCCTGTCCTACTGACAACTGGTCATTAAACCCAGGGGCAAAAGCTGGAAAAGCAGTGATGGGAGCATCCTGTGTTGGAACTTCCCAAACCGAACCCCACAAGCAATCACACGGGGAGCTGGCAGCTTTAGGTTCAGTCTTACTCAGGCTGGTGAGACCGCAGGAGAGCAAACTGCCACAATGCCAGCGTCAACACATGCCAACATAAGTCAGGGGCCTTCTACATCAAATTGACCTAAGCGTACCTAAGTGTGACCTAAGGCTGACCTGAGAGAAAGCTGAGCTGGTAATATTAGGAGAAATGTGGGCAATCCCCTACACTTCCCACTGTCTTTCACTGGGGGACTGTAATCCCACCTGACCTCATTCTCCCTGGACTCTTTGGTGGCATTTGGTGTCTACCAGACGGGGCTGGAAACAGCACAGAGCCCTTGGAGATTGCTCTCAAGACCTGCCCATTGCTGGAGGTGGTATCTAGCAGGTACTGTGCCTCCCACAAAATGTTCTTTAGGGAAAAAAAAAAAAAAGTAATCATCCTGCCTACTTCAGTCCTTCTGAGCACGTCACTCCGTTGCTATGTTCTCCACACTGAGTGCCACCGATTGCCAACACCATTTCAACACTTCGTCTTCCCTCTGTGAAAACAGCTACCTGGCTCAGCTAAAATAAGGACACCAGATAAACAGAATAATCCTTGTGAGCTGAGAAGGAAGCAGATAGAACAGATGGGAAACTGCTTTCTTACCCCATGGAAGTCAGGGGGATTTCTGAGTTTTTCATATCCTGCACTGAGGAAACAGGACCTTTCAAGGATTTTTTGACAAAAATAAAGTATCCCTGCCCACTGCAGAAAAGCTACTAATCCACTGGTTCGGACACTTGCCTAGAGCTGTGGAGCAGCCAAAATGAGTTCTCACTTTCCTTAATTCAGAGCAGAGAGCTGAAATCCCTCTCCCACGTAATCACAGAGTATCAGCTATTCCAGGGGAATTTGTGCCTGTTCCGTATCCATCAGTACCCTTCCCCCCTCTTCAAATTCCTATCTGGGTGTGAGCAATCTTTCCTGTCCAAAACAGTACATTTTTTATAGAATATATAGATTTCAAAAATTTGCATTTTCCAACAGCAACAGTTTCAGCAGAACACATGTTGCTGGCTGTGGAGGTGCTGCAGCCCTTCTGCTTCCCCATGGCTGCTGCTGAGCAGCGGAACATGCTAGTGGAGGAATTTGTAGAGATGGCTCTCACTGGTCACAACTAAGAGCAAAACTCTCTGGGAAATCCTGACCTGAACATACGCAGCCCAGTTTAACCAAATATCGGTCTCGCCTTTTAAGAGTGAGAAGAAAAGCATTCTCCTTTTTCTTTTTTTTTCTTTTCTTTTTCTCCTTTTTTTTTTTTTCTTTTTTTTTGTGTGCTTTTAATAGTTCTCAGAACACAAAGACACCCCATAGCTGGATCCCACATGAAAACCTAGAGATTTTCCCGTCGGCATCTGACTCTTTAATGCTATGACATTCAAGTGTAAGTTAAACATAAGTTGAAAGAACTGATTGCAGGAATGGAAAAACGTTGGAGAAGGAGGCTCAAGATTCAAAATAAAAACAACAAAAATGCATGGGGAAAAGAAAATCAGCCACATTTGTTTGAAATAATTACCTAAATAAGCAATAATCGTAAGTGCCAAAACCCTAGAAGAACATGGGTAGGCGATAACAGCTATGTGGAAGTCAGCAGAGGGTGATGCATCCAAGGTAAGAGAGCAGGCATAGGGACACCGAAGCACAGTAAGGACAACAGCCTGCTCCTCAAATAGTGAAGGGCAGCTCCCAACACGACCGTTATTACACACAGTTAACTGTTGTGTCAACAGTTAATCACCTGGCAGCAACTGATAAATGATCGTTCACCACAGCAAATGACAATATGATGGAAGCTGGACTGCCACCTCCATCACCTGAGGGTTGCCTTGGGTAAGCGGCAGCTTTGCGGAGACTCGCACTTCCTCATGTGCGCTCTCCCTCTCTCACCTCTGCGCTCTTGGAAACAAAAACCGTGAGGCGTTTGTGTGATCTGGCAAGGCTGCCTAGCCACCCTTGTCAAAACGGCTTGGCAAATTCAAGCTAAGCACCGGATGCTTACACAGGGACCGCTTCTACTAATGAGCCCGCTTGGTACCCGAGGCATGCAATCCCGCTGCACTCCTGGTTTAACTGAAGGACCGGGAACATTCTGTATTTTGATAACAGTAAATCACCAACAGACCCCACATGCAACACTTCAACATTGTAAAAATTTGGAACATTGACATTCATGATGAAAAGAGCCCCGTGCGGTTTTAATGAGGGAATGAGCAAAAGGGAGCTGAGCAGTGCTGCGGGACAGCCTTGCGCCATAGGCTGATTCACTGCAAGATCTTACTTGCTGTGGAACTAAAGCTGTCCCATCGTTGATTGCTAGTGTCACCTTAGCTTTTAACAAAACTCACCAAACCTTGCTCGCTCAGACTTGCACTGAGACAGACTGGCCTAGCACATTACAAGGAATTTCTTTCCTAATTTTTCAAAACCTGCAGGAAGCCATTGGATTTCCCCCACCTTTTGCCCACACAAGCAGTAGGTCATAGCCAGTGAAGCCGAGACCTTCACAGTCCCAAGTACTGTGACACTGATAAATCTCTCAGACCACAGGTCAGCACGGGTGAAAGCAGATGCCCCGATGCCTTTCCCTTGCTAACCTCTGCTTTCTGTCTGCTTCCCAGCTTCTTATTACAACCTGATCTGACTTCACTTGGGACATGGGATCTGTTCCTGGGAGATTTGCTCCAGGCAGAAACAGCAGACCAGTGTGGTACAGGGAACACTGGACCTCCTTTTTCCTTCCTTTGCTTTAGAACATCCCTGAGGTGGTGCAAAAACTCACCTGCCTTCCTGGCAGCTCCCTCTGATACAGACCTCTGCTCCAGTGCGGGCCGCCCCTGGCCCTCCTCGCTGCTGGGCAGGTCTCCCAGTCCAAGGAGGAGACCAGGATAGCGGGGCTTGGCTTCTGCCCTGCTGCCCAGACCAAGGAGACAAGGAACTACAAGAGCATTAAGCACCACATCATCATCATTCCTGCACTGCTCTCACATAGGCTAAAATGCCTGGGCCAGCCAGGTGGAGGACCAGCCTAACTCCATCGACAGACTTAGAGCTGAATGAGGCAGTGGCTGGATGCCGAGTGGAAAGCCCTGGCTGTGTGCTTTGGTGTTGGGCCAGCTGAACCCTCTGCATGGCTCTTGGATACACCTGCTGTGCTGAAGGGCCTGGTGCTGCATCAGTGCTCTCGCAAGGGCATCAAAATCCACCACCTCACTGGCAGTGGTTAAGCACCAAGCGGGATTATGGAGCATTTTGCCCAGTCAGGCTAACCATTAACAGCAGACTAAAAGGATTTGTGAAACTGGACATTTGTACTGTGGAACAGTACAATTTTTTATGCGGTGTCCTGTCAACACAGTCTTTAAGTATGTTAGGGATTGGACAACTTCTTGCCAACAGCACAGAGCAGCCAGATTTCAGCTACAGCGTAGTTTGTCAGGCTAACGTAAAAAGCTGGTCTGCCTTTCTGTTTGAAAAAAAAGAAAAAAAAAAAAAAAGCGCTATTAATCGTTCCTACTGCAATGCCAAGACTGACACCAAGCAAGAGAGGAAACCTACTTGAGTGAGTCTGGAAACCGTTTTAACCTGGAATCAAATACAATTGGGTGTTTTTCTTAATGGAGTGCTAAGCTACATTAGCAAAACTGATGTGACTTTGCCAATGTGTAATCGTAGATAAAAAGCCTAATGTAACAACATTTTCAGAGGGGGAAAAAGACATTTTTAAAGCTATCTTGGAAATGTTAAATAGACCACATTTGTAGCAATGCACTCCTAACATTCTTCATCTTATTTCTTCTGGAATATACATGTTCCTGCAACCAGCTGACAGAAAGACACGGAATAGTCCTAAAAGAACCTACAGATACACTTTCACCGCAAGATTGCCTGGGAGCAGGGTTGTTAAATTTGCAACTTGGTGGAGTGGTTCACCCTGCTTACAGTTGGCAGCCTCCTCTGCAGCGGACATGGTGGCGGGCTGGATGAGTTGCTCTAGGGGTAACAGCCTGTTCCCAGCCACCACTGGGCATGGAGGAGGAGGCCCACCATCCGCCCTGCTTAGCGGCAGGACTGCGGCAACCCAGGGGTGTACCCTGCACTTGCATCTTGCAGGCACGCGCGCAACAAGCCCAGCACTTCCAGACTGCGCTGCATGGGAAGCAGGTTGCGCACAACCGTCTCATGGCCCCACCGCTGCTGCTTGGCCAGAAGGGCTGACCCCTCGTCTTTGCGGATCACCTGCAATCTCAGGCGCTGGAGGAGAAGCCAATCGCCGCGGCAGGTTTTCACTCTGCAGCTGAGGTAGGGAGCTAAGGACGCCTTTACATTCAGCAGGCAGGCACGTTTTCAGGGGTCAATTCACTTCGCTATTTTAGGCATCTACTTTAAGGAGATGAATTGCACCTAGATCCCACCTTCCTCCACTAGCCACAGCAGGAGCTTTGACTACCTCAGATGCAGATAGCTACAGTTACTCAAACCGATCCCACCCTGAACATTGTTAACCCCCTAGCTTCAAAACTCAGGCACACAAAATATATGAGTAAACTAATGGGCAAGTCTGAGTTGCCAGGCCAGAGATGACACTTCCCACGCAAAGGAGTTTGGTTTTGAATTCACCTTAGATAAAAAGTGAAAAAAAAAAGGAAGAAAGTGCATGGCTGTGCAGCCTCACTGGTTGTCTGGGATAGCGTGGGCTACCGTGGGCAATGTTTGCTGTGATCTCTCGCCATGTTGGCCTCTGCCATCCAGCGAAGGAAGTCACTCAGGCATTGGCTTCTCAGTTCTGCTGTCACACAGCCCAAGGCTCACATTTAGTAAGATTAGAAAACCTGTGCTTCCCTGTTTCTTCCTTCGCAAATGCAGCTGTGTTTAAAGAAAGGACTAGTACTGAAGAGCTGCGATTAAAATTTAAAATCTGACCTCACGGATATGCTAAGTTGTTCCAATCTCTTGGTCTTGCAGTCAACAGTTCTTCTTTTTTATTTTTTATTTTTTAAATTTATTTTTTTATGTGGACAAGATAAATCTTTTCACAACGAAAAAAAAAGTTCAAAAAACTTGACATAATTTCCATAAAAAACACTACCAAAACTCCACTAAAAATCCAAAATTTTAATCCTGGAACAATGACATTTTTACAAAGAGATTTTTAAGATTGAGTGTACATATTCACAAAAGCAACAAACTAAGGCATATTCTCCATAGCCATGTTTATAAATTAAAAACTTTAAAAAGCCATGTGACTTGTCCTCATTTAAACCTTGTAAAGATACAGGCAGTAAAAATTTTAAATGCTTGACTTACTTTTACATGTAGTAGACTGTCGGTTCATACAATTGTCATGAGTATGAGCTAGATTAATTTCAAATCACTGAAATAAATACTCTAGTAAGAGCATGAAGCTTAAACATTATTTTAAAGTGCTCATTAGAAACCAAACATTTCAGTTATAATTATGAAATGTTAAAGATATTACATTCCTTACGTATTGAGTCTGAAAGTACAGTATGTACACAATCTACAGTCTTGTCTTTATAAATAGGAAATAATTTATTTATATATCTCAAACATGACTAGTAGTTGAAGGGAAGCTGAAAGACTATTTTGATTTGGCCAGAAAAAGGAAAAAAAAACCCAGAACAGTCATCCCATACATACAGCTATCAGAATTCTGTATCCCAACCGCTGCCATTTTGGCCAATCTCCTTGACTAATTCTCTTTACACCCACTCACAAAACACCTGCTGGTCTACTGCCAGTAGAGAATTACAGCATCTCTTCTAACAGAATTGCTTGGGTCTCTAGAACTGGGCAAGGCTGCTTGAGAGAAAATGTAATGAGACTTAAGTCCCTTAATTAAACAGAAGAAATATGCGCTGCAATGTATTACAGTTTGCAGAGATAAAAGAACTCTGAACTAGACTGTGAAACAATAAAAATGTGGACGGTTTTTATTTTAGTTTTTGAATGAACTGTAGTGCTTATAAAAAAAAATAAGACAAAACTAATTCAAAGGCATCTGTGACAAATTTAAAAGCCTACATCAGTTTTCTTCTAAATCCCCAACCAGCTCCTTTAAATCCAGAGTCGCAGTGTGTTTGGTAGTCAAGTCTCTTGTCTGACAGGAGCTAATCAAATCTCTCCATCTCACTACCAGTCCTCTGCGATTTTGACTTAATAATTTTGCAGCATGTGGTATTACGCTGTGCACAGGTTAAGCTTGTTTCACACTAATACCAGGTACCTGTGAAATGTTACTTTTGTACCTCATTGTACTCCCCACAGCACACACGCTTTTCAATAATCCCCCTCAAAGTACAACATGACAAGTTTTAAAAAATACAATCAATCTTAAAATACAAGACCCAAGTGCGTTCATGAAAGTCAAATAAAAAAATATTTAACTTCCTCTCGTTGCTTTTCATTTCTCAGCTGCCATGAAGGGCAACATTCTATTTTTTTTCCCAGTCTTTTCACTGATTTTGCAACTGGACTTTGTAATTTTCAGACAGATATAAGAGTATACCCACTCACATATAGTAACATGATTACAGTAAAACCAAAAGCCACAAAATAAAATGAATGGTGAACATTCTATAAGCAGAATTTTAACTTTTGGTCAACATTTCTGCTAGGCTAATGGCAAAAATAGGCTGTACAAAATCACTTGAACATCTGTAGGAATAAGCCTCTTGTTTACTTTAGCCTCAACTTAGTGTGTGGTCAGCCTGAACTATGCAATTTCTTAAAAGAACAGGTAGACAGGAGATTGTAAAGCTATATTTCTTCCCTACTTGTACCCATTAGCAGATATCCCCTTGCAAAACAACATTCATGTGAAAAAATTTACTGTGGCGCTCAGAAGAGTTGAAGGCAAACACGTGTGTATGGGCAGCAAAAGCTGTCAAGGTGACAAACGATTCAATGGGCTGCTTTCTTCTCCACCTGCAGCAAGCTTGAGGGTTGTTAGCTTTCGAGGGGGATGCTGAGGACTCTTACGAAGGTTGTTGTCCATCTGCAGAGAAATAATGAGAGCCGGATCTGGCAAACAGTAGAATATAGATTACACAATTAGTCTATTTGTCAGGGCTGCAATCATTAACACTGGTTTGGGGTATTTTTTACCCTGTTACTTCGGGCCCAGCCAAAACTGATGCCATGGTTCCTTTCCACTCCCAAATATATGCTTAGGTTAGAGCTGCTATTCATTCCATTAGCATATGGTGCATCAAACCCAGGGCAAATAGGTGTGCTTCTGCTCAAAGCCTTTCATCAAGACTACTGAAGAAAGCAACATTGCTACCTTCTTCTAAGAGGTCAAAGTTTCAATTTTGTGCAATAGCCAAATGCTGCTAGAAAGCAGATCAAAAGTCAAACTCCTAACATCAATGGATACTTTTGCATGTTCAGCACCTTGCAAGAACAACTCTTTTTCAAATTAGAAATGGTCTGGAGGCACTGGGTGAATTTAGATTAGTTAAAGATTTCAAGAAGTATTTAAAAAAGAACTTGTGATAAGACCTTTTCAAAGACAGGTTAAAATCAATGATCTCTGAATATAAAGATTTTACATTTTCATAGGAAATCAACCTGATGCCCTGTGCATAATATGGTATCAAAAAGAGTCTAATTACTACAGAATAAACAGAATCAGAGCAGACAGCACAGGGGAGATCTCCAGATGTTGTCTAGTTCATCCCATTTCCTTGAGGTATGATCAGCTTTACCCAAATGGCTATGTAACCCATTCTTTATAACTTCCACAGCCACACTTCAATACCACAAAGAGGAGATATAATCAATACCTAATGCTACATAAACTGATCATAGTTAATGATCTATTTCATACACTGATCTTTTTCAGGAGATATAATCAATACCTAATGCTACATAAACTGATCATAGTTAATGATCTATTTCATACACTGATCTTTTTCAGGAAGAAATGTCTTCTGTCCTTCTAGTTAAAGTGTTCTGCCTGCATCAGAAGACTAACTCTTCACAAATATTTTTCACATAAGTTGTATAGCTTTTGATAGGTGCTGAGTGACAGCCTTAGAAACAAAGAATATAAAGAAATAAAAGCTAGATGTAGAACAAGCAGGAGGAGGAGTGACTATAGGTTAGTAACTACAGCATTCAGCTGGGAGCAAGGAGAGCTGGCGATGGGTAGTAACTTGCAGGACCATTTCTGGGTTTTGATCAATACATTTGCCTCTTCCTCTGCTGGAATGTACACTTGCGGAAAGACACCCTTCTTTTCTTGACAAGCACACTTGCAAGACAATGTTCTTTTGATGGTAATAAAAATACTTTTTAAGTACAAGGCTTCATTAACTATTCCTTTCAAATGACATAATATTCTTCCTGTCTCTCTACACAAAGCAACTAACTAGAAAAGAAGCAATTAAAATAAAATGTCTGTTGTACAATTGCAGTTGCCATGCAAGAATATCTGTGAACAAGTAACCACAGTGAAGCAGGAAAATTAGAGACTGAAGCAAAAGTAACCTTTTCAATCAAGTTGGATTCCTTATTTACAAGCTGTGTGAGTTTCTGCAGATTAGCATCTGCTGTATCCTGTCCAGCCGGAGAATGGCCTGGAGAGTGAAGGTAGAAAGATGAAGAGTGAAAAGGTATTTACAAAAGTTTTTAAACCCTTTAAAAATAAACACACTCTGGCGAGAAAGTTCATGCAGTATTTTTATCCTAAGAAGAATTTAAGTGGAAAAGCCATTCCATGTGAGAAAAACGCAAGTGCTAAGCATGAGCCATATCATAGATACAGGTGCATTTTGCCAATGCTTGACAGAGTCTAAAACTGAGTATTAACCCTTGCTTTTAATTTTCAGCCCTTTCTGCTCAACTTTGCAAGTTTCTTTACTTCATTTCCCCACAGAATCTCTATCATAAGCTACACAAAATCTAATTCTGCCTTGGGTCACAGATGGAATCCTGGAGTCCTAATCCAAACAAGGCTATACAAGGGGAAAAGAAATACAACTTACCTGAGACAGTTAACCTGAAGTAGCAAGTTAAAATATCATCACAGAATCGACACAGATTGGGAAGCTGTTTCAAATGCTCTTGTAATTGTACTCTGGGGAAGCACACTTTATAAATCGGTGCAAGGAAACCAAACACAAAGGCATCCAAGGTGGTAGGCCTGAAAAGAGTGACAAAACAAAACCAAAACCCAAAGTGACTGAGGTAAGACATTAAGACCTCTGCAACATAACCGTTTTCTGTGTATGTCAAACACAACTCAGGACAGAACATAGTCAGCTCTTCTGGCATTCCAGCTTTTCATACCAATCTGGTAAAAGCTTTGTACAGACTATCTACCGATTTCAGCACCTCTAAACTGGAGACATGCTGGCAGGCTGAAACAGTTAACTAACAGCACGAAAATCCAGTCATGCTCTCACATACCCTGATAAACAAGCCACTCTAAACCACAATTCTGGCACCACAAAAGACAAACTGTATGCCAGGGGACCAGGATCCTCTCTCATGCAGTGGTCCAACTTCAGTGGCTGAAGGAAAAGATCCTCTTTTTTAGGACCTGTTGGCACTATGATGTTGGCAATATCTGCTTCCTGCTCTGTGCACATACCACAGGAAGAGGAGTAGTCCCAGACCTACACCCTCCTCCCATGAAGGTAGTGGTAACACCTCAGGCTAAAAGCATTTTTTCTACATACAAGCACAGGAGGTGACATTCAGTGGCTAGAAAAGCATTCTCTAGCACTACACTAACTCATCAAGCACCCCACATTTTCTTAGCAGCTGTGGGCAGCACCTGCCTCTCTGTGGAAAAATGCATGGTAAGAGAGAGACCACATTGCCTTAGTCCAAAGATCTCGTTTGTGCCCTGTTTGCTCATTCGGATTTATCTGAAAAGCAGAGAATGAGACATGAAAATACTGTGTAACACTTTTAACATTCTGGCAGGCTTAAAAAAGAAAAAAGTTTGTGTTCACAGAGTCATGTGGTATCTGTTTTATTAGTCATTAAAAAAAAAAAAAATTACACTCACGTATGTCCAAAGAAAAACTGAGATGTTCCCAATCTCTTCGACAGGAGATTTAGGCACTCCTTGGCATCCCTGTATATCTGATGAGACACAAGACTGTCTAAGAGCCCTAGGTGTGGCAAGGCTGATATGCACAGCATCGTCATCATTTGACGCTGTGCTAGGCTGTTTCAGTTCTGGTCTTTGACAGCAGCAACTTACAAATTCTTTACTACACAACACATACCTGTGCTTCCACTTCAGTGAGACTGTAAGGTGGAGGTCCTCCCCTGGTCAGCAAGATCCTGTTCAGTGCTTCCCTGGACATCTTTCCAGGCAGATACAAACTCAGGGGGAAGGGAATCCTTGAGGCAAACCATGGCTTTGTCACGCTGCAGTAATTTTCAGCCTCAACCCAGAAAGTGTGCAGCTGTATCAACACAAGGAAAAATATGACTAGAATTTGAGTAAGGATAGTAGACATCTCTTAAAAGTTTTATGTGTAAGATCTCTATCAGAGAAGCAGAAGCACCAGGAATTATTATAATTTAAGGCAATGAGGCTCCAGAAAGGATTATACTAATCCTTTGAGTGTGTGAGTCTATAATTAAGGCAACACCTACCACCTAAAGAAAAACAACAAAGATATTACACAGACCTATACACACATGCATAAAATTACATACACCCTCATGTTTATGTATATATATACACACACTCATACACACACACTGTACATAGAAAATACATTACAAAAAAAAAATGCAGGCATACAGGATCAGGTTTGAACTTTCCAGAATTTTTTTGTGAAATTTTGCATAAATCTTAAAATAAAATATGTTATTAAATGATGAATGCGAAACCTTGTGGGTCCACTGACAAGGCTAGTCTATGATATCATCTGGTCATATTTTTTCCGGTACAAACTGAAGTGAAAGTCATTTGAGAAATCCAATGTCTGGGGATTTTTATAGCTCTACTGTACTTACACTAAATTAGCGAGGGCATGTGGCTACATGTTATTTAGAACTGAAAAATGAAACTACAGATGGGTATTTTAATTTCTCAAAAGTTCCAACCAAACAGTTCAAAAGGCTTCTACAGTTGTGCACCACATATCTGGCATACCACATCTTACTCAAAGCTTTTTGAAAAAAAATCAAATGAAACAAAAAGCGGCCACAACACATTCAAGCCAGATCTATGGCTAAGCAACGTTAAAGTCCCTCCCATTGAGCACCTCCTGTAGCATTCACTGCCAAAAATTATGACCATTATGAAGTATTTCTCAATATTTACCAGAGCAGGAAGCAGTTTCTCTTCAAGCAGTGCAATATATGCCAGTGTATCAGCTCCTTGTTTTGCAGACAATTCATAATCAGCGTTATATTTCTATGAATTAAAAAAAAACCAAAATACAAACTACAAATAGCGTTACACAGAACTTTCCAAAAAGATGTTCAATGTAACCTGAAGCTGCTTCAAACTTAACAGCTATCAAGTTAGTAAATATAACAGCATTTCTGGGGACAGAAAGCATGTGCTCACTAGAATTTACTTCTTCAGGCCAGATATGTTAAACCTCCTTTCATCTCCCTTTTCCACTTTCCCATTCTTAGATTTTTGGGCTCCCCCTATTCCCAAAATAACTGTTTGTCGTGGTTTTGGCTGGACTGGCCAATCAGAATGACAGATGGCCCCTTCCCTCTCTCTCCAGAGTGTCTTGTGTTTCCTGCCCATTGCTTTCCAAGCAACTGCCCAGTGATACAGAGGCAATTTTTCAGTACTTGGGGATGTAGCAAACCTCTAGCAAGTCCCTGTCTTCATTTTTGAAGAAGCATCTGGCACTTAAGCTGGTGTAAGCATAAAAAAAAAAGGCAAACATTTCCATCTTTTGCTTTTAATTACCATTCTAAAAGTTTAGAAATTGTATGCTAACACTATAAGGGACCGAATGCACAGCTAAAATAATGCAGTTACCACTGACTGAGCTTTTAATTCTGACACTGGACCCTTTTAAGATACATTAAAAAGGTTGATAAGTTTTTTGGGGGGGAGGAGATTTGTTTTATGAATTTAGAAACAAAGGATCAGTGCTGACCCTTAGATACCTGAAAAGAAAGCATATTATTGTTATACGTTAATTCAAAGAGGGTCTTCTTTCCCAAGATTAAGGAATCTTTGGTATTCAAATGGCTATGAAACTTCTGAATTTTAAAAGAAGTGTCTAAAATCCCATCTCAAATGCACAGTTTTCAGATTCTGTTTTTCTCCCCCCAAAGATTTAAAGTTTCACTAACATGGCATTCATCAGCTAACCTTCTTGACTAGGCAGGAACTGAATTTCTAATGTAAAGGCAGAATAATGGGCTGGAGGACCATCCTAGAAATAAAAAGATTCTGCCATGCTTTATTAGACATCTTTGTACTTTATGAAAAGAAGAAATTGTATAGCTTTATTCTTTGTGAATAAAACATTAAGAGATACGCAAAAGGCAAGCAAGAGTTGACTACACAATAACATCGTGTGCATCAAGAAATGCTTGCAGACATTTTTACGCTACAAGCTATAGAAAGATTAAAAAGAATGTGGTATATATTATCCTTCAAAAAAAAAAAGAGCACTAGGAGACGACTACCCATTTAAGCAGTTAAAACCACACGTCCCAAACTGCGATATTTGAGGTCTGCAAATCCATAATGATGTTAAAAGTGTTATAATTAAGAGCAGGGTGTTCAATGAGAAATTGCTCAATTAAGGCCAGTTTGTTGTCCTTTTCAATGAACAGTTTTCTCCTGCCTATTTTTAAATCTTTCACATAACTAACAATCAAACTTTCAAACAGCAATCTGCTATCCAGTATTTTGCAATTCTCATGCATGTATGAAAAACAGGAAAGCACTGGGTCTGAACTGAGTTCCAGGTTTTCGTAAGCCTCTATCAACATATACAAGGGACATGTAGAGTCACTACAAGGCAGAGAAGACAAATCTTTTGAAAGAGACCTACCTGCTTTCTTAAGAAGTTTAGTATTTTTGCTGGCTGAGAAATAACAATGTCTTCTGATATCAGGACTGGTACATCTCCTAGAAGGCATAAATAATATAGTCAACAATTTATATGGATGAGTTCTAACATAATTAGAAAGCTATCAGTGGTTTCATTTACTTTCCTTTTCTCCATAGCATGCTCTGATCTTCCAACCATGTACACATAAACTATGTTTTACATAGCAGGGGAGTTCCACCAAGGCCGCAAATACATTTAATGTATTGTGGCCTTCACTAATAACAATACCTAAAAAAAGCCTCACATCAAATCAGGCTGAAGCCAACATCTTCTGCTAGATTTCTGATACTTTGAGAACCAGGTCACTTGTCTGGATTTCAGACATTCGTCTTAAGACAAAAATTCCAACCCAGTTCAACTGCCCTCTCAACTCCTTCACCTCTGGGCCTCTCCTTCCTTCTACTCCAATTTTTCCCTGCCCTTCCCCTCCAAATCCATTTTAACCACCTGTTTTCTATAGCCTTGCTAAAAATACTGCCCAAGCTACCACTGCATAACCATGAACTGTTACAGAAAAAAAAGTATTTCCCCTCTGCCAGAAGTGTACTGGTCAGCCTTTACTCATCACGATTGCTAGATCAATGACTGTGGAGTGTAAACGCTCTGTAACGGGGGCTATCTTATAGCACGTTTGCAACATAATTGCCACAATGAGCCTAACACAACTATGCTGCTAAATACTTTTAAAGTATCAACTATCAGCAACACTTACTATTTGGATTGTGGGTTTTTTTGTACGGATTTTATGTATTTTGACTATGAAGAAAGGCACTGAACTTTTGGCAAGTACACCCACCTAGTTCTCGGTATTATCTGCTAACACAAAACAATACACTGAAAAGCAAGAGTCAAAGGGACAACTTCTGCGTGGATACAGTAATGCCTAAACTGATGATGGGGTAAGTGTAAATGACTTATGTAAAGAGTGCTTTAACACTGTGGTGATTTTACCTCTCTGGAATACACCAAGACAATAACTTAAATGCTGAGCAAACAGATAAGCAACGATTAGAAGTATCCAACATGAAAAAGTCCTCTCTGATACATTATCATCAACTTCTCTGGCAACTAGGTTGTTAGTCAAGCCCTTTAACTCAGCACAGTACTAAACATCCTAGCTGGTCCAAGTTATATTCTCTGAGGCTCACATTCCACTTCAAACTGTACCAGCCCATTAAATCACATATAATTAAAGAACACTATTTCCATGCACAAGTCTAGTTACTATCATTATACATATGCAAAGTGCAAAAAGCTTAAAAACTGGCTTTTGCTACAGCATCACTTTAGACTACCTGACAGAAACGCTTGGCACCACAGCCTTATTGACTGTCCGCTGCTTCACCCATGCACATTTTAATAAAGTGTCCTTTGAGGCACTTTATTTACGGGTTCCATTACCTTGTTCCCACAAATTCATCACACTTGATCCTGTAAAGTCATTTATCAACGTATCGAGAAAGCAGGAAGCCTTCAGTGGGGTGGGTTACACTCATGAACACAGAACCAACGCAAATGCAGAAACTGGAACCCGCATTTGTAACGCGGCTATGATGAGAGGAATAAAAAAAACCCATGAAGACAGTACCTTTTGGAGCTCTCCAAGAGTTACTTATAGTATTCACTGTCAGGGGAGCACCAGAAAATTTGGCATAAGCCTGCAATAAAGATTGGGGGAGGAAGGGGGGGAAATCCAGTCACTATGTGGACAGAAAGCATAAAGCAGCACTTTTAAAAGTAGTTTTAAACAGCTTCGGGCACTGAAGGCCGACAGCAGGCGCATTTTCTTTTAGTCTGTCTTCAGTGCCCTGATGGTGTTTCCAGGACAAGCCGCCCACCAAGGGCGAGGCCCGGCAGCCCCGCGAAGGCACGACGCCCTCAGCGAGGGCAGCGGCCCGGCCCGCAGCTGCGGAGGCAAGGGAGGGACGCCCCGCTCGGCGGCCAGGCGGCTCCCTGTGGGGAAAAGAGCCGGGGGTCGCACCACCCCGCCAGGACAGGCCCCGCCACGGGCCCAGCTGCCGCCGCCGCCGCCGCCTCCCACCCCGGGCCCAGCGCGGCGGCGGCGCTGGGCCCCTCGCCTGGCACCGGCCCGGCGCCTCAGGGCGACAAGGGCGGGCGCACCCCTCGGCAGCGGCGCCGCCTCTCCCGCGGGGAAGAGCCAGGCAAACCCCGGGGAGCCCTCCCTCCCTCCCTCCCTTCCCCCCAGGGCGGGTGGCGGCCGTTACCATGACGGTTAGAGACTCCGGGTGCAGGGAGGGCAGCCCCCAATCGCCTCCCCAGCAGCTCAGCTCCATGGGAGCCGCCATCTTGTCCGCCGTTCCGCGCCGGCCCCGGTAGCGCGGCGCTGCTGTCCTCGCATGGCGGCGCCCGAGCGCCCCCGGCCACCCTCGGGAAGGGAGAAGGCGGCGGGAGGGGCCGGCTCCGTTCCTCGGGGCCGTGTAAGGCTGTCTTGCTCTCCCGCGGATCCGCTGCCAGGGCTGCCCGGGAGCGAGGCGTCGCTGAGGGGAAAGGGCCTGAGGCCGTTGCCCGGTGAGGAAAAGCCGCCTGCCCTCAGGCGCCGTACTTGTGAAACAGGGCGGGTTAGGCCGCCGCGTCGCTGGACCCTAATTCCCCGGCTCTGTTGTCACACACGGAGCTGTGAATTTCCACAGGAGAAAGAAAATAAAATGTGGCTTTCGATCCAAGGTGGAGAGCAGTCATCAGCAATTTGGCTTCAAAAGTAAGGAACGCTGCTCAGACGGTGCCGGTTCTGACCATACCAGTGCTAACCCGTTCGGTGAGGGGTTTGTACTGTAGACCTTTAAAGGCATCAAGTTGTCAGTTGTTTCATTTCAACGTTCGTGCAGACGTGCCACGGCACATCTAAATACTAAGTCAAGTAAAATGTTTCCATCCTTCCCACGTAAGGAAAAAATATCACACAAAAACAAACAAACAAAAAAACCCCCAAACCAAAACAGAAAACCAAACAAAAGCACTGACCACCCTTATTTAGGTCTTCTATGCATAAAGAGATGAGAAGGGCAAAGCTCCATGTGTGCTCCCCCACGCCCTCCCGCAAAGATCCGTGGTTTCAGATCTGCATGAGATTTGTGTCAGAAAGCATCATGATAAAAATCTATGACACTGATCTGAGATCATTCTTCTCAAGTTTATGAGGAACATGGAAGAATAACCATGTATCTTTTTTTTTTCCTCAGAAAAAACACACCACTGGCGATGTTAACAGTAACAAATTTTTATTTTATTATTTTTTTTAATGGCTACATTGCATTTCTCCCTGTAAAGAGGTACCTAAGGTGTGTATTCTTAAGTACACTTTTGCTCTCTGTTTCTTCCTACAGGGACCAGCTACCTTCTAGTCATTCTGTCCAGGTACTTTGCTTTGGCCTCTTCACTGTGCGATTGCCTCACCAAGATGTGCAAGCTCTGGAAGTGAGGGTGGCTCCTAACAGCTCTCATATTAAACATTTGTTTCTATAAGGAGTATGAGCCAGCTTATGTCTGTTCTTAAGGAAGGCTGCAAGAAGGCTGAGGAGGTAAATAGGAGAGTAAACTTTCTTTGCATTGCCTTAGGGCCCAATTAATCTCTGTGCTGTGTTGGAGCCCCGAGCAAAGATGGAAAAAAAGGCAACCTGCATCTTCCCTCCCCCATCCAAGAGCTCTTCAGGAACTTGTTTCCTCTTGGTTGCCTGAGTGGAATTCCTATTAGTGTAAATGAAAAGGAAATAGGTGCATTGAGAATGGATATATGCCTTGACTTGAAAAAGTGGGGCTTCAATTTGTGTTTCTGAAAACGCAAAACATCTTCTGAAACCCGTGTTTGAAACCTTATGTTCTACAAAATTTTTATGAGCATGTGGCAGGATCAAACACAGAAGTGTCGACAGAAATATGGAAAGATGTGGTTTAGAGTTGGTACTTCACTTGCATTAAGACTTCTATATTTTAATTGCCCATGAATCCTGATTTTTAATCAGCCATATAATTCCATAAAAACAGTGAATCTCCTGATGCATATTAGGAGTAAAATATGAAAGCTGAATTAAGCAGCAGGGATTCCTTGCTACTTCCCCTGCCCCATTACTTGGAATTTGAACAAGTCACAGACACTTCTGTAAGGCAAAATCTATAATGCTGGCAGCTTCTCTGTATTCCTCATGCTTGGAATTTTATTGATTTATATAAAGCAAGCAGGACAAATATTTTAATGGTTGAGGTTTACTTGCAGATCCTATATAAAAAATTACAGTCATACATTTCTGTAAGACACATCCTTACAAAATGTTACTGGCTTTATGAAAATTTCTTGAAAACACAGTGTCCAATAACCATGTTTTGATTCTTATCCAAGATATTAGCCTCCAGTAAATTAAGCTGGAGTTTGTACTTCAGAGGATACACAAGAGTGAAAAGGCAATAGCTAGTATTCCATAGTTTTTATTGACAATGACAATTAGAAGATCAAATACCCCCCTTCTGATAGCAGAAAAATATTATACTTTGTGAAAATCCCTTAAAGAAGGTTGTGCTTGAGCACAAAATCCCCTTCAGTCTGGAACATACTCCAATAATAAAAATCAGCAGAGAAAATTTCAGTGACCTTTATGGGTACTGGCCAAGTTCATCTAAACATGGGCTTAAGCTTCTGTTTATATACATTGTGGACTGGTTCCCTTCTATTACAATGCATTGTGCAGCATGCTCTGTTTGACAAATATTGCTTCCACAGGCATTCTTGGTGAATAAGTATGAAGAATAAACAGATGTAGAGCAAGAACTGAATATGGCCCTCACAAATCTAATACGAATGAGTATATAATGCTACAAACAAGATCCTTCTCCTCTGTAGCTAAATCAGAAGTGAAAAATGATAAGTTAGAGCTATTTCATAAATATTTTTGACAGATAAGGGACTTTTTCAAGAAAACATTTTGTAAGTTTTGATAAACTCAAAAAATTTACATAACAAATGGTTGCAAATAATTTATAGTGTTCCCTTAGATAGGTGTAAGCAAAATTTTACTATCCTTTTATCCCTTTTTTTTTAATCTGCTATAGTCACTGAATACTTTAATATGGAACTGTGATGATTTTACAGACCTTCATGATGTTTTTGTGTCAGACATTTAAGTCTGTGTTTTCAAAGAATGCTCTTTGGTGATGAAGGGCTTCTGCTTAATAGATAGTAGAGCAACACCCGCGCTGCTCTAGGTCCATGTATCAGCTGCCGCAGCGTCTGTGCTGTCTCCATGTTTTAGGCTGGTGATGAGTCTAGACTGAGACTTATTTCTAGGGAGCTTGTGCTATTGTAATTCCTTCCTTCTTCCTTTTCTTGTTCCATGTCCTTGCCTCCTGCTCTGCCCCTTCTTAGCCTCCCTCTTTCTCCCTGCACCTCGTGCTCTGTTTTCCTCACCCCACTGTGCAGCTCTCTGCCAGCCCGCTGACACCACCACATCATGCTGCCGCTGCCACTGCAGGGACAAGGATGGTGGGAGTGAAGCCGAGATGTTTCTTGTTTCACAGAGACGTATACGGAAGAGCAGTGGGGTGAGAAGGAGGAACAGCGCTCTGCTGGGACACAGTGGATGTGCGGGAGCACCCTCCAGCCTGGCGATGGGCAGCGGAAAAAATGAGCAACTAAAGGAATGGGTCAACACTGCCACACAAACAAGCTAAGAAGTAGGGTGTCTTATAGGATATATGCCATGTGGGGAGGGCAACTAAAGGGTATGTGAACACTGGCCAGCTGAGTGTATTTGAGAATCCCACTGGGCCTGCGTTGGAGAGGAGCCTGCTCCGATACTTTGTGTGGTGTCAGAGCTGCCGGGGCAGAGCCTTCACAGCCTCAGCCCTGCAGCCTGCTGTGTCTTGCCTGGCACAAAATCAGCCCCCCGAGGGCTGCTCTCTGCCATGCTCGTTAGCTGGATACACCAAGCCTGACGTGACTGAACGTTAATCAACACTACTTTACGCCCCTAACATAAAATTTCCCTCCCATTGTTGCCCTTCTTTTTATGATGTGAATAATACCAGACAGCTCCAGCGATTCCAGCTGCGTGCTGGGTAGCAAGCTGCAAGGGGGGCAGCCAAGGCATCCTGGGTTTATTCTGAGGTGGCAGCGGTCCCTCTGCAGGGCTGAGGCATGCAGAGAGGCACAGGACAAAGAGGGCCGTGCAGCCAGTTGGGAAGGCCACCACGTGCTGCCAGCTCCTGAGCGGGAGAAGCGCCTCGCAGCTCTTCTCCTGCCACAGGGTCCTGTGGGAGACCCTTCCTTCGTGAGCAGAAGGAACAGGGTGGGGGGGTGGCCTGGTGGGTGGTTTCATGTGGCATGGGGGAAACTGGTTGCACAGCTGTTCAGCCCCAAAGGGGCTTGCTCCCTTTCTCCTGTGCTTTCTTAACATCAGCAGCGCAGGGGCTGGAATGTTCTGGAGTAGAGGAGAAACAATGGGATAATGACATCCTGGGGCCACACACAATACTGAAAGTTGTTGTAGAAGAGAGCAGATTATTTTTTTTAAACTGACTTCAGTTAAGCCATCAGGTTTGGGGGTTCGTTAAGACAAGTAACCTTTTTCAGTAGCCTCCATCCATCAGTTTGACCTGTTCAGTGCTCCCGAGCTCTCTAATGAAAGAGAGGAGCAGACAATACGCTCCTTGCTTTGCCAGTCAGAGTCCTCTAAAAACCCAGTTTGCCCCAGTTTGCAATCTGCACGACCCCTTTTGGCGACACTCTTTGGTTAGGAAAAGCGGATGAGTTAAGCTCCTAGCGAGCCCAAGCCCTCACACCAAAGCATCCCCATCCGTTTTGAATTCAGTGCTGTGAAACACATTCCAGGGCTCCTCACAGGGCTGGCTCCAGCCGCGATCCCCCGACAGGTGCAGCTTTGGCTCGATCTCGCCGAGATCTCCGGCTCTGCCCGGGCTTGGAACCCCCAACCCACGCCGTGGATCCTTCCCCGCTCGGACCCCTTCCCTCCCACCCCACACCTCGGCCCCCCGACGGCACGGCGCGGCCCCCGCCCGCCCCCGGGGCCGGGGCAGCCCGGGCCAATGGCCTGCCGCCCTCCCTCCCCGCACCGGGGCCGCCCCCGTTAAACGGCGGGGCGCGGAGCGGAGAGGCGCGCCGTCCTTCGCCGCCCTGCCCGGCCCGGCCCACGGCCGCCATGGGGTGGGAGCGCGGCGCCGCCCTGCTGCTGCTCCTCCTGCCACTCGCCCTGCAGCTCTGCCCCGGCCGCGCCGACCCCCCGGCACCCCGAGGTAAGGGCATCCCACTCCCCTGCTCCCCTTGGTCTGGAAAACTTTTCTTTCCCTTCTTCCACTCGAGACGGGTTCGGGTTTGCAGCGCCCCATCCCCTCCGCCGGGAGGGCAGGGGATCGGGGCTGGGGAGGCGCCAGCTCCGCAGGTGCGAGGGGAGCCGGAGCTGGAGCTCCAGGAAATGGCCACGGAGCCGCCCTGGTCCAGCGGGAGACCCCACCCGTGCTTTGCCACGCCGGGGGCGCGGTGGAAACCGGAGGAGGCCACGGTGTAGCCACTCCATGGCCCCCCGCCCCGCAACCATCAAAAAGTGGCCTGGTTTTATATGGGTGCTAGTAGGTGTGTTGAATGTCTGAAGAGCACTTTGAGTTGCAAGTTCTCATAAATGAGAAGCAAATTGTGAAGCTATGAAAACTCATCGTGAAAAATCTCATAAAGTGCATAAGAAAACAGGTACCTTCTAAATCCAGCATTACTTTCGCAGTATTATGCACATAGTAAGTCAGGAGCTGCTTTTACAGCATGTATAAAGTGAGTGGTATCACTTCCCAATAGTGGCTTGTGACTGGAACCAGTTCAGCCACTGAGTGCAGCAGTTAGTGTAACTTGGTGCCATTCCAGGAGCCTTAAAGCTGCTTCTGGTTCTCTCTGCATTTTTAACCCCCTCCATTGTTTTATGAAATAACGTTTGACACTTTAATCGGTTATTCCTTAGTTAAGTGAAGCAGATCTAAAAGACAGCCAATCAGATTAATTTAGGTGCATTTCCAAAAGCCTTTATTAAAGTCCTTCTTGATGTAAAAACCCTTCAGAAAATTCTCATATTGAGAAGTAGGGTATTGCCATATTTTAAAAAACACACACAAATTTCCAGTGTGTTAGGGGCAGTAGCCAGTGAAAGACCCCATTCTCAACACATGAAATTTTCACCTTCTTACAGTCAGAAATCATTGCAGCAGGGGTAGAGTTTCACTCCAGGTGTCTAAGCTATCATTAATTATCGTGAAAAGCGCTGAACAGTGGTGGAGCAGTGTTTACATTTACGGTTATTATGATTCACTGTGACTGGAGGAGAACCTTGGAGAGTCTCAGAAGGCTGATGTGACATGGCAGCAGAATTACAGGAAAGAAAGGGTCTTTCATTTTGAGCTCCATCCTCTGATGTGCCACTAATCTCATTCCTCCATGCCTCCTCCTCCTAGGGCTTCCCGTCATGTCTTCTAGCTCCCATCTAAAGAGCTAGCCTTGATGGTTTGGGGCAGATCTCCAAAGAATAGTTTGCCACTGTCTCGAGGTGTAGCTGATCCCTTGATAGCATTTTCATAGGAGGGTGAGCAGCTCCCTTCACAAAACCACAGGAAGCAGGTGGGGGAGAGAATTCCTGGTCTGTCTCACGAGTGGGCTTGGTTTAGCCCCGTAGGTATGCACACACGCACTAGTGCTCAGAGGCATGCCTGAGTCCTCACTCTCACTGCACAGATTGAAACCAGCTGCTTGTGCCTTTCAGCTTCGGCAGTCCTTCTCTATCCATTTGTTTTCAAGTCTGCCTTTCTGGGGAGAGGAACAAAAAGATGAGATTCTTCTAAAAATGAAATCTGAAATCCTTGTGGATTTTTTTTTTTTGATCCTTCCAAACAAGCTGTTGTCTATGTAAGGTCTAAGAGCTGTCTCTCTCTGCCAACTCTACGAAGAATGTAAGATCAGTTTTCATAACCTCATTGCTCTTCTGCTAGCCACTTTTGCTAGCGTGTGTGTAATTTATGCTAAAGGATGGATCTGTTCACATACTGCGTCTATGTGCTGGTCAGTGAAGACATCCCAAGAGAGGGTTTGATAACGTGGTGCCGAAGGGTCTAGTCGAGGCAACATGCTTTATGGAATGCAACTGCCAAGCCAATTTAAGCATTCATTTAAATATGCAAATTTCAAAAACTTCAATAAATGTTTTCTATAGGGTTAGACTATTGCCTGTGTTTAGTCATTACTTTTATAATATTTCTTCTGTATTTTTAGGTGTTTGACTGTAGCAGAGGTTAATAAGTCTCACAGGAATAGATATAAAATCAGCCAATAGACCTAGAAGAGCTTGACAAAATATATAGCTATATTTTGTGCTGTCAAAGACTGAAGTACTGTATTGCAGTGCTTCAGCTGAGAAGACACAGCTGTATTTTATGAATTATTATTACCTGCAAAATGCTGTTGTACAGAGTAGTGAGTTGCATTTCTGTCTCTTGCTCGGGCAATTGCTTTGCTCTCTGTGCCCAAAATGTGATAAAATACCCAGCCTTTTGCCTCTGCTGTCTGGGCCACTGGTTTCAGTGGGAGCAGTGGTTGTCCTGGGATGCTGTAAATCTGAACTGGAGGAAAGAAAAGTCCTTTGGCCAGGTTTATCTCAGGTATGTGTTTCTTAGTTGTTTGACAGCAGTGTTACAGGCATTTGCAAATCAAGTGCCTGATTCCTTTTGTATTGTGTCCTAAAAACTCTCATTAGGCTCATGGGATCCTTGGACCCAGTACATGTGTAGACTTAAGTGATGATCTGTATTTCAATGGTTTCATGAGATGAACGGAAGAATTTCTTCATTTTTTCTTTTTTGCAAATGACATTAGCATCTAGGTGAATGGATGCTCCAGAATGAGCAGTGGAAGCAGCATGATCCCAGGCTCTGATATAAGGGAACAGGGTTTTCCACATGGCTGTGGGTAGGTCTGTGGGCCCATGGGATTTTCCTCTGAGTGCTCTTCAGTTCCTCCTGCTTGTAGCATATGGAAACACTGGATCAGTAAGTTGGCCCTTAGTCAATGGCAACAGCTTTGAGGTTGTGCTGGGTAGAAAAGATTCATCTGCAAAGGTCTGCCATTTTTTTGGGATGGGAAGCTAAACTTAGTGGTGCAACCAAGGGCTTAAATCAAGGTAAGGCACAATGTGCTATTATGTGCCTTTTCTGTCTGCCTGGTTAGGGCTCTGCTCTGGTGCCAGCTCTACAGTTCTGTGCTGGCCTGAGAGGAAAATATGGACCAGCTATGATAGGTCTATGGAGTGGCTAAATGTACCCTTATATTTAAATAACACTTGTGCATAGTTATTTATCAGACCCTTATTGGAAGGATTTAATATATATACTACTTTAATAGCAATGTGTTGAAATAAGAGATTATCAAGAAACCTAGTGAAATAGTTTATTGAGTTTGGAGACATCATGGACATTATGGAGACATCATGCATTTAGGAACATTGAGGAAAATCCCATTTTGTCATTTCAGTGCCATAAGGGGGGGGTAGCTGACATACATACAAATATAATGTTAGACTCTTTGCTGATGCATTGTGCAAAAATTCAAAGAAAAATCTGAAACAGCTTTCACTATGCCCCCAGGGTTATTTTTTTCGTCAGGCCTGTCTTTCTTTGTTATTGGTGCCAGAAGGGAAAGATGAGTCTTATTTATATAATGTATCTTCTGAGAAGTCAGTGAAGTGAGAAGGAGGTTACGAATATCATATCGCTTACCTGGCTTTTTAGGATTTTAATTGGCGCCCTGCAGATGACATCAAAATGGTTCTTAGGGGAAGTACACTGGAAATCTGTATGAAAATTTTGATGTTGGATCCTCAGTATAATTGAAATGTGAACACAAGCATCTGAATTTATGAAAGCAGAAATAGGTTAAAAAGCTTTCTGTTGAGGTGCATCCTCAGAAGAGAAGGATTTTAGAGATCTACCTGGAAATTGAAGACTAGATATTCCTATGTGAGTAACTTATTGATAATAACTTTTTTTAAAAAAAAAAAGTTACTAAAAGGTTATCAGTTGCAAAAAAATCTATATATTTTGATAGAATCATAGAATAGTTTTCATTGGAAGGAGCCTTTAAAGATCATCTAGTCCAACGCCCCTGCCATGGGCACTAGATCAGGTTGCTTAAGATGTGCCCTGCCAATGCCAGGGGGGTTGGACTAGATGGTCTTTAAAGATTGTTAATTTCTTTTCATATTATTTATTTTAGGTAGGACAATTTGGGTTCATTTTAAAGTATCCATATGGAAATAGCAAAGAGTTCACAATGTCCAATGGGTGCCTTCAGACTACATTCTTCTTTGCTCATTATTATATTTAAATTGCTGTTGAAACTTGCTTATTTTTCAGTTTTTGATCTTCTTCCATATTCCAACAAAAGAATGGTAACGAACTTCTTGCAACAAGCACTTGGTGATCCTACACTGAATGAAGTGTACTTGCTCTCAACATTCAAACTGCAGCCAAAGAGCACAGCCACCATATTTGGCCTGTATTCGTCAGCTGACAACAGCAAGTATTTTGAATTCACGGTAATGGGACGGATGAATAAAGGTGAGTTGTTTGGAGTATTTAGGGAAAAACTAGTGTTGGATCCATAGCTGTTGGTGTGTCACAGATGGTTGTTTAAAACTATGTGATTAACCTTTGTGTTTGAGTCATTCCGGTTGCCTGCTATCAACACTTAGGACCCCTGCTCACAAGATAAGTGTCGGTAACATCACCTCTCACTCCCCTTCTCTTTGCTTCCTCTCGCTGGATGCTGCTGTCCTCTGTGCAGGGGAAGCTGACCTGACAATCAGCTGGTATCTCCACTCTGAGCGATCCTGAGAAAGGAGGAAAAAAATGGAGTATGGAGAAAGGAGGCGATTTGTTTTTCTTTTTTTCTTTTTCCCCTTGGGACAACCACTGATTCTTATTACTGAGGAATGTGAGGGGGACACGCAAATGCTGCCTCATGCATATGAAAGGCAGGTTCTTCTGCTGATCCTGGAGGTTAGATGTGACCATGCAAGACAAACATTCCTGGCACTTACAGGATCTTTTTGGGTGAATTAAAGTGTTTGTTCTCCGTTTATAAATTAGTTAGGAGTCAGAGTAGGAACTTCACGAGACTCTTAGAAATGGAGAGCTTTCATTGTTCTCTAGATCAAATCCAGGATATTGCAATTTTAAGGCTTAGCGAAAAATTATCAAATGGTGTGAATTATTGTTGCTTCATTGACTTCACCACTGCTATGATAATTTGCTGCTGCAAATGAGGTAATCGGGCAGCTGAGTCCAATATACTGAGAAACTCTACTGAGAAATTTCAGTTTATACATGGGAAAATTATTCTATATGCTGAAGAAAGGCACACTTTTTGCTTGGGAAATGTAGGGGAATGACTTAGATAAAACATTGGTAGTTTTATCAGGTCTGCCAAAATCCTTCTGAGGGCAGGGAATAAGAACTTTTGTGCTGTGTGTGTTGGGGGTGGGTAAGACATGGTCACACAGCCTTATTTGTAAGTGTCATACAATTCCTAACACTGACTTACCTAATTGCTAAATAAATGATAGATCACACATACCCCCTCTCACGTGCACACAATTATGTGTGTAAATGTTATACATATGTATAGGAATGCATCCATATACACACAAATGTGTTCAAAATTGTATGTATATAGACATCAAACTTTTCTCTGGATTTTCAAGAATACCTGCATGCTTGATGGTTACTGATACGCTTTAATTAACAGACTTAAGAGACTTTCAGGTAGAAGGTTACATGGCTTCTTTTGGTTTGTCCTTAGTACGTTAGTGTTATATTTGAGAAGTATCTGTGACAGGACGGTGGTGTATAGATAGGCAGCATGAAGAAACTTGTCCTGTCAGTGACCAGTGTTGAGTAGAGGGGGGACATCTCTAACCTACCTGTTGTAAAGGACTGATCAAACAGAAGGAGTTTTTTCACAGCAAAGCTGTTCCACGGAGGTCTCTTTGCCTCCTTATTACTTTAGCACACCTTGTTCAAAGCATATGGCAGCGTGCGAGTAGTAGGCAGTGTTTTCATGTGTGATTTCTCTGGAAGTGTCAAGTGTCCCATATGGCTACTTCACACAGTAAGTTAAACCACATCCAGGAGATTGTCACATGAGCTGAAAGTATGGAGTGTGGGGGCTGTTTCTGATCCTCTCAAGACTGGAGATCATCACTTAAGAGGTGAGCCAACGTTGTCATTGTAGCAAAATGCAGGGTCTAGATATCTACCATTTTGGAAGGGTGCATATGTGCATAGTGCTTCCTCCGCATGGTATTTCCACTGACGTGCCCAAATCTGATCTAAGTAGCCCAAAGCAGTGCCACGTTTGAGAGCTGTGTTCCAAATGGTTTGCGCATGTTCTGGTTTTGTTGTGGTATACCTGATAGTAAAATATTCATAATGCCTAAATGATTTTTAAAGCACAGGTCTGAATTACTGAGTTCCTGCTTAACTTGTTCTGGTTAGAACAATGTACTTTTCAGAGGCAAATAACATCTATGGGTTCCCTTTATGGAACAAACGGCGGTAAGTGCATAGAGGTGATGTAACTTAACAATCCCGTGAAGCAGTTCCTATTTACTGGTGGAATTAGTGGTTTCATTGAAAATCTGTTTATTAAACAGTACAGGTGAGCCACTTACAGTCATGAATGTCAGTGCAGAATATCCTAGCAGCAAACATGTAATGCAGGGGCTTTGATGAGTTAAATCTTCTGGAGGCAGAGGCTGTGGTCCAGCAAAATATCCATCTGGTAGACGAGAGTAGGCTTTTGAAGGGATATTTGGCTTTGGCTGAGGAAGGAATACTTGATCCTCCTTCCAAGCCAGACTGTTCCTTGTCCTAAAACTATTCTGGCAGGGTCCATTCTGGGCCCTGCCACCATCTCCTCTTTTCTTTCTCTAGCTTACTGCTGTGTTTGGTCACTCTGAATGCAGGGCCCAGATCCAAGGAGCTTGCTTTCATATAACCAGGCATGCATAATATTCACATAAGTAAAATGCCTGCAATGTACTATGTCTTGCCAGATCTTTGGGTTTGCCAAGAAACGCTACCTTTTAGCAAGTTGCTGGTGACCTCATGCACCTTTGCGGAAATCTTAGCTCTGGCAGTGTTTTTACATAGACAGCAGTGAAAACATTATTGATACTGATCATGGCTGCTGGGACAGATGGAGATATACCCTGCCCTGTTCATGCTGATATAAATCTGGATTCTTTTAATCATTAGACCGAGCACTTAGAAAAATAGTGGGGAACATGCACCCAGTAACTGAGAAGGTCACTGACAAATAGAGGTGTCGCCACATTGAAGAGGGTACACTAGTAGTGGGGAGATGGGAAAATAACTTGTTAAATTAATAGCAATGGGGTGAGTTCAGTAGGTGTTACTAGCTCTGAAGCTAATAACAGATTTCCCCTTCACTATATCCACAACTTTTAGTTGACCTCATGTTACTGTAGGTGTTTCTTGAAGGTCAGAGTACTTGTGAGCTCTCACTTGATGCAACAGTACCTGCCCTCTGTGAACTTCAAGCAGATACTCACAGGAGCCAGCACTTAACTGTTCAGGTGCCCAGCCTCTGTGCAGCTTGACTCCTCAATGCACATGACAGTTATCATGAGGAAATAAGGGACATGAAGGCTGGTGATCAGCAGAACCTTTGAAACAAGGTCTATCTAACACTGTGGAGTAGTTATACACTGTATAGATGCACTCAGCTCATTGCTTCTGCAGATATGCATTTGGAGAGCCAGGGAGAGATTTTGTGGGGAGAACTAGCTAGCTGATCTAAGAGGTTTAGCTTGCAGATCCTAGCTTACAGACCAAATTTCCTTAGGAAAGAGACATTTTTTCAATATTACGCAGCATGTAAGAGTTTTGTTTGTCTGCTGTTGTGTTTTTTGATGGTGCATTTTACTTAATAAAATAAGAATTTGTTGTGTATGAAGTAGGCCATTTAGTAATGCCTTAAAAAAGAGTTGAGAGGGGGCTTAGTCATCTTTAGGGCTGGAATATGTCTTTCCTGCATTATATTTTATTGTTACTTACTATTTGTTACAGAGAGATGCAGGTTATTGGCTTGGAATCATGCTTCCTTTGGTTTCATTAATGGTGCATTTGGATACACTGTCAGATGGCTTCACTGAAGGCAATATGCATCACGGAAACTGATTTTTCTAGTTGTACGTTTCTTCTTCAGAGTATTTCTAGGGCTCTTAGATACCTACTTGCCAAAAAGCTGACTGCTAGCTGTCAGCCTCATCTTTCCCACTTGTATTTTAGCAGGTTATGCCCTGTGAGGCGACAATGGTGAAGCCAGTTAAAGAGGCCTGGACAAAGCAGTGGAAAACACTGTGCAGGCAGCAATGCTTTACAAGAAGGGAGTCACCCAAGAGTTCTGGTAATCCTGCTCTGAGAGTCAATATCCTGTTTATTATTACCATATATATATCTGCATGTGGGATGCATTTACAAAAGCTGACGTGGAAAAATACCGGAGCAATTGCAGACTTCCACTGGATCTCCCTTGGTCAGCCTTGGGTTATCTGTTACCCTCTGATAGTCTTTCTGTGCATTTTGTCCTAGTGGTGCTGCGCTATCTGAAGAGTGACGGGAGGTTGAATTCGGTGATCTTTAGCAACATCCAGCTGGCTGATGGGAAACCCCATGCTGTCATCTTGTGGCTGAGTGGCCTGCAGCAGGAATCGAGCACAATAGAGCTCTATCTGGACTGCCTGCAAGTAGGTGCCATTCAGGACCTGCCCAAAGCATTTTCAGCGCTGTCTCAGAGGTCGGCGGCAATAGAGTTGCGCACTTTCCAGGAGAAGCCACAGGTGAGTGGGAAAACGGGGAGCAGGCTGAGCACTTAAAGGGATCACCAGGGGTCTTCCGGATCACTGACTGAATCTAAACCTCAGCCCTTGCAGCAGCCAAGCTCTGTACAATGGCGCTTTGGTAATACTTGAGTACTGGAAATAAAAGTAAATAAGTTCCCTGTGGAACAGGTGAAATCTTAGCTTCATTGAACCCAGTGATAGTTATGCTATTTGTTCTAAACACAATTTTTATCTTATTAAAAAAAATAATAATTACTGCCTCCCTCACTTCAGTCTAGGTGTTTCTTGGGGACTGGACTTTTTGCAAGGACTTAGCTGGTGCAGTAAGGGCAGGTCTTCATCAGCTTCTTACAGCTGCCCAGTATGATCAACCCTTGGTTGTGTATGCAGCTTTCCTCTTTATGATAAGCCACATGGACTTAAAAAAAAAAAAGGGGGGGGGAGGAGGGACTCGCCTGGTGCGAGAGTTAAACCCCCATCTGTTTGGCTACAATAGCTTTTCTTCCTCTGTCTGCCAACCCAGGGGTTGGCAGATCCGCAGTCCAAGGTAAACAGTATCTTCCACAGGCATCTTCCATCATCATTAATACAAAATATGCATCAGAAGGTGCAAAGGCCTTGTGTCCTGCTCCGTTGCTTTGTTTCACTGCAGGCTTGACAATGAGCCTGTTCATATGGAGAATCACTAAGGTGCCCACATTCCTGACATGTATGTAAGCCTGTTTGGGGGAGGGGGTGGGGAAAGGCTGCTTTGGATTCAGCTCAACAACAACAAAAAAATCATTCTTATATGCCACAGATATAAAAATACATGAATTTCCTGGCATGTGAGATCATATGAATTGGAATAGTAAAAACAAGTTCAAAATAAAACCACAGCTATGTGAAAATCTGCAAGGCACAGATTAGGGATTTTATTACAGTTCAGATGCTGATGGGTGGTCCTGAAGGGGATGGTGCAGGAGCTCTGTGTGCTTAGGAAATGGATAATCTCTTTAAAAAAATTAATTTACGTTGTCTGATATTTCACATTTTTTCCATTGTTGTGACAGAACTGTGAGCTCTTTTGTTTGTTTGTTTTTTGTTTTGTTTTTGGTTGTTTGGTTTTTTGTTCTTCTGAGTCCAGGATACGCTAGATGAGCTGAAGCTGGTAACTGGAGGAACACTTGCCCAAGCGGGGAACCTGCAGGATTGTTTTCTTCAACAAATTGAACCTGTTCCTCAGTACACTGGTAAGGCCTGCAACCAGGGTTAAAATTGTTCCTTAGGATACCAGTGCAAAGAAGCTAATGTGATGAATATTAAAAATGTGGAGAAGATCTATAGACAAGTAATAACAACTGTTTGACAGAATTACAGCCATGATAATTTCCTGTAAATATTTTAGAAATAGATTGGTTTGGAGAGAAAACAGTCAGTCCTGCTGGTGATAAAGCAATGAGTTGTCCTAGAGAAGGAGGAGTCTGTGATGATTAAAAGAGGCTTTTTAGCCTAATTTGGAAGACAAACTTTTGTGATCATGATCTGTTTGTGTACGTTGTGATCATTGTACTTATCCTCACGGCCAGTATTCATCTTTTGTTGATCGCTGGAGTATCCTGGAGAGGCGAGGGACAAGGCACAAAGAAGGACACAGGAGGCTGCAGAACGTGTTGGTGTTAGGGCTACCACAGGTTGTGGTTCCGCGTGGGAAAAGCCATTGCAAGGCAGCTACTAGTCCTGCCGCAAGTTAGCCAAGGCTTTTGTCACCTCCTGGACTAGAAATCTGCTCTAAAACCAGTTCCTTTTCTGCCTGTGCTGAACATTGTGGAGATTGAGCTGGGAACAGAGAGGAAAGAAAGGATTCCTGCAGGTCTCCAGGGGCTGTGTGCAATAACCTGTGATGGGCGAGGGTGCTCTCTAACCTATCAACACAGCAAACCTGGGCTACGCTGCCCCATCTGTAGCCCTTCCTAGTCCCTGTCGATCTGCCTTTCTGCTGCAGGTGTGAAGGAAAAGAATGTGTTCACACTGTGTGTGCGATATGTTAATATGGGGGGAGGGAAGGAGGGGGAGAAGGGAGTTTAAGATTTGAAATAGGATCGATGACAAATTGTCTCTCTCACCCTTCCATGTCCCCCTGCCAAACCCAGGCCTACACCTTTCCTTCTTTCGATTAGAATAGAGACAAGATACGCAAATTTTGTATGAGAGCATCCTTGGTACTTTACATGAATATAGGCATCAGTGGTGTGCAGTGATAACAGAGTCTGTTTTGCCTTTTAGCTAGGTGAATTCTCAGTTGCCCATGCTTCTGTTCTCTTGCTCCTTAACATATATACATACCGAGGCAAAAAATACAGAATTTTATCATCAAAGGTGTCTTTGTTTCCCTAAGTGGACAGGCATTTGCACATAGAAGGCAGGAGTAATCCAGTGTTTCCTCTGGAACAACTCACAGCTCTGTGAGCAAGGTTTCCAGATTGCAGACTTGCATCTTTCTCACTTGTAACTTTTTGCTCACTAATCAATAATACAAACAGTAGTAATACAGAGAGATACTGTCTCTCTCTCTGGCTGCCTCTGCCTGGCTGAGCCTCCCAAATTCAGTTGCTTATAACCTTGAAGCGGAATCAGTATCATACTAATAATAAAAAAACAACTCATATGAACATATTCAAAGTCTACATAGTAAAATCCACCGAAGGAAAAGGTTCAAAAGTTCCAACAGCAATATTAACTCAGCTGCCTTGCACTTTATATATGCTTCCTGATGGCCTTTTAGAGGAGCAATATATCAGATAACCACAATTTTGCCTTTAGCCATAAAATCTGGAATGCAAAAGCTTAGCTGTATAGGGGTGTGAGACCTATGTATCTTGGTAAAAGCTCTGCTTTCATATTAATTGGAAAATTCTTGGGAGAGCTTTGGGCCTACGTAACTGTACATGGCTTTAATTGTGTGCCTGGTCGTTGCTCACTGCTGTGGCAGCAGCGTTCCCTCTGTGTTCAGCCCGTGAGGCTGAGACATCTAAGCAGTGTAGATGAGAATATGATGATCAGACAGAGGCATTTGGATCTTCCTGTATGGGTAGGAAAATGCAGTGCAAGATGCACTGGGTTTGATAGATGAAATTAATATGCTGCATGTAATCATCATAATCACAAAATCGTACAGGTCAGAAGGGATCTTTGGAGGTCATCTAGTTCATGTAGGGTACCTGACTCAGACAAAGTCTAAAAAAATAGCTACATTGCACCAGATCAAAGGTTCTTTTAACCTAGCTACGGTTAGAGACAGTATGCTAATATAGACCCAAGGGCAAGAGTGGAGTTATGGTGTGGTTTTCCCTGAATACTTTCCTATTCGCCAGCAGTTTATGGTATACAGAACTCTTGACTCGGAGGTGGTGTTTTTGTGTTTTGTACTCAATATATGTTTCCTTTGATGAATCTGTCCAGTCAGTTTTGAATACATGATCAAGAATATCTCCTGGCAAGAAATCCACCGTATGTCTGAGGAGATATCTCCTTCTGTTTACTTTGAACCTGCCTCTTCGTAATTCCACATGCAGCTTGTATATGCAGCTTCCCTGATGGAGGATTATAGACTGAGAGTTTTCTTGTCAGCCATCATCCATACTTTAATCATGGCTGGATCTCTGGCAAAGTAACCACAATCTCTTTGAATGATACCTGAGTACTCTGACTCTGCTGGATGTGGGGAATTAGGGTGCTTAAGCCAGTATTGCTCCCAAGAGAGCCAGAAGAAGCATCTATGAGCCATTTCATGGTGGCCTGCAGTTACACAAGTGTTTCTGCATTGCCCTGCCTGGGCCAATTAGCTGTGCAACAAAGCTGGTTGCCTGCTCTAAATCAAGGGCCCTGTACTGGAACATGTTGCCCAGAGAAGTTGTGGATGCCCCATCATTGGAAGTGTTCAAAGTCAGGTTGAATGGAGCTTTGAGCAACCTGGCCTAGTGAAAGATCTTCAAAGGTCTTTTCCAAACCAAATCATGTTATGATTCTGTACTGCAAGATCCTGGGAAGAGAAGGACAGGGTAGCTGTCTGATGTGACATCAGGCTTATAGAGAATAAGCACATCAAGGGACATCAGTTCCCTGTTGGACAGTAATTCTTGAGATCTGTCTCTGAATTTAATTACTGCTGTGAAAGCCATTCTGTTACTCAGGTTGTTACTGACTCAGAGTATAGGGCTAGGTAGGTGGGGTATAGATGAAACTGACTACATTGTAGGACCAGGTAACAGTATAGCTTCAGGCTGTTCCTTTTGCTTAACCTGCTTACCTCTGGGAAAAGCCACCCCACAATATATTGTGGACCAACAGCTGCCCGAAAGGCCTCTCTGAGTTCTTACCACGGATCACCAGTCATTCTGCTGCAGGTGGGGCCTACCGTAGGACTTGGCTTTAAATGGAAGAGAAAAAAAACACACAACAAACGATGGGAAGTTATCTGTTTATGCTTTGCTGCCTAAATTTGCAAACAGAACATGTAGTTCATGGCAGTTAAAACTGTTTAGTCCACCTTAAAATTTCACAGTCTGCAAAACTTAACTGTACAGAATAGGTCTGGTTTTGATTTAGATGCCAGCCAACAAACAGCATCTGAAATATTCAGAAGTTTTTGCAGATCTCAATCAATAATGCCTAAACCATTCTTTGTTTAAAAACAACAAGCAAAACAAGAACAGATGCCAGCATCTGTCCCGACAGCCTGCGTGCCGAGTTCCACTATGGGATTCTGAAATACCCGTGATATTAAACCCTGTCACCTTCCTTCCAAATAAGACAAGGTTGGGACTAGAACAGAGGCAGGTTCTGGAACAGGTGGTTCCCGAGTCTTTAAACTTGTTTAGTGTTTTGATGAGAAAATCTGAAATGAAGAAAACGTAGTATATGAGGAGTTGGATGATTCCCACTAGAATGTTTGGAAACAGTTAGACATGCTTTGAAGTACAAAACAATGAGGTAAACATTAAGAAAAGCATTTTTCGTATAAGCTTTCAATCCTTCCAAAAGTAACACATGAATAAGCCTCCCTGAAGCCATTGGGCATAATATCATAATATCCTGCCTGCTTAGAAAGTAAAAGAGCATATATTTGTGAAATTTGTTTTGACATACAGACTTAGACAAGTAAACAAATAGCTGCTGAAGAGAGCTACAAACTCAGAAGTGAGCTACAAACAGAAACTACCACAAGGTACTGTGCAAAACATGCTCTCTGCTTCTCCTCTGTCACTGGGTCAAAACTAATGTTTCATTTAACAGATAAGTTTCATGTGAAGATCTTGGGTCCCTTCGCTGTGGCTCATTAGAGATGTATCTTTTGGTCTTGTCTTAGAGGTCTTTAATTTGCTACTTGGTATAGAGAACTGGCTTTGGTGTGAGTTCATAGAATGTTGAGTAGGTGTTCTGTGAGTCCACACAAACTGGGCACCCCCAGAAGCAAACACAGCCATGAAGCTTGTGTACAGTGTGATAAGCTGCCTTTTGGAAGAAAAGTCAAATGACTGTCACACATGTTAAAAGCCTTGTTTTGGTCACAGAAGGCACTCTTGATGCATGGTTGGAGCTGCACAGTGAGCTTGCTCAGAAAGCTGGGTAACTTCACTTTGAAAAGCATGCAGGAATTGGTTGTGGTGACATGGAATAAACAGATACTTCATGTCCCTGCCTTCCCCTCCTGTCCCAAATGGCTTATCACAAAAAACCACTCTTAAAATCCTAAAGTTTCACTCAGTGATGCTGGTCTCAGGCTTTGGGGTAACCAGTAACAGTGGTGGCATTTGTTGCCAGTGTTGTTTGGTCTTACTAGAGAGCCTTGACGCTGAAATAATGGTAGAAAAATCACAGACTGCTTTTCTCTCTGCAGAGAGGTTTCTGCTTTGCCTGTTTTTATGGTATACAGTGGAGTTCAGTCCAGAAAAGCTTTGAGTTCAAGCAAATCACTCTATAAAAATTGGAGCTAGATACTGTATTTGCTCTAAGGATTCCTACAGGGCTTAAGTAACAGTAATGTGTCACCTCCTTGGCTCTTCACGATTTTTCCATCTCAGATGGAAATATCTCAGATACAAATCTCAGAAATTATCATGTCAAATGATGGACAGTTATGTGCATTGTGCAGTCTTTTTCATTGCTGTTTCCCTGCAGGTGATTTTAATAGGCAGCTGATGGGTCAGATGATGCAGATGAACCAAATACTTGGAGATGTGAAAGACCTTCTCAGACAACAGGTACTGTATACTGCGTACAAATACTTCAGTGTGAAGTATCCTGAGCTTGCCGTTTTTGAAAGAGTCAGGGCAGAATTCACATAAGCAACAAATTCGTGTGTAGCATTCACTGCCTCAGAGGCACGACACAGTGGAGAAGAAATAACCATACAGGTCCTGTTACCCTGTGCTCACTATGGAGGACCATTGAATGTGGGAGCGTAGGGGACTTGCTTATTCAGATCCAGGAAATCTAGTGTCTTAAGTGGAGAGGAAGTAGAGCATCCATCCTAGCCCACTGTGACAGGTGTAGGTCTGTTGCACACAACTGAAATTGCATTTGTTCCACTTGCTGGTGAGTGTTAGAACCGGAATTGCTGGTGGCAAGTGCCTTTAGTTAAGCATGTCATTCTTAATGGTCCTGTTGATGAAGGCTGAACTGAAGTACAACATTATCACTGTCCTTAATTTTATGGAGTACAAAGCACATCACATTTCAAGATGGGGTAGCTATGTTGCATGGTTTGAGTCATATCTTGGGGAAAAATTATAATGGTGTTTCTGTCAGCCAGGTGCAAACTGGAGCTGTCTGTATCCAAATAATGTTTATTTTCTATAACCTCAAGGTCAAAGAAACAACTTTTCTGAGAAATACCATAGCTGAGTGCCAAGCGTGTGGTAAGTATTCCTGTTATTGCCTGCAAAAGGCAACCAGATGAGACGTACAGTTGTTTTAAAACTAGTATTGATTGCATCAGCTTTATGTGGTTTCTAGGAAGTACTTTTAAAAAAAAATATTGTGTCCAAGGTTCTCGATGTATTGGACACAAATTTAAAATAGATTTTCATTAGAGAAAAAGCTTTCAGTTTCCATAGACCCGACTATTGCCTATTGGGAGACAAAACCCCACTAAACTAAGCAGCACCACTCACCGTCTACTGTCAGTTCTTGCTCTGCCACAAAACTGTGCCACATGTTCCTGGGGAAGGAGACGTTGCCTGCCAGATGTCTCATAAACAGTCTTAGAAGGAGGACAAGGGAGGAATCGTGTTCTGCTCTAGCTGGTATTGTCAGTCTGAGGAAGATGCTATGCTGTCCACCTGGAAGTTGTCTGATTCTGAGTAGGCAGTCAGTGGTTAACAGCAGTTAAGACCCCAAAGGTGGTCTCTGTTCACTAAATGTAAGAAATAAATGCTTTTCCAAATGCCACTGCATGGCCTTCCTACACAACTGACAGTCAGGATGCACATGCACTCAATATAGAACCCAAAGTACTCCCTCCCTGGGTGGGGCGGAAGGCCTTTTAGTTGATTTCTTCTCCCAGTCTGTCAGCCTGATCAAAACTCAAGTTGAGCTCCAGCCAGGTTAACCTTTATGTGTAAGTGTCAAAGAAGAAGTCTTTAAATCCTGCATGCATCAGTACCAAGGTTCAGCACCTGCCGAAAACCTTGCTTTTCCTCAGGGCCAGTCTCTGTGCACCTAAGCCAGTATACTTGCATATTGTGGTGCATGTTTGTGGGTTTCCAGCTGCTGCTTCTTTATTCCCCTTATTTGTAGACTCTCAGATATGTTCTCATGAAACCATGACACTGTTTTTCTTGTGAAGTGGTAGTATGGCCACTTTAGCTGGAGGAATGCCTTGTACCCTCAAGCTTGAATCCCTTGGGCCATCTGAGGTCACTGGCTTTCACAGCTTCTTCCCCTGGGCAGCAGCAGATCTGTGCTGCTGGGACTAACGTAGCAGGAGGGCTCCCATGTGTAGCCAGGAGAAGCACATGGACGTAACAAAATAGCCTTAATTTCCCTTGTCTGGGCACATGGCAAGCTGCTGGGCCATTCCCAGCATGAAGTCTCCTCAGCCACAGCACAGCTGGTAGCAGTGCAGTGCAGAAACACAAAGCCCCTGCTGCGCAGTGTCTTGGGGATCTCTTCAGAGCGCTTGCCAGCCGAAAGCCATGATGGATGTTTCTTTCAATCACTGAAACTGTTGTTCTTTCTGCATTAAAGGTTTGGGAACTGTGAATTTTCCAACTCAGCTTCCTAGGCGCAGCAAACCCAAATGCGAAGTTAATTCATGCTTCAGGGGAGTCAGGTGCATGGAGACAGCAGAGGGATTTCAGTGCGGCCCCTGCCCTGAAGGGCTCACGGGAAATGGAGTTACCTGCTCAGATATTGATGAGGTAAAATAGTGACTCAATTAAAAAAAAAAAAGGGGGGGGGGGAGGGGGCACAAAAAATTAAAGTGCTAAAAAGCAATTGTTTCATGCATATCAATGGGTTGCTGATGTTTGCTGTCTTCAGCATTTGCTGACTGCTTGCACAGTGAATATTAATTCATTATCATTTGATTCTACCTCCCTATTTTGCTGTTGCTGCAACTTTATGGAGATTATGTGTGTGAAACTTGAAATATCCTGGTGATTTGAGAAGTCACTTAAAGGACTTCAATGTTTGAAAAAAAGCAAACCACAAAAAAACCCAAACAAACAACCCCGAAACAAGCTTTTGACATAGTTTTTTCTATTCCACAAGAAGATGCAGTAGCTTCTGTTAAAGGCAGAACTGCAGAAGCACTTCTTGTCAATATGGGCTTTGTTTCTTTAAATTGTAGTGCTCCTGAACCCACCTTGGAGACCAAAGTCTTCCCTTCAACCCAAACTGGAGCCATGTTTTCAGTCTTACCTTTAAAGTCTATGACAGAAAATAAACATTTATTGTCATTGTCTCTTTTGCTTCTTTATGGTGGTGGTGAAAGCTGGCAATGTTGGCTTAAGTCTATTATTTTTTTCTTGTGCTATATGTCAGAAATTCAGTGCTTGCTTGTATTGAGGACTGACTTAATAAATTTACAATATCTTAAACGATCAAATAAAACCTGTGTTGATTGGAATGTGACACTTATTCAGAACACAAACAACACAACCACCTAACCGTTTCACTGCATTTTTCCTGTGTGATGATTTTTGCCACTACTCTCTAGTGATTTTTTGGAAAAGCACCTGGATGTAGTAGACCATTGAAGCAGGACAATTAAAGCTGGGTCTTTAACTGTGCCTATGGATAACACAGAACTACCACTGTTACCTGCCTAATGATGTAAAACAGCAAAAGCAACTCCTTTTTTCTCCTTCCTAGCCAACAAAAGATGTGCTTTGGCTGCTCTTGGGGTTTACTCCTTCCTGAAGGCCATCAGCAGAGAGGATGCAATGTGCCCAACTTCTCTGTCCGTGAAAAACACTGGGGAGGGAAAGTGGGTTGAGTGTGGCAATATCTTTTGTTTTGCCTCACGTGGCATGGACTGTGTTCGCTGCAACAGAAGGTGCAAAAAAATGGAGGTGAAACTCTAAAATGTAAGAATTGAAGTGGAGACAGCTGTGCTGCAAGTTTCATGCCAGAGACAGCCATGGTGGGAGACTCAAGCCAGCCTAGGTGGACCCCACCAGTACAGATGGGTTCCACCTTCTGAGCCATACCCAGACTGAGGCAGAGCATTGCAATAATCTCCTCCTTGTCATTTTCAGGGTTGGAGCAACTCTACCCATCATGGCAGTGGTGGGAAAACAGAGACTGGTCTGTAGTGGCCCAATGTTAACATGTTTTTTTCTGAGCAGTCAGGCTCTGCCAGTGGAGACTGATGTGTCTTCATGTTCCTGCCACTGCTCCACATGGCAGACCTGACCTCATATTAGAAACAGTGAGGAAATTTTGCCAAAATGGTGTTGCAGAGGTACAGTCTTGCTTGTATGAGGTCTTCATGTAGACACTGCTACTAAAATGCCACCTAGTCCGGTGCAAGTTTTTCACCAGTAAATATCTCCTTTAACAGCTGGATTTTCACTTATGGTTGTGCAGGCAGAAAAAGGAGATAATAAATGGTAATAGCTTTTCATTTTCTAATACGAGGGAATGTGTCATCTTATTTGGTTTCCTGAGTTAGCTGAGACTAAGGAGGAAAGTAATTTTTTTTTTTTTCAAAAGCTCTGTAGGAATCTATTCTGGGAGAGCACCTTTTTACTGAATAAACTATTTCTGTACTTCTGTGCTTTAAAAAGAAATTCATGTACAAATTCTGATAAAGACAAATCTGGAAGCTTCCTCACTAAGAGGTGCCATCATCTTTTCTGAGTCTGTTAGTATCTCTGCAATATGCTTGCTCCCTTATTCATTACCAGTTTGAAGACATTAGTTTCATGTGCTGATTTCCTGTATCTTAGGAACTGCAGCTCTGCTCTGTGTACAATGTAATTTGAGTGCCCTCTGCTGCCTACAATAAAAAATCCACAGTAAATAAGGAGCAGAAAATGTCTGTCCTAGGTTTTATATTTCACTTATGCTAGTTGTGGACTTACTTCTAGCAAGTCTTTCCATTAAACAGGCTTTGATATTAAACATAACTTTTCTTGCTCCCTTGTGTGTGGTTACAAGTTGTATGTTTGTTGCAGGTGGATATTTCTGGCTTGTTTGCCCTCCATCTTGCAGATGTTTTTATGTTAGTGATGGAGGGGGGAAAAAAAGGCATATTTTTAAAACTCTTTTCTGTTTCTTTCTCATGTTTCTTATTCATTGTTGTCTTTGAGCCATATGCAGCATGGTGGTGTGTTGATGGTTTTGGTACTCTCGCAAATATTACCTATCAGCTAGTGTTGATGTTGGCGAGACAGCAATGTATGACGTGGTTCCTGAGCTGGCACCCACAAGGCCAGTGAAATGGGTCACAGCCGTTCTGTAAAACCGCATGAGGCAATGAAGCGAATGGTGCCTTCAGGGCAAGGGTGATGCTGTGGGCGTGTGGCATTTTAGGAGAAGTGCTGTGGGTTGTCTGGGGGCCTCTGGTCTAGAAATGCATGGGTGCCACTGACACATCCCTGCTCATCTGGCTCATGTTTGGGTCACTTCTGGCTATGAGATTTGCCCAAATTCAAATGAGGGAAAATGCTGCTGCCACTGTGTGTGTACAAAACACAACTGCAGGACCATATGGTGGGCTGGAGTTACGTGGCTTTCCTGCTGTTGTGGTCTGGACCCTTCCAGGGGGCTCTCAGGCTCCGAGGGAGCTGAACCTGCCCAGCAAAAGGAAGGGCTGGGGATCAGAGGTTAGGGTATCAACTGCAGGTTATAATGGAAGATTGCAAATGTTACTTAAATTACTGGGACAGCTGAAGACCTAGTGGGGTCAGAAATACCTGCAGAAACTGTTTCCTCTGTAAGGCAACTCTGAACAGAAGACATACAGGCATTGCGCATAGCACTGCCTTCAACTGAGAGATCTGTCCACACAGTCAGAGTCTGGATGTTACTGAAGCACGAACATACACTCCGTTCGTTTTTTTTCTCTGCAGTGTCGTTACAACCCCTGCTTCCCTGGCGTGCGATGTGTGAACACTGCTCCAGGTTTCCGATGTGAGACCTGTCCCCCAGGATATACAGGACAAACCGTGCAAGGGATAGGACTCAGCTACGCCAAGAGCAATAAGCAGGTAAGTGGCAGCATCCCTGCAGCAACCGCCATTGCAAGATGCTGGTTTATATCAGTGCATGTGTATTGCATTTTATTTATACATCAGTCATTCCATAATTGCCCTGCGCCCTTAGTTAGGCAGAGCTCAGGGTGTTTCAGTTGGAAGATCTGAGCTGTGTTTGCTTGGCTTTAATGGGAATATTAACAGTCTAGTACTCAGGACTGGTGTGGAGAAAATAAAAAATACTATTGTCTTCATAGGTATTTCTGATCAATTTTAAAGGGGTCTCTGTTGATTTCTGTAAACGGGTTTTGAACTAGGAAAAGTATGATAGAAAAAGCTTATTTTACTGTCGTTTTTTTGCATGTTCCTGTAGCATCCTACATAGGGCAACATAGTTCTTGTCTAAACTCTTGTGGGTGAACCAGAAGCCCATACTAAGGTTGAAATCTGTATCACAGTGTCTCTTCAGAGTTGATGTGTGTCTGGAGGTCCACTGGAAAATTAGCCTGTAGGTATGTCTGTGCCATTCTGAGACCAGTTTCAGGAGAGGCTATGACTTTTCTAGACTAAAACTTTGGTGGCTTTTCTTCAGACTTGGATCTCTAATTGACATTGTTTTTATTACATGTTGATTTGCTTTATTGCTAGGTCTGCTTAGATATTGATGAATGCCAGAATGGTGGGCTTGGACTCTGTGTTCCAAATTCCCATTGCATAAACACTTTGGTAAGCACCTTTTCATTTGTGGCTTTAAAAAAATTGATTGTTTTAAAATTCCATGAGGCTAGGATTGAATTTGTGGCTCTGACTGAAGAGCTGAATAATATAATTTGTTTGTTGGCTTCATGTAAACCAAAGAATCCTTTCCTCTTTTCCTGACTAATACTAAAAAAAAATCAGTACTTGATTTGTGATTGTTATGTCCATCTGAGCTGGATCTTTATCACTTTCCCTGAGGAATGGCAGGAACCCTTCTCTCCACACCATCCAGTTATGTTTGTTTATGAGTATGTTACTGTGAGGAACGTCCTTTGAAAGATTAAACCTTTGCTTCCCCTCTTTTCCCATCCGGGAACTGCTGCAGCAAGCTGATACTCGTTTTATAGGTGTAATGTCTTCACTTCATAAGGGTATTCATTACCAGATATCCCTCTAAATAAGTACAGAGAGGAGAGCTGAAATTGGTACAATGTTTTTAATACCCATAGATATTAAATCCAGGAGAACAAGCGCAGCTTTCAGGTAATTGTAGAGAGCAATAAGGTCTCCCCTCAGCCCCCTTTTCTCCAAGCAAAATCTCCAGTTCCCTCAGCCGCTCCTTCTAAGAGTTGTGCTCTAGACTCTTCACCAGCTTCATTGCCCTTCTCTGGACACACTCCAGAGAAGGAGTGAGGGCCCCCAAACTGAACACAGCACTCGAGGTGGGGCCTCACCAGTGCTGAGTACAGGGGGACGATCACTTCCCTAGTCCTGTTGGCTACACTGTTTCTGATACAGGCCAGGATGCTGTTGGCCTTCTTGGCCACCTGGGCACACTGCTGGCTCATATTCAGCCGACTGTCGACCGACACCCCTGTGCGCTTTTCTGCCAGGCAGCTTTCCAGCCACTCTTCCCCAAGCCTGCAGTGTTGCGTGGGGTTGTTGTGACTCAAGTTCAGGACCTAGCACTTGACTTTGTTGAACCTCATACCATTGGGCTTGGCCCATCGATCCAGCCTGTCCAGATCCATCTGTAGAGCCTTCCTAGCCTCAAGCAGATCAACATTCCTGCCCGTGGTGTCATCTGCAAACTTACTGAGGGTGCACTCGATCCCCTCATCCAGGTCATTGATAAAGATATTAAATAGAACTGCCCCCAATACTGAGCCCTGGGGAACACCACTTGTGACCAGCACCAGCTGGATTTAACTCCATTCACCACAACTCTTTGTGCCCAGCCATCCAGCCAGTTTTTTACTAGCAAAGCATACACCTGTCCAAGCCATGAGCAGTCAGTTTCTCCAAGAGAATGCTGTGGGAAAAGGTATTAAAGGCTTTACTAAAGATCAGGTAAACAACACCCACAGCCTTTCACTCATCCACTAAGCAGGTCATCTTGTCATAGAAGATCGGCTTTGCCAAACAGGACCTGCTTTTCATCACCTGGTTGCCCTGTATGTGCCACTTATTCCACTGTCAAATACTGTTCTGCTATAGCTAGCTGCACAGAGCAGGCTTTCTCCATAACAAGAGAAGGGTTAAAAGTATCCTGCAAGTGTAAAGGCGGTCCTTTTTGCAGCTAGGTTATTGTTGAGGCTACCGGTAATGTTCAAAGTGGTATGCTTTCCTTGTGAATAATCTTGTTTTTCTAGGACTGCTTCCACCATTCAATATGTTTGTTTGTTTGTTTGTTTGTTTGTTTGTTTCTTTCTTTCTTTCTTTTTCTTTCTGTCTTTCTGTCTTTCTGTCTTTCTTTCTGTCTTTCTTTTTTTCTGTCTCTCTCTCTCTCTCTTTTTTTTTTTTAATACCTAGAACATTTCTGTCACATGTTGTATCCTATTGCATGACTAGGCATGACTAGTCCTCTTTGGAGACCATCAGGCCCTGTTTACAGAGGGCAACAAGTGTCCTGCCATCTGTCAAAACAGAGCAGTGTCGGTTTTTCACTCCTGTCTCCCTTTAGAAACAGTTTGGTCTGGAAGTGCTGCCTTAAAGGCTATTTTAATGCATGCCAGGGCTTGATATAGGATAGAATATACTGAGCAAATTTAGCAGACTCCAGAAGATATTACTCTGGCATCCATTAGGAGAAAGTGCACAGGCTGGTATGTTTTATATAGGCCGTACCATTTGCATGGGCCAGTGATTATTTTACTTTTCAGTCACCTGTATATCTTCGTCTTCAGCCTGAAAGTATGCAGACAGCACGGAGTTAAACTTTAGAATGAAGCTAGGAACAGAGGACGAAAATAGTGCCCAACTGGGTAGTAAATGTATCGCTCCCTCACGGTGGACTGGGACAATCCTGACAGTTCCTCCAATAGGCTTTATATGGGAAGAGTGAAGTTGTGTGAAGCCACCTCAGTTTCACAAAGGGATGAATGCACAAGTTTGTCAGAGATCTGCCTGTTTCTGTTCCTTGACATGTCAAAAATAGTTATTCTCTATAAGGAAAAAAGATTGTTTTCAATTAACTTTTATGTCATAGGTTACAAATCTACACGTATGTGAGACAGAGACAAAAGCCACATTAGATGCCTAAAGAAGACCGCTGCTTATCAGTGCTTATCCATTCATATCTCATATAGTGATTGTCCCAGCACAAACTGAGGTTCCTTGGCTTAGTGCCTTTGGGTTTGTTTACACAAGAGTGTGGCACAAATATCATATATATGCGTATGCATCTAGTTAAACCACTGCAAAATGTTACGTGGATGTTCTTATTGTGGTGTAAATGAGGATGACTGTGTCTTCAACTCCTGAATTGTTTTATGAAGCACAAGATTTAGCTCAAATTGGCTTAAAAATATTTAAGTTAAAAAAAAAACTAAATAGGGCAAAGACATGATGAACTTTCTTGCCTGTCTTTGATCAAAAGTTGTTCCCAGTTGGGTTTAGGTAAACTGATGGCTCTGCTTTACACTGAAATAAGAGCATCCAGTCTGATTATGCAGGTGCTGCTTAGAATTTTACACAAAGTTTTGGCCACCTGGAAGAAGCTCAGAGCGATGCTGGCAGGGATAAGGCATCGTGAAGAAGCTTTTTCTGCTGCATGACTTTTCTCTGGCTTAACAAAAGATTGGTCTAAGCAGGCGAGAGTTGAGCATGTTTTCCAGCATGCTGTATGGAAGCCAAACCTGGATTTCATGTAGAAAGTAAAGTTTGTTCACAGTGCAAGAAGCCTCAGTGGATGAAAAACTACACTTGCACAGCATAAGCAGTGTGACATGAATCTTGCTCACATGCTTGCTTTAAAATCAAAATGAGTCCTGTTAAAAGGCTGGCTAGTAACTTTCTGTTTTTACAGGGGTCTTACCGCTGTGGCCAGTGCAAACCAGGATATACAGGAGACCAAGCCAGAGGATGCCAGGCTGAGAGGAGCTGCAGAAATCGAGCCCTCAATCCATGCAGCATTCATGCTCGTTGTATTGAGGAGAAGCGAGGAGAGGTGACATGTATTGTGAGTTCATAAATTCATACATTTATACAGTGAATAATAGCCTTTTTTAGGCTGAAACTGAGGAAGTCTTTGTGGTCGTTTTATATAGTTGGGTGTTTTAACCAGATTGTGGCACACTGGCCCAGACTAGCTATGAAAATAACCAGACTGAGTCTGTCTGCAATGGTTTTCTTCTTGCAGCATGTCTGTAAGGCAGCCATACTCATATACCGTATTTACTGTGTCTGTGTAATTAGATCTTTTGGGAATGGCTTTTATAGACTCTCTGTAGTCTCCTCAGAAAGTGCTGTCGAGTGTCACTCTACAGAAAACATCACAAGGGCGAATTCTTCTCCTGGTGCTCAGCTACATAGCTGTGACTAGGGATCTCTCTCTGCACACCCAACGTGTCTGTAATTTGCCTACTGATACAGTATTTTTCCAAGTGAGACTGCAGATTCTAGGCACAGGTAGGCTGTATTGTGCTTCCCAGCCCTGGGAGCAGAGAAACACCAAGTGGCATGTGAACTTTCATTGCAAGAGTCTAACTGAAGTATATTACTTAGTTTTAACAGCTTGCAGGGGGAAGCAAGAGACTAATCCTGTGTCCTAAATTTGGATACAGTGCATGCTTCTGCTGGCCCTTGCTTTATCTCATTTTTAAGTACATCTATTTCAAAGAAGAAGAATCTAGGATATTTTAATCCTGTGCTGTAATGGGAAGATGCCTAGATACTTGTGTTAGGCAAGTCCTCATTTTAAGGGGAGGCCAGCGTTTGGCATGCAGTTCTGTCCCTGTATCTTCAGTTACAATACAAATTAGGCATTGGTTTGAAACACTACCAATTTAATTGGCTAGGAGAAACTTGTGTGCAGATGCAGTTGCTTTGCTGATGCAAACTTAGTAACTGTCAACGCAGTTTTGTCTTAAAACCTGCTCTAGTTGCAGATCATAGAATCACAGAATGTGTTGGGTTGGAAGGGGCCTTTAAAGGTAAGTTAGTTCAACCCCCCTGCAGTAAGGAGGGACATCTTCAACTAGATCAGGTTGCTCAGAGCCTCATCCAGCCTGGCCTTGAATGTCTGCAGGGATGGGGCCTCCACCACCTCTCTGGGCAACCTGTTCCAGTGTCTCACCACTCTCATTGTAAAGAACGTCTTCCTAATGTCTAATCTAAACCTACCCTGCTCTAGTTTAAAACCATTGCCAGATGTATTCCACAGATACCGAACAAAACACAGTCATCCCATCTAACTATGGGTCCTTTGCTGAGATGCTAGATGGATATTCCCCTCTTTTCTTTTTCTCCATCTGCAGGTGAGGAACTAAAATTGCTTCCTGATCACTGTCTAAAAGAACTCTATAGGTCCCATTGAAATCATTAGGTGTTGCAGGCATACATTCCATTTAACATCAAGTCTTAGCTCTGTCTAGTTGTGTGTAGATATAGACAGCTTGAAACAAAGATTTTCTTTCCACATGGAGAGATGCTGAAGTGTATCTCATTGTACTTCGGTGCCTGTCCACGCCTTCTGTATGTTAGTGTTTTCAAGATGGATGTGGGGTTTCCTTCTTGAATATTGCTACAGTGACCCATTAACCTTTTGGTAGTACTACCCATGGTATTTCATTGATAGTGTGGCATTGGCTGGGCTGGTGATGGCTATATTTGTGGAAAAGATGTTGACATCGATGGCTACCCTAATGAAGAACTCTTATGCTCTGCTGAAAACTGCAGAAAGGTAAGAAATTCTTTCTTAATCCTATAATAATTCAGAGCATGAAAGGGTGAAGAGGAAGAGTGGAAGAAGCATGACTAGATGTACTAATCTTTTTGCAAGTTATTGAATTCCTCTGGATGAATCGTATTTAATTTCATTAATTGATGAATTAAAACAATAATAGAAAAAGTAATTAAAATTATGAAGGCATCCAGTTTACCCATAGAACACCAGATGTGTCTCATTTTTTTGTCTAGGACAATTGCAGATTTGTCCCAAACTCTGGACAAGAAGATGCCGATGGTGATGGGATTGGAGATGCTTGTGATGATGATGCGGATGGAGATGGCGTTCCCAACGAGCAGGTGCCGTATATAGATGAGGGTGCAGGGGTCTGTGAAAACAAAAGAATTTCACTTCACTGCAATAGGCATTCATTTTTGAAATTTGGCTCACTACTATTTGCCAGAAATTATCCCATACCAATCACTGTCAGCAGGTCTCTAAATCCTGTCTCTTTCTTTTATATAATGGTCGCTTTATAAGACCTAAAAAACCCAGGCTGTCTCACCCAGCCTTAAATCCCACCAGTGTATGCTCCACTGTTGAATTTTAGCATTGAATTCTAGCACTTTCTGTGTACAGAACTTGTGTCCTTGTGTCACCATCTCGCACAGCATGGCCTTCAGGAACATTTCTTGCATTAGTATCTTTCTTTTTAAAGGGCAGATTGACCTGACATCGCATTCCATGAGGGACCCAAAACCCACAGAAATTAATGTATGTCTTGCCAATAACTTGAAAAAGCCTTGAATCATGTTTGCAAAGTGAAGGAGGTTTCCATGAGGGTACACTACTGCAGAATTTATCAGAGAATAAATTCAGACCGTAAAAGCTGTTTTGTGTTCACCCCGTATCCTCACATGCCCACTGTTACTCTACATTAATATCCTTCTGTGATATTGCTTAATGCACTTCCAAGGAAGACAAGAACACTCTGTCCAGAGTACAAATGTCCTTGTGGACCTTGGGCAGACCAGCAATCACAGAAGGTCTGTCTCAGGCTGTTTTGCCACAGAAGATAATCCTGGAAGCTTGAAGCAACTGGTTTTATTAATGTTTTGTAAGGAAAGATGTTAAATTCTCCTTCAACTGTAAATCTATATGCAATTTCAACACCTTTGCAATCAAGTAACTTCTACATTGTTGCTAAGCTGTGTTGTGCTTCTGTGCGTGCAAGAGGATGAGGATAGGAGAGGAACATTTACAACACTTTGAAATAAAATTATCTCCATTTGCCTCCTGATGATCTTAGAGAGTCAATAACAGCTTGATTGACACAAAAGCCCCAAAAAAACTTGCACCTTTTTTCATCAAAAAGTCCTGTTTTTCCAATTATTTCAGCTTTGGTTTGAATCTCTACCAGAAGGGGGCAACCGCCTTTCACCGAGAGCACCTACAACCCTGTCAGGGTCTCTGAACAGCAGCTTTTCAGAAGGACCATGTAAGGAAGCCAGGGCACTAAAACAGGTTACTCACGATGGATGCATCCCAAGTAAAGCTTTATGATACTGGGTGTTTATGTTTAGAGTTCCCACGGTGTGGTTCAAAGTAGAATTTTGAGGGAGTCAGTGAAATCAGATGCAGAATTAATATTCACATAAAATGTCAAACTGCTCACAGTAGTCATTTTTTATGAAAGCAGAAATAAATACAAGAATTATATAAATCCACTAAAGTAGAAATCAAAGCTTCAGAGCCCGGTTCATGTCTGATTTGGATCTGTGTCTCTTGCAGGATAACTGTGTCTTGGTTCCCAATGTTAACCAGAGAAACGGTGACCAAGATATCTTTGGAGATGCTTGTGATAACTGCCGCAATGTCCTGAACAATGACCAGAGGGACACAGATGGTGATGGGAAAGGAGATGCTTGTGATGATGACATGGATGGAGATGGTTGGTAATTCTTCACTTCCAGCTTCTCTCATGTTCTTGAAACTTGCTCAGAGCGTGCTGTGTGTTAGGAGGTTTCCTGTCACCAGCAACACATTGTCTTTCTTCATGAAACCTGTGTTTGGAATCCTTTTCATTTAGATTAATATATATCTTTTAGCCTCTGTTGGAAGCACTGAACACTGTAACACATAAACCAAGCCATTTTTCATGCATAAGTTAAGGTCGTTGGTCATTCAGTAATTCCTTAAAGGTGCAAACATGTCCCAGAGTACCCAACTGTTGCCTGTCCCAGATGCCCAAGAGCTACATAATGTATTCTTTTCATTGCTGTAGCAGGCTTGAAAGAAGTGAAAAAATCACAGCCCTTCAAGTGCAATAACAAAGATGAAACATCCCATCCCGTAAGCTGTGATACAGGAACAGGATAGAATGAATTGTATGTAAGAAATGAAGTGTGTGTGATGGGGTTGAAAGCTGTTCTTTAGCAAGATGTTTCCAATTCTGTTAAATGAACGGATGCACAGGTAAGAAAGATTGCAAGATTAAGTAGTTGCTGAAAAGGAATAGTGTCTTTATTATTCTTGATGTTTATGTTGTCCAATAACAAATATGGGAATTGTTTTTAACTAACATCCAATCCACTTTTCACTAGGTATTAAGAACCTTTTAGATAATTGTCAGAGGATCCCCAACCAAGACCAGAAGGACAAGGATAATGACGGTGTTGGTGATGCCTGTGACAGCTGCCCTACAGTCAGCAACCCAAACCAGGTTAGCAGGCAGAAGGAAAAAATATCCTCGTTTAGGGAGAGCGACTGCTAAGGTCCAAAAAGATGCAAAAGAATGAGGCAGCCCATGCAGCCACAGGGTTTATCTTCTAATAGTAGGTATTCAGGAAAGTTTTATGGAGTTCAAACTCTCCCGGCATAGGAAAGGGAAGTTACCAGGTGTATTCTCATAGCTTGGGATGTTGTTAGCGCCTTTGCCCTGCCAGTATCTTCTACTGTCATGCTCTGAAATGTCAGCGTGCTCCGGTCCCGTGGAGTCCAATGCCAGACTCCACACAATGGTGTGGTTTAGTTACACTTGGTACTTCTTTAATTAGGACAAAATCCTGGTGTCTTTATTGAGCAAAACTTTCACTGCTCCAAGGTGAGAAGTCAGTGAGTCTTTTCATATGTTTTGAATTCTCATTAAACCCCTTATGACTAAGAAAAAATACTGGAAGTTTTGGAGAAACATGAGGGATACTTATTTCCAGTAGCAGAGGAATTTTGCTTGAACTACTCATCTTGCTTAAACTGCTCCAGTCAAGTTTAACCCTGTTTATTCATTGTCTGTTTTTTTTTTTTTTTTCTTTAATAAAACTGACTTTTTGGTTAGATGGATGATGCAAACAAGAAAATCTGATTTGTAAAACAGATGTTTTTCTATGCTTTTATTTTAATTGTATTTGATTTGGTTGTGTTTTGGTTTAACACTGCCATTTTAATAGATGTTCTCAGCAGCTGATACTGGAACTTTCTCTGTTTCCTTTTGCAGTCGGATGCTGACAATGACCTGGTTGGAGATTCCTGTGACACCAATCAGGACAGGTATGCTGTGTTGTGGCTTGTAACAGCAGCAGGGAAGTGGAAGAGGCTAGTCTTGAGCTGAAGCATGCTAGAGAGCTGTAGAGAGATTCCTAGAGAGCTGTAATCCCTCAAACTAGCCAGGGTTTAATTCCAGTACCTCCTCAAAGAGATGTTATTTCAAAAACAATGTTATGATTTATGAGCCCTGTTGGTTCACAGTTACAGAGCCCTTCACCTTTAGCCCCATGTTCACACAGACTTCCTGTGAGTTCCTGTGGAAGTGACATTCAGAGCTGTTCTCTGGCCGTAAAACCCAGAGTACTGCTCTGAGCTTCTTAGTGAGGTAACATCTGGTTTCGTTTCTTTATTTTTCATTCTTCTTTTCTTTCTTTTTTTCTTTCGCAGAAATTTCACAGTTGAGGGCTGTATGTTTTTCTGTAAGAACTTTGTGTTTCAGAAACAGAATTTTATTATCAAGTGTAAAATGTTTGCAGATAAACCCCTTTGCTTTAGCACTGGGAGAGTGGCAAGGCTCCTCTAATGGCTTCCACGTGCCCTGAGCATTCAGGGGAGCATGTCCCATGACCAACAGCTAATGCCTGGCTGAAAGCAGCTCCTGCGTAACCAGCTTTGGGGGTGGCAAGTCCCCAGCCGCGTGCTGCTTACTTACAGCAAGAGGAAAGGGAAGTGAAATGCTGTTCTGGCACAGCATTTCACCAGGCACAGATGTCTGTAAGGTCCCACCCCAGTGCTGTTGGTGGGTGTGGCTGTCTGGGGCGATAATCGCAGGTAGCCCACTTCCCCAGCCCCACAGGGAGCACTCCCAGTCTTGGCCAGTAGCTGCCATGGACCACAGCTGGCAGCTGTTTTACTTTTACGTAGATAAGACTTTGGGTTTTTTTTCCTGTTTTAAAAAAGCACGTTTTCTTTTTTTCCTCAAACCTAACTAATGTGTATGAAGCATTGCCTGGTAGAAACGCTGTAGCTCTGCCTGAGCTTTACAATAGATATGTATTATTAACTTTACAATAGATATGTACGCATAGTTCTCATTGCATTTTATCTCAAGAATGCGCAGACGTTAGCTGCTCTGACCTAAAATTAAGGCACCTTTTTTTAAGCTGGGAGAGAGAGGTGGGAATGTGCATAGCTATAAGCTGCAGCACTGCCCTAATTTGTCTGCGTGTCACTTCTGCTCTGCCTGTGCTAGGCAAAAAGCTACTTAGGGGAAACAGGCCTGTTTATCACCAGAAACCATTTTGTTTATGGTGTGTGTACAAAAAAGCTGACTTGCCATTTTTTTGCACAGATGCACTTAACTGTTGGCTGGGAGAAACAATGCAGCCACCCCATAACTTATCAAACCCTGTTCTATAATCTGTCTCCCCATTCCTGGTGACCCTTCACTGTAACAGCTGGTGCAGCCATGGGCTGGAGGGGTGTTTGGAAGCTACAGGCTTTCTCCTCTCTTACTGCACAGTTTCTCTGCGGGCCCGCCCTGTGCAGGAGGGTGAAAGTGGTGCTTGTTTTTAATCAAGTCTTGATTTCAGGTGCTCATGCAGTCTCCCATAAATTTTCATTCACACTCACACTTGTGTATTCAGGAGCACCAAGATGCTTGTGGACAACATGTGTGACAAGGGACACTAGCTGTTGAGCTCTTGCTGTCTCCTGGGTGCCTTTTGATTGGTGACCCTGTCCTTGTTGGATGTGCCTTACACGCCCTTTAAGAGTGGATGTCATTTGGGATCTTGGGCTCTGGTATCTTTTCCCACTCCATGTAAGGCTTCTTTTTCTTTTCCTTATCTGAGTATTTTTATAGCTCCAGGCTTAGTCTTCATCTTCCCGCCACCTTATCATACAGTCTCTGTTTGTTCCTTGTCTCCTCACTGTCCATCCACCTGAGCCACACCAGGTCATGGTGCCCCACTGGTCTGTTTCCAGCTCTGGGGTCCCTCCATTGCGTTTTCCCCTCAGGTACCTGTGCTGTCCCCCATGCAGGGGCAGGAGCTGATGGTGGTGTGCCATTTCTTTTTGTCTCTGTGCTTGCAGCGATGGCGATGGGCACCAGGACAGCACAGACAATTGCCCAACCATCATTAACAGCTCTCAGCTGGACACCGATAAGGATGGGCTGGGTGATGAGTGTGATGAGGACGATGATAACGACGGCATTCCTGACGTCTTGCCCCCAGGCCCTGACAACTGCAGGCTGGTCCCCAACCCAGGGCAGGAAGATGATAATGGTAAGATGGGCCTTCAGGAGCCATTTTGGTGCATAGGCACTATATCCTTCCCCAAGAATTACACAGGTGCACCAGGGTCCGACACAGTCACCATGTGTGCATACACTCATCCCAGGAGGGACCTCAACACACAGAAGCCCTTTGGCCAAGGCAGGAGTCCTCCGATCCCCTCCACAGGCACTGGCCATCAGGGCTGACACTCCACCTACTCCTCAGACACCTTGATCCAGTGGCTTGGCCAGATGTGGCTACTTGTTGCACCATAAATCTGCTTTCACTTCTCTGATGCATTCAGGTGATGGAGTTGGGGATATCTGCGAGTCTGATTTTGACCAGGATACAGTGATTGATCGGATCGATGTGTGCCCTGAGAATGCAGAGATCACCCTGACAGACTTCAGGGCCTATCAGACAGTGGTGCTGGACCCAGAGGGCGATGCGCAGATTGATCCCAACTGGGTGGTTCTGAACCAGGTAAAAATACATCTGGTCTTTCGTACCTGTCTGAGAAAGATCATTTAAAAACCACAGGAAAATTGTCTCTGTAATTGCTGGACCTCTGGCAAACAAGTGAAAAGTGGAAGCTGTTGGTTGGTTGACTGTTTTACAGGAGCTATAATGAAGGAACTTTCTTTTAGCATGTGATAGGTTGAAGCTCGATGCCTGTAATAATCTAAAATAATTGCAGGCTGATCAACTTGTTCTACGTGGTTTTCTCTGTTGCCAAGAAGGGAAACACGAGACTTTTGTGTTGCCCTATTGAAATATTTCTGTGGCAAACAGTTTCATGAATCCTTCCCAGAATTTGAAAGACTGACCCACTGTATAGCAGAGCATTTACTCCTAGATGGAATCCAGTAACTGTTGTTTACACCAACAGATTTTAGCCTTCAGGAGGCTAATATGTTCTGAGTCACAAGGAATATGCAATTAATTCCCACTGCCAAAGTCTCTGCCAAACCAGCTGAGATTGTATACACCTTCCTTAACCCAGTCCTGGCAGCCAGTTTAATCCCGAACTCCTCAATCAAACAGTATGAGCTTAGGCTAGGGAAAGCTCTCTTCCCTCCCCATCCCTCTTTCGCCCTCTTTCCCACCTCCACCTGCCTCCAGTCCTATCTCCAATTCTGGCCAGGTTCAGTGATTTCCAGAAGACGACTGGGGCAGGGAAAGAAAGTATGGCCAATTCTGCAATGGGAAAAGAAAAACCTTTCCTGACTCAGGGCACAAAAGCAGCTGAAACATTAGTATTTGGTTGTAGTTCTCATTTTAATTCAGAGCTACAAGTGTTACAGACATGTTGTGAGCAAACGGGGGAGATGTATGGAGGGGGTGCTATAGAGGGAGGCCCAAAGATGCTGCTAGGCTGAGCCAACCCAGCTCGTCATGTACACTAACAACCCTGAATTTACTCTTACAGGGCATGGAAATTGTGCAGACTATGAACAGTGATCCTGGCCTTGCTGTTGGTATGTACCCTCTTCTGAGATTCAAGTTTTACACCAGAAAACTTACAGCATGTGAACGCATTTTCTGCAGACTTGTTTTTAACCTATGTGTATCTTCAGGTTACACAGCGTTTAACGGCGTTGACTTTGAGGGCACTTTTCATGTGAACACGGTGACAGATGATGACTACGCTGGCTTTATTTTTGGTTATCAAGACAGCTCTAGCTTTTATGTGGTAATGTGGAAACAGACTGAACAGACATACTGGCAAGCGACTCCCTTCAGAGCTGTTGCAGAGCCCGGCATTCAGCTGAAGGTACTGGTCGTGGCTCCTAGCTGGGAGCACAGTGGTCACTACAGCCTGGCTATGCCACCCTGCCATGTGTTGGCCATGTCGCCCCACCGTCTGACTGCACTGGGCTAAGCTGTCATGCCCTGCATTGGCCAAGCCATCGCACTGCATGTCGGCCGTGCTGCCCGACTGCTGCTCCCTCCCAGTGTCAAAAGGGCTAAGTCAGGTGCCTGCCACACTGACCTGTTAATAGCACCATTTTTTAAGGAATTTCATCTCCAGTCTTGCCCCTGCTCATGAACTGGAGCATTAGTCTCTGCTCACATTGTGCTCTGAAACTGGCCAAATTGCCTCCGTCTCCGTGGTCCAGGTTGCTTTTCCATGCAAGCAGTGGCTGTGCTTATGCAAGAGAAATTAGGGGCTTGTAAGCAGGAGGCAGGGTGCTTCTGCAGACCTGCGGCCTGCTACAAAAAAGACCTGGAGCTCCTGAAAGTGACATTTCTCTGGGATTTCTGCAGGCTGTGAAGTCCAAGACAGGCCCTGGCGAGCACCTCCGCAACTCCCTCTGGCACACGGGGGACACCAATGATCAGGTCAGGCTGCTGTGGAAGGACCCCCGAAATGTAGGGTGGAAGGACAAAGTCTCCTACCGCTGGTTCTTGCAGCACAGACCCCAGATCGGTTATATCAGGTAAGAGAGGAAAGGATAGATAACATCTGCCTAAACTGTTGTTTCACAACGTCTAATTCAACACCTAATAATCTGAGAATTCATAATATGTCTGGGCTTTGCACTGATGAAGCCTCCTAACAGTCTAACGACTTTGGAAATTCAGCCTGCAATTATTTCCCTAGGAAAGACAATTCTAAGATAAGCCTGTTTGTAACTGAAGTTTTCTATCATCTGGCTGTTATAACTGTGCTCTACCCTAATAAGCCCTTTTCTGGCTTTTAATACCTTGTTTTCCAAGCTACTACTGGCCCCTGATCTGAAAACCAATGCATTTCAAGATCTCTTAATTTTGATCTTTTGGAATATTTTTGTTGGAATTATGATAATTCATTTACATATTCTGGGACAACAGATTTAATGAAAGTTGTCCACTTAAAGGTTGTGGTCCCAACTAGGATCCGTAATTATCCTGACGTGAGAGATCTCAGATTACACGGCATATATTCAGAAAGTTTGTCAAAGCTATGTAATGCATGTTATCTATTCCTATTTTGTTATTTGGGGGGAAAAAAAAGATATTTAAAAAAAAAATCATGATTCAGGAGGAAACATTTAACTCTGCAACATGCAGATCAGCGGGAATTATACTTGCAGATCAAGGTTGATGTTAAAATGCAAAAAATAAATTGCTCTGGCATCATCAGCTCAGGTTTTGCAACCTTATAATAGAACAGAAATACAGGTAAGTCAGATGATCTTCAAAAAATAACTGTTCTGCAGCTGAGATGCAGTAACTTGATGATGGTATAATTATTCTGCTTTCCTGGTGCAGCGCATCATCTTCAGCGCTAATTGGAGCGAGCATGTTTGATTTGACGCTAAAACGGATTAAGAACATTCATACTGTCAATTATTGTGTCCCAGCCACAGGGCAGTAGAGAACAGATCTTGGGTGGCAACTTTGCTTTAGAGCGAGCTGTTTGTGGAGCTGCTTCATGAGCAAACATCTGCCCGTGGTTGCAGTCTCTCTAGCCAGCCGAATTAATGCCCCCTGCAACTGAGAAAGGGAGCAAACTCAGTGTCACAAAATCCTTCAAAAACTAAAGGCAGCCAGGCCTCAAGCGAACCTCTGCCAGCTCTCTGTCCGCATCTCGCCGTGGTCTGTTTAGGCCCGATGCCACAGACCATAATGTGTCCAGCAAACGTTTTCTGAGGCTTCAGGGGAGCCTAGGAAAAAGTCACTCGAGCCAGCCTCTCCCACGGAAATTTGAAAGACAAGAAGTTCTATTCATTGTACAGATGCTTTTGAACTGCCTCAGCAAATCAGGAAATAAACTCAGGAACATAACAGGAATTAGGTTTTTTTTTTTCCTTACTTTATGAAAAGACACAGGAACTTTCTTTCCCTTCACAACTCGCTGTTTTCTTGCACGTCAGACCAGCAGCGTCCTCATCCAAAACAGCCTTCCAGGCTCATCATCCTCTAAGTCGTTCACCCAGCATCCCAGAGGCTGAGGACTTGGTGTCGACCGCGCTGCAACAGCTCGGCTAGCTCCAGCGCGGTCCCGCTCCAGCCCTCGGTGCAGGGCACACGCCGGGGAGCTGGCAGGGGGCAGCTGTTCCCAGAGCTGTTTGGGAATTTGCTGATAGGTTTTCTAACAAGAAGATGCCAAATCATCAAAACGGTTCCTGGAACTAATCATGTGCGCGTTTTTAAAGAAATCTCACAGTCAAGTCTAAGATTCCAAGTGGTTTGTTTGAAACTTTGCCTAAAAAAAAAAAAAAGAAGAAAAAACAAGCTTAGCTTCAAACTGTGAGACAATATCCATCTGGCCTTCTTCAGCCGATGTAATCTGGTTCTCCCTTTCTCCTATAACTATCGACTGGAAATTTTCAAGAGTCAAAGCTCTCAGCCTGACTGACTACAGGGGAAAAAATTCCAAGGCTTTTGTAGGATGTATAAAAAACCCAGCCACCATGAAAACACCCTCCCTGCCCAGCTCTTGCCAGCGTGCAGCATTGCTGCCGTTCCCAGCCTACAGAGGAGCTATCAACAGCTGCTTCTCCCCTGGGCTCGGTGGGAGGGTAGCACGTCCAAGGCTAGAGTCACCATGGATAATGAAATTACTTTTATGAACGTTGCAGTCCCAGAAAAGACCTAACAGATCTTCTGTTTGCTTTCATTAAGGGCAAGATTTTATGAAGGCTCTGACCTAGTGGCAGACTCTGGTGTAACTATTGACACCACGATGCGTGGAGGACGGCTTGGAGTTTTCTGCTTCTCTCAGGAAAACATTATTTGGTCCAACCTGAAATATCGCTGCAATGGTAATGTTGCTCTTATGTCATTTTAGCAAGTGACCATGAAGAACCGGTAGTGTGGCTGTTGCATTAAGCCATTTTGCATCCTTTCCTTTGCTTTACATTTACAAGTTATTCACAGCTGTGAAACGCCTCCCCTGACACCAGCAGCACGCTGCAGCCCAGCCAGACGGGAGCTAACACCTCACCACCGCTCCTCCCAGAGCAGTCACTCTTCTGCAGGGTCTGTGCCAACTAAGTAGTATAGCTGTCATCAGAGAATTAGAAAATGTTATTTAAAATCAGCCAACCGTGAGAGCCTTACACATGCAATAGACTGAGGCCATCACATATGTAGGATGCCTTGAGCTCTGAATACAAGGAGAAATAAATCCAGAGAGCCAGTGGGATCAGTCACCAGGTGTCAGTGTCACTCATGAACTTGCTGGTTGCTCCTGTTTGTGGTAGGACAAGATCGTAAGGTGCCCTTCCTCCCACGGACGAATGCTTCTCAGGCTCTGTGGGAGCATGCTGGCTCGCTCCTCTTGGGGTAAAGGCCGCGCCGCTTAGCCCTCATCTCCCACTATACAGAATAACTCAAACCTTGGTCGCTCACACCACGCTGATCACGTCAGGGTATTTCTGCCCTGGCAGCAGTTCAGCTGCCTTGAAGTGGGGTTGGAGGGGCTGCCCCCCTCCTCTTAGCATCAACCCCTACCTGACCAAGGCAGCCTTAGGAAAGGTAAGTTACCAGTCAAGTTGGAATAGTTTCTTTGTCTGCTTTCTGTGGATCCAAGAAGCCCAGCCCAGCTCTGCAGTGGACACAGCTGCTGCACAGCCACACCCTGGCTCTGTGGCTTGTTCTGGTGGTGGACCCTGGTTCTTGGACGCTTGGTACACCTGGGCTGGTGCTGGCAGGTCATGGTTAAACAGGGGAACTTCTAGACAGTGGCGCTTACAATTAAAAATTGCTTTGCAAGAGTCTCAAACAGTTTGTGTTTTCCCAGAAAGCCCGTGTTAAAGCTGCCGCTGAAGTCACAGATACTCTCCTGGCAGTGAGCAGGCAGTGGCTTTGCTGCAGGTGCTGCAGTAAGTCAATGAAACCCACTCAAAAAAGTCTCTGGAGTCCCCAAGTATCCCTGCTTTCATTTCAGACAAGTTCCTACATTGCAGAAAAGGCTTAAAAAGAATTTTCAAGCCTCAAAAAGAAGAAGTGATCAACAAAAAGCGAAGGACTTACCCCTTTTATTCTATATACTATGTGCATTTATATAGTTACTTCTTTTTTTTAGTTTGGAGTTACCTTTCCTGCATCAGGGTGGAAATAATCAGAGTAAAGTCGAGGTCACGCAGTTGAGCTTCGTTGCTGTGGCTCCATCTTTGGTTTCAGCTTTAGCTCTACGGTTAGCTCTGTGGCTCTCCAGATAAAATGTTCTGGGATCTGGCAAAGGCACACCGCAAGCTCAACGCTTCAGGCAGTCAGAACTGTGGTTACTGTTACAACATTGACCCATCTCTAAATCTGCCAGTTCTGAAGTTTTTCTGCCAGTTTCTGTTGGTCCTCGGGTTAATGGTTTTGTCCCTTCTTGTGGCGTGGGAAACCATCACAGGGAAGTTGAAATAGGACACATGAGAAATAGAGACTCCGATGCTACAAACGTGTCTGGGGTGCAGAGCAAGACAACCACTTTTTCTGCCTTTCTGGTCAGTGTTTATAAGTAAAAATATCAGAGTGGAAGCCACAAAGCTTTTGGGTGGAAATTTAAATTGAAGATTGATAGAACTCCATTATGGGCTGGAACTGCAGCACTCGCTGTCTTGTTAGCCTCTCCCTGCTTTTCAGTGGTGTATTGCTAAACCTGAGAACGTTTCCAGTTCGTTCTTACTGTTTAAAGAAAAGAGAAGGCACATTACATTAAAAAAAGAAAAAAAGAGTAGCTGGGTAATTCACTAATTTAAGTGTTCCTTGATTTTGTCAGAAGAGACTAAACTTTTGCGTATTTTCCTGTTTTCAGACACCATCCCAGAGGACTTTCAAGAATTTCAAGCTCAGCAATTTGGCGTTGGGGATATTTAAGTAAAGCCAAACTAACATTGCTATTGCAAACAATATATTTTAAATCCTTATATGATTGTTGTTTTAAGAGTGCACACCGCAGCTTGTTCTCATTGATGTGACTATGTCTGACTTTTTTTTTGTATAAAAGTGAAAATAAAAAGGAGACAAAATAGACGGGGGCTTCGCTTTTTTTTTTCAGATCTGCCCTAAAATCTAGGGAGCAGCCTGTAATGGAGCGACACTTGCTTAAAACATACTCAGGAAAAGTTTGAATCTATTGCCATTTTGGGCTCAGTATTAAACAGAGCGGGGAAGAAAGCACAATTTGGTCTATCATCTGGAATGTGTCAAAACCAACAGGTTGCATTGGGGCATGAAGCGGTTGGGAGCTGTCTGGCCAAGCCAAGGTCTTCTTAATACCTTTCCAGTCCTGCTAGGAAAGAAATTGACCTCCTTTAGCTAGCTCCTTTGGAGACTTCGTTACCTCTGGCAGACCTCCTCTAAGAGCTCTATTAGACCTCCCTTCCCTCCCGCTCCCAGAAAACTGAGTAACACTATCACATCCTGTAAAAGCAAAAAAGCTGACTGCAGGGCCTTGGCGTGACATCTTATGATTTGCACGTGACCAAAACAAAAGAAGACACATGGAGATAAATGCAGAATCACCAACAGAGAGCAAATAATCCTAACTTCCACGTACCCAAAGGCAGGTTTTGACCTGCTGTCCCCACTCAGAGCCGAGCTTTCTCAGCGTGTACTGCTGTCTTAGGAAAATGAGTCACCAAGTTAAATACCCAAAAACACTGAATTAAGCACTAAGGACTGGACAACAAAAAGCCAAATAAAATTGTATCACAATGCACTATATGATTTGAAGTATCAAAAGGTGTTGGATACTGTGTGCATTTCTACTGCATTCTTTTTGAAAATAAAGCTAGGAAAGGAAGGGAGGACAAGCTCCAAGGACAGCTGAAGAGAAGGATATTGCAGCCTGTAGGATAATTACTTTAAAATGGACAATGGGAAACAGTACTTCAGCCTGGGGGAAGGGGGAGGGAGGAAGTACACAGAGGGGGAATACAATGAGGGTTTTAAAAATTAGAAGTAGCCCTGAGAAAATGAGCAGCCATGGCTCTTTCTCAGCACAAGTGTACAGGGGAAATGCTGAGTTAAATTATCAGGTGAGAGCATCAGAACAAAAAAACCCTAAATTTCCTGTTCTCAGTGCAATAAAAATACCCTTAAAGTTTATGGTGCTATCAATCAGAGGCTTGGGCTATGGGAAGAGGTTTCACCCTGGGCTTGTCCACCGTTGCCAAGGCTTCTGGCAGCAGTGTGGCCTGGGACCTGTCCCACAAGGGATCCCGGAGTCCCACAGCAAAGAGCGTGACGCAGGAGCGGGCCTCTGCCACGGCACTTCATCATCAAAGGCCCCCCCCCAGTTTCAGTCCTCCTTTCCCCTCGGCTTCACCAAACCCAGCTGCGACTCACCAGGTTTCCAACAGAAGCTAGTTACCTTGCAGCGACACAGAGGGTATCGTCAAATTATGCTTAAAAGATGAGGAAAAGAAAAACATCTTCCCCACACACTGTGGGGGGCACCACAGCCAGGGGACACCGTGCGTGCGTTTTGCACAAGGGGTGTCCTCACAGTGGTCCCCAGCAGGCCGGGCCCACCCTCCCCTGCCTGCGGCATGTGCTGGTCAGAGCACGACAGCGCACACCGGCGCCACCAGGAAACAGGCCGCAGCCAGCCCCCGGACCCCTGCCAGCCTCCTGCCCACGGCTGGGCGCTCTCCTCCCACTACAGCAGCTGGGAGGGAGCACCCTGGCCATTTGCCACCTTCAAGCTTGCCCATTTCCAGGCTCTCTTCCAGTCTGCGCCATGGCCACTGGAGGCTGGGAGATGAGATACAGGCTCTGGCTGTTGTGCTGTCAAAGGCAATTGCGTGGAGCTGTGAGGGTCTAACCGGTCACAGCTCAGCCAGCCAGAGCTCTCCTTTTGTTTCAGAGGGTGCTGTTGGACCTTACACCGGGATGCTGGAGCTCACTATGTCTGCTGTGTTGACACACCAACGGCCGGGCAGCCTGCAAGTTCAGGAACAGGAAAGTCTGGCTGTTGCAGACAAAGATTAGCCACAGGGTCATAGTCCGGGCTTGGGAAACCTCCTACCCCTCTCGTTTCCATCAGAGGCTGTACAGTCCCTGTGTACGCGCTTGATCAAGCTCCTCTTGCACCACCACCTCTTTCTGGACTATTGTGCAACGCAGACGTAGCTCCATGTGTGGCCTCTGGCAAGTAAAGACACTGCAATCCCACATCTTTAAAACCGAGCATGTAGCTCTCCCTTGCCCCCACCGCCTGTGCAGCTGGGCTGTGCTCAGCTGGAGCAGCAGCTGCAAATACTTTGGAGTTTAGAGTCCTGGGCCTCCTGCGAACCAGGGTTGAATGTCTCACCAAAGGTTAACTCTTTCCTGCGTGCTAAAAACACCAGGACAAACACACTTCAGATGCTTCTGTTCCCTAAAGCAGAACAGAATAGAGTATTTCAGTTGGAAGGGACCTACAATGACCATCTAGTCCAGCTGCCTGGCCACTTCAGGGCTGACCAGAAGTGAAAGCATGTTGTTAAGGGCATTGTCCAAATGCCTCTTAAAACACTGACAGGCCTGGGGCAGCGACCACCTCTCCAGGAAGTCTGGCCCAGCGTTTCACCACCCTCTCAGCAAAGAAATGCTTCATGTCCAGTCTCAGCCTCTCCTGGTGCAGCTTTGAACCATTCCCATGCATCCTGGCACTGGATACCAGGGAGAAGAGATCAGGCTGTCCCTCTCCACTTCCCCTCCTCAGCTGGAGAGAGCTCCTCACAGGACATGCCTTCCAGCCCTTTCACCAGCTTTGTTGCCCTCCTCTGGACAGATTCAATGACCTTCACATCCTTCTTAAATGGTGGGTGCCAGAACTGCACACAGTACTGCAGGTGAGGCCACACCAACGCTGAATACGGCGGGATAATCATCTCTCCTGACCAGCTGGTGATGCTGTGTTTGATGCACCACAGGACGTGGTTTGCCCTCTTGGCTGCCAGGGCCCACTGCTGGCTCCTATTGAGCTGCTGCCGACCAGCACCCCCAGATCCCTCTCTGCAGGGCTGCTCTACAGCTGCTCCTCTCCGAAGTTATGCTTGTGACCAGTGTTACTCCATCCTTGGTGCAGAATCTGGCATTTGGACTTGTTAGATTTCATCCCATTAATCATTGCCTGATGCTCCAACCTATCTAGATCCCTCTTCTCCTTAGAGAGTCAACAGCACCTTCCAGTTTGGTGTCATCAACAACCATGATAACAGGGCATTCAACTCCTGCAACCAGATAATTGACAAATATATTGAACAGAACTGGCTCTAGAATTGAGTCCTGAGGAACACCACTGGTGGCCGGTCACCAGCCAGATGCAGCCGCCTTCACTACATCCCTTTGAGCCCTGCCATCCAGCCGCTTCCTTGCCCAGCTCGCTGTGAACCCGCTCATCTCCTGGTTTGACCATCTCTTGGTTTGGAACACCAGAAGAGAACATCCCTCCAGGATGGTGCAGGGTGGGGTGAAGGCAGGGGTGGGCAGACCAGTGGGAGGCTGCTGAGCGAGGTCGTTTGGCTCTTGCAGACCCTCAGCACCACTCGGAAACCATCTTCTGCCTTGCCCCTTGTGGTGGCATGCTGTCCCCCCACCCCAGCTCCTGCTCCAGCCGTAACCACCGGTGGGAGTTGTGATCAGTTGCACCTGGACTTTGGGGGATGGCTGGCAACAGTCAAAACACTGTCTGGCATGGGGACCTAGATATTTTGTTCCCATGTGAATATGACTACAGGTCAATTATCTTACTCTACAAACAGTGACCAGCCCAAGAGCCCTTTGAGCTCTCCTGAACAGCAGTGGGCTGCACACCAGGATGTCCCCTGGAGTGGGGACGCTCACTTAAGGTTCTACTCCTCGAGGTCAAGAGATTCCTTGCCGCAACAGATCCTCGATAAGTGACTAAGAGCGTGCTAAACTTGGAAATCTTAGCTAAGTGATATAAAGGATTGATTGTGCATGTATAATAACCCTTCAGACATAAACTGTTGACCAAGTCTGGGACTAGGACTGGATCCAGCTGCCCCGAGGCTCCTCCCTGAGTTTAGAAAGCTGGGGCTCCTTTCTGAACCTCGTGACTGAACTGGGGCATCTCCCTGACAGCTCGTCTGACCCTGTCCTCCACGGAGTAAATAATCAAGTGTACCCTTCCATCGAATCTCGGAAAACACTGTCACGTTCACTACTAACTTTGTTAAATCACTGTTTTATATTAATAAATATTTCACTACTTCTTCCCTACGAGCGAAGTTAATCGCTCCGCCTGCGACCCACCTCAGCCCAAAGGCGTAGTCTCCCAGCTGCGTGCACCAGCGCTGCGCGGACAAGAGCAGCCGCCACTCAGCCCTTTGAAACTCCAGTCAGCAGTTTCTCGTAACCACAAGGAACCCGTGTCCTGCTGCAGGTCTGGACAGTGCTACGGCACGGGTACAACCAGCACCGGCAGGCAGGCCGCGGCCGGCAGGCGCTGGAACAGGACTCCGCCACAGCCCGAACACGGATGGTGAGGAGCAAGAGACCAGGACCCATGGAGACACAGCACTTCCCTTGGTACGGATCTAGGTGTCAAAATGAGCTGCTGTCTGCTCCACCATCTGGGCAAATGAGGAAGAAAAAAAACCAAAAATAAAAACCAGAGATCCTCATTTCAAACAACTGCAGAGGCTGCAGCGCTATACTTGGCCTGGAAAATACTGTGTTTTCCCTGTCAGAGGCATCTGACGCATCTCGGAGAGCTGGATTGTACAGAGCAGACGCCACACACAAATCTGCGCAACCTGCCATCTTCTGAGATCACGCGCTGGAGGAGCACAAAAATAACATGGACAGCGAAGCCATGTAATACTCCACAGGCCAACATTTTTTTTTTGTTAAACAACATCCAAACGTAGTGAACAAAAAAGGTCAACCAACTTACTTTTATTGGCTCAGTAACCGCTTAGCTCATATATTGACATATTTTTAAAGTTTCTCCTAGAATGTGTCGATTTTCAACTTTTATATATCACAACAATTAATTTTAAATGTAAGAAAAACTTTATTGGTCCATTAAACATTAAATCTATAACAATACATTCACTCAGTATACAAAAGGAAGTATCTATCCATAAAAACCATTAACATGCTTTAAAAAGGCAAAGCTGTTGACTATTTTACAATTAAGATCTTACAATTCTGAAATCTTTACCAATCCTTAAAAGTCAAAGTGTTACAGTTACTACAGATCACAACACTCGCAAAAAAATGTTAAATAAACTAGCAAACTTCCACTTCACCGGGCTACAGCTTAATAAAATAAAACCACACATACGCATCAAAAAGTTCCCTTGAGATATTAAGAACCTTGAAAAAGACTAATTAAAAACCCCTCACCATTAAGAAAAAGTGTTTACATTTTGACTACTTTGCATCCAGTTTTCGAACATGCCATACACGAGACTGAACACCACCCATTGGTGGCAAACAGAAAGATGACAGTGAACCTACACGTTCCCAGTAAGTATTTTCTTATCTCGTATATGACAAGTTGAACAATCTTCTCCGGAAGTTAATCCTCCTAAGTTTGCATGGATGTCCAACGACACCTAAGCACCTGGACATCTGTCAGTACGAGGAAAAAAAAGAGCTACAGTATAAGACATATATCCCCATAGGTTTCCAAAATTCTTCTTGGCTTCACACTGAAGCTCCTTTGGCAGAAGCGCGGCTGCAGTGCTGCACCCCGCAGCTCTGGCGAGCAAAAGCCCTGGAAGCTTTAAGCTGCTGGAGCAGTTTCAAAGCTGACGACTGTGGCTCTGAAGAACTTTGTGCAAACGGCTGTACGCTACAGCACTGGCAGCTATCAGACACTGGCAATCGGGGGAAGCCAACATGGCTTATATCTGAAATAAATTCCAACTTGTAAAAATATCCTTATTGAACAGGTGTGGAATGAAACCAAGTTTGAGAAAAAAAAAAAACCAAACAACAAAAAACCCAAACAAAACGATTTAAGAGCTACTTGAAACCTACTGAGTTTCTTTGGGCATTAGAAAGCAGCTGTCATGCCAGTATCCTGAAGTTTCTGCTTCAAACCCTGGGCATTGTGTCTGCATCCCCACCCTGGGGCACTCGGGCATTCTGCTGCCAGGATGACGAAAATGCAGAGACGTACCAGTTCCCAAGCTACGGTTACGAGCACAGAAAGCCAACGCTTTCTAAGTGCTTGACCCCTGGCATTCCCTTGTACAGTCACGTGAAACACTCAGTTGGAACTACTGTTTACAAAATTGAAAACACAAAGTAAAATGTCACGGCGCTGATTATGTGTTTTCCTCCCACAAGAACTTGTAGGCCACTTCAGAAAACAAAGGAGCAGTTTTCACACAGGAAAACCGATCCATATAAGAAATTACGATCCTTGACTTTGCTTCAAGGCTGCAGGTTGTCCTGCTATAAAAAGGTAAGGATCGACAAGACCTGGCAAAGAAGTCTTTGCTAGTTTCTAGCACCAAAGACATCCCACTTGACAGGAAGCAGAATGGGAGTGAAGCAAGTTTACAATGCCTTTAAAAAACAAATCCAAGGAGAAAAAGGCAAATAAAATGAGGAGATACAGCCTGCAAGCAAAACACATTGCTTCTAAAGCCCAGAAGGAAAGGCAAGAGCAAAATTTTAGCTGCAGATAACCTCGCTCATCCAGCCACACAGGTGCAGCCTCGTGGCATTTTGCTTCATCAACTTATTTAGGTGAAAAGCCTAACAGTTTACATCATAAATTCTTTACAGCATGTTTTAAAAGCAGTCAGTGGATTATTTCCTTACCAATCTGTTCAGAGGTGCCCATGACACTGTAGGCTGCCAGCCAAAGTTCAAGCAGCGCTATCATAAGTTCCCAAATTTTCCCGATGCATTGGTCAACACCAGAGAACTGTTAAAAACCAGCTTTTTCGCAAGTGCAACGGTTGCTTCATTAATAGCAACGTTCTAGCCCAGAAATGGCTGCACCAGTGGCTGATGAAGCAGTTACATGTGCATAGCTTATAATCTCAAAGCGCTTCTAGATTTGTAAAAAGGTGCTACAACACAAAATAAATAAATAAATAGACTTGCAGTGTTTATGATTCTGTGAGGGGATAAGCCCTCTCTCTGGACTACGCGTACGTTAGCAACACTGAATTACCCGTTTCAGACGAAAGTAGCCCAACCCAGCCAGGATTTACCAAATGAGCTGGGCAAAGCACGAGCTTTTTCAACCTCATGGAAATGCTTGAAGTACAAAGCTACGAGTATCACAAACACGTGATAACTCTGATGTGTGATCACAGTGGAGTTCCTTCGCTGGCATCCAGCTGCAAGGGCTGCCTGCGTGCTCTGAGGAACTAGGTGGCGAACAGCAAACAAGCATATCCATCTGCTTTCCACACGTTCTTCGTAAGGTTTTATGGTCTCATGTGTTAGTCCAGCTACTGGGATTCAGAGACTTGCTCTCCGAGTCCGTCCTATTGATTTTACCCCAAACAAGAACCAGTCACGATTGCGGCTCTCGGATGCCTTCATAATAAAAATGAAAATTGTTCCAGTCTCAGACAGCAGTGCAGCAGGGAGGTTCCAAATAACCTTTCCTATGACAGCAAATTTGAAAAAGTAGGAAAACGCCTATAAAATTGTTTCACTTTCCCAGCAGGACTAACTTCTGTTAACACGGTCTCTTCCTCCCATAATCCATTAAGCATTAGTTCAAATTCAAGTTTAACTAGGGGAAACTTAGGAGAGGACTTGTTACAAAGACAGGAAGACCAGAGAACAGCAGCTTCCTCACATCACACAGCCCAAAAATACTCGGAGCCAGAAATGCTGCACCGCTCCAGTTACGTCTGGGAACAAATTCCATGAACAATCGTGGCACAAGGCAGGACAGACACCGCACAGCTAACCACCACCTCAAGCAGAGCAGTTACCTGCACTTTCAGATATGGGGACAGAAAGTTAACCCTTTACAGTTTAAATGTAAATGTAAGCAACAACTAGTCGTTTATTTACAAAAGCATCAGGCGATCAGGTGAGTTTTCCCAGTTTCGTCTTCCACTGCGCAGTAATAACTGAAGCAGTCCCACCGCCAGAGGTTTATCAAGCACAGATTATTTGGTCTTCCACATGCACCACGCGTCTGGCTGTGTCTTGCACACACCGGTGTAACGTACAAGGCAGCATCACCCAGTCACAGGCTCAGTTCAGGTTCTACAGGTCCAGTGCCACCGGAATTATCAGCTATCAATCACAGCAAGAGGTATGAAGGCACTTCTAAAAGGGTTTCAAAAGTTCGTTTGCCTGAACTGTTTGGAATCTATGAACCGGGCATTTGAATCCTAGACCTTAGCCCAGGATTTTACTAAGTAGTTGCACACGGAAGTTTACAGTACAGATTTTACAGCGAGTGCTAAGGCTGTAACATTTGCCTGGCCAGCAGGAAGCCATGCCTCACTGAGGAACGAGAGGCTTTGCACACCCAGGTACCACCAGTTACTGATTCCTTAGAAAGGCCTGGAGATCCATAGCTGCATCTAGGGCCACAGCATGGACACACAGGTCCTCAGAGTTATTTTTGGGATCTTTTCCCACAACATTTGCTCAGAAGCAGACAAAGCAGTGTAGTCAGGCACTGCCCCATTCCCACCCTATATGCACGCACAGATCTAGATGCTTAAGGTCAATAGTTGGTGGAAAGGAAGGAGGAAGGAGCAACTCAGTGAAGCGGGTGCTGTGTAAGAAGAATGGACGCGTGCCTCACTGTGGACTTTCCCCTTACAACCCTGTTTCCTCTGTGCAAACCCTATTTCCATAAATACAAACTATAAAAAAAATGAGTACGAGGAGGTGCAGAAAGTCCTTACGCAGGCAGATACTGCCTACATAAAATAAGTGTTTTTCATGAACAAGTATGAACATCCATTGGCCAAGTACTAAGATCAGTCAGAGGAAAGGATGCAGCCAGAAATAGACATATAATGCAAATCAACTTCTGGCTTCGTGGCTGGTGCCATTGTGAGGGTTTTGTCTTTTATGACAACGGGATATTCTTCAATGACTATAACCTGCTAGGGAGGGATGGGATCCACCTGTCTAGAAGAGCCAAGGGAATCTTTGGCAGCAGGCTGGCCAGCTTGGTGAGGTGGGCTTTAAACTAAAGGACTCGGGGGGCAGGGTCCAAAGTGGTAACATTCACACCTTTGCAGCCAGCTTGGTTTCTTCACCTCCGTCTCTACCAGCACTGTTGGGCCCCAGGCCTTGGGAACAACAATCCAGCTTGACCCACACAGACCCACCATCAGTGAAGGAAGATTTGGTATGTGAACTATTATAAGAGCTTGACCCCTGCGAATCAATGGTCCCTGACACGATCCATCTGAGGGCATTAAGAGATCACAACACCCTTCTCTCTAAGTTGGAGAGATACGGATTTGATGGGTGGACTGTTCGGTGGATAAGGAACTGGCTGGATGGTCACATCCAGAGGGTAGTGGTCAATGGCTTGATGTCAGTTGGAGAGGGGTGACAAATGGTGTCCCTCAGGGATCCATACTGGGACCGGTGCTGTTCAATATCTTCATCAGTGATTTAGACACTGGGATCAAGTGCACCCTCAGCAAGTTTGGTGATGACGCCAAGCTGAGTGGTGCGGTTGACAGGCCAGAGGGATGGGATGTCATCCAGAGGAACCTGGACGAGCTAGAGAGGTGAGTCTGAGCAAACTTACGAAGTTCAACAAGGCCAAGTGCAATGTCCTACAATCCTCGCTGTCAATACAGGCTGGGGGGTGATGTAATAGAGAGCAGCCCTGCAGAAAAGGACTTGGGGGTACTCGTGGATGAAAAGCTGGACATGAGCCAACAATGTGCGCTTGCAGCCCAGAAGGCCAATCGCATCCTGGGCTGCATCAAAAGAACTGTGGCCAGCAGATCGCGAGAGGTGATTCTGCCCCTCTACTCTGCTCTGGTGAGACCCCACCTGGAGTACTGTGTCCAGCTCTGGAGCCCTCAGCACAAGAAGGACATGGACCTGTTGGAACGGGTCCAAACGAGGGCCACAAAGATGATCCAAGGGCTGGAGCACCTCTCCTATGAAGACAGGCTGAGAGAGTTGGGGTTGTTCAGCCTGGAGAAGAGAAGGCTCCAGGGCGACCTTACAGTGACCTTCCAGTACCTGAAGGGAGCCTACAGAAAAGCTGGGGAGGGGCTGTTTGCAAGGGCATGTAGCAATAGGACGAGGGGCAATGGTTTTAAACTAGAGCAGGGTGGGTTTAGATCAGACATTAGGAAGAAGTTCTTTACAATGAGGGTGGTGAAACACCGGAACAGGTTGCCCAGAGAGGTGGTGGAGGCCCCATCCCTGCAGACATTCAAGGCCAGGCTGGATGAGGCTCTGAGCAACCTGATCTAGTTGAAGATGTCCCTGCTTACTGCAGCAGGGTTGGACTAGATGACCTTTAAAGGTTCTTTCCAACCCAACATATTCTATGATTGTATCATTCTATGATTCTATGATTGTGAGGCTGCTCTCCATAATGTTTGAGAAGTCGTGGAGATCAGGGGATGTCCCAGACGACTGGAAGAAGGCTAATGTCACCCCCATCTACAAGAAGGGCTTAAAGGAGGGGCCACGAAACTATAGGTTCATCAGTCGTACTTTAGTCCCTGGGAAAATTATGGAACAAATCCTCCTGGGGGCTATCACAAGTCAAATGAAGCACGTGATTGGGAAAAGCCAGCATGGATTCACCACAGGCAAATTATGCTTGACAAATGTGGTTGCCTTCTACAATAAAGTAACCTGCTCGGTTGATGAGGGGCGAGCAGGGGACATTTTCTACCTGTATTTCTCCAAGGCTTTTGACACGGTTCCCCACAGCCTCCTCCTAGAGAAACTGATGTGTTATGGTCTAGACAAGTGGTCTGTGTGGTGGGTGGGGAAATGGCTGACAGGTTGCACCCCGGGGTGGTGGTACATAGCTCCTTTTCAGACTGGCAACCTGTCACAAGTAGGGTCCCCAGGGATCGATATTGGGCCTAACGCTGTTTAGTATCTTCATAAGTGATCTGGATGACGGGATCAAGTGTACCTTGATGAATTTTACTGATGACACCAAACTGAGTGGGGAAGCAGACAATTCAGAATGAAGACCCACCCTGCTCCCAGGGAGACCTGGATAGGCTGGAAGAGTGGGCGAACCTTGTGAAGTTCAACAAGGACAAGTGTATGGTCTTGCACCTGGGACAAACATAATCGAGGAGTGCAGCACAGGCTGGGATCTACTCGGCTGGGAAGCAGCTCTGTTGGAAGGGAGCTGGTGGTCCTGGTGGACAACAAGCTCACCATGAGTGAGCAGTGTGCTGCTGTGGCAAAGAAAGCCAACAGGATGCTGGGTTGCATCAACAAGGGCATCACCTGCAGAGATAAAGGAGTCATTATCCCACCCTACTCAGTGCTTGTCAGGCCACACCTGGAATACTGTGTTCAGGTTTGATCCCCGCTATGCAAAAAAAGATGTGGGCAGGGTGGAGAGGGCCCAGAGAAGGGCCACAAAGATGATCAAAGGACTGGCAGGTTGCCATATGAGGAAAGGCTGAGAGAACTGGCTTTGTTCAGCCTTGAGAAAAGAAGGCTTAGGGGAGGCCTTATCACCATGTTCCAGTCTTTAAAGGGTGGCTACAAAGACGATGGAGACTCCCTTTTTACAAGGAGTCCCGTGGAAAAGATGAGGGGTAATGGGTACAAGTTAATCCTGGGGAGATTCCTATTGGACACAACAGGAAAATTTTCCACAATGAGAAGATTAAGCCATTGGAATAGTCTCCCCAGGGAAGTGGTGGATTCCCCAACATTGGACACTGTTAAGATTCAGCTGGACAGGGTGCTGGGCCGTCTTGTCTAGACTGTGCTTTTGCCAAAAAAGGTTGGACCAGATGATCCTTGAGGTTCCTTCCAACCTGGAATTCTATGATCATCCACATTTGTGATTGGGGTGCCTGCTATCAGAACCAGAGAACAGTTACCATTCCCTGCCTTACAACTTGACATAGTGCATGCCTTCTGTAGAGCTCCTTGCCCAGATAGTTCTGTTATCAAAACACTGCTAATTTTTAAAAAAACATGGTTGGTTTCTCACAGTACAATACATACAGCACTAGAAAGCAACTCCTGCGAGCCTCTATACTTCAGGGAGCAGCGTTCGCCAAGGAGGAGCAAGAGCCTGGAATATCTCAACTGCAGCTCACAGCTCTAACACTGGATTGAGATTGTTTGTCAAAATAGCTGCAATGAGTTAGGTGGGACAACTGTTAGTCATCATTGCACAGCCCATAAGCTCTTATCTTAGAGATGGAACAGATAAAGGCTTCTAGATTGCGAATGCATTAACAAAGGCCTTTCTCTGCTGCAGAAGGATCTGCATGGCCGGACTCCAAATGCAGGCAGAGACATACTGTCAGGCCCCCATGCTAGCAGAGCTCTTGGCAAGATCAGAACCTCCCAGCAGAAGCAAAAGGAAAGGAAAAAAACCTGCCGCCTCCTCCAGAGCGATTTGTTGCTTTTCTAACTCAATGTCAAAGCTAAGCTTTAACTGCTTTTTTTTTTTCCCTAGATGCAAACAAGGAGAAGAACAGCAAGAGAGTCACCTCTGGACAGAATCCTCCTTCACTCGGATCTCATGACAGATGTATTTTGAAGCTCCTTATCACTGGGGTAGGGGGCATAAGTATACAGGACTGCAGAACTGTAGATTTAGTTTGAGGTAAGAGTGTATGGGGCTGGCAAGATCACACCCCTAGCAGCTCCAAGCAGGACAGAAGCCCTAGGATAACATAGAAACAAGCTAAAAATAGTAATGAAACAAGAGCAGAACTGAGATCTGTATGTTAGAATTACTCACCAGGTATGCATTAGCTGTTGATTACTGCAACAGAACAAATAAGGCATGCAGATACCTTGGCCGTCTCATTGGCCTCTATGTTGTGCTTTTCTTTGTTTTGCAGAAGCATTGGGTGAACACTTAAGGCTCAATCCTGTTTCAGAAAAGAACTGCTAAATAGGCTGATTTTGTTAATATCCTGCATATTTCACGTCATATGTGTACATATATAGAAAGAGAGAGAAGACAAAACCTCTGTGACTAGCATAAGTTATAAATTCATCCCACTGGAATGTAGATAACTATAGGGGTTCAACCTTATTCAGCACTTAGGGCATCTGAGCTGTTGTTCTACCACCAAATCATCTGCTTAAAGCAAATAAAAGTGACATGGTACGATTTAATATTGTCAAGTCAGTCATTTGTACTAAGGCAGCTGCTGTTACATTTATGTCTTTTGGTTTTGTTTTTATGATTGCTAACCCCACTGCTTGGAATAGGAGCTCTCCAAAAGAAGTTTAGTCTCCATTAATGGATTGGTTGGCTAACTCCCATCCCAACAGCAAAACATCAACAGAGGAGTATAAAAATATAGCAGTTAGAAAGAATACTTTCCAACCAACACACAAGCAGAAGAGAAAGATGACGTACTATATATAGTCCTTTTCTGACCATCACTGCATTTAAAATATTATAAAATTAGTAATGGAAACAGAACTGAAAATCCTGGGAGTTCTTTAGACACAAGTTCAAATAGCAAGGCAGAAAAGTAAATGAGCACTCCACTTTTAAATTTAACAGCAACTGGCAGTGCTCCTGTAATATAGCATTTTCTCAACAGCAAACATTCTGAACAAAGAATGTACCGTATCTTACATCCCTGTGCAGTACACACAACTTGCAGTTTAAGTGAGTTGGCAAAGCAATGTTGGACAAAATCCAGAGTTTAAGAATTTGTGTGTAGAACTCCCCTTCTGTTAACAACTGGACCAGATCTGAATTGCATAAAATATTCAGGTGCCTTTTAAAGTTATAATAGAATAAATACTCTGTTATCATTGGTACATTCCTTTCTCAATCTAGGTATAAAATAACTTAATATATTTAATATTTAGATAAACAATTTTTAGTAGATGCTTTGGCAGTCAAATTCTTACATATTCTCTATTTCTACAGAAGTATTTAGTTATGTTTTTGGAAAAAATTATCTGTATACTATTTAAGAGAATTATATGCTGTACAAAACAGCAGTCCAAATCATCACGGCAAACTGTAAAAGACACAGTTAATAAAAGACTATAAAAAGGAATGCATATTTGCTAGAAGATATCCAACATTCACAGGAAGGAAGAAGATACATCTGCACCATGATTTTTTCTTTTCTTGCCATGAAGCCAAGAAGGATTGTCCGTTATTTAAAAAGGATTTCACTTATTCCAGTTCATGCAACAACTGTATTACCTGCACTCCACACATCAGCGTTACAAAGTTTTGGAACAGATTTGTTCCCTTGGGCAATGCTTGTTCATGACAACTAAAAAAGGTAAGAAAGTCTTTGATCATTGTTTAGTCTGACTAAAAAGTTACTAACTGGTACATTATGATAAGTGGGCAACAGGTGTTTCCTCATTACAAAATGACTGTTGTATTATTTGTAACAGGGCTGCGGGGGGAGGGGTGGGGGGGAAGAAAAAGGCAGAAGGACCTTCTGAGTGTTCACACTGAGAACTCTCTGGTTGGGCAACAGAGTGGAGCAATAAGAGTCCATAAGTACAGACAGACACAAACCCAACAGGAGACCATCTTAATCCAGAAGATGGACCAGGTTCCGGTGAAGAATTTTTCAATCTGAGCGCTTTCATAACTGTTGAAAAGGAAAAAAAAAAAAAAAGTGGCAATAAACTCACTATTTTATCTCAGACCACAGAATCCTCTGTTTTTCTAAGTGGGTGACAGACTTCAACTAGGCTAACCCACACAAAGCAGGGGAGAGCAGCCCTTTATAGAGCAGGGTCTTGCTCAAGAATCGCCTGGAAAGACTTGAAATGTCTCTTCCAGCTTCTTAAGAAGAGGAGACACACTAATGGCACAAGTTCCCGTTCACATCTCCCCGTTGAATTTCTTGTCTTTAAAGAAATACACTTACTGGAACCAATGAGTTACTGTCATCATCACGTAGAGCGAAGCCAAGAAGAAAACGAAGTGGAAGAAGGCATAACTGTACACCGTGCCTTTCTTCTCATCGTAAATCACTGTCTGGCCTCCCCTTTTTTCAATGCGTTCTTCAGCATCAGCTGGAAGAGACAGGAAACAAGAAAGCTTTTGCAAATTTAATGAGAACAGAAAACAGCAGCTGCCCTCACGAAGAACACAGCAAAACATCTATGGCGTGATTTAGGAAAGTGTCATGCAGAGCAACACTTGAATATTCCCTTGCCTTCAGGGCATGGGCCTAAACCTTTAGTAAAAGAAATTGGACTGCCACTGAAATCCTGCCTTGTATCAAGCTACCTGGCCTACTGGCTAGTTTTTGAGCATTTGGGCTATTTAAATTGCTCTTCTTGTACAACATTCTCCTGGGAAGTCCAACCTGATAACCGTGATTGCACCAGGTCTGCAAACAGGACACACCCTTCCTAACTCACTCCTGAACTGCAGTCCCTGCAGAGCTGCCGAGCCAAAAACCCAGCAGCCAGTCAGGCCCATAAGCATGCCAAGAGCAGGGATTACTCTTTCTATGTTGCAGTAATGAAATGTCCTTTAAGGAATTATTAACTAGCCTGTTGTTTTAAAATGGTATTGTTACCTCTGTTGCTTCCTTCCCTAGCCTAACTTTGACCACATCAGCCGCTTCAGTTTCATACACTACAGCCTGAGGCTACAAACAGCTCTCCACCTGCAGCTGTGTCGTTACTCCCTTAGCTTTGGTGTGAAAGCCACAAGTGAGGTGAATTGTGCAGTGAAAATGTAATTACCATCTCCTTCGGGCACGCAGCAAAAGCAGCAACGAGCTACCTGTGGAACAGACAACAGGAGGGGTAAGAGTCTGTGCTACAGCAAAGAAGCAGAACCGTTGGTGAAGACGGTCTGTCTATGTTACAGACACTAATTTAGAGAAGTCTGGTTTTTATTTCCAGCCACCACAAACTCAAATTAGGATTTGCCAAGTAGTTCACAACAGCATGTCTAAGCTTCGGAAAAACCTACTCAGTAAGATTTGGAGCAAACTAACCATTCTTAAAGAATTACTCTATCCATTTACGTAACTCAAGGTTATGTAAATGCTGGTGCAAATAATTATGACAAAATTGTGTTCAGAGGGGCCTTACCTCTTCAGACGTGTATCTAAGTGCTTTTTAAATAAAAAAATTCTCTACTGAAATGAAACTATAAGTAACTTTTAAAACCCTGCTGCATTGGTTGGAATCACAACTGCGCAAGTCTAAGTCAGAAATATACTTATCTTTGCAAGAATTTGCTGAAATGGAGCCAGAATGAGTAAAAGCAGAATAAGTAAAAGCAGAAAGCTGGTTTTACTGATGTATTAAATGAAATTTTTCTTTTTTTTTAACTAATGGAAAAAGGAAAGCTGAAATTGACACTTCTTGTGTTGAGTGGTAAAGTAAATGGGAAGAAAGGGTGCTGACCATCCAATAAACATATAATTAAGTGCATTTTCTGCAGTAGACCACAGTACAAGTCAGCACTTTCTGCACTGCATCACCAACACTATTTGCTCTAATAAAATCCCACTCTGGGATTTATTTTGGCTGTGGTCTGACAGAGACAATGAACCCTGTTAGGAAAATTCCCTTTCCTAACCATTGTATTAATCAGCCTTATAGTATGAAAGTGTATTAACTTTGTTAACATATATTCATATATATATGTTCATAGTATACACTGTGATGTAATGAGGTAGTGGAGCTTTACTGGAGACTTTTGTATTGTTCAAACTTAAGTAAAACAAACTAAAGGAGAGCCCAGCCCTGCAAATAAGGATTTGCTTCTTGGAAGCTTAGAGCTGTCCACGAAGGACAAAAGGTACCCCTGGTCAACCAAGATAATGCCAGCATCCTAGCCTCTCTAACCCATCTTTGAAGCCCTCCCAGCATTGTAGGTAAATTATTATTGCAAGACGGACTCCAGGGATGTCTGGATCAATAGGCAAGAAGCAAGAATGCTGCAAAAAAATAGTTGCTTTGCAAAGTTTTACTATGACTACTGAATGGTGGTGTGGGTGTTAGTGATGAGTCAAATCATGCTATACCTGAATGCTTGGAAGGGTATAAGGACCCTGTGCAAAACCACATTTGGGATCACCCAATTTGGCTGGGGGACCTCATGCACATGAATAAATATTTACCCTTTTAATTCTATACTTTGCATTCTAGCCTCTCCCCTTGGTCAGCACATGCTAGTTGCAAGTTTTCCTGACACCCTCAAAAATCAGATAGTAAGCCTTTAAGGTAAAGCGTCCAACAGAACATCAAAACAAGTTTTATCCTGCATATCCACGATTACATGTACTCATTGGGTTCATAAACTCATGAAAACCCCCAAAAGATCATTCTTTTTAAAAGAGATCTGCTAAGAGTTGAACAAAGCGCTTATTCCATGTCTCTTTCTACTGCTGTGCGAAGCCTTACCTACAGCACCAGCCTGAGCTCCCCTTGCGCCACACTCTTGTTCTGAAGCAAGTGCTGGCTTCCCTCAAACTTTTTAATCAGTTGCTATTAAGTCCTTGCTCACACTGAGTAATGCAATTAGCAACGCTGGCACACATACCACTAGCCCCTCGTAATGCTCAGTTGTCTTCAGCACAGCGGCTGACAGACCCTCTGTGCACCACAAGCAACTGCAGAGCTACGTTCACGCTCCTGCCCAGGAGACAAAGGGCCGCTGCCACAGGGAAGGCAATCAGTGTGCAATTAGTTGCTCTTCACCAGCCATTTCTTTACATTCAGGTTCAGCGGCTCTGTACAGCTCTCTAAAACCAAATGGTCTGGAAATAATGCCGTTGGCAAGCATTGTGGCACAGCAGACGGACCTTCCCGGTGAGGGGGCCGCATCCAGCATCCATTGCTGTGCCAGCCGCCCCCAACCTGCCTGCAGCCCTTTGGACAAGACCTCCTAGGGCATAACGCTGGCAGAGGAAGGAGGGTAGGCCTGATGGGTGGCTCTTTTCTCTCCAGTCCCCACCTCCCTGTCCCAGCCTGTCCCTCCTCAGCACAGGGCGGGAAGGCACAGGTCCTGCACGGATCAGTAGCTGAGCAAAAAAAACCCACTCATTTCCCAGGGTTTCTGGGTGTTCCCAGGATAAGAAGGCCAAGAAACAGGCACGTGGAATGAAGAAACCTGTACTGCTGAAACAGGGATTATTAAATTATAGGCAAAAAGAAAGGAAGCACTTATGTGTGGAAATAAAATAAGAGATAGGAACTTGGGATCATAGTCAGTTGCTACGAGAACAAAGGCAACCAGACTGAAAAATGCTCAAGAACGCCTCCACTTCTTTATCTGATAGCTTCCCAGCAGACTGAGAGGACACGAGCTTGTGTGGACCACAACAAGATTACAGGAAGTCTGCAGGATGTTAAATAAACTGCAAGGGCAGCAAATTATTTGAGTACATAAAGGCACCTCCACAGGACCAGCAAGAGACGCAGAAGGGCCAATGTGGACAAGTGTTCTGACGAGTCCATACCCAGACGCGCGTAGCAGGCATGCAAAACAAGCTTTTGTTTTCACCTAACTTACAGATTACTTAGCCATGAAAACAACAGCAAGAAAAGCAGATGAGAAAGTCCACACAGAAATCCTGTGGGAGGAAGCAGAACTCACTTCAGTTTCAGGTGTTGCATATATTCCCTTCAGTGCCTCTGAGCTTGCACGTGTTGTTGAGGTCAAACTAGAAGCAAATGAACACAGTGTCAAAACCCTCAGTTTAAGTATAAGTCCAACAGGCAATTTTTCAACACCACAGCAAATGTAAATATTCTACTCCCTGTCTAAGCTAAGGATTTACCCGGATATAGCATCAATGCTATATGTGGAAAGCATGTGGAAAGTTTGTTCTGCACAAGTATAAACCAGCCTGACAGACGGCCACTGGCCAACTCAGCCTGAATCACCAGCTTAAAAGTAGGTCAATCCCGAAAAGTGGTGAATTCATCACCATTATACAGGAGCAAACAGCTAAGCGCTCCAATTTGCAATTCAGAAGAGATCTCCCCTGCTGTGCAGAACCAATGCTTCTATATTAACTTCACATCCATAACTTTGGCTCAGTATTTCTGTAAAGGCTTTACCAGCAAAGTAACAGGTCACTGGCAGCAGTCAGTTTTCAAAAGTAAATTACCAACCACTATTGTCAGTGTATCAGTTGCTGGAAATCCCTTTCTTGCATGATTGTAGTTGTGTGTGGGGAATCCTTTCTAGTTTCTTCTGGTTAGAAACATTTCTTGCCCAGTCTTCCCCTTTCAGCATGTGTAATGCAAAGTTCCCATTACCCACAGGGAGACGCGTGTCAATGCTTTGCTGTACACACTGAGCCTTAGTAAGCAATACTTCAAAACATTCCCCTTCAAGGCTTTCTTATCTCCCCAGCTACATGGCGCACTTCCCCTGCAGGCTACGTGCAGGCTGCCTGCATTCCTTAAACACCCTCCTGAGGCACTGAAAATACTGTTCTAACGTGAACTAATCCATGACATGATATACATATATTTGATATTAGAATTAAATGGAGCACATATGCATGTTTGATAGCAGAAGAGTAGCCGTGGTACCTCCTCAGAAAGTCTCTCAGTTTCAATTCAAAATTATGAAGGAGTTTTGGTATGAGAATTTTGAAGTAGACTGAAACAGCCTGCACAGCCAAAACCAGTGATACATCACCTTTCAACCATCAGCACCTCCCTCGCTTCCTGTCCTGGGGCATGACTTAATTTGTTGATGTGAGCTGCAATAATATACGGTGAGCATCACAACTATACGGGCACAAACAGATTTTTTTAGAGCAGGAGATCGCTGGGAAATCCTGATGGCACTTCTGTGCTCATCACTTGTTCATAGGAAGCCCTAAACCCTCCCAAAGAGTTTTGTTTGTTTTAAAGACCTCAAGGAACAGCCAGAGACTCTGCCAGGAGGCTACAGAAATTTCAGATAGCTTTTTTAAATGGTCATAACTGCACAGAAAGCACCCTGAGACTGTTTGGGATCATGGACAGCTGGTAATTTTTTCCCTCCACCTTCAGACATAAATTGCTCTATTCAGTTTTAATGAAACAGATTTGTTTCAAGGATTATATTATCTTGTTGAACATTTTTGGCTAAAACATCTAACCATTCTGAAACTAAGGAGAATAGAACCTTCCAGCTCAGTTCTACCCCACTTCTCCTGTTACTTTGTCTGCATGAGGCCTGCTGTAAGCCTTCGGTAGCTGGACCACAACATTGCATCTACAGTGAGGCAACTGCAAACGCCGAGACTTACCAAGAATATAAAATGCAGCCAAACAAATGGTAGTACCCAGGCCAGTAACCAGGTTTTCATCTCTGTGCAGGCCTTGGCTAAATTCAGGGACACAGATTGTGATGTTCTGATTGTTTTCATCCAGGACTTCACCAAACAAAAGAAACAAAGAGAACAATTAGCAAAGCTCATTTCACTGCATTTCGAAATAGTCATCAGGCTGCAGGTTTTCAGCAAGCTATTTTATTACTTCAGACACCGGGTAGGTACATTTCAGTGGTTTCTACCTATCTTTTAAAAGATCAAAAGAAAAAAATTCTGTAAATCTGACCTGGCAGATTCTGTGTTTTTGGCAAAACAAAAAAGCAACTTGGTAGGGTACTAAAATTTTTTGTTTGACCTGAGCAGACAAACAAGAAAAAAGAGTGTCTGGTGAACTAAGAAATAATAAGTTGGAAGTTTACCAACACTTTACCAACACTACAGAGCTGTATGACATGGAGATAGTACAGACCTGAGACCATAATGTCTTTGACAGTGGGGGTGCCTTGAGGACAACTATGAAATGCATAGTCAGTGAAAAAGGTGGTGTGTTCTCAGACTGATATGCAGAAGACCAAAGAAAAGGAGATGCCCCAGTTAAAGGCAAGATTTTATCCTAACATCTCAGCAAATACTACTTTTAGGTTCCAGGCAAGATTTCATCTTAACATCTACAAAATACTACTTCTAGGTCCCCGAAATGAAACCAGTTCAGTCGTAGATGTTCCAAGGTGCATCTGGCTTTTGGTGTTTGCTTGAGGTCAAAGCAAAGCAGAGCATTAGCCTACAGCATCACCCCCAAAGCAAGAAATTACAGCTGCACCTTATCTCAAATCCAGAGCTTTCTGACCCAATGCTGTTCAAGCCAAACTGTGTTCCCATCTCTTTTCCTTACAGCAGCCACTCTGCATCCCCACTGGGACAGCACAGCTGTTGTAGGGGCAGAGGGCAAAATGCAGCAAAGGCTACACCCAGGTTAAAAATAAGCTCAAAGTCAGTCCCCTGACCTGGTGGGGGAGGACTTTGGTGGCCATGCAGGGCTGCACAAACAGCAGGGACAAGGCAGAGGTGGGAGAAGAAAAGGAGGAGTAACAAGCCTCTATAGAATCACAGAAGCATTTAGGTTGTAAAAGACCTTTAAGATCATCAAGTGCAACCGTATACCTAACACGGCCAAGTCCACCACTAAAACATGTCCCTAAATGCCATTTCTACACGTCTTTTAAATACCTCCAGGGACGGTGACTCAACTACTTCCCTGGGCAGCCTGTTCCAGTGCTTGACAACCCTTTTGATGAAGAAATTTTTCCTAATCCAACCTGAAACTCCCCTGTCACAACTTGAGGCTGTTTCCTCTTGTCCTATCACTTGTTACTTGGGAGAAGAAACCAAACCCCACTCGACCACAGCCTCCTTTCAGGCAGTTGTAGAGAGCAACAAGGTCTCCCCTCAGCCTCCTTTTCTCCAGGATGAACAGCCCCAGCTCCCTCAGCTCTACGCCCCACAACAATTTTGGTTGCTCTTCTTCGGACACATAAACACATGTGCAGATTTCCCCACCTGTGTCCATCAGGGACACATCGGCAGCAAGGCAGCTCCACTGTTCAGCAGGCCTTTTTGCTAAGTCCTGGCTCCAAAAAGCTAAGGCGTGCTGTGATAAGCACAGGTTCAAGAGACATTATCTTCTGTTTGCCCATTCCTTCTAAAGACATTTACAACTCTGATTTTTGGGTGTTGCAATAAATACTTGCAGCTTGCATTTTCTTCAGCTGGACTGCAAAAGAAGCCCATTTGCAAGATGGTCAATTTGAGAGTCCCTCCTTGAGAATGAGTCAACATTAGATAAGTTCATGGTAAATCTGAGTGACAGAGCATGGGACAGCTTTCTAACTGCCAGCACCTCATACATTCTCCAGCACACAGCACTGTAAAAGCTGCACAGGCCAGTGTGAGAGTCCTTATACACCATACAGGGGAGAAAGGAGCCTCTCTGAGAGCAGATGACAACCAAGAGAGTTCTCTGCCTGGGAAGACAAGGAGGAACATCTGATTCATGAGGTCTGAGAGAGTGTGTGTGATGCATACTCTGACAAATGCAATAACCACACTTGCAATACAAAGAAGAAGAATTAGAGCATTCACTTAGCTGCTGAAGGCTTTGGACTGTCACAAGCATGAAATAACACGAGACCAATGATTTAACACCATACATCCCCTTCTTCCTCTTTTTTCTTCTTTTTTTTTACACTGTGTCAAGTCTTATGAGTAATTCAGATGCCTTCTAAAGTAACTTCTATATTCATTCAAAACCACTGCTTAAATGCCGTACGTAAATCTTCCATCTAAATACTGTCTGGTTTTCCTTCTTAGCTCTGGAATACATTGTGTTATGTGTGCCTGTGCCTACACAAATGTGACAGAGAGATTCTTTCCTCCATCTCTCCCCTTTCTTCTTGGGAGGTGTCTTTTAAAAACTTCTCCTTCCTGCCAATTGAATTATTTTCTTGTAGTTTTGTTTCAACTAGTCAACACTAAAGTGAGCAATAATAAAGAAGGGGTTCTTAGCATTACTATTTGAACCAGAACATATCTGTAAGTGAAAAGCATGCTCCCTGTCCAGATAGGTGAATCTGAGGGTTAGCTAGGGAAAGGAAACAGTTTGAGTTGTGCTTTTAACGTCTTGCTGTGTTTCATAGTGCTAGAACTTAAAAACTCTAGGGAGTTCCCTACTCCTGGCTTGCAAAGGCAATAGTTAGTAGGCAAGCAGAGTACAGGAAGTCTGCTGAAGAACAGCATCATCTCAAACAACTGCAACGTTACCCCAAGTCCTTTCTCAGAAACATTTCCTCTCAAACCCAAAGAGAAGTGATAATGACGTTTTTGCTCCATTAGGAATCCAGAGCTAAGGCTATCTAGCAAACCAATTCTAGGAGAAAAGAGTCATTTCAGTATCCACTTTGATGGCCAGCACCTACTAACTAGGTGGACCTAGTAAACTTTTGGATGGAGCTGATCACCCAGCTTCTTCCAGAGGCATCCAAGAGCCATTTGTTCCAACTCCTTCCCCTTGTGTGATCAACATGTTACATATTAGTCATTTCCTGTCATACAGAACAGGCACTTGCACGTGAAGGATAGGCTACAAGACTGGGAAATTGGTCCTAGGAAACAGGCTGGAATTGCTCTCATGCAACAGATGCAACTCACCCAAGGTAAGGTAAGCTCCCCTACACCAAAGCATTTAAGGTAAATGGAGAGTGTCAATTGCACGGTCCTCTCTGTAGCACAGATTTATTTTAGGTATTTGCAATTTCTTCTGCATGTGCCTGAACATACCAAGCCCAGCACTGCTATATCCCTGATTTGTTAATTCAGGTTTGCTTAATTCTTGCTTTTAATACATGGCATGTCTGAAAGAATTTACATAAAGCATTAAATAACTTACTAGTTCTGGTGGCTTGCTGGATAGTGCTGAGAAAGTGAGGTACATAACGTAGCAACTGATAACTCCTGAACTGCAGCAAACCAGAATGGGGCTGGCCTTTACAAGAAAGAGGAAAAGAAGTGATTTTTGGCAGACATTTTAACAAACTGAAAAATAAATTCATATCCTTCAGAGAACAGTACATTAATACCTTTCAGAAAAGAAGAATATCTTTTATGTTTTATGTAAAGCAGTTCATAAGTCTTTGAGGCAGTTTAGATACATTCCAGTGGCATGTAAAGAGGAAAAGAGCTGCCCTTTAGTTCTGCCAGCTGTTTTAGAAAAGCACTAAAGATTACCATGTAAGTAAAGAATCACCCCTCTGCTCTCGCCAAAAGCATCAGCTTTCCAAAAAGCTATTGACAAGCTGCTATGATAGTTTTATTTGCCCGTAAAAATCTGTGTTGGAGTCACTCAAGTTACTATTTCCAGTCCCAATGTATGCAAGATACTAACAGCACACATAAAATATACCAAAGCTGAAATACTACTGTCACCTCCTCCAGACCCAAACTTTACAGATGGTAAATCACAAGCAGTCAAAAGCAAATGGTAAAACAGTGGTGAATGAGTTTGGCAGCTATTACTCAACTGCTACCACTGCAAGAGTTGTGTAAGCTCCGTAACACATTACCAGCCATCAGCACATAAGCTTTCTTTATAGCATGACTGTCTGATGGCACACAGCAAAATGTCTCGTACCTCTGTAGTTTTAGCAGCTGAGCTGATGACCAGCGACAACACTTCATAGTGTAGATAAAGGGACAGGGCAAGAGCAGCACCAGCTCTGAACTATCATGAGATTTTCTGCCCAGAACACGGCTCAGCCTCCAGGCACACAACTGTGACAGCACCAGAAACCCAGGAGGAGAAGAGGTCAGTGGACTCACGATTCTGGACACAGGGCGATATGGCCACCAGCGACACAAAGAGACACAGGCCGCCGTTAACACCGATCAGGACCTGGTTGTACATGCAGCCTTCTGAGCGTGTGTAGAAAAGAGCCCATGAGGACCAGGGCTGCCACAGCAACGGAGTACAAGATGAGAGTGACCAGGGCGAGCAAACCATTCCACATCTGCTTGTGGTTTGCACCTGCAGTCCTGGGGGGAGAGAGGAGAAGCACCTTATCTTTGTCTTCGCTTCCCCACAAAGTAAAATTCTAATAGTGGAATAGTTCATATCCTCAACACAAAAGACAGGCTGCTCACTTTCCTGAAGCATGTGTACATCACTACATCAACACAGGCCCTTGCAAGGGTCCTCCCATGAAACAGGGAAACATTCCTTAGCGTGTTATCTTCAGTATTACCTTGCCCGGCTGTTTCTGTAATTGTAGCCCAGCGTGACTCCTAGAACTCCCAGTCTCTGGGATCAGCCCCTCAGCGCATCTCAGCTCACTTCAATACTTCAAGGATTTCCTCAGCGGGAACTCGGAGTGGCCCCAAGCTCAGCTAGTGAGCAGCACTCTTCACACAAGGACAGCAAAGGCTGTGTGGCACGGCCTCTCCTCTACCCCTCGTGCTACCTTGACAGCTTTACTACCCTTTTGTTCAAAAAGCCTCCTATGTATTTGGGTCTATCTCATCAGTCTCCACAGCTAAAGTATGGTCCATCTTGTTTTCCCTCTTCACCTTCCAAACACCTCTTGCAAAGATCACTGGGTTTTTTTAGGAGTAGCAATTAAAAAAAAGTTGTTTTGGCACCAAAGGGCTTTTTGATGTATGGAAAGGTTTTTTGGTTTGTTTCGGTGGTGGTGTTTTGTTCCGTGGAAACATGACTTATTTTAAAAGAATATCTAACATAGAGAGTGCTAAAGTTTAAATGCCACTGGTGCAAATCTTTCATCCATAGAAAAGCATCTACTGTAATTAGCAGTAACAACACGTGTGGTGTAAGGAGACCTCACCTCTTCCTCCTCAAATTCAGGGCTGACTGGATAACAGTTTAGTGGGATGTGCAGAAAACAGGTATCTAACAAAGCCCAAAGGCTTGCCAAAACTCTTTCTTAGCAGTCAGTATGCTAACTAGAACAAAAGAGGATTGCAAAGGTTTGTAGAGGAAGAAATGAGAGACAGAAAGGGTGGAGGTAGGAGTTCTTGCATATATGTGGGAGGACAATTTAAATATTTTAAATTGATGAGAGGCTAAGGACTAGGAAGGTAAGAGCAAACATGCTTAAACCAGAAATTAAGTCAATGCCAGAATGTGGGTTGATAATGGAATCTTGCATATTTAGATGAAAGCAAAAGAGTTGAAGAGAAAGTAGCAGTTCTCATATAGAGGAAAAAAAAAAGTGCATTAAACTGACACAAAAAGCAGGATTTACCAGTTTATATCACTTCACTTTCACTGTTACATTTGGAAAATCCAGTTTTATTCTCTTGCACCACTCTGTTTCTTAGCACGTATATTTTCATACAAAACAACTTAAAGTAAGACATTTTTGCATCCCAACCTGTACTGCTTATTGGAAGCTGAATAATTCAGGTTAAGAATAAATCAGCAGAAGTGAATAAGGAAGAAACATATCCACTGGGGAAGGAGAAAGTGGATGAAGCGAAGATGAACAGCTCTAAATATTGACATTACAGTGTCTTCTTTCAGGAATTACACCCACGCTACTTTAAAATTCTTTGTTCAAGAAATGTATTGTTCAGGAGTCCACCACAATTTATGTGAAAAACTACTTGCCCAACACATACCAATTTTTATTCCATTTGTGTGCGAACTCAACAAGCAGGATGAGCTGAATGGCAATGAAAAGGAAACCTCCTGTTGCTCCTACGTAGCGCCAGGCTGCAAGGCAGAGGCAGAAAATAGGTCAAACTGCAGTTGCCTTTCCTTGAGAAAAAATGGAATTATTGTCTATGCAGTGAAGCCATTACACGGTTTTAATATCTCAAGCCCACAGATGTAGCAGGAGATGAGAGATTTCAGCTGAAAGGCCAGCTCAGCTAGCTCAAGATTAGCTCCCTGATGAATTCAGCTTGCACCCTGCTACACTTTCAAAGTAAGCCTGTTAGGACATCGACTGAGTTTGCCTAACCTAGAGAATTTTTGTGGACACTATGAGTTACTATATTTGGACAGAAAATACTGACACCTTTATTTGTGAATGGCAGGAGGGAGGTGGTGTGAAGGCATTTCACAGGAATCTAAACCCTGAAATTGCAAGGTACTGGAACCCTGTACTAAAAAGGGCAATTTCTTCCCTTCCAGATTCCAGTACCACAGAAAAACAAAGGTGGGGCTTATCCATTTACAAATGCTGTCCCAAGCCACTCCCAAAGAGATGGGAAGAGTTGGTATTCACTGACTAGTTTTAAGACGGGTTATTTGACTACTTAACCATTGACCTACATATACTGTATCTGGGTAGCTGTTTGGATACTTCAGACAACAGATCTCTTATGTGCAACACCAGAAGTCTCTGAGGAAATACAGATACCTATTTAAGTGTTTAGTTGCGTATACAGCTTGTGCTGCTGTGCAGGGCACAGCCTATAAGTGACTCTGGGTGTGCAGCTGATTTCAGTGAAGAAGACCAAGGAAGTGCATTAGCAAACTTCAGCCATATCATATCACACTATTGTGTTTTCCTCTTGAAAAAAGCTTGTATAAGCAAAGTGGAAGAACAGACCAGTCAGGGCACGTTATCCTTAGCAGATGATGTAGAGATTTTTATTTTGTTTTTACTGTACCATAAGCTCATTATTTGAAAGCAAGCAAAAATGCCATTTGTCTGGTTTTACTAAATGTATTGTATGCACTTGATAAGCATGCTGTTTTTCAAACAAACAAATAAACCAAAAAACAGAAGAAGCTACCATGTAAAAAAGTACATTAAAAATAGGCTGGGAACTAGGTTTGCATGTGTGTTTGGGAAAGGGAGAGTAAGAAAAAGCAGACCACCAATGGAGTGAGTAATTGAATAGCCAGACTCTCAGGATCCCCCACTGCCACAGGCAGGACACTGTGGGATGTTTTACGGATACATCATAGATAAGGTTAGCCTGGCCAGTGTGGAGTTAACACTACAGCCCACACAGACCTAGTGCTTGCACGTAATACTCCTCCTCCATGATTAACAAACTGCCAAGTTTCCAACGGGAAACATGGAAAGAGCTTTTTTTTTTTTTCAAGAAAAATAAGAAAGCTGGGACAATGCTCAAAAAAAAAAAGGACAGTGCAAGTTTCTTGATTGGAGGGGAAAAAAAAAGGGAAAACAAAACCACACAATACGCAAATGATCTGTAAATCTCAAATTCAGGGCTGACTGGATGACAATTTAGTGGGATGTGCAGAAAACAGCTTTAGACAGAAAAGTCAAGAGCTAATTTGGGGAATATGCTTGTTATGCTGTATCTCCACACTAGGTTAGTCTGCTGTTGAGAAACAGCGCTCTAATAAGCACAAAAAGTTCTGTTTCCCTTTTTCCCCCAAACACTTCATTTCTTAATAACTTTTCACCATGAGAAGGGTTGCTTGCTTGCTCATGAGTACAATGCATTGCACTGCTACATCTTTCTAATCCAAACAGTGATTAGATACTGAGGACAAGCACATACAGCCATCCAGTGACTTTGCAGAAGGATAAGGAGCCCTTCACTTCTGGGGCACCAAACTGAACCAGGCCCAAACAAACAGCTACTAAGACCAAGAAACTGAATTACACCTACCAGCAGTTTACTTGAAATGATTTTTACCTTAGTTTCCCAGAGCAGTGTGCTCATGGTACGTCTATTCTCTTCCCTCATGTTTACTCCTTTTTCCCCTTTTAAACAAGCTGGCTAGAGGAGATTGGTGTTGAAAACACAGGTAACCAAGCAAGACTTAGTGGAAGCAGCCAGCAGACACAACCTCTCCTTTGCATCACTGATCCAGTCCCTTTCCATCCCCTCAGACTCAACAGCTTTAGGGCCTACAAGTACCTGGCAAACTGAAGAGCCAGTATTACCAGTATTACTCATCTCAGTATTACCAGGATGTTTTACTCCTAGCCCACAAGAGGCCTGTGAGAAGTCCCTCCCAGAGCTGACGTTTAGCAGTGGGCCAGTATCAGCATTCCTGTGCAGTGCCATGGCGTCTTCCAAAACTGGAAAGGCTTCAGGCATGGCAGAGTGCTCAGCAGAGCACTTGCAACATGCCCCAAGAAGTCTAGTTTTATCTTACTGTCTTTATGCCACTGGCCTGAAAGACTAACAATATCCTAAATTCTTTTGTGGCTTTGCAGGTTTCCAGGCAGCCAATACCAGTGCCCAGCAGTTCACCATGCCCCCTTGAGCACTGGCACCTCTCCACCAGGCAGCACAGTCCCTGGCTGATGTGCTACGGCAGAGCCACCTGCACAAGCCAAACTAACACACAGCTCTGGGTTCTTCAGTGAACAACTTCTTGTGCACCGTTACAGCTCCCTGCTGCTTAAACAATCTGCAAGGCAGCACCGCAGTGGTATTTTTACCTACCCAGTTGGCCCACTCTTGGTCAGGAAAAAAACACGCTTTTACTGCACATTCACATGAAGATCACGTACTCTGTCCATGCAGCGTTCCCCCCAAACAATTCCGAACATTCCTTTTGCACCTGGACTATACTGGCTTTACTTGAAGAAATATGGCAATATTCACACGGATCAGACCTTTAGGATTTATAACCATGCACAAGGTAGTACAGAACAAAGCAGCATAACACAACAAGAAAGACGTACCATTGAGGAAAGTGTCCTGATCAGGAATGAAGAAGGCTCCTGAGCACATTGCTGCCAGAAGTATGAGTTTAATGAGCCAGAATCTGGACAAAAGGAGGACACAAAAAATAAATCATCTGATTCTAATAGGAATTAGAGGTCTTCAGCTCAAGTACCATGAGAAATCTCTATTTCAAGGCCAAAAAGAGAAAAAAGAGCCTTTGATGACTGATTGCCACTTTAGTTAGTTTTACTTGCACCATTTCTGACAAAGCAGTAAAATCAACTTTTGTTTTGGTGTGGGTTTTTTTTTTGCCTGTTTGCTACACCCAACTAGAAATAGGCAGCACAAACCTGTAAAGAGAAGTGGAAACTAATCAATCAAACAAATACTCACCCATTATGAATGTAAGCTCGGCAGCTTTTGCTGCTGTTAATTTGATGGTGAACAAGAAGAACAAAAGAAGAAACAGGCCATTCCAAAACAGACTTTATACACTGCAGAGTATCCCACCAACTTCTCACACATCTCACCCGCCTGAATACCCTTGCACATCTCCTTGTAGAAGGGAATCTGAAAAGCATAACACGTTACAAGCCATTAGATAGGACAGAAGGCTCCTTGTAACCAAGCATGTCTACGTCTACACACCACCAACTTTTCAATGGCTTCATTTAACACCTTTCACTCTTGATACCCCTCAGCCTGGAGTTAAGGGTTTGAGGGACATAAAGAAATGTAAAACAAAAGGGACTGGAGTTTTCCAGAGCCTCCACTCTCAACTCCTTCCAGATGCTTTGGGGTACAAGTCCATCTGCCTCTTGGCTTAAGTCATTCCTGCCCCTTACTGCTTATCCCTCACACCGGGGACACCTTCTCCCTTCTTTCCGTGCTTTACAGCAAAAGACTTTGCTTCAGTAATCCAGCTTACACGAGCCATACCAGTGGTTTTACCAGCCAGAGGGGCATGAAGGGGGCTGCAGGGCAGGAAGCTCTGGCTTATGCTGCCCTTGGTGGAAACATAGACCAAAGCACACCCAAGAAGCACAGAGGCAGCAAGCCCCCTCCCCTCCATCACAGCCTCTGAAAGGGAGTTGTGCCAGTTGCCCTGATTTTGTTTTAAATTATCAGAGAGGCAGGAAAATTCCACCTTTCTCTTGACTCATTAAATATTTGCCTTTGAGGCCTTGCTCTTGCCGCGAGGGAAAAGCAAACAGCTGCGCATTTTGGCTTCAGTTCACCAGGCAGACACGATGCTGTGTGCTCAAAAAAGCAGGTCTATGTGGCCATGACCCACTCCTGTGGGTGCCTCTGGGCGGACACCCCCCCTCGCAGCCAGAGCGCCATTCAGCTGCGCAGAAATACAGGCATTTAATTAGAAAACCACTGTTTGTTTCAAAGAAAGAAAGGCCTCTCTGTATGCTCACAGCCCTCAGCTGAGGCTGGTGAGACCAGGTGAGCAACACATCAAACCCTCCGGAGCCGATCGCTCCTACCTGCACAGGTAACTGGAGAAGACAGAAGACAACGTGTGCCAGGACACAACATGCACAACTAAATAACTTGGGCAAAGCAAACGGGAATCAGACTTCAGAAAGCATTCAGCCACGCCAGATTTTGCTTAGGGGAAGTATACAAAGATTGTGAGCAACACCATCCCTGAACATTTCCAAGAAACTGGCAAAGATAGGAGTCTCTCCTCCTTCAGCAGGCAGGCCAGTACACAAAACCAGGATAGGGAGAGAACAAACAGAGTAAGCAATCAGGCAGCGTTCCCAGATGGGTAGAAAGCCATCTGAGATGCAGGAAAAAAGGGATAAACACGTAAACTGCTGGCTTCCAGCCACCAGGCTCTGAAGCCCAATTCCCTCAGCAGGGTATGCAACTTCCCATCCCATGCCAGTAACCCAAACTGGTCAGGAGCTCGACAACCCTCCTAGCAGTTTCCCAAAAGGAGCAAATATTTTAGCAGCTCGCAGCAACACCAAATCCTGTGCTAAGGGTAGCAAACCTAACTACAGCAGCGAGCTGATCCTAGGTGGGCTAGAACCATCAGAGGAGATGAAAGGCAGGTCTCAACCTAGCTGCATGGTGCTCCAAGAACAGATTCAAGCCGGCCACTCTGAGGAGCTCTTTCAGAAGTAACTCAAAGACAAGCAGACACTATGTAAGAAGCTGTAAACGAGCAGCTCGGGCTAACTCGCATCCAAGAGTTTTTAGAGAGCTCCTGAGAAATTGTCTGGAGCATCAGCGATGCCTTTTGCAGGTCTTGAAGGGCAATGAAACGTCAGATTGGGCAAATGTGGCAGCATTCAAAATGAGCAAATGGATTGACTGCAATAATTAAGAGACCTATCAAAGCCACAGTGATGCCAGGGCAAGCCAAGGGGCCACAACAATGCCAGGGAAAGCAACTGGGCTATCAATTAATGCTTTCCAGTTCTTTGCCTATAATAACCATCAGTCAGCAGAGATTAAAAAGATGTGTAATATTGAACTAACAATATTTCTAAGAAAATTAGATGATAGTACTGACCAAGGAGACAGATTTCAGTAATATCTGTACTTGGTACCAAGCAGCATTTTTCTTACGAGACTTGCGGAACAAAACAAAAAAATACCATGGAACTTGATTAACCGACTAGCTAATTAAAAACAGATCTCTGGGTAACTGTGAATGGGCATCTTCTTTAATTGCATAGGTTTCTACAGAGATCTGGATGGGATTTTTGACCCTATATGTTCTTTTCTCCATTTAGTAGTAATTTCCTTACGGATCTGGCTGAGAGAAAATGGATGGATTCACAAGAACAATAGCTCAGTTTGTGCCTACACAAGCAACAAAGAGCTCAGCCGTCATGTAGTATGCACAACACCATGCAGTAATAAGTGATGGCCACAGGAATAGTCCTGTGGGATTGAATGCCCTTTTTGGAGACCCATGATCCTGAAGGAACAAAACAAGAATAAATCCAAACTCTTGGGGACCCCGGCAGATAATAAACACAAGCACAACGCTGGGGACAAAGGGCTGATGTAATGAAAGAGCATGTTTTCGTGAGAGGATGGTCTACTGCTGGGAACATTTATCAAGGCTTATGTGACTTCTTCACTGAAAGTTAAAAAAAACTAATTTTATTTTTTTTTTTTAATTCTGTATCTCTGAAACATGTCCAGCTGCTGAGGCAGCCTGCCAGCCCAGGTGATTTACCAGACTTTCCATTTGCTGGGCAGTTTTGCCAGCTGTTAAATTCAAGGGTTAGTGATTTGCTAATTTGGATATAGTGGAATACCTACTTTAACCTTTAAAAGCACGTAAGCTAAATTCTTGGCCTCTGAGCAGGGGACAAAACATTCTTGCTGCAGAAACTCAGTATCCGCTCAGATAATGTAAACGCCTCGCTGCTGCACAAGCAATGATGTTATCACAGCGAAGTCGGTAACTTTCCAAGTGCAGTGAAACCCTTTGAGATGACGGCAACATCTACAGAAACAGGGACAGACTGCCATGAACTTGCTTTGCCCTCACTGCGAGCTGCTGGTGCCCAACATCAATGCAGTGCAAGAAGCAAGCCAACACGGCCACACCACGTCCAGGCTCCAGCCAGCTGGGGCTTGGCCACCTCTGAGCTTGGGTCTGCCTGCACCCAAACATGTGAATGCAGGAGCATGCAAAATAGCATCGGAGGGGAATAGGAAGGAAGAAGCGTGTAGAAATGGGCTTGAAGAGCCCAAAGGAGACTGCTTTCATCTGGATGTCCTCATCCAACGGAGGAGAATGGAGCAGACAGACTTTGTTACGGAAACGGAGGAAGCATGAAAGAAAATCTGTGTAGATGGGAGGACAAGGGCAAAAAAAAACAGGTAAAACCACCTGTCTTGAGCAGTTGAGAAATGGAATAGAAAACCAAAAAACAATCAGACCAAAACAGATGCCATCTTGCATCTATGGCTAAATTCTTATCAGAAATAGGCAATGGGCATCTGCACTTAAAAAACTCACTTTTGGTAGCAAATTTGGTATTTAACATAATATAATGCAGTTCAGGGCCAAAATATAAACCTAGCTGGAGAAACGAGCCTGAAAGCATGCTCTGCCAGAACATGGAACCATGTAGAACTGAAATGCTTTCACACAACTGAACTGGTTTTTACTGGTGGTTGTTTTCCTGAAAACATCTTTCTTATTTTACTTTCATTATTTAGTAGGACATGGATATTTTCAGGGTGAAACCACGAGTTTTGAAGCAGCTTTAACATTAAAAATGTAATTAAAAAAAATAAATTGAAACATTATTTCAACAGACAAAAAAAAAATATATCTCCCTTTTCTTCTCTCAATTACCCTTTGAAAGCCTATGAAATGCAAGGTTTTGCCTCAACAAAACATTGTGAGTAAAGCTGTACCAGTTTCTCAAAAAAAAAACAGAGCAGAAAAGAACCCTAGATGAAGGCATAGAAGCACTTCTTCAAGTTGGGTCCTGCTTTGCTTATTTTTTGGAACAGCGTCAAGTCTCTAAACCATTTGTGTAACTGCATATGGTGTTTTCTCTTCTGTCCCCATCACTGAGGCTCTCATGCCTTGATGTATGCTCTACCTCATCTGTTGCCTTGATACACAACCTTGCTGCTCTGAAATCTATTCTACATGCTACTACTCAAACATTTTCCTGGTCAAAACTGTCTGCTCCTTCCCTACCCCCCCTACCTCCACTGCCTCTTGCTTCTTCCCCAGAGATCAAACACAAATGCCTTTGTTTCTTTGCACATTTTTTAGAATTTAACCCTTTGGTTTGCCTCTCCCGGGACGTCCTGTGGGTGCAGGAACAGCTCAGGAGATGGGGAAGAAGAGTGAAACAACAGCAAACCCCTTCCCACAAAAGACACTGTTCAATTCTTAAGGCTCAGCACAACATACGTATTCTCAAATGCTGCTGTTTAGATTAGGAATCAGGTTTTTGAAACCAAATACTCCACAGGTACGGTGTCCTCCCACTAACACATGGTTTCATCTACCTGCCAACTTTGGTGAGGATGTGGAAGTTGAGCTCCCTGGGACGTGCCTCATTTTTCCAGCCATGTTGCAGGGCACAGAGCAGGTCCTCAGCTCTGGGCTGGCACCTGCAGAGTCTGCACCTCAGGAACTGAAAAACTGTCCTAAACGTGTTTTAATAGACAGAATGCAATGACTATGGGGTACATAAAACTGCGAAACAACTACAACTTTTTAAAGTCTCTGTTTAAGATGTCCATAAGAGATGTACATTTGCTGTTGCTCTCTCAAAATAATGCCAAAGGACCAAGCGCTACAATAAATACTTTTAGAACTACTTTAGACTTGGAAATTTATAGCCATCAACAAAAAAGCCTCTCCCTGACAAGGCATAGATTCCTTTCATGGAATATCAGCATAAATTTTTGTTCTCTAAACTGGGTAAAGCAGATACACAGTTCCCTGCCAAGATTATGGCTCCATAAAGGACTGCACTGAAATTTTAAATTTAATTTTTTATTTTAATACAAACATTAAAAAATTCTAATTAAAATTAATTAAATTTCTCTCTTCTCTCAAGAAAGGGAGGGTGAGGTCCTAGAAGCATTATGCAAAGTGTTTGCTTACAGTCTGGCTTCAGGAGCTAGGAGTGCTCCACGATCCAGCCAAAAGCAAAGGAATCAGTAACTGCCCAGCACTTTCAAAACACAGTTCATCATTGGGAAGCTGAGACTGGTAAGTCTGAACAAATATTTTGAAGGTGCACTCTACTGCAACTGGGCTGAATTAACTTCAGGAGTCTTTGAACATTCAACAGCCCCGAACATAATTATTAAATTAGAGAGCAGACAAAGAAAGCCTACTTTCAGATGGTCCATTTCCCATTCAAAGACATCAAATGCTCTAAATTAAGAGGGTGATTATCTTTCCACTTCACGCTAACAGCTACTCTTTGTGCCATTTCTTCCCACACTGGGCTTTCAAGACTATGAACTGGAAAAGAAATTTGGCAATACTGAAAAGCATGTTGTTGAAGGCTTCTTGAATCACTTTTCTGTTGGATAAAGAGCGAGTATTTTTGTTAGGGATACAAGTTGCATTAAAACACACTACTGATGGAAAATGACTTTATGAAATTTGGATATGAGCTCGTAATTTGTCTCCACACTTGAGTTCCTTGGTTATTCACTTATTGCCAAGCTAAGCATCTAGTAAGTCAAAGTTAATTCCTGCCAAGCAATTTCAGCACGCACATGTTGAACAGTTTTTAAGTAGCAGCTCACAGGCAGCACCCTGCCTGTACTGGGTGCTCTTACAGGGCTGCCAGCAACTTCTGGTGGCTGGGAGTAAGAAAGTGGCACTAGGATAACTCAAGCAAAGTGCTATTAAATGAAAGAAAACTAGGGACAGAATACACAAAGAAGCACATGGGAAGAAAGAAAGGTCACTGGCAGCGGAGTGCAGAAACCCTCAAACTAGCCCTGCCGTAAGCCCACTGGTTCATCTGAGTTGCCAGCACAGGGTGCTACCACCAGCTTCTGGATCCAGGCTGCTGTGGGGGAAAGTGTTTCACAGACAACTGAAAGTCAAGTGCAGAAGGTAAGCATCAACTTAACCAGAAACTGGTTAAGTGGGGAAACAGCCTTAACTGCACCCAGTGGCCTCCCTCTTGGGAGGGTAACACAAAACAGCTAGATGCCCGCAGCAAGGGAAGCCTTCTGAACCTCCAGGGCAAGCACATTCACAACCTCGAAGCTGGCCTGATGCCGAGTTTGATGCAGAAACCAAATATTTAAGAATTGCGCAATCCAGCCATTGTTCCCTCTACTTAGAAACAGACTTCTCTTCTTGTAGAAGGGGCAAGACAGAGGATTTGTGCTACTGAGAGCAACTTGGGTGGCTTAAGAAATCAAACCAAAGATGTGGTACAACAGGGCTAGTGTGTAACTGCAAGCAGGCTGGAAAGCATTTAGCTTAGGAAAGTTATATTAAGACTCTGAAAGTTTTAAAATCTAGTTTTACCCACAGCTTCTTTAGCATGCTTTTGAAGCTTTTTAATTAAAAAGACAATTAGAGATGAACAATATTTGCTGTGGTTAGAGACCACGTGAACAGAATGAACTCAATGCACACTGAAGAAAACTCCTTGTAAAGCATCCGCACATTGTGCATTGCAGTAGTCTGTCACACAACACCAAGAACACAGAATTAAAATTATAAATGCAACAGTTGAAGAGTTGTTTTCTAATTTGCTGCTTCTGCTACTAAACAAGTTGCCAGAGATGAACCCAACGTAGACTGAACCCATTTGTTTCTACGGTAACATGTTCCCTAACAGCCTCAGTGCCTACCCATGCAGCAAACCTGGGATGGATTTGTTTGCAGTGCTTTTCCGCACAACAAAAGAGGAGGAAGGGCTGCTAGTCCTGTGATCCTCGACTCTTCCTGTTGTAAAACACACCCGACGGTAAGCAACTGACAGGAAGAGGATGAGCAGGGAAAAATCTCCCGTCTGGGTTTGGAGTGGATGGGTGAAGGGAACTGAACCGCCCCTGTACATGAGAGCTGTGGAAGGAGCCCCCTTTCCTTCCAGGGTCAGCGTGGGTTCAGCTGTCTTACTTACGTGTGTTTTCATTTCGTTAGCTACTGTTGTTGACATCATGATACAACAGATGATAGTCACCAGGATGAAGTAAGCGCATACATGAAGCGGGTGCTGGTTGACTGTTTTATCTTGGGGCAGCATTTGGCAGCACAGAGAACAAGCGTCAGTACCACAGCAGCAGGCCACTGGAAGTAAGACAAAAAAACACAGTCATTCCATCATCGCCTTTAGGTTTCTATTGCAAAATTCAGACAGGGAAGCTGGGAGACTTCCTGTAAAACTCCAGAATTTCTTAAGTCCTCTCCTCCCAGCTGGCAGCATTTAAGTGGAAGCAGACGTTGTGTTTATCAAAAGTCCTAGGTTTAAAAGTCCACTATGTTAAGCACATCAGTTTTTCTAGCCTTCCACATGGCTAAGGTGAGAGTGAAGAGGATGTGGAGGAACTGCTCCCAATTCCTTAATCCTGCTCTTTGCTATGTCTGTGCAGCTCGTGGTCCTGACATGTTTCACCCAGCAGAACAGGCATTACAATGGTGAGGCTCTCTATTTCCTGCAAGACGCTCTTTTAGTTCTTTTCTACCTGCAACTGAGTCCACCAAGACAAAAACCAAGCAGCATAGCAAAAAGCATATAATTGCCTTATTCAACACTGAAAAAGGTACTGAATAAATTCTGAAAGGGATCCAGCTTGATGCTCATTATTTCCTTGCTGTCAACAGTATCATTAACTTTCAAAGACGCTGGATTCACCTTCCTGACTTCTGCTTTTAGAAAAGTCATATATAAAAATAGAAATACAAGCCTTATTTTTATGCATAAGCTCCTTGGCCAGGGCCTTCATTGCAATAGGCAGCAGCTTCATATGGATACCATGCTTAACCCAGCAGCCGTGACCACAGGAGGGATTTTGGGACTTCAGGCAGGTGGCCAGGAGCAGAGAACCTCTCTTCTTGGTCTCATTGCTGCCGACCAGAGCAACCTCATCCCTAAGCACTCCCATTTTTGAGGGTCTCCCCGTGGATAGCGTGTAGCACAGGGATGGTGTACTGGCAAACAGGGGCTTGAGCACACCAAGGCTGCTTTTTTCCTGGTGTTTCGTCAGCCCTTGGAGGGGCTACAGGGATGTTCAGAGGACCCCCCCCTCCTTTCTAGCAAGTGGTTATACAAGATGATGGCTTTTCTTAGCCCTTACCAAGGGATTCAAAGTGCACAAGTGCCACTCTGAGTCATCCAGGCAAACTTCACTATGTGTCCTTCAGGCGCAAAACCACCATGTGCCGTTCTCCCTCCAGTACACCTTCTCCTCCAGCATCAGTGACTGTCATGTGGTGTGTTTGCAGACACACACATCTGATATAATTCCACAGAGTCTCACAACCAGACCGGTCGATCAAAGACCCCCAATCCTTTTCAAGAAGTGTCTTGAAAGACTCCCAGCTTATCACTTCCTTGCCGTGACCATCTGCTGCAACACCCAAGCGCAGGCTTCCTGCCTTCAGCCCCACAGAAAGGGGCTGAAAGTCCCTTGCCTTGCTCCATGACAGCTCTTCAGTTGCAGAAGACACAGAACAGGGACAGTCCAACCTGGGTCCCACTCTGCCCTTCTCTCAGTTCACCGCTGGATCTCACCCCAGAGGAGATGGGGGCCTCAAAGCACGCAGCTGCTAAAACTGCTGCTGCTGCAGAACAGAAATCGTCCCCAAAACACACAAAGCTCCCACTGTGGGAAGTAAACAGAATGGGCTCATGTTGGCACCAGAGCTGGAAATTAAGAACACTACGTGCATAAGCACATCACACAAGTATACTTTCAAAATAGAAGGCAGTAGTGACTGAATGGCAATTTTATTTTTTATATGTGTGAAATAAGTTAACTTTTACAGCATCAACTACAAGTCCACGAAATAAGGAAGCTATGGCAAGTTGCTGATTCAGCAAACAAATGGAATAACAACATTTCAAAACAAAAACATACCGGAAAAGTATAATCCCTCCACTTTAGAATTATGGAAAAAAATAAAAGGAGTAAGACTAAAAGTCCTTTCCATCTGTGTCAGCCAGATCCAAAATATCCATGATGAACTTCAACTGCTGGCCATACTCACTGTAACATTAAAAACTATAGTACAGCAATAAAAAGGTATGCAGCTTGGCATTTTTAAGGGGAACAACATTTTCCTAAGCCAGGTGCTAGAGAGTTCTGCCAGTGAAACCTCATCTCCGTCCAGCAACGTGTCTGCTATTCCAGTCCTGGGTCCCTGGAGCTGCTATTTAAAGCAACAAATACTTAAATAGAACATACAGCTCATTTATGCATTGTTCTCCATTACTTAGAGAGATTTTAATGATAGTTTCTAATACTGAGCACGTACCAAAGAAACTGGGCAATATTTGTGAAAAATACCAGTGTATCATCTTATTTCAGATGCACTCCTTTAAGCACTCTGAATAGTTGTGGAAAACCATAGAAATTGGTTAGGTTATTCAGCCACAGTCCCAAATTTGGTGGTTGTTTTTTTTTTTTAAATTCTGGTTATGACTAACTACATTCTAGAGTGGGCCGCAATGAAATAGGGTGTTATCCAAAAATAAATTAAGCCAGTCTCTGTTCCAACGAGTAAGATGCTGGCCACAACCTACTGACCCAAGAGGTTTCAAAGATATTATCTTGGTTGACAGACTTCAAAGCCCATCTCTACAATGAGTTCTCTGTCAATAGGTTGTGGTCAATGTGCAGCTAAACTACGCGGTCCCTGTGATGCCGCATGCTTGACCACGACCATGGCCCATCTCGCCTTGTTGCTGCCTTTCGACTGCATCGAGGGTCTGCCCAGTGGCTCGTGACCCCACCGGTGGGCACCCAAGTGCAAGCCGGTAACAAATTCTTCCCGTGTTAAAAAAAAAAAAAAAACGGGCTGTGAAACAAAGTGAGTTAAGGTCATAAATCTTTAACAGATTTAGCTTATCATTAACAAAAGTTCCTCCAAAGGAGGGATTCTGCAGAAGGAAGGTTGCTGTGTGGTTTTCAGGACAGAGACAACCCAAGTTCCTGTGATGGCTTTGAAAACCCCAGCTCCTGTACCTGCAGAGCTCCTTCCAAGTCCTGTGATCCTTCCTAGTCCTGGGTCCCCAAGAACCCACAACGGCACCCGACACGCAGGCTGCTCTGGCAGGAGCCTGTCACACAGCAGCAGGTTCTGGTCTCAAGTCTCTCTCATCCACAGGCTCGCACAAGTCAGGCAGCGAGTACAGCCCCCCCCGGCTCCCCCTCTAGCTCTGCATCTCCTCACTGGGTGACACCGCAGTCTGACAACAATTACAAGCACTACAGAAATATTTATGCTTTCCACAAATACTTGCGATCAGCCTTACACTAAGCCCCAGCGACACCAGGCCCTCCAACGTCAACCGCCCACCAGCTTTTCTCAGTTCCACTCTTTCAAACGCCAAAACCGGTGCAGTGCAAGCACTGAGATCCCGAAACTTGACAACCTACTACACCTGAAAACAGACTGCCCTGCAATTTGTCCTGCCTGGGTGATGGCTGACTTGACAGGCTTCACAGCAGCAGCTGTGGAAAGCTGTATGGGAAATTTTTCTGTTAAAAAATATGCAAAGCGCAGTTTCACAGACACCTCCCCTGGTAGCCAGGCTGGCTTAACAGCCACCGGTTCCCCCCAGCCTTTCTCCTCAGTCAGTCCCTTGCTCACTCCTACCCCGCACCAACCCTCAGTAGCCCTGGCAGTTGTTTCTGCTGCTGGGAGTGACCAAACAAAGCAACCTACTGGATAAGAAAAAGAAAAAAAAATTTAAAAAATGATATATCAGTCCTTCTTGGCTGATGATTTATTATGCAATGGCAGAAACAGTTTTACCCTTTCAAGTGAGGGCACAGCGGGGAGAGCAGAGGGGAATGCCTCACAGCAGTCCCACATGCTTTGACCCTTCTCTGAGCAGACATTTCATGGCTTTTTCCTACCAGCTCTCTTGATTGGGTGGGAGGGGGGGCGTAGGGGTCCTGTCAGTGCAGGGGAACAATAATTTTTACATCCAGCAGTGAGGAGCAGAAGCAAGCAGGCTATATAACAGCCCTAGTCCGTGCAAATCACTTTTTCGAGTACAGGCAGGCCTGGGCATATTTGCACACTCCCATCTTGCACCAGCCTGGGGAGTACCTGTGGTTAACGAGAGTTAGACAGGTTAACAGGACAAGGTAAAAGCAGGTTTACCAACTTGCACACATGCTATCAGCTCCCGACAATGAATACTCCACCAACATACACTTAACATCTGCCACACACTCAAGTCTTGATTTTTGCAAGCTGCAATCCAATCTGATAAATCAGGGGAATGAGGGATGACGGTAATGTTAATCACACACGTAACCATTTACATACAAGACAGACTGAGAAGCAGTCAATGCTACTGTACAGACAGTTACATTTTTAGAAGGTATTTTCCAAAGACGTTTCCAAAAAATCTCAAAGGTTGTAGAAAATATTTGGCGTAGCCATTAAAACTAAGTGAGGAGTTTCAGAATCACTGCCCAAAATAGCGTATGGTATTTTTAAAATATACAAACCATAGGGAAGTATCAAGCTTATCACAACAAAGCACTCTTCCTTTTGGGAGACTTTGGCAGAAATGTTAAAAATCAAAGGGAAGAAGAGCACATTAAAAAAGAAAAAAAGTGTATACTTAAATGAAATACAGACTTAACAGTGTTTCATCTTTTCCCTCCCAACTGGCCACCCAGCCGGTGGGCGAGGAGACCGCATGCCTTACAGCCTGTCCGCGGAGCACAGGAATGTGCCTTGCTGAAGCTTCTTTTCACAGGGGCCTACAGAGGCTTAGTTTTTCATGCACTGCTTGATTACTTGACTACCGGCATTATCTGGGCCGTAAGATTTGCAGATAATGCGGTCACCGAGCTGTTAACAGCAACATTGGTCAAAAACACACCCCAACATCTAGGCTTACAGCTACACACAGCATCCAAGCAGGCTGGAAGAGCAAAGCAGCCAGCCCTGCACGAACAACACCCTGAAGCGGCTACACACCTGCCATCAGACTTCTAGATTCAGGAGAGAGCCTCCAGCAAGCCAACCATTTCATTAGTGCACTGGTTCATGAAAACAAGAGATGCCTGATGCCAGGTCTCCCAAGTGTTAGGAGCTGGGCTCAGACTATTATTGAAAACCCCTGCTGTTATGCATTTTACAAAGTTTTCTTCAACTGGCCGCATAATTACACAGTGGTTTGTCCCTGTGAAGCAATTAAATTCACCAAAGAGGCTTTATTTTGTCCTTTCTCTGACTTAACTGGTTTTCCACTGCTTCTTCTGTAATATTCACTCACCACATGGTTTAAGCCAAGAGGTTTTTGACCAGCACACCAGTTAATCAACCGAACCTATTTTGGGAGCACACCTCACACTGCAAACTGTGCAAAATTAAAACTGACTTCAGAGAAATGACAGGCCAGCTCAGACCCTGCCTTGAATGCTGCTTTCCAGCGAAGCTGGCTTGCCCTGAGCTGAGTTGCCAAAGCGACGGCCTTGTGCCCTGCCCCACGGGGCAGAACTGCCTTCCAGCACCAAGCACCTCAAAACCAAGGTGAGAAGAGCAGCATTTGGGACAGCTACGCTGAGAGCTGAAACAAGGGAGAGCCGCTGCCAGGCGCCAGCAGAGCTGAAGTTAAGCTGAACCGAGGATGATGAGTTTCTGTCTCCGTGCTCAAACGTTACTACGTGGTGACTCAGCTCAGCATTAAGAAATAACGTCACCGCAAAATGTCTAAATTACAGACTGCCCAACTGCTCTTCTCCTGATGATTTTGGAAAAATCAAGACAATTTTTTTCGTCTGACCTGAGCCTCGCTGTATCACACCACCCAGCTCCCCAGTAGCACAGCGATTTTCCATTGGCTGGACCATCTGGACTTGACAGCAGCATGAGCTGGGCTGTCTGTCTCCTGGCTACTTACATCTATCATTAAAAACAGCAAAAAACCACCCCACTTCTAATTTGTCTGCTACAGTTTCCAGGCTATTGGTGAGGCTTTCTTCACTAGTTGAGACAGCCTTTTAACTACCTGGTCTTTTCTCCCTGATCATCAAAGGAGGAACCCAAACCCTTTACCCTCAGACTCATTTGAAGGCTTTAAGACTTTTCCTCACAGCAATCTAAGCTGTTTGGGTTTTTTTTTTCTGCACCCCCTCAAATTTCCCCAGCACCTCCTACAACACCACAGCAGCATCATCAGCCCAGCAGGTCACCCTGCTCCTCTCCCCCCGGGCAGATGAAGAGGAGGTGAGACCCTGCCCCGCAGCACCCTATGCGTGGGAGCAGCCTGCCCGCCATGCATCTTACCCATACAGCCAGACAGCTGCCTGTACTTAAAAAAAAAGTGTATTTTATTTGCAATGGGTCATGCCGTCTGGGTTACGCCACCCTCAATAGTACTCCTGCTCCACCAGTCCTTCCATCATGCCTGTGTGCTTTTGGTAGCAACTTTAACATGTCCCCTCGAGTCACTGATGAAAACAGGCCACTGTTTTCATCCTGAAGCTCCTTTGCATTGATCCCTTGATGACCTTCACTGAGGACAACCTCCGCTGGATGACAGGTTCAACTGTCCTTTCCTGTAATTTCATATTTCATGGTTTCTCATCTGCAGCTTCTTCCAGCTCATGCTGCAGCTACTTCGCCTTCAAAGTGGAGGAGCTACTAACAGAGCACCTGGAAGATGTAAAGGCAAGCCAGCAATGGCCAAAGTCTGTCAATTTGAGGCCATCACTTCATACAGCGAGCAGCTTTCTCCAGGTTAGCTCTGATGGTCGGGGCCAGGACTCTAGAGGCAGAACTGCACGCACAGATGCAACATGGTGCCTTGCCTGGGACAGGGAGAACTGAGAACACAGTGCAGGGACAGTAACTGCCCTAAGTCCAATACACCACAGGAGTAAAAAAGCAGTTAAAGAGAAATTTCTGTATGTATTGACTTAAAAGCATGTAGCTGCAACAGCTGCTTCACTTTTGAAAAAATCTGACAGCTCTGAGCTGTTCCACAAAGATGATGTGTCTTTAAAGGTACTTCTGATACTGACTATAAGCAGATTTTAAGGCACACTTTGTACAAGGTGACAAAAGCCAATAAATTCACACCAAAAATTAAGTATTCTTGCCATCTCTTGCATACACCATCTCTAATTGCTGGAAGTTCCAATATGTCAAAATATATTGGAGCCCTGCACAGTGAGAAAGAAATGGAAGTGCCATTAACTTGGGTATCAGAAGGACCTTGGAAGCAACTTCAGGTCCAAGCATCTTCACATGGCTCAGCTGAGACCACCAATCCAGCCTCCAGCGTGTGTTTGGGATGCCAGCAATCGCCAGCTCCAGACAAGACCATCAGCTTCTGCTGTAGTCATAGCTCAGGCTTTTCATTCAGCTGTTCCCCTGAAACAAGCATTTCTTGCACCTGCAACTGCAAGTGCATCCATTGTAATGAAAGCCTCAGTAATGGAAAAAAAACACCCTGAAATACCTATACTTGCAGAAATTAAAATAACAGCAGTAGGATTTATATTCTTCACCAGAAGAGTATCCCCTTGCCCTTAAAAGCAAAGGCACTGCTCTTATACTGCCTTCACAGCTGTAGGCCATCGGTATTTAAGCTGTTCTTAAACCCACAATGCAACCAACTTGTGGGATGTGAGAGGAAAAAGGCTAAAACAAAAATTAGGCAGCAACGGGAAATTAAGCAGGAATGAGAAAGACTCTCTTCTGCCTGGAATGAGAAAGAGTATCTTCTGCCTCTTACGCAGTGCCAGGGAAAGGATTCCAACCCTGCGATGCAAAAGTAAAATGATACAATACTTGCAGGATCTCACTGTCTTTTGGTCGCTTTCCCTCCCTTTCTAATCACTTCTGAATCCAGCAGCAAATTTTATCCAGCTATGGCAGGCAGATGGGGGCCTCAAAATATTACGTTGCTACATCCTTGAAAACAGGCAAAAGGTTTAGAAGAGAAAAATGATATCTCAGCCCTGAGCAAGGAAAAGGCTGCAACACAAGTTCAGTATTTATTAGAAAGGGAATCGACATAAGATACCAAACTCAACGGACAAAGCTGCAGAAAATGAGGCTTTGCTAATTCAGTTGTTCAGGCAACCATTGGTTTAAAACAAAAATTCCATATTTCTGCCAAGAGGGGAAAAAGTCCTTCCCCAGTCTGTTTTTCCTAACTGCATTTAAGTGGAGTAGACTACAGTACTCCACATCAGATCTCAGGCAGCTAGTTTCATCTTCAGCCATGATTAAGAGGGCAGGAGGGGCATGGAAAGGCAGCTGTGAGAGGGGGTAAGACCCACTGCTAAGTTTCTCTTTTTTTTAACTGACCGTCTCAGGTTAATCACAATAAACCAAACCTCTCTCACCCAGGAAGACCATTTGCAGAAGGAGAGATGTGTCTTGGGGAGCAACACGTGGAGCAGGACCCAGGAGCGCCGCCAGCACCCTCCCATAGTGCTGCGGCACATCACACCACGCACATGCCCCAGCATCGCCCCGCCACCCTCGGAGGACACAAACCTGGGCGAGGATGACAGAGCCACCCCTTTCACTGTGTAATGAAGAGAGGAGACCACGAAGACAGCAGGCAGTGCCAGACAGGCAGGCAGCTCCAGGGCACTTGGGGGGCTTCCTTCCCTTGATCCAAAAGCTATGAGCCCTAGAAGTCATTGGCTGAGGACAATCTTATAAATAAATCTTTTCTTTTTTTTTTTTTTTTTTTTTTTTTTTAAATCCCTCAGAATTGGAGGTCTGGGTATAAAATGAAAATTGGATACTGCTCTAACTTGCGGCACATCTTACTGCATTTACTACATCATATGATTTCTAAGTGCAGAACAGTATTAAAGGAAGCACTCAAGATTTAACAGACCTACAAAAATAGCTTTATAAGCTTTAATAACAACCAGTTCTAATTGAAAAATCCATCTTTTTGAACAACCCAGCTACAACATACTGCCCCCCAAAAATGAATGTTAACTATCTAAATTACATTTATTTAACTCTGGAAAAACATATTCATTGTAATAAAGATTTTCCGCAACAGCTGCTTTTCTTAACCATGATCTCAACTTTATTCTCTTGAGAATAACTACTGAAGAAAAGCCAAATGTAAAATCCTGTTTCCTGTCAATTTAAGCAGATGTTTTTATGTAATCAAAAGCATTGTGGAGGCCCAAGCCAAACTGTATTCTCACTGCATTCTCAAATAGGTATACCAATGAAACACTAACAAAAGAAGAAATATTTAGCAAGCTTATTACAGCTCAGAAACCTAAAAACCGCGATTCTCTTCAACACAAGGCTGGACGTTGCCCGATAAAAACCCACTGCAGAAATTAAAGTTTATAAATGGCCAGGTTCCTTGAAAGCAAGTTCCCAGGGTCTACTTGGCAAGGATACGAGTCACGCAGTAATGTTAATTAAGATTATTTTAAGTAATTTTTAAGTGTAAAATCAGTATAACCAAAGTACATTGAAGTTTGACAGCTTGCCACTGTATCCTTTAACAAGAAGAATCTAGGCTGTGAAACCTGAATGCATTTATTCCGACAAGCACCATAAACTAGATGTTTAGCACTGTTTGACTGAAAACGAAAAGTAATGATCACTCATCGTCCACTCCACACCAGGAAAATTTGCCTGCATCAGGAACGGAGAAAAAATAGATAGTCAAGTGATGTTAACTCACAACAAAATTTTGATACCAGGTACATACATCCATGCACAATAATTGTGCTTTCAGAGCTCAGAAGGACAATACCAAAGTTCTCAGTTCTAGGAAAGTGGATCCACAGAAACAGAGAGGCAGATGTAAGATATACACAGGGCAAAAATACTTTGTACAAAAAAAAACCCCACCCCGTGGGGTATCAAACCCGTTAAACTAGTATATTTTAGGGAAAAAGGAGGGACCCAACATCCCTGTTGTTTTTCAGGACTTGCATAAAGTTTCATCTTTCCTCAAGCACATCATCTCTGTTTTTGGAGGCAGGGTTAACTTCATCTTCAGGGGAACATTTAAGGAGAGGCTGAATTCCTTCTCAGTTTTCCAGCTTGATTAACAGTACCCATAAAATGCCTGAGGAAGTTGGGTTGAGAGAGAAAGAGGACTTCTATTCCTTTTGTTTTTCTTGTGTATTAATTATGTTAAACAAACATCCCCTTATCAGGGTTGGAATAAATCAAGTCATGAAGGCAAAGACCATTCTTCCTTTTAAAAAAGTTACACTGCATGCTATTGAGACATTTTTTATGCCGTTTATCATCTCAGCCTATAAAAGGCTTATCCACACTAAGTTTGCTGGTATAACTCTAGCAATATGCCGTATTTAGCACAGATAAGTCTTACATCAAAAATAGTGCTTGAGCCAGCAGAATACATATCCCCAGGGTATTGCATAATTTTGGCGCTATGACTGCATCCACTTTTGCTTTGGCTCCAAAATCACTAAGGAGTTCAGTTTATTTACAGACTCCAAAGTGCCATATTGGTGTCAATAAAACACATTACTGTCAGATATTCTACACAGGGTAGGAAGAGTGTCTCTAAGAATGTCTCAAAGTTTGGTCGTGCTAAAGCCACGCCATTCACCACAGGAGTCACAACGGTTATCATCCTCTTGGTATTAAGTTACTTCTCCAGGAGCAAACACCAAAAAAGCAAGGAAAATGCACACAGCCATGAACCACTGCAGTAACAGCATCTACTAACAGCGCTTTGTTGAGCCACTCCGAAACTTGTTTCAAACACTGCCAAGATGCACATGAAGCGGAGTCAGGGGGACCCCCTGCTTTAAGGTGAGTATTAGCAAATGTATTACTGCTGTCTGGTGAGGCGCAGGGGACCTCCCGGCAGATGGGCATGTGAAGACATGCTCAGTAATCCTCCCGGACCATGGAAGATAGAAAGAACTGCAGCCAGAAGACTAAATCTAGGCTGAGATTTCAACCTTCAGGGAAGATCTGAGATTTTTCCCAGGTGGTTCACACAAAAGCAAGACCATTCACACAATAATAAGGTGTGCTGAAGGTGGGCAGAGTGCCCAGTGAAGAAATACCAGTAGAATTAGGGCTGTGAGGTGCTTAAATATAGAAAACAACAGGAATAAGCTCACTGGCTAGCCTGTTGCAGACAGGGACAGGTACTAATGAGTTTCTATTGCAGCAGTAGAGATCTGGGGAAACAAAGGACAAAATGAAGTGCCTAGGGGAGATGAAATCTAATACAAGGGTAGAGAGACAACTGGTAGGCACAGAAGTCCTTCCCTTGAGGTGCAACCAAGGAGCAGATCCGGACAGGGCCTTGCAACCATCCTTCTCCTCCAATTCTGTGGACGCTCATCCATCAGAACGGATTCACTAAGAAAACACGCATGCACCGCGGTGAGATGCAGAGCAGCGATTCATCACCTCATGGATGCTGAACGGGGCAGGTCCCTGCACCGACCTCCATCACTGCTCGCTCTCATCTCTCGCTGCCTCCCCCCCGGCACCTCCACCTGCCGAACCTTTCCACAAGCACATTTTAAAGGGGTTTGTCAGAGGGCCTGAGGAGCGCCGGGCAGCCGTCAGCGAGGAGGAGACAAGACCACCCTGCTTCTTATACCATGGGGTCTCATCTCTCCACCACCATGCACCAGTGGCAATTACCTAATCGCCTTTGTGCGACCTGTCACCCCCGCGGCAATCGCTCCTTGTAGCGCAGGTCTTCGGAAGGCTCCTCTCCGTGTCCGCGCCTTCCCCCGCATCCCACCGCCTCCCCGCCATCAGAGCGACCGGTCCCCCTTCCAACGCGAGGGGAATTGGGATTCATCCTGGAACTCCGCAAGCAGGCCGGGAAATAAACATGTACAGTGCCGGGCTTCACCCACGGGTCCCCCGCTCCCCCTCCGCCGAGCTGCTCTCATTTGAACGCCTCAATTCGCCCAGCGGGGTGTCCGGTTCCCGGGGGGCCGAGGCGGAGGGCGCGAAGGGGCGAGCGGGGGGACGCGGCCCCACCGGCCGGCCCGTCTCCCGTCCCGTCCCGGGCTCTCCGTGCATCCTGCGGGGTGCTGCCCGGGGCCCTCACTCCCCGCACCGCCTCCCGTGGAGATCCCCACCCCGACCCGTCCGGCCTCAGGGGAGGCCTTGCGGCCCCCGTCGCGCACACCTGCCGCCCCCCCAGCCCCTCACCTGGCCGGCGCAGCACGGTGCGGACATGCCTGCGGCGCGGCGCGGCCTGACTCCCTCGCTGCCTCCCTCATGAACAGCGGGCTGGGCTGGGCTGGGCTGGGCTGGGCAGGGGCAGGGCAGCGCGCCGGTCGCCCCCACAGCGGGCGGAGCGGTACCGGCACCGCCTCTGCCCAGGCCGCCGGCCGCGACGCCCTCCGCCGGCCCGGCCCCGCAGCCCTCCCCTCAGCCCCGGCCCGGCCCGGCCCACCCGCCCGGCTTCCGCTGTCGTCAGGCGGCGCGGAGGGTGGAGAACCGGCTCCGCGGCCCGGGTTGTCGCGGCTCCCACCGATGGGCCTCGGCTGCCGGCCTGCCCCGGCGGAGGGCCGCCCCCGGGGAGAGGGGACACCCTAGGACGCTGGCGGCTGCTGTTTGTGGCGGTTCCAGCCGCGGCTGAGGGGTGCGCGGTGGATCCGCGGGGAGCGCCCCCCGCGGGCTGTCCCCGCTCGCAGGGCCGGCGCCGAGGCTGCTTGCCTGCGCGTACACCCTCTGGAGCACCTTGTTTTTCGGTAGCTGGAACTGAACAAACTCACTAAGACAAGTAAGAATAGGGGTCTTAAAAGGCCAGGCATAAAGATGAGTTAAAACCGGTTTCAAGCCGCTTTGCTGTGTCCCGTGGCCCTCACAGTGCCCACACCTTCATGGAGAAGGCACACGCATCCAAAGGACAGCTTTGGGGCTGCGCTGTCCTGCAAGGAGCCAAGGGCTTTCCCGGTGCTCCGTAAATCCTTTCTCCAGCATCAGTTGCCAGGAAGCAGGTGTAGTCCTAGGCGGTCGCTGAGGATTTCTCAGCTTTCTACGTGATGATGGGATATCTTTGCTATTGCCGACAAAACCCCCAAGCGTAGCAACGAGGGTCTCGGTGGAAAGGCTCCTCACCTTGGTGGCTTTGTTGCCTCTGTGTGCTTGCACTGTAATATCTAAGATAACTATGGGGAACTTTAGTCTTAAACTGCCCTAGCTTTAGGGATTGAGCGCGACTAGAAGCTACTGACCTGCATACAGGCACATACATGCCGGGTGACGCAGCTACACCTACCAAAAGGAAACGGGTATGGATTGCAGGATGTATTGCGTAAAACCCTTTCCTCTTCCCTCGTGAGTGCAACAAACAGAAAGTCGATGCTCTAGGAAGCAGATCACACGATGAATCGGCGTTGCACAATTTGGTGTTATACTGGGGAACCGAAGAGACCAAGTTACCATAAGGGTGGTTTATGAAAAGCAGACATGGGCATTATTGTTAATGGTGCTCTCACATCTGCATATACTCAGCTAGAAATGGGGTATTTACCACTGTGTAAGATTAATTCTGTCAGCCAGATGGTGATTTAGCTGCAAAGGACACCAGCTTGCGGGCATCCCGGAGGACCCCACCGCAAGCTCAGGCACCCCATGCAGCTCACGCTCCTGCTCCTGCTTTGCACGCCTCACGCAGCAAAAGGCCCAGGCTCAGGTGAGGACTCCTCAAGTCAGGAGTGGGGGTTGGAGTCTCAGCACACCTTGTCTGATTTAGAGCACCCCACAGCCCCGCGATGGGCGCCTTGGCTTTTGAGTGAAAAAAATTCGTCACGAGAAAGGCTGGAGCTTTCCTGCTGCGTACCAGAAAGGCTGGAGCGTTCCTGCTGTGTTGCTGGCAAGCGTTAAGCAGGCTAATAGCAAGCAACGAGCAGATGTTACTGCATGAAAAGAACTGTCACTCTGAAACTATCCATGCATTTAGAACAACGTTACCCACCAAATACATATTCTGAAAGCAGAGAAGGCCGTTGTGTTCCCCTAATCTGATTTACTGGCCAGGAATCTTCAACCAGTAATTCCTGCCTCAGACTGTTCCTTTTGGCAGGGTAAAGGCTGCCACTTTGAAGAGATGCTAATTCTGATTTAGGGCTTTCAAGTGACGGGGAATCCATAGCATGAGTAGAGGAAGGCAAGATGCTTTGGCCTTGCCTTGTATAGGGAATTTTACAAACACAGATTTACAGAGATTTCATGATCAGGCAGAATGGGGGCAAGAAGCAGCCCTGTAGGAAGTAAGACAGCCAAGGAGCACCCAGGAATGGAGTTAAAACTGTGGTCCCAGTTCAGGTGCTGGGGAGCGAGGAAAGAAGGGAAGCGCTCAGCTGCAAGTTGTAACCATGTGGCACTTCCCAGAAAAAAACACCTGGTAAGCAGCCAGTTGTGCCCTGGGACCCTCTCCTTGCTCCGTGTGCAGGTGAGCAGAGCGGAGTAGCAGAACCTGACGCCCCAGAAGCATCTCACTGCCAGCCACCTGCCTTCAGGCAGGCTACAAAACTCTGCCTGCAAGATACCCAGCTCTGCTTCATACACACCAGCGACCGCCTGCGGCACATCGGCTTTGCTCAGGTCACCAGGAAGGCATTACCCTGTGATCCCACCCCGCAGCTTCACTTGCAGATGTCGCGCCTTTACATGCATCCGCTTTACTCATTCCCCACTCATTTCTACAGAGATTATTGTAAAAGAAGCAGAGGTTCACAGTGTTCCCCTTCACTGCGAGAAGAATGCAGTATTACTACCTCTACAGAGAGCTCAAAAGATGTCAGTGGTGAAGTAGAAAGCTTTTTGGCACAGCACAGGGAAATCGTAACTTACCAGGAATGCGTACGGGCTCTCTGCTTCCTCAGTACTCTCATAGTATGAACTAGGTCAGTGTATTTTAGGGTAAGGATATCAGGAATTGTGCTGTTTTGTTCACACCTTCTGAAACGAAGCTGCAACTTGGAATGCTGTTTTCAACGTTATATAATGTCAAGATTTTTCAGTAATTAAAGGATTTTGTTTGTGCCAGCTGGCAAAGAGAAGAGCACAAAAAGCCTGTATCCAATGAGGAGAAATCTACCATTTGGCTTTTTTTCAGGTGAAACAAAATACAGAAAATCTTTCCAAAGGTAAATGCATTCAGAAAGAAAACAAAACCAGATTGTTACACATCATGGTGGCCACTTACATAAAATTAGTTCATTTTATAGTGTAAGTTTAGACTTATACGCCTGTTAAAATACAAAACATGTAAAATAATTGATTTTTAGGTAAATATATATCTTGCTTGAGCCGAGTAATTAGACACCAGTCAAAAATGTAGTTATGGGAAGGAGGGGAAATGTCTGTACACGTGCATGCACATGTTCTGGAAACCACCACTCGGATCCAAACTCAACCTCTTACCCAGCTAATGACCTAACTGCTGTGATGTTTGCTGGAATAGTTTCCTGTGGAAAGGCATTCCAGTAAAGGGAACACCATGCAAAGGTGTGATCAGACAGTAGAAGTAATTTATTTACCACCTAGGAGTTTGACTTGTGTGTGACTGCAAGACCATCCTTGTTCTCAGTTTAGGTGGCGGCAGGCCATAATAAACTCGTGACTTCCTCAGGTTTTTTTCTAAGTATGCACCAACACTGGGAATATGGACCACTTCTCCCCAGATCCTCCTAGGTAGCCAAGGGCTTCCACAACCTTTGGACATCTTCTAAAAGTCAGTGTGTATAGGAATCACGCCAGGACCAGCTGGCACAGCAAAGTGTAGCCCAGCTGTGGAGCTGACAAAAGGCAAGTGGGAACAGCTCACACAGACCCCAGGGTGCACCGTGAAGCAGGCGCAGCACCCCAGAGGTGTTTTAATCCATGGCTCAGTGCAGGAAGCCCAAGTATTTGCCAAGAGCACCGAGAAGAGAGTTCTTGGCCACGACACCTTACTGCTTTGCATCTCCAGTTGCTACTCTGCTTAAAAATAAACAAATGAATAAACACATTACAATAACAGCTGCAAAGAGTCCAATAACAGTTAGAAAACAAAGTACCTTTTATGCCACCTTTGAAGTTTGAGCTTTTAGGATCTAAGCTTTCAAGCTGTTGTTAGCTTCTCTAGGGGCTGGAGACTACATCTCCCAGCTTTTGGAAAAGCATCGGTTGGCTTGGGATCTAGTAACAGACTTATATATGATGGTATGTATTACTGTAACAGGATAATCACCTTCAAGATTGTGTGTGGAGGTGCAGGGAAGCACACAGAGCATCTATAACAGCAAAGAGTGCACCCAGTGATCTGCGAGCACAAGGCGAGAGCAACCTGTAACCATAAATCTCTGAGGTGGGGCCAAACACACGTTGTCGGTGCACGTGGGGCCAGACACGCACATGCAACTGGTCCTTCCAGAATATCAGGTTGGTCATAACGCTAAAGGGTGTTATCTTCCACTGTATCTTTACTACTGATCTGTAATTCAAATTAATCTTTTCTAGCTGGTACTAGTAAAAAAAAAAAATCAAAAGGAAAAAAAAATAATCCATGCACTTAAGTAGTCAAATTTGGTTAGATTCTGATCAAATTAAATGTTTTAAATCACTTGTCAGGCTTGAAATAAAGCATTTCATAGCATTTGAAGAGTTCAGTATTAGAAAACCCACAAGGCTGGTGTTTCCAGGCAATTTACTTAAAATTCACTTAAAAAAAATAATTCTTTTGAGAATGATAGTTTAATAAACTGGTTGCTTAGTTGTTTTTTCACTCCAATGCTAATTGAAAGTGGACTAAAATTTGCATTGTCTGTCAAGGAAATTCACCAACTAAACCCTTCTGAGCAGGTTAATTTTTGTAACCCAAGTACAAAAGAGTAATATTACACTGCTTTGCACTGAACTCTCCAGGTGCTGCATTTGCACACTCCTTGTTGACCCTTTTTAGCACAATACCATGTAACACCAATTATAACTGTCATTCTTTCTGACCTCTCGACAACTGTAAGCAGTACAGTTTTCCATTCCAAAATCAGGTTTTTATTATATGATGTCTCAGGTTTCTTAATCACAGCTAAACCTTTACCTTACAAATAACTGACACGGACATTTAACTCGGGTGACAGCAAGGACACCTCGTGCTAGGAGAAAAGGAGACAGCAGCGTTCCCCAGTACATTTACACACTCCTGACACCCAGGTAACCAGCAGGGCTTCGGGTGCTGCTGCGAGGCACTACGTCTTACTGGAGTTAATGAGTGACAGACGGAAGAAAGGAAGCCTGCATACCTCCAAGTTACTAGAGAAGGCTAGTATAAAGGGTCTTATTAAAGAAGTTCTACAAGAATATGAAGCTAAGCAGGCTCAAGCTGCACGCTGAGAGACAAGACCAGATCTCCACCCTTATAAGGAGCTTCATGCCAGTACAGCGATGACTCTTGGAGAGACAAGTGTTAGGTTAAGATCAGACAGTTGTACCACATCCGACCGTCTGCCTTATTTCTCTGTTCAGACACCGCCTCTAGTGGCTGGGAAAATGGATCTGCTTGCAAATCAGCATTTCAACTCTTGCAGGTGTCTGAGAGATTAAAATCGGTTTCTACCATCATATATTAAGATAAAAAACATGGCAGCACTGTCTTCCTGCACTGCTGGCTTCCTGAGGATGCTGATGTGAGAAAAACAAAGGAAGCTGCTGAACGTATGGATAAGTTTCAAGTATTAAGAAAAAGACAGTTTTACATTTGTCAGCCCAGTAGTAGACATCTTCAGAATTGCCAGATTGCAAGACTTCATTAATTATCTGTTAATTTTCTTCGTCAGTGAACTTTTTCTTTAAAACAAAACAAAACAAAACAAAACCTAAGGAGAGATATTAATTCACAGATGGCAAATCTCTGAATTAAATTGGTATTTTTTGAGGGTACCTGCCTACCGCCTGTCCCAAACTGGAGACTTCCCAAAACCAAAGCTCGTAGCTCACAACCTGTTGTCAAAGTCAGCTTAGTGTAATTGTCAGTGTCCCTGCTGAAGTGGCACAAATCTCTTGTGGTAGGCAACCAACCGCATTCCACTAATGCTTTCCAATTAAGAGTGAAGTGCGCCCTTCTCCTCCTCACTTCTCTGCATACCATTCTGTTCTTACCACAGTAGCAACTGCTGTTAGTATTAAGGTTTCTGGGCACAATTTGAGCCGACGGCACTAGAGGAAATGGTCACAACCCTGCTGGCCTCTGCGCTGACCACACAGCATGCCTCTCAGAAAATCCTCATGCAGGACCTGCCTGCCCGTGGATTTGATTGTTTGGAAGGAAAAGACAGACACCTCCCCCCAGCCCCCTGGTCCTTTTATTTGAAAGAATAAACCAGAAATTTTCTGAGTAAGTTTCTCACAAATAGAAGAATAAATAAAAGAAGATACTAGAATTGAACATGGAGATGATACGAACCTAGTTCAATAGCATCAAAACTGAGATTTTATTCCAGCTCTACCTGAGGAAGCTTGAACACGAGAAATTGGCATTACAAGATGAACAAAGTTTGGCCAAGCAGAATTCTCAAGCTAGCGAGATCAGAGCAGCTTCTTAGAGCCTTCCTGGTGGTGGCTACAGGAGGAACAAATCTTATTCCTAGCAGGTCTTCATGAAGATAAGAATCAACAGAAGGTTTTCGTAGGCAGTGCTGTATTTTGGAGCCAAAAAGAGACTGCACAGCCATGCATGTCTTTTCCCCAGCCTCTCACACTACTGAGTATCAGCAAGGTGTATGTCAAAACACAGCCTGCCAAAAGCATTCAAAGCACTTGATTAATTTTCCAAGGACTTTCTCTATCTCAACTTGACAAGCTATATCCAGACTTGTCCGTGTTTTAGCCTGTGATTTTGTCACAGGCATGTGGAGAGAATGAATACCCTACCTCAGAGACAAAGGTGACAGCTTAGCTGAGTATGAAATGCAGGGAAGAACACAGGGATTCAAAGAAAAGCAAGCCTAATGATAGCCTTTTTGGTAACAATCCCTCCCTTCTCTCTGAGAAGAAAATGAATAGTGAGCGGTCACAGATAAAACCTGCTCTGTAAAGGAATTGGAGCACGTGGAGCACAAACTTTTGTGCACCAGAAGAAACGGCTGAGTAGGAGTTTAGCAAACCATGTACATGCAGCAAGCCAAGAGAACAAGAAGAGTCACAAAAGCCAAGAACGAACGCAGGTAAAAGCAAAGAACTGGCAGTGCTGCCTGCAGTGCTGACAGCATCAAGGCCACGCCACGGATAAGAGCATGCCACAAATGCAAAGCAACAACTGCATGTTACAACTCAACCTGGCTCTGAGCCTTCTTTGTCAAAACAAAAAAGCTGCAGGGATCACACAGCGTTGGCACCAACCAAGAACCAGGCAGACAAGATGAGGACGTGATAGCTAGCAGTCCTTGTTCTCCATGCCACCACAAGTAATCCTGGTATCTGTGAGAAAATGAAATCAGTTTTGTTTAAAACAGAGAGCACCTTCCCCTTCTGTACTGTGTGCTCACACAATGAGTTTTGCTACATTTATTGTGGCAAACTGGAAGGATAAACAGTATCAGTACAGTGCATAGAAGTTACTCAAATTCCATTATGTCCCAAGGTAAGGGCCATCAAGTCTGCGAAGAGGAGGACTAACCTTTCAGGAAGAAACAGCAGTAACTCATGCTAAAGAGGTGGTAAGGGCAGAAGAACTGTCTCAGCCCAAGAGAAGGCATTTAGATTACATTCCAGTTTGCACAAGTGTACAACTTAGACCTTTGCACAAGCATGCTCACTGCAGGCTCAAGACAAACCATCCTTTATTGTTGTGGTTCTGAACAGAAGCCAAGTAGATTTGTAGCAGCTCTATATTCCATGAATTGGTGTGATAAAAGACAGATTGTCAAAGCTGAAGCATGATATAAAGCTTACAAGGTAGGCAAGTCACAAATTAAACTGTATTTAGATGACTAATTGCACATGACTACATATGAAGTTATAGTCACCAGAAGTCCCAAATATTCCTTCCAGACTTCTGACCCAAGTCACAACAGTTAAATCAAAATATCCAAAAGACCGAGATTAAGAAAAAACATTGTATTGATCCTTTTTATAATCTTACTCTGTGACGTACATCCACTTTATCGATGCATGCCACCACCATTAACAGCAAGGCAATTTTAGTCCCTGACACAGGCAGCTTCATTCATGAACTCAGCTGAAAACCAGACTTACTGTATACCCTCATAGTATGGAACTGGCCCCAACTGTAGATGCAGTGCACAGCATGTGAAATTAATTGCAGTGTGGGACCTGGAAGGGAACAGCTCTTGAACTTATATTGTATAGAAGCATTGGGTTTTTTTGAGCATTTGCTGTAGTAAACACGACTGGAAGCATACAAGGGAGTAGCCTTGGCCACAAAATATCCTCTCTTCAACCCCACTCTTACAGAGCACAGGAACTGTGCTCTATACATTTATACATTCAAACACTCACTGCCCATCTAACTCAATTCTACAGCTTTTGCCAGAAGGAGCTTAGAGAATTGCTACTTGTTCTACTGGAAAAGGTTTCTTTCAGGGAAAGGTATCACCTAGGCATACGCAGCATTTGACAAGAAGGAAATGTTACTCTGAAAGCAGAGCTGGCAAAATACTTAAATTGTCACTGCCATGCGAAGTCTATTTGATACCCAATAGTTAGGATAGTGTATTTTTCAGTGAGTATCTGTTTCATGGGCTGAAGGTTTCCAGGCTTTGAAGTTCAATGTACTCTTAACTCTCTCTCTTCCCTATTCAGATTAGCACTTTTGAGGAGCAGGACTGCAGTTCTCTTAATCCCCCAGCCCTGCATTCAGGATGATGATGTTTGATTACAAAGACAGTAAAAACTGCTGTAACTAACGTTATTTGAAAAACACTTTCTTGACAATGTCAATTAGATCTTAGTAGGAGCTTGAAGTTTAATTTTCAACTGCCAACAACCAAAATACAGAACACAGTAGGATAGTGGGAGACTAGTAACTGTTCTCCCTTACAAGGCCAGCACACTTCACATTGGCTCAAGGTAGGAGTAAAATGAAGTAACACAGGAACAAGAAGATGGGTGCTCTTCCTCTACAAGCCTCAAAGTCTTCCGTGAATACACTTGCCACATAGATTAGAAAACAGAATGCTGAAAGCTTTTCACAGGTGGAAAAATGACAACGGCTCACCAGGTATCCCCGAGATCCAGTGCACAACAGGGCATGTGGTTAAGCTGCATCAACAGCACCTACTGGCTTGTTTCTCTCCATTGCAGAAGTCTGGTTACCCAGCAGCCACTTTGCAACACAGCCATGCTGGAAATCAGGCAACAGAGCTGAGCCCAGCATCTGCACTATGAATTGTTCAACAGCCACTGGCTGACAGGAGGGCTGGTATAGTTTTCCCAGCTGCATTTCCCTCCATCTCATTGCAATCTTGAGGCTGTGGAGGAAACAGTATTTATACGCTCTCAGACAATTTATCCTGGAAGACTGGAGTGTGCAAAAAACCCCAAAAACACAACCCCTCAATACTTCACATTCAATCTCTGGATCGTTTTGTTTTCAATATAGTGGATGTGTCCTTGGAAAGTCTTAATGCACGCTAAGAGAGCACACGCTAACACATTTGTTATTACATTGGCATATTAACTGGAACAAAAAAGCATCCTGCCCTCCCCTTAAAATGATACAGTTTTTTCCAACATTTATTATGGGACTGGCAATCACATGGACATCTAAGCTCCAGGTGAGACGGCTGTATTTGCCATTTTCCTCCTTAGAGTGTGCATCTGTACAGAACAGCATGTAATTCAGCATACGGGTTCTGCAAAATTAGTCTGTGTAGACCTGTAGCCAGCAAGCAGTTTTGACAGTTACTACCTCAAAGCATAAGTCAAAGTAATGAGACAGTAAAACAGCGAAAGGAATCTTATTTTGGTCACAAATACTTTTATTTAGAAAAAAAAAGTAGGGTTAATAAACCTCAGTTTCAGCAAGAAAATATTAAATTCAGATTTTACATATGAAAATATTACAAAATAACCATCCAGTGACTATTACAGCATTTTTCAATGGTTCGGACTTGGGCCATTTTCATCCACCATCCACAGCAATCAAAAAATCAATTTTTTTGGTAATCCTGAAAAGCGTAAATCACATTGTTACCAAAGTAAAGGGGTTTGATCCCCTCCTCAAGGTTTTAGCATTCATTTGATACTATTCTCAAGATAAATCTACTCCGAGTTTGCTGCAGCAGCAAGTATGATGACTTTTTCCAATGAATCTATGGAAGAGTGCTAGAATAAAAGCCCACTTGAATCAGTATGTGTACTCCAAATGAGTATCAAATTCTGTAGTTAAGTATTAATTGCATTTGGGATACATGTAACTATTTCTCTGTGTTCGTATAAAAAGTTAGTTAATTCCACCTTTAAACCTAAGAAAGGCAAGCTATTCTACAGCTTAATCCTGTCCCACCACACATACACTCTCCATGATTTTTCTTACTTGCTATCACTACCCAGCAATAAGCTGTCTGCAGGAAGTAACAGCCCTTTTAGTCTCTGCCTCATTCTTTACCCGTGTCCTTGTCAGTATCAGATGTATAGATGAGGCAGCAGTACTTTTCTGATTCTATTCCAGATCTTGTCCTCTCACTTCTTCGTATGCTACTGATTTATAATGTAGGTAGAATAAGCCATAGCTACCTTCTGGGACGGATATGAAGCTTACCATGAAAGGATCCAACTGTTTCTGCCTGCCCTATAGGCAGAGGTCTCCTCTACTGACATTGAATCATACCCATGAACTTTCAACGACTGCCCAAACAATACACATTCTTAACCTTGGATATGAACAGAACAGTATTTTATTTCCAAACCGATGTAGAACAGTTTTGAAGTCGGACAGATTCCCTATCCTATGTTCACTCAGGAAAAAGTATAGTACCGTGACTTTTATAGTCTGTTTTGCAAACTTCTGGCTCCAGAGAAATGCAGACTAATGTGACTAGAAATTGGTGTCCTGTGAAAGAAGTACCGTTTTTGATTAAATGTTTGCCAGACTGGAGAAGGACAACGATATCATCATAGCATCAGTGTCTCCACATACCTCACGGATCAGAAATAAGTGGTAGCAATAGCTAGAAATGATGCATGCTTAATACTTTTCACAGGCAGTCCACCTAGTTTTCCCCCTGACAGTTAAGGGGCTGTTTTTTGAGAAGTACAGCTGCTGCACAGTGAGGTTTGGTGAACACGCCCCACAGGCTACAGGGTTTTGTTCTTATGGAAAAGAAGCACTTATAGAAATGGCACAAGTTATTTCTCCTGGCAGCCAGCCCCCAGTGCCAATATTTGATAAGAGGGTACCCATCAGGAATTACTCAGTCCATTCTTACAAGTTCCAGAGTGCTACTTCAACACAGCTGAGGGAAAGAGAATGTGCAAAATGCAAGCACAGGCCAGGCTAAGAATTTCAGGGATGCAACTTACTGTTCTTTGAAGTTACTTTTGCACATTTCCACCCTCAATAGCAATAAAAACATACCATGCTTCAAATTTTATTTAAACAAAGACTGTAGAATTGTTCTTCGAAACCAATATTAAAGTTTTAACTTTAGATGATAACACCACATAAAAGGATGTCAAATCCAGGGCAGCAGATTTGCTAGCTCTAACATCGTCTCTCTCCTTTAATGTTGGTTGGCATGAGGGAATTTACCTTTGAGACCCTCAGGTTCTGTAGCCCAGCTAAGACAACAACAGAGCATAATGGATTTTCTGATGTGCTTCAAGAAGCACTTAGTGGAAGTGATACTGCTTTTTATACTGATACTCAAATGCCTCTAAAAGTAATGCTGACATCCTAAATGCCTTAGTTGTAGCCCAACTCAAAACTCACGGCATTCAACACACATCTGATTTCCTCTTGCTGAAGATGAGACTTTTGGAAAGACATTAAAGCAATTAGTGTTCTAGCTTGATACAGCTCTGAAAACTTTGCTTATTGTTAAATGCAAGACTTCAAATGGTTAAATCGCAGGACTGAAGAAAGCATTTCTTCCTCTTTCCTGTCCTCTAGTTAGCAGGCATATTTTAGGGCATTTATTACAAAACACTACTCACAGACTCTCACATAGTGTTGCAAAAGGAGCTAAAAAGCTTAAATTAATTACCTAAGCTATGGTAAATTGACAAGTTCACACATCTTAGTTGACTCATGGTACTATGGTCAGCAGAGAGCATGCAAATAGTCAACTAATTAGATTTTTCTTTGAGAATAGAATCTTAAGATAATTTAATTTGAAACGGACTAAGAAACAGTAAGTCAAAGTGCCTAAAAGGTAAGTTAAACTCTAATAATGTAGCTGTCTCTCTGAATTCAAGATGAAATGCACTTTCATGGAGGCATTTCCATTCCAAAAAGATCACTCTTGTATCAAAACAGTCTCATACTGGAAGTAAGAAAAAGCTGATGCTGACCTGACAGCTGCTATCTAGCATATTCCAGCTGTTAAGATCAACTCCGAGTTTAAGAACCAGTATTCCCCTCTGTACTAGGAAGGTCTGAGTAATTTAGTGTCAGATATAGGTCTCGAGTCCTCAGAGCTTTTCTTGATGTGAAGATATGAAGTACATGCTACTGTTTGGGGAAGACTGGAGGCTTCATTTAGAAGTTAGAACACAGAAGTCAGTCATTCTCACCCTAAAGCATTTATCCTAAAACATAAATCATTAAAGGGCTTCAGGTGGTGCTGGTACCCAGGGACATAGTCCATTCAGAGAGTTTTTGTTCTGAAACACCAGAATTATCACACTCTCCCTGAGCATGTAGCTCCTGTTTTAAGAAAGATTAAACATTAAGAGGTTACCTTGATCTATGCCTTCTGTTCTTTTTCTTTTTAAATTTAAAAGTGCATTTTGTTGCTCCTTTACAACTTCTGCAGGGCAGTTGGGTCTTGGCAGCTGATTTCCTGGAGTGGGTCCTGGTCGGTTGCTGAAATATTTCTGTTTCAATGCCTTAATGATAACAGAAGAAAAATAACCACATGTCAGAACACCACCTCTACAGAGGTTACAATGAAATAAAGCACTTGCATTTGTGACTTCAAAACTACTCGGGCACTTTTATACTAGGAGGTTGCCTTGGGGCAAATCAAGATTTTGTGTTCTCAGTGAGTACCACAGCACAGCACTTCAGTTTGTAAGCCACAGTTGTGTACTGGTATTTTTAACTAGTGTTCAGACATCCTAACAAAACTCTAGACCAAGTCTTCTGCAGGAGGTCTTGTACAAATGGCAAGTTTCTAGCTCTGAAGAGTTTACATTCTTAATAGATAGATGAGAAAAGAGAATAAAGAAGAAAGTAGGAATGAATAAAAGAGTATCTCTGAAGTCTTGTTCAGATCCAGGACCTGGACACCATCTATTTTTCCACCTTTTACAACAGGTCTTTCCCCAAAATTTCTTTAACTATGCTGTTTCTACACTGTTAAGAAAAATGTAGATTGAATTACAACAGAAGACAAACACAAAGGAGGAGGGTTAATTTCATGTAGTGGAATTTCATATTCTAGTTTAAATTTTAGGAATTCCACAGCTTCCATAAACTGTGGTTAAGGAAAAGAGGCTAAGCTGTCTCTTATGCTTACGTCAGTTATGTGATATTCAATGCCATCTATAAATCAAGCCAATACAGTAAGCGCAAGTTGTTTCCTGCCTTAAACTGTGGCATTGTCAATAAAAACGCTACAGAAAAAAAGTCATATATATTCAAGTCATCATCCTACAATACAAGATGTAAAATTACTTCATCCATATGAACTAGTACAGAAAGTGTTCCAAGGCTAGCAGAACTAATTATTTGGAAACTTATATTGAAATTTCTTAAAGATGATGACAAAGAAAAACCCTGAATGTGCTCTGAAAAAGCCTTCTAGTAAAAAGATACATAACACATGCACTAGTCTTCTGGATTGGCATCTGCCTTGTCTAACAAGAAATCAGGGAGCATTGGTCTTAAGGGGACAGCTCTGTTTCTTGCATGCTTCCCTAGCAGTGTAAAGGGACAGAGAGTTCTGAAACTGCAAACTGCTGTATCTTCTCTACAGCAGAAATAAACATTCTGAACCAAAACATTCTGCAAGATTTTCAGAGTCATCAGTTTCTCCCCATCAAGGAATAGTGAAACTGAGATCAGTTTTACCTGATTACAATGGAAAAGGATGTTCAAATCAGAACAGTGGTTTAAATCACCACAGAATTTTATGTTAAAAAAAATCAAAAAAGTTTAAAAGAAATTGAAGACGACACTGGATAAATTAAGGATTAAAACCTTTCAAAACCAGGGAATGAGATATGCCATATTGAAACTTAAGTTTCAAGCTTTAAGTGACTGCATTTTGAATTTCAAATACAATCACTGTCTGAACGCCGTGACTCATACACCTTGTAGCTGTTTACCTTTGCCCTACATTGGGGATGGAGATGATCAGTCAGCACTGTTCATGCCTTTCAGAGTTCTCTCTATATACAAATACCAGAAAAATGTTTCTAGTATTTCATAGACAAAGCTATATGACCTTGAATTCCAAACGTGGCTTCAAAACACATTTATCGATATTAACAGCACGTTAATGAACGTTAGGACATGATGCAAGTGTACTATACCTGAGTAGCCGTAATCCTTGTACAAGGATTGAAAGTGAACAAGCCTTGCAGAAGATTGAGCAAATCATCACCAGCTGCACTAAAGATATGCTGAAGTGGCATTCCAGGGAAAGACTTAAATGCGACATAATCTGGAAGACTCGTCATACCCTACAAAGGCAAAAATGGCATGTATGTTTTTCAACTTAGAGTTCAGCTTTTCACAGAAAGGGAATTTTGTATGGCTGTCTTTCAGCAGAAGAAAATTGTGTTTCAAAAGACCCTGCTGACACTTGGTCACTGATATGGTACAAAGGATCATTACCTGCCCCAGCCCTCTAGTGGGTGCCCTATTTGGTTGCTTTGCCCTGCCCATAGACACCAGATTCTCTGATGGAGGGAACTACCTGTTCCCCTTTCCCTAGCTACTTTAGAGAAATTCACAAAGATAAAACCAGGAAAGTTATTCTGCCTGTTCCTCTTTGCTCACCATCTCAGAAATGCTGAGCGTGATTTGAATGCAGCCAAAGCCCAAGATGTCTCCTTACAAAAAGGATTAGCTCAAGCCCAGCAGGATACTCAGCCTGTGTTGGTTTACAAGACTCTCCCCACAGCCTCTGTTAAAAGTGTGCAGGCTTGCATGGAGAAATTAAAGCACTTCATGGTTCCCCTAGTGGCAGCACCTGCCCAAGAAACTTGACCACCAGCTGGAAGCTACAGAAAAGGGAGTTTCTGCAACGAAAATACATAAAGCTTTATATATTGACCAAGAAGACTAGGAAGGAAATATTTGGTCTGATTTGGATTCAAACAATGATACTCTTGAAGCCCAGATTTATGAATCCCATCAATTATTGAAACTAAGTACTGGAGGCATTGGAAATGGCATTGGAAAATGAGCTAATGGAAACATCCCAAGTATTTCTACATGCCCTTTCACAAACATACACCTAGCCAAATTAAGCAAGCACTATCACAAATCTGTTACTGTGGATTACTTAGCCTGGCTTGCAAGTAGGACGTGGGATACCATACAAATTTCAGAATCAAAAGCCCAGACCCTCACTTTAGGGTCTGGAATCTGACTACAAATTCCAGCAAAAAATACAGACTGTCTTTTGGTCATCAACAGCTTATGTTGAAAGAGAAGGACTGAGGACCCTAGCTATTCCCTGGCCAATCCCACAAATTTAGAATTGAGCATAGCTAGGTGGGTTATCAATCATGCTTTAGATGCCCCTGTACAGATGAAGACCTATGGGGACATCATCCTACCGAGACATGGTGGTGTTTACTAATCAAAAAGGGTCCTCTCACAGGACATTTAAGTCAACAGGCACTGGCCTTACAGGTGCACCCAGCCCCACATGGTCCCTGCTATGACAAAAGGTAGTTTTTGCACTGTTTATCTTCATGTCTCCCTGAAGATGCAGCTAATGTTACCACCAAACCCTGCTGTGCCCATGTAAGTTTAAAAAAGCTCCCTAGGCATCTTGAAACATGGGAAGCCTGTCTGGCCCTGGGCATTCCTGAACAGGCAATACACAGGGTCCCAGCATCAGTGTTACTGGCTCTTGCCAACCTCCTGCATTGTGCCACACATTCTCCCATCAGAGCTAAAGGCCCAAGTGCCCCTCCTGCCATTCCATCAGCTGGAGCCTGGAAACACCAGCCTTGCATTACCCAAACTTATTAGAGGTCCAGTTAGCACCACAGGGTGCTTGTCAGAAGCCACAAGTCCCTCTGAGGTGCTATGGAGGGTGTGGGTTACATGGACTTCCAACCTAGTGGTAGATGTCGCACTATCAATGATAAATTGTGTTTGCGTTGCCTCATTGATACTGGTGCTCAAATTTTTGTCATCCATACATCACACACTGGAGGGGACCACTTCCCTTACACTGCAGTAGTCTGCGGGTTCACAGGACCACCCATAGTTCTTCCTGTAGTCACAGTGAAGTATGACTTCCCTAATAGATGTTTTGCATCGTATTTTTCATTACGTCCTTCACAACAACCCTTTCCCAGAAGGATGAGCTCAATCCACTGACACTCAACGTTGGGTTCCTGGTATTGCCATCATCACCGATGGAGCCTAACCTTCAGGCCCCAAGCATTGTATTCTCACCCACTTCACCTTTCCCATAGCTACCAACGATCACTCAGATCTGCCTATTAAAGTCCATCCTTTCACCACACAACAGGAGGGTGCCTGGTTTACTCACCCCGTGGCTGAGGCTAAGCAGAATGACTGAGCAGATGCCACTGCTGAAGTCAGGAGGGTGGAAGTGGTAGTGGACGCTGACACCCATGATAAGCTGATTGCAGCCCAACAGTAGCAGATGAAACTGAGGAAACCTTAGCCCAAACCTGCAACTTGGAATGTAGAACCACCACTGCAGCTCACTGATTACATGAGCATTGGAGTTATCCCACTGTTAAAGCTTCAGCCCAGGTTGTAGCACATTTGGTGACTGTGCCCTGCTTAAGGTAGCATCCAAGCACCACTCACACAAAGGAAACACAGCACAGAGGTAGACGAGAGGTGGGATGTGATGACTGGTTAGCAAGTCCAGAGAGTGATTCCACAACTCAACTACAAAAAGAGGATGGTCTGATCAGGGAATTCAGGACTCCTTGTGTCTGTCAGCAGGTCCAAGTCACTCATCAGAAGTTAGGCCTTGCTTCCTGTCAGTCTGCCTGATAACCAGGGGTAGGTAGGTCATTGTGTGCCCTGACGCTACGTTTGGCCTGGTGCTAGTGAATTACTGAATACTACTGAATACCAGTGAATTACTGGTATTAGTGAATTTATTAGTGAATTACTGAATTTACTGTCATCTCAACAGAAATGATTGTGCTACTAATTCGTATTTGTTACAGTACAGTTACTCTGAGATAAGCTGTTTATCCCTAAAGCTGTTGATCTGGTGCTTCTTACTGTATCCCAAAACTATAACTTACCCAGGCCAACCTAAGTCCCTACAAATCGCTCCTACTTCTGAAAGTGATTACAGCCTTTCAAGTTAAAGCAGACTAATCCAGCATCTCAAGAACATTAAGCAACAACCATAATTTCACAGTAATAGCCATGGGAAACTGGATACAAAATGAAAGGAAACCAGGAAGATTCATTACCATTGCTTAATGCTAACAACATTGCTATATTGATCAGAGATTTGCCAACAGAAACAATAAATTTCACCTGCTTATCCTCCGCTTTGTGAGACGAGGCAGCTGCCTTCTGAAAATCTACTCGGGTATTCTGTTGTACCCTTTAATTTCATTTCAAAAGCTGAAATAGAGAGTATCAAGTAAAACTAATGTCAGTCTGTTAAACAAAAGGACTCACAGGCCACTGTTCTTCTGTCGGAGTGCCCAGTGTTTCAAATATCCTTGTCAGCTGGTCAAGATCAGAGTCTCCAGGCAAAAAAGGAACCTGGAAGAAGGCAACAGCATTTGGTAGAAATAACTTCTGAACTTCAATTCTAGGAAGGAGCTCTGAGCTATCCCTCATAATTGCAGGGCTAAACATCTTTGTATACCAGCTGCCCACAAAGAGGTACACTGAGTATTTGAGGCTTTCCAGTAGTGTCCAGACAGATTCTGAAGGTGTCTTGCAACTCAGGCTTGATATCACTGACTTGATAGCAGAGCTAAACATAAGATTAAACCACCACATTAACATAAAATAATACAAAAAAGGAAAGATTTTACATCTCAGTTGACAGTTTAAAGTCTGTCGGTCACAGTGATCTTTCTGTCATCTGCTCCCTGAAGTTAGGTTTTATATATATTCAAAACATTTAAAGTGAATTGTAACTGGATTACACAAGCAGCAGTTAGGGTGATGGAATAAGATCGCAGCATGAAGGCGAGTAGTGACCCACTAGGACAGGAACTTCCTAATCAGTGTCATGTCTCATTTAAACTAGGTAGAAGACAGAAAGGGGGATATTTGCCCAGTTCAAGTTGTAGCTTGCGCATCAGGCACACAGTGCAATAAAAAGGGACTTTGTGACCAAAGCAAAATTATGAAGAATTAGAGGCAGCATTTAACTAAGTAGAACAGAAAGACTGTAATGAACATCCTTACTTGGCAGCATACTAAATTTTCACGTCATGAAAGCCCCTTGAACCATAAACTGCTTTTGTAAGGCTCCCAGAAGTTGCCCTGTCCCTCAACCCAGTAGACTGAGGAAGAAAAAGGACAGATGCATTTAAAATTATCACAGTGATTAAACTGAACCATAACTGATTTTCTGCTTTGTGAGAAAACAAAGAATCAACAGAATTCAGTAATTTATTTGCTTTCTGACTTTCCTTGAGTTTATACAACTTTAGCATGTTTAATGCATATTTAAGTATACATCACTAGTGCTGCTTAAACAGCAACTGTACATTTCCATTTCTGAACTGCCAACTAAATGGTACCAGCACACCTGTTTGCATGATAAACCAAGGCAATGGATTTCTTTCAAGGTGTTTTCAGACAGACCAGTTCCCCAATCTGGTTTACCACATGGCCGCACAAACATTTAAAGTACAGTGCAAAAACCAAACAGAAGCCACTTACTCATGGACAATAAATTATACTGCAGGCTATTTCATGCTTTCAGCTGTGTCTGTGCCCCTACCCTCCACTCCCCACCTCACACTTTCATGTCCTCTGCAAGGAGCTGCATAACAAATGGTCTACTTCAGTATAACATGCTTAAGGATCTGTGTACTATACTCAGGAGTGGCATAGGATTAGCATGATGTTAACTTTCACCTTCATTCCAGTATTGTCAGCTAACCACAGCTTAGAACACCAGTCTTCTGCTCATTACAAGTAAACCCACAGTTGATGTATTGGTGATAATTTTTACAATTATTGGGGAGCAATGTATAAGGAACAGAGTATTGCCTGTATCTATGATGTCACATTTCTTGAAGGATAGCAAATGAAAATTAATAGAAGACTGGGTCAAAGGATAACACTCAGAGGACTGGAGGAATTAGTTCTGTACTCAACCTTCCCCAAGGCAAGACTGTGACAGCTTGTTGCCATATTTTTATCCAGCTGCTTTTAAAGACTTCTCATGATTGTGATGCTTACAGAACCTCAGTCTATTCCAAAACTTCACTTTCCTTACAGTTAGCAAGCTTTTGGAAGCTTTTTCCCCCCTCCTCTTCTTTCTTTGCTAAATAGCCTAAGTGGCTTCACATGCTGCTGTTAGCAGAAGAGAGAAAGCCAACATACAGAGTTGTAATGCATTGAAGAGAAATACAAAATGCTTACACTTGAAGACTTACCCTGAGGAGCAATTCAGCTAAAATACAACCAACAGCCCACATATCAACACCAACTCCATACATTCTAGCACCAAACAATAGTTCTGGGGCTCGGTACCACCTGAAAAGAAAACACATTTTGGGAAAACCACCTGTCTTCGGTCAGGTCAAGTACTGTATGCTATAGCCATATGAGAACTACAAAAAAGATACTGCTCCTGCCTATATATTTTTCAGACACTGAAGAGCTGTACTCTACCCTGCAAAGGGTTTTGTTTAAGAAAGACTGAACAAAATTGTGCATTCCTCACCACAGTGTCACATAAAACCACAAATTAACTACAGTTTCAACCGAGACTATTAACAAGCAACAGAACAGCAGATGTGCAAAGGAAAAAGTATTTAACATGAAGATTTGCATGTTATAAACCAAAATTTTCTTTAAACTTTATGTTGAAGAAATTACAAAGAATTCCTTCCAGCTTCCAAAAAACTCCATACCGACATGCCCAAATACAGAGACTAGTTTTATGCAAAAAGAATCTTGACAACAGTTGTTTAAAACAGCCGCTTCCATTGCCTAAGAACAATCAAGTTCCATGCAATGGTCTTATACATGCTGCATTTCAATCTACTACACCATTTATGCCTCTTAAATAAAGGTGTCAGAACCAACCTACTTAGCCTGAGTAGTTTTAGCATTACAGCAGACAAAAGGAAATACCTTGCACATTTTTAGAGTCCCACTTTTTCAAACATACCTTAAATAAGCATAGCATAAATAACATTAAGAAATATTGTAATTGGCTCAAGCTTTTGTTTTGTAGTAGATAAAGTGACTAGCTACAAAAAAAGATTCTAGGTTTCATGATTAGCAGTCAGTAACAGCTGTCTTACTCTGAAAGCCAGGCTTATAGGCACATACATATTATTTCCATGTGTTTCAAAAGAGTATCACATCCCAGAAAAACCACCACGGATGCGTATTTTAGGAGTTCTTACAGAGACTTTACTAAACAATGCCTTCTTGTGTTTCCTTTATGAGGCTCTTGCTGGTACAGCCATATCACATGAGCTAGATGCCAGGCTTTGAATACATTGATTTGATACCTTTCAAGAGACACTGCAAAACAGCTACACGATCACTATGTAAGAAACAAATCAGAATGTCTTACCTTGTTACTACTTGGTGTGTATAAACTCTATTTGGGCTTCCAAAAGATTTTGCCAAGCCGAAGTCAGCCAATTTTAAAACCCCATTTTCATCTAACAACAAATTATTTGGTTTAAGATCCTGTCAGTACAGAAAGTGAAGAATGAATCTTGTCAGTGTTGATAAAAACAGACATACAATGAACCTCCTGGTAGGTGTGCCATAACAGTATTCAAAAATGTAGGCTTTTGATTCTATTGCAAGTCCACATTGTCAGGAAAAAACTTAAAAAACCCCAAGGAAATCAAGTATTTCATTGTACATGAAAATCATAGTGAAACACATCCATTTGAATATCATCATACTTAAGCTGCAGCGTTTAAAAAGAACCCTGCCTCTTGATAGTTTTTAGCTTTGCTGCAGGAACAGTAGTAATGTCTTAACTGCATAATTGCCAAATGAATAATTAAAATCTTGCAAACGTTTCAAATAACTAGAAATCATGGAAGTGACACAGTTTAATACAGTGACAGTGTTTTGTGGGTTGACCTCTGGCCAGCAGCAAAGCACCCACCCAGACATTTACTCACTCTGTTCTCATCCCACCTTACCCCCGCCTCAGCAGGTCAGGGGAGAAAGCAAGAGCAGCAAAAGTAAGACAACTCTGGGAGCAATATAAAGGCAGTTTAACAGATGAAGGAAGGAGGGAAAAAAAACCAACCAAACAAGCAATGCAATGGAAATTATTCCCCACCTTCCACAAGCAGACCGATGCCCAGCCAGTCTCCGAGCAGCAGCCACCTTGGAAGCCAAAAAAATACCCTTCGTCCTCTACCCTAGTTTTTATAGCTGAGCATGTTATTACATGGCATGCAATATCCCTCTGGCCACTTGGGTCAGCTGTCCCAGCTGTGTCCCCCTCTCATCTTCTTACCCACCCCCAGCCTGCCCACTGGGGTGAGGGCAGACTGGGGGAAAAAGACAACCTTGACAGCACCCATACACTGTTCAGCAACAGCCAAAAAGCATCGGTTTGTTATGAACACTGTTTTAGACACAAATCCAAAACACGGTGCCATACGGGCTATTGTGAACAAAGTTTACACCATCCCAGCCAGAACCAGTTCAAAGTGCTGATCAAAATCACATGTACCTTGTGACATGTTTATATAAATATCTAAATTATAACCACATCAGTAATTCTTAACATTTCTGGTACCGCTATTGTCTCTCTAAAACAGCTAGCACGAATGCTTATGGACTAAAAATATCTGAACTTCAAAACTATCTTTATTAGACTTTAGACTCAAATTCTATCAATGTGACTTTTGTTATAGCACGAAGGCTGTCAATTAGTACATGCTTACCCTATGCAGAATCCAGTGCTGATGTAAATATTCTAATCCTTGAAGCGTCATCAACATATATGCCTTGATGTGAGATTGTGTTAACACAATACTAGTATCCTTTATAATAACCTGTGAAGTGTTAAGACTGATAGTCAAGCTTACCGTGCAAGTTTAACTTACTTTCATTCTTTCAGTTTAAAAGTTATTTCATCAGGTAAGACGAAGTTTGAATTAGCAGTTACATATTCTCTACTCTTCCCACCCTTTTTCCAGAAAAATACATCTACTGTGGAGATTAGAAATTGAAATGGGGAGTCCAGATGATCTACATGAACTTTGCAAAACCAGCAAATGAGAAAATGGAGCGGAGGAAACGAGTTTATTATTTTATCTCAGTTCCAGGCTGATAGTCAAACTTACAAGACAAAGATGTAGACATAGAAGTGATATATGTGTCAGTAAACTCGAAACTTACTACTCCTTTCTCTGTGCAACCTACGCATCTAACCTTTGTAAATGCAAGTTTCCTCTTCTATTCCCAGGACGACCAGGAGGTATGGCCACTTTACTATATTTTAACAAATCCACTTATGTTTTCTACATTCTTTGATTTTTAACATTAAAATTCTATGCAAACATTCTGTTTGAAAGCATTTCTACACTACTGCCCAGAACTTCCTTTTTAATATTGCTGTCCTGTTCAGTAACAACCTTTCCTAAGCTCTGAGTTGTTTGAGACTTACAAACTAGCTGCCTGAGACTACACAAAATTTAATGCATGCAGCATGTGCCCAATCACAACAGGCTGCAGTCCCAGATGGTGGCCTGAGTGATACCACAATACAGTTAAATGCTCTGCATACCACAGCATTACGTAGTACAAGAGTATTTAATTCTTCTTTGTATACCGTATCTTCTTCAGTTCTAAATGTTGCATAGTTACTAAGTAAACAGAATGAATCCTCTAGAAAGTCTTCTTATTACTTTATCTTCTATTAGCAAAAAAAAAAAAATCTGACCTTTTCAGTCATGCATTCATCTGGGTTTCAGCAAGACTGTCAGTGTTTTAATATTTTAAATGCTAGCCCCAGTTCTTAACAGGATACATGCAATGAGCTAGCTTAACAGCTACATTAGTTACAGTCCAGAGTAGGTGCACTGTGTGCACATACAGATGTGATATGAATTGCCATCTAGCACAGTCTTCCAAAACGAAGAATCTTGCATGAAGATATCTCAAAGATTTTGGCAAACTGACTTAAGGTCTTGGAGAATGAAACATCTGGAAGATGCTGATTTGCAAGTACTTTGCATTGTTAGATTTCAAATAATGGTTCAAGTGTGTGCGATTTTATTAGCAGCTCATCAGCTCATCGCTCAGCATACTTCAGTATCACACTTGAGCATGTTTGATGATACGATGCTTAATAATTGCACTCTGAGATGCTGACCTGTGACTGAGGCTCTACGCCCTGACTGCAGTCCCAGAAAACTGACATGGTAAACATTATCTGTTTCTTGAGGATCATGCTGACAAGCGTTTAAAAGCAAAGGCATTATCAGCCGAGAGCTCACAAAAATTGTCAAATTATTCAGACTACTTTTAAGACATGATCTTAATCAACTAACATGATGAAAGTCACCTTTCTAATATGGGCAAATGTAAGCCTGTTAAAGTAGTATTTTCAAAAACCATTTGAAGATACTGAAATAAGAAGTCTTTTAAAAAAATCTTACCTCGAGATCCGTTTCCATAAAATCAAATACCAAGCTAATATTGGACTTGTGCCCAAATGCATCTAGAAGCTGTAAAACAAAATATATTATGATGAAGCATACTCTCATACTTCCAGTTTTCTAAGATTCTGCACCATTGTAGTCTGCATGTGGATTTTCAGTTTGCTGAACTAGTTTAAGTTTTTCACCTTGCACTATAAAAATTCTTACTAGTTTAGCTTCTTAACTCAGGCTCCAAAAAAAAAAATCCCCATTAAGCATGGTAATAACATTTTACACAATTTCCACTCCTTAGAGTTAGGGGAAAAAAAGGTGAAAGAATTAACTTTACCATGTTAGCTACAACAGATAGTCTAATGCACACCTTGTCCTCTCCCCAAACTTCGCTGTTCTACAAAACTCCTACCCTTTCTTAAGACCAGAGTAAGTTTTCCCATGGATTCAGTAAGGATTCAGTATTTAGAAATTCTAAGTGTTAGGCTTACTAACTTCCTTTCAAAGATATCCTTAGGCATGTATTCATCTTTGTAGCAAGCCTTCTAGGATAAAAAAAACTTCTTGGAAGAATATGCAACGGGTCCTTTCTTAAGATGAAACTGTATAATGACAGAATCAGCTTCTAATTTGAAAGAACACAAGCATGATGTCAAGTAAGAAAACTGTATCATCTGTCCTCATGATCAGGAAGGTATGCTCTCCGTGGTGTGGCTCATTCCTTACTGCCTCAGTAGGACAACAATGTTAATTACACAATTGCAAGACAGCTGTTTGTATAGTTCATAACAGCAGTGACTGTGCTCATGCTCTTCCCCTGCAGAAACCATGGTAACAGGAGATACTATGCAGATGAGCCTACAGGCTTGGCCACTTTTTGTAACTCACACTGCTTACGCTTCCAACATCAACAACAGTTTTATCAGGACTGCTAAGAGGGGTACAACCTGCTTATGGACCTGCTGATCATGAATTTGTCTAATTTCTTCTTGAACTGCTGATGCTATCTGCTTCTACGATGCCTGTGGCAACAAATTCGAGAAATTAACTACACACTGCGTCAAGTAGTACAATTTCCACACGCACTCTTCCCCTGATGCAAGTATGTTTTAAACACATCTCCTATTTCTAGTACTGTGGAGTTTTGCAAGTATCAGTTCTGCATGCACTTTACCTGCCACCTCAGTTTTGTAGACCTCCCCATTCCCAGCCTTTTCCTCTCCAGAATGAGGAACCCCAGACTTTTTCATAAAGATACTCCATCCCTTTGTCATTTTAGTTGTCTTTCCCTGCACATCCTCTAACTTTGATAGCTAAAGCAACCACTTTGAAAGTAAATTCATAATCCAGAAGAGAACCATATATCCCACTCTGAAAAAAATTAAATAAAATATCTGGAAAATTCATATTAGGTCTAATATTTATGGCAGAATTTCAAATTATCACTAATAGCTAATTTTAAAATATCTTTAGCTCCAGCTGGGTATCTATAGCTGCAAGTGCACCTAAATGCAACTGAAAAGATACAAGTTTTGCTCCTGCCAAAAGAGGTTTTAGATAGCAGGCTAAAACCTAATAAGCCACATGAATCCCACTTTACTATGCTTACAAAAGCCTGCTTTTGGCTCTCACCAGTTCCATGTGAAGCAAACAATGACGTAAATTAAGCACTGCACTCTTTGCAAGTCTACCAGAGACATGCAAAAAATCATTTAAGTTTCCACAATTCTCACCACCATTAACATCCACATAGCCCCAGGCTAGAAAGTAAGAGGATTTCAAAAGAAACTACTTAGTCTGTTACTGAAATAGGTATTTGCTGTTACAATCGTTTTACTGCCCATTTGGGGCTGGAAAAAATAGCTCAAATAAAATTAAGTAGCATCTCCATGATGCAACTAATTCTAAGTTTCAGTTTGAACATGTACCAAAAGTATTTGAGGACTGACTCTAGGAGTGTTCATTTTACTTACACCAATAATATTTGTATGGCTTAGTTCCTGCAACAATTTTATCTCCCTGAGGGCTGTTCTGTTGATTCCTACAGTGAAAAAAAAAAAAAAAGAGACAGAACAAGATTAAAAACTTTGGATTAAGCTACAAAGAAACCTCTCATTCTGCTCCTCGCTCATTATTTACTACCACAAACTACTTTCTCACCACTCAACAATTTGCTAAACAACAAGTACAATGCCACAGATGTACTTGCTGCAGAATAAAAGTGGACATACACTTTCTTCCACAGCAAATAAATTCTACACCACAGTAATCAGTTTTAGGCTATGAAGCAACGTGTCCCTCTTTCAGCAAGAAGGGAAAGTTTGAGCAAAAGCCTAGAGAAAAAAATTACCTTTTTCAGGGTATTGTAAGCCTTGGTTTCATTTTAAAGAAAAGTCACATCTTGCAAATATCAATTCTTCGACGTGTCACACTTCCAGGAGCGGGTACACTGCCAAGCCTCAGAAATACCTCTTTTCGTTTTGATATAGCATTATTTAATAAAGCAAGGCACTTACATTTTCCTACATTCATGCTGCAGCCTAAAAGGTACAGTGGCTAGAACCTGCTCACCTTTGCTTGAATCCCTTAGTAGCCAGATTTTATAGAGGAAGAGACAGGGGGAGGACGGTGCACTTTGGCAGTCACACTGACTGCACTGCATCAAACCATGATTCCTGCAGGGTAACAATTCCCCCTTCAAAAATGCTGGTATGCATGGCTTGTAGGAAAACTGTCTGGCAAGCAAATGCTCCTGTGGTATGTTGCGCAGGAAGTTTCAGCTGTGCAAGAGCTGAAAAAACAGTGTTCTCCCAAAACTTGGGATGTGGTTCAACACATAAGACTCTAGCAAAGGTTTGGTCAAAGCTCCATGGATTATTTTACACTCCTACTTAGCCTATTTTAATTACCAATTTTAGAATCAAGTTGACAATAGGTGCTTTCACATGGGCAAAGACTTTGATTCAAAAAAAGTACACCAGGTTATCAGATGGGACAAAGAAGACAGACACGATCATCATTTTTAATAACATCTTTGAACTATAGCTAGACATTGTATAGGCCAAAAGTAATGACTGTCCTTAAAGGATGTTAGTCCACTGAAAGCCAGATGGATCATGACTCTCTGGCAGTCAGCTCAACTGTGAGACTCAGGGATGACTGCTCAGTTTCTCTTTAAAAACTCTTCCCTTAGAATGGGGAGTTGAGAGCAAAGATTCTTCAGCGGAAAGTTGGTAACCTCATGTAGGATCCCTGAAGGGTAGCAGCCTACACACATACAAAATTCTACTGCGCTACACAGGCTGTAAGAGAAGACCAGGATTATTAGGTTTTTACTTGCAATATCCATGCCTAAAGGCATATGGCTGGTCAGAGCACATGATCAAAAGACACTGCTCTGTGGACTAAACTTCCCAATATAAAACAAACCCACACAGAGACAAGAGTTTCAAGGTGGTGTTTTTATTAACTTTTGTCCCAGCACAGATCACAAAAATAGGAAAAACGAAATATCTGAAAACAGAGACAAATACTCTCACCAGTCTTAAATATTTAAGGCACAGAGATGCATCAATACAAAAAGGTATTCCAAACACAGTGCTGTAAACATTATTATTGTATGCTATATTCATGTCTGTATTCCACTTAAATCAACAACATAGCCGCTTATATACCCATATTTAGGCATAAACTACGCATGCAGATCTCTGCTGCTTTTTTCTGCCCCTGCAGCTTGGGAAGCAATCCTCTCACACTTAGCCTTACACTAAAAGGGTTGGGCTCATTTTTCTCAGCCTAGTTATGGTGTGGAAGATAAGCGTACCAATTTACAAAAACAAAGCAAAGAAAGCACAGCTGCTACAGCATGAATTTGTTTTGAAACTCACCATCTTTAGCTTCTGATCTATGTCCCAGTTTAATCTGAAAAGAAATGTTTCATATTATATAAGGTTAAACCATCTGCCCCAGCAGTAGGGGGTATATTCTTTAATATTACTCTTCTACAACAGAATGAGTTTCAGTACCATTAGCGCTGTACCAGCTAGGGGTGAGGTTGTTTTGGGGTTATTTTCGCCTTAAAAAAAAATCATTGTCTCAACAGCATAAGCTTTTATAAATGCTTAAAAATAGTTGTGACAGCACTGAAAACAGACATACTGCAAACTGGCAGCATAAAATGTTTTGTAGCCACAAAGCTTTATTACACCACTAACGAGCTTCTCCCCAGGGAGAAATGAGGACAAAGTAATTGACAGTTGTCTTAGAGTGATTCTAGTAAAATCTGCATACTCTGTAAATTGGGCTGCCTTAAAGTCCTTCTATCGCAGTCATCTACTGCCCTGAAACTTTCAAGTCTAAAGTCCTGCCACTGATATTTCCAGATTTTAAAAGTTAAGAAAATATTCTGATACAAACAAGAATGCATTTCATAACAGCAACCATACAGGAAAAGTACTATAATACTAAAAGGGATTAGTGTAGTAAACCAAGTTACTTACTATTGATATGGTTCAACTAGTCTAGTAAAGTAGGCCCTTTAACTAACCAAAGCACTATAACGTGCATTTTTCACCCCTCACAAAGCACAGCTAATCACCTATTTTTTATATAATTTTTATATTTTCATACAAACCTATTTTATACACACTTATTTTTATACAAAAACTTCCTGCAATCTCTTCAGGTAGTATGAAGTGAAACACTTTCTGACAACATTGACATTTTCAACGTTTGTATTCACACAGGTAAGTTGCAGATTTAAGATCAGTTTTATCCAAAAACTACCACAAATTCTAAAGAACTTAATCAAGAGTAACTTTCCTGGACTAACGGAAACGGGCTGCAGCAGGAGAAAAGATTAAAAAAAAAAGAAAGCCACTATCAAGGACTAATCAAGTTTGGAAATGTGTGTGTTTTTTAAAAAATAAATCTGTTTAACAAATAACTGAAACGTCATGTTACAGACCTTTCAGAAACTCAGAAATGTAGTAAGACTGAAGCTAGTGTCTCTTCTTGGGGGGAGGCACAGATGATGTGTGTGTCAACCGGTAAAGACAGATTAACTAGACAATTTAAACAAAATGCTCTAGGGGGAAAAAAAAAAAAAACCAAAACCAAACATCTACTCTCCCCCTACCCATTAAGTCGGTCAAAAAAAAAAGTTAAGGTCATTAGGCAGGTCAAGAGCAGCCAGACACTTGAACGGCAAAACATCCCGACACTCACCTTTTTAATAGCCACGATCTGGTTGGTGTTCTTATCCCTCGCTTTATAGACGGTAGCAAACTGCGGAGAAAGAGAACAGAGACAGAGCCCTGGGTGACCGCCGGGGCAGCGCCGGTGGCCGAGCCCCGCTCAGCCCGGAAAGCCGACCGACCCGCGGCCCCCCCTCAGGAGGCGGTCACGGAGCCCCCGCCGCCGGCCCGAGCCGGCCGGTCCCCTCGACGCCCCCCTCGCCCTTTAACGGCCGCGCCTCCCCGCCGGGTAAGGCGAGACGGGCCCGGGCCCTGCCGCCGGGACCCTCAGGGCCCCTCCGGTCACAAGCGGGCCCTCAGCGGGGACGCCCGTCCGCCCCAACGGCCGCTCACCTGTCCCTCCCCCAAGAAGTCGAGCTTCTCGTATCGCTTGGCGCGGGCCCGCGCGTCCATGGCCATGACGGCTGCCGCCACCGGGGCCGGGTCGCGCCGGGTGAGAAGCACGGCCGGCGACGGGGCTTTAACACCGCCGCGCGCCGCGCCGCGCCGCTTCCGGCCCGCCGGCCTCGCCCCGCCCCGCGCTCCGCGCCCCGCCCCCTGCGCGAGCGGCCGGCGGCGCCTCGCGAGAGCCGCCTTCAAGCCCCGGCCGCGGCGGGGGGCGGAGCGCGGGGGCTGCAAACGGGGCGTGGGCGGCGGCGTCGGGGCAGGAACTGGTCGGCCGGAGCGGGGTTGTCCCGGCGGTCGGACGCGGGTGTCCGTCTGCTGGAACAGCCAGCGGTTTGCATCGCCCCGGAAGAACCCGCCGCCAGCTCTGGCGGAGGAAAGATATGGAGCCGTTGGAGCGCGACCAGAGGAGGCCACAGAAGTGATCAGAGACTGGAGCACCTCTGCTGTGGGAAAAGGGCTGATCGAGTTGGGGGCGTTCAGCCTGGAGAGAAGGCTCAAGGAAGACCTTGTAGCGGCCTTCCAGTACCTACAGGGGACCTGCAGGAAAGATGGGACAGGCTTTTTACCAGGGCCTGTTGTGACAAGACAAGGGGTAATGGTTTCAAACGAAAAGAGGGTAGATTTAGACTAGATAAAAGGAAGAAATTTTTACAGTGGTGAAATGCTGGCACGGGTTTCCCAGAGAGGTGGTAGGTGCCCCGTCCCTGGAAACATTCAGGGTCAAGTTGGATGAGGCCCTGAGCAACCTGATCCAGTTGGAGATGTCCCTGCTCATTGCAGGGGGGTTGGGCTAGATGACCCTTAAAGGTCCCTTCTAACCCAAACCATTCTATGAAAACCTGTTATTTTGCTCCCAACCTTGGATCTGATATTCAGGGAAAGCGGCTGCTACACAAATGCCCAACGGAAGGTGGGCACAACCACAAAGTCTCGATAATCTCTGAGAATACCTCAGTGTCCCTTTCCTGCCTGTAAAATCATTCACAGAATCACAGAATAGTAGGGGCTGGAAGGGACCTCTGGAGATCATCTAGTCCAACCCCCCTGCCAGAACAGGGTCACCTAGAGCAGGTCACACAGGAACGCATCCAGGTGGGTTTTGAATGTCTCCAGAGATGGAGACTCCACCACCTCTGGGCAGCCTGTTCCAGTGCTCTGCCACCCTCAGAGAAGTTCCTCCTCATGTTTAGGTGGAACTGCCTGTGCCCAAGTTTGTGTCTGAAGAGACCCAAATCCTTCAGCCTTTCTTCATAAGAGAGGTGTTCCAATCCCCTAATCATCTTGGTAGCCCTTTGCTGCACCCTCTCCAGCAGTTCCCTGTCCTTCTTGAACTGTGGAGCCCAGAACTGGACACAGTACTCCAGGTGCGGCCTCACCAAGGCAGAGTAGAGGGGGAGGATGACCTCCCTCGACCTGCTGGCCACGCTCTTCTTGATGCACCGCAGGATGCCATTGGCCTTCTTGGCCACAAGGGCACATTGCTGACTCATGGTCATCCTGTTGTCCGCCGGGACTCCCAGGTCTCTTTCCACAGAGCTGCTCTCCAGCAGGTCAGCCCCCAACCTGTCCTGGTGCACGGGGTTATTCCTCCCCGGGTGTAGCACCCTACATTTGCCCCTGTTGAATTTCATAAGGTTTCTCTCTGCCCAAATCTCCAACCTGTCCAGGTCTCTATGGTGGCACAGCCTTCTGCTGTGTCAGCCACCCCCCCAGCTTTGTGTCATCAGCAAACTTGCTGAGGGTGCGCTCTATCCCCTCATCCAGGTCATCGATGAATGTATTGAACAGGACTGAACCCAGTACTGACCCCTGGGGAACACCACTCGTCACTGACCTCCAACTAGGCTCTGTGCCCCTAATCACAACCCTCTGAGCTCTGTCTTTCAACCAGTTTTCTATCCACCCTACTGTCCATTCATCCAACCCACACTTCCTAAGCTTCCCTATGAGGATGCTGTGGGAGACGGTGTCGAACGCCTTGCTGAAGTCAAGGTAGACAACATCCACTGCCCTCCCCTCATCTATCCATCCAGTCATGCCATCATAGAAGGCTATCAGACTAGTCAGACATGATTTCCCCTTGGTGAATCCATGGTGAGTACTTATGATAGCTTTCTTTTCCTCCACATGCCTTGAGGTGAGGCCCAGAACGAGCTGTTCCATCATCTTTCCAGGGATGGAGGTGAGGCTGACTGGCCTGTAGTTCCCTGGGTCCTCCTTCTTGCCCTTTTTGAAGACTGGAGTGACACTGGCTTTCCTCCAGTTCTCAGGCACCTCGCCTGTTCTCCAGGACCTTTCAAAGATGATGGAGAGTGGCCCAGCAATGACTTTTGCCAGCTCCCTCAGCACTCTCGGGTGCAGCCCATCGGGACCCATGGACTTGTGGATATCTAATTGACCTAACTGATCTCTCACTTGATCCTCCTCAACCAAGGGGAAGTCTTCTTCCGTCCAGACTTTCCCTGTTACTTTCTCCAAAGTCTGGGACACCTGAGGGCTGGGCTGAGCAGTAAAGACCAAAGTGAAGAAGGCATTCCGTAACTCCACCTTCTCCGCATCCTCCGTCACCATGGCTCCTGACTCATTCAACAGTGGGCCCACAATTTCTCTTTTTGCCTCCAATATACTTGAAGAAGCCCTTCCTGTTGAGCTTGACATCCCTTGCCAGGTTTAATTCCAAGGAGGCCTCGGCTTTCTTCATTTCATCCCTGCACGCTCTGACGGCATTCTTGTAATCTTCCCAAGTGGTCAGCCCCTTCTTCCACTTACTGTAAACTTCCTTCTCCCACTTGAGCTTTTTCAGAAGCTGCTCAACCATGCAGGTCTCCTGTGTCCTTTGCCCGGTTTCTTGCTCTTAGGGATGCACCAATCCTGAGCTTGGAGAAAGTGGTGTCTGAATAACAACCAGCTCTCTTGAGCCCCCCTGCCTTCCACAGCCCTAGCCCACGGGATCTCTCCAAGCAGCTTCTTGAAGAGGTCAAAGTTAGCCCTCCTAAAGTCCAAAGTTGTGATTTTACTTCTTGCTGTTTTGTGAATACTGCCCACGATCCTGAACTCTGTCTTCTTGTGATCCTGATGTCCTGATAAGACATCCCAATCTTTTTAAATACAAAAATAAAAAGACTCAGTTCTATTGTCAAGTTTGCAAATGGCTAATTAGAAAAATATTTTAATGGTGTGGACATCAAATATATTCAGTTGCTAGTTAGCCATCAACAGAAAATCCTTCTCAATCTCAAATTAATATATAGTGTGTTGTGTCAACCTTCTCATCCTCACATGGATTTTTATTAAAGCTATTAGTATACAATCATTTTTAATATTAAGGAAATGCCTTTATTGTGAACACAATACGTCATTCTTCAACGGTGGCCAACAAACTATTTTCCATACTTATTCTGGACCTCCACGCTGTAAAAGAAAAGCGGACAGCTGAATATATTCCACTAAAAGAACAGGAAACAGAGATCAAATCATCTTTTGCACTGTTACAGACATACATGCAGGAAAAGCGACTTCCTCTACTAACATCATTACACTGTAGGTGTCCCTGTCATTTAACAAAGCTATGCAAGCGTCTTTTCATTTCAATCTCACACCCATGTCACAAATTCTTCAAATTTTGTGCATTCTCCCTTTTTAAGCATCAGTGTTTACAACTGAGAATTGTTACGGAACAAAAGCAGGTTTTTCTCGCCTTTCATGTCCAATGCCATCTTTACAAATATTGCAGAAAATATTTCTACCAAGTTTAATAAAATGTTTCCACTACTAGAAATAAAAGAGTTGACTTACTAATAGATAACTTACAAAAACTAGTTTGAGAAATATTTTGGACTTCAGTCACCTAGTAATAGCTTTCGCTGGTCTAAGAGCAAACTCCTGGGCTCCCGTCCAGCACTTTTGAATTACACATTAAACAGCTCTTACAAAACAGGTAGTGACGGTGATTAACGCAGGTTATGCCTACGGCTAGCTGTTTTAAGTCCGAATCTTTCTACTCAGCGATACCACAAGCTACGAATTGGTGAGAGCTGTGTATTAAGAATCTGTAGCTTGGGTACTGTGCATCAAAGTCATGAAAGCTGGGAGCGCACCCTTACCAAGAATTACAAGGCAATACCAGATTTGAAACTTTGAAGAAGGTATAGAAGTAAGCTAAATGCTGGGTAAATACAGATAATACACACCAATACATGAAACTTACCTGAATAAATTCAATCTCTTCGTCTGACATAAGTTTCCTTCTGTATTTCTGAGGCAAGGTTCTTGCTAATTCAGAAGTGTCTGGTGTACCTTGTACTCTACTAACAGGTGAAGTACTTTGAAAGGCCGGCGATCTGCCTCCTGCCTCCTGTGCGCTTGAAGCATGGGGAGATGGTACACTTGCTTGTAGAGATTCCTGTACTGAAACCCAGATTGCAAAGCCATTTACAGAGATATAACAAGACTGTAAAATTAGTTAATGAGCAGCCAGTAAAAGTCACTGGTTGTTGACAATTTTCTTCATTATAACAAATACAGACACTCCTCACAACCTGCTTTTACTGTTGTTAAATATATCAAGAGCATAGTAAAAAAATTCTGACAGTAAAAGAAAGCATGTTTGAGTGGCAGAAATACTGATGTAAAAACCGACAATAAATCAGCATATATCCTAACAAAGGCTTTTTCACTGGGCAGCTGTACTTGCAGAAAAAGCATACAGTGTCATAAATGTGTGTGAGGCAATTATGTAGAAGAATAACTAAGATAAATAACTAACATCCACTGAGATAATGCTTTTTGTTTACTGCGACTGTGAAAAAGAGGCAGAGGCTTACAGAAAGATAAAGCTCACACCTATGACATACCACTACACGCAATGCAGTGTTGTTCCCATTTTTGATATTACAAAATGGATCATACCAGATTTTATTAATGATGTGCAGAATGACCACCAAATATTGGGCATCAGCAATCAATGTTAATGAAATGCAGAGACAAAGGAGTGCATGAAGTAATTTACAGGTGAGGGCCAGGAGCTAGGCTTAAGGAATTCATGATGGAGAAGGTTCCTTGAGGTTGAGGACAGGAGAAGAGATGACGAAAGGGCAGTGCTGTCAAAGTCAGTGTTCTGAAATGTAGGTCTGTCCCACCGTGGCTGGTTTTACAACAGCAGTACACAATTACCCCACTAGGCAGGACAGAGTCTCACAGCAGTGTGTTTACTTCACCAGCACTCAGACCTCTATATATAAGGTTAAAACACCTGATAAAGCAGAATGCTTCCACAGGCAGCCCTTCTCAGTGCTCCTGAAAAATGAGCAAGACCAATGCAACATCCAAACAGCTGCTACAGAGGGACTATATAGTTATAAAATAAGCAGCACCAAGACTGGATGAGTCAAAGAATGCGAGGAGTTAAAGTACAATGGCAGGACTGGGACATCAAACACGCGCCACAATGTGATCAAACCACCACTGATTAAAGAAAAAAAGAAAAAAAAAAAGACACCATTGAGAGGCATGTTCAGAAGTTCTCAGTCAGAAGACTGTATCTGAAAGCGCCGAGTTGATCAGGTGGTTCAGGAACAATGGAAGATCCCAAGCAGAGCGAGGAGGAAGAGAGCCCATCAGAATGAAAATATTCTGAATGAGGGAACAGTATTGTGTATCAAGAAATAACACACCTTGTATATGAGAAAACAGGGAACACTTTCTACAAATTTGTTTCATAAAGCACAAAAATATCTAGAGACTTGCCAAGGATTTTCCTCTATTGTATGTTTCAGTCTGAAGTGTAGTTGGAGTAGATGCAGTTCCCAATTAAAACCATCAGAAGAGCCAAAAGTACCAGACTTAATACTGCTGTTGCTTTAACTCAGATACAGTCTCTACTACATTTTTCCCTTCCCAGGTCCCCCTTGAGACCACCATGTTGCAGTAGTAATATGGTAAAAGAACTTGGCTGGCCTTTCAAGCACTCACACCTCTAAAAGCTCAGTTTTGATCTGCAGAGCTCTGTTTGGCTATGCAGAAGCAACAGCCTGGTACAGTGAAACGCAGTTATTGCTACAGCTTTCAAGCAAGATGAGGTAGCTTGAAATTTACTAATGAGACAACAGAACCCGATCAAGGTAGAAGATACAGCCACAAAAATCTTCTGATGCAGACATAAACAAGAGGTAAGTAACATGTTTTCAAGCCGTTGATAAAGCAGTTCACTGGCTTAAGAGGTGGTGCATCGTGCTGACTGTGCACAACGTGCAGAATTCTGACAGAAAGTTATTGGAGAAAATAGTTCCTGAAGAGTTCACAGCTAAGTCAGAAGTGTCACTGATGTCTACTGTAGACACTTTGTAATGTTAATGGATAAACTTAAACATAAAGCTAAATTACAAACATGATAATGCTGTGGCAAATAACGTGATATAGTATAATTTCTAAAGAAGTGTGAATAACGTAACAGAGCTTCTTAAGACGTCTCCTACTTTAGTTTCAAATGCTTTGTTGACTCAAAAGCAGTATTAAAACAATGTATTACTTACATGACTTTGATGTCTAAATCTAACAGGATTGAGAATCCTATAAATATCAACATGGGTTTAGGTACAAAAATTAATGTCAAATAATTTTTTTCTCGGCATTCATTAGGAATACTTCTTAAAATGTACAGCGGGATGGCTCTCCCAGCTATAATCATGGTTTTAAATAGCACAGACATCGCTCACGAAAAGAACAGAGAAGGAAAATGCAACATCATTTGTGCAAACATCATCGAATACCTTAAACTGCTTGACTGGGGCACAATCATTTCAGGCAAACATTTGTATTTGGAAAAACAGGACTTAATATATAACTAGAAAAACAACACTGGAAATCTTTGTGAATCTGCCTTGACCAAGAAATAAAGACATGCACGTATTATGTGTATTCTCATAATTGTATAGAGTCTGAAGAGTCAAAGAGTTGCCTTCAAACTAAAACAGCTGTTCCAGAAACCCTGTTCAAAATCGGTTGAGTTGCATAGTTGAAACAGAAAAATTGTGTGCTGCTTCTTATATAAAACAGTAAATGCAAAGAAACGTGGCGCAAGCTGTATCTATAGATGAAATACTTACTTTTAGGTCTTGGGCTACTTTTTCTGTCTGGAAACTTAATTAGTGGAGTATGTGGCTTGACTACCTAGAAAAAGGCAAGGCAGCACGAGAAACAATGAGAGTAAAATATATTTCTAGATGTGTTACCTTCACAGGAATAAAATGGAACATACAACGTATTACACAACCACTTCCATACTGCCGCTTTCTGCACCACCACTCTGATTAACTTGCTAAAGTAAGTTTACCCCAGGAGAAATTCAACCTTTAAAGGCATTCCTCCACCCTAATGTCCCGAGCAGGAACAAGCCTTCTCTTCCCTGCCTTGCAATTGGTGTGTGTGCGGGCAGAAAATGCTACCACAGCTGCGTGAACGCAATTATAAAATTCTAGCACATGGAATTGCTAGCTGTGCTATGTACATGTGTATATGCCCGTACGTATTTGTTCATCTGGCTGGACGAGAGTGACAAGTTCCATGACGAAGCAGCTATAAATGATAAAGCCGGGCAGCCGAAGCCACGCTGCTTATTTCTGAAACCCGCCTTTTGAAGAAGACTCCGTGTCTCACCTTCACCTTGAGGAGGGATGCCTTAGAAAGGAGATGCCGGGCATACCTCCCTTTTTAACAGCGCCCAAAAGGGTGCGGGCTGCCCTGGACCATCCCTTGATACCAGAGAACCGGGCGCCGGTATCAAATCACCGGCGACACCGCGAGGGCCCAACCTCCCGCCTCTTAACCCCCCGCCCCCAATCCAAGGACACCGGCCTCCCCCGGCGCCGCCTCAGGCCCCGTCCGCCTCACGCCTCGGCGGGGGCAAAGCCAGGCGATTCCCGCCGCCCTCCCCGGCTTCCCCGTCCCCTGCCACCCCCTCTCCCCGGGTCGCCTGCCGTTACCTGAACGACCCTAGTGGCGGCCGCCATCTTACTGCCCATGGCGACCTGCAGCCCGCGCCCGAGGGGGCGGGAGCAGCGCAGGGCCCCCCCCACCGCGGGCGTGGCCCGGCCTTGGCGCCGTAGCAAAAAATCCACGCACTTCACCGAAACGCGTTTCATTTTGCATTTATTCGTTCCGTTTAAAACCCGATATTCGACTACCGCGTTAAAAGTGAGACGCGTCACGCGCAACGATTCGCTCAGTTTCCTTCCAACGCCCCGTAAAAACGCGATCGTCGCCGGGAAAAAAGAAAAAAAAAAAGCGTATTTAAATTAACCGCGCCGCCGTTTTTACTTTTTTTTTTTTTTTTTTTTTACCGGCGTTTTCCCCGAGGGTTGTTCACGTGGGAACGGCGTCGACAGGGTGCATCTAGTGCTGGATGCTCTGCTTAACTCATCAGCGCATAGCACGGCCACAAAGCAGCTGTCACAATTAAAGAGTATAAATTTTTCCGCCTTTTAAAATCACACGTAACGCTTCAATAAGGAAAAAAAACAAAGAAAGAAAGACTGACTTCACTAGTGTTTCCCAGTGTGGGCTTTCCACTGGGGCAGAAACGGCAGAGCCTTGGTTTAAGCCCACTTTTTACAGAAAAGCTTGGAATAGAGACGATATTACTCTTTCTGGTGTTATTGCTGCCTTTCAGAGAGAAACGAGCTCTTGGGACAGGACAGCTGTGAAAGTGGCTCTTCAGGTAGTTTCATCAGCTACAGTACCTGTTCAAACATTTTTTGTTTGCATTATCAGGAATTGAATTTCGCTTCAAAGAGTTGCGTGGCCACGTTTCGAGTCTCTGGAGAGAACAACAACTTCCAGAAAGATTAAATTTTCAAATTCTTAAGTGTGCTTTAATGATACATATTAATCTATAAAATTGAGTACACTGATTATGTACACTGCATAAAATTAAACACCATTTCTCCTGACTCACAGAAAATTAACATTTTTTTCAAGACGTAGAACAATTGCCTTTAAAGATGGATCTTCTGCCCAGTTGACTCTGCTCGCAATTATGATATTCTATAAAAAAGAAAGATTGTTGGTTAAAAAAAAAGCCTTTAAAAAGGATTATTCTTAGTACAATCTCTCTAAAGCTGTCTGTTTTTTAATTTTTGATTTGTAAGCCCTTGAAATTCACAGCAGTGTTTGAAGTAGGCGGGGTGGGGGAAAGAGGAGAAAGGGAAGCATTGATTTAGATCCTATTGTCAATACATAGGCAAAAAACCCCACGGGGCTTTGAAATTGCTAGAGGTGCTCACGCACTGTCCCTGTTTTAAGCATAGGAAGTTAGAGGAATTTTTTTTTTTTAAACCCCATGAAATAAAGTTTGCCTCAAACACAAGGTAACACAGTTAACATTCTCACCTTGCCATTCTGGATTGAAAATGGGAATTACTAAATTTAACCAAAGACTTGCTCTACTTACAGGTCAGAAGTTTTCAGGAATACAAAACCAGAAAATAATTTTAGGAATCAAATCTAAACCCCGCTAAAATGTTTAATTTCTGATTCTCAATTTGAGATGTAACACTGTTATCAATGCAAACTATTAGTAAACGTAGCATGCAATACAAAAACGTGTGGCTTTCTTTCTGTCCTTGAAATTCTTCTGATAACCCCAAATCACAGCACGATTATATCCTGTCTTCTACCTGAAGCCCTCCAATATGTTCTTTTTCCCAGTCAAAATTTTTAAAATAAATTTTGTGAGTGCTTAACTGGCATTTCACAGGCCGTTTGCCAATAAACTCGAGAGCGCTGCACTTCTGATTCACTGTGCCTCCCATCTTTGTACCTAAGTCTGTGGGGCCAGGCGAAGGATGCCAGGACAAGTCACACAGCGCGATGCAGAGTATCAGACCACAGCACAGCGTACGTGACCTTCAGTAGAGCCCCCCTGCCCCGAGCACAGGATGCTGCAGGAGGCCCTTCCACCCTATCCTGAATCGTGAGGTTTTCTTCCTCACTTCGCCTGACTCCACGCTCCGGATGACCTGCCAGCCAGCTGCAGGGACGCACAGACCAGTCAGCAGCATCTGATGCACGGGCAACCATAAGGCTGAAGGCTACACTGCTAAAAGTATTTGGAAACTGGCCATGGTGTTCCTTGTGCTGCCGTGGGCGACAAAGAGACACCCATGTGGAGAGAAGGGGCAGACTGAGGAGCAGTGGTCTGGCTCACTGGTATCATCAGATTAAGACCTACTTATTTTTCACAACCATGAGATGGGGGAACTGATTTGGGGGGTGTGTGTAGGTGTGACTTTCTGTGTAAGGAAATACAGTCACTGCTGTGACAGACATTTTCTGAGAAAATGCATGATTTTTGTACCTTTAAGGGAACAAAGGAATAAAGATAGATTGATAAGACTGTCTCTAAACTCCGTAAACAATTATCCCGAAGTAGTTTGTGACAATTTCATGCTTTTAGCCTTTAAAGCAATGAAGTTTTCCTTTCATACAGCAGTTCTTCCATTACCATCATTTGTTTGAAGTTACATTTACTATACACTATGTTATCTTGACTGTAATGCAAAATGAAAAACTTGCTTCTAAAAGCTACAGCACATTACCTGGAATACATTTTGAATTACTGTAGTCATGTTTCTCTCTTTTTTAAATTTATTATTTATCTTCTCCATCATTATGCTCACATTCATTTTCGCTTGTTCCGCCTTCTGCTTTTTCATAATTTCATTAATTTCCAGCAGTTTCTGTTTTCCGGCTTGTTTTAATGCTGTTCCATTATTAGGAAAATGAAGTGTTAAGAAGTAGTTAGGTGAGCAGTAGAACTAAAGATGTTTAGTTTTTTTCTCAGAGCCATCTAAGGCACTTCCACTGCAATAACCCTAACTTCACACTCCATCCCTTCCCTCCTGTATGCCTCAGGATATTCCTTTCTCCCAAGAGGCAATGTGCTGTGGCTTCCTGGTATCAGAGTACGTTAATTGGTTCCCTAGCTGCTAGGAAAAGAGAAAGTACTTTGTATGCTGCCTGCATTTCTGTCAGCCATGGACATTTGAACATCTTCCCTACACCCCATCTTTGGTTGTCACAACTTTCGTAGTCAGAGGTGTTTAAGACCCTTTCCCTGTTTCCAATTTGATCAAAACCAAATTCCAAAGTCGTACACAGGACATATAGACAACACCAGTCATTATTTCTAGTTTTTTATAGGAAGCCAGGCAGAAAACTAGACTGAATAAAACCATTTAGGGACAGTTCATACATTGAAAGAATGCTGACACTGCATTTGTTCCCTTGTTTCTGAAGGTACTAGGGATGTTTGGTTTTCCTATGAAGACAGATATTTCATGGTGCTTGTTCATTACTGTCAACATACACACCACTTCCTATGCATGAAACCAACAATAGTTGTCAAAACTGTTGGCAAGCCTGGCCATACGACAGTAGAAGCATTCAGAAAATACATTTTCCTTCTTAAAAGATTGACTTCACATCTAAATTTGACCCATTTTAACAAGCCTATTGAATACCAACATACATACTACTATGAGAGTTCTTTGTAAGTAAATCCCCTCCCCTATTCTGCAAACATTTCATAAAGGTGCAGTCTCACAAAAAAAATCCTTTAGGTGTTGTAGGACTGATTTAAATTACTAAATGGTGTGTAATTTTCTGGGGAGCTTACACTAAGTAAACCACCCCCACATTCTTTTCAAGTATCTCCTTACATCTCTCATTCTAACCTGGCAGTCTCATGCTCAAGTAGGCAACACACCAGCTCATTTTTACTATGCTTCCTACTCTTTTCAGCAGTTTTATAACTGTGTTGAGAGTTTCGCAGTAACTTCAGATGTAAATTAATACTGCTACAAGAAAAACTTTAAAATATGAACTGTGCATTCAAATATCAAAGTCCATGTAGCTAATACTTACAGAGTCTTTTCATTTTAATGTTGTTCAATTTCTGTTCCTTCTCATGTGCTTGCTGAAAGAAAAAAAAAAAAAGTATTTCCTAGCCTCTTGGCTCCCCAAAATACTGAAAGATGCTAATTCAATCCACAAAAGCAGTTAAGGGCAGCTCTATAAGCACACTTTCTTGCCTACTCACTTCAAGTAACCATTTCAGTAATTTTAACACCAGTAGAAACCGCACCCTTTGGGCCACCTATTTAGCGTCAAATGACTTGTACGAGCCTGTTACTTTCTAATTGGGCTCCTGCCCATGTTGAGGGTGGTATACCTGCTCAACTGCAACAGAAGCTACAACTGCCACTTACCTTCTGATATTTAAGTACTGCACTGCTGAGCTTTACTATGTGTTTCAGAGTTTCCAGTATCAGTCTAAGGAAGGAAACAACAGTTGCATACCTTAAGACCATTAATATGAGTCAAGAGCATAAATCAGTTATTTGGATTAAACAAAAAATCCCCATTTCTCCTAACACCAAAATAAAGCACAATTTTGTTTCAGTTCAGTCTAACATTCCAAATCACAGAGCTTAGAAGGCATCGAGGAAGCCCAGCCACTTGACAATGGCCAAGAATTGAAGCTCCTGAATTATGGCGCATGGCAGGGACATCATGGAGATGCAACGTTTTCAGTTGTATTACTGACAGAAATTAAATTTCTCATATTACACTTCATATGCGTGCACCCATTAATATGGTGCAGGAAATTAAAAGCTAATTTTAAACGTATTTGAAACTTTCAGTTCTTTTTCAAAGACATTAAGCTCCTACATGATTAATTAATGAAGGCAGCAAAGCAGAGGCAAGGCTCTGTTACAAGCCCGTAACATGCTCAACTATTATAAACACAGGTAACTCATGCATTAAAGACAAAAAACTCTTAACCGTGAACAGTTCTCACTAGTGGATCTGTAATCAAAGGTTGGTTAATTCAGAGCCCAAATGTAAATCCACCCTGGGTATAAGAGGTCTGATCGCACTGATTCTAGCCAGAAGGTGACAGTCTATCATTCAGTCTAAACAAGAAGGAAGCTTGCTTTTAAAAAAGGTACAATGAAGTAATGTAGAAATGTGTCACATGAAACTGTGTAAAGTCCATTCCTTTCTAGACATCCTTTCCCTAACAACACCTTACCCTGAGTCATTATCATTTTGCATCAGTTTGTTTCTGAGGGCAGCCATAAGCTGGATCCTGCATATTGTGGGGGAAGAAACATATAACTGATGAGAACTGGTAAGACACCGAGAGAAGTAGATTTAGATAAGTAACAGAAGAGATATTTTCAAGGTTCCATTTACGTCCACTTTCACATTGGAATTATATATATAAAATACTCAGTACCTTTTAAATATCATACTTGTTAAATAATGGGGCTTAACTGTCAGGACAAGAAAGGCGCATCAATGATTATTTGTGAGAGTGACAACTCCTTTCTCTCTTGCCAAACATACCCAGACACCGTTAATCCCAGAGTCTGCAGAAGGGAAGCTGGGCAAAGGTGGGAATTCAAATGAACAACCGTGTAACACAGGAGAGGTATAACACCTATCAACTTCCACCATTTGTAAAATACGGCCAAGAAATATGATTACGGTTTTATACAGCCAGACTTTCACAATTTTGCAGGAGCCTTTGGGTTTACACATTTCAACTTATAATTATTTTTTTTCTTTCTGGTATCTCCATCCGCATTCCTACTGGTTCAATGGTACTAAAATCTCTCATGTTTGTAATACACACCATAACACTTTGAAATCCTATTTTAATCAGAATGATGTATATGTACAAGTATGTGTGCACACATAAACAAACAGAAAACCTCCAAATAAACAAGAAGAAAATTCTACCTTTGCAAGGCTAATGTCTTGTTCTGGAAAGAGACTTTTACTTCCTCCATATCTCGTTCCAAATTTTGTGTGGCACTGAAGGGAAAAAACCAAACAACCCCAAGCAGTGTGTAGATAACAAAAAATTTAAAAGCGATGTCACATTTTTAACTTGCTCTCTACATGTCTAAAGTAAGAATTTTTCCGTTAAACAACAAATTATTAAGGCCAGGAGTATTTTAACATGTGGAACTGTATTAGTGAATTCTAGCTATCAGAAGGACTGCAAATTTAGAATCCACATCAGATACAGAACTACATTAGGAGAGTGAGTAAAATACTTCTTCCCAACATTTTCTCTTAATTTCTTTTATTTTCACCAGGCTCCTGCAAATTACTGTTTGTTAATCCAGAGATCATAAAATCATAGAATGGTTTGGGTTGGAAAGGACCTTGAAGATCATCTAGTTCCAACCCCCTGCCCTGGGCAGGGACACCTCCCACTAGACCAGGTTGCTCAAAGCCCCATCCAGCCTGGCCTTAACACTTCCAGGGATGGGGCATCCACAACATCCCTGGGCAACCTGTTCCTGCGTCTCACTACCCTCACAGTGAAAAATTTCTTCCTAATATCTAACCTAAATCTACCCTCTTTCAGTTTGAAGCCGTTACCCCTCATCCTACCACTAAGTGCCCTTGTAAGAGATTTACTAAGATTGTGAAATTTACTAAGGAGGAGTAACTAGAAGAGAACCTTCAAGCTCAGATCTTAACCGTTCTCCTCTTTGTTTTAAAATACACCAAAAGTTTGAAATTATCCACTAACATACCTGTCAGTAAAATTTTGTTCAGTGATGTGATCCAGGCAATTTTCTTGAACTGTAAAGAAAGAACATCACCAAAAAAAGCACAACAGAGACTTTTAAATACAATATACAGAACATTAAGGATGAACAGCTCAGTGGCTATACTAACAAGGTATTTCTTATTCCTACCTCTACACCTTATCGTCTCTTCCACTGTTAGTGAGACCACACTATCAATCAGCTGTATCAGAGAAATAATTAGGCTTTAAAATATTTTAATTTGGCACTTTTTAAACATGCCAGAGCTGGCTCACAGGATTGCTTTATTTATGCAGCTAGCTGGTGCAGTGCAAGAAGACACAGGCAATGGAAATACAATGGGAACAAGAAGAAACACCTTAAATCAGCGTTGCTGACAAACACTTTGGCAGACTTTTGGTAAGACTTCGGCACCAGCTATCAGATTCCTGAAAACCATTGTCGTGTCAGAGCGTTTGAAGGGTCTAATGGGAAAACCCGAGAGGAGAAAGGCCCATACGGAAGCTCTGTAGGTGCTCAAACGCGTCTCCAAGAACTGTCTGGGAAATGCGGTAAGATGCTCAGCCAAGAAAAACATTTCATTGCTATAACGAGCGCTTTTGAGAAATAATTTAAAAAAATATATACATGAGCGACGTCACGTTCTTAATTACTGTAACATCACACCAAGAGGAAGCACTGGGGGCTGTTAAGGGGAGCGAGAGTCGGGATCAGCTTACTGGCATGAACTGCGGTGCTGTACTCGGTGAGCTGCTGCTTCATCCGGTCCCTCAGGCTGCAGCAGAAGCAAAGGGACAACGGTCAGTCGTCCCCACCGCCGCCCCAGCGGCTCCCCGGCCCACCCCCAGCACTGACCGGAGCAACATAAGGACGTCCAGCTTCGCCTGCGGCTGGATCACCAGCCAGCCCTCAGCCTTGGCCTCCGCCTCGCCCTCGGCCTCCGCCTCGGCCTCGGCCTCGGCCTCCGCCTCGCGCTCGGCCGCCGCGCCCGCCTTCCACCTCAGCGGCTCCATGGCGGCGCCTTCAAACCTCCCGCGCGCGCCCCTCGGCAGCCCGGCCGGCTATTGCTTCTGCCTTGGTAGGGCGGGGCTCCCCAGCAGCCCACGCGCTTCCGGCCAATCCCGGGCCTCTTCTTCATCTCTATCGGCGTTTCGGCGCTCGACCGCCAGCCGGGCGGCGCTGCTGAGGGCAATGGCGGTTCCGTGGTGGCGAAGGGGAGCGGCGTCCGACACAAGGTGCCTGCCGTCGACAAAAGGACTGAGCGTATTCCCCACCCAAGCCTTCCCAGTAAATAAACCTTCACCTGCGGTGAGATGAGAAGGGAACAACGAGGCAGCCCCGCCTCCCGGGTACGTTATTAAAAAACACTACAGTAAATATTAAGTTAATAGAGCTGAAGTCTAGTCTGAGTAAATCTCGCGGATACTATCTCTGACACCGCATTAGCGGACTGCCTGGAGGAGCAGCAGCCGCAGCTAGGCTTGCCCTAGGGCTCCCATGACACCTCTCAGGGCTGTTCACAGCCTCCACTAAGAAGCCTTAGCTGTAGGAGTCAGCTGTACTACCATAGAGGACACAAGCAGAAGGTAAAAACACTTTATTAAGAAGACTGAACACCCCCATAAAGATACATATATACACAGCGACACACTGCTTCAGTTGGAGCAGCAGTTACGTCTTCTTAATCAGAGGTTGTGCTAGATTCCATATGATGGAAGATTTCAGCTGTTCAGTGGCACTTATCTTGCCGTTTTTGCTGCTGGCATATTTGGTCTTGATTGCCTGCAGAGAGATAAGCTTGATTAAGTTTACCCTGTTTATAAATTCACGCTATTCCAGCCTACCTGAGGCTTGGTCATGAAGCCCAGCCCATCCTAGCATGCAAGACTCATGGCTGGCTCATGCCCCTTTGGCAAGGTAGGTATCTTCAGCTGAAGTGGGCAGGTCTGATCCAAGTCTGACAGCAGCAGCTTGGCTAAGACAGCTTCAGCATGCCATATATTGACACTTAACCACACATACTACCCATGTGCACTGTTGAGATTCTTACCATCTGCTTGGTAACACCCTCATTCACAAGAATTACATTCTTTGCTATGTGCTGCATAACTGGTAGAAGGTCATGCTCGGTGTAAGATGTGTAGTGTTGCAGAGTTGGTGTCTGAAAGGAAGGAAGTCATTAGACAAACCTACTAGAACAATCTGAGTACCCTGGGTTCTTTGTCTTCTCTTGGGCTTGGGCAATCATGGTCTCCTGTCTCACAGGGGAGAGTTAAGATTTACTGCCCTACTTCTGTCCCCTTGTAATGAACCATGGGGAGACAAGAACATGATGTGATACCCGAAGGGAAGCAGAAGGCATGCACTTGGCCCAGAGTGTGCACAGGCACACCGAGTCCCAAACTAGGAGGTGGTCTGACAAGCAGGACTTACCCACTCGCATCCATTGAGGAGTTTCAGAGCCAAACAGGAAGCAGCCGCTGCAGTCTTGGATGGAGGGAAGTGAACCATATCATAATCCACAATGGACAACTCCATTAGGTACTTGGCCAGAGTGTGCTGTTTCAAGTCCACCTGCAGTAAGTCAGAATTGAGTATTGGCCATCTCCAATGTAAGAGCATCCTGTTAAGCCTTTGTTTAGTCAAACAGGAAGAAATACTTAGCAAACATTTTCATAGCTATAGGCTTGAAATTCAAGTGGTCTAATTACAGAGCAGTTCTGAGCTGTATTAGGCTGCTCACAGTCTAGGACTACTCCTTCCAATAGCAGCCTAGCAGTCACTTGCAGCACCATTTTAATTCTGGTTGCAGGTTGGGGTGGGTTAGGCTCACATAACTAAAACCAGACAAACAAGACCCATTTCTACATGGGAGACAGGTCTCAAACAGGCTCAGCTGCTAAACTGTTGTTGCATCACTGAAATGTTTTGAGCCATATTAATAAGCTGCTGCAGTCAAGTATTGCATTTTTCAGACTCTGCTTGCAGTAACACTTGTTCTCAGCTTTACCTCTGCTATCTTTGAAGCCCTCCTTAGGAAGTGCGGAGGGACAGGGCGACCCAGACCAAAGTCCAGGGCTTGCAGGATCTTCATCTCCATCTGGCAGATTTGGGATGTAGTGTAAGTGCAATCAGTTACATAGGCAAAGTCTCCAATGTGTGGGGGAAATATCTCTTCGTATTTGCTGGCAATGAACATAGCTGTGATACCGACCAGCTGCAATGTCTTCTTGGAAACAGCATTGTCCTGTAGTAAGAAGCAGTAGAGATTTATCTGAACGACTTAGCTCAGAACACAGCTTTTCAAGCCACAGTAGCCACTGTAAGGTTTGTTCTATGACTTGATGTTCATACTGGCATCTGTTGACATCTGCAGGGGTATTAGAAGGCTTTGAGATCAAATGAGGGAGAGGAGTAAGCAGTTTTGATCCATCAAGTCACTATTCATAGCCGAGAGGGTTATGTGGTGCATACAGTTCAACATCACATGCCCTCTATTGGTCAGCTGTATTTTGTTAAGGAAACACATCTAATGGTGTATGGGTGTTACTGATCAGTGCTTGTGCTTCAGCTTAGGGGAAAAGCATTGCCCAGCGCTGGGCAAGACGCGCTCACCTGCAGGAAGCAATCGATGATACCAACTGTCATATACAAGGTTTCCTGGTGGAGTTTGAATTTCATCTGTACTTGCACAAGCCAGTCTATTAGTATGGCACGCATGTTCCCATTGATTTCCTGGCCAGCCAGGTATTTGGGTCTGACAGGTTTGTTTTCCTGTGTGGAAGGAATAGGGTTAATTGACCTATTGGCTTAGCTGGAGCATTCGCAATGCCTGACCTCTGTTACTCTGTAAGTCTTATCGAGGAATTCGACACAGGCATAGCCCTGAGGTGCAGGCCACAGGGCACGAGGTTTGTTTGCTAGAGATGGGCTAGAAAGAGCACGGTACTAGTACTACTAGTTGATTGGTCTGACAACCATCATCTGTTGATGTTATCAGCTCAGTTTAAGCTTGTATTTTAAGTTGAGGGATCACTTATTAGTCCCTCAGGAAAATCCATAGGTGAAAGTGAAGCTCCAAGCCACGCCTATAGTGACGGTCTCACTGTAAGTGTCAGCAGATCCCCCTCGCAGTTCTGACCTGCTCCTACCAACCTCAAGGTCTCTCAGATACTTGTAGATGTCCTTCACATAGCTGCTGCAGAGGTTTGGGTCATCACCATCATCCACATCTACATCTTCCACATCAAGCAAGACATCAGAAAAAGCCTGACACAGCATGTCCTCTGATGGGGCACATCCAGATGTCTCCATAGGGGTTGGAGACTGAGGCTCCACCTACAAGGAAATTCAGGATCAGGGCAGGCAGCACCCCGCCTCCGCAGCCCAGTGCCGGCCAAGTGCAGGCTCCGACGGGGCGAGCTGCACCCAAGAGCTGTAGGGGCTCACAACCCCCATTTTAGGGCACTGGGAGAGGCCGTGCCCCCCACTCAGCCCAGCGCGGGGCTGGGGAGGGGGCCCACGGCGCTGGGCGGTACCTGGGAAGGCTCAGGCTGGGCCTCCAGCTTAGGCTCTGGGGCTGGCAATGGCACCTCCTCCTTGGCGACGGCCTTCAGCGTCTTCTTGGTACCCACTTTATCCCGGGAGATGTCCAACGTGGGCCTGGTACCTGCCGCCCTCCTGCAGACCGCCTCCTCCACCGCCTTCTTGGCAGTAGCCCGCTTTTTCGTCTCAGTGACGCGGTTGCCGATGTCCCCCAGAGCGGTGCGGGGCCGCAGTCCCATCTTGGGGGCTGACACCGCCTCCCCGCGCTTGGCGACAGGCAGCAGGCTGCTCTTCGGCGCCACGTCGGTCGCCACCCGAGTGTGCTGTGGGGAGAGGGGAGGGCGGTCAGCGGCAGCGCCGCCGGGGGAGGCCGGGAGTGCACCCCCGGAACCGGGGGACTACGGAACGCAGACGGGGGGGATGGGCGTTGCACAGCTGCCCTCCGCCCCAAACCCGAGGGTCGAAAGGGAGCCCGCGGGAAGCGAGGAGGTACCCCGGGAGAAGGAGAAGCGCGCACGCACCCCACCGCCCTCCGCCCCACCCGCGGCGCGACACCCCGCTGGGCTGGGCTCCCCCGCAGGTGGCGGCCGGGCCCGTCCCGCACCTACCCTGGTAGTCCTGAGCGCCATAGCGGAACAGCGGCAGCGGAGCTGCAGGAACTGCAGTACGGGGCCCGGCCCAACCGCCGCGGGTTTAAACCTCTCAGCCGCCGCCGCTGATTGGCCGCCCGCTGCCTCCCTATTGGCTGCCGGCGGGCCCGCCCCATGCGTTACCGTGGCGACGGGCCGGGAGCGTTCGAAAAGGGGGCGGGGCCGCGGCCGGCGTGGCGTGACCCTTCTCTGCGCGCCCCCGCGGTGGCGCCGGGTTCGGCCCCACGAGGGTCCCGGCCCGGACGGGGTCCGCGCAGCCTGTCCCGGAGGCGGCGGAGAGCAGGTCTGATGTTCAGCTCCCAGCGGCGGCCCCCGCGTTGAGGCTCCCGGGCAGGGGGAACGACTGGGAAACGGGAGTGTGTTCTCCAAATGTCGACCTCAGATCAGCCCCTGCGCAACCAGCGGGGGATAAAACCAGAGCGCTCTCGTTATGCGGGATTTTTCTTAACCGACTTTCCCGTTTACATCCGAGCTCATTTTTTTAACCAGAAAAGTCACGGTACACCACATAAAACATTACAGAAAAACACATTTATTTCTTTCCCCATGATGTACACATATATTGCTTGCTGCCAGATGTACGATACATAGCTGTAATTTGTTGTAAATCTTGGTTTCATCTTGGAAAGTGCTTTGCTGCAACTGTCCGCATACAAACCAAGTGACTAGGCTGACAACTCCCCCACCACAGTATTTATCAAAATATAAATCAATTGGCCTTCACCAGTGATTTGGAAACCTGCCCTCACAGCACAGGTCTAATAGATCATGCAGCAGGGGGGAAGCCTGAACCTTTCCTTGGAGGATTACTGCCAGATACGGGCTCTTGGTAAACGAACTTCAGACAGACAACGCTTGTTGCCCTTGTTTTCCTGTCAGGGCAGCCAGGAAAAACATCGCGCCCTGTGTGCGGGTTCGCACTTGCCTGTGAAGTATCCAGGTATGAGCCGATCCCCATTGCCGCACTCATCTCGCGTGGTCCCGGCCACCTTAATTTGTTTTGGGTCCCGCTGCTAGCAGCTGAAGTATGGATTCAGCATTTGCTCAGAGAAAAGCTGTGGCGAGAGTGAAAGCTTTTCAAATTATGTTAAGCTAACTTGATTTGAAAAAAAAAGAATCACCCCCCATGTTTCATCTACCAGTCCCCATGGCGCTAATGCTCGGTGTGGCAAAATGCTGTCAGCTGCAGTACCATCACCTCAAATATATAAATAATTAACTGAAGCTTTTTCCTTGAAAACAGTTTTTCAGAACCGAAAGATCACCCTGCTTATAGGCCGAGTGTAATTGTACCACTGTTACTCAACTGACCTGAGCCTTCTGGAGGAGGCAAGGTGAGAAAACCACTGCCAAAGGCATACATCAGAAGGAAATAAAGAGGATCAAGCTTTGGTTCTGTGCCACCGGACCAATAAAGGAGGGACTGTGATTTGTGCAGTCCATCTTCATCCCTCTATGCAAAAGCAACGCAAGTTTTAGAGACTTTCTGACCACAGTTTTTCAAGTCAATCCTGTACTGCAGATGATAGTGTCTTAACACAGCACCGGAGGAAGAGAATGGAATGCAAACTTGTTTAACAGTTACAAAAGAAACTATGCAGTTTGTATAAACAGTCTGATCAGAAGAGAAGCAGAATTGCTCAAGGACATTTCTAACAGCATTGCTGGTGAATCTGATCTGACCGTGTAATTCCTACATCACTCTGTCCTCAAATTCCACTGACATCAGTCAGGTCTTCATAGTGATATTCAGGTACTGAGCCTAAACAGCACAAGAAAACAGTGCGACAAAATAAGACTGCTGTTACATATGAAATGATGAAAGATGGACTCATTCTTGCTAACCACTGAGTTATTTGCTGAATTCCAAGGAAAATAATTCAGACAAGAAGACAAGGGGGCACAGGAAGACTGTAAACAGATGTCAGGATAACTACCTCTGAAGACGTATGTTACTACCCCATTGACAGATTTTCACTAAAGACAGATTTGTTTTCTTCGCAGTATTAAGACCCCAAGACACGTAATTATTTCTTAAACAGACTCTTTCCAGTCAAGAAGTCTCAATTTGCAGTTTGTTTCAGCAGCTCGCCAAGTCCCAGATAACTGTCACCGTTTAGCATTCTAAATCTGGACTGCTTCCTTGGGTAACACACAAAGGTACAGCTGGCGACAGTACACCTGAAGCTGTGTTACAGTATTATGAAAAAAAATCACGTAAATGGCAGAACAACATATCTGGAAGAGGTGAAGTTTAGCAGAGTGCTAGGATGCTCACTGATGAATTACTGTAAGCTTCAAACTATTGCATTTGCAATTATTCATACAGAAAGTACAAAAAATTTATTTTACAGAATGTTTTTGTGATTCTGAGTCTTCCCAAGAAACAGGAAAGTGTCTGCAGTTTTTTTCCGTCCCAATTTCTCGCTGTTAACCTGTGGATTTCTCTCCTTAAAAAATAATTTGACATAAATTTAGAATGGTAACATTTATTTGCTCTGATGCATTAAAATTAAGTTTAGAGATCAGATTTGTATGCCAAGACATAATATAAAAACTGTGTATTTCTATTATCTAGCAAAATGTGCAAAAACCATGACTTCCTGTTGGTTTTTGCTCCTCGTAACAAACGTGTAATTTTTTTTTCATTCAAAGAGTCTTCAAGCCATGTTTGAAAGAAAGAAAAATATTTTTCAGTTGATTATGTTTGCATTCCAGTATAAACTATTTCCATTTCCCACTGCTAACATGAAATTATAATCATGATGTTCCATACTTAACAGAAAGTATCGAATATATTTGTGCGCATCCACAAGTTGCAAGACTTCTGTTTAATAAACACCAGGTACAGTATTGAAGATTTCCATTATTTTCACATATACAGCAAAAATTCAAGTCCATCTTATTTCCTTTATAAAAGCATCTTGATCCAATTTTAACAAAGATAGTATGTTTAAAAAAATTCAAATATATAGTACATTTGTTTCTGTACATGTATGTGCAAGATCTCCTGACAAAAATTAATATGAATATGGAATCCTACAGCTTTACCCTTTACACCTCCTATGGCCAACACAACTTTGAATCACATGATATAAGTACCATCTTTGTAGTATTTCATGGATTCCAGTTGCTGAGTCATTGCAAGGACATCCTGAAATCCTGTACTGAGTCCGGACATGTGCTGAAAATAAGCTTCCTTCTCCACTTGGACAGTCAGGTTGTTTACACCAGCATCTTTCAGAATCGCTGTAACCTGAATAGAACAGTATGGTTAACATTAGCATTACACTTCATATGCATCTCAGAGTAACTTGCAATATTCTGGCTCTGAAATACTGTAGATTAAAAAAAAATCATCATAAACAATTTTCTGGAAAGCAAAGACTAGCTGCATAGGGTAAGGCTTTGCAACACCTGCATAATGGGTCATTCTCAGTGCCTTGCATAAGGAAGTAAGTGTCTTTTTAAGGGAAAGAAAATCCCAAGGCAGATAGATATTAGTAAGCCAGTTATAAACCCACGATTAGCATCCAGATATCCCTACTGTTTACTGCCAGTTTTGCAGCGTGAGATCTGCCTTCTCCTCCCTTTCTCAGGGAAGATGTAGCGCCACTTTCCATAGCGAGAAAATCCCTCCCAGACTTCTTTTTTTTTGTTTTGTTTTGGCAGGTGTTTTAGCGAACAACTCTTGATGCAACTAATTCCAAACTAGCAGGCAAAGGGAAGTATGGCACAAGAGACCGGCTCTGAGATATTAACTAACAGCTACAAAAATAATCACAAACAGCAGCTTCAAACTTCAGTCTATTGCTAAAAAAGGACTACACAGTAAGAAATTAAGACATTAGGGTCTAAAAACCTTGCACCTTACCTGCTGAACAATTCTCTGTTCCATCACATCTGATACCACTTGCACATGTATTGTACCTGCCACGACACTTGCAGAGTGACACCAAAAATGAGGATCTCTGTAGGATATGACTCCCTCTATTTTTTGTATCTGTAAAGAAATTACATCAGAAACAATGGATTTAAAAACACATTTTCAGCTTGTGTATGTACATGGATATCAGTGGCAAATACTTCACAGGGTAATGAAGCTGTATCGCAAAGCAGCTTTCCAGGTAAGCCGTATACAGAAATACGTAGTATTGCAAGGTCACCTTGCTACTACTGTCAAACACTAGAAGCTAAAAGTCAAGCTAAATGAAAAAACTCAGCAGACTGCAATGCTAAATAGGATGAGAAAAAAGTGATTTAGTGTACAGAGCAAAATAACATCAATGGGCAGATCAACCAGAAAGATGGCTGGGCATTTAACCATTTCTAGGGCATCCGTTACCTGACTATCCAGGAGAAGCAGCTATTTAGTTACCATAGCTGGACTTAATTCAGACACATAATCTCTTCCCATAATTTATCATTTTTTTAAATTGATCTTTGTACTGGGTCTGGCTAGGATGGATTGATTTTTTCACAGCAGCCAGTACGGTGCCGTGTTTTGAATTTGTGGCTAAAACAGCTTTGACAACACAGCAATGTTTTTGGCTGTTGCTGAACAGTGTTTGGGCGCTGTGAAGGCCTTCTCTTTTCCCGGCTCTACCCTCACCCCAGTGGGCAGGCTGGGGGTGGGTAAGAAGATGGGAGGGGGACACAGCTGGGACAGCTGACCAAAGAACACGTAACTAGTTCTTTGACAGAGAGGAGTTCTCCACACTGAGGCCTGCACTACGATTCTGGGCAGGAACTTCAAATGAGCCAACAGTGAAGACCAAGTACAGCCTCAAAGTAGATACCATACTGCAGCAGCCAGGAACAGAATGGACTAGAATGAAGAAGTATTTAAAAAAAAAACAGCTTTACTTTTGCCACCTCACCTACTGTGACCCAGCATGCCTCTCGTGATATGGACAAGTAAGAAAATCTGCAATTACAGGCTCAAGATATAATCCCGTAGCCTGAACTGTACACATCAAATTTAAAAAGGTTGCATGCTTTTGGGAATTGCTAGATTACTTTCTTAGTATTAAGTACCTTTCCCAGAGTGTTACCATACTTCTCTGAAATCATGAGCTACCCATAAAAGCAAAAAACAGTACAAGTTTTTTTAGTTGCAAAACAACTTTGATCAGTAAGAACTCCTAATCCTGTCACATCTCTGCAAAATAGATTTTAAAAAACTTGAGACATGAAGTTGTCAAAGACAATGGAAGCTGTCAGACTGAGCTACTTGAGTTTATCAACTATTAAAACCAGCTATAGATGTATATGTTTATATATGATAAAATATAGAATTGTAGTTCTGACCTTTTCTAAAGCAGCATGCAGATCTTTCTCCTGTTCTGGAGGTATTCTCAACAAAAGCACTTGACAGGCGTCTTTCAATAGTGGGATAACACTAAGAAAAATCAATGTAGCAATAAAAAGAGAGCAGAGTGGATCAGCTATGAGCCATCCAAATTGCTGAATAAATATCGTGGACACGATAACACCAACACTGCCAAGAGTGTCTGCTAACACATGCAGAAAAACACCTGAAAACAAAATGAAGTGAGTGATTAAATTGAACAGTTCTGTTTAAAATGTACGTGTATCTTCAATAGCAGAAACACAGTAGGGTTTTATTAAATATAATAAATACTCCTCAAGCTGAACAGAGGCAACTATCTGCCTAACCGGGTGCAAAATTAAATGAAACCTTTAGCTTTTCTAAAGAATCACAAATCAATGTAAAGAAACCCCAGTGCAACGATTGAGACAGGCATTTGCAGATTAAATCAAACGTAAACAGTCTTTAAACTGTTAGTGGGATTTGTACTACATTATCATTTAACTCCACATAGAGGGACTTGATCCTTAACACAGGATAAAAAGATCAGTGTAAATACCTTGGCCTGCTAATGTGGACATATTTTAATAAATCATTTGGTTTTTTGTATGCCAACTCTGCTCCAGTTTTATAAGATTGTCTATCTGCTACTGCTAGGAATAATCCTTTATACTGCTTTAAGAGTGCATAACATTCTCAATGTACCCTCAAAGGGCACAGAAAAATAATCTCTAACCATTTGTAAGGTTAGTGCTAGTTAAGTGTCAGGATTTGAAAGAATATTGAAATAGTTAAAAGAGTATGGACACACTTCACAAAAATGCCAGACAACAGAACAGCCAACTGAATTAGGGTATTAGGATTGATATTTCATATCCAACGAAATATGAGACTATGAGCTAAAAAGCTTATGCTCTGACAAGCTTACACAAAAAACTCATTCCTTTACAGATTTTTTTATAAGCCAGGGAGTCAGTAAATAACTACCTTCTAGCTACCAGGGAAAAATTCTAAGAAGTAGCTATGCTGAAATTTTGTATCTATTACTCTTCTCAGTTATCTTCTGATTTTAGTTTTGAAAAAAGAAGTTTCATCTTTCCCACCTTATCTTCTGAATCACAAATAGAAGCATATTCTAGATTGCTAGTCTGCATTTGTTGTTCTGCTTCTTATCCCCTCCCCCAGTGTTTTTACAACCAGGTGCCACATGATACTTAGAAGCACGGTAACATCTTTATATAGAGACCTTGTACATTCATTTCCAGGTGGAACTTAGAACCATGGACTTTAAGCTCTTTCAGTAAGGTTTACAATGGCTGTTTATTAATGTTAATGAAGACTGTAGATTAATGATTTTATTGGTCCTTAGGTATTACCCATGGCTAAGAAATCCATGCAAGGAAACACTTCAAGTTATGTTTCTTCCAGTTAAACTCATTAATGAAGAAACAGCGTGAGAAATTCACATAGACTACATTAAATGGCTGTCAGATCACTTCTGGAGATTTTAAGAATGATGCATAGTACAGGGTCTGATTCTGAAAGTCTTCAGTCTGCTGGAAATCATATGCATCATTTACGATTCAGCAATTTGTACTTGCCTCTCATGTTGGTATTCATGCCTCCTCCGGAGGACCCGTGGGAATGTCCATGGCTGTGCCCGTGGTCACTATGGGAATGGCCGTGCCCATGGCTGTGGCTGTGCCCGTGGTGAGAATGGCTGTGATCGTGGGAGTGACAACCTCCCCGAGAAGCCCCATGGGAGTGCGCGTGGCTAAAGGCGCAGATACCAACAAGGTTTACGATCAGCCCTCCAACAGAGACTGGCTGTGAGAGGGAGAAAAGTCTTTTAACGTCGCTACATCTTCCCAGGTGTTCAAGTTTATTTTCTAGAACACGGTAATCAGAAACACTGTACACCTAATATAGGAAAACTGTGGAACGATTATTCTAACGTGGATTCCTCATCATATTCCTTTCAGTATACAAGGTGGTTTCCAAGTAATTTTCTTCTCTTCTCAAAAAAATCCAATTCTCCCCAACCTTCCCAAAAAAGCCATCCAATAACCACGACCAAAATGCAAAACTGAGTATTGACAAATCAGAAGATAGCAAATTTAATTTTAAGAAGGGGCGATTTATTTTATTTACTTTCAAAACGAGATTAAGTGGTCTGAATACAAACTTTGTTTTGCTTTCACTAGTAGAAAAAAATATTTGTATATTGTACCTATGACATGCATACTCATCTAAAATTGTACTTAACTGAAGACAGCAACTACTGCTTTACTGGTTGAGTTGTACTTTTTATCTGGCTGCCTGTTTTTCTACTCTTCTCTTGGAAAACTAGCAAGGTGTAAGAGTAATTCCAGCTAATAAAGGAGTGAAGCAAGTCCTACTCGGGTGTTCTTAGACCTTCCCTTGGCTATGCAGAGTTGCTCATATAGAGGGGGTAACCCCTTCTGCTCCCAGGAAACGAAATCAGTAGTGAAAATGGAGCAAATATTGAAGATTTAAAAAAAAATAAAAATCAGGCCTTGAGTCCAGCAATGCACATTTCTAATTGTGCCTACCTAAAAATATTTCTCTTTGTTGCTGAAGAGAGCAGGAAAGCACAAATTTGTGTGTGGATGTGGGAAAGAAAACAAGTGAAACCAGAAATTTGATAAATGAAGGCTTGGCTTTCCAGAATTCCACAATAAATTAAAAAAAAAAAGTTTGAAGAAAACAAACTATTGCATTTGAAAAAAAGGTATGGAAGCTTGGAAATTTAAGTGGGGAGCCCCTGAAGAGGCTTTGCAAGGTAGACAGAAGCTGCTGTAGTCAGGATTAGCTACACACAGCTTCATGATTGTTTATGCCATAGTAACACACTCAGCATAACATATGAATTCTGGCTGATTGGCTAATTTTTGGGGTTTCTCAGAGAATAATACAAAATCTTTTCTGTAGTAACTGACATTGGTATACGTAACAGCCAAATCAAATGTAGTTTGGTACAGATTACTTCCTTGCTATCTTTTACTACACAAAGAACACCATCTAAAAAGATGAGAGCTGTGACATCTTAGAAAAAAATTCAGTGTAACTGTTATAATTAAGTTATATTCACACCTACATATTTTTGTATTTTAAAAACACATGTAGTTTGGATTTTAAAATTAGAATATGTTAAAAAGTCAAGGCACAGTTTAGATTATGCAACTTTAGTCTACTTTTTTTAAAACATTTTAGTTAAGATGAACATAAATGAATGAAAAATTGCCAAACAACATTCAAAGAGAATGACAAAACTTACAGTTAGCATATTTGTATCTATGTCAGGAGGATCCACCAGTCTGGCCACTGATTCCATGAAGACAAAGAAAGCAATTACCATCAGAAAGAGGCCATTAATAAATCCTGAGAGAATTTCTACACGTCCATACCTGAAAAAAAAATAAAAACGTACTTTTGAGGGTGGAAGAACAGGTACTGTGAGCAAACTTCAAAGTTATAATAAATAAAGTTATAATACATTTAATATAGCAGTTCGCTTTGATTTTTTCCTTAATGCCACAAAACCATGTCTTAATTTCTGAGTTAGTTGTTTATATAAGAGGTAGCTAGTTTGCAACTGTCCAAACACCAATAGTATAAAACTATAATAATGTAAACATTTTTTTATATATACTGCACATTTAGGGCTTCAAACTGCTAAACTGCTATGCAATTTAACCATACAAATTTTGACTGTGTCAGCACAGTTGAAATCCTCGTATAAACACTGACTTTTCAACATACATTTTTGTTTGACATACATACATATATAGAGTGAGGCAATTTCTACATCATATTCACAGTGATAAAGTTTGATTTGTAGAGAAAAATGAAAATTACATTTCAGACACTTTTTTGCTGCAATAAGAGGGGAACAGCATGAACACAAATGGAACACAAAAGAGATACAGCAAAAGACACACAGAAGCATGCACCATTAAAATATCCTGAACATACCTTTATAGCAGGGCATTTTAAAATGAGCAAGCAGAATAATTTTCAGATGGTCCTTAAAGAACCTAATATACATACCCATAGGAAAATATGCGAGTTGCTTTCCATCTCGTCATCAGAGCTGCAAAAAGCCCCATCACTAATGCAGAACAATCAAAAAGCATGTGAAATCCATCAGAAATAAGACCAAGACTATTGGTCCAGACTCCATAAAAAAGCTCCACAAAAGTGAAAGCCTAAAACAAAAGAGAGTTTGAATTTTTCTTCTAACATTAACTTGTAATCTGAGGTTTTGGTAGCTAGCAGGAAACTCTTTTCATAGGACACTTAATAGTTTTCAAAGGTACTGTTCAAAGTATTTCTACACCATTTCCGTTCTCCTCCAATGAGACAAAAATAAGAGATACATTCCAAGTTTATGAAGAGACATTTTTGAACCCACTCTCCCAAAAACCTAAGAAAACAACCCTCTACAGGAGCAGATTTAAGTTTTAATTTAGGATTTTAAACTAACCTTGTGCAGACAAAGTTTTAAGCATTTTGTCATTAAACAACGTAACATCTCTGATCTGATCTATTATTAGTGTAAAAGCAATGCTGTCCATACACTTGTTTGGTAAAAATTTTCTGCAACAATTATTTGACTGATTAAATCTTGTGAATTAGTTTTCAAAAGGGTACACAAGAAAACATTTTTAATACATACATTTTCCCTGTACGATTTACTATTATTAATTAGTCTGTCTATAAACTTTCTTGCCTATCTGTCATATTCCATAATGGAATTCCAGAAAGTTATCACAGATGCTTCCAGGTTTTCCCCCCTATTTTCTTGGATAACTGCCAAAGAACAAAGAGAGATCTTTGAAAATGAGATTCTATCAGTCTTGCTTACTGCATGATGTTTTCCTATTCGAGAAAGAGAGAAGCCAAAAATAAAACCAGCCTACTCCAAAATGACACTCATCAATCCCACACTTATTATTTTGCTGTCCCCATCCTTGAAGGCCTCATTAGTTTCAGCTTATCTGCTGGTAACATTGAGATACCTCAACCTTAAACCTACCATCACGCAAGTATTTACTTACTGGTACAATAGTTACACATAGAACCAGTGCCTCACTGTAACAAATCAAAGTGACCTGCTACTTACTGTAAGATTAGCGTAAGAATCTTCTATTTTAACGTTCCATCTAATGAAAGTATCAAGGGTCACTTTAAAAACAATCAATGATGGAACTGCTAAAGAATAACTTTTCTTAGTGTACTATGTATGCACTGCGATTGGGTTTGAAAACAGACATGCACTTACCAGATTTAGGCACAAGAAATAGAAGATCTGCCTAGAATCATACTCCTCAAGAATTTGTTTCAGTGACTCCTTAATAAACCGGGGTAATGACTGAGAGCTCTGCTGTAATGCGTCACCCATGAAGTTATAGAGAGGAGTGCCTTCTGGGGAATAGCCAATAAGGGTACCCTTCTGCCCTTTCCTGGAGGGGGAGGACAGGATATTGGCAGCTGCAAGGAAAGTATTGAAGTTTTTGTTGCTGTTTCTAAGTTTCACAGCTATTTTATAATGAGTTTTATCAGCAATCAAAGCTTATGTGAAATTTGCAAGCAGCAAAGTGATTGTCAACTTCATCTTGAGGTTTACCATTAGATTTCATTGCTATGTAAGATTAGATCATCACTTCCGCAACAGAACATTTTCGTTTTTTTGTAAGCAGACAGTAAAAGAGCACAAAGTTACAGGACCTTTTTATTCCAAAGAATCCATAAAAAGATAATCCAAAAGAATTCTGCACACACCTATTTTCTGATTGGCTTCCCAGTCACAAAGACAGTAGATTTATGTAAAGATAAATTAAGAATACGTACATAAAATGAAGAAGACTGCACTCACTACCACCCCTCCAGAAAGAACATGCTCTGTGCTTTCATGGTGCGGTGGCTTGTTCATAGCTCGAAGCTGGTCTGTTATTGGATGTGTCCAAAAGTTGCCAAAAAGCAGTGCACTAATGAAAATAAGAAAGGATCCGTATCGAGCACACGTGGAAGCTTCCATCTTGACAGAGCATATGGACTCAACGTAGAAATCCAGGATCACAACAAAAAAGATGACTGTTATGAAAGGCATGATGAGAGAAGACCAAGACTCTACTTTACTCTGCAACAAAAAATACATTTCAAACAGGATTGTTCACCATTAGATGTGACTGTACAGACAGCATTAAATCTAGTTCCCTTTCATTACAAATGTTTTCATCTACACATCAAAAGATAAATACTGTTATATGTTCAATTTATCACATGAAACCAACATTCCAGCTACAGAAAGACACATACATGTATTATGCATTACAGTACCCTATTTTAAATACTTTCATGCGTCTAAAAGCAATGCCATATGCAATGCCATGCTTGCAATGGTCTGCTCTCCCTAAGCATGCAGGCATAACAAACGTGTCTTTAAATTACAATAATCTAATCCTCAGGAATAAGAGAGCCCTGTATTTATCCAGTCATTAATACATGTGCAATGTTAGTATATGAATCCAGGATATAATATCTGAGCTAGCAAGATAAAATAAAGATATCACACAAAAGAGGAAATTAAGGTATCATGCAGATATACATCAAAATAGAGAGGAAAAATTTCAAACTGAGCTTACTAGAAAAATAAAGATGGCAACTTTGGTAATTTTATAGATTTAAATTGCACTTCACAAGCAGAAGCATTACAAAAAAAATTATTTATTTTTATACTTGCTATCTTACCTCTGTTGTCAGAGAGAGAACAATAACCCATGGGCACAACAGAAGGACGGAAACAAGATGAGACAAAGCCTGAAGACGCTTGGCTCCACCTACATCTACGGATAGTTTTCGGGAAGCCATGTGAAAACCAACCTTACAGCACAATGCCAGCACCAGAAGCAGTACTCCTCCCTGGAAACATAGAGGGATCCCTTTAACATTTCTCAAGAGCCAAATACCTCACTCCAAGCAAAGTGGCACTTACGTGAAAAAAGATTAATATGCTTTCCTTAACTTACCAACAAAAGCCAAAACCAGGATATTTCCTCTAATTGTTACTCTGGTTAAAAACAGTAATATAGCATATTCAGATATATTACTCAGCACTATTCACAACCGCCTAATATGACTTATGTTTAAAATTCTCCATAGTGTTAATTGGCATACAACAGCAGCAAATTGGTAGTGAACCGCATACAAGGAAGAAGAAAAATCACACAAAAATGGGTTTCCCATCTTCCATTATTAAAAAAGTGTTGAAAATACACATAAAACCCAAAGTGTCATGTCACCCTGGCCTCTAATCCTTTCACAACCTTTTCATTCACTTACCTTTATTTGCACCATACCATATTTCTCCACAATATTTTCTTTCAAAATTGTTCTATGAATGAATCACAAAATACACACGCACCATCTCATCTCCCTTAGATCACACTTGCTTTGTGCACGGTTAACTAGAATCTCTAACATTTATTTTTATATTAATACTTTCTCAGCTGCTCCATGTTTTTTTTCCTGTTTTAGTCCTCAGTGCAGCCACTTCATCAACAAGACTAAACTAAGAGAACAACTCAATCTGGCAGGTTAATCCCATACAGGAAGATCTTGATATTTAGTTATTCATGCCACTAAGTATAATGGGAGTATACTACTGAGAAGTATCAGAATCTTTGTCTCCAAATACAAGCGTCTGATGTAAAGAAAAGACTGGGGAAAAGATAAATAAGGAGCAACAAAAAGTCCCCGAAAGTGAGCAAGAACCTTATTGTATGCAAAGCATTATGACCACCTAGACCACGGATGACAGGGAGTACTTTATGGAAGCTGCTCATACACAATCAAGATGTAAAAATTCCAGTGCTAGCTCAGTTCCAATACAGTGTGGGGATATTGAACTTTCTGATTCTGATTTAGGTTTGGATTAGCTCTGAGCTGGTGAAATTCTTAACTACAGACTTAGATAAATATTGACCTACTAAAATACAAGTTCCTTACCTTGTGATCTGCAACACCCAGGAAAGCAATGATTGTATACAAAACATGTGTAAGGGCACTGTCATGATGCCCCTCAGCTAAATAAAAAAAAGTTAAGGAAGAGTTTCATTTGATGATTATTTTTTTAAAACCAAAGAACAGGTAGATGTAGTAGAAGATCATGGGAAGCTGAAGTAAGTGAACTGAGCTTTAAGGTTTGTCATATACTTAACATTTAGGACAGATGAAAATATTTCCACAGAAAACAAATAGTTAAAAATATTTGGAAAAAAAAAGAAAGAGTATTTTAAAACAAGAGAATGGTCACTGGTAAATAGAACGTAAATCCTGTATCATGACTACTGTGCAATTCTGTCAACCAGACTTCAAAAAATGTACTCACTAGCTTTATAAATTAGATTTTCACTAAAAGCACTAAAATACTGTGTCTAAAATATGACCTACATCTTTCCAGTTTCTAAATATTTAAACTTTACAAAACAAAGACTAATTGACAAGCACAACCCAGCCGAATTAAAATAATGATAGCTTTTGGGAAAACTACTAGAGGGCACCTTAGCAATGAATCTACTCACTGAAAACGCAGTGGATTAATCAATACTATTCCTGAATTTGTACCTGCAATTCCATGTTTTCATCCTTCTTTGAGAAAGTTTACTTTCAACGTGTTTGTTTTTACTGCCCATCCTTAGATGCACCAGTTTTTGTCAGTACATTTTGCTATAATAAGAAGACCTATTGAAAACTTGCTTCAGCATCACTTCCAATTAACTCAGTGGCTTTGAAAGCATGTTAGCTAGTTTCCATTTGCAGTTTGAAGTCCATTTTTGTTGGAGCTACTTCAGGCTATTTCACATCACTTTTCAATTTAGCAGATGAACTGAGATTACCACATTTGCAAAAGCACAAAGCAATCTTCCTGTATACACCAAAGGGACTGCAGGCCAGGCTGTCAACCATTTACTGCACACGCTTAGGCTACAGAAATGATCTAGATTTTTTTTTTTAAAGTGAGAGCTGATCAAAAAAGCTTCTAGCAATCCTAAGTGCCAATATGATACGTGCCAATGGGTAGGGAGCCCTTAACTACAACTTAAAATCTATAGCTGTGTTCTAAGTTATCAACAAAGTAAGCAATGCCATTCATTCAGCTGTAAATATCAGTATTTAGATGTGAAAGTAAAATCTTGTGCTATAATGTTCTTTAAAGGTAAGATTCCTACAAAAAATGCACGCATATTTAATTCAGCACATTCAACTTCACATTCTCTCTGCTCCAGTAACAACAGGCACGTACTCTTACACATAGCAAGAAAGGATACGATGCTCTGCTATTTTAGCCATGAGGTCATCATTATCAAAAAGTAGTAAGCAGATGACACCTATGATAAAAAATGCAGCACCTCTTGTCTGTAAAAAACAAAACAAAACAACCCAAATATTTTTATAATATCCTGTACCAGACTAATGTAAAAAAAATCCAGGATATCATCTCCCCCCCACCCCCCTTCCTGATCAATGTAAGCATATTTTAGTTCAGTAAAAAAAAATGAGGAAAAAACTAATTTTTTAAAACAAGTGACCTTGACAATATAATTTTATATTTATTCAATTTTTCAGATTTACCCCATAACTAAGGGCAAATCACCACTCTAACAAGACAGAAGCCTGTATTTTAGAAAATTCAAGTGTGATTGCTTCCTTCTTCATGGTGTGCTTCTGCCTGCCAAAATGCAGAGCTACTTAAGCCTGACGATTTAATATTTTGTAGCATCAAGGAGCTATAAACAAGATCTAGCCAACAAACTGTAGTATTTTGTCTTACAGGAGGTACAGGCTAGAGCACTGTGCAAAGGCTCTGAGAAAGCAGAGCTCTGCAGTGCTTTTGTGGGAAGGAACAGAGGTAACCATGAAATCCCAGCTCCTAGAGCCTTCACCACCCTGACTTTTAAAACACTGCAATTTTGGTATTCATCGTCTTGGCAAAAGACAAATACAGATAGATACCACATTCTTGTTTTGGAAAGTCAGGTGATTTCTCTTTGCCAGAGTTCACTTCAAGAAGCTGCAATATTCAGAGGACAGGGTCATCGCTCCCTTCTTTCTGCTGCCTTAGACACGCAGCTTAACTACCAAGCGTGGCCCACTAAGACAGAGATCACAGAATCACAGAACGGTAGGGGTTGGAAGGGACCTCTGGAGATCATCTAGTCCAACCCCCCTGCCAGAACAGGGTCACCTAGAGCAGGCTGCACAGAAACGCATCCAGGCGGGTTTCGAATGTCTCCAGAGATGGAGCCTCCACCACCTCTCTGGGCAGCCTCTTCCAGTGCTCTGCCACCCTCAAAGTAAAGAAGTTCCTCGACAAAGAACCTCTCTGAAGCTCTTATACTTGCCCTTTGGCTGGATGGAAAAAAAAGGTATTCTAGGTGAAAAACTTCATGCTGAATGCCCTAAGCGTCTCAATTTGAGGAGGTGAGGTACAGTGTCAGAGCAGATGACCGTGCTATTCACTCTAACGCCAGCCTAAAAGTGATTAGGGGACTCCAGCAGCAGTTATGAGACAGGGACTTCAAAACTCCCTGCTTGAGACAGTGCCAAAGACAGACTTTCTCTTAACACAGCAAGTATTCTAGCCTCAGGTATATGACATCAGAGGTTATGTTCCTCCAGCTATCACAGTTTTTGAGGGAAAGTGGCCAAGACTGCTCCGTGCTGGGCTGAGTTCAATCCATTTAGGGCTAGTTAGGCACAGTTAGAAAACATCTTGCAAAATTGTGTGTAATGTGACTCACACAAAGCATGTTTCAAGTATGGAACTCTGGTTAAGTGAAATACTGGGACCAATTCAGCACACATAGGCTCATGCAAACATTAAAGTCCTTAGAGAGCTTTTTGGCAGAAAAAACAAAGTATGCGAAAAGTTACAGACATTGAAGAGGGTAGGCAAGGACCTGGAGACTGTACTGCTGGACTCCCGTGCTTGAAGGCCAGGACCACTATGTGCACCTATGTCCTTTTCTCAGTTTGTACCCAAAATCCCATTACAAAGAATACTGAAGCGCAAATATCATTCTCAAGGTTCCTTTCTGCCTACAAACAGTAAAATTTCTCAGGTATCTGCTACGGATCTCCAACAGCTTCACCCACTGTTTCTCCCTTCATATTGTGTGTTTATTATTTCAAGAAGTACATCTTACCATTTCACATTTACATTTACCGTCTTACATCTTACTAATTACACTAAAAAAAGCACAGTTTCTATAAACATAGGTCCGAAACACTGTTTGTTCTGGGTAAAGAAGTACTTCTATTTATAGCATCCAGTATTTTTAACAGGTGGTAAAAATTTTTTTAAATACCTTTGCTGGTCCTCCACCTGAGCTTGTGAACAAGACACTAAGAAGTGACAGCACAACCACATCACTGTGCTCAAACAGCAACAATGTCCTATAAAAAAGTGAAATAAACACTTACATCCTCTTACAAGGAGTTTACCAAAAAGCTCAATATATATTATTTCAGATAAAATTCAATGACACAGCAGTCAAAGATTTATCTTGTGATTTCAACAGGAAGTTTAAATAATTCAAAAGGACAAATGTAAACCTATTTGCCTTCACCAGCAATAGATCTAGCTGCAGACGGCTAGACATACCACAAACCAAAGAACTTCCTAACTCAAGGAACAGATTAAAATTATTCATGTATAGATTACTTTGAGTTGTATTTTCTTCTAGTAACACAAGGAGATACTAACTTGCTCAAGATGGAATTATTATTCGCATTACAATACCTCCTCTAAACCAATGTTTCTGGCTCCCAGAAAAAAAAAGGTCCTGTTCTGCTGTATTACATCCTGTTTATTGAGCTGTTGATGGTCTAGCAGTTTATGCAACCTCAGAACCTTTTAACTGCTGAAAATAAGAAATTCTAACTTTAACACTATTCAGATAGCAAAGGCTGATTAACAAGCTATATTGACAGCTTTCCGGAGCAGAACATGAAGCGAACAACTGCTGTCAAGTTTACCAAATGCTTCTGCCATTCTCCACGTAGCAATACAACCTGTTAGGGCCCATCTTACTGGTTTTGCTTGGGAAGACTGATAGCATCCAGGAAAGCACTACAGTATTTCTTAAAGAAATCCTATTATTCTCAGGTGTGCCTTCTCCTGTGTAGAGGAAAAAAATTCAGCTTCATAAAATGAAGGCTGAAATTTAGGCTTTACCTTCCTCTCTCTAATGAAAGATGCTTTCTAATACATTAACCTTCGTTTTTGGAAGTCTAATGTTATTCTTCTATAGTTACTCAGTACTGCTAACAAACAGCACAAGTGATTTTACTCTGACTATATGCACTAATGCTACCCAATTCCAACACAGCATAGGCATATGACCAGATAAAGCAGTGCCCTGCAACAAATGCAGAAATTGATTCTAGTCATCCGTCACAAGAATACAAGCTGTGGTCACCAGCTATCAAGCCACAGACTTCAAACAGGTAAATAAACAATTGGAGTTACACAAACGAGACCAGGGGAATGATGAAAACTACCGACAGTAAAACAGTGATCTTCTTGTATCACTCATATCGATATTTTAAGCACTACCAAGAATTTCACTGGCATCTTGTCAAGGAATGAAGAAAATTACAAGCTTTACAGAAGATTATATATAGTTTTTCCCAAGCACGGCTGAGTTCACAGGAGAAAGCATAAAGATTCATTTAAAATTTCAAAAAATAAAAGTGGGCTGACAGACAAAAAACAAAGAAGCAAGAGAGGGAAAGATCACAAAAACTAGCTTAAAGAGAAAACATTTTTACAGTAAATATATATTTACCTCAGTGGTCCACAAAGAGTAAGGCCAAAAAACCACAAGAGTGAAATGATACATCCCACAACAGCATGCTTAAAAATTTTGATCCACTACAAAAGAAAGGTATTTCATTACAATTTTCTCCACAGTTTAAAAATAAACACCCCATTATTAGCATTCTTTTAGCCTAGTAGTTGTAGAAATAGAGGGGAAAACATATGCTCTGCAAGTTGTGCAAAATTCAGAATATGATTATCTTGTTACTTACTTTGCCAGGCAATTAAGGTTTGTTTGGACATATGTGAACCAAATTACTTCATTTCTTTTCTACCACAGTACTAGATTCTATAATACAGTATGAGATCTCTTTAACAAAAAGCTTGAAAAAAAGGCTGAAAAAAATCAAGTTCATTTATCTGTCAAAGGTGCTGATAAGCATATATAGAACTAGATAAAATGTCCAAGATAAAGATACTAAGACGTCAAGTCTACATATATTTATGCATGCTTTTTTTTTTTCAGGAAGCAGGTTATAATTCATCTATTCAATACATCATTAACTTTAATGCAAATTTTTTAAGAACAAGTAATTCATTCTAGAAATATATTAAACAAGATAAAGTGTCTATAACAAACATCACATCTTCAAAATCCAGAATTTAAATTTTTTTAGCAACAGTGAAACCATACATGGACAGATTTTTCCTAACACAAAGATGCAATTTATTCCTGTTTACACTTTAAAATTCTGCCATACATGTCTAATTGTGAACGCAGTTGACATTTGGAACGCTTCTGAGAATATCCTTCACATTCTCTCCACTTAGAACATACACTGATAACACTCTGCATGGATCAAGTTTTTGTGCACACAATTACATAAAACCAAGACGAATATGGAGCAGGTGAAGAAAATTTATTTCTTACAAAACAGCAGGTTCTAATCTGGCCCTACTCTAACTTCTCGGGATACTGAGAACTCAGCCCAGGTCTGAAGAGCAGTTAGACTAGCCCCTCATCACAGCGCACCATGCAGGAAGCACTCTTGGCATGGGGGGACGTGACTAGAGCAACTCTTGCCATTCTGGCAGTCCAGAAATCGCCCTTCTGAACTGTCAAAGTCAGCTAAGTATACTAAGCTCTTTTTGAAAATCCAGTCCTCAAAATAGATGCCTGTATAGAGCCAAGGACCAACCTTTTCATGATACTCTCAAAAGAAGCTGACAAACGCTAAAAATGCTGATTGTTTTTTACAGCACACTAAACACAAAGTCAGTTATGCACTTCTGGAAATTGCAACCACATCTTCCAAGTGGAGTAACCTCTGTTCCGCTTTCATTTTTGGCAAGAGCCACGTTGTCAACATTATCTACAAAATGTGAATCACTATCACGTATGTCAACTCACCTGATGCTTGGTTACCACTTTTCCAGAAGAAAATGGTTTTTGAAACAAAACCATAAAAAATGCAGACCTGTTAAAAAGACAAAGTTTTCTCTATCAGTGTATTGGCAGTCAGCTTTTTATTCAAACCAGCTCTAAATAACTAGGTCTCTCATATCAGGCTCAGTTTACAAAACAACTTCCTCTTCGTTTTTCATTAAAAGGCCACACTGATCACACTCACTGGTTTTATTTTCCCTGCTGCATTACATGTGTCAGATACCAGTACAAAAGTGATGGCAAGTGAACTTCAGTTCTGGTCAACTTTAAGTTCTTCAAAGAATGGCTAATGAGAAGTCTACCTGTGATTTACAAATATCAAAATAACTTATCTCAGAAGTTTTGAGGAGAAAGAGTACCATGTTGTTTATTGGCAAGATATGTACACCCCAGGCTCACTCACACATGGAATGCCAAATACACGGTCTTGCTAGAAATGGGAGGAAACAGCATGCATCTTCCTCAGCTGGGATCAAGAGTAAGTTATGGGGAAAAAAGACTACAGTGCTTGGGAACATGCAAATGAGAAGTCCAGAAACGTAAACAATTTTGAAATAAAAGGAAAAACTGAGTTTCCAAATGTTCCAACTCTGCCAAATTTATTACAGAAATGCTCTTCCATATACCATCAGGTAAGTATGAATGAGGATTGTGCCTGCAAAAGTTGTGTCTATTTGCTATCAGTTCCTACACTTTAGCTCTCAATCAGGGAAAAATAGCAGTTGAAGCTCTACACTAATAGATAATGAAGAACTACAGGAATACAAATAAGGAAGAAAGCTTGTCTTCTACACCCTTCTTAAAGAAAATTTGGACATGCCTGAGTTTCCTATGATTGGTACTGTCATATGATCAAAACACTGAAGTTTCTTGAGGGTAGAGAGGCCTTACAGAGATGTGAATAGACCAGAGAGCTGCGCAATCACCAACCATATGAAATTTAACATGAGCAAGTGCCAGATTCTCCACCTGGTAATCCTGGTTATGTATACAAACTGGGGGATGCGAGGCTGGAGAGCAGCCCCATGGAACGAGATCTAGGGGTTTGGGTTGATGGCAAGTCGAACATGAGTCAACAGTGTGTCCTGGCAGCCAAGAGGGCCAACTGTGTCCTGGAGTACATCAAGCACAGCACAGCCAGCCAGGCTGGTTGAGGGAGGTGATCGTTTCACTCTACACTGCACTGGTGTGGCCCAACCTCCAGTACTGTGTGCAGTTTTGGGTGCCTCAGTGTAAGGACATCAAACTAATTATTAGAGTGTGTCCAGAGGAGGGCAACCAAGATGGTGAAAGGTCTCGAGGGCAAAACTTAGGAGGAGTGGCTGAGGCTGCTTAAGTTGCTCAGGTTGGAAAAGGGAGGGCTGAGGTCTGACCCCATCGCAGCCTACACCTTCCTCGGGGGGGCAGCAGAGCAGGGGGGTGCTGATCTCCTGTCACTGGTGACCAGCGACAGGACAAGAGGAGATGGGATGAAGCTCCATCAGGGGAAGACCAGATTGGGCATTAGGAAAAGGTTGTTCACTGAGAGGGTGCCAGTCACTGGTACAGGCTCCCCAGGGAAGCGGTCAGGGCACTGAGCCTGTCAGAGTTCAAGGAGCATCTGGATGATGCTCTTAGTCATAGGGTTTAGTTTTCAGTAGTCCTGCAAGGAGCAGGGGGTTGGACTTGATGATCCTTAAGTGGGTCCCTTCCAACTTGAGATATTTCATGATTATGAAATTACAGTGATCAGAGACATGAAGGAAAAAAACATTTCTATGAACACAGTATTTCCTGGATCCACTGCCATGCCTTCTCCTCCCTGATTCATCTGTAATAACATAATGGAGGATATAAGGTTGACGCTGACACAGGACGCCGTAGACAAAGCGTGCTGTATGGGCGGCAGACAAGGCTTTTCACCCCCTGCGCACTCACCCCAGCTGCACTATAAAGATAAACTGCACGAGGTGGACGGCCTTCAGAAGGTCGTACGATTCGAAGAGCCCCACGGCTTTCAGGAACTTGGTGAAGCACAGCAGCACGATGTACCGGGTCAGCCTAAGAAAGGAGAGAGGGCAGTTCGCACCTGCGGCCACGCACACGGACCAGGCCCCGCGCCCTCCCGCTCCCCCCGCCGGCCCTGCGCCTCAGCTGGAGGCCGCCTACCCCGGAAGGCTGAAGGGCCGCCGCTCCCCAGAGGGAAGGACGGCGACGCGCAGCCCCCCTCGGGGGGGCTGGCCCGATGTCTCCCCCCACCCAGCGGGGTGGCCGCTCCCCCCCATTCCCCTGCCGCCGTTACCGGGCGCTGGGCACATCGACGGGCCCCAGCACGCCGCCGCCGGCCAAGGCTTGCCCGCTGTACTTCTCCTCCATGCCGAGGCGGGGCAGCGCCCCTGCCAGGGAAGGGCTGCGAGCGCTCAGGCGCGGCGCGGCCCGCCTCCCCCGCAGCGGGGGTACCTCATCCTCCGCGGCCGCCTAGACGCCGCTGCGGGAGGGGAGGGGAGGGGACGGGACGAGACGGGACGGGACCGAACGGAACAGAATGTAGCGGAAGCCGGTCGCCCTCCGGCCAGCGCGCATGCGCCGGGCGCAGGCGCCCTCAGCGGAGGGGGCGGGAAGGGCGGGGGCGTCCGCCATTTGCAGCCTGAGCTTGCGGCTTGGGAGTCCGTGTATCGGCGGCAGGGGCTGGGTGGGGTATGTCCCCTGTGGGGCCTGCGCTCATTATCCGTGCCTTGAGTGTCTGGTGGGAAAAGAAGCGTTGTGGTTTTTGGGCGATGGTGTGTCGTAGTGGACTGTGTTCCCCCCATTTTGTGAGGTGCGGCTGGCGGTACGTGGCACTGTGCGCCTGGCAGCGTTGGCACTTAGGGGGGGAGCATAGCCCTGCCTGGGCACAGGCGAACAGACGGCGAGGGAAACTGGGCGTTCAAAGTCGTCAGAATCATAGTATGGTTTGGGTTGGAAGGGACATTAAAGGTCATTCTGTTGCAGCCCCCCTGCCATGGGCAGGGACACTTCCGACTAGATTGTGTTGCTCAAACCCCCATCCAGCCTGGCCTCGAACACCTCCAGGGATGGGGCATCTACAACTTGTCTGAGCAACCTGTTCCAGTACCTCACCACCCTCAGAGTAAAGAATTTCTTCCCAGTATCTCATACAAATGTATCCTCTTTCAGTTTAAAGCCATTACCCCTCCCTCAGTCACCGCACTCCCTGATCGAGAGTCCCTCCCCATCCTTCCTGTAGACCCTTTTTATGCACTGAAAGGCCAAAAGGCCACTATAAGGTCTTTCTGGAGCCTGTTTCAGGCGGAACAACCCCAACTCTCTCAGTTTGTCTTCATAGAAGAGATGCTTCATCCCTCTGATGATCTTTGTGGCCCTCCTCTAGACCTGGTCAAGCAGGTCCATGTCCTTCCTGTGCTGAGGCCTCCAGAGCTGGACACAAGACTCCAGGTGGGGGTCTCACGAGAACAGAGGAGAGGGGCAGAATCACTTCCCTCTACCTGCTGGCCATACTTTTGATGTAGACCAGGATACAGTTGGCTTTCTGGTCTGCGAGCACACATGGCCAGCTCATGTGGAGCTTCTTATCAGCCAACACTCCCAAGTCCTTCTTTGACTTGCTTTCCCAACCTGCACATGAGTTTTCTCCTTTACTTTTATTGTTCTCTAAAGGAAGCGTGTCTGTCCTTATCTTGTACATGATATATTCAGCCTGCTTTATGGTAGTTTCATATATAGTGCTGCAGAGTGAGGTTCTGCCAGGGCTCAGCAGGTTTAAGAGTTTTTGGTGCCCTGAAAATGGGGCTGCATCCTACCACCCGATACCCGAACTACACTGCAGCAGTTCTCACCAGTAAAATGGTATAGACCAGTAACTCTCATTTTTAAAGGACACTGCTGGCAGGAATCAGATAGACCAGTTAGCAGGAATTGGCTGCACTGTATTATGTCACCCCTTTCCATCTGACAAATATCTGCCTGATAAAAAGAGCCTTGCAACTTGTTTCCATTAGGAAAGGTGAATTGTGGAATTGCGTATTTTTTTTAAAGCAAGCCTGTCTATTTTGCATTATTTTGTATTATTAAGTGCAAAGCCTTATTGTCCTGACCACTGTCAGTATCAAGCAGCAGGGGAGGACTTCCCTGCTAATGTCTCCAAGCCTGTAAGCGCTTCCACCAAAAATATGTTCAGTCTTCTGGTTTTTCTCAGGACCATTGCTTCACATCCTTCACTGGGCATCTCTTCTTTTCTTCCTTGCAATTGAGCAATTTGCTCTGGTCCTAGTTTCCTAGGTGTATTTCTAATTACACAGATTGTTGGGATCAGAATTTTTGTTTAAGACCTACCAAATGAAATGGAGTCTACCCCCAGCAGCCTGGTGATTTGGTGGATGAACCAGAACCTTGGCACATGTGCCTTGTGAGTTCCCTGAGCACTTTCTTTGCTTTGAATAGCCAGTTCTTAGTGCTCCCGCCTGTGGCATCCCTCCCTTGATGCCCCCGCTTGTTGGACAAGGCATCAACATCACCATGCTTCTATCTAAGCCTGATCTTGCTTGCAAAGCCATTATATGGCTATTCCTTCATGCATGCACTAGGTCGCTCAGGATTTTTCTGGTAACACTCACAAAGCTGGAAAGTCCTCCACATGGGTGGGTTTTGATATTTATCCTCAGTGAAGTGCCTGACACCCAGGTGGTTTCACCCCACCTCCAGTGTACCAGTAGGGTGTCTGCACAGGGATCGCTTCACTCCCAGGTAAAGTGGAGCAACATCCTGGATGACACATGAAGTGTTACGGAGGTGCTACAGAAGGGCACAGGGGACTAAAATGTCCGGTTGAAACTAATGGGAAAATTGAGGCAGAAGGTTGGAAATGCACATATTGTGAGTTAGCAGCTTTTTTTCTAGCCATGTATCAAACTGGTTTTGGGACATCCCAACAGATGATTTTGGTCCTTAGTTTAGCACTGAGGCAGGACAAATCAGAAATCAATTTATGTGAAGTGAGGTGGAGTGGGGGAGGAATGGCACAGGGAAAGGAATACAGATCAAGTGCCTCCGAGGGAGGAGATTGGAGAGGTGAGAAGAAGGGGGACTGTAACTAGTGGCCTTGCCTATTTCAAGTCTGCTTCTGCTAGCATGATGTGTTCCACAAGTCTCAGCAATGGCCAGCTGCGTGTTGGATTTCTTTGCAGTAACAAGCTTGGGTAGACTTTAACTGGGAAGAGATGGAAGGATGGGAGCACAGAGGAGTATGGCTGCTAGCAAATTAAAATTTCAGAATTTCACTGGTCAGAAATCAAAAGATTTTTTTTTTAATTTGCAGATTTGCAAATTGTTCCCAGTGCATATATGGGGATCTCTGCATGGGGAGCATAAGCCTGTTGTTAGGAGAAATGCCGGCTCTCCTATTTCAGCCACCTTGCGAAGACCCTTTAAAAGTTTAATCCACAGATCCCGCCTCCTGTGCAAAAGCCCTCAGTTCACAGCCTGAAGTTCCCTGAAGCCCATGGATCAACCAGAAGATGTCGATAAACGTCGATAACGTTTGTAAGCAGGACGGACGGGGCGGGGGGGGAGAGGGGGAAGATATTTAGTTACGTGCCGTGTGCACTGTGTCCGGGAGATGGAGATGTTGGCAAACAGCACAAGGGGGAGGACTGCACACCAGAGGCAGGGGTGGGTGGATGGCCCTGGAGCCGAGCAGGGAGACCAAGCGCTGTGGGAGCGGGCAGAGGGTGATGGTCAACCCAATGGGTCAGAGCCACGCAGAAGGGAAAAGAGAAAAAGGATAGAGAGGAGGAAAAGGGGAGAGCTTTCTGGGACCAAAATTTGAAGAAACACGAAAAATAGAGGTGTGAGTTAAATGACAGCATTACAAAGAGGGGATGCAGGCATGGATCCTCAATACTTTTTAAGGATGGGAATATGTGGCATGCTGGGACAGGCTGCTGCCCATCAGTGGCTTGCCTGTGACTCCTGTATGGTGACATTACACACAAGCCTTATGTTGTCCCAGATGCCAGCCTTCGATTCACCAGTTGTCCCCTGCCGAGCACCTCCTCAGCACGTGTCTCAAGCACCCATGCCTGGTGGCATCCTCTTGGCTGCTGGTGGTGCTGAGTGTCCTGGGCTGGAGTGGTGGCAGGGCTCCCCTGCCCAGGCTGTGGCACCCTGGCAGGACCCTTGTCTCGGAGGAGCTCTCCAGGAGGACACGTATCCTGCCACATCGGCAGTCCTGCCTCACCTGTACATACAGAAGCATACCTAGGACATCACCTTGTGTGTGTGTGGATCTGCCTGTGGTCTTGACACACTGGAAATCCACCCCTGGCTTGTCAGCCTAGTGCAGTGGTATTCGGTTTGGCCAAGACGTGTCTTGGTGTCAGCATGCAAAGTCTATTATGTGTGAAAACACATTGTGTCTCCACTGGTTGTGAAAATAACACATTACCAGACCCTGCCAGGGTCAGTGAGAGGGCTTTTAAAAGTGGATGTTTATATATTCAAGTGGAGCACCACTGCACACGTAGATGGCTACTGCCCTGCTGTGAAGACAGGGGGTGGGTAACAAACAAACAAAACTGCAGAAGAAAAAACACCTGGTGAAACTGGTTAGGATTGTTCAAGGGAATGGTGAAAATAAATGACTATTAACTAGAGCAAAGTTGGAGTCTGCAGAGACAGCTGAAGGAGAGAGAAACTGAAGTCTCAGAAAGAATAGACCCAAACCCAGAGACTTTATGACTGAAAAGAGAAGCCGTACGCGGGAGGATATGGGGTTCTTCAACAGGGTTTGAAAGGGCTCTTACTTAAACCCCGCAAAACCTGCAGAAATGGTGAGAAAATCAAGACATAAATTCATGTATAAGCATTTATTGTTTCTTTTAGTTCTAATTTTATATTAAGCTAGTTAATTTTTTTAAAAATTTTTGAGGAGCCTTGCAAAGCCTGTGTTCCTATTTGCTTAAATATCGCATGCTCCTGAAGCCTTGAGTTGTGAAATCGAAGTATCTAAAAGCTTAGAGCTGTGGGGAAAAAGTGTAGTTGGAGTGTTAGCAGTGGTCCTAGGGTATCTGTGTTACTCCTCAATGAAAGTGTGACGAGGTAGGGAGAACACATACCTAAGACGTGTCCCTGTGAAACAGTAAACCCAATTGTTGCTGCAACCTTGTGAGACCAAGGGAGACATAGAAGAGAAAGGCTGAGAGAAATTTGTGAGGGAAATTTTTTTCATTTTTTTCCACTAAATGAGATCTTGGTGCAATTGAAGCAAAAAAGGACCTGTGCTGCTTTCTATGTGACATGCATCTTTTTGCTATTTCAAGATTACACTTAACTATGGTAGATTAAAACAAAAAATATCCCCCGCCCCAAAAGAAAAAGTAAATAAATTTCTGCTCAATCAAGAGTTACAGAGTCACTTCAAGTTTGTGCTTTTGGTCTGTCAAGAAAGATCAAGCATTTTCTTCCTGTGTGGATGGAAAAAATGTGTGTGGGTGCCACCGAATGCAGGAGACTCGGGTCTGTGGGGACGCACACTCGGGACAGTGGCAAACGTCCTGGTGGGGGAGCTCTGGCAGAGCTGTGCTGCTGATGGGCATTTATTCCAAGTTGTACTTTCATTAAGAGTTTTGTTTAGAAAATATCTTAATAGCTTTGTATTTATTGAGTAATGGTGACACAGATATCTCTTCCAGGAAAAGCTCACTGGGATTAACTAAATAATTGGAATGGCAGAAAACGTCTTTTCTTTCTGATTCGGCATGAGAGCACAGTGACTTTGCTAAGACTTGCCTTCTGCATTTCTCCCTTCTGATTCTAATGCAAGCCATGCTCTTTCATTTTTCATCTAGTGAAGAACAGCTGAGCAGAGGGTGGCATTACTGGGAGGTGTGGAGACATCAGAGGTCCACGGATTTCAGTTCAGTTGTGATACTAAACTGACCCACAGCCATTTGCAGGGAATTTCAGGATTGGTGTCTGAGGAAGCGAGGAAAGGAGGGCAGCTGTCTCTGAAATAACACTGTGACTTGGATTGCTGTGCATCTCCGTCTCTTCTTGTGCTGCTTTTGTATGTCCATGTATATCACTATGTAAACTAGTGAAATTACAGTAACAGAAGAGAAAGCAGCAGAAAAAAAAAGCCTCTGTTGTAGTAGTTCAGAGAAAATAAATGACGTAGCAAGAAAGCCTTATTGTGACTTAAAAATGACTTTTTCCTCTTATAAAGCTCCAATATTAACTATGTAGCGTGAGAAGGGAAAAAAGGGCTGATAGAAAATCAGAAAAGCGTCTGAAAATCAGGGTCACTTTAGAGGCTTTCGTGATTTCCCGTAATGTGACATAAACCATCTATTGTGTTTTTGCTGGGAAATTTGTAGCTGAGGTCAATGTAGCAGAAAATAAAAGTTGAGAAAACATACACAGGGTTGCTGTGCTGGAATGAGAGTTGTGTTCCTTATCGAACCGGTCACAGAGGATGGTGCCTGTTCAAATTTACATAAAACAAACGCTGAAGCGTCTATGAGACTGTATTCTGACATGTGTGTTGCTTCCTGTCAGTTTAATTTTGCATTATCAGAAAGCTTTTGTTTGGATATAAGCAGCTTTTGTTACTCGGACTTGTTAACACATGTCGCTGGCAATGGTTTTCCCTCCTCTCCCTGCTGCGGGCTGTCGGCACCGAGCAGCGGTGCTGGCTGTGGCCCTGATGCCATCGTCCCAGCGCAGTTTTGGCTCTGCGGGTGCTCGGCACAGATGGGGCTGGTGGTGGGTATCTGGCTGGCTCCGGCAGCTCTGGTCTGGAGGGCAGTCAGCCTCCACCACCTTGCTCGGGTGCTGAGAGCTACTCTGCAGTCTGACCTGGGTTTTCCCCAAGAAAAGCAATAAACCCCAGAGATCGGTCTTCCTTTCCTTGTTCCCCCTTCAGAGTTTGTCCCGCTGATGGCGGCAATGCATGCAGAGAGCTGAGCATCTCCCAAGGTCGTGTGTGTGGTTTGCTAAAAAGATTAGCGAAGGGAACACATACAGCAAGGGCCAGCGAAGTGATGTGGTTTCATAGGGAGCTGAGTCATAAAATCATAGAATCATAGAATGGTTCACGTTAGGGACCTTAAAGATCATCTAGTTCCAACCCCCCTGCCATGGTTAGGGTCACCTCCCAACCTCAGTCCTAGGCCAGTGGTTTAACCACAAGGACAATTCCTCATTCATTACGGCTTACATAATAATCAAGCTGAAATAAATACTTGAAATTGTCTCAGAGAATTTTTTTTGTGACTTTCCAGTCAGAATTAATTAGGTGCTATGAGTAGAGCACCTGAACCATTAGAAATGATTCACTGCTTTCCTTCCTAAGGATGTAAATTAACACATGTTCTGTTTTGCTGACAGAGTGAATTCTGCATTAGGAAACTCGTGAAGCCTGGCTAGTGTGAGTAGAGACAAATCCATGATGCTAACTTTCCGTCCGAAAACAGCAGCTTCAGTTAGTTCTCTTATTTTGCCTTGTCTTCCCTCCACTGTGACAGCCCTGAATAACAAGGAACACATGCTGCTGAGAAGCTGAACCACACAAATCTCAATGCTTCAACAGCATTTTGCCTCAAATTTCCCCCGTCCCCCACATGGCAGCAATTATGGAGTCACAATCATGTGAACACTAGCAATAAAAACATTGTCCTCTTCAACCTCCTGGATGATATGGAGATAAAAACATTAGTGGTCGGTCTACACCAGCCCACCTACGTTTCCTAGCACAAGTAGAAAATGGAAGAGAGCTGGTAATGCAGACAGGGGAGGTGACGGAGACATGGTGAATTCAAGGTCTAAGACCTCTGACCTGCTTCACTGCCCTCCTGCCTCCCCCCAGATACTGCCCAGGGGCTTAAAAAACAAGTCCCTGGGCATGTGTTAAAAAACCAAAAAGTATAACAAAATGTGCTGTAAAAACCCTATATATGGGCTATGTTGTGGTAGACTGTGCCTTGCTGTATCTGGCTTTATGCTGGTGTAAGCTGTGTACGGCCCATGAGTAAGCGCTTAGACCTCAGGCTCCTGGCTGTGGAGGATTGTAGATGGCTTGACACGACGTGGATGGTAGGCAAGCCCAGCCTTGGGAACAAGCCTGGCCCGATGCGTAACTCATAGTACAGGCGTATTCAGAAAGCTCGCCGTGCTGACAGAGATAAATGGAAGCTGTAGGAAAGTGATGGAAAGCAGAGTTCAGACTACTCTCTGTGGGTGATATTCCTCTTCATGTTTTATTTCCAGTTATTTTAAAATTAAGCCATAAATTGAAGGCAGAATTCACATTACACATTCATCTCCTCTTCTGCAGGCCCCTGGGGGACAGACGGTCTCCTTTATCAGGATGCAGAGCGGAGGGTTTCTGACCATTGCTGAGCTCTTGGGTGTATGTATATGTACTGCTTGAACAGGCTGGTGTTTTCTTTTATGTTGTCCTGGGATACATCATGCTTTTTTCCCATACTGTTACTTGCTAACATCCATACTGGTATTCCTCAGGTCTTGTTCTGACAAGATGTATAGTAGGGCCCAGTCCCTGGAGAACCAACACTTATGCTGAGGACACATTTTTGCCCGTATTGGAACATAGGGTTGAATAAAAGGCTTTCTTTGCATTTAAAAAACATCGTAGTGAAAGCAGGTAAGGTGAGGAGAAGAGAAATATAAAAAAGGCACTGTGAACAAAGGAGCATTTTTCTTGCCAAAACCATAGCTATCAATGGTATGTAGGTTGTCTAGAATGACTTTCTAACCTCTGAATCATTAATTAAGCCTGAATGAATCTTTTCCTGCTATTGAGGCATTTAGGATGGTCCTAATCTATGTGGATTCTGTATTGTCTGGTAGTTTGGTCAAATGCATTGAAGACTTCTTCCTTAGTGGGACACCAGTTTAGGTCTCTCTCCTCCAAGTGGCTGCATATTTTCACAAAACTCTGGGAACTGAGTGTGTCTAGGACCTTTGTCAGTAGCTAAGGCTGGCCAACAATAAAAACATCTTAGGAGGAGATGATGCAGAGCCAATGACATTACCTGTAGGCGATGCTTAGGAAAGCAGGCTGGTAGAAAAGCACACGTCCAGCAGCAGTGAACCTAGCTAGAAAATTAAGTGTTGAATATGCCTGGGCACCGGACTGAAGTTGTGGAATGGTTTGACTGGCTTCTGGCACACGTGGCCGTGGACAGTTGGGTTCCCTTGGGCTGTCTTGGGGTATGGGTTTTGTTGTTGCTCCAAGGAAACTCATCAGCATGACTACTCACAGCTTATTTACCCTGTGAGATCATGTGCGTTGGAGGCAGGGTGCAATGGAGGGTGGCTGGCTGACTTGAGGAGGGAGGTGTGTGGAGTTGCTGCGGGCCACATGAGGCAGCTTGTCCTGTTGGTGTGGAAGGAAGGGAACCTCAATGGTAAGTCTTTGTTGGAGAAGCAATGGAAATGAAAACCAAAGGAAGAAATGCAGCAGGGGGAGGATTGCAAGGAAAGGAGCAGTTGAATTAAGATGGAGGTGCTCTGATGAATTACTTCTTGCTTTTTTTTCTTTCATAATCTGGTCCTGCCTACAGCTCTGAGCTCATGTTTTTGTACTTCCCAGCTTGCTCCATCTGCTCCCACTTGCTCTTTGGCAAGGCTGAGTGTTTTCATGGCTGGGCTACAGAGTACCAGGCTCTTTGGCACAGCTGGTGGCCAGCATCAAGGCTTGCATCGCATTCTGGCTTGGCAGGCTGTGCTTTCTCTCACTGCAGACCCTTTTGGCTTTTGCTGCCCAGGCTTGTTCTTTCCTGATGGAGTGTAGCCTCCCTCCACCAGGCTAATGGTGCAGCATTACCCTCCCAGCAGCGAGAATTAGCCCTTGTAAGCAGTGCTGCTTCCCTCTCAATGGACCAGGAGGAGCCTGTGGTGCAAAGGCTACAAACATGTCCTTCCTTACCTGACAATTGAAAATCCTTCCTTGCCTTTTTGGGGGGGGGGCTAAAGCACTGCAGCTGTATTTCTCACAACTCTCTAAGGTTCTCTGTTTGTTTCAGGCAGTAAAAAATAGCAAGAAAGGGCATGGCCAGCAAGACAATTCCCCAGATAATTGTGCAAACATGTTTAATCTTATATTGCTGTGAGCCCGTTTTTTGTTTCTTGATGCCAGTAGTCAGAACATTTATCATAACTGCTCTGAATTATCTCAACATGCCACGATGTCAGTCAGGGTGAGAGTCTCCCTTTGAAGTGGCCTTTCTTTCAGTAGGTGGATTTAGCAAAGAAAAGGAGAAAGGATTCAGTCAAGGTTATTGGAACAGCCCAAGATCACTAAGCTCAACTCGGAGCAGATGCTGCTGCACAAATGGTTGCTTTGTGTGCACTCAGAGAGCAGCAGTTGATGGGTAGCCCTGCAGGATCATGGATGATGAAGGGCAAGATCTGACACTGGTATCCACAAGTGTTGGGTCCACTGAAACCAATGGAGTGGCCTATTGTGCCAGGATGGGATTTGGTGGTGAGTATAAAGACAGATGGGATGTGGAAGAAGGAGATGACCAAAATTTATCAGGAAAAAACACGGGGCTAAGTAGTTCGTGCATACTAGAGATGATCAAGCTGCTCTGTCTCCTGATTATTAGGATTATGATCTGAGGGAGACGTCACGTCTCAGTCCCTCTAGTCCAGCCTATTACCAAGGCTCATTTTTCTCATGTCTGGAGCAGCTGGAAGCACTTGAAATGTGCCATGACATGGAGAGTTTGAGTCTTACAGCCATTAAAACCCAGCCACGGGGCAGGCTGGAGGGATGGTGCTAGCTCTGCCAGTGCTCAGATCTGGTCGGACACCAAGCAGCTCAGCCTGAGCGTGCTGTGGTGAGAGGCTCAGCCAGAGCGAGTGTGTGCTGCATGCATGTGGAAGGATTAGTACTCAGCTCAGCATCAGGCTAATGTGGCCACACACTTCCCACGATGGCTTCACTGATGTCCTCCCTTTGATCTATTCTATAGACATGTCAGATGTGTTTGGGATGAGGCTGGTGCAAAACTGGCTTCAGCCTGGCAGCTGCTGCAGATTCCTCCATGCAGATGGGGACATAGGAGGATTGATGCACTCTCACTGAGGAGATATGTTGACCTAGAGCCTTTGAAGATGCAAATGCTGGAAAAACCTGAGGCTGCAGAGGGGATGGAGCGAGGAGGGTGGCAAGCGCTCAGAGCAGCATGGACATCTGAGCTGCCAGGAGAGAGAGATTTCAGCTCTGATGGCAGCCACGTTGCCCGAGGGGATCTGAGGAAAAGGCTGGGGATTTAACTGGTACAACATGTCTTACAGCTTGATATCCTCTGCAGCACCAAGAGAGAAACTATGCCTTGAGCTGTATGTGTTCCTGTCAGGAAGTTTGGCATCAGTACCAATAATGGCCAAAATCCATCCTTTTTGCCCCTTTTCCCCATAAAAAGAGCACTGTTGTAGCCATGCAGAGTGCATTTATATCCATATGCTTACATCATTCACATGGATGTATGGGCTAATTCCAGCTAGAGATGTAGAAGCATTGATTTAAAATAATTTTCATGAAAATGACAGCCTGGATAGAGGAGAGCTGCCATGGAGGGCTCCTTTGAGGGGCTGGTGCCTGTCTGTCTTCACCCTTTACTGAACCCTGTAGAAAATTTACATGGGAAAGGGATATTTTGGATGTTACTCATAAAAAGAAGCTTCACCCGGAGCTTGTGATAGATTAGATAGCCCAAGCCTGAGAGGCAAAGTGGCAGTAAACCAGCGGCTCCTGGTGTTGTTTCTCCCACCCTCGTTCTCTTTAATGGATGTACAGACCTCTTTAATGGAGAGCAGGTCTGGCTGGCGGCACGTGGGAATCCTGGCACCGAAGGAGCTGATCTACAAGGAGAAGCTTGCCCCATTTACAGCATGCTGCCACATTGGAGGCATGCCATGAACTGGGCTCGGAGGTGCTGGCCCGGGGGGAGAGGAGGATGGTGAGTGAATAAACCCGGAGGATGGAGAAGGTTTTGCTGCTGAATTCACGGAAAAGCCAACCCCATCCTACAGACTCGTTTCTTTCTTTAGGAGTGTTCCTGTAAAGTGCAGCTCACTGAAGGGCATTGTCCCATTTGCCCAAGTGTTTTGACACTGTTAGTTTTGATCAGGTTTTATTAGTGCTCTTTGGTTCTTGGAGACCAAGCCCTCAGGGCATATGACAAGGGATATGAGATAGAAAAACAAGCAGCCTCGTACTGCAAGCAGTCACGTTTCTTTACTGTAAACAGGTGGAAATTCTTTGCTAAAAACACAACATGGGAAGAGCAAACTTTGATGAAAACTAGATCAAGGAATGACTGAGCCAACACAGTTCATATGAAAATAAAAATAATACTCAAAAAGTAAAGAAAAGCAGGAGCTTTCTTGGCTGTCTTGCAATGATCGGGAACATTTTAATTGTGACGGCAATTACGGTTTTTGTTTTTCCTGAGGTTTGCAAAATTCTAGCTAGCCTTTTTGTTCTTTTTGCATCTCTTTACACTTCTTGTTTTTAGATATTACCACAGAAGAACCCATGTGTTATGAGAAAGATCTGGCTGGACAGAAATGAGGAATTTTCAGAATCTTTCCTGGAAGAAAAGGCATGTGATGTTGTCATTTTTCTAAATCGGGTAGTTTTGGACACTTAAAAACTATGCCTCAGGCTACTGGTTGTTCTGCAAATAAAAACGCAGGACTCTGTATGCTGGAATATCGAGTTACCTGTTTTGCTGAACCCTACATTGCACATGCAGCTATTTAACAGGGGCTAAATTCCCAGAGCCACCTTCCCATTTACATTACTCTTGGCCACCTCGGCAGTGCAGTCGGATACTTATGCTGACCTACGTACGCACACACAACTACACACAAGTGTATGCATGCATTTATCCCTAAAAGACATACACATTACACCTATATCTAGATATATTTTTACAAGTGAGACCAGACAACAAGTATGAAACCTGTGTTTTGCACATTATGATTGTGGTGTTCTCCTCTTGACACGGGTGGAAGATTGGTCATGCGAAGAGTCGAGGGTCAGCCCCTTTTGTGGTATCTGTACTGTTAATACAAACACCCTAGTCTAAATCCTGATCATGTGGAAATCAGTGGCAGTTCTGTCATTGATTCTAGAGCAATGAGGAGATGGCCCAAAATTTCAATTTACACTACCTTCTTAATAGTTTTGTCTATTAAATTTAAATTGGCAGAGACTATAAGATAAACACTGGGGCTAAAAAAATGTAATAAAATTGTTTAATTTATTTCTGGGTATATCAGACATTTGTGCTGATAGTATTTTTATGTCCGTAGTTTTCATTTTAAAATAAAAAATAACACTGTGATGGGAGATCTCCTAATTTCCTGTTAATAGAGTTCAAATTGAAAAGCATTTTTCAATGGGAGAGCTGCCCATTTAAATTATGGGTGGCAGTTTTGTTCCATTTTTAAGCTCTTCTCTTCTGGCTGGAGTTCCTTGAGTTGTAAGACATTTATAGCTTCTTTAACAATACGTAACAACAACAGAACTGACACTTCCCTATACATGTATAAAGATGTTAAAAGCATATTATGGTGTTAACAGAGAAGGGCAAAATCAACAAGTTACAAGAGGGAGTCCCATTCACCTGCAGCTCCTCACCCACCCTGAAACTCGTGTCTCTCTCTTCCCCGTGGTGGTGACACACACGTGTCAGCCTATGACCAGACAAGCAGAGGAGTGCACGAAACAAGAGTCCCAGGAGAGCTGCGACCCTCAGTGAAGGGAGGACGGGAATGTCCCCATGACCCTGTCCTGTCCAAGATCTCTCCAAGTCCTACCTAATTTACAGTAGCGGGGAGGCAAAACTTGGGGACCAGGAGATGACACCTGCCCAGTGTGCTGATGCTCTGAGATGTCCTGGGCTGTGCTGCTGGGCAGGATAACTGTGTAAGCTCATACAGCAGTGGGACCGATACATATTCAAAATCTCTAGTTTAGGGGTATATACTTTATTTTTCCCTCCTTGCAATCAGACATACAAATACATACATATGCATATCCATATCTGTATCCGTATCCATATGCATACATGTATATGAGCCATGTGCTCAGTAAGAGTAAGAGTCTCTTGCTACCGACAGAGATGTGGGGATACCTGGTGGGCAGAGGGTTGGGAAGGCGGTGGTAGTGGGCAGAGGTGCAGGGCAGAAAGCGTACCGCAGGGCTGTGCCAAGCCACAGGCACAATAAAATCTGAGTGTGAGGTTCTGGCCCCGCTGAAGTAAACGGAAAATCTCACGCTGGCCCTAGAGCCAATATTTCACCCGGTATGAGCAAGATATTAAACAGGAACTGATTAGAAGGGAGAAACCCTGGTAACTGGTGACCATGGAAAGAAAAACAGGAAGAGTACATCACATCTTAATGAGGCTTTAGTTCAGCAACACACTTTATTCTCTTAGGGACTGATGTAGTGTAAGAGTGATTCCTCGGCTCCAAATTTATCTGCTTTATTGGTTTTGTGTCACTGCCATAATGTTATTGATTTTTTATTTTATTTTTTTTAACAGTGATACTGTAAGAGGCCTCTAAAGCTCAAAACATATAGCGGGTAAACTCTTCTACATTAATTTTACTTTGCAAGTCAGGCTCCTGTGTTTAAATTTGGTGTTTCAAGGTGCACTTCGAGGCTTGTTGTAGCTTTATAAATGGCCATTATGTGGCAATAGGAAAGGGAGAATTCTGTCCTCAAGGCTCATTTTTGATGTCCCTCTGATTTGAGATTATTACCACCGTGTGTTGCATCAGTCATGTTGGATATGCAGTAAATGGCCTCGACTGTTAGGAAGACATTAATCAACAAATCATCAACAAGATAAAACTTAGTGTCTTTTCTTGTGCCTTTGGATGTGAAGGACAGTGCCTGATTGTTCCCGAGCCGCTATAATCAGAAGAAAAATGCTGCTGGCTTCCTGGTGAGTTAGTGGGGTTTTGTTTTCCTGGTACTACGTATTCCTGGTGATGACGTGAAGTCTTGCGGGCTGATATCAGGGGATGTTTTGCTGGTGGCTCACCCGTTGCCAAGCAAATTCAGAGGCTGGAATTTCTTGATTTTATGGATGTGAACAAGTTGTTTGGGAGAGCTTGCCTGGGGCTTCAAACTGAAGACAGGTGCATGAGCAGCTTTGCTTGGAATAATGTTTTTTAAGCATGAAGACACTTAAAAACCTAGTGTAGTATGTGCTTCTGCTAAAGCGTTCGAGAGTTACCATATCTCCGATTCTGAAGAGGTGCAGGGGGACAAGGAAAGCATGTTTTACCATCTTGGAGTGGGAGAAGATTAATATTTACATTCCATTGGGTTTTGCTGTTGCTGGTCCAGAGCACTGGCTGCTTCCATGATTCCCTTCATTATGGCTCTAAGCTCAGTTCAATTTTCCTGCCATATACATTTGTACTTTACCTTTAGCAGAATTAGATCTTAAAATAAATATTGGCTTTTGCAGTGTTTCTGCTGCTTACGAGAACGCCTTAGTTAACCTAGCAGATGTGTCTGATAGAAGAGGGACAGTGTCAGGAAAACTTGCCTTGATGAGCCTTGAAATGTGGTACTGAAGGGTGTAGCATGACCCAGTGACATGCACTCACCCAAATACATTTTTAAAACACTTGAGAGTCAAACTCTCAGCAGATGCAGCTTTGTGCAGCTCTTTCTTACGTTTCCAGTTCATGCTGTCCATAAATATCTGCGCATCCGTGCCAAACTCTAAAGCAGTCCCCTCTGTCCTTACTGATATCTTTGGCTTTTGTTCAGTGCTGTACAAGGTAGAAGTGAGCCTCCAACCCTGGCTTGCCTGTGGTCACAGCGCCGTTCTTGGAGAAGCCAGACTCACCAGGTAACTGATAATCTCTACAACAGAGGGAATGCAGGGAATTTGTCCTTTGTTTCCAGGGGGAATACACTGAGGAGCATCCCACATTTTGTTTTCCAAGTACCTATATCTCCCATTCTTTACGTAGTTAAACGATTTGCAATGAATTATATGTATAATGCACTTTTTCTATTACATCATGCATTGCAAACGAGTTAGCAATTTTTAGGGCAGGGACTGTTGAATGGTTATGTGTGCACATACACTGTGTGACAGAGTGGGTTATGGTTTCTAAGGGTTACCACAGTAGGTTTACATTCTCTACTCCTGGTAAAGCTAGATCTCAAATCAGAATATTTCTTAAAGAGATACGGCACTACATCCATACTTCTGTGTGGGAGACTTCTGAAAACAAACACACAGCACCACTAGAACAAACACACCCTATTTAAGGGCCTTACTGAATCTACTTTTTTGCATTCCTCACATTAAAAGCATGACATATAGTATGCCTACTCACTCATGTTTGTATCTGCTGACAATGAAGAGAGGGACAATTAAAGTTTCTGATGGTAATTGTAGAGATCTGGTAATTCAGCCAAGTTACAGTTTTGCTAATGTGCTCCATGACTGGTGAAATTCTGCTATAAATCAGTGAATTTCATATGTCTGTGAGTGCATGCATTAAAACAATAAAGGCTTGAGACAGTATTATTGGGTTGCTCTACGGGATGGTAAACCTAATTACTCCACGGGCTGACATGGGAGCTCAAGGAGATCAGTAGTAGGCAGAAAAACTCAATCTTGGTCTTGCAGACGCTTCTGCATCCGCTCAACCTTAAAGCTGTGTTTAGCACTTTTGGTGTTAGTGGCACTCCTCAAGGGCTTAGGGATGAGTTGATTTTTAAAAGCTTGCAGGTCTGTAGGCTAATAGCATCCCAGTATTGAACCATAGGAGAAGAAGAAGAAAATTTGTCACAAAATGCGCTGTATTAATTCAACAAATGTATTTAAGTTTTAATTATTTATAACATTTCAGAGTATATTAGTAAATGTTCTGTAATGTATTGATAATAGTAATGAAGTCTGAGTAATTCAAGGTCTAATTGCATCATCTTGCTATTAAGTCGTGCTTAGAAGTAGAAGAGAAAGCACCAATATGAGTTCAAACAACAAAATATGATTCAGCAAAAAAGTGCTGGTTGCACTAGATTTCTAAAATCTTCAGGAATATTGAGTAGTAAATATCTCTGCTTGTCTTAATAGATCACAGAATCTTCAGAGTTGGAAGGGACCTCTAGAGATGGGGTTATTTAGGTTAGTTGGTTAACTTTGAGTATTGGTTTACTCACAGTATATGTGGTAAGAGAAGCAGACTGTCCTGTAATTTGTATTTAAAAGGTATTCAGAACCCACCAAAAACCTCCCAAACCTGCTCCCCATCATTTTATTCATGGAAGAGGCATTGCTACCTTTCATGGACTGGGCTGGCACAGCAGAAACAAGACCTGGCATACACATGGTGTTGTGGGATTGACTGCTGTAAAGGCTAGCGCCGGCACCAGCTGTGGTTTGGCAGGGACACTGCTGGTGGGTCCAAAGGGCTTGTCCTGGCTGGCCTGGGCCATGAGTGCCATGAGGAAAAGGTCTCTGCCACAGCAAGCCAAGGCCAGATCCCCAATGAGGCATCCTGGCTTCCCACCGAAACACCAGGGCAGTGAAAATGGCTGTTGTGGCCGATGGGCAGCTGTCTCTGAGATGGCTTCCTCTGCTCGTCTTGTGTCACCTGCTTTGTGGTGCTCTCCTTTACCTCCTCCCTAGCACTCTCACGGAGAGATCACCAACACGTACCCCTTATAAACTGATCAATAGACCATAAAGGATGATCATTAGGAAGATAAGACCTCCCTAGCTCATTGGCAATTATTTTATGATATTTCTGATTAATGAGTCCATTTTATCCATTTCAGTGCTCAGCAGTCTTCATTTGTTAGTGTTGATTATGTGAGTCCATGCCTTGCCTGAATCTTGAGTTATTTTGACCAACAAATGTGAATTAAAATCAATAGAAATGTCATTAGCATCCCAGTGCCGTGAAAGATAATATGACCATTTCTCATGCATTCAGTTCATTAAAATTTGCTAAAGTGTGAAATATGTATGACAAGTAATGATGTTTTAATCTTTCGCCAAGGTAACAATTGAAAGCTGATTGATTCCATTCAGTAATTATAAAATCAAAATGATGGAAGATTGTAATCAAGAAGGATTCTGTCTCATACTTTGTCACGCCTCCATGCAAGATAAAATTCTCATTTGTAACATCTCTTTTATCTGAAAAGAAATCAAACTCCTATTTGCCCCAGTTTAAATCTCATGGCTAGTTAGATAATAAACTTTTTTTTTTACTCTGATGAGATGATAAAAGCAGCCTGCACCCACCAACATGTTATATCCTCATGTGTGCCGTGGTACATTAAAAGCTCTTTCTCCATTTCCAGGTATCCTTGCATAGGACAAGGCTGAGAGGATGACTGTGTTGCATTGCTGGGGTGCTGGCAGTTATTTTGGTCTTTGTGAGAGAGCCAAACACCCAGTCCTTCCTCTTTCCCCTCCAAAAAAACCCAGTGTCAGCTTCTAAGCCAAACCATGGAAATGTCCTCAGAGCCTGATGGGCTCCGTGAGCGATGCCCAGAGCCAGGCAGGGTGTTCTGCCCTGCCAGAAACGTGCCATCCCACTGGCCACTCAGCATCTCACCTACCGCTGAGACACCTCAGACATGTGAGCCCTGAATGTGCTGGTCCAGAGGCTGAACCTCCAAAATTACCCATGAATGTTTTGCTTGAAGCACCCAAAAGAGTTGAAACTCTGCTCTCAGTCAGCGTTTCACTGTTATAGTGAGGTCCAGTAAGAGGACAGGAGCTTGGGAGGCCTGGCTTTGTTTCTGCCTCTGCTGTTCATCTTCTGCATGGCCTTGCTCAAGTCCTTTCCCTTCTCTGTGCCTCCCCTTGCCCACAAACCCCTCTTCTGAACTGCGTAATGGCAGTAGAGATGACTTACTGCAGTGCCATGGATGGTTGGTTCTACATAAGTAAATAAACAATAAAGGCAGCATGGTGTAGTTTTTTAAAGAAGATTCTGCTTGGCAAGATCTTGGGTTAACTAGAGACAGAAAAAAATTGCATTATGTTGAGTTTTCTCCACTTCTACTCTGCTTACCTTTGGTAGAAAGGTGACTCTCACCAGCTGGGGAACACAAGCAACAGCAGGTGGTGAGTCCCAACTCACCAACGTAACTAGAAGATTAATTATGAATGGTCTGAAACCCAAGAAGCGAGTCAAAATAAACCCCGCTTATCTCTTCACTCGCTTTAGACAGTAGGAGTAGTCTGTGGACCAGACAGCTACTCAGAGATGTCCTGGAGCAGAAAGCAGTTTCCTTTCTGGGCTGCTTGTTTTTGACATCCAGACTGGGGAAGCACTCAGCTATTTGTAAGTGTAGAAGCATGTCTCTGTGAAACACTGACATTTTAGGGTGGGCTGAGTGCTCTGCAATGAAATCCCAGATGCAGTGCAGTCGGTGGGTGGCCTCAAACAAATTTTAATGGCCTTTGGAATAGGGCCCAAGCATATCCTGAAGAACAGGAGAAGGAAGGTTTGGTTTAGCCAAGTCTCTAAGCACGTGCTTAATCATTGAAGTTAATGAGAATTAAACATCTACTTGAGTCTTCTGCTGACCTGTACCTTAACTACTGAGTAACGAATACTGACCTGCAGAGACTCTGCATAAAACAGGGATATGCCTTTTATATGCCCAAGGGGGACACACCATTTAAAATAGCAGATTTATTTGATTTTTTTTTTTAGTGACAGAGCAAAAGCAGAGTTTGGCCCTTTGCTCCTTGGAAGAAGGAAATTTTAAATTATTATCAGCTGCAGCTGCATCTTCTCACTGCAACACTTTGCGTGGTGCAGGTTAATGGCTGTATGCTAAGAAAGAGGACTTCTCTATTTCAGATATCTTACAGGATTCTTGGCATCCTGTTCATTAAAAGGGTTACTTTATTTAACAATATTGCTGTAGGAATGCATCTTGTAAGTATCCTGCTGCATTATTTTGCCACGACCTTCATATCTTTTCAGCCTATAGTTTCTGGAATTCTTTTTCTCCTGACAAGAAGCAATGTTGCTGGGTGTGCTTTTTCTAACAAACGTTGATGGAAGATCAGGAAAAAAAAAGCTAATGTATCTGATGGCTTGATAATTTCAGGGTCAAAATAGATTCTAAGTGTTTATTTTCTTGCGCTTTCTGATGAATCTGTTTGACCAAGAGGCTGGTGTATGAGATTTAGCCAGCAGCACACAGAACACATTAGGGAAACAAAGAGAATGTGAGATTAAACTGAAAAGAGGCAACAGCAGCATTTCCTCACCGTTCTGCATGAAGGCAGAAGATGCTCCGACAGGATACAAACTCAGTTTTCTTATTGGACCTATGGCCTCTCTCCCCCATCAGATTATTCAAAGGTAAATTTGCTTTTCACTCTCTCAGACAGACCATTTCCCCCTCACTGGTATACTTATTTATTAGTAACATTATTTGTAAAATGCTAACTTCATTGCCTGCACTGTTATGATGTTATCTCTATGTGCTTCTGTGAGAATGTAACAATGTCATGAAGAAAAACGATGTAAAAATGATGTGGGTACATAAAATGGGATTGACAAAATGTAATAAATCACTGCTGGGCTGAAGAACAGAGCTGCATGTGTAATGAAATACTTCAGCATTACATCATCGTTTATGTAACATCTGGCAGAGCCTTGTGTTTCAGTGCTGCTTTGAATCAGGATCATTTTTTCTCTCTGAGGAAAGAGAAAAACAAGCCATTAGGTTTTACACATAGAAAACTGGAAAAAAAGAAACAAAAAAAGAAACCCTTGAAATATCTGTTTGAGGTTCCCCCGAGGAATTCTGCCATCCCCATCTTGATGCAAATAATATATTGTCTGGATGCCTACAAAACAGTTAACATCCACACAGGATTTTTTCACTTTTATAAGAGAAACATGTCTTTAATGTGAAGGGGATTTTTTGAGGTTAATTTCCCCAAATGAGAGTTTTTTTCTAATTTGCATCGTTACACATACCCTGGGGCCAGACTTCTAGCGAAAAAACCAGGTGTAAATTATATGTACTTGAGTGTTTTCCACAGGGATTTTTTTTTTTTTTTTAAAGGATAATTGAATTATCTTTCTGCTGTTGTGGACTCCCGGTCCTGTCTCACACAGGCATGTGGGTGCTCCTTCAGTGTGGACTCCTCCACCCCAGGCTGCCAGCACAGTATTCCGCATCCCTGGGCTGAATCACTGCGCGCAGGTTCACCTGGGGTGCCAGGCAGGACAAAGCGATGTGAACGTTAGTTGCAATGTATTTAATTAGCTGTTGCAGTAAATGAAGTCAGAAACGGAGGTCTCTGCTGCGGAAATCTGTGGTTGACACCCTGACCTGGCTGAATTCAGCAGTTTTGCTATTAATTTTGAGGGGACTTGGCTTTTGCTTTGCCCCTCTTGCCTCTGAAGCCCCCCGGTGGGTCCTGGTGGCCATGGTGCTGTGGGTGCTGCTGCAAGGGACGCAGGCTGCCAGCCCTCCCGGCAGCGGTGACACTCGCCTTCCCCAAACCTGCGGCAGGTGGCAGCTGCCCTGGACGTGGGAATGGGACATTGGCAAGAACTTGCTGTATGCAAAAATGGGTTTTTCGCTTTCTTTTTTTCAATACTGTACTGCTCAAGGAGGAAGCAGGACAGGTTGCCAAAGAGAAATCACTGTTTGTTTAGCTCCTTTTCAGTTAATCAAATATCATGCAGATAAGCCACTGTTACCATAATCTCTTTTCTCCTAGGGATTTCCATACGGTATATTTATCCAGCAGTACAGGTCTGGCTGATACATACGCAGAGCTAGTTGTTGTAGCTATTATACTCCCCCTCTGTATTTTCCCCAGATTGGTACAGAATGGTAGATCTTGATACACTCTTGAGTAAAGTACGATACAGGAGTTTCGGGTTTTTTTTGTGCTAGAAACGGCAAGGGGAAGCGGATCAGTCCAGGTACAACAGCTACAGCTCTAGAAACCCAATGCAGTGCACGTGTGGGGAGCGCTTTTGTCCTTTCTGAGCAATTGTTAGAGTTACTGAAAAGTGTGTTTGCTTGCTTCATTTTCTAAATGAGCAGTGATTTCTATTGATTTTTGTTTGGAGGGGAGAGGTGCTGTAGAGCATGAATGTTGTTGCAAGCAGGACAGTATAAAATTGGCAAAGGCAAAAGGGGGAGGCAGTGGCCATAGGATGGAAGTGTAAGGTTTGGAGTCAGGATGTTTTATTCCTATTCCTCATTTTCCTGCGGGTCACCTTGGGAAATCACTATCAGGGCTGAAAGCTGGCCATGTGCAGGCCACAATGACTCTTACTAGAAGCAGAGGCAGCAGTCCAACATTTTAGGATGAAAACCACTCTCTCCAGCACCTGAGGTTTTTGGATAAACTTATTTTTCCCTTTCATATGGGGGTGTCATTGCAATGTAGAGCTGACCTAGGGATTTCCAGGGTGAAGGAAGGAGAAACGTTTTTACATCTCAGAGGCATGCCCATGACATTTTTGTTGTGGATGTTGCAGGAGTGGAAGCAGACTGTTGCATCAGGGTAGTACTGGGCAGGAGCAGGGTAAGGTTTGAGAACAAGCACTGGTAAAGAGTAAGCTCATTTCGGGGTGAAAATGGAGTTATGATGATGCCATGTCAACCAACTCCCTCTCCTGAGATGAAAAGTGAATTGCTGTGGCTTGAGTGATGGGCCTTTGCAGTGAGGTAGCAGTAGATGATGCCTCTCCACAGGGATTTCTGCAAGACACCAAGAGAGACCTCCAGTGAGCTTAGCTGTTCCTTTGCCTTTACAATTTGTACCTGTGCCCCTTGTGCTATGTCACAGCCACAATTTAAACAGGGTAATAGAAGACTAAATTACCTAATGCTAATAAGGTTCTTTCAGTCCCCTGGGAAGGATCACAAAAATATGAGCTGACAATGCAAGACTGTCTCTAAGCATCAATGAGAACTGGCTCTCAAGGAGAAAAGAAGAGTTCTTACTTGATCAAATATTGGCCAAATGGCAGATGAGATTTTTTTGGTCTTTGGTTGCTTCACTTTCTGCAGCCCTGTCTGTGAGGAAACCTGGGTCCTCTCTGAGATGCTGTAGTGATACAGCACTTGGATCTCCTGGTTTTAACCAGTGAAGTCCAAGGAAAGGCTTGCAGCTTGCTTTCTCTTCCGTGCATAAACACATTCCTGCAGTGGTTTGGTAGCCAGGAATGCTGGTTTCACTCCTATCCTTATGGGATCAGAGCACTGGTATCAGGGCATGCCTCCTTGTCAAAGACCGAGCTGTATGTCAGTAAAAGAGAATGAAGACCCTCTGTCTTGCTGTTCTTTAGTTTGCCCATGGCAAGGGCATGAGCTGTTGAGGAGCTGTTGCTGTTTTCTGCTTTCTCAGAATAATTGCCCCTGCCTTCCTTAAAAGCCAGGGTGGGGTCAGCCATAGCCTCTTCCAAAGAGATTGCCATACCCACTTTTGTTTCATCTTGGTGAAAGAGGCGATGCTGATCTAACTGATCTAACTTAAATGCCTGAACAATATGTGGGCACTAGTCTCTGGTGGTCACAGATCATGTCTGATTCAGTGCATGGCCAGGCTCTCAGGCAGTCCATTACTGTGCCGAGCAGGAGAGAGCATTTTACTCTCTAACGGATCAGTAACATGCTGAAGATTTCGTCAAGCACTAGGGCAGGTGCTAATAGGTACCACTGGGACAAGCAAAGAGTGTGCCCAGTCTGCCAAGAAAATGGTGGCATTTCTGGAGAAGCGAGAGTGGTCACTCGCGGGGGGAGAGGGATGAAAGGGGACAAGGAGCAGTGGTACCTGGGCAGGCAGAGGCACTGGAGCCGCTGGCCTAGGGACGAGTCCCTGTGCCCCACAGTCACCAGGGTCCTGTGGCTTCACGGCAAGGGCAGGATGCCCTTGTGATTTCGCCCTGCACAGGAAGCGATAAAGCATGTTTTTTTTACACTTCTATCAGCCTCTGTCTGTAATAAGCTTTGCAGCCGTGCCACCTGTTGGGATTCACTTTACTCACACTTGCTTGCATGACGACTTGGCTGGAATTAAGGGCGAGTTGAGCCTAGGATCCAGGCACCTCCGGGCTGGAAACCCTTAAAATAAATCGCTCTCCCCGAAGCCGGTGCCCAGTGCATGGCTTGAGGTCCCCCTCACCTGCACCAGCACCTACGCTGAGCACGGGCCGCTGTCACCATCACTGGCCACTGCCACTGGCAGACAAAGGGCTGCCAGTGACCGGCGTGGCCACACCAGCCTGTGGGCACAGGGACAGTAACCAACCAGCCTTTGGCCATTGCTCAGCAATCAAAGCTTTGAATAATCTCAGTGAGTTAATTCACCACCTAGCAAATGTTTCCCTGCTGGCGTAACAGATGAAAGAGCAGTAATGGTTACAGGGAAAGAATTTTTTATGGGGATGCGTAACAGTGTCATTTCAGATTTGTTTCTTTTTACTTCTTGACAGCTGTTTAGCATTACACAGATGTACGTATCGATAATTTTTCCCATCATTTCTACAGCATGAAGCTGCACTTATTTCCCAGATCTTCTATTTAATTCAGCCAAGCAATATTCAATTACTGATTTAAGCAGGAGGCTGGGGACAAACAAAGCTGGACTGGAAGAAGAATCGATGGGTAAAATCATAGCTGTCTGTGGAAAAGTGCCACCAGCAGGCTCTGCTCTCTGCCTCTCTTCCTCCCGATTTTGCGGAGCTATAGGGACGGGAAAGCAGAAAGGAAGCAAATCCTTCATCTCCTACCCTGGCCTCTGCCCAGGATCCCTGTTTCCACTAGGCTGATGTTGTTTGACAGGACTCTTCTGTCAGGAGAAACATTAAAGTGCATAGCTATTGTTTTCACTTGGTAGGCTGAACGTTGCCACCAGCACACCATGTCAGGTCTGTGCAAAATATTTGAAAAATTTCTGCTGCCTAAGGCTGTTCCTGCCTTGTTTCTTCCCTCTGCTGGTTTTTCACAGAGACCTCTACTAAAGCTATTGGCCTGTTCCTGATTGCTCTTCCATTGTGTTTTGTTTGCTTTGAGATGGTGTTGTTTGGCTGACACATGCCAAGTTATTCTCAATTTATTGCAGATGAAGTCAGAATCAGAACCATTTTTTGAAAACAATAAGTTTGGGATATATAGTTTGGGTATTTTTTCCCTTTGTTCTCTGCTATTTGATGGTTTGCTTCCAAAGTTCCTTCCTGCTGACTTCCAATAGAGGTTTCTTGCTTTATAAACAACTGGATTGATTTCCAATATGGACTTTTACTTCCTTGAAAAAAGATCTCCTCAGGGGAAATTGGCAGTTCTCTCTGTATATATTTTCTTATTTGCATTTACTTGGAGGGGTTTGGAACCCAGAGACAAGATTTACGTCAACAAATCCCTCTCCCTCTTATCCAATTTAGTTGTTTTAACATAATACAATCATTTTCTAAATCAAACTGATGGAGTGGTTCCTAAAGGCATTACACCAACTGTATATCTGGAATCATATTCGCCTTCTTTTATTGCATTAGCACCAGGCTTGAACTTTTCAAATTTGCATTGTGCTTTGCAGAAGTTTCTCAGGGTACTTGAAGCAGCTTATATCTGGAATCTGGTGTGTTTTAAACAGAGACTGGAGAGTGAATTACAGAGCAAAGCTTGTGTAGAGACGAGATTTTAGTTTCATGGAACAAGTAGAAACTGGAATGAGAAACCAAGAGGAATATTACATTTGCTGGGTGGTTTTGGAGGTACCGCAAAGTGGGTGCTGTGTTACGACACTGATTCTGGGTGTCTCACCAGACTCTCTAAAAGGTTTTATTTCTTCTCTTTAAAGAAGGTGCTGAGTCAGGGTCTGACATACAGCAAAGGTGTATGAGCAGAGAGTGCCTGGGGGAATGCACGTAACACCTGGGATGTAATCCGATGGTGCTTCTGTGCTGGATTTTGGCAAATATGTCTCTTGTTATGTGAACATTGTCTTTTTTTTTGCCATATGGGCTGCCACTGTCAGGCATCCTTCTCAAGATACGCTTGTAATACTGCTAAGGGCAATTTTCAAAGACACAAATGAGACTCTCATGCTCATCTGTGCTCTTGAATATCTCCTCCTTTGTTCTTGTACGATTATTTCAGTGGTAATTCTTGGTCACCCATAGCAGTGTGTAGTTCAGAATAAGCTGGCCAAAGCAAGTTATACAGAGAATAAGCCCAAGAACATACAGTGAAGGTGTGAGGGGAAAAAGAAAGCTCAGGTGACATCGATTCAGGCAAAGAACTGAGTTCCCCAAGCTTTGGGACAGAGCGGTGCACTGACCCTCCATGTGAACCGGACCATGGTGCCTCTGGTCCCAGGGGAGTTCGTGTGAAACCCTCCCAGTTTCTCAGCGCTTGGGACAGAGTTCAATCACAGAGCAGCAGCTGATTCCTTGCATGTTACTGAGATCTAATAGCCCCTTAGGTGATGAAAATCCCAACTTGCTCATAACTGGATGCCTCAGGGCACTGTTAAAAGGTTGTGGAAGTACCTGATTCCGGCCTGGTGTCATTTGGTATCTCTTCCCACCTTCCACAGCAGAGACTCACTAATCCTTTCGTAAGCCACGTCCCCTTCACACATCCTGGCAGACAAATGGGTGCAAAGGAGCTTCTTGGGGCTCATTACTGGGTCCAAGAAATCACTTTGCAGAAGAGGAGTAAGTCAGCAATGGAGCAGTGAGGGGTACTTGCAATTGCAATTCCTGTACAATGAGTCTGGCCCACTTCAAAAGCATTCATTTCCACTCCCCTCTCTCCTCCAAAATGTCACAGCCAGCTATTGGACAATAGCTTAACATCTGAAAAATTAATATCAGGATTATGAATAATGAATTGGCATAAGATAGCTGACAGCTGGAGACCATTCTCTGTCTTAAGTGCAAACCTTACATTTTAATAAATAAATAAAGTAGTGATAATAAAATCCATTTTGAGGTCTGTACTGCAATTCTTGGAACAAGGTTACTCAAGAAAAAAGGAAGTCCACTACCTGCAAGTGGTGCTTAGATGAACTTCTGGGCTCCCAGGATAGACATGTAATGAGAGGCTCTTGGTATTTTTCCTGCAGGGCAGCTCCTGCCAGGTGTGGCCGGTGCTCCTGGGAGATGTGAAATAGCCTCATGCCCATGTGAAGGATCAAAGAAACCTGTGTGCTGGCCCGTGGCCAGGATTTTTGGCTATCGGGATAATTTCTGATGGTTTGATGACTGGAGGGGAAAGTGCGCTCAGTGGAGGATGATCAGGAAAGGTACCCATCCTGGGTCCTGTTGGCAATAGATGCTCATGACATGGGTGGTCTTGGGTCCAGTGATATTTTTGCCCCTTTTGCCCTGCTCTCTCTACGGCGAGGTTTAGCTCCCCTCTCTGGAGTAAAGACCAGGCATCCTGCACTCTCCCTGCAAAAAGAAGTTAACCACCATTAAATTCGTACCCAGTGCACTACATTTCTCCAAAAAAAGAGAAGCTTGTGGTGTGGCAGAGGTGTGTGGTCTGACGGAAGCAGTTCCCGCTGACAGTGCACTAACGCCAGCCCCACGGTTGGCTGCAGCACCCTCTTTGAGATGTTAATTGTCATTAAGAGTGCTTAAAACAACCTCTCGGTGCTTTCCATTGACTGCCTACATGAGCAATTTTACTTACAGCCCAATCTTTCCTTTAGTATCGATTATATTAGGAAAGAGATTAAAAATATGAAACCAGCGTTGCAGAGAATAGGCCAGTTTATTAAGGCTTCCTCTCCAAATTGGCTGTTTTAAAATTCAATAGATGAACATAAAAAGCTGATCTTAGTGAGAAAAAAGTCTTCACGCAGTTCGTTCCCTTCGCTTTTTATTGTCGGGCTTTGCAGGGGAGCCACAAAGCTGAAGTATGCTTGACCTCTTGCCAAATGATTAGTAGCATATTTTTACCTCAGATAATCACATTTGGTCACCATTTCAAACTGCAACAAGTTGTCATTATCTCCCAGATATATTTCCCCTTGCCATAGATCATCAATGTAGTATTTCTGTGTATGTTATCAAGCAGCTTTTAGATCAATACCCTAACACGTGGTGCTTAGGGTTAATGCAACTTATAAATATTGAAGGGGCTCACGGAGTCGTGGTTTTGAGGAATCCCTCCCTCCTCAGGGGCAGTCCTGTGCAGATGTGCTGCCCTCTCCGGCGTCTGGCCAGTGACGGAAAACAAGGGGACACCTACCATGGCATGGCGCTCATGGCCATCGGCAGCGGGGGAAAGACTGCTGGGGGCATTTTTTAATTTGAATGGTCTTGATGGAGAAAGATAGTAGAAATACCTGAAGAATAGTATCCCTCACCTGTGCTTTTTCCTGCATTTCTCTTCCTGTGTTGTACGTCATGGATAATCGAGTGATCAGAACTGATGGCAAAATCCCAGGGAGGGTTATGCTAAAGCTGCGTAGGGAAGGAAGGGTTGCCTTCCTGCCCTGAGGTGTGATCCTCCTTGCTTGCAGAGGGACACCGCACTGATTGCTTTCCAGCCACACACCACCGCCAACCTATACCTTATTGTCTGTCTGCTCTCCCCTGGGTTTATTTCAACCCTAAATGAATTTTCAAAGGTGATAGTACTGTCCTAACAGAATTGGTACGTCAGTACATCTGCTGTAGCAGGACTGAAATGCAGAGAATGGGGAGAGCAGCATTCATACCCAACACTTGGATGACCGCCTGCGTGGCACAAATGGCATTCCAGATTTGTGCCTTGTATGAGAAAACGTGATATTCAGCACAAATGCGATGCACCCAGATAATCAGTGTGTGGACATGGCATGGGGAGCGTGTGCTTGCCTTCTCTGCCCTCCAGCCTGAACTTCTGCAGCATCTTCCTTTGACTTACATTGTAATGTCACCTCTAATGTTGGTGGGTTTTAACTCAATAGTTAAATCTGCTCCAGGAAATCAGCAGCAAACTGTCCTAACTTGATTTCCCTAACCTGGGGACCTTGTTCACCAACGTCTTCCCAGCACATAGAATTTTCACATGTTCTTGTTCCTTTAATGCAGTTATGAAAGGACGCTGTTTTGTATAACCTTACAGATCTGCTGACAGGGTAGAGAAGAAACCCAACACAAGCCAAATTTTGTCATTTCTTCTCCAGCCAGAAATTAATTTGCCAGCAGAGGGCTCTCTCATAATTATAGGTTTTTTTTTAACTTGGCAACGTTATCACGAGGTTTAGAAAAAGGACAGAGAAGGTATGAAGCTGTCCATGTCCCTAGAGTTGTGGGAAGAGGTAGGCTTGAGGTGGGCTCTGGCTCTCCGAGTGTGCCCTGGGTCTTGTTTCTCCTTCTGGGGCAGCTCGGGGAGGCGTGGGGCAGTGCTCAGACATGGGACCTCTGCTCTCCTGGAGCCAGGGGTGAGGCAGCTCGTGAGATTTGCATAGAGGTAGGATTTTGGAAAACACATTGTGGGGGGAATCTTTCCAAACTTGACCTGGGCTCCAGCCAGCACCCTGGGGAGGGGACTGCAAAGCACCGATCTCATGGAGGGTCAAGGGAGCAGGACAGAGAGGCGTGGATGCTGCCGCCGGCGGCTCATCCACCAGAGCGAAATGACCCAGCGAGCAGCAAGGAGTGACTTGAGGGGTGGCAGGAGCAGGGATGTCCCCTGTGGCCCCCTGGGAAGATGCCCTGTCCCCAGCACTCCCAGAGCTGCCACCCTTCACAGCAGGCAGGTCACCGATGCTGGTATGGGGTCTCCTCTCTCTTCCCCACCCTGAGCCCTTTCATGGAAAACCAACACCCCATGCCTCCGTCCCTTTGCTAAATAGTTGGATGCAACATCTTCGCTGTCACAGTAAACACTAATGCTAAGCACAACAAATACTACATACTGTCCCAGATGAAGGTTATGTTGTGACAAACTTTTATTACTGGAGTAGTTATATTTTTGCCCCTTGCTGTTGTGGTGGGAAGGCTGTTTCCCTTGCCTTCCCTGCTTCTGACAGCTCTTCATGCTCTTGGTTGCGCTGTTGAGATGCGCTGTTTATGGTGTATAAAGCACTGCAAGTGATTTTGCTGTAAAAATAACTCAATAAAGATCCCATGAGGCAGTGGCCAGCGGGATTCTGTTGTGATCCAGCTATTGTCCTTTTGTAATGTAAACATTTCTATTTGCTAATAATGTGCATAATGAAAGAAATGTGTATGTACAGGCACACACACATGAATGTGACTCCAAACACATAGCAGGGTTAATAATCTGAGTGAATATATATGAATCTGTTTGAAAATAAGCTGTATGGACTCTATATGACCATCTGTTTTATGTCTTATGAAATGCACTGATTCTTCCAGTGGTAGAAGGTGGGGTATTTATTATTTCAACTGAGTTCTTAAAAATACGGGACAGAAATAAAATGAAGAGCCAAAACAGGGTTTCCAGAGGGTTTTCACAGATATTACAATGTTTATTCTTTTAATCTTTATAGGGTAGACAGTCTTCCACTTCTCTCCTCTTTATCCTTTTGGTACATTTAGAACTATATCCTGAGTGGAGCTGAACAACAGGAATTTAATTCATCAATTAAATTGATATTTGAGGGAAAAAAATCTTGCTTTATTATTTTTATTTAGGAAATGTGAAAAGCAATGAGATTCACTGGATTTTTTATGACATTATAACTCACCCTAGTGATCTCAGGGCCTGTCTCGGCTGTACAAGCACAGGTAAAAGCTCTGTGTCCTGGTTTGAGGTAAAACAGAACCAACTTTCTGTTCAGTAATTTTACTTCTTAGCTAGGCCTCTTCTAACTCTCTGAAATTAACAGCATGTTGTGTCGAAAACAGTCCGTTCTCAGAGTGATAAGACCAATGTTTACAGTTTGTGCCAAGGGATGGTACGCAGAGAGGCTCTTGCTTATACTTACTGCTATAACAACAAAGATCAGCTAATTTTCGTTATTTGCCCCGTTGGACGATCGCGAGCGGAGCGGCATAGAGGGGTCCCACGGAGGAGCGGACAGGGCAGGTGACCCAAAATTGACCAACAGGGGTATTCCATTCCATCTGCCCCATGCTCAGTATAAAAGCTGTGGGACCAGAGGGTCAGCTCTCTTCCTTCAATGGCTGACATCCAAGGAGGACCCTGTCTGTTCATCTGCCTTTGATCCTGATCCGTGTGTTCCTGACTTCAGCTCTGGAATCCAGTTCCCACATGTCACTGAATCCAGCCTGGGACTTCCCCAGTGCCTGCCGGTAACGTCATTCTGGGAGCTTGATTCAGTTTTGTATATACTGTATCTATTTCATTTTTTCCCTTTTTATTTTATTATTAATATTTCATTAAAGTAGTTTAGTTTCTTCTAAACTTGTAAATCGCTCTTATCTCTCCTCCTCCCCTCCATGTACGAGAGGTTGGGGGGTAGCATCTGTCGCCGGCCATTGGCCAATTTGGCCAAAACCACGACACTCTGTCAGGATATAACTAGGCCTAAATGCTCTGAACTTTTGGAGGTAGTGGTCAGTCCTTGACCAGTTGCTGGCTAAATAGTGAGAGTGGGAGCTCTGGGGACTTTCCTGGCCTTCAGCGCTGGTGTAGGTCAGAGCACCGTAATCTCGGGGTTATTTTCTTCTCTGGACACCCCTGTGAGATAGCGGCTCTGTTTGCATAGGTGGAGGATGAGTCACAGAACAGGCTGAGCAGTTTATCTCCAGGAAGTTTGTGGCTGAGCTGAACTCATGTCTCTAATGCCCCGAAACAGTCTTCAAGCCACTTGGCTGTCCTGAACATCCATGTGGTGCCAAAAACATGATAACTAGAAGCCTACAGCCTGCCTAATCACCACTGGTGCTTGGAAGCACTGTGTTTCCATGGACAAAATGATCAAAATACAATCCCTTCATGGCTGCTTGGTGCATCCCGGTGTTTTGGGCACACATCTCACCAGAAGCGGCAAGTTCCTGCCATGGAAAGGGGCTTCCCTCCGCTGAGGGAAGGGAAGCCCTGAGGGTGACAGCTCTGGGCAAGCAAGCGCCCGCCCCCTCTGCTACAATGCGGTGGTGGTGCCCGCTTCATCAGGAAGACCACATCTCATTTGGGGTGAAATCTGCTGCCTTTGATGGCTCAAAAAAATGCTGCACCGGAGTGTAAGTGTTGCCAGAGGGTAGTCACGGCTGAGCCTGCGGCGCTGGGGCTGAGCCTGCCCTCAGGGGTGGACGTCTGCAAGAGCAGGGAGCTCAGTCAGGGCTGGATGCGGCTCACAGCAGAACCCAGCAAGAGACGCTCCTCTTTCTAGTACCTCTGGAGACCTGATACTGGCGGAACACATCAGCTTATGTCCCGCATGGGTGTTCAATGAATGACAGACTCTGCTTCTTATCACAGCACCAGCTATCAGAAAGCATTTTGTGTGGTTTTGTTTGGGTGGCTGACACAGATGTTACTGTACAGAGCCTTGGTCACGGCCATAAACCCATCGCCTGTCTGCTCGGGATGTGTCATACTCTTTGCTCTTGCTCCAAAAGGTCTGGGTCTCTCCCTCTTTCTCTTTCTCCTAGTCTAAACCAAGATTTTACATGAAAATATGGAGCTGATTTTTTTCCCCTTAAACTGCCAATTGTAATTCAAGAGTAAAACAAATCTACCATGAGAAGAACAGGCCTTAAAATAATAGTTTCCTTTAGCTAACTGATAGCAAACCCTGCATATACTACATATATATTTGGTACTTTTATATAGTAGTATCAAGGTGGGGAGGGCAAATGCTGTTCAGACAACCCCCCCATTTCCCCATGTCCCTTCCCCTCAGGGACTGCATGGCAAGCTACACCCCACCACCACAACTCTGGCAGCGTTATCTGCGCCGGCAGCTCCTCCTCCCACCCCTGCCCCACTGGCACGTACGTCCCCGCTGCATCTTGCACATCCATCCATCTTTACCAGCAGAAGCTTGGGGTGCAAACGGCCAGGGGCTGAAATCATCTGGGCAGAGCCCTTACATGGTCTGGTGCATCCCTCGCCAGCCGTTGCGGGGACACTGGGCAGGCAGCGGAGCAACTACTGCCGGGACTGAGAGAAATACAGGGCATGGGAAGTTGAGAACGATGTGGTTAATTACTTTGTCTACTTAGCAGATAAATGCTATGATGATTATTAAGTAATGTTAGAAATTGGGCCCTGGTGATTTGGCTGCTGGATCCTCAGCTGGTGTAGCTGTACATATGCTGGGAGGGTGCGCTGATTTTATACTGGCCCCAAATCATCTACAAACCTCGTACGGAAAAATACAGGGAAGAGATATCATGTTTATGAGTGGATATGTGGTTTTAAGAATGAATGACAGCTGTCAGGCCAGGAACCAGCCCAGATCTTGGAGATGGCAATGCCAACACCCAATCCCTTAGAACAAAATTTGGGATCAGTACATGTAAGCAGATAGAATTGACATCTTTGAATGAATGGAGTGTAGACATCAGCCGAATCTCCCTCAGGCACATCTACTCCATGTTCTGTAGCAGTTTTATAAGTAACTGACTGCCGTTGTGCGTACTGCTAAGAAAGATCAAGTCCATTCAGGTGATACCCGCCTTAACCAAACAGTGACAAATGAAGACCAAGTCAAAGTATGCAGATCATTTCTAGAGAGGTCACTGGATGAAAGCTGATCCTGGTCAAAGTGGGTCCGTAGATGTGCAGCCACACTTTAACAGGCCTGTTGGAGAATGAGATGGTGCTTTGAATGTTTCATCCACCTAATATTGGTCTTTGTTGCAGCATTTACAGTATCTTAAAGGAAAATTCCAGTGATTTTTCAAAACTCTAGCCAGTTATTGAAAGCAGCGGAATTGCCTTTAGGAAAAAATGAACGTTGTATTTATGAGACTGATCATCAATCAGGCCAAAAAAGGAAGAAGAAAACCCAACAACCTAGGAAAGCAAATGGTGATAAAGATCCCAGATAAAGTCACTCTTCTCAGCGGGCAGCAAGCCTGATGAACTGAAATGGAAAGTCCTTCTCATTGATTTCACTGGAAAAAGTAATTGACTTTGAACTCTGAATAAGTTGCAATCTGTATTTAATTTCTTGTCCAAGGAAGAGAATGTAATTTTGTTTTTCTTGTGGCTCCTATTAGCTTTAATGTCAGTTGCACAGCTGAATCCCTTGCATCAAGCTCCAAATTTACCCCTGATGTCAGTGTGCTTAGGACTGAAACAAAAATCAGCCTTTCATCTCTCAGTTGCTTAAAGGATCATGCCTAATACCACATTTATTAATTCAAAATCTCTCTTGTCTGTACATGCACAAATGGAGCTGAGTATTCAGAGGAAATGCAGAGAAAGTGTAAAGACTGTAATTTAACTTTTGGACATTAATGCAGCGTATTAACTGGAAATATTCTTACAGTTCTGGCAAACGTACACACTTTTGCCCTTGTACTGCCTGAGCGGAGAGATTCAGCACTTGGGGCTGTCAAGGTCACAGATCCAAACTGCTGACTTTCTTGCAGGGCCACATTACCTTTTAAGTAACATACATACAGTGTTAGATCTGTTGTCATCCGTTCCAACATGAAGGGGGGGTCTGCACGCAGCTGTCCCCTGAGGATGCGCAGAGAAGCCACAATGGAGTTTCCTCATGGGGATGAGTTTGGGTGAGATCCTGTCAGTCCTGCATGGGAACAACCATCTGAAGGGAAAGGAGCGGTGCTTGGGTTTGTGCACCATGTTTTGGCTGTTCCGGGGGAAGGACATGATCTGATCCTGCAGAGCTTCCTGAAATGAGAACCTTACCTGTGCACTTGCTGTCCACATTACGTGGGTGCACACAAGCTGTCTGTAAAAACTCCTGTCTTCTTTACTTGTCACATTGACTTGTTTAGCCAAAGATTACTTGGAGGAGAAAGCAGTTTTCATAATTAAACTCTAATGATTTACACTGGCAGTTTGGGGACATTACACTTTCAATCACAAACACAAACAAGAAGATCAGAAAGCTCATCTAGAAAGACATCTTTATGGAGATATAATGAGACTTGTTAAGTCAAGGCTCCAGCTAGCAGGGTGTGCTGGCAAGGCAGCAAATGTTAAACACAAACCCTCTTGAAAGATCCTTTAAAATTCCAGAAAAGCGTAAACAGATCATTGTGTGAATGAGGATTGGGGGTAATTTTTTTTTTATCAGCCTTTGTTCTGAAAATTAAGGGACAAAGGCAACCACGACTGTGTTTTTTTGAAGTGCTCTGGTAGGGAGAAGCTTGAATCATGGACAAGACGTGCGGCCATGCCTGGGTCCCCAGCAAGGTGCCTTCTTTACGTAGGGCAGAGTGTCCCTCCCATGCTCATAGTTTCATAATTATAAAAGCCTAAGGGAAATTGGAAAACCAGATGATAAATCTATTTTAAAATGATGCTATACTATTTTTAAATGCCTCACCTTTTTAAGAGAAAGAAAAAGAAGAAACGTGATCCAAATACATCTGCTTCCCAAGAGAATACGACTCTGTCTTTTTGTGTGCAGAGTACAAAATCAGAAGAAAAATGTTTTTTTTTTTTCCAGAAGTGTTATTTTGATGATACTTTCTTGTATATTTCTGATAAAAACAGAAGACAGGCAGAAGTATTGCTGTACACCAGTGTATAACATGGGGTTAGTGTATCCAGAGGAACCCAGTCCCTGCCCTGATCAAGCTGCAGGAACAGCCTGGATGTAGGTGTTCGTGTCTCACAAGGTGCAGCCCAATATTCTGTGCTGTTCTTCACTGTGTTTATCTTCCTCTTGTTTTGCTTGACAACGAACATACAGGTTTGCTCCCCTTGGATCAAACTCTGACAGCTTAATGTTGTTCCTAGAAGGACATTCTTGTACCAGTGGAGTACTAGTTCTGGTCTTGCTTTTTACCTTTTTCTTCCTGGTTCATATGCTCTTCTTTTATCACTGGTTGTATGTTCAATCCATCCAATTCTGTCATCATGTTTACCCCAAAACTGTTTTTCTCTCTTTTCCTGGGCTTATCCCAGGAACTTTAAAGAACTGCTTTTCTGTAGCCCCACTGAAGGTTTTACAAGCCACTTTGCACCAAGTTCTGCTCCAGGTTCATGGAATTTTTCTTTTCCCAAGTTACAGACTTTTTATTTATCTTTTGGTACTGTAAGCTGTCACAGACTGTTTTATTTGAGAACATGACTCTTATCCCCAACCATGACAATGATTTTGCTATCAATATTTTTCCTGGTTTGAGGACCTGTGAAGGTCACAGCAGGAAGGGCAATCTGAGAAGTTGTAGAGATGCTCTACTGTAAAGGTCAGTCTTGTGTGTGCTGCACTGGATGGACTATGTACAGCACTGCAGCGGCTCAGAGTAAACTGTCTGAGCAAACGAGTAATGAACTAAACCCAGAGGTAAACTTTGGACACAAGGTCCAAGGTGGTGTACCTGAGGTTGCTTTTGACCAGCATTACCAACTTTACTTGAGGATGATTCGGGCTGCCTCGAACACCATGGCTTTCCAGCATCTCTTGTCTTTCAAAACAAGCCCTAAACCTTTCCCCAGAGCTAAGGCAGATTTGGATCCAGACATTATGGTAAGCAGATGCAACTTGCCAGAAAGACTTACCTTCATGGTAAGTCTGGTTAATCCTCTCTTCCACAGCAAAATCACCTTCCTGACTCTGAGATTTCATCAGAGGCCATGGTACAAAGTTAGTTCTGTTGCAAATAGTCCCCCATGCACCATCGCCTCTGTGTAAAAGGCTACAGGCACCAGGCAGGTTCTACTATTAATTTTTAATGCACAGTTAAGATCTTGTCTGAAGCTTTTGGTGCTGTTGACTGAGCACTGTTGCTTTGATGGCAAGCAGATGATGCTAGTGGGCCATGGTTTTAGTCCTTCACGGCAGAAAAGGAGAAAGCTGTAGATAGTCTGACTGTACATTACTAGGAGGACATATGCTGTTCCTTGAAGTCTAACCCGTTTTCTGTCTTCGTCAATGTATTCGTGAGATGTTTCCTTTTTATGGCACATACATTATCACACTATCTCAGCACTTCAGCATCTGAGCTGTGTTTATCCTCACAACCTGCCGTGAATAGGGAAGCATTTTTATCCTTACATTTTTTAAAGAGTGAAGAATTGCCAGGAAGGTATTAAGTGACTTGATGAAATCACAGAGCTATTGCAGGCCAGGAAATCCTAAATGCGAAACTCATATGATAACAATTATACCATCCTTCCTCCAAGACTGTGTAAAGAGACGCTTTCTAGCAGTAAGGGACAGCCTTACCAACGGGCTGATAAAACATGAATGTGCTTGCCTTGTGGGCCTGGTGTGACTTGGCAGAGCCCATGGGCAGTGCTTCCAGCTCCCAAACAAACAGAGCCGTTTGGTGGAAGTAAACCTATATTCTCTCCATGTTGCTACTCCTGAGTATATGTGGTTGGAAGCAATAAGCAGTAACAAGAGCTTTGGTGTGTTTTCACTAGACTATAGGCATCATATTTGCTGGCTGCGCTTTTATTATCTCCTGGTGACACTGAAGCAGCAAAGGTGCACTTGTTCACCCCCTCTCATTGCGACGCAGAAGAAGTGATCACTGATTTGAATGGTCACAACCGTCTGATTTCCAGAGGTGGCTTCAGAAATCATAGCTCTAACCAAGATTTTCCGAGACATTCCTTGGATGAGAGGATGAATTTTCCTGCGAGGCTCGGTTGCAAAGATGTAGCACATGTAGGTGGTTGACTCCACATTTTATGAAAGTCTTCTAATCTGCTCACCTTTTTTTTCTTTTAATATTTGGAAAGCCCATGGACTGGGAAAGGACTGACCGGTCTGGAGGAGTGGTTGGGCGTGGGGAAGGCTTATGGAGTTGGGGTGACTGTAATTCTGAGATCTGTTCTAAACCAAATGTTACTCAACTTTTTTACCAGTAACCTTTTTTCCAAAGGTAAAGTAGCCTTTGTTTAAAATTTTGTACTACTAGAAGGATTAGTGGAGGCTACCACAAGGATTAGTAATTACTGCTGAGAACAGCACATTCAGAAGAAGAAGGGCACCCATTTAAACAAAGTAAGTCTCAGCGTGTTAAAACAAAGTCATACACCAAAGACAGAGGGCTGCTGTCCTCTCTTACCAAATGGGACACCTCAGACACCAGCTTTGACCTGGGCAAAGTTAAGTGCCACCCCAGGGACTTTGTCATCTCAGAAGAAGGTTATGGAGAAGCTGCTCCCACCAGGCTCACCTACTCACCCCGGATGTGCAGAATCTGGGATCAAAGCATTTGCTGTCTTTGTTATCTGCCAGCGAAGTGATTTACTTGTGGCAAGTAGCACTTCTGTGGGGATAGAATGGTGGCTATTAGAAGAGTATTAATGTATCAGAGAAAGGCGTAACTGGCTGGAGCCGTAGTGCAGGGTGGGTGGTATTTCTGAAGTAAACCATGGAGGCAGGAGATGGAGTTTCTATTTCCCAATGTTTTCATAGCAAGGCTGGATGCCCAGACACACCAAAATGTCTCAGTCAGACCAAAACCAGCTGTTCTTTGGTCAGATGCAGTTGTGGGGCTCTATGGGGCATCGAAGCGAAGTGTAGGATCTGCCTACCTTGAGGATCTCAGGGACTCATCGGGTAATGAAATGAATCCTGCCCGGCATCCCCTGTAGAGCAAATGGTCCATGTTAAATTGGCACAACGTTTTTTAAAAAACAAGTTGTCACTGGCTCTACTCAGAGAAATCCTCTGAAGGACGGCGGCTCCGTTTGGGCCCCAGCAGCTGCTCAGGCATCCCCTCCACCAGATGTGGCAGCCAGAGGCAGCTGTGCTGTCACCCTGCCGGGTGCCCTGCAGGGACCCACCACCCCCTCCCGACAGGTGGCAGCTCCCCATGCCCTGCTGCTGGGGCTGTGCACTGCTTCCAACGCTGAAGGGAGCCTTCTCTAGAAATAATTTGGCATCTTTATCAATTAAGCTTGTTATGTTTGTGATTTAATGAAGCCCATTTTGAGACTGGCATATATATGAGGTCAGTTTCTTTAATTGCTTTTTATTTCTAAGAAACACATACATAAGTAACATCAAATAAGAGACTTCTTTTACACCGGTCCTTACACCTGTCCTTATACACAGATGGGTAGAAAACAATAAAGTTTAGAAATAAACATTCCCATATGGACAATGCAAACAAAATTTACACTGCAGGCAACAAACCAGTCACAAAAGAAGATGTTTTAAGTATTCCACCACCTAGCAATTAGAGGAGATTCATAAGCATGCAGGAGGGGCCAGCCCATCAACTGGTGATCAGCGAGACCCTCCAGAAACTTCTTCTTGAAGAGAAGAGATGGAACCGTGACCAGAGCCTCTGGTTATGGGCGAGCACGGGCTGACAGCTGTGCCCTGTGTGTGCAGAGACAGCTCCGTGTGTTGGCCTGCCAGGAGGAAGGCAGCAGCTGGCACGTGGTGGCACTGGCTGCCGAGGCTAGTGCAAGGGACATGCCACTGCATTTGACAGGAGCTAGAGATAAGACAGACATGTAATTCAACACAATTTCAGCCTGGTATTTACCTAAGTAATTTGCTTTTTGCAATTATGGCCAGCGCTGTTGGTCAGCTGGGGCTGTATCTGAGGCTGGCGATGCTCCAGACGCCCGCGTTTTGGTGTTCCGACTGCAGACCGGTGTGCCAGCAGGTAAAAGCAGGGCTGTCTGGGAGAGCGGGCAGCAGGTCCTCTCCTCTTCCACAGGTGCATTTGGCTTTGCTGGTGACTGATTGCTGTCCGCTGAATACTTCCCTCGCTTCTCCCAGCAGGTATTGCAAATGGGCACTGAAGAGGTCTCCAGGCACCTGGAATGGGGGTAGGCGATTTATTTGTTTCTGCACACCCTCTGGGTTCGTAAAGATCACAGGCAAGAGTTTTTTCTCTCCAAAAGAAGGTGCTCAAGGAGCAACATGCTCAGAGCCAGGGCAGTTATTGGCACACTGTTTCTGATGCCATGGATAGCCTGGAGCATCCTTGTTTACTTTGAAATGCAATGTTCTAGGTGTGGCAACTGCTACTGTGCGGCACAGGGCCACCCGTGGGGCACAGGGGAGGGCTTGTGCCCAGGCCTCCAGCCAAAGCACCACAGCAGGCTTGCCACCTCCGCAGGCTGCCCCAGAGGTGGCTGTCCCTGCCTGGAGCTTGCCACCACCTTCACAGCCATGGATACAGCACTGCGTCTCTCAGGGAGGCAGCACCCTGAAGGCTGCCTTTGGAAAAAGGCTTATCAGTCATTTCATGATGGATATTCCCCTCTGCGTAAAGCGAGGAGTGATATTTATTCTCTTTTTACTGGTGCCTTTAACTTTTAAATAGAACTGAAGAGAATTTGGTTTTATATGGCTCCCCTCGCACTTCCCTGTTCCGAAGCACTTTTACGAAGCAGTTAAGTCAGAATATAGTGCTGGTAATACAGTGACTATGGGCAAATGGGGCAGTCTGAACTGCGCCATATATCACTGCACCCACCTCCGCTGGACGTGAATCGCACGCCGTCTGATCTTTTTTAATAGCTATTCCATACCTGCCCTTGATTTTGACCGACTAAATCCAAGCTATTAAATCTGTGCCTCGGTACTTTTTTTTTTTAACACCTTTTTAAAAGGGAATTTAGCGCTTGTAAAAGTTGCCAGATTAAGGTAGGTTTATGGAATATGCAGTTTTATCCCCTAATAATGACGCGAAGACATTCAGAGCTTCAGGGGGCTTGTAAGAAGCATCAGATCAGCAGCCAAACTCTCCTGAGCTTCGTCTGTCTGTAGGCTTTCTCTGGAAAGACTGGCCTGATTTGGTGTCCTTTTGTTGTAAATAGTGCTATTCCCAGTGGTAGAGAAACAGACTTTTCCCTTGCAGGAGATAACTTTTGAAAACAAAACAACAACTCTCTGTCCTTGCAGACAGCTTTATTTCTCTGGAAAATGCTGCGACTCCCGCATGCCGGGGAGGCGTGCAGGTGGCTGCTGGTGCCTGGTGGGGAGGGCCGGGATGTCCGCACAGACAGCAGGGAAGCACAGGGCAGCTCCCCAGTTATCGGAGCTGCCCCAACCAGCCAGCCTCTGCAGAAACAAAGATAGTTTTACCCAGCTTTTTAACCCATTCAGTGCTTCAGAGTGGCAGGTGGTGCCTTCTCATTGAATGCGAGCCGAGGCTGTGGCAGCTGCATAAAACTTTGAGACATTATCCATACAGAAATACTAGCATATGAGTTTATTAATGGCCATAGTCTCCTAGACACACTGCTCCATACCGGCTTGTAGCTCTTGTGATCATTAATTTTTTTTGTCCTCCCATTCTTGCCTTTAAAGTGAAATAGTAAACAGTTATTTCTGTACCCCAGAATCTTTCCATTAGTCTTCATTAATGATTATTTCTGTCACTTTCAAGCTGTCTCTGTAAAAATTATACATGTATAATTGACCAAACCCCTCTCTCATTTCCTCTTAGTCAACATTATTGATGACAAGGGAGAACAGAACCCCACTGAAGTGTGAGTAAGAGCTGAATTTGGCTCAAAGGCTACACTGTACTAAAAGCTCTCCTGCCCTATTACAGGTTGTAACCAATACGCTTACTGGAAGAAATCATGAGATCATTAAATAAGGTATCTTACCTCTGGAAAACCATCAGGAGAACATGTAACAGCTAGAGCTGAAAGAAAAGATAATTAATTCTTTTTTATTTTTAAAAAGTAAAGTAAAACCAAAATCTTTAGGGCTGCTACAAAATGAGAAGCACACTATATTCCAGTGCAAACCACTAATGGTTAAATTCTTCTCCCAGACTCTCATAAATCAGAGTAGCCCCACTGACTTTAATAAAGTTATGCTGAAATTACGCTGGTGTAGTCAGCTCATTTTGGCCCTACAAACTTGGCATTTGTCATTGTAGATCTGATCCAAACCCTGTGGAACCCCTTGGGAATCTTTGTATTCAGATAATGGGATTTGGATCAGATGGTATAACTTTAACATGAATCATAATTAGCTCAATTTAGTATTTGTATGGCTCATAATATGCAAGAGAGCCATGTGAGCCAGCTGGAGCATGGGTCTTTTGCTTAGGAATGAAAGTGAAACCATGAAGTCTTTCACTTAGTCCACCTAATTGCAATCAGATGGTAACTACTTTAAGTAATTACCAAACCAGAACAAGCTTGGTGCGTTGACCTCATATGATGGGTTCTGTCTGCTAGGTCTCCAGAGAAGTGATTCTCCTCTTTTACTTCTTGTAAGTCTTGGACATTCATAACACTCATCTTGTAATGTTGATGTTAATTGCTTTTAATATTTTGTATGCTATAGGAATAGCATTGTCTTGTCTACTGTGTTTGCTTAGTTCATCATGTTCTGTGCATGTAGTGGGCAAGAGGACGCAGAGGTCGCGAAGCCTGCTTCTGCCCTCATTTACATTGGAGTTGCATCAACAGAATTTGATGAACTTTAATTAAATTATTCTTGATTTATATCAGTGTAGCTTTATAGCATCAGTGCAGGACTGAGATCTCCTGTAATTCTGTTGATCTGCTAGAATTACATTGCTCATAATGACAATCAGAGGGATTTGTGGTTGACATATATATATATGTATATTTACATAATGATTCTTTAAAATGGCTGTTTCTGTTCAAAAGGAAAAAATTATTCTGTGTTCATCAGGGATTTTCTGGAGATGTTATAGTGGTGTTGATGGGAGCAAAATTTAGCCTAGTGTGTTGCATACTTGGAAGTGAAACACCATAAAACCAATACATGCATCCCTTTTCCAAAATCATCTTGCTGTAGAAAATGTCTGTTGCCTTCTGTATTGATGAAAGGAAGACAGCTAACTGCCAATTTGTATAAAGAGAAGAAACCTTTCTTCTAGTCTTCATCTAAGAAACAAGCAGATGAGGGGAAGGGATGCTTTTGTATCAATATCACATAAAGGGTAATGAAATTGGAAATAGATTCATGATTTATTCTTCCTCCGGCAGCACACTTAAGTATATGGGAAAATTGGCTTTCAGTATATACAGTAGCTGCTTACATAGCATGACTAAAGGAAGACCCTGTGAATATGAAAGGTCCCAGATGAATGAAGCCTGAAATGGAAAACCTCTATTGCTATAGCAGATGGGATTGTGTGGCTTTCGTGTGCCTTGCCAGTAATTTGCCAGCACTTCCATTTGATCTTTGGTTAGCAGAAGCATTGATTTAGTAGGCTGTAAAGGCCCCTTTCTCCACCTGCCATCTAAACCAATAAAAATCATTATGTTGCAACCATCCCTTTTTCTAGGTGTCAAGCAGGAAAGGCATCACCCGGGGAATGGGGAGAAGCGGTGGTGTAAATCCCCTGCAAGGCTCCACATCACTGACTGTGCCGGAGAAAATACCAGGTGCGTCTCCGGGCTGCAGGAGAAGGGTTCCGTGGTAGTGAGGAGGAGGGTGCTCTACATCAGTTGGGAGCCAGAGAGTATTTGCTAGCAAAGGAGAGCTGGACCTGGAGAGTGCAGCCCCCTTAAGGAGGGTATGGCCCCATTTCTGACACCTCCGGCTGGCTTTGCCCCCAGTGGAGCCACCATGCCTGAGAGGCAAGGTCCCCTCTCTTCTCAGTGAATGACCCCAGACTACAGTTGGGCTTCTACAGCCTTCCATTCTTGTGAGGGTGGGTGGCAACGGTCTTTCCAAGACCTTAGTGCTTGTGACTCGGAATAGGAAAACAGCTGAAACCTTGAAATGCCACGTGAGACCGGAAAGCCTTGTTTCTAAACCTGATTTGAGACAGTACCAGCCTGTTGGGGATGTGGTCCCCTGATGCCAACGTGTGTGATGGAGGAGCAGGGTTGGGTGTGAAAAGCGCACGAGCTCTTTGTGAGGCCCCAGCCTGTAACCAGGTGTGTGGTGCAATTTCTTTTCCATATTAATATTCCTCGGGCAGGCCCTGGAACTGTATCTGTTTCTTAGATCTCTCCAGTTAATGAAATGGCCAAATACAATCATCTGGCAATAGAATTGCACTTCAGCAATACAAACAAAAAGACCCTAATTTACATTTGTACCAATACCATTAATGTAAATTGGTTATTAGCTATTTATGCTAAAAAGCTGTAATACAAAGCATAAAGGTAGCTTTATTAACTACATTTTGCCCTGTGAAATCCATGCTAGAAGGCACACTTTGCAATCAGTGATTTTCTTTTCTCAGGCAATATGGCATTTGCTCCACCTAATTAACATATTTATAAACAAATTACTACCCCCTTTTCTACACTTTGCATTTTATAACACATCACTGCTATGAAGTTAATAGGACAGCAGTGTGCAATGCTTTTGTAATTCAATTGTAATGTTGGATTGTTCTTTACCCTATCATTCTCATGTATATGTAGGAAGGGGTAATTAAAGAAAAAATGGCATTTACAAACAATTATAATGCAGGAATAACAAGGAGGGAAATGGGTTTCAATCATTGTTTTTTAATAGGGATGTGGGGAGGGATGGGGATAGCAGGAAAATGGAGCTGCACCTGATCTGCCCTTCTGTTTTCAGTCTCTTCGTGCATCTGGGGGAAGATTTTTTGGGGTGTGTGGGCCAGATCTTCTCTTATGCGGTGCTGCGGTGCCCGTGCTGATGGAAGGGAGAGTGGGGCTGGGAATTGCCTTTGCACGTAAAACGTGACCTCCTTGATTTCTAGCAGGGCCTTTTCTGTGCTGTCCTGTGTTGCCTGGGTCCCCTCCTGAGCTTCTCTGCAGCACTTGCTTGGCTGGTGGTCTCCTGTCCCACCAGTCCGGCACTCAGGGAGCAATGGCAAGAGGAAGGGAAGAGGTACGGCTGCTGGAAAGGAGAGAGGGGAGCGGGGAAATAGCATGCTATTTGGAAAGAAGTTCAGAGGTACAACATGCACGTGCAAATAGAAGCCCCCCTGTTGTTGCTGTAAGCATCTGTGTAAGTAGCAGTGCAGATTAAAATGTTGCATGGGGTGTCCAGTCCCAGACATCCCAGTTAATGGTATCTCTGAGGCTAAACGTGGACAAGGCTTTCTTTCAGTAGCAGATCCAGCTCAGCAGCTCTGCTCTCCTTGTCTCAGCGCTCTTGGGCAGCAGGGGGTCACAAAACCAGCCCCCTCGAAATGCAGCCCAGCAGAATGAACCGGCTTAACTCAGGCTGGTCCCACCATCCAGTTGTGCCCACCCCAGCCAGATGCCCTGGTGCAGTTGAGGGGCTGTGAGAGGGCTGGGACCCACAGCAGGAGGAAGAAGAGGGAGGGAGGAGGAAGGAGTGGCCGGGACTGGCACTGACACCAGGAGCTGCAGCCCACGTGTTAGGCAGAAATGAGTTCTACTGCCCACCATGAGTGACGGGCAGTTGGAGTGGTGCCTGGACCCGAGGGATGTCACAGGCTGGCTTTCTGGGTGACTTGAACATCCATGGAAGTTGCAAAATTGGGAATCAATATGAGGAGGGGGACACAAGGTGAGGTCTGAGGGCTGGGCTGTGTGGGCGCGCTTGCCGAAAGGCTCCCAAGGTGGCAGGATGATGGGGTGCTCAGGTCTTGACACCCCTGGGCACAGCCCCTTCCCCATGAGTGACCACCCGTGCGTGCCTGCTGCCCTGCCCCGTCACCGTGCAGGCCTCCGGGGCAGAGGCTCTGCTCCATTTCTCTGCCAGGAGAAGCCGCGTTTGGGAGCTGGATGTCGATTCCCTGGCATGGGAGCCGCTGCAGGACGTTTTGGACCCGAGGAGCGATTTTTTTTGAGCAAACAAATGGTGCTGGGGTGTGATTCGAGGTTATCAGATGAGCCTGTCTCATGAAGTCACCTGCCTCTTTCAGGGGTGGCCTCCAAACCACAGCTTCTGGTTTGGCTTAACCACCGTGCAGGTGCAGTTTCAGGCAGGTCCTTGGGTTCCTTGCTCACCGCAACCACCCTTTGACTGAAGCTCCTTTGGGAAGGCAGGAATGAGAGAGATGAAGAATGCGTACTTTTTCTTTTCCAGAAATTAAAAGGTTTTTTAAAATTCAAACAAACCTGCAATATCCCTAATAGCAACTGTGAATTTGGAGGTCACTTGCACTATTTCTTATTTCTGTAAAGAATGCAGTCTGAAGAATAAAAACAACTTCAGTTTAATTGAATTCATCTATTCCAGTGGAATTTCAATCTTTCACATTGGTCTTAAATGTTAACATTAAATTATATTCTTAAATTATGGTGTCATCTAACCCAGCTATGTCTGATCTCTAAGAGGCTGATGTTAGTTATTTTAAGGCAAATTAGGTAGTTTGGAAAAGAGGGAGGTAAATCTATTTTCTGTGCAAAGAGATTTATAAAGTTGTGGCTAAATAATGGCTAGCAACTAGCTTCTGTGCATAGGAGTATTTTTAACCCCAACACTGGCATTCTCCGTGTGAGGATGCATAGGAGACTCTCAGCATATACGTTCCATGACACAGAATAGTCTGGTGCTCCAGTTATTCTCGTAAGGAAGAGCAGTAGACTATTTTTTGTTGTGAGTCGGTATCAGAGGCTCTGCGGTTGTTTGTGTTCAGTGACCCTACAGTAGGTTGGTTGCTGGGAAGGGAGTGCCATGCTCCCCTCTGGCCACCTGGTTCGGAGTCAAAACACTGGTGGGTCTGGCTGCAGGGTAGAGCGTGAAAAACAAGTTAATAATTCACCTATACTCCTTGTTTTTCATTCTTAGGACTACAGACATAGAAATGATAATATCTGTGTTTTTTTAAAAGCTTTTTATTATAAACAGAATATTTTTTACATCTCATGTTAAAAATAACAGCAGGAATGGTAGGTCAAGGAATGGGTGATTTGCTGTCTATTTTTAACCAGTGTTCTTCAAAGAAGGAGAGATCAGATACTGCTATGGAAGATCATGCAGCATTCAGAAAACTTTGTGAACCACCCATGATAGGCTGAGGCTGCCATTCTTTGTGTGACTTTCCAAGTTCACGTAAAGGTTACATGGCTACCAAGATGAAAAGCAGTCTCATCTGTTTTTTTCTACTACAGCCTTTTTCCATTACTAAAAATGAGGATTGTGATGAATCATGTCTTCAGCTGAACATCAAACACAAGTCTGTAGTCTTCAGTGAGCATTAAATATAGATGTGAATATAAATAGAGAAGAGAAGGTTATTATGTAGGAAGGAGGAGGATAATACCAAGGCACAAATCAGCTATTTAACATGTGCTTTCTGTCCCCTTGGTATCCTATGTTCCTTTGTCTTGGGAGAAGAGGGCAATGGGTTAGCATGACCCTGTCATAGGCTATAGGCTCTCATCAGAAAATTGGGGATGAGTAGTCGTTACCTCATGAGTAGTCTATGAAACAATCATGATTCTGCTCTATGTCTGTAAATACCTGAATGGCTATTTCGCCCAGCTTTGTGTTCACACGGCTTCCTCCAGCAGTATTTTCTGTCATTACCAGCACAGAGCACAGAGGAGTCCCTGAGTTTAAACTTGTCTCTTTGATTAAGGGACCTGGTTGGAGAAAGCCTGCAGTTGAACCTGGTCTTCCCACCAGCATCCCTGCTCAAGACCTCAAGGGTCTGCTCTTCCCTCCAAGCCCTGTGCAAGCCGCTGCGAGCAGTGCTCTGCTCTCCCTCCTTTGACCCAGGGTGTGAGCAGGTCTTGTCTTCTGATGCAGATCTGTTTAAGCTTGTCTGTTTAACATGCTGCCACTGCAGTCTGCAGCACCGCAGTGTTTGTCTTGCTGGGGGACTCCTGGCTGTGTCTCCACAGGCCTCAGTCCTCAGCCCATGTGCTGGATTTCAAGCCTACCACCACAACCAAATTCTGTGATTTCTGTCTCTGTGTGTATTTTCTGGATATAAATGCTGAGACCACTGTCTTGGATGCTTGCCCACAACCCGTCCTGCAGCTGCCTGGCTTGTTGCAGATGCTGGTGAAGGCGGTGGACTGCAATGACCCTCTTGGAGTTTGAATCAGCTCCACTGTTGCTCCCAGTGTCACTCATGCTTGTTGCGCTGTGAGGGATGCACTGTCCTCTCTCCTCCCTGCTCCCATGAGGCCTTTCCTTCAGAGAACTCCAGAAAGGCAGGGCACCCAACGCATGGAGGGAATCCTACCACAGGCCAAAAATAGGATGGGCTGTTGGTCCTGCATGTGTGGCTTGAGGGCAGAACCTGAGAGGTGTATTAGAGAAGGAAAATGGAGATTTGCATGGTGCAGGCAACGATTTCAACCAGGCTGAGATCAGACCAGCTAGCTCCATCTTGGTAAGGAGACACTTGTCACCCATCTGCTCTTAGAGACCGATGGCAATTACTGTATTTCAATCTGTATCAAACCACTGTTATGTTTAGTGGGCCATTTCAATCATCCTTCTCTTCTTCTACTGAGAAAATACCAAATGCCCTTGCTCATTAAACCGTCCATGTTAGTCACCTTACTTTACAGGTTACCCAAATTATATTGTACTGAAATAACAACATATTTGTACCTTTCGGGGATGGAGTTGGGAGAGTCTTCCTTGTGACTTTGTGGAGTTCCTTGGATACAAAGTTTTAAAGGTCTGATTCATCCGGTTGTTCAAAATTAGAAACTTAAGGGTGAGATATAATGGATCAGTCTTCAATGATTACAAGTACTATGTAACTATAGGTTAAGACATGCAACTTCTTCTAAAACCATTTAACACTTAGGAAAGAGAATCAAAAGTCATAATTCAAATACAGCCCCTTTAATTAATTCATCTCAAGACAAAAAAGGGTCCTCTAGAAAGTCTATGAGGATAGTGCTAGCGGAAAAATAGTCACATCTACTTTTCATATACGTGCCTTCAAAGAGCAGAAGAGCCCTTAATGATTGAGCTTAATTGTTACTCATCAACACCGCTGCACCATCTGTCCTGAAGTGGTAATTTTCTGTGATAGCTATATAATACCACAACATCAGTGCTCTTCAAGTAACAGGATACTGAGTTAATCATGAAAGGGTTTTCATTGGCACCGGAAAAAACTGCCTCAATTAAAAAGACTTTCTTTAAAAAAAAATATATCTGGTCAAGGATCATTTCAACCTTTCAAGGAAAATTACATGCATGTGATAAACTCAGCAGGACGGCTGTGCCCTGTGCTGGTCCTGGCCCTTCCAGGGATCCCTAGCAGCACTGTCTCTGGTTTTTCCCTGGAAGTCCTTTTTTCTTTAAGCTTCTCACTTTCTCCCATATTTAAGTAGAACATAACATTCACTCCAGACTCTTTGCTTGGCTCTAGCTGCTTATAGAGTCAAATCTGAAGTAAGTTCTGTCACAAAATGATTTTTGCTGTGTACTTTCCAAAAACTTGCCACTTTATCTACTTTGATGATGACCACCAATACTCTTCATCAAAAGATGAAAGCTTCTCATCAAAAAGAAATGCTAGTAGGTTTTTGAGGTGTGTCTGTTAAGTTGTAGGGGAGTACAGAGTCCAGGCAAAACATTCTGCCAGATATCTTCAATACCTGCCAAAGGTTTGAAGTTGCTTGCACTAGCAGTCCAAGCTAGCTGAAGCCTCTGTGGACATGGAAGAGCACAGAAGTAGACAGCTAGAAACTCCACAGAGACTAGGGAAAAGGAGTATTTCAGCATATTATCATAGAATAGTTTGGGTTGGAAGGGACCTTTAAAGGTCCTCTAGTACAACCGCCCCTCAATGAACAGGGACATCTTCAACTAGATCAGGTTGCTCAGAGCCCCGTCCAACCTGACTCTGAGTGTTTCCAAGGATGGGGCATCTACCGCCTCTCTGGGCAACCTGTTCCAGTGTTTCACCACCCTCATCATAAAAAATTTCTTCCTTATATCGAGTCTAAATCTTCCCTCTTTTAGTTTAAAACCATTACCCCTTGTCCCATTGCTACAGGCCCTGCTAAAAAGTTTGTCTTCATCTTTCTTATGAGGCCCCTTTAAGTACTGAAAGGCTGCAATAAGGGCTCAATATTACTAAGAGGTAGAGGTACAGCACAGTCCTTCCACGTGTGCAGCCGTTTGGGATATGCTGAAGTCAAGTGTACACATTCTGGGAAACTTCTCTGAAAAAAAGGTTCTGTTTTTGATCTGACTTGAAGAAGATGCGTGCAACTGTTACCATAGTATGACTCTAACATCTGTATGGCTTTATTGCCTGTGAAACCTGTGAAAACTAGCAAATCTGGAAGGACCCTCAAAAGCTCACCAAGTTCATCTCCTCCTGCTGTGACAAGATGGGTACTTTTGTTACCACCCCTCCGTGCGAGGCTTTGCAGGCAGCCTTTGCAGGTGAGTCGTTCCAGGGCTTCGCTGTGCTCGTTCCTGGAGAGTTTCTAATGACGTCTAGCTTGCATCCAGCTCGCTTGCTGCAGTACGCCCACTCAGTCTGGTCTGTTCCACCACGGGCATGGGTGGAACATTCCTCTTTGCTGTAACCTTTGGTGTATTTGAAGTTGAATTCCCTGCAGACGCATTCTTGATCAATGTTTTGGAGATAACATTCTCCACAAGTTTGGTGCTCCAAGGCTTTCAGAAAGACAGTGGAACGCAACAGCTGTCTAAACTCTTCCAGCCACTGCTAACAAACTTCCCACTCTCTGCCCGGAGCCATCTGATGGCACATGCCGTGAAATGTCACAGATGGAAAGCCCCTTTGGCACAGAGCCCCTCTTTTCCTTGGATGGGTGAAAAACGACCGGCTGTGAATCTGTCTGGGCTGCTGTAATGATGCTAAGTGTGGCTCTGCTTAGTACTGCTGCCCAACCAGCACCCACGCAAGCCTGTGATTTTCCTCTTACCCAGCATCTGAGCACACGTCTGCTAGTCATGTCCAAAATGTCTATTTATGATCTAATTATCCCTCCCTGTTGGACTTTACTGTTGCTATTGAGGGTCAGCTACCAGCATTTTGAATTTCAGTTTGCCCAGGAATTGTAATGCAGACTTTTCCTCTTACCTTTTCCTGCATATGGTGTGAGATGTAGCAATGTTACAAAAAGTGTGCTGAAAGCACAGTCAGGCTGCCTTGTGTGCACTTACAAGCACCAGGATGAAGTCTGAGCCTCATCAGCACACAAAATGACCTTATTACAGTGATTCCGTATTTGAAGTCTTAAATTTTTAATGCTTCTTTGTTCCATCGTTGAAATTGCTTAAACTAACAGTAAGAGCTTATGGCTTCTGCCCTGTTGATGAGACCAGGAGATGAACCCAGGAATAACTCCATGGATGGTGGGATCTCCTACCTGCTGACAGATTCCATAACATTTTTTGTCCTATATATGGGGAAGATCCTGGCATAAAAGGTGTGTCTGGCTGTATCTATGACCTAATCCTTGAAGTCACTAATAATGCAGGATGACTTCATACTTCTGCTGTAGTTTTTCAGCTTGGCTATCAATTGTCTTCCCAGGAAAAGCCCAGTAAAAGGGATCTTGAGTCTTACAGGCTCCAATAAGTACCCCAGGGTTTGAAGGTGAGATCCAGGGACCATGAGAGGTGACAAATCTGTGTGATTTTAGCAGACTTTCCCTTGAAGGCTTTTCTAAGGCTTATCTGAACCCACTTTGGAATAGCAGAGCCTGAGTGTTTTGGAATGCCCTCATCATCCCCACCAGGACAGCAGGGCAATCGATGTGCCATCCCTAATGCAGTCATTGCATTTCCTCATGTTTTCTTACTTGGGTTTACTTAGTCTTTTTTCTCTCATCATGTAGCTTTTCTTTTTCTCTTAAGTCTCTCGTGACATCAACAAGAGTGGCTTTTCTGCAGGAACAAATAATGAAAGTGTATGCACCTAGGTTCTTGTATTTGACCTTGTTTGAGTTAATAAGCCAATTAATAGTTTTATTCAAGATATTGGTACTTGGACTATTCCACTTTGCTGTGTAAACAGTGTAACTAGTAACACTCAGTTGCTCTCTGCACACTTAAATCAGGCCTAAAAAAGGCCTAAAAGTTATTAATCAGGATCCCATGAAAACCTGAAGTATTGTATTTTTAGCAGTAAAGTCTCTCAATAGCAAAAGACAAGAACTATCTGTTGTGTGTATATTCACCCCTTCCCTCTCCTTTCTTTCCACACTTTTGTGTTATTACATTGTTAAAAAATGAGATTTAAAGCTACGCAAAGTGGCTTTATAATATAGATACAGAATTGTGATTTCAGTGTCATTTGAAAGTAGTGATGGGGGTGGGGTTTGGGAGAAACAAGCAACTCATGCCTTGCTCTGATGAGTTGTGACAGGGCAAGGAAATTACAGAAAACATGATTCTTTCCAAAGTCTCTACCTATGTGCCTGGTGTCAGTCTCTGAGAACTCAGGTTGATTCATTACCTGTGGAGGTCATGAAAAGGGGGTGAGAATGGAAAAAAACAGGAATGAGAAGAAAACTTCCTGGGGAGAACCCTATTTCTGTCTTCTCTATTTTCCACACTAATATACCCTGGCTGATGTTGGAACTGCTGCTCTCTAGACATAGATCAGTTCAGCCTCTTCCCTAGCATTTCTTGTCCTATAGGAGAACACACAAAGTTGTGCGGGGCAGGGAGACATGGGAGAAGGTATGCTGGCTAGATGGTCTTGCTAGCGGAGAGCAAAGCAGTAGGAAGGCAGGAGACCGCTTGGAAGGAGCTGGCGTGAGCCAGAGACAAGCCCGGGCCTGAAACGTGGCTACAACGTGTGCAGACCACTTGACGGAGTCTGAATCTGAATTTATGCGTGACCATTTATGCATGCAATGACCAGAGAGCTGTGGCCACTGCTGCTGCTGTCATTTTGGGATATTTTTTCAGCTGTGGTTGTTTTTTCTTTCTTTGGTGGACCCAAGAGATTACTACATTTTACCTGGCTGATATCATTGCTGGGATATATTCTGAATATTTAAAGAACAGCCCTGTGTGTCAGGGATCAGATTGTTCTTTATCTTGACTGCTGCTGTGCTCTTAATCTCTTAATATTTATTCTTTATGAGTATCAATGAAGAATGGGCCTGATGCCCAGTTAGTTATAATGTGACTCTAGGTTGCCAGTCTGGCACATAATATGATGCACTGTGGTGTCAGTTTCATCTTTCGAAATCTACTTCATTTTTGCTAGAGACATAAGAGCAAAACCATCCCAAAATGATGTAATTTCTAAAGCTTGCCCTAAAAGTTGCACTTTACTGCGGCTCTTGCAATAATTTTTTCTGCATTCCAGTTTGTGCCAGCTGACATTATTGGTCTTAAAGTTTGAGTTTTAAGAAGCCCAAAGTTAAAGAACATTTTAATGGTTTGATCTGGTGTTCGACTAGTCTGAAATGGAGCTTCTGGTGGGAAATCCTCTGACTCACTTACCTCAGACTCACTTACAACCCAATTCAACTTGAAAAGGTTGTAAAACTCTGTTAATTTGTCAGGGAACTAGGATAAGATTTGTGTTTGTAATCACACTAAAGGAGCCATGGTAATCTATCCTGCAAATGCTCAGGTGTGAGCTTAAATTTAGCCATTGTTTTCAGTGCAGCTACTTGTGTATTTAAAGTTCAGCAAGAGCTGATGTGTTTTCCAGAACTAGATCCTAGTTAGCTTCTGAATTTGGTACAGCTCAAATAATTCCAGAAATAACATGTGAAAAGCAGCTGTGTATCATGTTCTAAATGAGAACACACCTTTAAGCTTTCCTCTGTTGAGCAGGACCCTGTGATACAAAACAGTCACATCTGTCTGTTTACTACCATTCTGCATGACATCTTAATGAAAATTAAGAGATGCGTATTTTCTGTGCCAGCATCACCCTGGCATTTATTAACTGGCTGAGCTAAAAACTAACCTTAGATAGAAATAATGAAAACATGAATCCAATGTGACTTGATGATCTCTATAGTTAATGGTCTCATTAGCGATGCCACTGTTTTAAATGATGGTAGAATAACTCAATATGCACATTATTGTAAGACGTTGATAGATTATTGATTATCCAAATGCTGAACTAAATTAATCCCTTATATAATTCCAAGGAAGTCAAATCATGCCAGAAATAAAATTGATCCACATTATTCTAGGTATGATTGTTATGACTAAATTAATACTGATTTACTATCTAAATATCTGATAAAAGCCCAGACAGACTTTCTATACAATCAGAAAACCATTAAATGAGTATCGGGGGCTTTTTTAGGGTTGTGGAGCTGGAGAGCTTCAAGAGGTTGCACAGCCCATTTCTTGGCTGGAACACAGGAGCAACGATGCCCAGGTTATTTCTGGCAGGTGTTTGTCTAATCTCCCCTGAAGAAATCTTGAATGATGGAGATTCCACAGCCTTTCACAGCCATCTACTCCCCTGCTTCACATCTGTAGTGTACATAAATCATAGGACATTCAGGGATGCTGAAAGGCAGCTATATGCCTGCCTCTTCTACCAATCAAAAGGTATTAGGAACTTAGAAAATTCTGATGATTTGAGTATTTGTCACCCTGATTTTTATTTGTTACACATTCGCAGGTCTATGTACTAATCAGATACATTGAGATAAAGTCAGAATCACATTGTCTAGCATTACCCACCGGATAATGATGTTATGATGTTAATGGACAACAAGCCCATCCAGAGGGTTGGTATATATTCTGTCTTGCTGTTAGGCAGGTATGTGCTGGGTCTTGCGTGAATGCCTCTTGCCTGACACTGCTGAAGAGCTCTCACCTAGGAAAAAAACACTTTATCCAGCTAAAGAGGAAGATTCAGAGGTCTGATTTTATCAGAATTCTATAGTGGAATACATTAATTTTCTCAGTACCCATTAGGGGACTAGTATTGTGGTGTTTTAATGATATCTCCACATGAATCAATGTTTTACACAGAATTGCCTTGACTTTCACAAATATCGAGAGAGCACCTTACTGATTGTCAGACTCCTTAAGTAGCATTGATTTTAGTGCTGCAATATTCAGATGATGAGGTAATTGCATCTTATCAGCTTATTGAAAAAGTCTTGTTAAAGCAGTCAATGGTCATGGACTTATCCAGCTTCCTTATAACTCTTTTGTTGCTGTTCTAGTGGTTATTTTTTTGTTTTTCGACCCATTGGGTCTGAGTTCTGCAAGGTGGGGTGGAGGTGGTGACATTGCTCTGTGTCCGCAGATATCACAAGGTTACCACTATCGTCTCCTCTTCTTGGCAATGGCAGCAGCCTGAGGTAAGGGGCTGACAAATTCAGCTCAGTGGTGTTCACCATCTCAGGCAAAGGAAGACATCAGGAGTCTGGCTCAGGAGAGAACTTGCACACACAGAAAAGTGTTAGGCTGACCATGTGAAGGCGGTATAGTGCCTGCATGAGGTATTTATGCCGATGGGCTTGGCAATAAGAAGGGGAAGTTCTGGGAGTCACTACTGGTGTGAAAACACAGATTGCTCCATGGTGTGAAACTCCACTGTCTTCTGGTGCTTTTATTGACAGGAATGCCATTAAATGCCAAATTGCCCATGCTGATTCAGAGCATCAGATGCTCTGATGCATCATCAGATGCTTACAGGCATCTGATGGCATCCACGACTCTGCATGCAGTCTGCAAGACCCTCGCCACAGTCTGAGCTCTGCTGTGTCTTCACAAGAACTTTTTGTATTTCTAGATTACTCTGGCAATCACCTATTGATCACCAGCTGCCAGAAGCTTTAATCTGATTACGGGCAATAAAACTGGTTTCTATCTCTGGCGCCTGACTCAGGTTTTAGAGCAAGGGAAAAAGTATGACATCACCCCTGCTTGCATCTGTTGGGTAGCTAATGAAATTACACGAAGGGTTTGAAGACCATTAAAGTCAACGTTGATCCTTATTATTATTAAGAGCACTTTCAAATTTACTGCGCCACAGGGCAGGCTTGAAAGCATCATTTTTCAAAGGTGTGTGCATTGCATTGGATTGCAGCGAAGAGCCCTGCTGGCTGTAGAGGATGCCGGCAGCAGAGAGAATCAATTCTGAAATTAATTGGCTAAAAGTCTGCATAGCTCCTTTCCTGCACAGACCCACAAATCCCATTATTTGGTGATAATGGGCATAATAGTGACCTTGGCATAAGAAAGCCCCAGGTGGGCTCCCATGGGTGAGAAGGGATTGCTGGTTTGCAGAGGTTTCCTCCTGCAGCCTGTTGCTCCATGGGGACTCCTCTGCCTTGTGGGCACCGCTGAGCTCCATGCAGGGGCACAAATACTACTCATTAATCCCAGAATAAGTCTTTTGAGTCCTCCCTTTGTCTACTCCAGCAGGATGGTTGGGATTTTTTTTTCTTCTAAAAGTTGTTATTGCCATTTTTGAGGCTCAGACCAAAGATAATCAGACGCCTGATGCCCACTTACATGAAATGTCTCTGGTGCTCAGTGCTTTCCCTTCTGCAGCTGCCTAAGCTTCTCTGTTTTAGATGAAGATGAATCCAAACTGAATATGATTTTGGTAGTGTCAGGTTAATGGTTGGACTCAATGATCTTACAGGTCCCTTCTAACCTAGACAATTCTATGATAAATAGCAATACTGACAAAACACAGAGATACTTTGTGCCAACGTCTTTGTTCTGTTAGATGGTTTAAAACATATTGTAAAATATGATGCACGCCATTCTCTTGGATATTTTGGTTTCTGAATATTTATTGCGTCTCACAACATTGTTTCTTCAGTTCACATCCAGGATAAAGGAGAATTTTACTCCAACAGCTATAGATTTTTTCATTAGCTTTTTGGATGGGTAAAGCTGCTATCTGTATTTTAGAACTCAAAAAAAGTGGATGTGTAAGAAAGAGCTTTTTGCACTGGTCTTAATATAAGCAGGTTGAGCCTCTGGGGAACCCTGGCTTTTGCTCAGGAGAAGATGTCCCTGATCAGGCTCAAGTTATACATAAAGATTTTACAGACAATGACAAAAATAAAAACTGCTTATGTCACATGTAAGCTTTCAAATCCAGGTCAGGACGGCGGCTTAAAAACTAACTTGAGCAAGCACACAAAGGATTCCTTAGCATGAGAATCTGCAGGCTGATACAGACTGGGAAGGATGGAGATGTCTTCTCTGCAGGAGTTGTTGGGATGTGTCTGCACAGCAGTTTGATGGCGTTTCAGGGCCCAGACTGCCTGCTGCATTAGACAGTGCTGGCAGCGGGATTACAGTCATCTTTGCTCCTCTAGTAAGTTTACCACACGGTAAAGAGTGTCCCCAGCACAAAGGAACAACCAGGAGTAGGCTGGAGAACATCTCTACCGTATTCTGGCTTGTTGCTTCATCTCCTCAGCATCTGTTGTCTGGCAGCACAAGGCAAAGCAAAGCTAAGCTGGTTCTGTCTTTTGGACAGGTTGATTTTATTCAGGTGAAGGCAGCTCCCAAGTTCGGAGGGAGGAAAACTGGCAGAAAGGTCTCACAAATGCTGTCCTGCCAACCACCTGCTCCTCAGACCAACAGTGTGAGGTTCTCTTGGAGGCTAGCACTAGCTCTGTAGCTCTGCTAGACATCTTGTGGGCAGGAATCAGCCCTGGCCTCTGGATATATGCTCATAAACAGCTGATGCACAGCAGCAGGTCTGAGGTGAATACCTGGGAGCACTGGGACTTGGAGCAAAACATTGAATTTTGCAGACCCAACAGAACCATGTGTTTCCTACCTGCGCTCTGGTGCATTCATGAGGAGAGGGGAGACACATCTATGGGAATCCTCAGAAACAGCTATTTCTGCCTTTCAGTTTTGGACTGCCTCATCCCAGCAGGCTCACAAAGCCTTTATAGTAGTCTGTGCTGTCTAAGGAGTGGCTGTGGGAATGGTGTGCCTCCTAGAGTGGATGATGGTGCCTGGTTTTCCAAAGAGAGGCCATTTACAATGGTGGAAATGGTATAATCAGAATAAGTGTGTCATTTGAATCCCTTCTAAATGTCCCCCTATCGAATTTTAATTTTATCTGGAAGATGTACAGCACCAGCCTCAGCACAACACAGCAGCATCAATTAATCCTGGCCAGATAAGGAACTGCATAAAGAGACAGCACAGGCAGAGATGGTCCTAAATAAAAATAACAAATTTCGGTCAACAGGCTCGTCTGAGGAGCTACCAAGAGGTCTGCCTCTTAAAAAAGTCTCCTTCCTGCAGACATCACAACTTCACAGCTGCTAGATACAAAAAGAAACAGGGATACAGGCAAAAATTTATAATAATATGTTTTTCTTATCTGTAACAGCATTTCTAAGTGTGAATTTGTATGGAGAGGACTCGTGCTTATGACAGGTGTAGCTCCTGAAACAATCAGCCCAGTCAAAAGCAGTGAGGTACACTTTCCTGGCTAGCAGCCGTAGATTTTCTTTTTTTTTTTTTTAATGTTGGAATTCCACTGTGGGGACATTAAACACTATGACTGCAGTAATATTAGAACCAATGTCCTGAAAATCAGAAATTCCAGTGAAATGGTGTACTATACGAGGTATTTTCTAGCCCTCTGCACCGCCACTGAAGCCTTGCATATATTTTTCTCCTTCATTTTCATGTATATTATGTTGCCCATCAGTGTGCTGCTGCATCTTACAACCCAGTGAGAGCTGGTAGCACAGTGCTTGGAGGCAGAGTTCAGACTACATGCATTTGCTCTGCACTGAGAGCTTGTGGCTTTAAAATAGGGAAGTTCCCTTTGGAAACTGCAAAACAAATATTCCCATTTTAGGTAAATGTCTGCTAAGGTACTGCTTAGTCTGCTCATGTACTAGGGCTCCAGTGGTGCCTGCAAATCTGAAGGAAAACCAGTTGCTCAACTAAGGAATTAAAAATGGCTATGCAGTAAAAGCCCCCATTCTTTCCCTTATGTAAAACCCCAAACCTGCAAGGTCCTCAGGTTAGAGAAGGCACATATCACTGCACAGAAATCAAGAATATGATTCTAAAGCCATAGCATATAACAGTTGTCTGGACACTTGGGGCAAATTTCTGACAAGCCAATAAAAATCCTGGAGGAAGAGCACTAAAAGAAGGTAATTACAAGAAAAGTAGGTACTAGCTTAAAGCCCAACCGAGCATAGCCTGACAGCTAGGTTCGTTTTAGGCTTTGAGGTGTAGGGAGCCCTTGGATGCCACAATAGTGTGAGGGCAGTCTCTTGGCTATACTGTCACGTGGAAAAGACCTTTCTGGGCAACATGGGCGGGTGAGGAGGCGAGCATGCCATTTTGGTGATTTTACTGCTCACCTTCCCTAATTAGGGACTAACACAAAAACTTCTCCCTGGTTGGACAGCCTCCTCACATGAGCAGCCAAAACAACTTGCCTTGCCCTTTGCAAGGGCAAAAATCTCGATGAAAGATCTTTTTTGGGGGTTGGACTAGGTGACCTTTAAAGGTCCTTTCCAACCCAACACATTCTATGGTTCTATGAAAGATCGGGTACCAGATGTAGTAAGGTGAAGCAGCTCAAAGATCTTGGTTTAGGGCTGTCTTTCTCCATCAGTCCTAGTTCTCGTGTCAAGTGAAGATAGATGAATCAGATGTCCCAAAACAGCCTTAGGAAGAGCAGCCACTCTGACAGCAGCCTTCCTTGTGAATATTATGAAAAGATGACGATTAAAACTTATAGTGTAGGGTTTACTTCAAAGCAAGGCTTCTCAAACAGGGGTAGTGGGGTACATGATCTGGTACAGAGGTAGCCTGTGGTGGTTAGTGTCTATCCCAGCTGCTGTTCTCTATAGCTGCCACTGTTGACTGTGGTATCAAGCAGAAACATTTAGGAAATTGTGTTAAAACAGCATCCATAGCAGGAGAGGACAGCCATCTAAAAGCAAGTTTGGAGTCACCAAGGGAGCTCATGATTAGTAGACCTTAAAGTAGACCTCGTTAGCATCCTACATTATGGAGTCTACAGACTCCTCTCCCATCAGACTGTGAGTTATTAAGGTGGGTTTCTATGGGAGCCACAGGGAAGATATCTGGTTGTTTAATGCTTGAGCAGAAAGGTACAACCTGTGATATTCAACCAATTTTGCTAGTCAGCAGTTTGGTGTTATCCAAGCCAAGGAGCAACCTGCTATTTTCTCTTCTTCCCTCGCTTTTTCCTCACATGCATGATCACCTATCTGTTCACCTGCCTGTCATTGATCATTAACTCAATACCAGCCCCCCTGCTAGCTGGCAAGACTGCACTGGTGGAGGTTTCTTTAAAGGACTTGTTCAATAAGTCTGTATCAGGATCTTTTTTTTTTATTGCCAGCTTTTTATTGCCCTTTTCAAAAGGCAAGAAATCTTCCTTCCCGTGTCATTGTTACGTTGTAGTTGGGTGAAAAAAGAAACAACAAAGAAATGAAAAAACCTAACTAGCATAGGGTAGTTAGTTAGGTATAAATTCACAGAAATGCATACTGTATATAGAAAAGTGTACTGGAAAACACAATTCCTTCCCCACTGATGCTGTTTTCCTTTCAAGGTTTCGGAGCCAGGTTCTTCCTTCATGTTGATAAGCCTGCGGGCTGTAGAACCGCACTTCGATCACAGTCCAACAAAGTGCAAATTTTGTCACAGGTTACATTAAGGAGCTTCAACTAATTTACAGGCTAAACCGTGATATATTTCACTAGTCTTCCACATGTCAACATTTGCTTCAGAATAATTTACTACCTATATATTGGGTGTTCTATCTATACAAAACCATATTGCAGGCTGTTAACTTATGAAAGATAGGAGAGTGAGAAAGCATTCTAATTTCTCATCAGTGTAAGAAAAGATAAGAAAAAATATTAACACATTGGATAATAGCTTTCTGAATGGAGTTGGATGAGTTTGCAAGAGTGGAGTCCTGGGCATTGAGCCTGGTCTTTGTTAGATCTGGAATAAATTCACTGGAGTCAGTGTAACACATTCTTCCCAACTTTGTGAATAATACATTTTTTAAGAAGTAATTTATAGAGGCCAGGTTCTGCTTGGAGCTTCATGACCATGGATCTGGTAAAATGTCAGTAGTGTTGGTGGTGTCCCTGGGTTTGCATGAGTGTCACTGAATCAGAGTCGTGGGGCAGGAACCAGCTACAGTCTGGCTTTACATTTCATAGTCACATTAGAGCTGGGGACATTAGTCACTTTAGCTGGGGACCTAAAGAAGAGCAACATATGGTCAGTACAGAAAGCTTCATAAAAAAGAAAAAGTGCATTTTGGCATGGTTACACTGCTTGCAATAGTACCTGATCTGGCTTGGCCAAATGAGCTGCCCTCAGATGTGTTTATAGGATCTATCGTGAAAGTGCTGTCTGCTGTACAGACCCACGCTTGTCAGCAGAGGCTAGGCCCCTGTGCTGCTGGTCCTGCTAAACTGCTGATCTCCCTCTGGTAAGCACCAGCCCAGCACCACAGTAGCCTGGGCAATGTGGGCTGGGCTTGGGAAACCCAACAGTATCCCAGTGGCAGTGGTGGAGGTGATGGCATAAATATGTCTATGTGTGGGGGCCAGTGGGGTGGGGGAGAGCTGCCTGAGCAAACCTAAGGAGAGGGGATGAATTTCTGCAAGGGACAATTGTTTTCTTAAATGCCCGGCGTTTCAAGTGCATTGGAACATAATACACTGTTTCATTGCCATAATCCTTCTGTGGGAGAAAGACTGTTATCCCTACTTCACAGAGATGCTGGAGAATGGATTTACCAAGACTATGATTTTCAAACATTGGAAATACAGTTCTGCCTTAAATCTGCTTTTGGATACTTCAGCCTTGAACTTTTTATTTCAGAGAGGTGACAGAGGTCAGAAAGGAAATCAGCTGGAATTACTCGGAGTTGCTTCTTTAGTTTAATCAACCATTTTGTTATTTTAATGAGAAGGCTGTTTGTCCTTTACATTTCTTGGTCAATTATACTATGTGAAAAGCCCCTGCAGGAAAGCTTGTAAGCATCTGCCTAGCTTTGGGGAAGTTTGGAAATGTTTGCATCTTAAACCAGAATTTCTTCAATACACCAGAGCCAAGGCAGGCCCCACTGCAGCACAGGAAGGAGGTCTTGTGAAAATGGCCAGTTTATAGCCTTTTTCACAGGATATAGTTCCTGTGCAAGTTCACCCCTTTGAAACACTTGCCAGGTGGCTGCCGGCAAAAGCTGGCTCAATCTCTGAATGACAGACCAGCATGCAACTGGTGATAATGGAAGTCTAGATGGAAAAGTGTCCTCCTCTCAGGAGCTGCTCTCCTTCTTTAAAAAACAAAACAAAACAAAACAGGAAAAAAAAAGGGTTCCTCCCTCTCCCCTAGGTACTTTCTGCTCAATGCTTTTCAAGCATTTTGAAATTTCTGGCACTTTTCATCTTTGAATTCAAAGAACTTTTGTCTGAGGTAGCAAAATCACTGGCTAGCTAAGCCCGTTATCTAGTGGAAGAGGATTAGTTTTCTTGTGATTATGGGAATGACCTTATACAGAGCGTTTGAAAGAGGCACGCTTTGCCTGCCATCAGCCATGTTTTCCACCATTAATCTGCTTAACCAGAAGATGAGATTTTATTTACTTGTTTTCTCAGAAGATATGTGAAAAGGATTTTAGGACGTGACTCTCCTCGGGTTTGTATTAAAACCTACCATGGAAATTTAGAGGATTGGACTGAAATAGCTTTTTGGTTTAGATTGGACAAGCAGGAGGGTAGTAAGGGACACTTTACCAATAAGGAAGGGAAAATGGCGGTTTCTTACTACAGCGCAATGTGCCGTGTGAGCTTGTTTCTGATCTCTCCCACTCCAGATTAAACACCCCAGGTGTTCAGGAGAGTCCCTTTGAATTTCTACCTGTGTGAACGAGTTTCTGGCCCCTATCTTAGGCAACGTGAATTATGTTTCTAACTCAGATTGTCTTAAATAGAGCCAAGGGAGTTGGCAACTTCTCAGCTGTCTATGGTTTCCCAAACTTTGACATCCCAGTGCAGATGCCTCTGTCTGCGTTGCTCACCCGGGGCTCATGCACAACCAGGGAAGGTGAGAGGGCCTTTTGGGAGCATGATTCATCCCATCTTGAAGCACCGGTGTAGGTTAGCTCAGATGAATTGCAGCCCAAGTCTCTGCTTAAACTATACTGGACACTTCAGGTGTTTGGGGTCCAAGTGTTGGTGTCATACTATATCAGTCCTCTGAGGGCACTCACAGCCCTGATGTCCCTGGGGACCTGGCCCCAGGGCCTCCCCACACCCTGCCCAGATCCCAGGAATCCATTTCAGCCCACGGGGAGTGAGGAAGGGGGTGTGGCCATCCCCTCTGGTGGAGAGCAGGAGTTGGGGACACAGAGGTCGGTAAGATCACCAACACGTGTTGCCTTTTGGGAGCTGGAAGAGGATCAGTGGTGTGACTCACCCTGTGGTCAGTCTCTGCCGTCCTGCCATTACAGTCGGTGACTGAGCTGCAGTGGTGGGGACCCTTCCCTCGCCCACAGTCAGTGCCACCAGCCCTTCTTGGGGTGGTTGCTGGAGCCTGACCCTGAGCCTGTGTCTGCCAGGACAGCCTGGGAGGTGACACCTGTGCTGCTGCGCTTCCGAGGGACTGCATCGCCATTTCAGGGATGACACAACAACGTAGATTGTGCAGAAAACCCATAAATACCAACTCAGCAGAAGGAGCCTAAATCTGCTCCTGTAGCCCTGTCTATTTTGATGGCTTCCCCAGCGCTCCTTGTTCTTGCTGAGCTGTGGTATAACCTATTACTGCATCCCCCGTATCACACTGTGCAGAGCACTCTCATACCTTGAGCATAAAAGATGCTATAAAAATGTAATTATATTCTATATTTGATATTAATATCATATTCCCTCAACTGATGGAGGACTTTGCAGTGCCCATTTAATTCCTCTAATGTTAACTTTCTAGACAAATTTAGCTATGGTACAAAGATTTTATGTGGAGCAGAATTTTTCCTTTTAATTCCCTTCCTGTTCTTCCCTTTCAGCTGAAGGTCTGATTCTGTAGTGCACACTGTTCTCCTTGCTAGGTTGAATTCAGCAAAAATGGCAAGAAGCTGAAACAGTGATAGGGCTGCCTGTCTCCCACCTTGACCCCTGTTGCAAGTCTGCATTTGTTTTTAGCTGGAATATTCACACTCTGGGTTACTGGTGGCTGTGGACAAAGAAATAACCATTTTCCTCAACGATCCCGTATGACGGAGAAATTTATTTACAATGTGTCACTGGCAATGTATTTAACCAGTTGTTAAGCCCTGCCTTAAAGTTTATTTTAAGAATTAGGAAATGTTTACCTACTCCATCTTGACCGTCTGAGGGCAGTGTCACCTAATACTTGCTAGAAGTTATATGCCTGGTCACTGCATACTGTCTGCACTGCACCCACCCTCTAAGGATGTAATCCGAAACTCACAGATGTGAAAAAGAGCCTTTCCACACATCTTAACTGCATCTTGGACTTAGATATATTACACTCAGTCTCTGGGCCAGAGTGTCTATTGGTGTAAAGCTTTAATGGCACTGAATCCAGTTTGGGGCATTCCACCTGATGGATTCATAGACCTGCAACTAGATGGGACCATGCCTGCCCTTCGCGTCAGACCTCTCACAAACATCCAATGTAGACTGCTACAAAGTGCTTTTTGAATGAAACAGTTTAGGCTTGGCCAGAGCGTGACTTTGAGAAGACTCTCCAGTCTTGTTTTAAAGACCTCAAGTGATAGTCTACAGCAGTCTTTGATAAATTGTTCCATAGGCAATCAAGCTCACTGTTAAAAACATCCATCTTACCTTAGACTAAATATGTTTAAGTTCACATTCCACTAGATAGTCAGTTACTCAGAATAAGTTGTCCTTCACTTAGTTTTGCCTTTGTTGTTAATGCTAATTGTATGTTGTGGAACACAGCAAACCACCAGCTGCTTGCAGGCAGCTATCTCTTTTCCTTTAATTCCATCTCATGCTGAAACAAAGCCTTCTGTCTGGGGTCAAAACAGGTGTTTTGGCTAGGAAGGGATGGGAAATTCTATGGAAGGGGCATCAATGGGAAAGGAACTACGGGGCTTCTGGAATGGGTAGGCCTTTCCTAGATTTCCTCCTCTGGACTTAAAATGCATAGGATGGGGTTGATGGGAAAACATGGAAGACAACAGAATGATGATGGTTTATGTCAGCTGAGAACCTGACCTCATGCTTATGCTTTACACAGGCAAGTTGTGAGTAAATGAATAATGTCATGGCTGTATTTCAGCTTACATACATAGGAGATCACATAGGGTAGAAGGTACATTTATATAAAGACGTACCTCAAATATAGTCCTTCCTGTTTTGCCTGGAGTATTTATGTGAACACCACACGGTTATAAGTTCCTCTTTAAACTGCAATGTGATTTCTTCTGGTGGGAAATAGAGGAATATGTTGATTTTGAGGAGATAACAAAAGAGAGATAGTAATGAGGCAGTATGTTCTGGTCCTTCTCTAGTAACAAAAATTTTAGGTGGCAAAGTTCTAGATCAGTGTTAAAGATTCGGGAAAAGGAAAAAAGGATCATTTTGGCAGAGAAGTGTAAAAAGCCTAAAGGCTATTATGATCAACACAGTAATCCCAATGTGTTGAGTTGTTCACCCTGAACCGGTTATCAACTTAAAGCATTAAATGTAAGGGATTCTTTTTTGATATTTTCCAGATGATTGGTGCTAAGAAAGCTGAATATTGGCAGCAGAAGTACAGTGGTAAATATAATACATTGAAATACACACATTTAATTAAACACCAGTGTATCAAATTAAAGGTTAGTGGTTGTTTAGACATTAGTAACCAGCTCTGGGCACTAAGGGTGATTCTAAACACATTGGAAAACAATTTTGGAAATAGAAAAAATTTGCTGGAGATTTGATGCCTGGTGGGTGGGAAGTTGGCTCAACCCCTTTATCTTCACATATTTTTAAAGATCTTATGTCATGCAAAAACACTTGCAATATTGAACTGAAATCAGAAAATTCTGGTTTGGGGTGGTACAGGGCAGTGGTGAGGGAGTTGTGTCACTCTGTCCAGACCAGTTACTGAATTACAGCTAGTCCCCGAACTCCCCATTAAAACCCACTGGAGCTCCCCACTGTTGTGGCTTCCTCTCTGAGGAGCCTTCCAGCAACTGCTCATTTTGGCAGGAGCTCCTTCCATCTGCTCCCTTGCCTTGGCTAGGCTCGAAACCAGAAATCCTTCCCTGTGTGGGGAGGAGCAACCTCGACCAATTCCCCAGCCCAGGCTCCCTGCCTGGCTGACATCTCAGAACCACAACATCAGCAGGCAGGGAAGAGAAGGGTATTGCTTCTCGTACTCAGCTTTTCTTCTCTCTGGCTTGAGTAATCTATAAGCCCAGGCAGCTGTATAATTTTCCTCTCTCAGTTTTCCAGCTTTTCCACTTTAAGTACTCCTCCTACAGCCTGGTGTGTACATCCTCTGCTTGCTCTAACTCCAAGTCTACCATAACCAAACCACCTCCCTCTGGTCCAACATGTGTTGGTGACCCTCCCTCTTCTTCAACTTTGAATGCAGGAAAGAGGAGCTGCCTGCTATGTGGACAGAGGTAGTAGGGTATAGGACCTGCAGAGCAAAAATATGAAGCTTTTACTTCTGGTCTTTGTGGCTACTTAGGGTTCTGCCTTGCATGAGATTCAGCCACTTATAGAAAGCCCTGGAAATCCCATGATCTTTAGAAAATGCCTTTTGCATGTTTAGCTTGAAAACCAACTCAAGCCCACTGATCCAGGCACAGGAGACTTGGGTTGTGCAAGACATATAGTAATAGCCTGTACCCGTCCCTGTCTCTTGGCTGCAGTCTGTACATGGCTGCGTATTGGTTGCTTGCATCTGCTTTAACAAGTGCTGGTATGAATAGTTGTCTGGGTCTCTACATCTTACCTAGCTTTGTTTCACACTACTAGACCCATCACTAAGTAGACCTCTCGCTACTGTCTCTCTTTTGTTTAGTTACCAATGATTTTCCTACCTTGTAGCTTCTTGGTTTTCCCACCACAGTACTGCTGCACTTACTTACCATTTGGCCTAATCCCTGGAAGATGCAGTATTGGCTCAGAAACTGAAGAGTTTTTAACCTCATTACCTTGAGTAGTGGTCCACACCAGCCATAAAAAGGAGAAGGCTGAAGAAAGCCTCAGTGATGTTATCCTTGCAGCAGATGATTTACTTTTTTTTTTTTTTGTAAAGAAAGAAAAGAAAATGAAAATTAATGATGAAACATCTTCCCGAAGGGCACACTGAAACACTTTATGCAGAGTGCATTACCGGCACACAGAATAGGATGTGTACACCAACGCGAACAACTGTGCTCTTGCAACTTCAAGCCATCTTGCTTGCAGATTTTCATATTGTCTGGAAGAGAAATGGAAGAAGGTGGGAGAACACGCTAGGCAGAGGCCAATGCACCAGAGGGAGCCGGGTCAGACGCAGTGCTGGAGTGAGGCAGGAGCACAATGTCTCTTCAGTGATGGTCATAGAGAGTTTCAAATGCAAAACTGTGGTATGGAGTTGTGAGCTGGCCAGATGGAAACATGACTTCACTCCGTGGTACATGGCAAAACAAATTCATCATGTTCTGTCTTTACCCTCAGCCGTTCTTGGTAACTTCAGCCACATCCTGGGAAGAGTGGATGGGGGGAAGCGCAGAGGGGAGCTGGTAGGCAAGTGGGTTATGGGGTTTGGTTTATACTGTGCTTAGGAAATCTGATTGCTGAGAAAGAGTGTACAAAATAATTATGCTTATTTTTTAAATCCTCATCACCACTTCTCAGTATTTCTTTTACTGCTATTTTTCCGCAGAGTGCAATGACAATAATCCTTCCCAGACGATGGCATAATGGTTGCAGCTTGATCTGTCGCCTACTTATGTGGCAGGTGTGGGGCTAACAAAACAGTTAGGAAACAGAACCGCTTTCCTGATTGGGGTCAGAAGGTAAAACACAATAAACTCTATTTTTGATACTACAAGTCCTTGTTTTTATTGTTGTTTGTACATACAGTTGCCACCAAAAATAACTTCGGTCCATTTGTCATTCCCTTTTTTTGGTTGACACACAGTATTTAGCTATTCAGTTCTCTGATGTTCCAGCAGATAGTCAGACAATTTTTAAAATAAATACTCTCTTAGAGTTTGCATATTTTTCCTTCTGTTCATTTCTGGGTCTGGGAAATGGAAAGAGACTTCAGAAGCAGCCCAAGTTTATTTTAGAAACAGAAATATGTTTGTTTGCCATTCTTCTTCACCCCCTGTACCACAGTATTGTTTTCTCCATTTTATTCCCTTAGAGTTGATGTCAAATACGATTTTTAGGGCATGCTTTGGGTTTTCAGAATTTCTTAAGCACCTTTTCTCTGCATCATAGAAGTCAGAATCCATTTACTGCCAGATGACTAATGTTCACCCATGTTGCTTAGCTGGATGGTTACAAGACTCTACATATATTTGATCTAAAATGTCCTAGCAAAGCATTTCTCCTCTCTCTCTCTTTGTCTCATTCCCCCACTGTTTACCCTGCTTTCCTGGGGAGACAGAGCTTATGCAGCCTCAGCCTCTGTTGGTCACTCTGGTAACTTTTGAACTAGTTCGTCAATTTAAATCAAAATTACAGGATGTCAAGAGGGAGGTTCCTGCGCATTTCATGAAAGTAGGAGGTCTGTTAACAGATGGCTGCACTAACAGTATTGGCCACACTCCCGTGTCCTCCTGCATGCCCCGTGCAGCTTCAGGCACGAGGAACGGATGCTGTGCTCGGAGCTGAATCCTGTCGTGATTCCGGGCTGGCTGAAATGCAACAGCGATGGCCACATGCTCTGTCCTGTGCCGCCAGCTCAATTGCCATCTCCTGCCTCAGGCTGTGGCTACCGCAGAGGAGAAGCGTTGTGCAGAAGGAGAGGAACTTTTGAGGAGAAAATGCAGAACTCCACCAGCTGGCACTGCGCTAGTGGATGGGCGACGTCACTGTCTGCTGTGTCCATGCCAGCTTTCGAGCCTCTGACAGATGCAGCAGAACTTCCCTCCTGGAGCAGAGTTGGTTGCCCCCGGTGGAACTGCAAGGATCAGATGACATTACAAGGAGCTTTTTGAAAAAGAGAATGGCAAGACCGTCTACCTAGAAAGCTCCTCAGTACGTGTGTATATATGTATATCTATCTCTATATATATCTGTATTAGAGAAGCGTTAGAGCCAGTTTGAAGCAGAACACGACACTGCGCATGCCTTTGGTATACCATCACTGATACACTAATACACCTTCACTGCAGGCTCAGATGGCTGGAATGCACATATGCGAGGTGACTCTGAGCTCCTCAGTCCTTGGGAAGACAATCTTGAATGGGTCCCAAACCCCCTGAAGCTGCCTCATGCCTTCAAAGAAGCCCACCCTCATGTGAAGGGGCTGCGGTGTTCTGCGCTCAGCGATGTTTGAAAAACCCACCCTGAGGTCAGCATTGGTGAGTGGGGTGTTCTGCCGGCCACTGCCGGCCACTGCCAGCCCAGGGACAGGTGCCCGAGGGCACGGCGCTCTCAGCAAGGCTGGGTGTGACAGACCACTGATTTCCTGGGGCCAGACACTTGGGTGTCTGACCTTGGAGCCCAACTTGCACTGACATTTTAGGGCCCTAGCAAAGCAGCCTCGCTGAAGCTCCTGTTCTCTCTGCCTGCAGCATGGGCAGAGGCAGGAGCCCCTGCCTTGGTGGGCAGGATACTTGCTCCTGGCTTTCAAAAGCCCTGTTTTTTGTTTGCTCCACAGAGCATGGGTATTTACTTCCAGATTCTGCTTTGTTAGGCACCTTACATTTGGTGGCCCGGTAGGTTAGGTGGTTTGGATGCTGCTCTCTTAGTTCAAACATTTTTTGTTTTTGGCAGCCTAGCAGTTAATAGACACGTCTGCAAGCACGCGTCCGCAGGGTGCTCGTGCGCTGTTGCAGAGGGAAGAATGCCTCACTGCTCAGATATATATATACAAAAACACTCACTGCTCAGATACAAAAACACTCACTGCTGAAGGCATTACTGTAGATTTGGGCGAAATGTGCTTTGTCATTACAGGCAATTTTGCTATCACTGCTCCCAAAGCTATGCCTTTGCTGGGATGTGAGGAAGCCTTCAGTGTCTTGACTCATCCCAAAGTTTCCTTAATAAAAGGCAGGCAGCGTACACTTGCGTGGCTGCAGGTACAGCTGGCAGGATGCTAGCAGCCCAGAGGATTTTATTTATTCCTAAAGAGTAGGAATAACCTGTAACATTTCTAGCCAACTGATTTTCTTATTTTAGACATCATCACACCAATATGAACAAGAGGAACTGAAGAAGCAGATATACATAGCAGTAAGATATGCTTATTTCTGATATTCTCGCTGAGATTTTATGTGTTTTTTAGTCTTGATTACATACCTTGAGGCAGAAAACTGTCTAAAGCAGATTTTTTATCAAATGTGCAATGAACTTCAGATTATTTCCTTGGTCCAATTGCTATTTTTTCAGAGGAAATTAAAAAGGAAAAAATGATTTTTTAGGGCCTATCATTTAGCAGATAGCCTCTCTTAGTTAAATGGTTTTATCTGCTGTGGTTTCTGAATGTTTGGCACTCATTACTAGAAGTATTGCCATTTATTTTTCAATCTGAGTCCCTCTCGTTGCAGAAGTCAAAGCACATCCTATTTATTTTCCAGTTCTGAAAATTCATAAGCATGGGTTCATGGATTCATGGATTCACAAATTCATGGATGAAGTTAAACATCTACTTAGCTTTTTGAGGAAGGCCTTTTCATGAATCACAACAGTTAATTTAATTCTGCAGTTAGACTAGTTAGTTAGTGTCTGTAAAATATGTTGAAATAGAGAAGTACAAATCAAAATTTATTTATAAAAAAATATATGTTTTTAATTTCAAAAATCTCTTTATTGGGCCAGTAAGGGGGTATGACAAAACCAAAAGTAGACCAGAACCTAGAATTAATCTTATAGAAACAATAGATCAATGAAAGAAGAGACAGATATAAGCTATGGACTAATGTCCCTCTCCTTGTGAAACCTAAGCAGAGGCTGACCTTGCTTCTGGAAGTCAGTGATTGGGAAAGCGAGAGCATGAGGATGCTCAGACCAGCTTAATTTTTTTACAGGATCTACAAATTAATATCTTCACAGGGGGCAGTACCTCCCTGTATTCTGCGTTTCTCACTACATATTCAGCATATTAAAGGACTGAGTAATTTAAATGTCTCAAATTCTGAGTTTTACCAAAATCCCAGGTTTTGGTCAAATACCAAATAATAAACACATGTGGGTTATAGTGTATACTGCCTGTTCGTTGCTTCTCTGTATAGTGAGTTTATGACAGTGTCTCTGTGGCCAGCTTCTCACTTCAGAGGGGAATATTTTCTCAAAGCCGAACATGTTCCATAGAGAAAAATACCTTCCATTTTGATCCTTGGGATCAATCACTCACATTGAGAAGAGAAGACACAAAGAAACAATCCCTAGATAAACAGTAAAATGAACAGAGGCTGTTCTTTTTCTTGGTCCTCACAGTGTTGCCATCTTCAATTGCACAGCAAGCAGCAACACTCGAGAAGTAATAAACAGCTCTGGCCGCCTGACAGTAACCTGAGGCTCCATCATGCAGAACAAAAAATGAAAGGTAAGGACAAATCCAAAGGGAATGCAGGGTACGGTGCAAGAGAAAGCTGCTTAGTAAATGTTTGTAAGTGGGACAGTTCTTGAATGTGCATAAACGCACTAGAAAATCAGTATAACCTCTGGGGCCCCTGTCTTTTCAGACAAGAGCCGGAAAATTCAAGTTTTGCTCAAGATGTCTCGACGGCAAGTATGTCTTCAGACATGAGAAAAGAGTTGGAAGAGTACAGAGTAACAGATGACAAGTACACAATAGTGATAAATGGGAGTTAAAAAAAAAGGGAGCAATACAAAGATTATACTTAAAGCCCACACTGTTAATTGGAATCAAGTCACAGTACTTTCTTTCTTGGAAAAAGAATAGTAATTTGTCTTCAGCTTTGGCAGAAGAACAGCGTGTATAAGAGCAAATAATATTTGAAAGTAGAACAAGCCGACATGGCACCAAGTGAGATAAATGCTTATCTCATAATCATTAACTCCTGGCCTAGCTATTGCTTTGCACTGCCAAAAAATCAGGATTTGGAGGGGAATTACATAGGCTATAAATAATAGTTCCAAGGAGCAGCATTAGAAAATAGTTGTAACTGTATTTGCATGTGATCATTAAAGCACTATAAAAACAAAGAAACAAAGAACATCTCCTCTTGGTGGTCCTAAATCACAGATTTGGTGTGGTAGCTTCTAACTTTTGCTGCAGAAGTAGCTAATGTCCATGTTATTCATGAGCCAAGTGCCTGCTTCGGTTGGACAATCTTTTCCATCACTACCTGCCCGAACAGAAAAGCCCTGCTGTTCCTAGAAGGGAGGGAGAGTGGTTGCAGCAGCTTCTAGATGACAGATCAAAAGTGTTCTGGACTCCTGCCTCAAAATGAAGATGATCTACTGGGCTAAGCCATCTATTTAGCAATATAACCATCTGTCCAGAGTAGGCTTGATGAGGTAATGATTTTATTAATTTCTTATAATAAGTAAAATGAGCAGACGAGGCTGCCTGTGGGATTCAGATGTGAGTATCTGACCTTTACAAAATTATCTGCTGCCTTTTCTTGTGCAAAACCTGATGATTTTCAGTATAACATAGGTGTTACCGGCTGAATTTTCTCAGGACTTTGCAGTGAGCATGAGATGTCAAGGAGGTAGGTCCGAACTTGTTTTTCACATCTGCAGAATAGGAGCTTTTTAATCACCAAGGCTAAAGCAAAAAAAGGCTATTTCCTCCAATCTCTTCTATTTCCTCTACACTGAAGGACATTGCATGCTATCCATGTGTTCTTCTAACTCTGCTAGATGAAACTAAACTTTCTGAAAAGCTTCCTGCTCTCGATTAGAAGCAGATACCTCTTTCCTTGGTAGCTTGTCCAAAAGTTGCCACCCACCTCTTTAAAAATGGTGACCTGTTCCTTAGCTGCATTTCCTTCTTAAATTTCCACCCACTAGTTTTGCCAATGCCTTTCTCCTTGAGCTTAAAATGGCCTCTAGGACTCAACATTTTCACTGCTTAAAGGAGCCACAACAAAGCACTTTTCTTTTTAAAGTGTGCAAATCAAAATCCTGAAGCCTTTCCCTGTACCACCCTTCTTCCAGCCCTGAAATAATTTGTGTGACTTTTACCTGCAACATCTTCAAGTTTTCGGCATACTTTTAGACATGTGGATGCCGAAGATGGACAGAATTGCACTGTGAGCAAAGGTATTTGTATTTATGGAACAACAACAAAACAGAAAAAATTTTGAAATTCTGGAAGAGATTTCAAGGTAAATTCAGACTCCAGAATAACCAGTAGCCAAGTGATGAAAGCTAAGAAAAAAGAGCTCGTGTGCCTTTAAAGGCATGGTCGTCTTTAAGAGGTAGTACATCAAGAGGTATGGTGGTGAGTCATGAGCAACATTTCCTGTACATAAAAAGTGAGTAATGCTGAAAATGCTGCTACCAAATGATATAGGGGTATCCCCTTCTTTTATCTGAAAAAAAAACCCCTCTAATAACATTGTCCAGTGTCTCTAAGGATTATCCTATGGACATGTCGGCAAGTGCCTGCAGTCACCTGCGCAGAATGGCCAACACAGATGTGCTCAGTAACGCGTGTGTTTTGCCTGCGTGTGTGTTTTCACTTTACCTCCACTACTTCACCACCCTGACCTTTTTCATATTAAAGGCTTAATTTGCCATTTCACTTCACTCCTCTGGTCTTCCACTGTAATTCGTGTTGGAAAGCACTGAACCCAAATGCAGTCAACCCAGATGAGGAGTGGGCGTTGATGAACACTGAACTCGAGGGGGAGGGAGGTCCTCTTGGCCTTCAAAGAACTCAACAGGTTGCTCCTGATGGTCGCCTGTAAATTACCACTGCACGGTTTTCAGCCAATTCTCAGTAATTGTCAGGGATATGTCTGAGGAGGTGTGGGTGATCCTGGTGTAGGCTGTTCTCCTTCACCTCTGCCACCCCAGGCTCAGCAAAGCCATATGCCATTACTTTGTACGTGGTAGATAGGTTGGCCTCGCTAGTGGGTCTGCAGGTCCCTCCTCTGTCTCTGCATGGGGACCTCCTTAGCCCTGGGGACTGACCCAGGCTGGGGGGTGTGGTGTGTCAATATGTCCTGGTGACACATCAGGAACGAGAGCCATACACACCTCGCAGTGTACGCTATGTATAGCCCTCAGCTGTCTGAGGACACCATGGTGGTCTTTGCTGGTGGCCAGGAGGACACACTCAGTTCTAAGGCCTGGAGGGATTCAAACCAGCTTTGGGCATGCCACAGCAGGAAGGGAAGGGACATTCCCAACAGGGACAGGTTTTCCCCAAATTTACCTAAATCTGTTCTGAACATATGGCTCATGCCTTACTCACTTGTTAAGTTTAGAGCTGCTCAAACACGATGCTTCCAGAAACGTTGTCTCATCAGCGCTGTGGGGAGGCATTTCAGGTTGAAAGGGGAAAAGGATGAGGGGAATGTTTAGGCAAAAGGACACACAGCACAAATAGTTGTAGGAAAACTATCACCTGCTGTCCATCCCTGTGGCCAGAGGAGCGGAGGAGCCACAGAGGCAGCATGGCACAGCTATGAGAGACCTCTTGCCTTAGAGATCTTCTCCCAGAACAGCCCAAAACGTTAATGGTGGTAGAGAGGATAGCCACAACTGGGAAAAGCTATTTAAAAAAAATAGCTCAGGAAACTAGCACTCATTGGCATGTTTTGAACAAGCTGACAGAGAAAAGGAGCTTAAATATCTTAGCTCAAAATCCAGTGTATCTGCACTGCCATGGTGAGTTATGGGGTGATGAGAAATGATGGAGCTCGCTACAGAGATTGTGTGAAACGACCCCCGGCTGCCAGGCAGGTGTCCCTTCATCCTGCTGCCGCAGTGACCTTTTCCGTAGGATGTCATTTGTGCACATGTGAGCCTTGCTTCTCAGCAGGACGTTCACCTACCGGGGGGAAGATGGGGATGAAGGTGGCAGGCCCATTTCTGCAGTCAAGTGCTGCTCCCAGGAGTTGCTTTTCACAGTTTCTGTGCATGAACTTGCACATCCCTCTGTAAATGTTGACTTTCCTTAGAAATAAAGAAGGCTGCCACACGCATGCACCACACTGTTGCTGAGTGAAGACACTGGGGCTTTCTGTTAGAAGTTTTCATCCATGGAAGAGCTAAAAGTTTTCATGATGTATGAGCGTTGTTTGCTTCCGTGTTACAGCTTAGTGCTAACACTGAGGAGAGGGAGGGCACACGCAGAGAGACTCCCAGCACTAAGGGTTAAAATAATACAGGCTTCTTGTAAATAAATACCCTCCAGTGAGTAGCTATTAATAGTGTGAACGTCCTGTTTAGAGGCAACTGAACCACACTTGAAGAGGAAGACCCAGCGTAACGTGGGTCCCTTGGTATGTGCCAGGATCTCTGGGGCCAGCGGCCAGCTGGGTGCCCTCCTGCCAGGTCACCACCTATCCCACCGAGCCTTCCTCTGGTGACTTCTTGAGGAGAGCAACTTGTGGACCCACACTTACCACCTCCCTTACCAGACTTTGAATTCGTCCTTTCCCTGTGCCTGCAGCCTCCCCTGACTTTGTGTCCTCTGCACCTGAAGGAGAAGCTGCCCCTGGGTGCGGACTGAGTTCCTCCACCTATTGCCCCAAAGGCAGCAGGGTGGGCTTGTACCTCCTGTAAAGCACCTCAAGGAGGGGGTGGTGGAGAATATCAGGTCAGCTTCTGTAGTTACCTAAATTTAACCGTAAAATCTCCATTAGCCTTCAGTGTCTCGGCTGGCCGCGGAAGTGGCACGGCTCAGACAGCCTTGTGGGATGGCCGGGGTTGGTGTCGGGTGCCCAGAGCCCCGGGAGCCATGCGGGGTCCATGCTGGGGCGGCCGGGCACGTGTGTGCAGCAGGGGCAGCATGTGCCTGCCTTGGCCTGGGCAGCCCGGAGATTGAATGTCTTACAGGTGTCGGGCACCCAGCAGCCGCCCTCAGGCGCCCGGGTGTGATGAGCGGGGTCAGCTAACAGCAGAAGTGTCTCAGGCTGGCTCGCACCTCGGGCTGTGGGATATCTGATCAGCTATCTCGTGTTTCTCTGCGGGAACCACACACGCACACACACCATTTTCTGTCCCACCCGTGCTGGCCGACGGGCGATGGAGCTGGTCTGTAATCGCAGACATGGACACAGATGGGTCTGACCTCTCGAGCTCCCGGCTTCAACCAAAATCACATGCAGCTCTCTGCAGACCTCAGGATCCATCACCACCCCCCTCTTTTTTTTTTAAATAAGGAAAATAAGGGCAATGTTCCTATAACATGGGAGCAGTTCTTAGGAAAGGAAACCTTGTGAATTAGTGACAGAGTCCATGCATGCTTGCACAAAGTTGAAATGGTTTTAAAATAGTACAGATCAGTTCTTGGGGACATGATTATAAATGCCTCATCAAAACTGCAAGGGAAAACCCAGAGAGAGGGACTTTTCTAAATTTTTTTTCTATAGGCACTTCTAAGGAATCCTTCTTTTCTTTTAAAGTATATGTCAGCCCCTCTTTTTAGTCTTTTTAGTATTCTTTGTACAGAAACCCCCAACTTACAAACAGAATTTGTTCTATTGCAAAATTTGAAAGACAGGACTTGATTGCTTAGTTTCTGGAGGGAGATGGGTATTTTATCTGTAGATGATAAAATGGATCTAATTACAATATCACATTTGTGGTGTGAATTTTCCATTGGCAAGATTTAATGGTCCAGTGTAGCTGTTGCTTGTGATGTAACTCCATTAGAAATTCTCTTCTTTAAAATTTTTATGATATTTTGGAGCTGGAAGATGTAATGTGAAGGTGGTTTCATTAAAGCTTACTCTAACCCTGCATATTTCAGGGGATTTCTACCGGCTGCTCTTTCTCTAAAAATGTGTGTATCAATAGCCAGGATATGGGCAAGGCAAAAATTTATCTGTTCACTGAATCACTACTGAAATTATTTGCATGACAAAAATGCATGTCGTTGCTAGAGTATCCAAACAGGAGGAGATAAAGTCATTCCTCTTGAAAAAAGATGTATCCTTCTCAAATTGGTTTTTAAATATAAAAGTAAAATGTTAATGTGAATAATGCAAAGTCAGCCTGCTCCACCTGGGAATATGCCCCATGTAGTCATACTCAGAGGGATGGGTATTAATCTATTATTCAACTGCACAAAGTTCAGTAGAATAACTGTTCTCACTAATTGCTAATGGGTGAAATTGCTGGTGCTTATAGGGAGATATTCTGGTAACAGATAATTAAGCAACTAAGTAGTTGAAAATGTCAGGAGAGAAAAATGATCTTTTCACCTCACTGAGTTCATTTTTAAAACTGTGTCAACTGAGCTCGTTCTGCTCCCATACAGCCAGCCTGCAGCTGTGTTGGGGAGATGCCCTATGGCCACCGAGCACACAGACAGAGGGAAAATTGAGGGAAACCCCCTTTTCTTGATCCTCCTTCGACAGCTGCCACCCGTGCTCAAGAAGGAGCTGCAAATCTCCAGCGACTGCTACATGTGGCTCTTGCTTGACATCTAGAGCCAGGCTTTGACGTTGTTCCTTCCCACAAGCCATGTCCCCAGGCTAGCGCACCCAGACAACTCTCCTCTGGCTGTATGGTTCAGGTATGCTCCTGGAGCCTCTCCTTGTCGGGAGATGCTAAAGAAAGAGCTGGCAGGTTGCTGGCTGTAAAGAGGAGGAAAAAGCAGAGGGGGCACCTCTCAGCCTTTGCAACAGGGGTTGGAGGGAGAAGACAATTCAGTCGGCAAGCAAGGACAAGAGCCGTAACATGAAATTTTGGCCCCTCCACCATCTTTGAAATTCATGTCTCTGTATCCCTGGGGAGGGCAAGGGAGCAATCCCTGACCCCTTGGAGCCTCGGGGCAGTGCAGCGAGTGCCTGACCTCCTGGCATTTCAGCAGCCCCTGGCACAGCAGTGTGACACCTGGGCACCAGGGCAAAGTAGTCCCAGGCAGTACTTCAAAAGCTGACATATTACCCCAAAGCAGCAGCACCTGCTTCCAATCTGGCACCCCTTTTGGGGGGCAGAGTGTGGCTGGGTACATTGGACATACTCCTTTTCTCCCTCTTCCCTCCCCATTGTAGCCCTGAGAAGACCATGCGTCCGAAATGTTGGCTGCCCGCCAAGCTCGCAGCTTTACTGGCAGCGACAGAGGCTAAATACCACTTGGTAGCACTTTGGTAGCTATTTCCTCACATCATGAGGATGCCCTGAACCCTTCTCTCTCTCAGGTGTGAGCCTGTCCCTGCTTGCACCTATCATCTGTGGTATGATCCAACATCCCCTTGCAATTCCCTGCAATCCAGACAGGTAGGGAAGAGCAGAGAGTCTTTCCCATAATTTTCTGCTGACCACAGAGAGCTATTTCTGATCATGTGTTGATGAGTTTCTAATGAAGAGCAAGGCTCCCAATGAATCTGGGTTCCTTTAGCTCCCAGGTGCTGTCCCTCCAGGTGTCACCCAAATTTGCCTTCTGCAGCCCTGGCTGCCCACCCCGTGCCAATGGCCATCTGATGCAACAAGGAACACATGTCTACTTAATGGTAACTGTTACAGTGAAATATAATATTGCAGCAACTTCTGTCTCCAGGCTGGCCACAGAAATACCAGCACATTGTTGTCCAGATGCTCACGTTGCACTGAGCAGAGAGCAGTGTCACTCAGAGCCTTCTACCAGGGTTTGAAAGCTCAGTCTGGAATATTGGACTGCATTAGTCCTCAGCTGGAGGGAAATTTCCTCAACAGTCTGAAAGTTAAAAGTCTTTGAGTTACCAGACTGTAAAATGAGTGACAGATGTGGTCCATTACAGATACACTTAAAAATTTTTCTATTTTGCTCACATACAGCCAGTTAAAAATCACCCTCACTGAGAGTCAAGAAACCTCACCAAAAAAAGAGCCCTCTCCCGAAACTCCCGTCTCCAGTAATGCTTCAGCAGAGCAGAGGGGAGCCTGCTCTTCAACACAGGCTGAAAGCAACGCTGGCCGAGACCGGCGAAAAGGCTGCAACGGGCTTGGGGTCAGACCCATGTGGATTCTCATGTGAATGAGACACAAGGCAGATGTTCTCCATAGATGACCAGCAGTGATTTTACACCGCTCCCCTACACAGTCAGGGATAGTTAGCCCATGGAGGCTGAATTTCTTTTATAAATAGCATTCTTTGAAAATAAATTAACAGGTGAAGAGCAGAACCCATGAGGCAGTGGATGTAGGAACCAGACTGCTATCGGGGGGCATAACAGAAAATTTAAGTAATTGGCTAAATACATATATGTTCACTAGATGAGAACAGCTCAGCAGTCAGGACAATTCTGCCCAGTTACCTACAAGACCAGACAGGGGATGAATGAACATGCAGGTTCCTCGGGATCCAGGGCATAGCTGGGACATAGCGTGTTCATGAAGCTGCATGGGAAGATAAAAGCTGTGGGTATACCAAAAAGGCATTTCTGTGCCCACAGTCTGATAATGTATAGCACGCTGGGGTGAATGGCAAGTTCAGGTATCCACTGTGAGGGCCTGGGCTTTTGTCTTGTCCCACCATTTTCAGCCTGGAGCGTGTGTGCTGAACCAGTGCCTGTTTGCCTGTGACTTATGCAGTACAGCTGGGTGGAAAACAGGCTTTGTAACTGTGTGGACAATCACAAACAAAAATTATGGGAAAACCACCAAATAAAAATAAGACAGCTTGAAGAATTTCATTGAACTAATGCCCAAATGCTGGCTGACCTGTTAAAGATATTTCAGTTTCATTTTGGCATTGCTCAATGCTCTACAAAACCTTTTTCCCGTTTTAAGGGTGGACCTGAATCAGTCTTGAAGTGGAGAACAGTGTTGCAAAATAAGGAGTAGAAAAGTTTTGTTCTTCAATATCAAATGAAAATGGTGCAGCATTTCTAAAACAAATTCCCAAATGTCAAAAACCACAAAAATCTTGAACTTTGGCATACTTTTGCCATTTTTTCCCCCTTGGAAACTTATCAAGTTTGACCCAATTATTTCAAAAATAGCTATTTAAGAGATTTACTCATTGACAAAAAGACTCCTTCCCCATCTAATCTAGATTTAAAGCTGTGAGCTGCAGCCCCGTGAATTAAGGCTTTCTCACCGGGGCTGTAGCATGCTGGTGTCTTCTCCTGACACAGATTCACCAGTGAGCCTCATAACTCAGGGAAGTGTGTAAAATCGGTTGAGCTACACAGCTGTAAAACCAGAGCCATGCAGCAGGGAATCAGGCATAGGCTGCTAATTTCACACCCTTGGGGAACAAAAAAAGAGGAGCTTGAAGTTAATTAAAATCAAAAGAATCCCTCTGTACATTATGTCTGAGGATGATGGGGTGAGAAGGATGGAAGGGAAATGAATATTTAAGGTTGGGAATGTAGGAGCTGGTGTGTCTCACCTTTGGCCTCACTGTCTTCCTCACAGCTAAGGGGGGTTATCCATGCAGGGTCTGCTCCCGGGATGCAGGCAGGGTCTGCAGCCCCCCGAGAAGTCACTGCCAGTTTGTGCATTGCCTCAGGCTGGGTGCTGGAGGGGACTCCTGACTGTTCCCTGCTGCCCACTGTGTTTGACAGGGTGCTGGCAGGGGAAAAGCCCCAGTCTGGCCTCTCAGGTGCTGCAGGTGTGCCGAGGTGCAGGGGAGGCACGTGCTGCGGGCTGCCACCCGCCTGGGCACAGGCAGCCGGAGAGAGAAAGACATGGGGGCGTCCATGGGGTGTGGGACCTGCAGCCTCTGCAGGGAGGGATCCCACAGCTGGGAGGGCATGTGGGGACAAAGGGGACTGCTGGGGAGCAGGGAGACCTCCATCCGCAGGGAAGCTGCAGGTTAGAGCATCCCTTCCTGTGTCCCCCCCAGCACACAGGTGTTGTATTCCTGATGGGATGATGCCATCTGGCACCGGCCACCATCCAGCACCTTCTGCTAGAGGGGATCTTCTTTAAGCAGCCTGGAGGGTGCATGAAACCTGCATGAGTCCTCCCTAACGAGCTCAGTCTGGTATTAATCCATCGTTTGTCACTATCGGCCAAATTATGCTCTCATTTAAACCTGCATAAAACTGAAGTAGCTCCACTAGAGTCAAGGCATAATGCAGATTTATGCTACACTGACTAGGAGCAGAGTTTGATCCTGTTATTTCATAACGCTGTGACTGCAGTTTTACTAGTCCTTGGGGTGCAGAGCAAAAGTATTTGTATTTACTTGCTCTGAATTTTAAGTGTATTTTTCTGTGATACCTTAAAACTAAAGCATCTTTCAGAAGTGTGGACCTCTCAGAACAATATATTCTCCTCTGCCGGTGAATTGTGGCCTAATGTCCTGAGCCATGGAGGACTGATAAAGTACCAGTCTGTAGTAGCATTTCACCTCAGTGGATCCAGCAGGTCCCACCATAGTACCTACAACGTTAATCCCTGATCTTTCAAAGGGCTCAACAGTCAGTAGGCCCACCTGTCTGTGGGCTGCCTTGTTGCCACTTCAGGTGGTGGGTAACTCACTGTCTGGTCATGACGTGCACGTTTTCCTTGGGTGAGGTACTACAGCACATCATCCATCACCTTTTCTTGGTGAAAGGAATCATTGCCAAAAAGCCCATGAGTATATTTGTGGTGAAAATATCTGGAAACCCATTTTTTTCCACCTCTCGTGACCGGTTCTTTAACAAAACAAGCTGGATTTTCCCTCCTGTGGGTAGCAGTTTTATATCTAATGAGGCGTTGCCTGCAAAACCTTGTCAAAACAGCAAAGTGTAGCAGGATGGAGACTTGCCATGTGAATTCCTTTGGGAACGTTAAGTATTAGAAGCACTTGTCCCCCAAACCATAAAACTTCTGCCTGTAAAAGGAGACTGCTAGGGCCAGAAAAGCTACCTTGCAAACATGGAGATGGAGATAGAGGCAGGTGTCAGGTACACTCGAGGACTCCCTAATGCTTTGTTATTCAGGCGCTGCAATCCAAAAAGGAAAAAAAAAGGAAAGGAAAAACTTTCAGTCCAAGTGGGAAAGCGATCTCTGGCAGGATTAAATGATGTCCTGCCTCCCAAGTTCTGGTTATGCCGCTAATCATTCTTTTGTGAGAGAAACAGCTGCCATTGCAATCTTTCTAGAAAATATGCTACAGCTGTAGCAGAGAGCCTTAAAGCAGCAAAATGTGACAACTCATTGAAACACACAACCTAAGTAAAAACCGGAGTAGAGAAATTAAAGCCCATCAATGAATAGCGTTAGTTTATAACAAGAGAGGGAATCATAATTTAGTCATGGTTGAATGTTTCTCGTTTCCTCTTAGCCCCTTTTTATAATTGTGCTTTTGTGGAGAGAGAGGTGTTGGGATTCTCTGAGGTTTTGGGAATATCCTTGCTATATCCTGAAAGCACCTGTCTGTTCCCTCCATGACACAGCCTCTAATCCTGCTCTGGGTGCAGTGAGACGAAATGGGCTTCTAATTTCACGGTTGAAGTCAGAAGAGATAATATCTGCTCAGTTCCCTGCATAAAAATTGCTCTCTAGCATAAGCCTCCTGGAATTCTGCTTTTGAGTCCTCAAAAGGATCAGGATGTGAGGATCCATCCGGGTGTGCATGATCGCTGTACGCGCTGAAAAACAGAATATCAGGGTTGCTCAATACTACATAAAATTTTAATAACAGTTGAGTCACATAACGCTTTTCACTGCCTTCCCCTTTTATTCTTGATATATGTTCTAGCCGTGTCTGTGGAATATAGCTTGTCAATGTACGTAGGTACAATCTGATTCATGTTGACATCTTGTAAAGACCAGGGAGGTGTTATTCAGGCAGCTGCAAGGGCAATTCTTGGAGAGTGGGAAGAAACACTGCATTATGCCCCTTCTAATGTCAGATTTTAAAGGGTACTTCATTTGTGCAGCATGTTCAAAGACATCAAAAACAAGCCCCAGTAAGAAGCAGAGTCAGGAGAGGGTTAAGGAAGCCAGTGATGCCTGATGTTAACATCTTTCCTCTTTTTCAGCTTTGTAAAAGATAAACGTTTCAGATTTCAATCTGTGGTTCCCAGCAGTGCTTTGGGAACACTGCAGTAGGCCCGCAAAAATCGCTAATGCTGAGCCAAGCCGAGATAATGCGTCTCAGCAGGAATGACATAATGCCCTAAAAGAAGACTATGATGTAATGCATATCTCACAAATCAGAGCCAATTTCCGTTAGAAAGCCTTGAAGTCTAGCACTAATACTGCAATATGCAAAACTTTAGGGGTTTAGAGCTTTTCTTTTCTTTTTTTTCCTTTCTCTTTTTTTTTTTTTTTTTTTTGAGAGAGTAATTTTGTAAGGCTTACAGCACTTGTGCAGTCTGTCTCAGTTACTAGAGCAGCTTTTCGCTTGTTCCACACTTTCTTGCAATTCGGGTGCTTACTGAAAGCCATTAAGCATTTCACCTTGGTTGAGGTGCCTGCAATATGTTAATACAAATGCTGTAATTTATAGCGTTAACATGGCTGTTTATGCAGGTGAGGCATAAAGCGTATATAGCATATTACAGTAAATCCCACTTAATGAAGGTGTTATGCAGGGATACATTAGACTCACTAATGTCTCACGAAAAAGTTAAGCAGTGTTTGTGCTAAGATCAGCTTGGGATTCAGCCAGTGCAACTCCTCAGTCCTTGGTGGGGTTGCTCCCCTGAGTAAGGTGAGCCAGGTTTGGGTCCATGCAGTTTATAAACCATCCCAGTTAGTTTTCCTGTTGTTTATTAATAACCAAGCTGTCGGAGCAGCAGGACTCGCCTGCTGCTCCATGCTCCTGTGGCGCATGAGCCAGTGGGACCGGCGTGCTGGGAGCTGTTGTGGGGTTTATTTCCAAGCAGGGCACCTCTGAGCCAGCCTGGTGGGGTCCTGCACCCGCCCTGACCCCAGCCCCTGGAGAGGTGGTGGGATGTCCTGGAGGGTCTCACTGTCCCCTTGGCCTGCTCAGGGTTTGCAGCAAGGAGAGCACAGTGATTCCCAGCCTTTGGGGCTGTGGCACCCCATCCTTCATGTACCATTTGGGGGTGCACGGAGGGCAGGAGCTGCTGCCATCGGCTGGCTCTGCCCCCTGGGGGCAGGACAAAGCTGAGCATCTGGGTCTCCAGCTGGGGGAAAGCCTTGATGGTTCCTGGTGTTGGAGGGAATGGCAGCAGCCCACGCGGGGCAGGATCTGGCCTTGGCTACCCGTGCAGCCACATCACCCTACAGCCATAACGTGACGATGTCTACCCCTTTGCTGTGTCTTCATCTCACAAATGTCATATCATTGGAGTCCGACCTCACATGCTTTCAAAATACCTCCTGGTCTCCAGGACCAGCTCTGACCAGGGCTGTGCATCTAGTCCCTGGGCTGGGACCAAGGAGCAAGGACTTTTCAGAGGTCCCATCTCAGTCAGGGCAGGGGTCTCTTGTCCGGAACCTCTTCTACTGGGAGAGGAGAACTGTACTGCAGCCTCTCACATCAGCCCAAAGAGACGTTCCCAAGGATATATGCTGAGCAGCAGAGTCACTTCAAGAGTGTTTGCACTGGAAACCAGAATTTTAAAAAAATGACTGGTGAGGTATTTCATGCACTGCACCCTCCACCACAGCAGGCAATCGCCAGCATGATTTTGACTGCCATGGTCTCTGTGACAGACAGCTGATCTGCGCTAATCAAACCATCTCATCTCAAGCAACTGAGGTATTAATATGTAATCTCAGCTGGCTCTTGCAAATTTGAGGTGTACATTTTTGCTTCTCCCTGCTAAGAAACACTGAGTGTCAGATATTGAAGGCTTGTGTTTACTTGCCTACGAGATGCGAGGTCGCTAACTGAGATTCAGCAGGCAAATAAACTTGTGACCTTGTTCTAAAAATTAATAAACCACCATCAGCACCTTGAAGAGAGGGGGAAGCTGGCATCTGCTCCTGTTAGTTCAAGCCTGGACCTGCTTTTCATTCAAAATGACCTGACTGCAAATGGAGGCTGCTGTATTTTATGTTACAGACTGTCTTCTAAAGGAGACTGACCCAAGACGCGTGGCATCATTAAATTGGGAATGATGCTGGACATGCACCGCAACCACACAAGTGAAAGGTGAGTTGCTGCCTCAAATTGTTTTAAAAACTCATTATCGTTAATAAATACCAAGCTGTGTTACGTGCACCATTTCATTAAAAGAGGACAGCCAGAAGGAGAGCTTAATTATCTTGCTCTAGCAAAAAGCTGTAGGGGCAAAACGGGAATGTATAATTACAGTGTCAATATGGCCTGCCGGCCTGCTGGTGGGCCAGTGAGACGGGGACCCGGCTCTCTAATCCTGACCTCACCTCTGCTGTATGTGACTGTTGGGGCAAGTCATTTAACCTCCTTTCTAACCTGGGAACTCTCATACTGCCAGAGCTAAGTAATCAAAGTGCCCTGAAGACTAATTCTTGTATAAAGACTGCAGGATTTGTAACCTATTTTGGCTTTTCCCATTTGCCTTTATGCATACTTAGATACCTACTCACCTTGTCCCTGCTGACTCGAACTCAGCAACCAGGATTACATTGGCAAAGGAGGCATTGCACGATTTAAGACCATGGCAGCCAGTACCCAGCCACACTGTGAAATTGCTCCACATCAGTTGTCCTGAAACCATGCTGAAAACAGCGTAGCTGCTATTGTCAGCCACATATAACTAATTTTGGTAATAGCTGAGGAAAGAGAAGCACAGGACCAGGTTTATGATATACCTACAGCTACAAACTGAGTGCAATGAGTTGTGCATCTCCTGATCAGTACAGAGGCGGTCAGGGCATAACAAAACTGTGTTTGTACAGTACAAACCAGCCCAGGATGCCCAGGGAACTTGAGTATCCGGTGATAACTGCTGGCCTGTTCACCCACATCGCATATCTTTGCAGTTACTGCTACCGCTCCAGCCAAAAGGGTGCTGCCACATAGACCTGGCCATCTGTCTTCTGCCCCAGAGGTGCACTTCTGTGCAAGCCATTACAGTGCTTGTACCCTGATAACCTGCTGTTGGCAGCAAGTCCATTTCTTTGTGCACCTAATTAATATCAACAGCCATGTTACACAGTACTGTGTGAAGCATCTCACCTGGTGCAGAAGTGTCTTGGGTTTATGAATGTCCCCTGGGACTTTCAGTGGCATTGGTATGGTACAATGGGGCAAGCTTGCCTCCTATTGTGACCTGTTATTTGGTGGAGGCTAATCTCTGTTGGGCTAGCAGATGATGGAAAATCTGTGCAGTGCAGTACAGTGCTAGTGTGGTAGATTGCCTAGCCTTGGGTAAGTTAGCCCAGGAAGAGCAGCTCAGTGGCATCCCTGGCACTTCTGGTGCCAAAGATTGCTTCAAGGTACCCAGGGTCTCCTCTCTGCACCAGTGCTACAAAGATGGGCCGTGGGGCCTTGCTTTTGTGGCATCACTGCTTGGAGGAGAGCTAGGGCCTCAGCCCTGCCATCCTGCTTTTCCACCTGAGCATTTACTGTGCCTCTACCACTTCTCATTTCTGCATCTCAAAGGCTGCCCATTCCTTGAGTCTTTCATCTCCACTTTGCAGGATAATAAGATCTGGGAGCCACTAAATCCTGCCTTAAAGGTACAGTGAGATCTACTGAGGAAAAAGAACTGGTCTGCTTAGAAATATGTTAGGTTGGTGGTTGGACTACATGATTTGAAAGGTCCCTCCCAACCTAGGCAATTCTATGATTCCATGATTCTATGAAATGGACCATAGGATGAGAAATTGCAAGAGCCATGGCCAGAGAAGCCTTTCCCTAGCTGAGCAAGGAGCTGAGTTAAAAAGCATTTGAATGAGATATTCCCAATTCTAAAGGGCAAAGCGAGAACTCATCAGCTCCTCCCCTCTGACCCTATCCCACAGTAAGAGAACAATAGGTCTCTATGACATTAAAGGCAATAAATTTAGAAGGAATTACAAAGGATATTACTTTGCACACTGAATAGACAGCCTGTGGTCTTCACTAATGTGGACATTCAATATCAGGCACGTATGGATGGATTTTTAAAAAGCGTTGGCTAATTTAATCATCACTGGCTACCACGTGTAGCGCTAAAATAATCCAGGGCTGGATTTCACCGTACAGTGTTGCAGCTGATTACCTCTGGGGTGCTCGTGTGCCTGTGTGGAACAACTACACAACTGGCTGAGTATGTCCAAGCCTTTTCTTCCTCTGAGTCTTTATTTATGATACCTCCAGAGACGTGAGGCCAAAGCAAATGGAATGACATTGGAATGAGAATGTCCAAAGCTATAAGTCAGATCCAAAAGGGAATCTGGGAGTCAAGCTCTTTCTTGTTTGCATATCTGACTTGGCATTGAAGTCAGTGGGAAGTTAGTACCTAAATGTCTTGGTAGGCCTGATCCTATTGGCTGTAGTAGCAGCTCTGTAACACATGTATTCTACACAACTGAGAGAGGAAGGAAAGTGATTCCTGTCATCTTTGCTCCCTGGGAACTCAGAACATCCTCTACTATACTTTTGAAGGCACCTTGAAAGCTGCTTCTAGGTGCTTCCAGTGCAATGATCTCGCAGGTGAAATCTCTACTATCTTTTGTTAGGTGTGCCCAAGCATGCGGTTGATTTTGCTGTGCCCCGTGGCTGGAACCAACTGTTTCCCTGCTGCTTGTAGCACTGAAGTTCAAATTCGGACCACTTCCCATCCTGTGCCTGGGTTTCCTCCCTCCAGACCTCCTGGGTCTCTGAATAGTCTTAAGAGCAAGCCAGCTGTGAAGTAACATGATAGCATAGATATCCTCTTAGATATTCACCTGCTGTGATGCGGAGGGTGGCGAGGGGGTGATGGAGACCTCGGGGTTGTGCTTGATCAGGACATCTTTCCTCCTTCTGAGCTGCGGAGAGCCCATCTCACTCCTGTGCAGTGCCTGAGCATAACTCACTACAGCAGCGGTAGAGCAACCCACCCGCCTTCCCCTTCCAGAGATCAAAGCCCCCCAGAGGACACCACAGAGAGGCTGCAGAGCTCTGCGCCCTTGCATGCAGACCCTCTGGAAATCTGGCGTGCTACAACGTCTCTCTCTGTTTCTGTCACTGTCCCAGTGGCTTCCAGTTTCCTCTGGTACTGGGGCACCAGTGATTCACACCTGAGCACTCTGTGCACCCAGCGGCCGCCCAGGAGGGGCTGTCTGTGGGATGGTGGCCTATTCCCTATTGCAGGCCATCGAAATGATGGCTTTTGGCTGCTAGGGGAGCTCTCTGAAAGCAGTACAGACCTCCTGGATATACCTGGACATAGCCAAGCATGGGCCTGGCCTCTCACTCCTCTGCCGTTTTGCAGGGTGGCTCACCCGCCCCCAGCGCTGCGGAAAAAATAAATCACAGCTGCATCTACAGACGGTGATTTTGAGGCAGCACCGCCAGCGCTGAGCGGAGCACAGCCTCCTGAGACCCCGTGTCCTGAGCAGGCAGGATTTGGTGACAGAAGCAGCTCGAGATGCCTTTGGGCAGTCCTTTAATTTCACAAAGCAGAACCTGTTCCCGGTCCCGCAGCGATGCTCTAACAAGCTACGTTTTCATTTCACATTTCTGGTGGGTCCTCGGAGGAGCTGAACTTACCCAAGCTGCAGGAAGCTGCAATGCAAGCAGCTGTGGGTGAAGCAGAAGATGTGTCAACCCTTGTGTACAACACTGAGGAGAAATGTGTGTTTCTGAGTCCCTGGCACAGGCTGCGGTCTCTGAGGGCACAGTGGCTCTCAGCGGCATGTCAGTGATCAAATAAATGCTCTGGATGGCATCAGCTAAAGGAAAGCTGTGCTGCACAGTGCTGCTGCGGGCCAGGGAGGATTCTGGCTGGGAGGGGTGGGTGGCTGCAGCAGCCAGCCCTTGGGCGTCCCCAGGGCAGAGGTACCCGGACCTCCCCATCCAAAACCATCACCTGGTGATTAAGTGCCCTGACACCCCATCAGGGCACCAAGCGCCTGCCCATTCCCCATCAGGTGTTGTGCCGCCAGTCCTGTGAAATTCCCGTGAGATGCAAGGGCTGAAATGAGTAATTCATGGCTTCAAGCAGAGATGGTGGCACCTCCTGTTAAGAGGCCTGTACAATATTTTCCACTGTAAGAGTCTGTTTCCAGTTGCTTCTATTTTTGCCAAGTGTATCTGCCTCAAGCTGCTGTTTTATTTAAATTTCATCCAAAACAATGTAATTGTTTCTGAAATGAGGGCAGTGGAAAATACTTTTCTTCTAATCCATCCTCAACTGTGTATATATAGACATGTATGTAAAATCTGAGAATAATTTTGTGTTGTGCGCTCCGGAATGGGAGTGCAGGCAATCATCACGGGCAACTTTGCCTTTTCTGTGCAAACCTGCCCAAGCTGCAAGCCCTGTTCACGCTGCTTCACCTGTGACGCCTGCTAGAGCTGTGCGTGGACCTGGCTTCCCCGTGGCTCCAGCTGCAGCGAGCCCGCTAACCCATGGCTCGGCAGGAAAGGTGGGGATTGTGGCACAGCCCCTCCACTCCTGCCATACCTCTGATGCTCCTGGTTATCCCTTTTCCTTGTCCTTGCTCTAAGCAGTCAGTGCACGGCTGCTGGCCCCATGTCCCTACCCCAGACCTGGCCACAGAGTAGGTCTCTACCAGCCTAGCTGGAGACTGGGCAGTGTCAGGGACTGAAAGCAGTGGAGGGGATTTTGACAGGGAGTTAAAATCAGAGGGAAAATGGGCAGCTGAGGCTTTGTTGCAGGATGTCCACTGGTGGGAAACCAGGGCTTGTGGGTCCTGTGGCTTGCAGAGGGACTTCTTGAAACACAGGAGATGAATTTTCCCTACCTCTGGCTGAGCAGTGTGGGAGCGAGCAAGCACTAGAGGGAATGTCAGTGTGTGTGACTCAGAGAGGAGAGCAAGGGAAAAAGGCTGACTCCTCTACTTCTGAAAATTATTTGCATAAGCATACTTGCTTGGTTCAATATTAAGGATCCAAGATTTTGGGTTCACAGGGACAGGTTTTCTTTAAAAAGGTTGGATTCCCCTGATGTAAGTGATGCCCACGTGTAAGATATGTGTGCTGTCCCTAGAGTCTCTGTGCCAAGAAAGTGTCAGACGTCACACTGGCAGGGTGCATGCAACAGCTGTTGCCTAGAATCCTATTTTTGAAGAAGTTCTCATACATAAAGACACAGATCTGTTGTCTGCCATTCTGCAGCTCAGTTTAGATTTCACCTGAAGCATATAACATATCTTGTATGTGTGCCACATCTGCATGACCAAAAGGCAGCTACCTCTGGGTTCTGGAACCAGGGGGTAAGCCAGTGCATTGGCCCCCACCTGGGAATTAAGGTCACCAATGCAATAACCCAGGAACATTATGGCCACATGTTTGCCCAGCACCTAGCAAAATGAGGTTTACTCCAAGACTGGGCTTCTAGTTGGGCTGAAATTGAAGTAATAAAAAGAGTAATATTATAAAAATCAGTAATTTTAGCCAAGGGTACACTTAAGTCCACCCCTCATAAGAAAATGACATAAGATTCCACTAGCTTGCACACCAGATTATTTCTTGTGCCTTTATAATACCTCTGTCTCTCTCACACACACACAAACTCACAAGCTTTAACCACCATTAATCTTCTAGCGGCTGAAAGGCAAAGTCAGCCTTAGTTAGAATGAATCCAGGGCTCCAGGTTTACCTACACCCAACGTGAGTTCATGCTTCGGGATCCCATACTTGCTGGGGTTTGGTTGCACTGGCCATGGAAGCACCAAGTGTCTCAAGGAAAGGGTTTTCAGGGGAAGGAACTGGACATACATATATCTTACTGTTTACTCAAGGTAAAGGTCTGGACAGCCTTTCATCTATTTCATCATTTTCTGCAATCTTGCCATGATTTCCGAGGCACAGGCTGTCTCTCTGCATGCAGTCACAGCACCTAGCGCAAGGAGGTCCAGACCTCTTATGGGCTGTTGTGTTTCAAAAATATATTTTGTCGCTTCTGCTTGTTTTTGTAAATTGCAATGCCTTACCCTGATGCCAGTGGAAATACGCTGCCTAAGGAATGCGGCCATGAAGAATGGCCTTACTGGATTGCACCAAAGTTCAGTGAACCTAATGCTTTGCTTTGGTGAGAGGTGGGTGCTCAGCAGGCAGTGGCACAACTGTGCTCGACAGGGGTTTCCCAAAGGTATCCTTTGCTGATTGCATTTCACAGAATCACAGAATCAGAGAAAGATAGGGGTTGGACGGGACCTCTGGAGATCATCTAGTCCAACCCCCCTGCCAGAGCAGGGTCACCTAGAGCAGGCTGCACAGAAACGCATCCAGGTGGGTTTTGAATGTCTCCAGAGATGGAGCCTCTGCCACCTCTCTGGGCAGCCTGTTCCAGTGCTCTGCCACCCTCAAAGGAAAAGAAGTTCCTCCTCATGCTTATGTGGAACTTTCTATGCTCAAGTTTGTGCCCGTTACCTCTTGTCCTGTCACTGGGCACCACTGAAAAGAGCCTGGCCCCATCCTCCTGACACCCACCCTTGAAGTATTTATAAACATTGATAAGGTCCCCCCTCAGTCGTCTTTTTTCCAGACACAAAAGACCCAAATCCCTCAACCTCTCTTCATAAGAGAGGTGTTCCAGTCCCCTAATCATCTTTGTAGCCCTTTGCTGCACCCTTTCCAGCAGTTCCCTGTCCTTCTTGAACTGGGGAGCCCAGAACTGGACACAGTACTCCAGGTGCGGCCTCACCAAGGCAGAGTAGAGGGGGAGGATGACCTCCCCTGACCTGCTGGCCACACTCTTCTCGATGCACCCCAGGATGCCATTGGCCTTCTTGGCCACAAGGGCACATTGCTGGCTCATGGTCATCCTGTTGTCCACTGGGACTCCCAGGTCTCTTTCCACAGCTGGTCTCTTTACCAACCTGTACATAAAAGTAACATTTAGGTTAGGGTTTGGGCTACTTCTTGCTGTGTAAAGCCTTCTCTTCCAACACAGTCTCAGCATGAAGCCAAAGGTTGACCCCTGATGGAGGCAAACTGGGGACATTTAATGGAGAAGCGCAACGGGGGATGGGGAGGCTCTGGTGCAGGCAGCAGGCTGTGCTGGCTCAGGGCACTTAAGGCCACCATGGTGTACGTGCTCCCCTGGATGCCAGGGGACTTCAGGCAGCTGAGTACCTTGCGAGGCATGCTGATGAGGAAACCTATCTACACTCCAGGATAGCTATTGAAATGTGAAGTCTTTCCTTTACCAAATGCTCGCCTGGGACTATAGCTGGACTACTGACAGTGAAGTAAAATGTCGTGTTACCACTCCCACACCGTTCAGTCAGGGTGCTGTGGAGTGCTAGTGGTACTGTGCAGAAAAATGGCAGGTGCCACAACAGCACCTTTACTTTCCCTGTTACTATTTTTTGGGCAAAGGGGCACGGAGAACTGTGCTTCAGTGTTTCCTCACTATTAGTTTGCAACTCCTTGTCTGGACTTCCTTTGGTCCTTTGGAGACAGTGCACTTTCTCCTCTAGGTAAACGTTGGTCTGTTTTTCATTTAAATATTAATTTGGGATGGCACAATGTAGTGTGTAATATCACCACTCTCTGTGAGGATTAGAGTGATTAGGAGTCTCAGAATTCACTTTAATCAGTCAGTTCAATACTGCTGAGATTTGCAGTCTGCCCTCTCCCATGCAACAACCAGAGTCTTTCGACACGCTGACAAAATTGAAATGAGTTGCTTCATCTTAGACAAGGATAATTAATCTTCAAACACTGTTTATCTTAGCCCCAAAATCCCCAGAATTCAGAACCAAATTAATTTAAAGTCTAAATCTGCTTTAACTAGTAATTGGTTAATCAACGGGCTCGATGTGTAATTATATTCTTTGTTCACACTCCTTACAGGCTTGAAAAGACCATCTAATTCCTATGTTGCTTTCTTTCTTATAATTAGACCATGTGACATACAATGCTGTATGTATCGTGAACAAATTCTTTCCTGAAATAATTTCCCTGAGATTGTTTCCTACAGATGAATTTGGTCTTTTTTTTTTTTTTTCTTAAACTTAAAAAAGCTTTCATATGATTTCTTGGTTATTTTGGATTTCTGTGACTCATTTAGAGATTGTGCAAAGAGTTTTAAGCTTTGAATCTTTGCTCTCTGCCCGTCGCTGAAGAAACCTACATTGTGTATTTATTTTCCTCACATGCACTTGACATGGCTTTAATAGTTAAGGGATCCTTGCTCTCTCTGAATATTGATAGGATGTGGCAAATTCAAGATACTGTTTTATCTTTCAGAACAGACCAGCCACAAAACCTATTAGCTGGTGTTATTCTTGTGGACAGGAATTATCATTGCTATTAGGAATAGGAGGTCTGAGAATAAATCAGAGAAGGAAATCGTGGTCTTTTTAACACAGAGTTGTGGGTCCTCTTTACTTAGTGGATGTTGTCATAACCCCATTGTGGTCAGTGGTCCGGTCAATGGTTTTCATATTTCTGTTCACAGAATTCCCTATTTCCATCAGCTTCATAAGTGCTTATATACCAGTACATATTAATACCCTCTCTTCTTCAATAACGTCTCCTTGCTGAAACCTATTAAAGCCCAATGCCTATTTAACCCTATGCATGCCTAAATGTATTCCATCTCTCATTCTTGTTAATGACCCATAGATTATAGCTTCTAGAAAGAAGTGGAAACCCTTCTCCTTCTGATGAATGACATGCAGGAGAGTTTGACTGCTGACACCTTAATGATATGAGTTTTTAGAGGACAGAGGAATATCAGGTTTTTAAGTGTTTGGATCAAAACCCTCTGTGGATCCGTGTGGATCCATCCTATGATTTTGCAATGCCCTTAAAAGTGGAGCATTTGGTTTACCTGCAAAGAATTTAGTGCCTGAGTGATACCTACCTGGGAACTTCAGCAGCACAGAGGAAAAATGAAAAGAGGAGAGAGATGAGAGACTTTAGATGAGCTGCACTGGATGTGATGGGGAGGTGACAGGGGGGCCTTCTCCCTTGCCAATAACCAGACAGCTCTAACACATGCATTTGTCCCCGGTCCTGGCAGCATTGGACAGGTGAGCTGCCTGAGGCTCTGGGGGTGAGGTGGAGGGCAGTGAGTAGTCTGGAGCAGCCACCCCTGCTGCGGGGGTTAGGAGATGCTATCAAAGGCACTCCTTCATGGCCAGTCACTCTCCCATCATGATGCCATTAAGTGGAGATAGTGAATCAGCAAGATGTGCCTTGGTGAAATTTCGAAATCTGTTCAACATCAGATGGAGGAATAAGCAGTGAGCTGAAGCCTGGGGGTTGTTGTTCTGGGTTTACCCCACTGTTCAAACCCGTCTCTAGGTGGGCAGGGACAGGGTCACCTCTCTCTGGGAGAAGCACAAGGTCAGACTTACCAAAGACTGAAAAAAGACTGACATAAAAAACTTTACTGTCAGGAAGAGCCCTTCCCTCCAGGAAGCAGTATCTTTTAAGATCTTTACCCTTTAACAGATTTCCTAGTATTAGATTTCCAAAGGCAATGTCAGAGCATGTAATGGATTGAGAAAGCAATTGCAGCAATCATCTAAATACATGCAGCTGAGGAGGTTCCCATCCTGTTTCTAGCAGCCCCTGTGAATCCTTCTCTGACCATTTGCTATTGTCTCAGTATTTTTGCTAAACAGACAGTTCTTCCTGTTTGCATTCACTGCTCTGTAACTCCTTGCTCCTGAAGGCTAGTATATGTTACAATCCAGGTTTCTCTCACTTATTCCTCTTCACTGAAAATCACAACGACAAGAGGATTCCTCACCTCGCCACCTAGAGAGGTGGTACTTCTGCCCTGGTGCTGAGCCTGATCCAAGTCCCTGGAAGAGGCTTCCCTGGGCTTGCAATGAGCCACTCCTTTAATCTTTCTCCCAAGCAGCATCACAACTAGGAGCTCAGAGATGTAGGTAGAGAAGCAAGCACTTGCTGTGACACTGTCTTTCCTAGAGGTCCCCTCTGCAGGCACAGGGTAGAACCACGCAATAGCCAGCAGCCCTGGGTTACCCCTCATCAGGCCTGTGGCTGAGACCCCATCTGCTTCACACGCTCCCTCTCAGAGGTATCTTCACTCTGCAACGGTGAGGTTACAGCGTCGTTAAGTGCAGTGGTAATGAGAAGTAGGTGAAAGTCCGTTTTAAAGCTCAGGGTGTAACGACAGTAGGAACAAATCTTTGCTTTTCTAGGCACAGGACAGAACTTCTGCTCGTGTTTATGGTAGAGAAAAATGCAACATGGAGAAAGACATACAAGGGTTTGTTTTGGAATTGCTTGGCTCAGCTGTGGCCCCTCTCAGGTTTGGGAGCCCAAGCCCTGGGGCTGGGCCCAGGTGAGGATCTTGGGACAAAGTTGGCCCCTGCCCTGGGCTGTGAAGCAGAGCCTCAGGTAGAGCTCCCATGGGCAAAAACTGTGTCTCAGCCTCCTCCTGTCCCATCCCACCATGCATAGCAGTGGCTTTGTAATAATGGAGCTGTGAATCTGTATTTCTTTATATTTAATTGCCGGCTTCTGAGCCTCTATGAGTCACATTTTCAAGCTTTTCTTAATAAACGTGGGGATAAAAAACATTCTTGAAGTGTTCTTAAAAAGGCAAAACAAAGCAAAACCCAAATGACAACTGCAATTCCCCTGTAATTTCCTGCCTTTGGTACAGAGACTTTAAGAACACGAAACATAAGAAGATGTGATATGATTCTAGAAGCTGGGGATGGCAGAGAAATGATGCTTTGCCTGGGCTTTGTGAGGATACAGCAGTCCCATTCAAGCCATTAGGAAGGTAGAAGGAAGAAACATTTTGAAATTTCTAAATTGTTTCTATAAGAAAACAGTTCAAACAAACTAGTTTTGAAATTTTTATCACTTCAGTTTTTTAATAATACATTATTCACACCTTTCTTAGAAGGGTCATAGACCATTTTAGTTAGTGAAAACTTTTTATTCTGGCACCTAAACAAGTTGCTAAGACTGCCAGTAATGACTTTCTATTCGTACAGCAGAAAACATTGACAAAATATTTCACTTAGTGTTTATAAAGAGGAAAAAATTGTCTCTCTCCCCTTCTCATTTTGAAAGAAAGTGATCTCTTGACTCAAGAACCCTTCCACCTTGAAAAATGGTGTCCAGAGCTGCTTTAATCATGGCCTTTCAGGAAGCCTGGGATTTCATCACCCAGCTTTCAGTGTACCCCTTCACAGCCAACCCTAGAGCAACTGAGGAAGGAAGTCTCTCTTTTTACCTAAGGTACAACATCTAGACTCTGCAGAGCTCCAAGATTCAATTTGTTCCCCATGATGTAAAAGGTAGCCGAAAGGAGAAAAGAGTTAACACAACCTCTTATTGCTTACAGGACAAGACTGTTCAAATATCCCTGGTCTTTGTAGGAGGCCAAATGTCATAGAAAGGTATGCTTTGGAGACTTAATCCTGCTCCCATACAATTAATAGAGCAAGGAGAGCTGATACTGGACAGGTACATGTAGAATCAAGCCCCTTGGTGATGGACAGGGCAAAGGAAACTGTGTCCAGCTCTGGGCTCCCCGGTTCAAGGAGGACAGGGAACTGCTGGAGAGGTTGCAAGCAAAGGGCTATGAAGATGATTAGGGGACTGGAACACCTCTCTTATGAAGAGAGGTTGAGGGATTTGGGTCTTTTGTGTCTGGAAAAAAGACGACTGAGGGGGGACCTTATCAATGCTTATAAATACTTCAAGGGTGGGTGTCAGGAGGATGGGGCCAGGCTCTTTTCAGTGGTGCCCAGTGACAGGACAAGAGGTAACGGGCACAAACTTGAGCATAGAAAGTTCCACATAAGCATGAGGAGGAACTTCTTTCCTTTGAGGGTGGCAGGGCACTGGAACAGGCTGCCCAGAGAGGTGGCAGAGGCTCCGTCTCTGGAGACATTCAAAACCCACCTGGATGCGTTTCTGTGCAGCCTGCTCTAGGTGACCCTGTTCTGGCAGGGGGGTTGGACTAGATGATCTCCAGAGGTCCCTTCCAATCCCTACCATTCTGTGATTCCGTGATTCTGTGAAACTTGACAGTGCATTACCGATTTAGCAGATGCCAGGATCCTTTGCTGTGCCCTGCCCTAAAACACTCAATAGTTACAAGTTCTGCGTTATATATGAAAGCTTGAGTTACTCAGAGTTTTCCAAATTCCCAGTTCTTCCTTACCAACATGGGGACATCAATTCCAAACTCCCAAGAACAGGCTGTCTTTCCAGGGCTCCCTGTATTGGACAGGGAGATACTCTGACGACAACCTTCCTTTTGCTCCTTAACGCTCCTCTTCCTCTGTCCCACCTAGGCACAGCTGGGAAGCTACAAGCTCACAGCATAGGTAGCACAGTGGTGGTTTTAGACAGGTTTGTGAATCTCAGGGTGTTGCTTTCTGTCATCACTTAGCTCTCGCTACTCAGAAATCACCTCTGTCTCCCCAAAACTGACGCAGCCTCTCCTGAGTCAGACATTTCTCAGGTCCAGTTTGAAGTCCCCTTCCTTGCTTTACACTCCTCCCCACTGCACGGTAGCTCTTTGAGAGGCTGGATCTTGTGTGATCTCAGCACAGTTCATGCAAGCTCCTCCACAGCTCCTGCCTTTGGGAGCACTCTCCTTTACAGCTCTGGTTTTGGGAGGTCTTACACTCTGCAAGGATTTGGTGTCACCTTTGGAAAGACAGCTACTGCAGGGAATACGCTTCTGCTGTACAACACCTCTGCAAACTGCTACTTAAGTAAACATAAAACCTGCAGGAGAATTTGGACATAAAATAGTAAATTTCATTCTGAAAAATTTATATTTTAAGAACTGCAGAGCGTCCCTAAGATCATATTCCTTGGGCATCATTACATTTCTTGCATCACTGAAATCTCTTAGCCTTCAGGCTTTTGTAGGCCTCTGCGCAAAGATTGTCCTCAGAAACGCAGAATCCCTGGTGTGGTGTTTCTGCTGAATTATACAACCAACCTCTGGAAAGTGTTTTTCTTTCCCTTGCAAGTTCAGCCTCATCATAGGTCTAAATTTGCAGATAGAGGCAAGTACATTATAATGGCGATGACTGATAGCCAAGATTTCTTGAGTTCAGTGTGTTCCCTAATGTAGGCCATTTTTCATCATCTAGAGTTGCCTGATAATGATGTCATTTCCATTGCTTGAATGTTGAAGCAGCAGCCACATATCATGGAGTTAAAATGACTGTTTATAGGACAGCTAAATTGTGTTGTTATCAGTTTAGGGCAGTGTTTGCTTTGCTTCTGGGGACAAAACGACAATTGGACTTTCCTAAAACTCATCAAACAGGATGAGAATGCCAAGAATACAAATCTGCACTGTAGTCAAGCTAGGGGAAAAAAAAAACGGAGAGAAGAAAAAAGGAGAGCTATTTTTGTGTGAAGATGTGATGACCATCAGATAAAAATGACAAAGTTGTACTTGCCAGAAAATAAGTCACATTGCTGATCACCGGATAACTTTGATGTAATATTCCACAATCATTTAACTGAGATTTCATGGCAAGATTAATGGTGAAGTTTTTAAAACATGCATGAAGAAGAGCTTTCTTCTAATATCCAGCTGTCAGACAGCCCTTATCTGGGGCTTATGTTGATTGATTATGATTGGGATTGAACTAGAACATGACCTCTAAATAAAAAAGAAAATTATGCAGATTTGAAAGTGAACCATCAAGCTTTTGGGTCTTTCCTAAACATTTCAAGACTTGCTTAGGCCTCATGTGATTATATATACATATGTACCCTATATGCATACATGTCTTTGCAGGCTCAGCCCTGTTAATGTGAAAAATCAGTAAGAAAAAACCTCACCAAACTTTTCTGTCTTCTGTGTCACAAAATACTAAGAATTAGGTTTAATACATCGTTTCCAACACACAGGACTCACATTGGAATGAGTTGTTTATGAGATACTATGTGATCTTAAGCAGTGTACAGATTTTGAGAGAAAGCAGACCAATTCCCTTTGAAAAAAATGCTTGTTTCTAGTGTATGACATTGGATGAATTGTTATACATACTTTGGAATGGATGGTGACCGTAAATCTCACTTTGGACACTTCATGAAATATTTGCAGCATATTTTAAACTAGCTTAGTGGTGCCAATTCTTCTTGAGCGCTCGCTGCCTACTTTGTGTTTTCGTGCAATGAAGAGAAGCTTGGGTGGTTCTGGGCAGCCATAGTGCCTACCAGGCTGCAGGCAGCTGCGGACACCCTTTTGCCCAAGAGCCTCTTTTCAGCAGCTGAAAGAAATGCAATAGGACTTTCCAATTCTACCCTCTGTTAATTCCCCCTGCAAATCCAGGGGTTCACAGCACTGTTACGTGTTTGACCTGATCAGCCACCAAGATTTTGGTTGGAGTAGCTAGGCATATGGAAAGTGGCTGGGAGATGCTTAGCTCAGCTGTGGCAGCTCTAAAGAGCAGCTTGACCCGAGCAAAGTGATCAGGTGAAGTAGTAGGTGCTACGCACCTTCGTATTGTATTGCTTTGTACAGCACAGCGTGTAGCTCTGGCGGAGGTCGGTGCTGCCTACAGGTCACAGCATGCCTACAAGCTGGTGGGACCAACACACATGGGTCCCACCTTTCTCATGCCCTTACCAGCACTGCATGTCCATTTGTGCACCGTCATCCCTGTGTTTTGTCTAAAAGAGACGTTTTTGCCCTTCTTCAGATTCATCACATAATAGGGAGTTTATGGAACTTACTTGGCCCTGGGGTGAATGCCTGCACCATCATGTTGATCCCTTAATTGAAAGTCATAGTCTTGTGGATTAGCCAGATGAGAAAGATGAAATAGGAGACAAACGGGGCTACTCTGTCTCTCTGAGGAGCTGGCTTGGTACCCAGAGAAGGGAAAACAAGGGTGTGCTCCCTCACCACGCAGTGAGGCTTCAGGTTCCTCCAAGACCCTGCCTGAGGTGAGCTGGGATACAGATGGCAGATGCACTTCTGAAGGGCGGCTGTACCTCATCTGTCACATCTATGCTTGAAAAACCCACTCAAGTAACCATCACACACACACACACACACAAGCTGCTAAATCAAACTCTACATGGATGATCCCTTCTCACTAAAATAGGGGGGACAATCGAAGTGGAATATGACAGCATTCAAAACATTTAGTTGTAAAGGAAAACCACCATGGCTACGTCCCATCAGGTGGCCAGTGGTTTATTTCAGAAATATACCCTCGGGCTCACAGAGGGCCGAGAAATGCTGCACAGTCACTGTGCTCCTTCCCCAGCTTTCTTCACACACCTGTGCTGCAGCCAGACAACAATGAACATTTTGCAAGCAGATGTCCATCTTAAAGAAACAGACTTTGTTTTGCTGTGAAATTCCACTCCCTGTTCCTCACCTTTTTCCGGTTGCCAGTTACAGAAAGAGGAGAGGAAATGGAGAAGCAGCAGAAATATTTCCCTGCTCTCTCCCCAAGACAAAAGGCAGGACTAATGAAAGCAGATTTCCCCCACCCTTTTAAAACTCTTGTTTCTCTTCTCAGGCACAGTGGATTCGGGGGCACCCATTTTCTTTCGCTCCCATAATAAACCCTGAAATTCTTAAAAGGTCACACTTAAAAAAAGATTTGTCAGTCCAACGAAATTTTTAGGGAAAGGTTTTCAAAGTAGACAAAAATGTATTCATTGTCTCTTCTTTCTCCTGGATCTTATTCAGGTTTCTTATTTGCATCTAAATCTTATTTGGGCTAAGTATAAAAGAAGGTATAAAAGGGGGCTAATAAGACTTCAGGAAGTGTAGCTGAATGAGAAGCAGGTAGGTGGGAGATACTGCCAGGATACTGTAATGGGAATGGAGGTGGAGCCCTGACACTTCCTCATGATCCTGGGAGTGGAGACGTGTGCTGCAGATTAGATTACTTATGTGCGGGACACAGGTAAAGGTGGCACAATCCAGATCCAAACAACTGAGCTTTATAAACTATGACATTCACTATGACATTCCTGCCATTCACTCTCAACAGTTGTATAAATCATATTTTAGGCTTTTGGAATTGTGTGAGAGAATCTGACTTGAAAAATTAAGTAATGTTCAATCGTTTAAAATAAAATGAAAACCTGTTTTTTTTTTTTAAGTTAGGTATCTAGAGGCCAGAATCACATTATGTCTGCAATCTGGGGAAACATGAAAATAATAGTAAACATCTCTTTACAGCAGTATCTGCAGTTTAGTTTGGAATATTGTAAATGATGCTCTTGTATCAAGGGTGTCATGAGTTTTAATGGCACAGGGAAGAATGATAGAACAGCTTTATATCAAAGTCTATTATAGCAAAGAGCCTTATAACAAGAGCAGAATGTATTTATGTCATACTCAAAATGTCATCTCAGTTACAGACAAGACTGATGAGGGAAAATGATTAGATGCAGAGATTTGATTTATCTTTCTTTTCCAGAACGGGGACTTTTGATGATCTCCCTTTAGGTTGCAATGCTTAAACCCCAAATTTCCAGCCACCACTGGAACATGAAGCAGATGAGCCTCCATGTGCATCATTTTCCCTTAATTTTTTTACCCAACTGCTGTAAATCAATAAAGCTTCACTAGTAAAACAGTATTTTGGTCCTATTTTCTTGTAGTGGAAGCTGAAAAAAAACATCACAAAACACTATGACACATTTCCTTGCTTAGTTATGGCCGAACATGGAAACAAATCCCCTTACCCTCAGTCCTACAGATGAGAGGTTTTGTGGGAGGGTCTCTTCCAGCCCACTTCCTCCAGCTCTGCATCCTTGTCCTGCATCACTGCAAGTATCTAACACTACTGGCAAAGCCTATAAAATAGACATTATATTTGTAGGGTATGTCCTACAAAATTCCTGCTTAGGCACTAAAATTGTCCTGCCTACCGCTTCCTAGGCAGGTGACACCCCCCCACCCCCTCGGTTTTTAGTGACTGACAGTTTTAGGTGGTGGTGGTGAATCAAGCTGCAATAGTTTGATGTCATGCTTTTGACATTGCTAATGAACTCATAGCATGCAAAATGCTTATACCTAGCTCTTGTCCAGCTTCTCCCATTTACGTTGCATCCCATGTGCAGGTTCACTAACCCATAGGGTATCAGCCAGAGAAAATTCTGTTCCCTAATTTAAAGTACAAGTACACTAACGGAGTTTCAGAGCAATAGAAAAGGAGCTTCTATTCATCACTCATCAACGTCTTCCTGCTGTTCGGAGACTAAACATGCACAAAAACAGTAGGAGGTTGTTATGTTCCTGTTAGCAACTACTGTACAGAAAAAGAAAATCCTGATGTGAAATGTGCAGGCTGTCAAACTCAGAAACATCACACGACTCTGACAGCCCTCCCCTGCATTGAATTTGAACATCTACAGCCATGCAGTTCAGAAAGTGCAGTGGTAACAGCAGCTCGGGAGCCAAAATGGTGGACCAAAGTGTTTGCTATCAATACAGCCTCATGGCACAGATGTAACGCCTTGTAATTTTCCTGCTCTATGTCGTCCATGCCCTGGGTTAAGCACCTGTTATTGCTTTATGGATTTTGCAAACCTGACCAGGAATCTACCTTTGGTTATGTTTTTTCTGACTTTTTTTGAATTATACGATACTAAAATCATTGTGCTTCTTTCTTCCCTCAATTTAATTTTGCAAATTTGATGTCCCTTTCATAATAGCCCCTATTAAAGCACAAACTTCTTGGGAGTTTAGAGGCCCTTCAGAAGCTAAATCACCCTGATGTGGAGGCTGTTTCTCAGCACGTCACTGCCTCACTACGCAGTGAATCTCGCGGATAAGAGCAAATGCACCAATTGGCCAGTGCTCATGCACAAACTGAGTAACCTGGAGACCAGGTTATTTAAGGCTCTGTGCCTAAGTGAGTGTTCCTACGCCTGTACTGGTGGGCACCGGATCACTTCAGAGTCACAGGTCTGGCTGCAAATCTCAGTAGCTCTCTGACTCCTTCCCTGGCACACACCAGCTCCTCCGGCAGCCCAGAAAGGACAGGGAGTGTGTAGGCTCGGTGGGAGCCATACACAGTTAAGACAACTGAAGACTCAAGCTCAAGTCAAGAAAGGAGGAGTGCTGGCAAACACCTCTCTGCACCCCATCACTGACCTTGGGCTCACTCCTTCACTGGTGTCCCAGACTTCAGGCTTCCAGTGAGCCCACAAAACTCGCCTTCTCTCCTACACACACAGGAGGAAGCAGGTGAATGGAAAAGGTTATGTTGTTTTCTGAGGAGGTTACAGAGGTGCTGTGTTTGCTATAGATGTGCAATTCAGTGCATCTGGTATCGCAGTACTGGGAGTTTTTCCTCTCAGTTGCACATTATTAGAAATACGGTGGGAGAATTTGGATCTTTTTTCCACACACGTGCCAGTGAAGAGTGGCATTCTTTCTGCCTCACTGAAAGGAGTTACTTCTCCTTTTGCAGAGCTTTTTCTAATGCTGTATACAGCAGGGTCAAGAGGAGGTAGAAAAGGTGCTGCGGTGGATTTTTCCAAAACTTTAGGCTCTTTCATCTAGCGATGACAACACTAGGCACCTTCCTGAAACCAGACAGAGCCTCCTGCCTGGTGGTGCTCAGTGCAGCCAGCAATAATAGAAGCAGAGAACCTGAACAGCCAAGTGCAAGCAAACACATGAGTTTATTTGATCTAAATAAGGTTGAGAGAAAGGAGCATCCTCGCTGCTCCAGACTCCTCTTGGTTGACTAAAAGGCTGATGAGACAAAACTTCAGGGCAGCCAGAAAGGTTCTCTAATGCTAAAACCCATCTAGCCTTGTGACCTAAAGGCCACATGGGTTAAAATGTGCAGTGGGAGAAATCAGAAGGATTCACAACATGTATCAGAGAAGGGAGAAATGAGGGAGGTGCAGTGCCTTGAAGGAGACACAACTAAGTCTGAATTTAATGCACCTCCAAGAGAACAGCAGGTTGAATTAAATGCTCCTGAAGGCCGCTATGTACAGCAGGATGCACAGATTTTCTGTTGATGCTAGTATGAAATACACGTTTTTTTCTGTGCAGGATATAATAAAGTCTCCAAACTAGGAAACATTCATTTTTACAAAGGCAACAGAGGTCCGAACTTATGGTCTTCCCATGGGTATGCTGTGAAATTTGTGAGCTTGGATAATTGACATTGCCAGGGAAGGTCATGAAAGTGCAATCAATCTGTACTGTGCCAGAGGATTTAAGACTCACATTCATTTTGCACTATGATAATACAAAACGCTCTTTTAAGACAACAGTGCTAGTAACTTTATTTTGCTTTTTTCTAGGAGAAGGTTTTAATAGACCACAACTATGTAAATGTGGGACCACATCAGCTACTTTCAAAGCTTTCACATAAACCGTGTTTGTATTCCCAGTTAAGTGTTATGACAACGCTCTTTTGTATAGTAACTTTTGCTTCAAAACTTTTCACAAACTTTGTATCCAACAGCAGTTTTAATACTGTTTTCTGGTATTATTGTGAATTTCTAAGCAACTCATTTGGTTGCGCAGTTGCTTGTGCCAAATGCAAACCTTTGATGTCTAGGTGGCTGCTAACACTGAAGGTACCAGGATAAAATATCTTCAAGAATACCAGATGTGTTATTAGAGATGGCTTCCAAAAAACCCTGCAAATGATTGTATAAATGCAGAAGAACTGTAGGTGAATGAAAAAGTAAGGAAAATAAGACAAACACACAGCAAAGTAGCTGACTGAGATTTAGAGTGGAACATTTTGAAACTCAGATAACTTAATCCAGTGCACATCCTGGTTTCACTTGTATACAGCAACAAACCTACATGGGAACGTTAGTGTTTATTTTTCTACTAAGATTATGCTTATTTGGAGTGGAGGGAAATATTCTGACTAATGTATGAAATAGTGTGATCCAGATACACTGCGAAGGGTCTTAAAAGAGCTTTAGCTGGAGTGCTTCACCCACTTGATCTCCCCACTGCCCCCTGTTTTGACTAAGAGGAAACATCTGGAAGTTCAGGAGCCATAATGAAAACAGTCTCTAACATTTGCGAACGTTACTATTTGCATTAAGGAAGATACTCTGTTAAAAATGCAACGGTAGTGTAAAATCAGCCTCCCTCCAAATTCTGCAGGGAGATGGAAGAAATCTATTAGAAGCAGTGAGAAGTTTCCCAGTACTGCCCTTTGAGCAATAAAGCTTTAGATATTGGTCAATAGGGTTTGTTGGGTTTGAGGATTAAATAAAACCAAACAAAACCCACGCAAAATCTCTCGGCCTTCTTTGCCTCACTGCAATGAATTCAAAGCCAATGGGATGTTGAGTCAATGACTGAATAACTTTTTGAAAGCAGAAAACAATTTTTTCTTTCAGAAGGTGGACAATGACAGTAGGGAATCTGTGAAGCCATCCATGCCAGGCAGTTCACCTGCAAAGGCACTGTGAATTCACCTCTGATCTGTACATACAAATTAAATCTTCTATTAAACCAAGGAAGTCAAGGTTGAGGCTTGTCTTCTTTCATTTGCCTCCTCAGGACATTCGTCTTATGATCTGGTGTTCCTTGGTTAGCCCACACTCTCCTGGACATCCCCACTAGCTTTGAAAGGAGGCTGAAGTTCCCTCCTTGTGTCAGTCACGTAGAGCGAGGCACCATTTTCTGGTAGCCGCAGCAATTGAATGAAGCTGGCTACATGCCTTGCTAAACTAAGGGACTTTTCTCCTCAGGATTTGTGCAAAAGAATGATTTTTTTTTTTTTTTTTTCATAGTGAGCATAACATTCAAGTAATACCCTTTATTTCAGTGGCTACTTTCAAGAAAGAAGGAGTGCGGAGACATGGTACAGCAAATTGTAGCTTTGATATTTATATCAATGCAAAATATAGAAAAGACTTCAGATGTGACTGCTGGCCTCAGATTAGCAAACCGCAGGGCTGAGAGCCCTGGGGCTCTGACTCTGACCATCTTTTCCCCTTTTCTCCTTCTCAATTTCTATTTGAAAGTTGCATGGGATTTTTTCAAGAAGTGCGTAAATGAATTGGCACAAGACCACTTGCCCAGTTAAACACTCAACTGAAATGGTATATTTTTACACATCCAGCAGATTTAGATGCTATTTTGAGGACCTGGGCAGGATGCGGGCTGAGTAGTCAGGACACGCAATTTTCTACATTTAGTTTACTGGTTACTAGCCAGCCCAAGTTGATGGAGACTGACATTTCTTCCTGGTGCCTGGTGAGAGCTTATGTGAACGCAGCAGCTGATCTTAAGTGAGTATCAGTATCAAAACAGTCAATCAATATCACCAATAAGTGGTAGCTTTACTGCAAATCCTCCAAGCAGAGAGACTAAGACTCAGAGAATACATTGACTACTTAGCCCTTATCTCTTAAATACACAGTGCGGCTTCAAGGATGGGCCGTGACGGCAACCTGAGTTTGGTGGTTGATATCAGTAGCTGCATCCCAGAAGCTCACCCTTTCTGGCTGGGCTAACGGTGCTGCTGGGGACTCGGTGGCCTTCCCTGTGGCAGGCCAGGGCTGAAGCTGGGAGCAGAGCAGCGTGCCCACAGCGAGCAACAGCAACTTTGTCAAAAGATGCGGTGATGTTTATAAGGAAGAAAAGAAAAAAATAAAAAAATCCACGTACCTGGATGGCCACAGTGCAGATAGCAGTGACATTCAAAGGAAGATACATATGAACTATGTCTTTCAAAATCCAATAGTCATTTATAGATATGGACAGGCCAGTCAAAGCAACTAAGCCTCGAGACTACTTTAATAATACTTACGTGATTAAAGATACTTATGTGATTAAAGATAGCAACTACTATGGAAGACACCAGCTAGAGGGAAAAGACAGTTTTTTGAGACAGGGACTGCTAATGACAGATGACCCTGGAACAATTTATTAAGTAACAATCAGGTAAAAAAGTGTCTGAACAAAGGAAATCCCCAAAGCTTATGACTGTAAGAATGAATAGGGTAAGACCTCAGGTAAAGGCAGTGGAGGACAATTACTTCAGAGTTAACAGATAGTGTTTGCAACCGTATGATATACATCCTGGCTGACACTGTGTTACTTGTTCTGGTTTCTGAGAAATTTAAGATTCCCTAGTAAAATATAAATAGTTGTAAAGACCGATAATGTTAAAGGGAAAAGCTCTAAGTCAGAGGGGCTGCTAGGTGCTTGTAGTCAAAGAGGCTATAAGCATGCATGTCGTCTGGAGGTCTCTGGCCTCATTTCCCAAGGGGACTGAAAAAACTAACGTCTGAGTAACGGGATGTAGGATTTTTAAAAGGTTCCTTGAACTAATTAAAAAAATGAACGATGCTGTTAACAGCATGACTGTTGTGCCCATTGGGAAAAATATTTGTCTAAAAAACCCCTATAAATGTTATAACACGAAGAAGGCAACATACCTCACAAGGTGATCTGCAAATCTACCACATTCACTTAAGTATCTTTTTGAACACACATTATTTTTAACCACACAATAGAATATCCAAAGTATTACTATAATATCACAATCTTGTACAGATTGTGCTCATTAGTGTCTGAATTTAGAGGTGAAATGAGCGTGGAGGAGGAGAAGGGAAATTCCAGCATGTGTTACAAAGTGTACAGGCAAGCTATTTTGAGGAACAGCTTCATACGTCTTCAACACATGGCAAAAAAACTAAAAAAGTTATTTAACTTTTATACTTTGACAATGATGTGGCTAAAGTTTCAACTTTTGCTGTCTCCTGTGATTTGTTCAGGGGGAACATTTCTCTTCCAGAAAACTTTAGCAGAAAAAAATGCTCTTGCATTTTCATGGGAAAGTGCAATAGTAATTCTGGTTTATTAAACTGTTCCAGGGAAGGGTTCTGTAGCATCACAAAGATGTGAAATATCGAACATCTACATACTACATCCCATCCTTCTGCTAATGCCTAACTATTCCCTGAGTGTGTTGTAACCCATGCTTATTTGACCCAAGGGACTGGGCTTCCCATAGTATCAACTGAATATCTTTTTCCAGTGTTCAGTCTCCATTTTCTTCTGCTTTATGTTACTGAATATAAAGTTGCCCCTTCTGGGTGAAGTCGCTTTCCCAGTTCAACTCCCTCCCATGTCATTAGCATGCGCTCAGTGTGAAAATCTTTCCCAGTAAAAACAAAAAGCAGTATACTTGAGCTGATAAAGACACCAAGTTCACCTGGAAAAGCAAATTAAAACTAGCTCTGTTTATTGAGTGAAAGCATGAGGAGAAGTGTGTGTGCCTTTCGTGAGGAACCATGGCAGGGCCCGTGAGCCATGGCAGAGCAGAGCCGGCCAGAGCCGAGGATGGAACACCGCCAACCTCCTCCTGCAGGACAGAAACACCGATTTCCACTTCCTGTTGACTTGTAAAAGTCCAGATAAACCACAAAAATGTCAACATGCTCAATATCAAAGTCATTGCTTTGTTCAGGAGAAACCATTCTTTTAAATGTTAATTTCAGCGGAAAAAAAAATAAATATACTTTGTGTCAAGCCAGATGTAATTTCTTGTCTTGACCAGTGAACCAAAAAACAGTTCATCCGGTACTCTTATTTAAACTCTAACATATTTAGAGAGTTGGCTTGTTCCCCAGTGTAGCTTCCTGATCATTTCCCTGTGATCAGTATTTCTTCGTATATTCAGTCGTTTATTTCCTGTGGCTGAAGTAAGATGAGGTAGAAACACTATGGATCTGACCCCAAATTTCTACTAGTCTAGTGAATATCAGACAAAAAAAGCTCTCAGATATTTCAATTTTGAAAAAAACTTTCAATTTTGAAATTGTTGCAGTCTGAAAAGGTATAATTAATGTGTCAATGAGCTGGAAGAGTTTCTCTGACAGCCTTATTTGACGTTGATTGAATAATGCACATCTTGGGGCACATAAAATTTATTTTACTAATTAGTGAAAATGGTAACTAAATTGATGCAGTTTAAAGCATATCAACATATCACTCTCTTGTCTCAGAAAACAAAGTCTTTGGAAGCTGAGATATATTGAGCAGAGCTTTGTTGGAAGTTCTTTGCTTTTTCTGAAGATGTGGTTTTCTCATGGACTGAGAGTCGGGAGGGACAAAGCACATTTAGCCTGGATTCATACCTCCTGGTATGAAGCCTCCTGGATTCATACCAGTGTTCCCGCAGGCTCAAAGATGGCAGGTCCCTGACTTGGTTCTGTAGCATTAAAGTATTGAAAAGAGCTTTGCACTCCCTGTTTGCGGCTAGGCAGTACCGGAAGGGATGGGATGCTGTAAATGGGAATGGAGGGAGAAAAAGGGCCCTGCCCTTTTGGCAATGGAGCTGCATGCTTGGAAGACAAAGTGGAAGGAGGGGCATCTCTGCGGTCTTTGTGCTGCTTCAGAGCTATGATTTGATTCTCCAGATGCTGAATGACAAGGGAATGACTCTAGCAAAAATTGGTGAATTCTGTGGCAATTATCGTTTGCTCTGGAGACTGCTATGAGATCATCAGAAATGCTGAGTGTTGTGTCTGGAGATCTGGGCTGCAGGGGACAAAAAAGATCTGACTATTGGAAAACCTAATAGAGGAGTAATATGTGGGAGGGGAAAAGAAGAAGGAGATGAAGAGTCTAAGGATGTTATTTTGTCAATTCAATCTTGTGTTTGTTTTATTTATTTTTTAACACCAATGAGACTCCTTGTCTCAGCTCTTCCCTGGGACACAACATGACCTCCATGGACATTTGGCCTATGGAATGAGATGGGCAGAGTGAGAGGACACTGATTTCCACATACAGTGTCACTTTCTCACCCCAGCAGATCCCACATTGATAAGGAAAAAGGTCACTCCATTTCCTTTTCCTTCCAACAGATCCCGGGAGTGTGAGCACACTGGCTGGGACTCCGGGAAGCAACCCAACAGCCGCAACCTTGACCTTGGGGATCCCCTATTTTCAAGACCTTTTTTTCTCACCAGAGCACGGGGATGGGTGTGTTGCAGGGAGGCCATTGGTCCCACAGGGTGGCTGTGGGATGCCCAGGGGTCTCCTCTGTAGGGACCCACTGTGGCAGCTGAATACAGGTTATCTGGGCTGTTAGTGACAGTGTGACAAATGACACTGGCTGCTCCAGAGACATGAGGTGCATATAAAAGACTGAATTTTTAGCAGTATTTCCTTAGCTTTCCAAGTGAAATCCCTCTGCCTTCTTTCTTCTCTTTCACATATGCTATGAACAGCTGAGGCATCATGTTTTGCTGTATTTCGTATAGTAACACTGAGGCATTGCTTTTGGGTTCAGAAATAAAGAACGTGATCCAGAAAAACATGGCTATGAAACATGGTGAAGAAAGTCAATATCTGTGCGGTAGCAGTGGGTTCACAGGCAAATCAGCAGTCATTTAAAAAAAAAAATAATAATAATTAGATTTCTTGAAAAACGTGCTACTGCGGAAGGGAAGGGAGAGAAACATAGGAGAGTTGTCCTTGCTCCAAGAAGGTCCTGCGAGCGCAGGTGGCAAGCAACAGGGCTGGTCCTGCTGCTGGGGCTGGGGAGAGCCATAGGGGCTGCAGGGGAATGTCAGCGCCAGTAGCCGGGGCCAGAGCCAGCCTGCTCCAGCCACAGTGAGGTGGAAAAGACAGCAGAGGTACCAAATTAAGGTGGACCGGTGCCACGCAGCCAACTTCTCATGTGCTGAGTGGCAGCAGCATCCACTGGGCAGCATCCTGCTGACCCTGCTTCTTGCCCTCCTGGGTCCTTTGACTTTTGTTTGGGGGCTGGTTGTGTGCAACAGGGATTAGGACTTGAATTTCCAGTATACACCAGCATGTCCACATCGTCAGATAGAGTGTGCACTAGAGGCACCTGGCAGTGCTGCCAGGGGTGAAGCAGAACAGTGGCCATAGGCACTCATCTGGTACCTTCTCAGGGAACTCAAAGTGAGAAGATGCAGGGTTGTAGATGCTCCCATTCTGTCAGTGCCAAAGGAGCTTTGGGTGTCATCGCTCTCTTTATATATCAGAGCAGCATTAGCTTGAACAGCTTGTCCTTTTGGTCTGTTTTAGGAGAATCAATATGTATAAATGCTTCCTCCCACATCACAGCCGTCATCGCTCTTGATGCATTAAAAATGGCTCCCCATTTAGCTGCGTTATTCAGAGGGAGGATCTGCAGGCTTGTCTTGGGTGAGGATTTAGCTGAGACACCAGAATAGCAAGCTCTAGTAACCAAACGGCATTGAAAACCCGCTGCAAGATCCTACTGTTGCCAGTGTGTGGGACAAGGCGTGGTGATGAAATGATCACAGTTGTAAGAGGAGCTGAAGCTCATCCTTTGCCTCCCCCAGCTTCTCATGGCACAGTCACAATCAGGGGACCAAATGCACCCTGCTCTTCTTCTCTATTTGACTAGATGGTGTGTGTCCTGCTACTAGGTACAAGAGGGGTCCCGGTACGGCAGAGTTGGAAACAAGAATTAACTGAATATGAGAATTAACTGAAAAAAATGCTGGGCATTCAACGCAGTGCTGTGCAGGGAAGCCTGGGCCAGCTTGGCTCACCAGTGGTTGCTCTAGAGAGCTCAGTACCACAGCAAAGAAGAAACCAGATGTATTAAATATCTACCATGTGCTGAAGTCTCCAGTTCAGAAGTGGCAGACCACCACTCTATCTGTCAGTAACGTACAGAGTGAGTCCTCCTTCCCCCAGGTGAGGCCTGTGCAACCCCACAGCATCCACCTCCCCATCACTAACACAACCCTTCTCATTCTTCATGCAGAGTGGCATTTCTAGGCAAAAAACCCACCTGTTTTTTTTTTTTCTCCTCCAATTCTGGGTTTACTGAGCTCTGATACGTTCTAAGAAATGAAAGTTAGACAAGCAAAGGCTGAGATTAAACCAGATGAGTGTCAGGAAACTTGTCACAGCTGGTTTGGGTGCCTCTCCAGCAGGGCATGCAGCTCCTGGCTGCCAGGCACCATGCCAGGCATTGGCAGGACCAGCCTTCTCCTTGTTGAAGACTCAGGAATGAGATCGGGCAATCAGTGCCTGGCATTTATAAGGGTCTCTGTCAATGTAGGAAGTTCCCATATCCCTTTTGCCCTACAAATAATTATTGCAGAAAATGAGCTGCTTCCTGTCCTTTAGGAGACATAGGCAGGTGAGCTGGTGCTCTTGTGATAGTGGCAGCAGAAGTTCAATTTTAAGAGTGTTTCTGCTGCTATCTTCCTCCTGCAGATGGCCACATCTTTATAAGCAAGCAGTCTTTTCACACAATTTTCTCCTGTGGCAGACTTTTCCACGTCTTCTCTGAACATGTGTGGACCTGGGGTCTGAGTATACCGGGCTGCTTCGTCTCGAGACCAACTGCAGCAATTCCTGGATAGTTAATGTGACTTTTGTGGAGTTGTCCACCAACCACACTATTCACCCAACAAGGCTGAAGTAGCTGCCCTACCACCACAGAATACTAAACTGAAAAAGCATGCTGAGTAGCACATCTCCTATTAATAATGTGGAATATTATTTTATGGTCTAGATTAACAGTCTTCCACCTTTTTTTCCTAAAGTTATAGCTGACAAGTAGGTGAAAGATCACAAAACGTCTCCCTTGAACTTTCCATCTGACCCTGCTGCTTGTCAGCAACTGGCAGGGTCGGGAAAGCAAGGAGGCTGGGGGCCCCGGCCGGCAGCAAACGCGTGGCCGGGGACGCGGCGTCTCGCATGCCGTCCCTCGCCCTGCGGAATGCCGCAAGCCAGACCATGTCAATGCTGGCTTGCGGCATGCCGCGGCCATAAAGCAGGTGCGTGAGATGCCTTTGGCTCTGGTGGCCAGCACGCCACATGCCATACCCCTCGCTCCCCTCTGCTGCAGCCTCCCTCGCATGGAGCCCCAGAGCCTTGTGAGCGGCATAAAAGCACAGGGAGCTATAAGAAGACTTGTTAATGAGGCACAACTCCATTTCAGCTCTTTACTGTGCTATATTTTCCAGTCCGTATTCCACGTGATCCACGTTTGGAATTAAAACTTTATAGCAATAATTTTAAAATGTACTGCAATAAATCGTGGTGTTTCTTGTTCTTCATGATTCTGCTTTTGAGACAAAACTAAAATTTAATGGGTAGGAAAAAAGTTGGGAGATATAAACACTCTGAAAAAAGCCCAAAGCAATTGCCAGAGAGGGCAATCAGAAAAATTATGAGAAAAGGGAAAAACAAAAGCATCAAACAAAAATTGTGGCTTGAGACTATCCCAAATCTGGAACCATTAATATGGGGGGTCTTGCTGTGGGTGATTGAGAAGGGAGAAGGGAGAGATTAAAAGGTGACGAAAAGACACAGTGAAACAAAGCACTGTGTTTTTTTCAGTACTACTTTCTCCCCTTCATTCCTTGAAATAGTCATTAAATAAACTTTGTCTCTGCAGAAAATTCAGTGCTCTTCATTGTAAAAGAAGGATCTTAACAGACCCCCTTTTTTTCTGATATGTAGCTCTACATAATCTATTTAAAAAGGAGCGTCTTGTCAAAGCTAGAGTCAAGGGGACAATTCACAGTGAATAATTCAGCACATTTTGTCTCATTTTCTGTTCCCAGATTGTCCGGGAGGCAATTGTGATTCCTTCGAATATATTGGAGTTTACTCCCAGAAGGTTTTAAGGGTATTATTTTTAGACTGGATTCATGACTGAATATGATACTTGCTACTTGATCTCTGTTGGCCAGTTATTATTAGAGTCAGGCAACTATTCACAGTTGAACTAGACACAACTTATTTAAAAAATGCAGTCTAATTTCTGTTTGCAAATTATCCCCAGTGAAGTCAGGTTTTTCTGGGGCTGTTTATGTTTTGCCTTCTATGAGCCATGCATGCAAAGAGACACAACCAGGAAGGGCCTCCAAAGAAAGGTAAGTATGAATATTTTGTATTCATATTCATTTCTTCTCATTTCATCAGTGCAGCACTGTCAGCTTACTGATGAGAGGATGAGCACCACATATAGTTTGTTTACATTCACAAATTATTGGCTAATATTCACAAATGTTCAATTAGTTTACAATTCAGACAATAAACAGAAGGCCACTTTTGGTGCAAACGCTCCTACAAACATTAACTGACTGCTCTTCATCAATGTCTTGTGAACATCCCCATGAATGTGATTCATTTATTTACATATTTTCAACCATTCTGGTAAAAGGAAGGCTGGAGATATCAAGCCAGTGAATCACAAGGTTTTGTGCACAAATGCCTCTGGTCTTAGTAGGGCATGCCATTGCGATGTGATATATAGCTGCGGTCGGCCATGTAGTTAATCATAGACTCATAGAATCATTATGGTTGGAAGAGACCTTTGAGATTATCAAGTCCAACCGTTAACCTAGCACTGCCAAGTTACTACTAAACCATGTCCCTAAGCACCACATCTACACATCTTTTAAATACCTCCAGGAACAGTGACTCAACCACTTCCCTGGGCAGCCCGTCCCAATGCTTGACAACCCTTTCGGTGAAGAAATTTTTCCTAATATCCAATCTAAACCTTCCCTGCTGCAACCTGAGGCCATTTCCTCTTGTCCTAAACTAAATGCTTGCATGTGTAACAGGGGGAGATACACAGAAGAGCAAACTTAAAGCATGTTGCTGGTAAGGCAAGCGCAGAAATACCATCAGGCGATGGTTGGGCCCCAAAGCCATGCAGCAGGGTAGGTGGGGAGTGACCTTTTTGTCACCCTTTCTACAGCTGTTTTTACAGATTTGGTACCCTTCTTCAATGAGACCCAAATCATCCTGAAGCCCTCCAACTGACTGGCGGCGCTTGTACTTAAGTGATAGTGCTGGGCAGCAAAGTCAACAGGAAAAAAAGTGTGACCACTTCAACATTAAAGACACGTTCAGCAGTACAACACTATTAATACAAATATTTCCACTAGTTTTAAGGAGGGAATTAGACCCTTGGCTTACTCAGAAAAAACAGCTGCAGATCATGCTTGTTCCCTTCACGTCCCAAATAAAGTTCTGGGAAAAGGCTTTTTTTTTTTCTATCAATTCATTAGTATCATAAGATTTTGGTTCAAAAAGGGAAAGCTCTAGTTAACCTATTTTGGTGAATGATAACACGAGCACACAAAAGCTGCGATTTTAGCAATGACAGAAAATAATAAAACCTACTGTTTTGGGGAATATTGCTCCTGTTCCCTGGCCAGTCAGCAATATCATTATCTTATTTGGGAAGCCGCAGAGGGTGGTTTCTACCTGCAGACACAGCGGTCTTCCCTGGCTCTGCCCCAGGGCTTTCTTGTGCCCAGGGAAAGCCTTTTGTGGGGTCCTTAATTCCTGCTTATAAAGTGAGGATAGGGCATTGAGCTGGGAGAAGATCAGTCAGATCCAATCCATTCCCTTCTGGTGAGTCCATGGCCTCATGCGAGGTTGGTGAAAGCTTTTTCTTCCTCCTCATTCTCAGCTTTTCTGTTACTCACATTAGCCCAGGCTGTTTCAGGGGTAAATATTTTCTCTGAAGTACCTTTTATTATGTTTCTGAGAAAAGACTAAGCACATTTGGAAAAAAAGTCTCTGGAGCTATCAGAGCAGCGGTAAAGCTGGCAAGAATAAACGTTTCAGCTGTGCAATGCCCAGAACATCAAGGACAGAGTTTTCTGTTGAAAGGAATAAGTGGATGCTTGTAAAAAAGGCAGACCCATAAAAGTATAAAGGCTCCACATACTTTATACTGGATGTCAGCTCACTTCAGGATGTAACTCAAAATGCTGCAAGTGGCCTGTAATAGACCCAGTGCTTTTGGCCTCAGGTGACTCTGCAGCTGCAGCTGCTGTTGCTCTGCCCATGTGCAGAGAAACGGCTGCTGTGGGCTGTCCTCACCTGACACGTTGCTGCCAAACATTTCAAAGGGGCTCCTTGTGTGCACCTTGCTCTTACGGCCAAGTTTGGCCCAGTCATTGGGATGGCTGGAGTCAATACCCTGCCACCAAAGAGAAGTAGTCGGCTTAGCCTGAGATGGTAAAGCAGAGGAAAAATGCCTGCTGGCAGTGGTTTAGCAGGTAATTTCACCAAGCATCAATGTTTACAGAAGTTCTGATTTCAGAAGTATGTTGGGGGGTTGCCTCTGCCAAATCCCCATGAAAACCAGTCGCTGCCATGACTTGCAGTGGAGCAGTACCAGGGGTATGTCCACACTGTCTGCCTCCATCAGCAGCTGAGAGGTGGGATGGGTGGTGGTGGCCGGCATATCCACCCACAGCTTCACCACCTGAGGCTTGCAGGCAAGTGAATAGATAGGAATGTGTGCAACTAAACATATATTCATATTTCCCTGTGTCTTCTGTTTACAAAGAAACCCAGCAAGCTGCTGTCAGTCAAACCTCTAGCCAATGTCTCATTTATTAGTGCAATTATTTGCTTAAAGCGTGAATTTCATGTGAAATAAAAACAACACTTCATGCTGAGTTCAGTAAACATAAATCAGACTTCCATTTACCTTTGTTTCCCCCTGGGTGCCCATGCTTTATGTAGGCTACAGCTACAATAGCTTTGTTAAGATATTTGACTTAGGCTCTATTAATGCCATTATCACCCTCGCAGATATGGCATAGTTTGCTATCTCTTTTATGGGTTCAGTAACATTTTTACATCTGTCATACTTCTTTTCCCCTGGTAATTAGTGGGTGAAAATGAGAGTGCTTCACCTTGCTGTCCTCTGAAAAAAGTCACAAATTTCACGGTAGCTCAGTTTCACGAACTGTGACACAAGAACATTTCTAATTAATACTGTTATTTCTCAAAAATAAATGTTCTTAGGAGAACAAAAATAAAAACCCTGCCTGTACAAAAATTACTCCAGAAAGTCAAGCAGAACGATAAGCTAAATGAAGTTTTGATAGAAGCAGGTGCCGTGCCACAATGGCAGAGCTTCTTAATTGCTTCTTTTGAAATAGTACTTCTGTTGAAGAATTAGGTCTATGTAAGTAAGTAGAAGTACAGTAATTTCTGAGGCTAAACTGCACTTAGTGACAACAAGGTGCCTACTCCAGCCTAGTGCCCGTGAACACAGCAGCAGCGAACATGAGGGAGAGAGACAGACTCTTCAGGATGGAAACTGCAGAGAAAACTATCTAATGAAAGCACAGACTGGCATTCTCTCAAGGATGCTCCTGTTTTAATGAAACTCTCCTTCTTCTCACCAGAATGTAGTTATTCAAATAGTCCAAGCTAGACTGAGGTTTCAGCCCAGGAAGGCCCATGGCTTAGCCTGCAAAGGTGATGTTCGGTGCTGGCGGAGGGTCCTGTGTGGCCAGCTGAGATACCCCAGCCCTGGTCACATCATGCCCTCGACCTGGTCCTGAACTCCTGCAGAGGCCACCGAGGGCCAGGGGACAGGAGCAGAGGGACGTGCATTTGTGATGCTGGCTGGTCCCCTGCTGCAGTTGCACCTGGGCATTATACCAAAAGGCTTGAATTCAGCTGAAGCTTTGTCAGAATGTGAATTAGTACTTCTAGCTGATTTCTTTTAACTTTTTCCGCAGTACCAGTGTCCCCTTTGTCCTGCTACCCTGGCCTTGATGGCACAGAGCAAGGTCGTGGGCTGAGAGATGGAGTCAGGTAGCCAGTTCCCAAGGTGCCAGCTTGCGATTACCCTGTTCGTCCCAAACTGCCCCAAGCCAATGCCGCACCAAAATTATTCATTGGAAGACTTTGCCTTGAGGGAACTGCAAGCTCTATTTCTTTAATGGTTTTAATGGTCAGAATTGTGCCAGGTCAAGCCATTTAACTGTGTATTTAATTAGTCATCTGTATGCATGCAACTTAAAGGCGTTCAGCTGTGTTATTTTATAGAGATTAACTAAGTGGGCAGTAAATCATCTATGCCAGCAATAAAAGTATTTATAGCAGTACTCCTTTTTTTTTTTTTTTTTAACTATTATTGCTGCATTGTTTGTACTGGTAGAGGTCTGCGTAAGAATAGTTCTGCTCTAAGAGGTGGGAGAAACACAGTTTGGGGCTTTGACTGACAGTGACTAGAAACAACAGTGGGCAACACAGAAGGAGCTGAAATGTGAAGTTCACAGCCAGACAGCCCAGAAAGTTATTGCCAGCTGCAGGCTTGCTGTGTTAAAGAAAATAAACACGCAAGCAACTTGGCCCTGTGGAAGATCATAATTTAAAGAGGAACAGAAGAAGAAATATGACCTGAACTGGTAGGTAGTAGTTCTCTGGCTTGAATAAATCTTAAGAGTATTTGGCTGCTAACAGTTCACAAGTTCGCACTGGCAAAATAGTGCCTGGAATCAGTGCAGTTAGCCTCCTGGTCTTGCTCATTCTGCGAGTGAACAAACCATTTTGTATGTAAGTGCCATTGAAATGCTGCAAGGAACTATGGGACCATGATCTTGCATAGATAAAATGCGTGTTTGAGTTGGAGAAATTTTTTTGCACCTACATCACATGGATAGTCCCTCCTAAACAGAAGCAATGTGCTTGTTGTTAGTTTTGCATAAATGTTTTCTGTGCTGCCTTTCACAATAAATCTTTCAGGAGAACACTGGCAGTTTATAACGAGCACTGACCTGTGAAACGGAGGAAAATAGATATTGTTAAAAACCTTGGCTCGCTTGCTCGGAGGTCATGTGGCAGGGCCAGGTAACTTTTGAAGTGGCGCATGGGGAGTTGTTTGAGTGGTACAAGCTGGAATAACAACACAACTGACCTGAGTGTGTAAGCCTCTTTGCACTACTTGGAATGTTTAGCCCAATAAATAACATCACGAGACATCCATTCCCATTGCGCTGTTATTCCAGTGTGACCCAGGTGGGCAGCCAAAGGGTTTCCACATATGTGGTTTGCTCTCACAGAAAACTGGCAATGGAGTCAAGTGTTGTTAATTGCTGTTCACCACAACCCTGCCCCCCTCAGCTCAGGTGGAAGCAAAAAGGAGGAGACATCCTTTTTCACCACAACTTTTCAAGGAATTCTTGACCTCTAAATTTCTCCCTCATCTTTCAGTTGGGTCAAGTGCGTGCTTGCTTCCATCTTTCTTCTTTTTGTGCTGTTCCTGCTAGAGACACCCAGACAAATGTGTGCTACTGTCTGCAGGCACAGTATTTAGCCTGAGGATTTGTAGTTTAGCTTCTGCTCAGACATTACTTTCCACGTGTCCTCTTGTGGGTGCTGTGCCTCCTGGAGCTGCCTGCGGGGAGTGAGGGCCGTGGACAGGGTGCAAATCTGTGCAGAGGTGCTGCAAAGTGCTTCTGGCTTCCTTAGCTGCTGAGAGCTTAAAACGACTGCCTGATCCAGCAGGAGGGATGGGGACCTGGACTTTTGCTGTTGCAGGAGATGGCTGCATCCAGATCTTGTGCAAATCTGATGAGAAGTTGAACTGGGACGTTGTTTCTGCCCTTCAGTCATAAACTCTCCAAAAATATTCAGCTATAGGTAGGCTAAAACACTTGATAAATTCAGGTCATGTTTGGCAAATACTTCTGTCCAAACAGCTAATCCTGCATAGGGAGAGAGGATTTTTGAAAGTGTGATATTTTTTTTTCTCTGTTAAGAAAAAGAAAGCAGGCCTTCAGGGGTAGCTTTTCCCATTTTGAACCAAAACCATATTTGGTTGACCAAACCATTTTCTTTGTCCTGAAATAAGTGAAAAAATTCACTGCAGGTAGAGCACAAATAGCTTCTGGTCAATCCCAGACAATCGTCTCAGCAGGGTGGGCATCTGCCTGTGAGTGATGCCTTTTCCCCTGCTGTCCTGCTCTTCAGCTTCCTTTCTGGTTCTATTCACACAAATTTGTTCCCCCTTCCCAGCTGAGCCATTTTTCACTGTGTTTGCTCTTCCTAACTATTAAATTAACCCGCTGAACAAATCTGCTTCTCTCCCAAACAGAGGGATGTGCTCTCCCTCACCATCCTGCAGTCGCCTGGCTCAGCCCCTGGCTCAGAGGGTCTCCCTGGTGGAGGTGTGGGCAGGTGCATGTCGCTGCTGGTCAGAAGGAGTACACAGGCCTTTACTTCTCTGTCCTGAGCCAACTGGGATAGGAAAATGCTCTTTGACAGACCCATTGACGTGCTGCTCCAGTGGTGGCTCCTAGACTTAGATTAAGACACATGTTTTAGATTCATCCCCTGCCCAAACAGACGGTCTTTTGGAAATGTAGAACTCTTTCCTCTGGTCAATGCTGAGTGAGCTCTTTTGTCCTGCACAACTGCACAGGATCAATCCAGAAAGGGTAAGAGTTTTCCATTCCTCCAAAGCCCTTGGAAGCCCTTGCCGGCTTTCGCTGTTCTCGCTCGCCGCCAGCCCCTGCAGGAGCTCTGTTTGCTCTTCCTGCGACTGGAATTACCAGCGCTCCCCTTGGCAGCTCTCCCACCCTGGTACATTCCTTTTTGTTATGCTAATAGACTCATAACCAGCTCCAGCTTCTGAGACTGTAATACACCCCTTTTGATTCTCTAATCTACTTCTCTCCGTGCATTAGGGCAGAAAGCGGTTTGCCAAGGGCCCGGCAGAACGTGTTTAGCTGACTGATTCTAGTTGTTCCTATTAGATCCTGGCATGCTTCTGAGATTTGTCACTTCCACACAAATCACACCCCTAATCCTGGGGTTTAGCAAAGTTTGGATGGATTTGGATTCTACTACGTCTTTTTTAGGGGAGGTGATAGTGCTCTCTGATGAAAGATCTCTGGATGAAAAGCCTCTGTGCTAAGTATGAGCATAAGAAGAACATCCTTTCGGTCCAACATTCTCTCTTTTTTTAGTATAAGGGTGGGTGCCCATGTCAAGATGGCAGTGTGAGTGCACTGAGGCTCTGAACTTCTACTTGATACCTTAGGGGTGAAGATGTGATTTATAGTTGCCGTAGAGGCATGCACAAACATGGACATAACTTAGATCCTGCATTCCACAATGCGGCCCTCAGAGCTGATCGCTCAAATTACATTCCCAGGGAGCTGTGCTTCCTGGTGGAGACCCTTTTAAGTGTTCAAGCCCCATGAGACTCTCTTTTCTCCAAATAAAACATGAGCATTTTCATAAGTCTCGAACAACACTATATGATTAAAGTGTTTCAACCCAATTTAAAGCCGTATTCTTCTTTCATTGCAAAGATGGCTGGCCTCTGGAGTGGCAGTTTTTAACATTTATACCACTGTACCATTTCATGACTGGTTTTTGTTTTTTTTCCTCGCTGATACAGGAGGAGCACTTGGATTTATGTCTTTATGTCTAAAGGTCACATAACAGACAGCTCACTGTATGAAGTCTGGACTGCAATATCACGTGAGGGATATTATGCTGTTCCACATCTAAGCAAAGCCCATATCCTACCATAAACACCTATAAAAGGGGGGGGGAATGCAGCCCAGTGTGCAAGACAGTCAGGGAATTTTGGTGTGAAACACAACAAGGGCAGTTCCATCGACAAACACAGAGGGGGTGGGCAGGTGTTCAGATACAAGTGTTTTTAAATTCTTCTTCTAAAGAAGTGGTTTTGTATTCTTCTTCACCCTTCCTTGCAAACTTCACCTTCCATGATGACTGCCGATGGGGCCATGGTTTGAACCTCTGAGAAACCATTCGGGGATGGGGAAGTTGGAAGGGAAAGATTCCCACGGGTTGTCTAACTTTGAAGCATGGACATCAACGGATATTCATATGCAATTACTTTTTGCATGCCAGAAGTCGAGGATCAGGTCTGTAGTGGCTGGCAAAAACAGCTGAATGCCCAGGCATCACATGTGAACACATGGAAGGGAGGTGGGATGGTTTTTAGTAGCATGAGCAGGGGTGAAATGGCATGGCTGGAATGGGATTTCTTCTGGAAGACAGACTACTGCTGCCTTTGCACAGATTGCCAGGCTCTCCCTGGGGTTTAGTTTGTTTGTTTAACCTCTCTCCAACAGTAAATATGACTTGGAAGAGCTTCAAGTTCTGGGATAACACAAGCTTTGACTTGGTACAAAATGGGCCACCTTTAAATGAGTTAGAGTGGAGCAGATAACTGGCCAAAGCCGAAGAGCCCTTCCTCAAAGTGGGTCTTTCCAGACAGCTCTCAGGATGTGAGCACCGATGTTGAGCTTATCCGGCTCTCAGGAGGGCATGATATTTTTTGCCCTTCCATTATCTCTGTCTAAAAGGAAAATGTGGGCAGTGCTGCCCTCTGAGATCTGCAGCAAGAAGCCTTTTTTACTGCCTTCCCCAATTCTCCGTAGCTCCCTAGTAAAATTTCACGTGGGTTACATTTAGCGTGCTTGATGGCTTAACAAGAAACTGTTATTGCGAGGGAGTTAGATGCGTTATGTGTTTGGAAATTTGCTTTGTTGTTGTTGTGTTGGTCCTAACTCTTGCCTCTGAGCAGGCAGCTGCTCCCTGCTCCTGCCCTTAACATCGCAGAGATCTGCTCACTCCCAACTGCTACAGCGCTTCGTGCAGCCAGGGAAGAAAAACATCTGCCTGACAGACTGTCGGCAGGACAAGGCTTTCTCACTAGGCATCCTGCCCCCATTATTTTTACTTTAACAGCACAGCAATTTAAAAAAAAAAATTGCAAAAAAGGAGCCAGCAAAAATGTCTGTGAAATGGTCCCGATATGTGATCAGAAATCAGGGAGTGTTTGTGCCCCTGGCCTCAATAACCCCCGAATATTAGTGTAACAAGGCAGAGAGTAAGTCAGGTTATGAGAGCGAATCCTTCAAGCGGTGGAGAAACTTTTGCCAGACCAGTCCTACTACACCGTGCAAATCAGGTTTCCAGAAGTGACATGTCCTGGCGGGCGCTGCCAGGCTCTGGGTTTTCCAGCACTGCCTCCCACCCTGGCAGGGATGAAGCTGGGGCAGCACGCAGGGCGCCGAGACCCCCGCCTCGCTCTGCCCTGCCGCGCCTCCCTCCGCAGCCCCGTTCTCTTTCACTGGTGATGGAAATCTCTGTGGTAATCATTCACCTGATTTGTGCATGTGATCAATTACTTCACTCGGCAAGAATGAGGTGTCCATGTGCAGGCGGTGGGTATAATCACCATGTTAATTGGCATTACTGATTGGGTTTCAGTTGTTGGTTACATCATGTCTTGCATTTTTTTTAGACAATGCAAAAGCCAGGCTACAGTGCAGGGGGCTTTATGTTTGTAGCTGTCCTCTCCTTTTGAAAATAGAAGCATTAGCAATCCTCAAATTTTAAAAGTTGATAGTTGCAGTGGGGAGGAGAATCCAACTTGGAACACCCAGAAAACTAACATCAACAAGGAAATGCGAACCATGCTTTCATCTGATCTTCTGAGGAGGCTGACCTCTGCTTGGCCTGATGTAAACTGGCCCTGATGAATGCGTACTGCCTGGGTAGTCCCGGCTGAGCTATTTCCAGCACAAGCAAGAGGTGATTAGAGCAGTAAAAAGCCCCCTCCTGTAATTTTGTTTTAGTGATCCTGTGGCAGGCACCAGCAACCCTATAGTGCAAGGACTAAGGGAATAGGGGTTCATTTTATTTCTCTGTCAGGAAAAACGCACAGTCATAATCACATAAAATTCTGCACATTGGCTACTTTTCGTTTACAATAAGACATCTCTTCAAGAAAGACAAAAATGGAGAATATGACATAAGCCATGATGACCTCATAAGCCATTATAGCTAAGGAATACACATAATTCCCTTCTGTGATAAATCTGGAATTGATCTTCCATTTATGTCCTCTTTTTAACAATAGCAGTGTGGTTACGGCTTTGGGGCCATGAAATGATCGCCGTATGGATGGTAATTTTGTTGTTGTGACTGCAGTTAATTTGGTGAGTGGCCAAACTTCACTTTCTATTTCTGCCTTCCTAGCAGCCTGCCCTGCGCCTCAGATGCTGATACAGGGTGGCTAACCACCGTGTCTTGCTGGGTGACAGCTGGCACCTGTGTTTTGGACCAGCTCTGACCATACACTTCATGTCCCCCTGCATTCGATGGGAAAGAAGGAAGGTCGAGGATGTGACAGCTTTCCATGCTTGAGAGCACTGACTTGCTGCAGGGGTGGGAAGCAATGCTGCTTCCCCAGTGCAGAAGGAAACCCTTCCCATGGCTCCTCCCGGCTCCGGCTGCACAGAGACGAGGGGATGCTGTCACCAAATTTGCAGTGAGCTCAGTGCGTGACAGTGCTCCTGGCTGGCCTGACTTGCCCGGTGTTCCTCCCAACCACTGCACTCACTGGGGGTGCCTGGAAACCACCCAAGCATCTCATGTTCCTGCAACCAGGGCCAGCACTGGCTGGGCTTGGCCTTTTGAAGCCCTCTGTTAGTGATACTGTGTCCATAAATGAAGGTGGCATGGCACCAGGAACACAGATTATGGCATAATTTGCAAGCAAGATCTTCAAGTCAGGGTGGGAGAGCTGCGTGCCCTTTCTCCTCATCCTCCTTGCAGCAGGTTGGCTGAGGGAATACACCTCCCAGGGCACGGGGGGCAGCCAGTTCGGTGCCAAGGTCATTACAGGCACAGATGCTATGTGGTCATCCAAATCCAGGCACTGAAGAGCATTGTGTTGCCCCACGCACCACCCAAGTGCGGATGAAGCTCCAGTTAGACCACAGGCAGAGTGGGGACCTGGAGGGGAACGCCACTGGGGACACCGTTGGGGATGAGGGGGTGATGAGCATCGTGGCCAGCCTGTGCAGCTGCAGCGGCTGCAGAGGGGGGCTGAAGAGCTCGGTTTTCTTTTTAGCACTGCAAAGGAAAACTTCAGTGAAGGTTCAAAGGATAATAAGAGAGCCTTGCGTATATTTATGGGGTTTTCCTGCCAAGATTAAGTGCAGCAGGAGAGAACACATGGGAAGGCCTGTTTGAACCTTTGCAGGGCAGGCAATTAAGGCAAGCATAACTGCCACTGCAGAGGTCAGCGCACCTGTACCAAATAGGTAGTGGTGAGCCTCAGAGGAAGGGTAAAACACTGTCCTCTCCTCAACCACTCTCCCAGGCTGACGCAATGGGAGTTACGTTAACCCTTACAGTTGGTACAAACTTTCTGCTGCCAGTGCCAGCTCTTGCTGTATCACAGGGTTCCTTATTGCCCTTCAAGGTGACGTTTCAGAGAGCCTGAGATAATGACACAGATCAAAAAAGACAGGTTTGTTTAAACAGTATTTTCACAGGCAATACACTATTTCAATAGGTAACAGCATCTAACAAACAGGAACCTGCGTGAAGGTGCCCGACAAAGCTCGGCTTTCATCCTCTGCATTTGAAATAAATGATTACATGGGCAATATTACAAATCAAGAGAGAACACCCAGGCACCCTGGAACTTGAACGCTGGAGCAAAGTTTTGGCATTGATGCAGTCAAATCATGCACTGATCGTGCTGAGGCCGGGATTTTTTGCAAGTCTCTAATGAATAAACGGGACAAATGCAGTTTTCAGCCTCTACTCAGACTGACATGAGTCATTTAAAGATTCCAGTGGCTCCTCTGAAGCACGCTTAGCTGGAGCTCAGACAAATAAAGTGCTGATGTAGCCAATTAATGAAATACAACCTTAATTTTACTTGTGGGTTGAAATCAGTGCAATCATTAACCTGTTTGAAGTGCTTTGCTGAGTTAGGAGCTAAGACTTCGTAAGAAGATGAATGCAGATTGAACTCCAATATCGTTTTGCATAAACTTGATAAAGCTAGGAAAATCAGCTTTTCTAGTCAACACAAGCGTCCACAGTCTTGTGGAATAAAAGTATCACTTGGAATATCTGCGTAAGTCACTCCTGAGTATTGGGAGGGCATGCTTTAATGTGCTTTCTTTCATTAATGAACGCAGCCACTTGCCAGGTGAAATCTAAGAAGCTGCTGAATAGAGCACAGCAACAGCACCCAATAATTCAGGGAAGAAAACAAAGATGACAAACTCTAAGCATCTTCTGATTACAACAGCCAAGATTCAGATTTTGTTCTGGACACCTTGATTAATATCTTCTACTCTTGCATAAGGTGTGGTGGAACCTTTTAAAGGACACTTTCTTTTACAGAGCCCTAACAGCATAACTCTTCCTCATCATCTGCTGGAGCAGGATTTTAGTATTGACTCGGAAGAATACTATATACTAAATCACCAAAACTATTTTCTGGAACAACTCGCTTTTATTTTGGTGATCTTCTATCCAAGTAATAGCACAGGCCAATGTTTTATGACAATGGCCTGATTCCTTTTCTCTGTTCAGTTTTGTTCCTAATATACTTGTAGTTTTGCCACCAAAGCAGATTAATTTTCACTCTCAGCTCACTGGCGGAGGCATCCCATTACACCACACATAAAACTCTGCATGTCTGTGGGAGAGCACACGTGAGGGTGTGCACGGCCGAGCTATTAAGAAGTTGGCCCGCTTGCCTGCTTTTTGATTTTAAGAAAAAATGAACCATCTTTAATTCACTCTCAATTTCTCCCTCAAGCTGTTGTGCAAGCTAAGATAACAGCTGCCCTTGGTCTAAAAACCCCTTGCCTGTTTTCACTCTCTTTCCATGGACACCAGCCTGTTCCTTGTGCTGCTGACACACCTCCTGGCATTACGACCCCCATGCAGCAAGGAGACCATGGGAAGAGGAGGCAGAAGCATGGGGGACACTGCCAGAAACAGAAATCTCCAACAGAATATGGCCTTGGCACCAGTGGACAGGATCAGTAGCAGTTAGAGATGCAGATGCCACCTTATAACAGGATACTCCAACACAGCGGATAAGAGAGCTGCAGTTCCTTTGCAACAACTCCGCGTTTCACTAAATGATTAGAGTATTAAAGTTGGTGGAAGCCAGCAACAAAATAATTGCTCCATATACCATACATCTAAAATAGGCTGTATGAGGCTTCAGATTTTAATTCTGTATCTTTTATTCTCTATTGTGATTGGGCAGGAGAAATCTGATTTCTCCTTTTCCTGATTTTGGATACTTATGTACCTTTTTTTCTAGTGGATTAACCCCATTCTCCATCTGGAGGCCTGGGATTGCACCATATTTTCTTTGCTTTTACAGTCAGCTGGAAAATCTCCATCCCCGAATGGGGCTGTATGCCCTTGGCTTTGACATTTGGTTTCTAGTCTCTGCTAATAATCAAGGTTAATTCCTTTGCTTGTCCTGATGATTTGTGGGCTTTGAATTGCCCTAATTTATAAAATGCTTCTGCCTCCACACCACCCCCCCTGTCCTATGTCTGGCACTCCAGCAGCACCTCGCTCTGTGCTGGGAATGTGAGAAGCACATCCTAAAATAGGTACCTCTTTGCTTTGCTTCCCTATCCCACGGGGAGGATGAGAGTATGCAGTGTGTTTGTGCAGCACTTACCTGTTTTTTTGTCTCCTCTTCCTCCAGAGCTCAGCCTCTCTCGTCTTCCTCCTCAAACTGGACCTCCACTTTTCCCGTGAAAATCACAGAGATATACTGGCATCATCTTTCACTGTGTATATATATTCTTTTCTCTCGCAGCTGCCCTGTGCAATCTGGGCAGTGGGAAAAAAAGCAAAATTTGTGTGATCAGGCAGCAGCTCAAAGTTTTATTAATCCCTGAACCTCCCTCTTCCCCCTCCAAATCTCCTTCATGTGTAAGAAGAAACACCCATCCCTGCACAAGTACCTTGGAATGGAGCAGATACTGCCACATTAGGCATAAAGATGGAATCAAAAGGTTAAATGATATGAGTGTTAGAGAGCCAGAGGTATTAGGGTAAATAATAGCTACAAATTACATCAGTCTCTCAGGAGTAAGAGGCAGTGTGTGTCGCCCCTGCCAAGAAGACCATTTAAGAAGCGTAGCAAAGGGAGAAGGGAGCTGTATGATGGCTAACTGAGGAAGACGATATGGAAAGTCATCTTTCTGGCCTCTTTTACAGGAGATCAGATGACTGATACCAGCTGATATGTCACAGAGCTACTCGAAAAATGCAGTGGGTGGTAGATCCTCCAGATCTCCTCTAGAGGCTTCCACTGGGACAAGACATTACTCATTCAGCAACCCTAAAATAAATGAAATAGATGATACACTGAAAGTAAGAAATATAAATTCTCGTATTCACTGGTCCTACTTTGTCTCTGTAACAGGACCCCAGAACAGCTGTAAATTATTTTTAAATCCTTTTATTCTGACAGCACCCTGTCAGGCCCTGTTCTTGTAAAGGAGGACCAGGTGCACAGCTTTCTTCTGAGGAGAGGGCAGCGGGGCATACCTGTGGCAGTGGGGTATGATGGGCAGTCCTGCAGGCTGGGTTAGTGTATCTACGGAGGAAACACAAAAATCTCACATGCATTACACTTCGTGCAGCTGAATGCATGCTACAAAACCAACACTCTTTCTACGCAGCAGAAAACTGTTGGACTTTGCTAGAAGAGATGATCAAAAGCATCATTGTTTGCTCAGCTTCTCAGTAAGCTTTTGGTAAGACCCTCAATGAGGCATAAGTGGAATCAAATAACTGACCACAAGACAAAGGGAAAAGTTCTTTTTCCAATTACTGACTAGGTAAGCAACAGGAAAAGAAAAGATCCCAGGGTTTGGTACTATTTGAGGTGAAATATTTCAATAGAGGGATGACACAGGGAGGGACAGATATCTGGAGCTTATGAGACTTTACATGTATATGCTAAAAAAGGGGCAACTCTTAGTATGTCTTACAATCTGTGAGCAATCATACACTTTGCTGAAGATAGTCAATACCGTATCTAAGGATTAAATGAGAGTTCAATCCCCCCCAAGTTAAATTGCAATTAGTCTGATAGGTGCTACCCACAGAATTGAGGGGGGTATCAGCTATATGAAGGAAAAGGCCAAGGGGCAGTAAGTTTTCTGATCAGTTTTGGCCAGCAAGAGGTTTAGAGGGGTGAGCAAGGACGTGCCCTGTGGCACTGGGGGAAGCAGGACATTGCTTTGTAAGAAAAATCAGACTGTGCTAGAGAAAGTCTTGACTAAAACATCCATTTCTCCTCCTCATAGAAGCAATCTGCAGCATCCAGAATTGAGGTTAAGCATTTGGGCTAATCGCTTCGCAATATCTAACTGAGCTGGGAGAATTAAAAATGGTGACCCTGGGAAGCTGGCTGGGAACATTAGGTTGCTTTAAGCAGTAACAATGCTATGCTACAAAATTATTTTTTTCCCCTTCTCTTTTACCCTTTAATTACCAGCTTCCAAGTTGTGCTGGTCTGGAATAGCCTGACAGCAGGAATATAGAGGGAAAGTCCTCATTGCCCCTTGGTTTATGAAAGAGCTTGCATAGTGCCATTGCCTCTGGTGGACGAGGACCATATTCTGCGGGACAGAAGGGTTTTTCCAAGCCTTTGCTCCTTCATAAAACACCCTAGAAATATAGCCTTTGGAAAACTGCGCAGTGGCTAAAAATTTCTAGTTTAAATGGGAAACAGTGCATCAGATTATCTCCCTGATGTCCACAGCCTAGGGCAGGTCAGTGGCTGAGCGCACTTTACTTGAAGGCAGCGAACTGACCAAGCAAGGAATTATTAGTGCATTTGGAATAAGTTTCCCGTTTAATAGCGAGACTTACATGTGTTTTCTATGAACTTTAATTGGGAGAAGGGACAAATGAATGCCTTGCCATAGATGAATACAGCAAGTCCCATGACGGGACTTTAAATATGCAAGGATATTTTGGAAATGGCAAAAAAATCCCCTGTCAAACCAGAGATGCGTGTGGAAGGGCTGCTCTGCCTAAAGGCAAAAATCTCTTTTCTTTTTTGCTCTGACCATTCGCAGTGGGTTTGTGTGACTGTTTATTTGTCTATTTAGTAAATAATGGAGCGCCTCCCTCACGCAACGCACAGTACTTACGCAACTGCCTGGGAGCCAGAGACACTTTCCCAGCAGGCAAAGGCTGTCAGGAGACCTGGGACAGTTTTTAAAACGCCGTGTCCCTTCCGTCAGACACTCTTATCCTTCAGCTACGCAGGCTGAAAAGAGCAGAGTTTGTCCCTGGGAATGCAACTTGCTCTTTCTCACCTCTCCTCTAACATAAATATTTTAATCCTATAATCAATAATGAAAATGGAGTGGTCACAGGGTAAATGACCATGGGCAAATTATTGCCACTTAACAGTTTGAAGCACACTTTATCTGAACTGTCCCAGTTTGGGTTTTAGCGATGGGAGAATTGGCTTTTTTTTAAAGCAAAAAAGAACTTTTGTTGAATTTCAGACTGTTTTTGAGTGGGACTGTGAAACAGTTCAGTTCGTTTTCCTCTCCAAGTTCTGGTTGGTGGTACTCCAAGCTTTCATACCGTTCTAGATACTGAACTATCTATTTCTACCACTTAATGAATTAAACTCCCCAAACTTCTCAAGAAAAGCCTCAAAACTCTTAGATTTACTGTTTTTCTTTGTGATCAGGTATTTGGTATTTTCTGTCTTATAAACTAGAGTTTTAAGTTCCTGGCAAGTATGAGCAAGAAAATGCAGCTAGAGCCAGAAAGCAGCAGCAACCCTGTCAAAGAGCTCTTGTTCCTGACATTCCCTCCTTATTTTCTGGTCCTCGGATACATGCTAGAGGCCCAAAGGCTGGTTTTACCAGCCCAGCCCAAGGCCGGCTGATACAAGACGGTTGCTTAAGCAGTGCCGTAACATTTACCCTTATTCTGCGCTAGCGCTTAATACCGTAGATTATAAATAGCATCTTACCCTGTGATCAGCCTAACATACAGCTGGGAACTCCCCAGGAGCTTACAGTTAAGATCTCTAAAAACCTCTGCTACAGAAAGCCTAAATTATTGGCTCTGTGGTCAGGGGGAGAGGAGTTCACCAAGCCTCTACAGCTGTTTTGGGATGGGCTCCTCCTGACCAGTCCCAGCTCGAGGGGCACGGCATCCCCTCTCCTGGTAGGGCATTGCCTCCATCCCATTGCGCTCTCTCTGAAGTGCATGTCTCCTGCTACGGTGTTTTTCTAAGATGACTTGCAAACAAAACTACGGTAGTGTTTCTAGTGGGGGTAGCTTGCTGTAGCTTGGGATGCAAATTTGGGTTAGGGAGACCTAGTGAGACATTTGTCTTGCTGGGGTGGATATGCACATAGCTGGCTTTGGGCTCCAATCATAGTCTTGGCTGCATCCTCTTGCCTCCCTTGCTCATGGATGATTGGGGACTCCCAGGCAGGGACACGGGGTAGATGTCCCTCAACTGGGACAGTCTCGGCCTTTTCCCGGACCAATGTGGCGAGGTGAGAAGGGAAAGGGAGTCTTTCCTCAGGGTAGAGGCTGGACTGGGACTGTACCTGAATCAGTGCAAGCCCCTGTGCTATCCCCACCAGAAGATGTCTGCTCTGAGTCCAGGTATCCCCCTGCTACCTTTGCTTTCTACCTCTCCTGTCTGTGCTTTACACAGGTACAGAAAACTTCTGGGAAGCCCCATACAGAGACAAGCCAGTATGCTGTGCCAGGAGGACATTCCTGCTCTGGCCCCATTGCACCTGGAGCTCCAGTCTCATCCTTGTCCCCCATGAAGCCCGCAAAAAGGCATTTTCCAGACCCATAGGTCACCATCCTGTCACTCACTGACACTCCATTGAAGAGTTCTAGATAATTTAAACAAAGACATCTTTTATGAGAGTTAATATTTAGCAGAAAGCAAGCCACACATGCAGACGCGTTTTGGTCAGGGTGTCCCACTTTGTCCCGGTCCAGGCTCTCTCTACACTGCTGGCAGCACTCTCAGCCAGCGAGCCTGCCCGCAGGCAGCAGGGTCTGCCAGCACGTCCACTGGTGACGTCCTATCAGACATTACTCTACATGGGCTAGAAAAGTCAGAAAGGCTCAGGCAGTGGCTTCCACCTCCCTGGTGCCGTTTAAATGACTGAGTGCTCCTTCAGCGAGCACAACGCTGGGACATGCCCCAAGGTGTAGCCTGGGTCAAGGCTGTTCCCAAAAGAGAGCTTTAATTGCACCACTCTGTTTTGCAGAGAAGGACATTTGTGAGCTGTGCTATGAGGGCCAGAGAATGACCCATTTTATTTATTCATTGTATTTATTTATTTTTTTATTAATGTTATTTATTAATACAGACACAGCTATAGGGTCCAGAAGAGCCCCATGAATGCATTTCAAAACAGGCTGCATGCATCTGGGAAGGGGCAATTTGTACAGGCAAGAAGAAAGCCTTTGTAAACTAGAGATCTTGGGGGTTTTCTGCTGAGAAAGAAAGAGGGTAGGCAGATCCCACTGCTGTTGCCGTGGGAGCAAGGAGTGCAGCACAGCTGGATTATCTGGAGGAGACTGGGTGGAATTTTCCTAAGATTTAGGCAGCATAACGCGCCGAGACTGAGAGTGGCTGGAGGCAAATGATTCATTGTGCTAAGTACCGTAAAGCCAAGAAAACAGATGTCCTGGCTGGACCGAGGACAGAACAACACATTGTATTTTGTAGATTTATCAATAGGATAATGAATATTTTGTTCAGATTTTTGTAAGGTTTTTGGTTTGGTTTTTTTTTAATGTCCTAAGACATTATAGCTAGATAAAGCATGAACCCCTCCAGTAATAGTTACCAAAGTCCTTTCCAGACTGAAACGTTAACAGCATGAAAAATAAGACTTTAAATATGAATATTTTGCGATTATTACCCAGTACTGTGCAGCTGATTCCCATACATTGCCATTGATGCCAGAGGGACTGAATGGATCCGACTAAATTGAATATACGGCCCAGTGATTTTGTATTGATGTAGAAAGCAAAAGGCTAAATTTGAAGTTAATACTGACTGGAACAAGAGCCTCTCTTCTGCTCTCGTATGTGTAAAAAGTGCCGTATGCCTAGGAAAGGTGTGTAACATTTGTGCTAAAGTTTTTACTCCAAAGTCTGATAGGGCTGCCTACGCACAGAATCACAGAATGGTAGGGTTGGAAGGGACCCCTGGAGATCATCTAGTCCAAACCCCTGCCAGAGCAGGGTCACCTAGAGCAGGTCACACAGGAACGCGTCCAGGCGGGTTTTGAATGTCTCCAGAGATGGAGACTCCACCACCTCTCTGGGCAGCCTGTTCCAGTGCTCTGCTACCCTCAAAATAATGAAGTTCCTCCTCATGTTGAGATGGAACTTCCTGTGTTCAGGTTTGTACACGTGGACGTAGCCTGGCCCAGCAAGCTTACAACCCTGTTAAAGGTTATGCGGTGGCACCTGCCCTCTGCTGAACACCAACCCATTGCCACAGAAGGATTTCATGAAGAGGTAGCTGAGGGTTTCCTCCAGCCTGCACAGAGCAAGACAGTGGCTCACAGGGGCAAACAAAGCTACGTGGACATGGCCTAGCTCTTCTGCAGGTGGCCAGTGCGGGGTCCGCTTGGCTCCCACCACAGGAAGGGTTGGTGAGAGGCGTCGTGGGGACATCCAGATCTGCTTTCTTCTGGAGAATGTTCAAGACAGACCCAAGCATTGGTTGCAAATCAAATACCATTTACTCACTGAAAACTAGATAAAATGTGCTTTAAATGGGTGTTTTCCCAAAGGACTCTCTCTGCTATTGACATCCCACAAAATATGTGGAAAGCTACATTTTTGGGGTAGTAGCACATGCTTCTTTCAGTCCTTCTTTCCAGAACCCTCTCTGCTACTGTGGTGCCCAGCTCCTCAGTCGGGGTGCAGATCTCTCCTGGATGGGCCACCAGACCCTTTCTGCAGTCCTTTGAAACTACCAAGTACTCTCAGAGTCAGGGGAGACTAGAGGGTTTGGTCCTACTTGTGAAGCTCTTTAGGAAGTTTCCTAAGCAAAATGCTATTGAGGAATAAGACACATTGAAGCAAAGCCGTTGTGAAATGGCCTGTGGGATTCACTTAGACTATACCAATTGCTGGTATGCTTACCTCTTGCTGCCCAAATCAGAAAGAAGACTTTCCCTAAGGAAAGAAGTACATCCCCATCCCCCTCCCCATCCCCCACCACCCCCAGTTGCTTTTTAAGTAACAAGCAGCCACAAATCTCCCCATTTTGTGAGCATTATTGCTGCCACATGTTCTAACGAGAGTACAAGAAGGAAACGCAAGCCAGTGAAGCTTGCTTTTGCCTTGAGTAGATAGTTACTTTAATTGCGCGGCACGTCCTGACTTCAGTGCTCTCTGCTCACGCTGATCCATTACTGCATAACTGGCAGGTCTGCCTGAACACAGGCATGATAGCTGTGCTCTTTCTCTGGTCAGGCACTGGAGTCAAATCAGTACAGTGATAGGAATCTTAAAAATAATAAAAATAAAAGAAAGAAATGCAGATAATCAAGGTGGTTTTGTTTGGGGGAGGGGAGGTGGTGAAGGCTGAAGAAGACTGTGCATTAATCACTCTCCATGATACTCCTGAAAGTATCTTACCAATGCGTTCATTTTAATCTTTAGAAGTTTAACAATTGCTGGAGGGTGCATGTAATTTTTCGCCTCCGATGGAGCAGCCCATTCCCGGAGTTAAAGATCTTCCTGTTTATCCTTTCCATAGAATCTTGCTCCGTTTCAAAAAAAAAAGAAAAAGAACAAGAAAAAAAAAGAGGGGGGAAAAAAAGTCACTGTTAGTATAATGAGTTGTTTTTTCCACTTGAAAGAGAATCTTTGCCCCCTTCATGACTCGATGTGTTTTATAAATCCCACCCCCTCGAGAGAGTGTTCAGGCTTCAACAAAGGAGCTGCAGCTCTATTTCATCCTCACCAAACAAGGGCAACTTGTTTAAGTGTCTTCCCTGTCCTGGAGAAGCTCGTCGCTGTGACTGCCTAAAGACATGTCAAACTGGGTTAACTGCTGTCGCGTTATTATTATAAACTGCGCTGTCTGATAATCAGACTGGTTGAGATAAGCCAGTCTGCTGAACAGGCAAAACACTGGGAAATCCCACTTTGGGACAGATTATAGCAAAGCAGGCATTGTTTCAAATGAAAGTCTCCAGATGGGATATTGGCAACTGTAAGAGATGTGACTGGCAATACCCAAGATGGTCTGATAGTCAGCATCATACGACATCATTGTTTTCTGCCTGTCTCAAGGGTGCCCGACTGCGACTGAGAAACCCCCTCCTGTGAGGCGAGCGGTTGCCACCAGTATTTGGGAGATTAGGATCTGCCAATGGCAAGCCATTTTAATTCCCTTGCAGTCAGATCAAAGCAGGGAGACCATGCAAAAGCCCAAGTTCCAGTGGCCCAAAATAGCACACAGATTTTGGGTTAGGATTAGCATCACTCAGCCTGCTCATTACAGCTAATGTGTCTGGGGAGCAGATCCTTATTTCTCCTTTCTCCTTCATCTGTCATTTGGGACTGAATATTCAGGAGTGCTTTGCTGCCATTTGAGATGCTGGAGACCAGGTTTTCAGGAGAGCTCGTTCAGGGTTGTACAGTGCCTGTGACATGCCTCTGAAAATCCTTCTGGAATATGTGGGCCACAAAATGCGGGAGAGCACGTGTGCAGAGGGGCAACTTGAAGGGTTTTGGAGTAAAGAGTATGTGAGGACCTGGACTTACTTCTTCTATTCCTGTTAAAAAAATATTCTGTCAATGACAAGATGGGACATTGGTTCCAAAAAAATAGCGCTTCAAAGACAGCAACCAAAAAAGGCATCTAGAAATCCTGAGCTACAAACCCATGTAATTTCTTTGTGCTTAGGGAAGAAAAAACTTTTCCCAGTAGGAGCCATTGCATTACTGTGGAAACCGTTTATGTCAGCTGGAGTGCCTCTCCTTATGTCCTTTACAGTGAGTGAAGAAAAGGTGGAGAGCAGCAGCAGACCCTTCTCTTGGCCTTGCTGTGCCCTCCTCAGATGCTGTAGGATTAGACAGGTGGAAGAAGTTCAGGCCCCTCTTCTGTTCAGTAGACTTTCCCCAGGTGGAGGTCTCTCCTACCTGGATACAGCATGCCCAGACTCTTGAGACTGCAAATGCTTAGTAGTTTTACCACTGTGCTCAATTACTTGGGTTCTCCTGAAGAAGTGGGCGGGCTACATGGACTGCAGCAGGGTGGCACACCTACACCCAGCACATGCAGAATTTATTTCTGATGCTCTCCATCCTGTGTGTGGAAAAGTATGAGATGCCTGGAGCAGGCTGTGAAGGTGATGGAGAACTGCTCTGTGCCCCTGGTTGCCATGGCTTCCTGACCATCAGCCATACAGGTGGTCAGCACAGCTGGCAAACCTCTGCATTAGTTTCAGCCTCCATATGGCTCAGCTGTATGAGGCAGCTGTTAGCCCTGGTATCCAGAAAGCCCCACCCATGCTGGTGTCCCCTCATCTGATTTCTTCTCCTGCAGTTTGACACCTGTGGTCATAAACATCTAAACTACTTGCCTCCTCAGGGCACCAGTTTCTAGTTGGTGAAATACCTCTGGACTAGCTGTGAACAAGAAAACTTCTAGTCGGTAGCCAAGGACTTCTTTCCATGCAAGACATTACTGTAAAAGACTAAACTCCCACCTGCTCTGTTAAAGCAGGAGGATTCCAGCCCTTTGCACTTCTTCCAGATCAAACACAATGATGAACCCAGAATATTTTGGCATATGAACCCCTGTGGATGGGAATGTTCTTGCTGCTCCCTGGGACAGCAACATGGTTTGACAAGGAATAAATTCAGATTCTTGTCCCCAGGGAACAAGAGATTTTCCCCCGCTGTCTTTGTTTAGAAAGAAGCACAGAAAAATTTTGAAGATGTATGCGGAGATAAACTGCAGAGTAAATGAGATATAAAGAGAGAGGCTGGGAGAAGGCACTGCTTGGCTGGGAACTTGAAATAGTCAGAAGAGAGGGATAGCTGGTAGTGTGGTTGGGTGTGCACATGTCTGTGCATCCTTATGTTACACACGTGTAGTCTCTCTGCTTTCTCCCCACTCATCCATAAATAAGCCAGAGGTTTTACATTGCCATCTAGCTCATCTGAGCTTTACTGTGGTAACGTAGACCCAAGTTGGGTTGATCAAGGTTTCTGCCTGAGTGGCAACACGGTGTGCCACTAAGCGCCACCGCTGCCAGCACAGTGAAGAGCAGTGGCTGTTGGATGGGCAGCGACTTCAGACTTCAGTCTGAAATGAGGGAAGATTAATTACTGCCGCAGCTTGAAAATGTTAGTTTAATCTGAAGCCCCTGTTGATTAGCTGGTGAAAAGGAGATGCGTTCAGACTGTGTACTGTAACATAAGGTGGTATGGCAGAGTGCACACAAACAACATGAACACTTCCTTCTTCACCCACCTTGGTCATTCTTTTCCTGGGGCTGGACCCTCAGGGCACTCAGCAGCACCCCGGGAAGAAATGTCCCTGAACAACGCGCAAACAGTACCTTGAAAGCATGAAAAAAAGTGATTTGCCACATTGAATGGACAAACTTTAGTCTGCTGAATAGACTCCTTCTGATCTAGTCACTAGGGGGTATGTTGCTTTGTGTGAACACATCACTCACAAAGTATTAATAGGAATTACATGTGTTTGCACCAAGAGAATAATATACCCCTTAGGAAACTGTAAATGCCCCTGAAATCTTTCACTGCATCACCACTGTTACTTACAGAAGTCCAATGGTCCCTCAAAGCTTGGAAAAAGTTTTATACACGGGTATACTGGAAGTCCTAAGAACAGGACTCAGTAAGGGGCTCAAAATTCAGAGTTTGGGGTTTGTTTTTTTTCTTGGTGTGATGCCCGTGCCAATTTGTCTCACTGCAATGGTTTAAGCTCAGGTCTGTGACAGGAGGTTTGGGCTGGGATATCTTTCACTTTACAGTCCCTCTGGAAGAGTGCACTGGAACAACTTTGAAATATGGAAGCCTCAGCCCTCTGAAGGGGTGAATTCAGTAGGTATTTGTTCAGAGGCTGTGGAAATGCCATGTAATTTATTTATAAAAATAGTAAAGTTTCTAGAATAGGGTTATCCAATAGGATCTTAAATCAGTTTTCTGCCTTCTCTTTGATGGATGCCCATCTCCCTGTCAAAGCCAATATTTTATCTGTAAAAGCAGCGATTCTCCAGGAGACAATAATAGTCTGAATTCCGTAATTGGGCTAAACTATAGTTAATACAGGAGACTTTTTTCCTGTCCCTCCTCTCCCTGTCCCCACTGCAAGGTTGGCAGCTCAGCCTCAGGACCTGCAGCAATGGAGTAGAGGAAACCTGCTGGTTCTTTTCACTGAACATGACACTGAAAAAGGCAATCCAAAGCCACAGTCAAACAAAATGCACAAGCAAGTGCACAGTTAACTATTTTGCTTCAAGATCTCCAGGCTGGTGTGCACCCACCTCCCAGTGGTGCCTCCATACAGTGCATAGCAGTGTCCCATGGGCCAGGTCAAGGTCTCAAACTCAATAGAGGGGCTTGGACAGATCAGAGTCCTGTTAGCTCCAGTGTGGCACCACATAGGCATGTCTGTGCTACTGATCTTACCTGAGCTACGGGCAGCCAGCTCAGTCATCTCTGCTTTCCCTCACCATGGCTCGCAGGTCTGGGGGGAGAGATGGCAGAGCACCACCCTCGTCTCTGTGGCATGGCTATGGCATGGCCTGATGCCGTCTCTCATGGAGCCACTGCAACTCCAGGCATGGATTTACTGGGGTGGAGGAAAGGTTTTGCCCCCTCCTCTACGTTAATCTGTAGCAACACCTCTCCTATTTTGATATGACACCTATTCCCCATTTAGATCAGGACATGTTTTCAGCTTTTGGTATTTATTTTTTTCCCCAAAGCCTCCCTGGACATGCAATGAGGGAGGCTCCCGAATTCATTAAGGAAACATTTATTTGCTGACTCTATGGTGCGTGCAAAATGTACAAACTAAAGGCTCAAACTCTGCAAGACAAAACATCGAATTTATGAGAATTTTCAAGTCAGCCTCATGATCTTGACTCATGAGGTCTAGATATTTGGGGCTGGCAATGTATGCAAGCCTCTTTCTGTGCCGTCCACCCCTTGCCTTTCACTCCCTCTCTGGCCCCATCTTAACAGCTGCATCAGGAATTTACCACTTGGGCTCTCTGTTGTTACTGCAATCATGGTTAGCTGATTTTGAGGGGGGTGGGGGTAGTGGTCTGGGTACGAATTTCCATGGCTATTTTTAAGCTGCATGAATTGCCAATAAACTAATAGCTGGTGATTTCTGAGTTGCTGATTTGTCTGCATGTTCATAAGCAGGAACGCAAACTGGCTCCATTTTTCCAATTCAATTTTGCATGCTCTTATCCTCTGATGTGGACTAGGGGCCCTGCTATAACTCAATTTAATTTGAAACAGCCAGCCCATTAGGACTGGAAAGCTGACTACTGAGTCACTTACGTTCAGAACATTTTAGAGTGCTGCTCTGTCCTGGTACTAACCCTCACGATGGCTTCGTGCCACCCACTGGCAAGATGCAGCAGGCAATGAAGAGTAAACAAAATGCCTTTTTTTTTTTTTTTTTTTTTTACATGAGATGTGCTCCCTGGGGGAACTTAGGTTAGATTCTGACCTTAACAGAATCTGGTCTAACTCCATAGATTTTCGTGGCATCATTCTGTAATGATTTGTCTCCAGTGGAATGAAAAAAAATTTTTTGGAGGTGGACTTCAGGTCCTAAAATTGACCTTCTTCTTCACAGAAGGTGCTACTCACCCCATCACAGGAGGTCTGTGCAACTGCACTGGGCTGTGAGGAACCAGTCAAGAAGCAGCAAGCCAGTAGTCTTTCTGTGCACAAAGTGAATTGAACTAATGAAAAATTGTGAAAGTAGAGAAGAAAAACTTTTTAAAATTGTCAGAAGCCCATGTTATATGAACACGTTCTAATTTATAGCACCAGGCCCTTGATGTCTCTAAGAAGAATCCTTAATACACATTTCTAGTTAAATTTTTTGCACCTCTTGAAAATACAAGATCAATGAAACCACTGGAAAAAAACCTCAACCCAAACCCCGTGAAAGTACTGACAAAGCATTTTTCACTCAGCACATGGGTAGAACTCATTGCCATGGGACATTTTATGGCCCAGGTGTATAAAAGGTGAAAAACCCCAACCACTTAGTAAGGTGGGAGAAGGGTTCCGTCAAGAGCTATTGAAGGTGGTGGCCTGGGTGTAGCCTCTGGCTCAGAAAATCATCAAACCACTGATGGCTGGATTGTGGGTAAAAAACTCAACAAGGGTCATGTTTTCCCTTAGCAGCTGCCAATAGCCACCGGCAGACAGGATACTGGGGTAGATTGACCTCTATTATAAGTGTGAATACTTTAGATTCTCCTGAGAAAAAGATGGAGATTAGATAGAAAGGCGGTCTTCCTTTATGCCTTGTGGTGAACTTCAATAGCATCAGAACTAAATAATCTAAATTATTGCACCTGTTTTTGAATATTTAAAATGATTTTTCAGAACCAAAATATCAGTCATTTTTAAAATTACACAAAAATTCAGTTAGCTCTCTGACTTCAAAATTGAGGAGCACATTTATGGGTATGTTTCTTAAGCAGTTTGGAATATTTTTTTCCTGTGATAGAATACATTTTAAATCAAGATTTTTGTTAAGGAAACAACTTTTCTAACTTTGGAAAACTTCTGTCTCTCTGGCGAGAAAGTCACCAAAGTGCCCGGGTAATCTTACTCCATAGGTAAGCCATATCATAACATCTATGGAGAGAACTCTTGCAGATCAGTGTGGATCTAAACATTAGCCCAGACTGTGTTATCCTGATTAGTTCCATAATGAAGAATATTTCTTCTCCCTCTAATGCCCTAAATAGACAAATTTTCAATGGACCCAGAATGGCACCCACCTATTTGTCTTCTATGGGAGTTAGATCTCTGTAAAGACTTAAGGGGAGAGGTTTTAGACTTCAGTGGACTTTTACTGGCAGAAGTGATTTTCCTAAGTAATTTTTAGTCTGATACAATTCATTCCAAGGGACGGGGAAGATCCCTTTAGGTTTTGGCGTACTTAAAGTTCCCTTTAGTGTGAATCTGTAGGAGAGATTTCAAAAGCTAAATGGTAAATTATACCATAGTCTCATTGGCAGATGAATAAAAGAGAGTTAGGTTGGCATCCTTTTCTGTTTTTCAATAATCTTTGCTGAACTTAATTACCTGTAAATTATACAACCCTGGGGCAGCTTGGACAATAGAGAGGAAACCAAGTTAATACACATACACTTCTCTGTTAGCAATCACAATAGTGATCAAGGAGCCTGATTAATTTTGACTTGGCATCAGGCAGCAGCTGGCATTTTAAATTCTCCAGTTTGTTTTCATCACGTCTCTGTGACTCAGACCTACTGCATAGCCTTTCCATTCAGCCATCAACAATAAGGACAGAATAATCCTTCTCCAGAGCCAGGGAGGGCGAAGAATGGGCGGTGCAGGCTGTTCTCGGCGCTGTGTAGGGGGGGATGGGGGAAGGACCCTCTCCCAGTGGTGCTGGGCAGTGGCATGGCTGTCACTGCCGACAGGGAGTGGGGCACAGCATGGCACAGGGGCTGATGTGCTGCTCCTTTTTGCTGCCAAAATACCAGCCAGGTCTCCTCCCCACATGGACTCCCCCAAGTTTTAGTGGGAGAATATGACCACCAGCACCCCTTAATAAATTCCCTCCCTTCTCCCTGTACCCGTTCCCCACTGACAGAGCTGTGGGAGTTGCCACAGTATTTCCTACTTACCATAAAAAATGGAAAAGCGCACTGATCTGATCTCCTGGTCTGAAATAATCAGTTCTAAACAATGGAGCATTAAATATTTACAGAGACCAAGAGGGCTGGGAACTCATGCCTTCTCTCACTGGAGAGCTGGTAGCCTTCCTGCCTTCTCCCCTGATTAATGTAAAGCATTTATTTCAAGTCCTGGCTGGGTGTGGGCCCTAGACTCACACTACCTTTGTTTATAGGAAGGCTGGTTTATGTCACTCCTAGAGCTCTTAAATTTTCCTGAATCTCTCCTCCTTCTTCGTGTGTCTACTAAGAGACTTAGTACTGAAGCGGTTTAGCTTTGGGTGACCATAAAGGTATACGGAGAATATTCATGCTGATGTATAACTTTGCCTGAAAGTGTGTTGTAAATACTGTCGATGTCGGTCTGTGATGGTGTGACAGTAGTTCTGCCTGTCATTTGGCCAGAGCAGTAAATCACCCGGCCAGCGCACGCCGATGAGCTCTGTGCACTGCAATCCTTGGCGTTTCCCAGTGCGGTCTCTGCTGCTGTGGTCTGCCAGCCCCAGCTCTGCGCTCCTCTAAACCGTGCCTCTTCCTCAGCCTTCAGCCTTGCCTTGCTGCTGCGGGAAGGCACCGGGCATCAGGGGGAGTCTGGGGGGAAACGAACAAAAAAGTCAGTCCCTGCTTCAGAGCAGGCAGTGACGAGGTGAGTGCTCAGCTCTACCTCAGACGATCAGTCCAGAGGCTTGCAGCTGGAAAATGAAGCCCTGCCTTTGCCCTGCATGCTGAGCCCACAGAGGGGCTGTGTTGGATTTTGCAGGTGTTCCTCTGTGATACCTCCTTTGTGGGGGACTGTGCTCAGGACAGGGACTTTGGCTTTGAACTCCATGAAGTGTCCCAGCCCTTACATCATCAAGAGGAGCACCGTCTTGCATTTTTTCAGGGTCTCTCAAAATCAGCAGTCCAGACGCAGAGCCGGGCAGGGAGGCCAGGGAGCTGGCTAGTAACGCACCCAGACGCCGCCATGGCCGGGGTCGACTCCAGCACGGTCGGCTCCTGCTGGCCCACCTAGCGCTGCCTCTCTCACTTTTCCACTCAAGTCGCGTACACCAGCAGCAGTTTGGCACTGTCTCTGCTGCCAGTGGTAGCCAGGGGCTGACTGTGGTCCCCCCGCACCTGCAGCACCCCGGGCAGGTGGCTGCCCTTGGCTGGGAGAAGTGGCATTCTCAAATATCTGGTTTCCTTCCAGGGTGGGCCCCTTTCCATTGACATGAGGGCACTGTGCCCTTGACAAACATTTATTTTAAAATGCAGTGAAACAAACCAGCCCTGAAAAGTTCTCCATGGCTGGCTAGCACCTGGCTCCTCTCCAACAAACACGGTGGGGATGAAAGCAGTGTTGACGGGCTTCTTCCTTTACATCCTTAAAGATCTTCTCCCTTTGACAAATGAGCTCCTTCCAGCAGATGGTGGAGAAAAGGACTGTAATACAGTGGGAGGAAGGGTGGAGTGGGTAGTCAGAGATGGAAACAGGGGTCTCGGAGAAGAATACATGTGCACTATCGAAACAGAGATCAGACTGTTTATGGAAAAGAGCTATGGAAACCCAGTGTGAATGTAGAGAACCAGATGCTCGGCCTGCCATTACTCCACGGCAGCCTGGGAGCACAGGACAGCTGGAGCGCCAGCATTGCAGAGGAACCTGACGGCTGACGCGTTCACAGACCGTGCAAAGCGTCTTCGTTCTCTAATGTCACTGACCACAGTTTCCCCCAACCAAAGATCAAATGTCCTGAATCACTGCAGAGTATATACTGCCTAGACACTGATGACTTTATCCTTGTGGTTTATTGTAGGTGGCACCGCACTTGCCTACTGAGTTGATGCCAAGTTGAATTCAGTGGGCTGCCTCTCCTTTTGCGGGAGCGTAGGTATATTGGTAGTCCTGATTAGGAATTGATGGGAGAGATAGTCCAGCATCTCTAACCAATGATTGGGCTGCTTCAGAATACACAAGGCAAGGGGCTGGACTCATTTTTCACTGTGTTTCTATCTTGCTGGGGGTTCTTTTCTTTAGTTCCACCGCCTCTATAAGCATGACAGCCCTAAGCAGTCATGAACATGACTAAGAGATGCCAAAATCATGCACTTTGCTTTGAAATTACCACAGCAAAAATAACTCAGTGTCCTTTATTTACCTTTTAGAAAATGTGGTATTTTTTTAAATTTCAGGCATTCTGAGAGCATGTTTGGAACCTTTTTTCTCCTCTCCCATCCTTCCTTTTCTAAGAAATATAGAGTTACATGAGTATCTTTATTTCTGACTACAGAATATGGTGCTTTTGTCAACATACCAAATTACTGCAAAGACCTGTGGCCAGACTGGGAGACACAGGAAGACCAACTTTCTTATGTTGTGTTTTGAGTGGTACCACTAAGTGTCCTCATGACCAGATGCCTTGTTCCTCCAGAACACAAGCTGAAAGCTAGACCTTATGCACAGGCAGAGGCCAGTGTCTGAAGCATGCAGATAGTTATTCTGAGGTGAGCAGAAGCCTACAGCTGGGAGGACACCTGGATATTACCCCATCTTGGTACCCTCCTTACCCAGGCAGGCAATTGACAGGCTGCTCTGGAAGTCCTCAGATGTTTTCTTTTGACTTCAAAGGTGGGTGTAGGTCCACACGTTTCACCTAAACAGAGCAGAGTCTTAAAGCCATAAAGGTCAGTTAGTTTGAAAAACTCAGTAGAGAGGTGATGGGGTGGGAAAGCGGGCACTATGCTTGGACCAAGAATAATTTATGCAGCAAATATTTCTAACTGAGAGGAAGGTGAGTGAATGTTGTCTATGGCAATTTTGCAGGGAGCGTGCCTGGCTTTCACAGTGGTCCAGCTCTGAGAGAACAGCAAGGAAAGTCAGCTCTTCCAACCCATGCTCTTCCTGATTGAGATGAGGCACAACGACCTTAGCAAGCATGGAGTAGAGGTCGTGGTGGTGTGGGGTGACACAGTCAGTCCCTTCCTGGAAGTGGGTCTGAGGACAGCTATAAATTATATGCTGTGATATGTTGATTCAAAATAAACCCAGACCGTGTGTGTGTAAGGTTACAGGGAGGTGTTGAAAAGCAAATGCTAACATCTGTGCCCTAAAGAAAGTGTTGCTTGTTGGTAGAGACCTTGCAAACTATCCTCTCGTGTGCAGTCGTTGAGCTGGGATCTGGAGTCAACGCAAGATGATATATGTATGTATAATAAAAGGAGTCAGCTCCCAGTGCCTCGGCGGCCCCAGGACCCCAGGTGGCAGGCTGTGCTGCCAGGAGGGAGGCTGACGGCTGCCCAGGGCTGTGCAGAGCAGGACTGCACCAGTCACTTTTGAAAAGAGGTGCTTTGCCTCTGCACCACCTACGCATGCTGCTTCCTGCAGGGGAGCATCAGGGATCCTTGCCACTGGTCACCGCTGCTGCAAGCCTTGTCTCTGAGCCCACTGCGTCAGGTTGTCCTTCCCCAAGCCCCATGCTTGCACTCTCCATGGTGTGAGCACCTGAAACCTCAGGGCAAAAGGAGCTAGGGTGGGAGTGGCGCGAAGGATCGCTGTCGGAAGTGTAGTGGCACCATCCATTGCATACTTAGCGCCATCTTTTTGTCCCCCTTGCCTTGAGTCCTCAAGCAGATTTTGCAGCTTCAGCATGTTCATTTTTCTTTGGTGCTTGCCAGTCACAAGTAATTAAAAATGATGAAGATTTTTGTATAAACTAGTTCCAGTTCAAGGAAAAAAGAAAGCAGAGCCCATCTCAGGAGTGAAGAACTCTAGCAAAGTACTTAAGGAAGAGATTTAATATGAAGCACATGTGCAGTCCTGCTGCAATCAAATAAAACTTATTAAAGGCTTTTCTGAAGCACAGCCAGCTGATCTGCCCAGGTACATCGTGCAAAGGCAATGGGAATTACTCACATGCTTAGAATTAAGCAGTATGCTTTGTCCTCTGGTGAATTAGGGTCTATGTGCTCTATTTACAGAAAAGTGGTTTCAGAAACAGCTTGTGCAAATGTTCTGTGCTGTCTCCAGGTGCTCTCACTTATGCACATTTTCTGGGCAACTGTGTATGCAGATGCTTGGGCCTTGTGCATAGGCAACAGATAAATTTCATCCAGGTACCAGCTTAAAATGGGACTTCAGGTGGAATCACCTAATTTCCTAGACCCTGTTTTCCTTACACAATGAGCCTACTTCCATATTTCTGAAGCAACGGCTAATGCCACAGCGTGATACATAACACACAGTAGCAGGAGGTTGAAAAGCACTTTAAAAGAGCTAAAAAATGTCATCATAAAAGAATATGAGATATCCATGAATAGCAACAAGTGTATCCTTGGTCTGTTTTTTTTTCCCCATTTCATTTTCAAAAATGAATCTAGATTTTTGTGATTTCTTTCGTTCCCTTAGGCTACTGAAGGTCCTCACAAGATGTCACTCTGCCCAGCCTACTATCCTCAGTTTCCTGAATGACAGCTTAATCTTTGTGTCACAGATCCTGGCTCATTGTTCTGTTGACGATATGTAAGTCTTGAAGCACTGTTAAATGCTATAGGCCATATAAGGCATTGGGCAAATCAGAGAGAAATGGTATGAATACAATTTAAACTCTGATGTAGCGTATTTTCTGGGAAAAAGAAGTGAGAGTTTGGAAGATTTATAGGATCAAAATGTTTGGGACCGCACATGGCTGATGGCTCTGGTAGAGCTCAGTGCCTGGTTGGGCTTCACCAAGCTGAAGGAATGCTCAGTTTTGTGGGTGGAAGCCTCTCCCCTCAGGATGAGGTCAGGGAAGAGAGTCAGCATGTTATGCTGAGGCCAGGCAGTGGAAACGGGTACATCTGTCTATGGGTACGTCTGCCCTGGCTCCCCACTGGCCAGTGTAGGTGGCCCCATTTGGGGTGCTCTGCTTGTCCCAGGCAATTGCAAAAGGAGCAGGGCTCAGGCCAAGAACACTCTCCCATTCTGGGGATTTCTGAGGCCTCGGTTTCATTAGCCACAAGAGGAAAAAGCGTGTTATCTCCTCAAACGACACAAAGCAATCAGGTTAATTTGAAAAATGTTCAAGCCCCTATCTTAACTCATCTTGCAGCTCCTTCTGCCCGTATTTTATTGTCTGCTTTGTGCAGACACACTGGAATTAAAAGAGAAAAGTAATTGATTAGTGTAATAGCATGGAGCTTACTTAAACCTAGGTGGCTGAGAGCTAAGAATGAAACTCTGTCTTTGAGGTAGTTGTGATTTTGCCTAGATAAAGTGGCAAAGGGGCCACTTCAGATCAGACAGGCCAGGCCGCCATCACAGGGTGTTTCACAGTGCAAATCAGTTTTGTGCCATTTGTTCCTCTCTGTGGTACATATTGGAGATCTGGTCTGTTCTCCCCAGAGACGGAGCTGAGAAAGAAAGAAAGAAAAAAAAAGAAAATGTGAAGAGACATCCATACTGAAGTCACCCCATTGTGTGTGAATCCTAGGCAGCTCTGCAAGGGGTGCCTCAAGGTCCCCTGCTGCTGTGTGGGCCACAGCACGATGGGCACTGAGGGGATCAGCCTCACGGACATGAGCCATCCTTCACATGGCTTGGAAACACTGAGGTCCACTGGATCGCAGCACTTCTTGCTCTCAGTGCAACTAGGATTGCCCCCATGGAGCCAAATTTGTGTATGACCTTGAGTTTTCAGACTGCCAGCACTGGGGTTACCTCAAAATCCATTCCCTTTAAAAGACAGAAACGCAGCTAATAACCTTTTCCTTTCCTCAGAACAGCAGACTGAGTTATTAATTTTAAGTGCAAATATTTACCATCCACTGCTAATTGGGGATTGGGTCAAAGAGAGCAAATACGAAAGGCAATGAGAGCCTGCGTTCAGCAAGCGCAAAGCCACTCATTTCACACAGCTAAGGCTGAAGGTAGAAATCAACTTGCTTTTGATGTCTAGATCTTGAGAAGAGTTCAAGACAGCAAAGATTGTTAAAATGAATAATCTCAGCCCTCTGGTACTGGGTTCAGTTGCAATACTTCTCGGATTTGTCAACCTGGCAATTATCTTTAGGGTCAACGTGGTTTAGTCTTGCAGTATAGGCAAGCTCTTTTAATGAGCAGGCAGAGACAAATACCAACAAAGATTGAATAAATTGTTACAAATACCAACAAAGATTGAATAAATTGTTACAAATTTGTCTGATTTGAATAAATTTGAATAAATTATTACAAATGTGTCTGCAGTCTTGAGGGAGTAACACAGTAGTTGCAAATTACAAAAGAAAAGCCCCTGCAAATCAGAAGCAGCTAGTTACTTCTGCATTTACATGAGTGGATTTGTTGTGCCACTTGCACACAGTGAAATAAGTGAACTACAGACCAGCAGCACAAAACCTTCTATTTGTTAGTTCTATTTAGAATGTTAAGTTTTTACCATTTTATTTCCTAAAGTGTCAAGTACATATTAAGTCTCACAATGAGTATAAATTTGGATAAAATAATCAGCATTTCCAGAAGTTGTCACAATTTTGAATATTCAACAGTTAGACATCCAGAGTCAGATGTTCATGGGTAATTCTATCCTGTATTTTGGACATGAGTCTGAGTTCACTGGCTTGGACATAAGATGTATGTGCTGGTGCTTCAGCTCTACTTCAAGTGCCAGGAGATGGTCTCTGTTGCCAGCTGGATGCCATCAATGTAGGTAGTGCTAGTAGAGAAAGGCAAATTAATTGTTTGAGCATTAGCAGACTTTGGGGCAGAGTGGATGGGAAAGAAGGGAAGGTTAGGATCTTCCCATCTGTCGGCACAGCCCTAGATGTGCATCTTTCTGGTTTGGTACACCTGACAGCAGTTTTCCACGTTGCTGGACAATGAGAAAGAAAGTGGCCACCAAGTTCCTCTTGGAAGAGTTGTGCCACAGGGGTAGCTGGGGCCCTGGCCAGCCTTGTGACCTGGCCAGCAATGTGGGGCACCTGGAGAAAGAACTGAGGAATATTTGGCTTAATCGTGCTCCCTGGTATACTTTCCTAAGGAGAGTACGAGCAATTAGGCTGAGATCTAACTTTGCAAATGTAGAGTCAGTCAGCACATAGGCCTTAGGTATTTTTCTCATTTATACTTTTTACTCTTGAGTCCATCCAGGATTTTCTTTGTTTTATCATGTTGCTTCATCATCAACACCTTCACCCTGCTGAGGGCTCTTGGGGAATATGGAAAGGATGGCCATGCTGACCACAGTGATGGTGCTTCAGTTCTACTTCAAGTGTCAGGAGATGGTCTCTATTGCCAGCTGGATGCCATCAATGTAGGTAGTGCTAATAGAGAAAGGCAAATTAACAGTTTAGATAATAAAAGTAGATATTAAAGTAACTAATCCATTGAGAATTAGTGCCACAAATGCAGACATAGGACTATGCTGTTTGGAGGGGTGGCTGGATGCTCAAGACTGTGGACTTCCTTCACCCTGGTGCAGAGATGGAGCAAATACCACTGAGGAGATGAAGCCAGTTCTGAGCAGACCAGGCTGGAGCCAGGCAGGATCCAGAAACCCCCCCAGCTTTGTTGTTATCAAAATACTTGCAAAAGGAAACTCATTCAAATGGGGCCCAGATTTTTAAACTCACTAAAATATTTTTCTGCGTCCTTTCAAGAAGTGAGGACAATGGGCCTCTATTTCCCACTGTGTTGCAGTAGGAGTCAGGGACTAATTTTTTGTCTGGATCTGAGCAGTAGGAACCTAAATGCCCTCAATGTTCATTTCAAATGAAATATAATCATCTTAAACATTTGACCAGATATTGAAACCAAAGGATAGACATTGATTTCAGCTAGATACCTGTGTAGGAGTGTTAGATGTCTTCACAACTCTAAAGAATGAACCAACAGATCCTCAAGCCAAAAAAAAAAAAAAAAAAAATCAAAGTGAAAGAAAGCCTAAATTCCCTTGGAATATTTTTATTTCAATGCCTCCAGTCATTTTCCACAGCAACTAGAAATTGTTGAAGAATTCCTCATTCTGACAAGGCTGGATTCTCCCTCAGCTGAGCTGTGCTCTTTGCAAAAAAAAAAAAAAAAAAAAGAAAGGGAATGTTTTAACGCTTTAGTGGACAAGAGGAAACTAGGTCAGTATGAGACTGCTGGTCTGCTTTATAATGAACTGTGAAGTATTCCTGTCCCCCTCTGATGACTGGGCATTACTGGAATGAAGACCCTCCATGCTGAAAGAGAGATCCTGTCCCTCAAGGGTTCTCTTATTACAGGAAAAGAAATTATTTTCCCCATTGCTCTGTCTGTCATCTAGATGTTCTAAGTAGCCTTTTAGTACCCACGACCCACTGCCCTCAACTTCCTCTAGCCCTGGGAAAGCCCTAGTCATCTTCTTTGCAAAATCTTTGAGGGTAATTATTTGTTTGCCAGCTTTGTTGTATTATGTGGGCTGGAATAAATCCAGCAGAAGCAAAACTTCTACACCAGAAGAAATTTCAGCACGTCAGTCCTACCTTTTATCCTTGCTCAGCAACAAAACTCAAAAGGCTGGCATTTACTACAAAATGAAGTTCTTTATGTATTTAATTTTGGAAATGCCAGGAAGCCTTTAAATGAGATATTCTATTTGGAAAAGGCCCCTACGCCTTATTTTGATTAGGTTAAGACATCTTGGTCTACCTTCTTTATTGTTTAATTTTTAGGTAAAGACATAACACAACTTAGATCATACAGGCCTAACATATAAAAGCCATCACTGGTTTTCCATTGAAAACTACAATCAGTGATCAAGTCATTTCTCTGTTGGCTCTTTTATTTTATCAGATCAGTGTTTTTGAAAGAAAAAAAAAAAAAAATCACCTGGAAAATTTCCAGCCACTGTTACTGGAAACAATCTTTGTGCTGCCGTGTCCATCTCCTTTGAGGTCAGCAGGCTGGTTATTTGTCAGCAGGGATGTATGACAATGAATATGCCATTATGTAAGTCAGCTCTTTCAAAATCGGCAAAGTTTATTTAGCACAGGCATGAAATCCAAAGCTAACAGAAGCTAAGCAGAATATAGCCCTGCACAGGCTGCGAGCACTACGATAAACATTGCTAGCCTGGTATGTCTACAAAACTGGCTACAAAGGATTTGCTAAATGGGAGGAGCCTTAAAGAACTCAGAGGCCACAGGCGGTGGGGCATGGCTTCCCAGGAGCCCATCACAGGCTGTTCCGGCAGTCCCGGCTGTCGGGAACTGCTCGAACACATCCAGCCAGAGTGGGCAGAAAAACTCTGCCCGCCATCAGGGCAGATTTTCAGGGCTTCCTCTGGAACATAGGATGTGTACCCTCTCCCTGGCTTTATGCTGAAGTGTCAGTGCTCTTCATTAGCTCCAGGTCTTAATGTGCAAAAGGGGAGACAACCAAATTCTGCCCTACCAGTGGTCTGCCTGGTTCAGCTTCCCTCATGCCAGGGAGTACATTTGTGGACCAAGAGCCCGGTGCTGGTTTAAGCTGAAGTGTAATTTAGACCTGTAAAATATCCTGCTAAAATGATATTTTAATCAATGCAAAGTGTATAAATAGCAGGGAAATAGTGCATTTGCATCAGTTTCAACCCAAGGTTTCAAAATTAAAAGGCCCCTCCCAGCACAAATGCTCACTTTGAGGGAGATGTCACATCTGCTGCTGAGTCCCACCCTGGGGTCTTCATTAATCACTCCTGGATAGTGGTAGCACAGATACTGTTTAGTGACACCAGTCCCCTCTGCTGCAGTGCCCAAGCTGGCAGCAGCTTGAGCCCAGGAGCCAGGGGATGGGCAGCTCGCAGGATGCTAGCTTATGGTCACACCAAAAGCACTTCAGAGGGTTGATCTGAAGGAAAGCCAGGGGACCCCACTGTCGTGAATGCCAAGTCTGCGCCCCATCAACTCCTCCCATGAAACAAACCTCATGCAGACGAGGTGTGAGGAAGCAAAGCACGTTTCTACCCAGTGTGGGAGGCACAGAGCACAGTGGTAATGCTGCCCTCAGGTCCTGCACTGGCCTCGTGCAGGCTGTGGAGCAAACCAGTCCTGAGCTGGTATCAAGCTTGCAAGGACAAGTTACTCTTTCACAGATTTTTTTTTTGAAGCAACCTGGGTGGGTAAAACAAGTCTGCACCAGTCCAGAGCTCCACAGCCCTGTGAAGGTGATTGATCTGAAGCAAGGGGCCAGCAGAACAGGTTTGGCACCTCAGACTCTGGGGCCAGTGACCGTTGGTTATTCCTAGACAGACACAATGACAAATGCCTTTACAGATCTCAGCACTTACAATTATTTCGTTGCATATATCTCATCTGGCCACAAGGCATGAAGACAAGTTGTCTATTAAATCCCTTTATCTAAGAGGAATCAGCCTTTTGCTTGCTAATATAGCAGTATATTAGTTTCCCTGGCTGAGAGTAACAGAGTTTTTCTTTTGAAGGCTGGACCATGCTGTGTACTGAGACCTATGACTGAAAGATGACAAGAAGACCAGGAATGCTTTTGTATGCTAATGCCTCAAGCCTTGTGCTGACAGCTTTATACCCAGGCCTGATATCCCACTTGTTTGCCCAGGACTGTCTGGCCCTTCCCTTGCTCTTTGCAAGGCTGCTTCATGCCTGTAGGATGGAAACTCTCCTCCTAAATCAGACTGTTGCAGTGTGGCAGCAAGTCATCCCACCACATTAGTCCCTCAAATACATCTGGAGGGTGTGTATGTGTGTGCAGAGCACCCACACTGCTTTATTTAGATTCATTACCCCACTTCTGTAACTTTCTCTATTCCTATCCCCGTACCTTGCTCTCATATCCCAGGACAGGCTTGAGGGGGAAAATAAACAAGATCCTTATTAGTCAAGGCTGAATGTCAGGCTTTTCATTGCAAGACTAGAAATAAATGACAAGAAAGGACAATGTAACTAACAGCACTCCGGATGGAAACTGGGTAGTTTCTGGTGCCCAGGCTCTGCTATGCAAGAGCACCCAATCGTGAAGCCCAGGGACAGGGATACAGCAGCAGCTGAGCATTTGCTTCACTTGCTGGAGGTAAAACTGGGTGAGCTCTCTGTGCCACGTCCCTTACGGCTGTGGCATGTATTGGCTTGAAGGGCAGTGGGCCATGCTTTGATGTCATGGGGTCCTGTATACACCTCCTTATCTTTAAATAGCCACTTCCCCCTCTGCTCCTGTACTACTCCTTCACTACAAAATTTCACTTCATTCTCCTCTCCACACTCACTGGGACTACGGATTTTGGGTAAAAATGCAAATATCATAGACGGCTTCATTAGGAGGTGGACTCTTCTCTCTGGTTCACCTCTAATGGCTTGCTGTTTAATTACTCCTGCCCAGTATGGGCCATTTAATGCCTCTGCCTGTTGGATCTACATATACTGCATACTAAATAGTACCAATAGTACAAAAAAACTTAACTCTACATGTGTCCTGTGAAGGTTGTGATCTATGGCATGTTACCAGCGTCCTAGAGAGACCACACAAGGTGCATTGACAATAGTGATGACAGACCTGTGAGAAAATGGTTTGTCTAGTCTGTCTCTTACCCACCAGCAATTATTTGCATTAAAAGCTTTGGTTTCACAGCTGGTCAAAAATGTTCTGTGCAAGCATTCTTCCACTGAAAAATTACAGTCTGATACGTTTGGATGAAATATTGGATGTAATTCAGTGAAATATGTCTCTTTCAATAAGCTTGCATTTAGAAAAATGAAAATTAATTACTTGGATTCATTTTTGACCTTATCAGAACAGAATATTTTCCTATTTAATTTTACATTACTTAGCTTTGAATTAACATGTTACAAATTATTAAAGTTTACGTTACTTATATTTTCATGGAATTCAGGTCTTGTCAAAGAAAGGCAACAATCTTGTTTGACATGATTATGGGTCTAGTTGACATAGGTAACTGTATTGGTACAATAGTTGACATCTTCAAGGCATCCTGCATGACAATTTGATTAAAACACTTGAATTATGCAATTTATGTGGATCATGCTAGATGGATTAAAAATTAATTTACTGTTGTGTCTCAAAATGCAATTGTCACCGAGGAAGTATCAAAGAGCATGCATAGGGCTGAATCTGGTGAGGTTCCTCATACATCTGTTCATTGTCATAAAGTGTTTTATAATCCATATACAGGTAGAATCTTGTCATGGAGTTATCATGAAGTTATGAAGATCAACAAATGGCATAGGTATTAGCATTATGAGGAACACGTTGGGATGTTAAACTGCACACTTAGATCATTATTCTTGAAGGATGAATTAATCTTCTGGATTGAGGCTGGCATGACCATGTTTGCAGGAGGGTTTTTTTCATAAATAATCGTGTGAGTCTGCATCTAAAGCAACAGCATGACTGTGGACATAGCTAAGTCATATGAGAGGGCAAGGGACCTGCCAAGGAAATTATAACATCAGTGTGTGAAAACACTTCCCATAAGAATGGTTGTCAGCGCCTCCAACAGGTACATCTGAAGGGTCACCTCTAGATCATGTCCGTCACAGTATGTCCTGTGAATCTAGTTTCATTTTGTACGCTTTTTTTCTTCTACCAAAAAAAGAAAGAAAATGAGCAGAAATTATCTTAGTGTTTCACTGTATGCTTTTTGCTAAATATAGCATCAATTACAGGGCATGTTGGCTGTGATTTTTGCATGTTTACTTCTGCACATTGTCAAGGGGTGTGGAATGAAGATCGAGTCCCCGGCTCCGTGAGGGCAGTAATCCAGGTCCCCCATCAGGTTCTGTTCTGTGATAAGAGTAATTGCAATGACCTACTTCTAACTGGGATAGAGTCATCACTGTGATTCTCAGTGGCATTTCAGCTTAATGAACTCATTTGCACTTGTTGCTTCTACATCTCAAATTGCTCCCCTGAATATTTATGTATGGAAAATATGTCATCCAAAAGAAGTGCTCCCTACTCTCCAAAGAACTGTTCTTCTATAATTTCCAAAAGAATGATTAAGGAAGAGCAAACAGACAACCTGACACTTTTTTCTTCTCCAGAGGTTCCTCATTAAAACCTGGATAAGCAGGGGAAGAACAATTCTCCACTGTGACTGAGCCACACACAGGACCTACACATAGGAGCTCTGCGTAACAGACACACACATGCACATAAAAGCATTCCAGCTGCAGTCACAGCTTTTTTCTGCCTTTCATTTGGGCAAGACCATCCACTGACTTTGGATATCTAACTATGCTTTCTGCTTTCTACTTTCTTTATTAAGAGACATGGATGTGAATCTCTCTGTTAATCTTCATTACCAAGTCACCAGCTTCTAGGCAATGCTTTGAAAATCTTCCTTCATCAAGACAGCAACAGTACCATCGCCGCTGGTACCTTGGTGTTCTCTAACCTAGCTCCTGCCATCATAGAGCTTGACTAGATTCATAGATATTTTCTTGTGAGATCTGTGGCCCAAAGCACTGTGTCTTTCAGTGATTTGGAAACTGAAAACATTTGTTTGAGACGACACAGTCAACAGCTGGAACAAAGCTGTTTCATTTCTATTCCAGGTTTGGGCATGTCTGATGAAGGTAGAGTTTGACCAGAATGATGTCTGGTGTGTGCATGCCATTGACAACGACAGAGAACAAGATAGGTCTCAAGCTATTCTTTCTTTGTAACGAACCCTTCAACTCATGTGGCTGGAGCCAACAAAGTACTGACTACAAAAACACCGTCTTCTTACTTTTCCATGAAAACCTACTATCCAAGGATCAATGTGAGACAGTCAAAAGGAATTAATGAGATTCACACTGGCAGGCCTTGAAACATTCACCCCACAGGTACAAACTACTTATCTTGGAGATCACAACTCTTTCCTGGCTTACCAAAATCTGTCTACTTACTTACAAAATGAAATGGCGGATCTTCCTAATTGCTTTTTCTTTCAACACAAAGTGTTAACCAGCAGCAGAAAGTTTTATAGTCGGTATGGTCATTTATATCATACATACATGTAGATCATACATGTATTTGCAGAGGTATCGTGGAAGCCACGTATTATTTTGTAACTCCATCCCCAATTAAATTTCAAGACAGAAGTTATGTGCATTTCTTAAAAAAAAGTATAGCCAGGAGATTACAGTTTTGGGTAGCCTTGAAACATCTTTAAGAATTCAAGGGGACCCTCAGAAAAATTGAGATGGGGAGCTAGGGATTAGACTGGCACTAGGACTAGTGCATAGACCTAAGATCAAGAGTACCTCAAGGAAAGGTCAAGTAGGAATCAATACAGTACAGGAATTTCAAAAATAGCAGTTTGTGTCTTACCCTTCAAGTCTTTCTTTGAGGTTTTCTCACAGTAAATAATGAGACAACTCTCATGAAGAACTTGCTACAAAAGACTTTGGAGATGTAAACATACACTGACAAGAACAAAACAAGCCTTCCCTTTATGACAGAAATGCTTCCGGTGTTAGGTCACATCATTGTATATTCTTTGTTATTTTAGTCAGTCTTATCAGTTGGGTTTCTCTTCATTAGGAACATGTATTATCAGTGTCAGAGTTGCCTGGAGGTTCTTTTTAAGCTTATAGGACTTCATTATCTTTTAATGAGTACCTCTCATATCTGAAGTAAAAGAGCTGAATCCAGTAGCAAACTGAAAGCAGGGAAGTACCTTTGAGAGGTTGGTTTTCCATCAAAGGTACATTACAACAGATGGATGGGAGTCCTTGGCCTCTTTGAGAACTTGGCTTCTTATTTCCTTATCTAAATTTATTACATATAATTTCTGTCTTCTATATATATTCTCAAATGCTATGAAGTGCTCCACTCTCTAAAGATGCAGAGGAAGTGACACATTTGTTTATTCAAGCTGCTTACAAAACCCTACAAATTTCTCTACCTTGTTCCTCAACTCTTGCCCATTATGGATTTCCTTCACAGCCCAGGAAAACCCTTTGAGTTCAGCCTGAGGGATGGGGACCTCACACTGGATGACCCAAAGGACTCGAGGCATCCCATTGAGCAAATAGCTGCTTCCCAAAGTGGCTCATCGGTGTCTTGCCCATGGCATCGTAGTGCAGGTCCTGCTGCTGCTAGAGTTCTCCTGGATAGTTGTCTCTTTGCTGTCTTGCTGGAGAGCTGTGCAAGGGGCAAGAGGTGATGCAGAAGCATTGCAGGAGGTCCACTTTTTGTTGTGAAGTTGGGGGACACAAAGGACCAGTCCTGCTTCCCCAAGGCAGCTGTAGCACAGCTGCTCTGGATCTGGGAACTTGATGACGTTCAAGGCTGATGTACAACACACAGGTCTTGCACCTGATATCTCCTGCATACCTGGGAACAAGAGCCAGAGGTCCTGTTAATGCCTACTTGTAAAGAAGCAGTTACATTGAGTCTATTTCCTATGATGTACTAGTTAAGGCAGGATCAGCTCTGATTGCCCTCTGATCTGGTGTTTTATGCACGTCTCTCATGGAGGAGACTCATCACAGCCATCAGACATTTGAAAACTATGACTGTAATAATCATGCCTCTAGCTGGTTTGGTTTCACTGAAATTTTGTAACTGGGGAGATGGAAGTAACACAGAATACAAAGATAACTAGAAACCAAAAAGACCATGGATTCTGGGACATTGAACTTTCTCCAGGACTGAGAGAAAGCAAGGCTTGCAGCATTTAGTCTGCGTAGAAGAAGGAAGGCAGGTTATCACCAGGGAAAAGGGCTCATGTGGTTATATTGGAGGAGATGTGAGGTCTTGCAAATAGGGAACTGGCACTGGATCAAACAGTGATACAAGTGCTGAAAGTTTTCTCCTGGGCCCAGATGATTTGGGCTGAACTAGTGCAGGTAAAAAAATTTTTCACAGGCAACATTTATGCTAATAAGCCATGTCTGTGTCTTGTGCTGGTTGTCTGTGGCCTACTGGAAACCTCAAGAGCTTCAGCTTCTGAAGAGCTGCTCCTGAATGCCTGAGCACCTGAGAGATTTCAAGTGACTCTCTTGACCAGACCTCCAGAAGGCATAAGCACAGATCTGGAAAAGGCTCATGAAGAAATCTCCTGATGGTAGCAATGCACATGTTGCATCTGAAGGGTTCATGGTGAAAATCCAGGAGAATTAACCACTGCTGTCAAGCATTCTGAGGGGGAGGTTGGGCGCCCGGTAGTTTAAGATTAAGACAAGAAAGGCTGAGGAACTTGAAAGAGCAGCACCAGTGGGTGGACCCATAGCTCTGTCCTGCAAGGTGTTTTAAAGAAAAAAATGCTGCTGGCCTACAGAGATAGCAAGTGTTATGTGTCCAGGCTGAACACGAGAACAACAGCTGGCTGGGAGAAGGAGGCAACACTGCCTTCACCCAGAGCTCTCATGTGGTCCATTGCACTGAGTGCTGTCACTTCCCTCCAGTTGTACAGCTGCTGCATGAGAGGAAACCAATAAAGCATCATCTCCACCATTTAGACACTTTGAGGTTGTGCACTGCCCACTCAGGCACAGATCTCAGTCCCTGGGAGGAACATGTTTGAGTGCGTCAGCTGAGCCACAATAACGAACTATGTTTTCTCTCAGCGTAAAAGGCAGTAGTTTCAGCATCAGCGAAAAGCATCTGACCCCATACATCCGAGGCTAGAATTGTGCATGATCACACTGTACTTCAGCTGGTGCAGAAGAACTTCTCCAGTACCGGAGCAGAGCTATACCTGAGGTCTGTCACACCTAGTCACACAACCCCATGACAGCAGCTGCCGTCAAAAAGATCATAAGTGAAAGACTGAGTTATAACACTGTCATTCTGTCACTGCTGCACTTCCATGTGCAGAGCTACGTGTATAGCAGGGAAAAGCAGAGAAGTTGTCTTTTGGGGGCACTGAGCAGCTTCCTATGTAGAGGATGCCACAGAAATGGGGTCCTCAGGTGCGGCTGGGAAGCAGACAACTGCAAGGGACATTTGTCTCCAGGTGCAACAAGGACTTCAGTATCCGGAAGACTCTGCAGCAATGTGCATTTAACCCAGGCAAGTCCTTTCCTCATCTCTGCCTGCCACAGAGGGGATAACCTGCATCCCCAGACACCTACCAGCAGGCTGCTGAGGTCTGAAATGCCAACCTCCCCTGCCTCCTCCCCGAGGCCCTCTCTCCTCTGGGATAAAGGGAAAGTCAAGTCAGAAGGGCTTGAAACTCCTTTTGCGAAACTCCTTTTGCCAGTTGCATGCTGGACACCTACCCCAGGCAGTCCAACTAGAATGGAACAGCAGCCTTAGCGTCCACTTGTAAAGGTGGTTTTGTGTTTAAGAGCTGACAGCTTGTCATAACTGTTGCTTCACTTGATAAGAATATTTGTAACTGGGGACTGTACCGGGAGGACAGTCAAAAACTGTGAACTGCAGAGAGCACATCTTGTTCTCTCAGATGTGCTGCTACATACAGTGTATAGACAGCAGCCTTAACTAGCTATGTTCTTTTTTTTAAATTGTTTTTGCTAGAGCATCAGTCCCTGAACACTATTATCAACGTTATCCCTTCCACACAATATTGAAACAAGGGCTCTGCAATGTGTGTAATACATGACCCTCAAAACTCACAGAAAAGAAACCCACATGCTCACATTTGGGTTGGGGGTCCAGACTACCCAAAGCAGGCATTGTTTAGATCCTCCAGGTTTATACATGAAAACAGAGCAGCCCGAAGTAACCTGACTATGCTGCTCACCTAGAAATAGAAATGAGTAAGTGCCTCAAAGGTTGTCCAGGGATGCCTTAGGCAGACCCACTCACCTTCTGAAGGTCCATTAGACATTAGGTATGTTTGTTCTGTCCTAATATTATGTTTCTCTCTGGATTATCCCTAAAGAATGATGTTGGCTTAGGAATAGAACTTCAGGGAGGACCATTGTCATGGGAACAGGGTTGTTCATCCCCTCCTGTGTGTCTGCATTGTCTGGCCCCTAATGCTGTTGAGCTAGGTACCTCCGTTGCATTGGATGCGTGAAGCCCTGTGCAGGGTGAAGAGGATGTGGTCCCTCCTTCAAAAACGTCAAAGTCTAGTAGAGTGGAAAATTAGTAGAAAATAAAAATAAATTTTCCACCAACTGTGATTGTGTGTGTGTGTGTGCACCGAGCCTTGTGCTGGGCACCTTTTTTTTTTTTTTTTTTCTCTGTACTGTTCTTTTTGCCAACTTAGCAGATATTTATTAACCATTTCTCATCAAGATCCTTAAGTTCATCATACTACCTAGTTCTTGCTTAAGCTCTTGCAATGCAATTCCCGTTCTCATCCAGCAACTGAAGTTCATTTTAGTAAGCTGTGTTACTCCAGTTCTTCAACAAACATGATACTGGTCCTTCAAACAGATCATGTTTTTGAATGTAATTTCACTGTAATTTCTTCCCACATGATACACTGAAGAGCAAAATTTACTCTTAACAGGTTTTAATCTCCAATTTTATATATAGTATAAAGTCCAGCTATAGCAAAGTACGTTTATAAAGAGATTCCACAGCTATTAAAACTTCGTGTAACTTGTCATGAAGATTAAGGTTTAAAGTCTGCGGTGGCAGATGAAACAAGTTTCTAACAATAGATTTGAGGGTTTTTCAGTGTCTTCTCTCCTTTCCTCATTGGGTTGCTATGAAGCAGAATTGTCTGTACAGAAATGCAAACTGCACCTGATCTTCCTTGCTTTTCTTCTGAGTTCAATTCTAACCTTAGCCTTGAATTTTGCTTGGGCAAAGAAAATTTGAACATTTCTATGACTTTTTTCTGTCTGTAATCTATACCGTTCTCAGTATCTGATAAAGCTTGACTTTGGGTTTTTAGGTGACGAGTTGCAAATGTCAAGAATGGTCAAGTTTAGGTGTTCAGGTGTCATATATGAGGTTTGTGGTTTGAAGGTTTGTGGTTTGTGAACCCATTGCTAACTGGGGGCAGCTGGCTTATTCCCTTGTAATGCTCTGATGTCCAATAGTTGTAGTGTTGAGACACAGGCGAACAAAATTCCCCATTAATTTATTACTTACTTTTAATAACTTTTTAAACTTGATAATTGGCATATATCTTATTTTAGAAGTGAAAGTTCAGCTTTCTTCCCTACATGCAATATATTATTATCTCGCACATGTTAAGTGCAGTAAGGAACAAAGTATAGGTATGGACAACAGAGTACACTGTGTTGGAGAGACAGTATATTTTAAAAAAACCTAGAATAATGAGGCTTGCAGTCAGGATTCAATCACTGACTACCAGACAGTGCCAAAAAACATTGGCCACTGAATTTTCAGCTTTACAGTTCAGCTGTCCAACCTGAGAGAACATTTTAAACGAGGTGTACGTTGCATCTAGCCTCTTCTTATCATGCCATATAGTGCCTTCCTGAATATTTAAAATACCTTTTCTCAGATGGGAAGCAAAAAGATGAACAGGATCACTCATGGGATTTCTGTGTCTTGTCTTGTTATTGACTGATGGTTTCTGCGTGGATGGGAGTGGGAGTGGATGTGGATGGGAGTATATGCAAGGTAGAGCAGATACAGGCATTTTGTATTTGTACTGCCTGAAATCGTTATGAGGGATAAACCCACTGAAATGGGTAGTTCTGTGACCATTTGTAGCCATTGTGGGAGCATTTTTCATAGCATGATTTAGTGTTACATTGATTTCCACATCAGTTTGGGTAAGTTTTACTTGTCCAATTTGTCTGCTTCTGTAAAAATATAGTTTGACTGGTGGCTGTATCTTCCTCCTATGTCATACTTGCCAGGACAGCTCACTGTTTCACACCAGATTTTAATAAATCCTGCTTAATATAAGTAGCTGCTGGAGACCCTGGTCTGTTGCAAGACATATTCCATCTCCCCACAGCACCAGCTGAATTTTCTTTCTTAATCACATGCTGCTGGACAAAGGTTCATGAAATCCCAAGAGTGCTGCTTGATATTAAGATAGAGGTTCTCACATGCAAAAGGAATGACTGTGTTTTGGAAGACAGTAATGTAAGGGATGGTATTTTCAAGCCAGACTTCTTACACAAAGCAAACGTTACAGCGCTATTACATATTACAGGTGGGAAATAAATGGTAGGGAAGAAATGGTGATCGAAAGGTGCTACAGCTTCTGCAGCAGGCTCCTGCTCTCTTGCATCTAGGTCACCTCATTGCAATCAGCAGTTTGCACACTTCAGGCAAGTGAGGTTGCTGCGCTGTGGTCGTACTAGCTCTGTGGGAGAGGGGAGTGGGAGAGCCTCTGGGTTGCAGTCTGGCTGTTGGCCAGGGTCAACCCACTGCAGCAGTGGCAGGCTTTTTTGCCTTGCATGTGGTTACTAACACAACAAGATCTCAGAAGTCACATTGCTTAGTGCAATGATGTACAATAGAGCAGACAGCAAGTACAGAAATACATGGAAAATTACTTTCAGGGAGTAATTGGCAGGCTTTTTTAGTGTTGCAAAACTGTTCACACTTACATATCAAAAATAGTTTATACATGATGGTCCACTTTTTAAACCAGTAATTTTAGAAAAGAGAAGCTAAACTTCAAATATACAACAAGAACAGCTTGTTCAAGTTGTGAATAGTCTATTTCAATTAAAATACTTCTTCTCCCTGTGGTAGTTATAATGTACTGGGGCTTCATCTGAGAAGGAGAGAGGAAAAGGCTTTTCAGATTTTTCCTGCCCATACGTACCTTAAAGATCACAGAATCACAGAATCACAGAATCTTCATGGTTGGAAGGGACCTTTGAGATCATTGAGTCCAACCATACACACACACAAAAATAACCCCCAAAAAACCCCCCAAAACCCCCCCAAAAGAACCCAACCAACCCACAAACATGAAACAAACCACACCCTAGAATCTCTGCCCCTAGAGCATACCCCGAAGTGCCAAATCCAGATGCCTCTTAAGTACCTCTAGGGATGGTGACTCAACCAGCTCCCTGGGCTGGCTGTTCCAGTGCCTGACCACTCTTTCAGTAAAATAATTCTTCCTAATATCCAATCTAAACCTCCCCTGCCGCAGCTTCAGGCCATTTCCTCTGGTCCTGTCATTATTCACCTGGGAGAAGAGGCCAACACTCACCTCTCTACAACGGCCTTTCAGGTAGCTGTAGAGGGCAATGAGGTCTCCCCTCAGCCTCCTCTTCTCCAAACCAAACATACCCAGTTCCCTCAGCCTCTCCTCATACGACTTGGCCTCCAGACCCCTCACCAGCTTGGTGAATTTTAAATTTTTTTTTTAACATTAATTACAGTAGACCTGCCAGGTAGACAAGTGTCAAACTTCCCTACAGAGATTTGTTGCCTGTCACCCACACCCACTCAGCTCATGTTAGCCACCATTTTGTCACTGCCCAACAAGCCCACAGGCCCCACATGAGGACCTGACGGCTCACAAAACACACCAATTCCATGAAACCAGCGTATCCACAGAGATGCTTCTGAGTCCTAAGAAAAACAGCTTCTCACGTGATTTTCCTGTTTACAAGTACTTCAGTTGTAATTGACATCTCTAACATTTACAGAGAGGTGAGTGATGGTTGGTGTGACCATCTGGTTCCCTTAGTGTTCATGACACTAACACTCAAAATGTGTGACTGCCTGTGGAAAGTGAGTACAAAAGTCAAAGGTGATTGAATATACATGAGTTTTCATACACGAAGAAGTTTTTGGACGTTGCTCTTTTCCTCTGTGTGGGTTTGCAGTGCCGAGAAAGAGAGAGCTCAGTAAATGTGCTGACCTCTGGGAACTGCAGGAAGAGCTAAACCAAGAGTGATGGAAATTCAGCTTCTACTTGTTAGAAACTTCTACATCCAAAATTTATTTTCATTTCTGCTCAGAAATACAAATGTATTCAAATTTCCTCTGAAATGTGAATCCTAAATTAAATATCTTTTTTACAATATTTATTTTTTCTGAATTGTATATATTTTCACTTATTTGCGTATGTGTTTTGTTGCGTAACATTATGTACAACTACTGACTTGTGAAGAAATACAGAAGTAAAGCAGTAAGAAAGGTTTTAAAATCTTCAGTTAACAAGATAATTGCACTCCAAACAAATTCTGCCTTGGAAATGTTATTTGGAAGATCATCAAACTTTGTTTCAATGTGTTTTCCCTCCTGCTGAATTTTGCTACACTTCAAGCATTTTATGGGAAAAAAGGACATTTTCAAGGGGAAAAATCTTTTAGACAAAAAGTGTCTAATCAGTTGTCACCTACCAAGTTCAGTAAATGGTATGAAGACGGTCTTTCCTAATTTTTGTGATCATCCTGTCATCAAGGGGTAATTCAGGTCGGATTATGCTCACATAATTTTTAATGAAATATTTGCTTTCCTTGTCACTCAGAGAACCATTGACACTTGGTGTGGGAGTTCTCTATTATACTTATTTTTATTAAAACAGCTACTTACATGTTATGAGCAGTCAACAAAGTACACACACACACTTGCAGACAGAGTGCTTTTGACTTTGAGCTGAAGTGACTTGCATTTTGATTCCTAACTGAGTTAGGCTGAACTGCCTCCCATATGTCAAACTCCTGACTGTCAACAAGACAGTGGGTTTTAGATGACAATGCAAATTGTTTACAAAATATGCATTTTAAACATGGTTTAGCAGTGGATTCCAGTGAAATAAAACTTTTCTTAAAATTATTTTTTGGATGACGTTCCGTGTCTATTACCAATGGTTGAAGAAGTGTTGGAATTCAAACAATGTTACAAGTATTTTGTATATACCAGCTCCATTTTCAACATCTGTATTCTCACTTTAACTATTGCCTATGACTATTTATGTTCTTTTTAAAAGTTTTCATATGAAAAGAAGTTAGAGAAATTCATCTGGATGCTTACCTAGATTTTGTTGCCAGTTGTTGATAACTTAACACTGTAGATCATGATTTTGGTTGCAAAGAGGATTGCAGCAAAATGCTACCAACTTCAGTGAGCCAAGGACAATACCTGCTGAGTCCTGTACATCAGAGCTGTAATGGCATTGATGTGATTTCAAACCAGTCACCATTCAGCCAATAAAGATAAAGTAATGCAGTTATGAAACTGCTCACTATACAATCATTTATCCCTTCTCATGTTTCCTTACAAAATTGTTTATTCTTAAAAACCCACAAGATTTGTGTGCTGCAACTGTCATGCCTGAGTATTTTGGGTTAATTTCTTGGGTTTTCTTCTGTTTGGCTTGGTGTGGGTTTGGGTTTTTTTTGTGTCAGTTTGGGGTTTTTTTTGTTTGTTTGTTTGGGTTTTTTATCTAAGTTGCATGTTTTAGAAATAAAAGGTTATAAAATGATGATGCCATCTTACCTGTCTGAATAGTGAGTTGGCAATTGTCTGTACCACCTTCTCACTTTCCTTGTTTGAATCAAATACTGTCCATGCTCAGCTCAAATTTACCTCCTTATCTCTGAACCAAACATCTCCCTGGCCAGAGCAGAATTTTTAGTGGTAAATGAAGGACTCCTGCAAATACATTACCTTTTGGTGAAAGCTGGTTTGCTAAGCTTTACATGGCAATTGATCGATAAGATATTCCACCCTGCAAGAATAGCTGTATATAGATGCTGACAAAGTTATTTTTCCCAGCTCTTAATGATCATGAAATAATACTTTAAAAAATACGAGACGTGGCCATGACCTTAATCAATTCAGTGTAAACCTAAAGCTAGTTTAATGAGTTACTCCGAACTTGATCTAAGTAATGAACACCAGAATGGAGGGCCTTACCCAAAGGTTATTGATGTCTATCTACTCCTATCAAAGGATGGTGGGGCAGATTTTTTTTTCTCTGCTGAACTGTAAAGATTTTCCACCTTTTAACATTAAGTACTGCAGTACAGATATAAGTAAATGCAACGATGTTCTTACTAAGCAGTTTCCAAAAAAGTGTGTTCATTAGCTGCTCTCAGTTGTAGACGTCCTGCCTTTTATTAACAACATACCTGACCAGACTAATTTCCCATAAGGTGGCAAACTGTTGAAGCATTGCCGTTCACTTACATGGGCTTGGAACAAAATGCTGTGTTAGGTTACCAATGGCTGGAGGTATCGTCTTCTTCCTTGTGAGGTGGAAAATCCGATGAGTCCTTCAGGAAAAGCTTGGGCAAAAAGTGATGTTGAGACTGCTAAAGTGGCAGTGGTAAGTTAAGAACAAAGTTGGGTGCATCTCACAAAAGAGAAGAGCATGGTACCTTCTGCCCATGAGTCCTCATTCTTCAGAGGTGATCATGCACCAAGGTAAGCAGCACATTCCTGCAGGATTTCCCGACCCTACCATGTCATGCTACCAGGACAGAACTTCTGTGAGACCCTGACTTTCATCTGGATGTTAACCAGTGTTTTCCTCACTACAGAAGGCCTGTCTACCTGCAAAACCAGCACTGTTCCTAAGGTTCTCTTTTGTAAAAATTAATAAATAAATCAGAAACAATCTCCTGCCAACCCATAACATGACACTCACTTCTGTGGGCAGAGCAGAGGCAGCCAGTCAAAGTGCAACTTGTGCACGTTTCTGAAACTACTTTGTAAATACAATCCCTACTTTGAGCTGAAAGAACAAAACTGAACTCTTATTCTCGGAAGTAAAAAGTCCCTAGCATCAGCTGCAAGAGGTCTCCCCCACATTCAAACGGAACAGGGTTTTTGCAAGTAAAAATTCTGAAGATGTGACATAGAATATAAGACTTTAGGAAAAAGAATTCAGTAACAAATAGTCCATCCATAGGAATGTAAAGCTATAAATGGACCAGCATTTTTCTGATACCCCAGTTACTTAATTACAAGACACCCAAGTGCAATAAAAAGCACAATTTGAATGTTAGCCCACATGGCCCAAAGTGCTTAAGACGATGCTATATTTGCAAACAGGACATTAGGTAGATTAGCACAATACAAAGCAATTCAATTAGAGGCAGCATGACCTTTTACTGCTTATGCTCAAAAGCAGCAGAAGGAACCTTGCCTATAATCAACATTTAGCTATCTCTACTTTGTTGCTGTTTTCTACCATTGTCTAAATGAACATGTCTTTTCTATACTGCAGATGAATTTGGATGTCTATAGCCTTTCAACAGAGAGATTTCGCTTTCTCAGCTCAATGTTCTGAGTATTGTCAATGAGGTCATACATATGTTCTCAGTAATATAACGGTAGCTTCATTTTAACCATCAAGATATTGATTTCACCCTTGGGAAACTACCAAGCTGGGCGTCATTAAAATAACATTCGCCACTTTGCAGTGATTGCAGTAATGCAGTATCTCCTCCAGTGCACCAGAGAGAACAGCATTCCTCCCTCACTGTCCTTCTCGCAGTGAAAGTTGTGCGTTAAGCTGTGCCTGCTGCAGGTAACAACACTGTTGGATGCACTACCTCACCGTAGCACATTAGAAATCAAAATTACAACCTAGGCTAAGATGCAGTTTCTCTCAGGGGGAAAAAAAAAAAAGTCATTAAAAAAGCCTACTTATTTCACCTAAGAAAAATACCTATCATTTATACATCAAAACTAATGAGTACCATGTGATCAAGTTCTCCATTTTATCTCTCTTCTATATGATAAAGAGCTATGACCCCTTCATATCATGCTGGTAAATTGGCTCAATAATGACTCAGAAAATGCCACCTTCACTTCCTACCCAGCAGCTGAATTTTACTACAAGTCCTGTAATTGGAAATACAACTTTCCAGCTAGCCTTTCTTTTATAAAAAAGTTATTGTTCTTGCATTTGAATACCTTGTACTTGCTTTGTTTTAAATTGCAATGCTCGGCACATACAGTATGTGGTTCTGAATAGTATCTTCCAATATAAGAAATACAGCCAATCCTATAGTGTCAGAAAATGGTTTGTTGAGGGCAGGAACCTCTTTTAGTTAACCTCCCTGTGCAGCACTGGGTAGTTTTCAGATACAGCTACTTGACTCTAGAGCAGCTCTCAATGCTGTGAGTGAAAAAATGAGAAGAAATTAGATAGGGGATTTAATTATAGGAAAGTAAGGAACTGGGGATGGGAAGTGGCCCCAGGGAGGGTCTGTGGTTAGTGGCATGTTCAGTCAGGCTACACTGTCCACCTAGATTTCTGGGAACTTAATCAATTGCGAGAAAGCCAGGACATTTAGTTAGTTAAGAAGTACCTCTGCTGAGCCACCCCAGCAGCACCCGGGGGTGCAGAGGGGGTTAATGAATGCCCCTGGTCCCAGTCGGGTGGGTGGCAGGAATGCAGCTGAGTCAGGGGGGAAACCATGAACTCACTGGGTGGACTCACCGTAGAGACCAAAAGCATAGCTCTCAGTCCTCCTGGAAATCCCCAGCTCAACGAGGCACAGGGAGGGGGGCAGTGCTTCTGCTAACTCTCCAGGACAGGGAGACCATATATGTACATCATCTTGAGGTCATTGCTAAAAGGAATATTTCCATCCCACTCCTCACACAACTATGTTCAAAGCAGGAATAGCTGAATTTTTTTCCAATTAAGGCGTTGCTAGCTTGTGAGAGACTGGAGACTCTAGATTTTCAAGGAGGGTACTAAAGGTACATCTCCATGAGTTCCTCTGGACTGTGGCCTCTCCAGCCCTGCCGTGATGACTGCCCAGCCAGCATATTTGTTATCTTCACAGAATCACAGAATGGTTCGGGTTGGAAGGGACCTTAAAGATCATCTAGTTCCAGCCCCCCTACCATGGGCAGGGACACCTTCCACTAGACCAGGCTGCTCAAAGCCTCATCCAGCCTGCCCTTAACACTTCCAGGGATGGGGCATCCACAACTTCTCTGGGCAACCTGTTCCAGTGCCTCACCACCCTTACCGTAAAGAATTTCTTCCTGATATCCAAACTAAATCTACCCTTTTTCAGCTTGAGGCCATTACCCCATGTCCTATCATTACACTCCCATATTGCTCCTGATCTTCTTTGTGTTGACCAACTAATTCATCCCAAGAGGAAACCTGGAGCTGGTGGATGAGGACTTAGCTCCAGGATCTGCTTCACACAGCCAAGGAGGATGTGGGCTGTGCAAGGGTTCACCCCTCAGCCCACCAGTCCTTCAACATTGTCTACGTAATCTTGGGCTCCGCCACATCCTATGCATGCATGACACACTGACATTTTCCTGAGATAAAAACACCATGCTTGTGGGTTGTCAAGGCTCTTTCTCTAAATACATCTGTCTTATCTTGAATTGGTACACTAAGAACAACTAGCACATTACAGGGGCACAGAGGGGCAAGCTGGGGCTGAAGACATCAAAGGCATCCCAGATGCCCTCTAGACTCCATCGGCCAGGCAACTCCCACCAGATGACATGGCAGCTTGGTACAACAAGACAAAACCACTGTGTTGAGCTGTGCCAGGTTGCATTTCAGAAGTTTAATCTAGCCTTTTCCAAGGATCGAGCTACCACTAAAAGGCCTGGTACAACTTCATGTAAATGTGCAAGCAGCACGGAGTCTTTGGTGAGGAGGTCTTCACTGGCCACCTCTCCTGTACCATGTTCAATGTCCCTCCGATCTGGGACTGGGGCTCTGTCTCAAGCCCAATAGACCAGGAAAAGCAGCTGCCATCTCCATGTCCTTGACTCTCAGGGCTAAGGAGGAAGAACAAGAGGAAAGGCCACTTCACCATTGGATTTTCATCCCTCATGATCCTGAGAAGATGGTGCTCCAGAGGGAGACAAAACCTCTGGGAGCAGCTGAGAGCTGACGGTGTATAAGTCAGGCTCAGGGGTTATTTTTTGCTAGGGCAGTTTAGAGACGGCAATAGGCACTTGCCTCGCATTCAAGAGGCAGGCCCATGGATGATCCTTGTGACTGAGCTTGCATAAACCAGGAGCGCTCTCCTGCTGTGGCCCACCGGATGGAGCATGGACTCGGAGCTTATCAGCAGCTCCTCCCCCAAAATGGGTAACCCTGACTGTGCAATGTGGACCATGTGGGTACACTTACTCTGCAGAGTGATGTTGCAAACATCTATCAATCACCTGTGTGACCACAATGGATTTCTTCAATCCTTAAATCAATGGCTCCGTTAAGTCTGACACCTTTTTTATGGGAGTGGGTTTGAACTGTGGTGATGTGGCTCCAAGGGGGCTCCCAGTTCCCAGCCAGGCACCTTAGAGGTGGCCTTCCATCTTTCTAAATTTTGCATCCTGGGTTGGCAATCTCAGATAGTTAGTATCAACAGTGACAGACGCTGGTGTCCCTAACCCCAAACTTTCCCCATACTAGGGAAGGACTGCTATAGGTGGCAATCAAAAGCAAGTTTGTTTAGCCAGTGGGGCTGTGTTGGGGAAAGCTCAAAGCAAGTGTGGTCTACTGATCTAGGAGCCAGAGTTGTGCCCTTTCAGGTGGTGCACCTCACCCAAGCCTGCCCCATCTCAGCTGGACTCCCCAAGGCTGAGGCCATCCTAGTGAAGGACTTCTGCCATTATGTGCCAAGAAGCCATGGATGTAAGCAGGGTGGGAGCAGGCTGAGGGTCAGCTTTGCCAGGGAGTAATGATGAAGACATGCTGCCTTTTTTTGGTGTGCCCTGTTGTGACCCTGTGCAGAGTGCAGCACATACAACGAGGAGTGGAGTTGCAGGGGCACATTGGTGGATGAAGGGCTCTGGGACTGGGACCACAACTAGGCTTGTTCTGAGTTTTGCTGCAATCGGTCTGTTCAAGGGGGGCGTGAAGAGCATGAGCATGAGTCATCCCTCACCAGCTGATCAGAGGCCCCAGGCTCCCTTCATGGATCATAAGGGCCGCATAGATGTAGCCTAAATAGCTCTGTAAGCATCAGAACTCAACTGTCAGGCACCACTATTACTCACAACTTGTCAATTGACAGGGTAAGTTCTTTTGACTCTCATTTTCCAACAAAAGCTTCCAAATCTGTGCATCTTTTTTAGGTAGCAGGTAGACATCCAAATGATAGTGCTGTCCAGGGAGAAACTCATGACTAAGTCTTCCTGGAATTCACAAAATTTACATCCTCCTACTTATTCCACTTTGTGGCTCATTGTCACACGCATACCCTGAGCCTACTGAACACAACGGATGTGTGGAAAAGAGGAAGAAAGACTGGTTGCCATATCACCTGCTTACACCTGCTGCTGAGCACCTCCTCAGAAAGGTCCAAGAAGAGGTTGTGCTCACAGCTAGAGTGCCGCCATGGTCCAGGCTGGAGCACCCATCACAGTCAGGACCCTGTATCTGGGCAGGTCAGCTGCTGCCGAGACAAATATCTGCATCCCTGGATGCTCTGAAAGAAAGGCTCTGCAATCAAGATATCGGCTTGTCCCCTTGCAAGATGGGAATGACACCTTTTTCCACACTAGTTATTTGAAAGAAGAATTTAGACTGCTAAGATCAGGACAGTGTTCATGAGTCAATAAATCACCAATTTCCCTCAAAAATCTTTAATCGAAAAAATCTTCCCTGCCAAGTCTACTATAAATCAACATCAGATCCATACTGTAAAATAATCCCTCCAAATTCATGTTTCTCTATTAAATATGTGTCTGAACAGTTCTTATTTTGTAACAAAAATGCACATCAAGACTGCTGTAGATAGCATCTATTTGATTTACATTGGCCTGAGCTGCCCTTTAAATTTGGGGGAAAAGACCATGTTTTGTGGCATCGTTACAAATACATAGAGGGGGAGGAGAGGCAGGAGGTAGCTAAAAAAGGGTCTGCAGATTTACCGTCCTAAAAATACTGGAAGTGGCATTCTGGTCTTCTGGGTTCGCTGGAGCAGAAGGGGAAGTCTCAGGAGCATTTAGCAGTTTGCGTGAAAAGGAATGAAGACTGTGGATTTTTTAACAAAGGCTTCCTTATTTCACCTGTTAATTAATAATTGCTGTTACCTAGGTGTTAATAAAAGCAAACAAAAGACAAAGAGCTTTGAAAAGACCATCTTGAAATGCTGTCACTCCCACCTGTTCATAGTGAGCTTCTTTTGCCCTACAAAATCTCACCATTTCATTAGCTTTTCACCCATCCTGGTCTCCCTCGTCCGCAGGGTTTTCTAGCCTGTATTTCTGAAGAAAAAGAAATAGAAATTCCTAGGGGAAGGGACAGCCTTTTGCTATTCATTAGGGAAGTCACTGGGGTCCTGATCTAGAAGCAGGACCCATGGCTACCATGTCAGTGGCAATGACGTGAACGGTGAGAAGAGCCGCCCTTTTATCTGTGCTGGGGACCCCACATAGTGCTGTGCACCGCTGTCATGTCCGTAGTGCTGCAAGTGCTGATGGTGTAACAGGGCAGTCAGTTTCTCCTCACTGAGGTCTCTGTAACGCCGGGGGTGATGAGGAGTAACCTCTTCACAGAAGACTAAATATTGTCTTTCGTTGTTACTTTACAGCCACACGACTGAGCAGCTGTGTCCCAGCCCTCACAGGGAGGGCTCACATACGGGGCCTTCATAAAGATGCCACTGCAGTCTAAAGCAAAAGAAATGTTGCTATTCTCACTCCCGCTCCTTCTCACTGTGGAAAGTCAGGCCTGTTGACCTGCAAAGGCAAACATAAATGACATACAGTTGTTAATTATTCCTTTGTTCACTTTTACTTTTGTTGGAAATACTCTTACAGTACTACATTTTTACTCTCAATAATGTTTGATGCCAAATCTGATATAGACCTATGGTATGACTTGTATACTTCATATTTCATCTTTCTTCAGACAATGACATTAATATTTCTCCTCTTCATCGGAACAGAACATGTTATGCTTACATTTTCAAACACTTAAATGACCTCTCACTTTTGTCTTGAAAATCTTTTTTAAGTGAGGCTAGAACTTTTGCTGGGACATTAACTTTCAATATAAATCCTTTTCATGCTGAATATCATTCAGCTCCTCCCTTTCCGGGTAAACTCCACACAGAATCTTTTTGGTCTCCAGCAGTGAAAAAATGCTGAGTGAATAAAACTGTAAGTGTCTGAGATGGGTCTCATACCCAGCCCTTCAATGGTTAAGTAAAGGTAGTTCTTCAGTCCTGCTGACTTCATCCTTTCAGGGTTTTTCCATCCCCTCAGACACGTGGTATACTCTGTCTTTGCTTTTTCTGATGCAATGCAGCCTACATTATTGAAACACTCCATTGCTGATTTACTAATTAGCCTTTATTACCAGAATTGGTCTGACCTTATCTGTCTTCAGTACTGTTCTTCCTGGCTCTGTTCCTCCAGAGCATTCTCATCTATTCCCATGTACAATCCACATTCAGGAGCTTGTTTGGGTTATGACTCAGAAGATAAACCCATCTCCCAATCTGTAGCTGTAGCTGGAAGGCTCCTGAGGCTTAGCCGTAGTCTCCAATATTCTTTACAGTAATTGTTATTTTCTTTACTGGGTAGATTGAAGGATCAATATCTAAAAGCAGTAGAGATATTATTATAATTTACCTGGCATTTGTAATCCAGATTATAGAGAAAATTTTACAGGCATAGAAGTGCATGCCCTGAATATCACAATGTTTTTTCCTGCTGTTAGGCAGAGAGGGATTGTCAGGAGTCTTCAGCATGAGGTGAACAGTCTCCAGAGGCAGGGTAAGGTTTGTTCCACTAAGTACGTCTTGTTCTGACAAGGATGATGAAGGTTGGTGGGAATCTGTTGTCCCACCTTCGTCTTCCTGAGCAGCTGAGCCAACAGTGCTGTGACATAAACAATCAAAATAACATTAACTTAAAACAAACACTAACCAACACAGAAAACCTCTCTGTTGGAGTAGGCAGCTGTACGTTGCAGTCTCCCACAAGTGTGTTTATCTACTCACCAGGCTTAGGTGGTGTGTAGGAAGCCTGCCCAAGGGGGCTGATTCACTAGCAACCAGCAAGATTACACCGGATTACAGTCACATTTAGCTGAAAGGCTGGGGCTGTCGTCAGAAGCTGGGCAGTTCAGCCCAGCAAGAAAATGGGTGCGATCACAGAGTTATGTGCTGAGCACATGGGAGATTGCTGGTACTTGGGGTTTCATACAGGCAAAAGAGCTGGAGTGTTTCTCTGAGAGGCTCTGTTGAGTTGTTGATTCCATAGAACTTGTCTGATTTCTTCAGACCCCCGAGCCTGCTGACTTCAGGCCCTGCAACGAAGTAGTTCAGGGCCTAAGCATGAGGAATTATACGTGGTTAAATAGCTATTCAAACCCTGCACTTCAAGAATGTCACGCCACACGGATGGCAGCCTTAACGTTTTGCTACCCAGATGAAATATAGGAGGAGTTCCCTGCTTTACATGAATGTGACTACGTCACTCTAATCACAACATGATTTATCATAGAGATTCGGGGAAAAAATTTCTGTAAAGCATATTTTTGCCCTGGAAATGGAAAAATTACCCACAAAGTGGGAACCATTTCTTACAGAAGGCTCTCTCCGTTTTGCTCCCCCTCATACAAGACAGATGCACTTTATACTGTTTCCTTATTATATTTCCTGTATTTTTAGGCACAATGCATAGTACTTCTATCAGAACACTGTGGATAAACCTGTTGTGTAATGTTGTTTCTTGTGCTTGTAATATAGATGGTACAGACAGCACATGGACCATACTGTAGGCAAAGAAGCAAAACTGTTTTCTTGTGAGGCATTGTTAAATTATTGACAGCATAGAACTGCCCAGTTATGAGCGGGCTGGAGCATATTGTAGTGTTTGGAATAACACCTGCAATTTTCCCTGTAGATTTTGTCCTAAGAGAAGATGGTGCAGTCATTATTCATTCTCTTTATAAAGCTGTAGCAATTTGGCACTCAGTCCCTCAGTTGAGGGAGAAGAAGGGGACTGTAGTCTTTATTCAGGCATAGCCATTTTTCAAGAGAATACAGCTGACAATGACAGAAGACTTCCCAATAGAGTACACAAATCAGGGACAGAAAAAACAAAAAAACCCCCTCCAAAGTACTCCCAACAGCGCAAGCAACCGTCCTCAAACAAAGAAAATGGTCTGTGTGGTAGCAACCAGTTTCCTGTTCCCAAGCAGGTGCTCTTGAAAAGGGATGAATTTACCAATTCTTTTGGCAAAACCATTTTCTTTTGATTGTGCTGGAACAACTAGAAGGTTGCAAGAGGCTGGCTAAAAAAGGAAGCAAAATTAAGAACTAGCTATAATATTAGCATGATGGGAAAGGCCATCACCTGCATCAGCAGCATACAGCAATGGCAGAATAGGAGGCTCCATACAAAATCCTACAAATGCTCAAAAAGCATACACAATTCCTCAAATACATAAAACAATAATCTATCGTTTTAGTGGGAGTACTCACAAAGAGAAAGAACAAGAGACTGATCAAACTCCACTGCATGCAAAAGGACTGATGTGAGTAAGGAGCAGCTCATAAAAGGTGAAGCAGTTTGGGCTAGATTCATAGTCAGGACAAAAGGCAACAGCATTCGAAAGAGAATGTCCCAAGTAGCCACGTAACTCCACCACGACTGAAAGTCTTGGGCAAGGCTAATGGGCACTCCTCCATATGAAGACAGAGCAAAGATGGGATAGGCAAAGGGGTTGCTGCCAGAAAACGTGGTGGCATAAACAGGGAAAGTATGCCCAAATACAGAAGAGACAAACTACAGAAAAAACACTCTGAATGCTGTGATGAGGTAAGTGTACAAACAAGGGAAAAAAAGGAACAAAATCACAGAAATGACTGGACATCCAAGGGGTGAGTACTTGCACATACATGAGCTCAGCAGAGCACAAAACAGCAAAGGAAACCACCAACCACGAAACACACAAATGAACAGAAGATGTTTGTAAAGCTCTGTGGACTACCAGACGCAAGAGAAGGGCCAAAGTTATGAATAAACTAGAAGCGAAAAGCCAAACAGATGCTGGGACATGGCTTGGTGTTTTATGTCACAAAGGCACTCTAAGCCTTTTGCAAGGAAAGAAAGTGAAATTGCAGCAAAACAAAGTAAATTAAAATCATATGATGGCATGCTCACAAAACCAGAAACATAGTGTAACTTAAAAGCAGGGTATAGGAAAAGTCGAAGGCTGGGATTTCAGGTAGAGAGCAAAGAAGGCTCTACTTTTCTTAAAATATATGATCCTAACAACCCTGAAGCCAAAAGAATTGTTCCTCTCCTAGGCAAACAGCAAACTGAAGGTGTAGCAGGAGGAACTACATCTTCAGTTCCATCAAGGCAGCCAGGCGGCTAGTAAATTACCATCGTGTTATTTTTTTGATGGACCGGGATGTCTTCCAGACTTGTTACATGTGATAATAGATAAAACAGTTTGGCTATTATAGGAGCTGACTCCCAGAAAATCAATTCCATTACAAGAGCAAAACAGCTAACAATGGGAGCCGCAAAGAGAATGGAAAAGTAGATCCTATTGTCACAGAAGCCAAGAGTTAGACAAGTAGCATGGTGCTTGCTTAGAAACCAGGCAAGCTATTTGCCAGAGACCCTTAGTGCTTCAAATAAAGCACTAAAAAGAGCTCAACATCAAAGGCCCGCAAAAGGAGAAATATAAACTGACTTGACAACAGCAAAACTTGTTGGCAACCAGTGCCAACAATGGATATTAATAAATGACATTGGAGCTACTTCACCTTTTTTGGGATGTCATTGGGTTGATAGAAATGGCAAAGAATGACATTTGGGGTAAAAACTAAGGGCAAGACTTTCAGTGTTACCAGAAAGATGTACAAACAAGATTCTTAAGAAGTTGCGTCATAGCGGATGGTGGTCTGGTGGCACAGATACAACGATGGGTTGGGGAAGGCTGCTGTGAATCATGGCAGAAATCCCCACTCTCTTCTGGGACCATCCAGGGATGCAGGACTACAGTTGGAATTGGCGTCACATGCAGGAGTCCACTGACTGCACAAGGTCCTGACCTGGCCTTGGGAAGGCAGAAGTAATAAAACACATATCCATGCTAAAGGGATTAAGTCAGTTTACAGAGTATTAGCATTCGTAAACTAGCTACAACTTTTTCCCCCCCAGAACCTTTAGGTATAAGTAAACTTTCATGATTACTGTTACACAAACGTGGTATATGGTTACCTCAACATGGCATAGCTATCCCATACATCCGAGACTGCCATTCCATCCCGAAATATTGGTGTGTGTACTGAAAGATGTGACAGATGCTGCAGAAGGGCCAGTAAGTGGCTTCTGTGCTGAAGGCCACATTGAAACAGGGGCTTGCAGGACCTCGTACGTGTGAAAAGTACATGGGAAATACATCTAATATGTCAACGTGTGGGAAACCTTCAAAGAGAAGGCGATCATGAATGACTACATAGCTTTACAAAAAGCTATTACTATCAGCTTCTGGAAGCTTTCATCACATGCTACTGATACTGCAGAGCTGGCATTTAAATATGCGCTTCAGGAGACAGAGATGTCACCTACCTGGCTTCTTTTCTAAAAGGACATTGTAACATGAAGCATGGCAGTTCACCAAAAATATGATGTCATCAACTTGAAAGATATACAGGCAACTGAATGACACAGAAAACATCAATCAAGGTAGTTATGAGACAATTTCAAGACAGAGGTTAGAAAGAGCCTGAGACCAAGCTATATAAAACAACAAAATGCAAATGTTCATGTCAGTCATTCTGTTAGGAGGGTGAAAAATCTGCCTCTGAAGACTGGTGAGATGGGATAAGTGGACCACGACAACATCATATGTTAAAACAGTCATATTGCAGCAGAAGTTTTCTCCAGAACACATTTGAGCCAATTTGAAATAAAAACTGGGAAAGCAGAGATGCCATAGCCAGCTGACTGTAAGACACTGTGGTCACTTCTGATATGTGTAGTAAAATTCAAAGGCAATTAAAATAAACCACTTTCCTAACAGACCTGGTGACATCACAGGGGGGAATTTTTCATTGCAATCAGTTAGCGTGCTTCCAATAAAAACTGTTGCTCAGACTCCCAGGGACCAGACACACGGACAACATAATCACAACTGTCCTGGACACCACAAGGAAGATGCAGTGGGTGTGCAATTTCATGGTGTGTCTTCACAGGGGAAATCCAGGTTATGCAAAGCTTCATTCAAGTTACCTGTGTCTGGGAGGTCCGTTGTATCAGATCACCACTGGTGGAAGATGGATAGAAATGTTTTTTCATGTCCGGCAGAAAGTTTTGTGATTACCGCAATTGATCACTTCTGCAGCAAAATTTAGTGAAGGCATTTGATATTCATTGAGAAGCCCATAGAAGAAAAACACACATCTAAAAGAGGAAATTTGTATTCTGAAGATGGGGCTCCCATTCTTGACCATGGTGGCTTCAGGGTTCAAATTCTTTACCCAACAGCACTGAAAGATTTTTTAGCTGGGTTTTTCCATATGGCAGGAGAACATATTTAACCAGAAGCATATCCTGTGCTGAGATCACTTGGCTTTTGTCTCTAGTGTCTTTCCCTGAATCCTCCCTGTTTCTGCTTTGGTGGGGGGGGATGAGGGGAGAAATAAAAGTTTTTGCTAGGGGTGGGCTGCAGAAAGTCAATGGGAGCAATGTCCATAGGGGAGTGACAGGCCATATGATAGTCCCCCAAGCACTCTCCCATCCTTTGACTACTTCAGCTCCAGGAATATCCTGACGTAGATGTGCCTGTGCCTATTTTTATTTTTCTGGGTACTTGTCCTATGTCCCCTTCAGCCCCTGTTAACCTTCAGTAGTTACTGCTTTGTCATGCTCTTGTTTTGTGCTTGTACACTGAGCACAGCCAGCTGCCTTAAGCTTTTGCTTGATTCCTCTATGTGGGGAGTTATAAAACAGCCTTTTCAATAAAGAAAATCCTTGAAGTGGCACAAGGATCATGGTCCGTAGCTACATTAATTTATAGAGAGGTCCTTGTTGAAGAAAAGAAAAATAAAAGACTCTAGATTTTTCATTTTATCAGATCATTATATGAGCAACATTACTTCCGATTCAGATCCTATCCCCACTAAAGATAATTTTAAAACTTTATATACTAAACGGAAAGTTGCTTTCAACTGGATGTGTAATTAAATGAGATTAATAGCTCCTCATGAATTTCTTCAGTGCTCTTGGATATAAGTCTCACACTACATTTCTCTGAGAAGTCTTGACTGCTATATGATCTGGAAGCACCTGTTTGCACTCACCACCGTTCATCGTCCATAGGCGCATGAAGCTCCTCCCTAAATCTGCCTATAGGAAGCTCTAATACCTCCTTTAGTGATAGCCAGAGTGGGTCTGGGCTGAGCACAGCCAGCTGGCAGGGCATGCTCTGCCCCACCTGATACACCTTGTGACTCTTCTCCCAGGAAAGGCTTGGAGGTAAGGTTTGGGCCAGAAGGAAGATAAGCCTGATATTACGAGTTAAAAAGCCAGAACCGGCTGCCATTGGAGACAAGGGGTATTGATCTGAGTTCATGACACAGGGATGTTCATAACTAGAGAGGGGCAGATTTTGTTGTCTCAGCCTGTGGAATTTTTAAGATTTCACAATTTTTCTATATCTCATATCAAGGCAGAAAGTTGAAATACTAAAAGCCAAGCCAAATCATCTTCCTTCCCTTCCTTCTGGATTGTGTTGTTCAAAGTGTCTTTCAATTTCAAATGTATTTTCCTCTTTCTTCTGTCTTTGGGAAGAAGTCACATGTTACCTTTGGTCTGCTCTCTCTTTCCCACTGCCCTCCAGAAGGCATTCCCTTGGTAGTAAATGCCCACACTGCTGGCTGTGCCTTCTCACCACCTCCCTGTGAACACTGGGGCCGAGCTGGTGTAAGGGTCCTCAGCACACTCCCCCTAACTGCTACCATAGTACCTACCCAGCATGACACAGCAAATGGTTAATATTTTGAATTTAAAAATCATTAAAATGAGATGTTTCAAATGTAAAAATACTTTTCCAAACATTTCAAGGCACAAGGTCCTTCCACTGGATGTATTATCATTGACATTAAGTTTGGGTAAAGCTCTGTTTTGATGGCTGGCTGCCTCCCAGGTAAAATGCAGTGAAGCACCAGGACCTACATTTATAAGAGAGAAGCAGGAGCTGAGCTTTGGCACCCTACAGCACAACTGGCTCTAGAAGGAACTGGTTTCATTTTCCCATGCTGGTTACTCTAGTAGGTCCAAACGAGGCTCCGCACTTTTGAAAGTCAAATCTTGTTATTCAGGAACTCAAGCACAGATCCTGGTTCTAGCTTCAAACACATGTTTGTGCCCAATGTTTCCCTAGGACACAGCAAATCACATCACTTACAGACAGGTATGTGTACAGCCTTCATCAAGATGGCAGTAGAAAAGGCTAGACTACTATTGATTTTCCTCAGATTATGGCTATGTTATATAGGGATCTGTACTACTGTAAACTGCTTTTCAGAGTGCCTTTCGGATTTTTCTGGGATCTGGTATGCCTCTCTTCTGTATTTATCTCCTTTGTTGACTTTTTTTGATTATTTTTCAAGTTAATTTGTTTAAATTTGAATCAGCTTAACTTAATGTCTTAGTGCTCAGCCTCTACATAAGAAAAAGGGGTAAAACCACTTAATTGTTTTACTTCCATCACCAAAGTAGTGAGTATAGCAATGTCTGTGGTGGGCTTCCACCTAACCTAATAAAGCATGACAGTGTGTCCCATACAAAGAGATAGAGAAATTCTATTCAAAAAATATATGTTTATCTTAACAGCTCCTGACATGAGCTCTCGTTGCTCATACATTTAATGCCACAGGGTATATACACCTGCAATGAATACAAATACCTAAGGTCAATAAGGAATCTCACACCATCCAGGTGCAGGTACGCACATTTATCTGTGACCAAATGACATTTCGTTAACGTGTTTCTTCCCTTCTCATGGCTCTTAAAGTCATTTGCATCTCAAGCAGATTGTAAGGGACCCCTTTTTCCACAGAGACAGGACAACTTGGTCCCCAAGTTGTCTTCCTCTTGAAAAGTGCTGTTGTACACTGTTACATCTGCTGTGTCTTTGTATTGCTGTGACATCTGCAAACCTTGGTCAGGGCTCATGACACTCTTGCTCTTGCGCCAGATAAGCATTTTAACTCCGCAGTGCCATACCTTGTTTCTTTGCTCTCACTAGGTCTCTTTTAATGACAGGACACAGCAGGCTGGGCCATTCAGTTCAGTTAAGACCCATAGGTTGCACCTTCTCTTGCCCCAGCAGTGGTAGGAGTTGTTTAATATTATTATTGCAGGAGCTGAAAGTCTTTATTGTGCACAGGGAGTTACAGTGCCAAGCAGGGAGCAAGCACAGAGCAAGGGCAGTTCCCTTTTTGGGATACTGCAGCATAGGAGAAAGAGGAGGGTGTGGGCAGATGGAGTAGCACAGGGAAGTGGTAGGAAGGCACTGGCTAAAATGGCAGGGTATTCACACTGGCAACAGCACATGGGCAGTCTAACACTGTCAGGTTGCCCCTGGACAACTGCAAAAAGAGCCATACCTCCCCAAGTTGCATTGTGGTTCTTCCAACCATCACCTGAGTGCAAAAAAAATCAACCATAAGGTAGAGCAGAAGCAGAAGTCTGCTTAAATCCATCCTTATGGAGCAACTGGACAGGGCTGGTACCCAGGGATGTGCTGAGCTCCCTGCAGCCTCAGGCACCCTGCCACCATGAACCGTGCTCTAAAAATATCCCAGAGAAAATAACCACCGTACTAAAAAGTATTCTGGCCTCCTGAGTGTGCAGCTACCAGGGATGGGCACTGCCCTAGAAAATTTTGCCAGTGACACCAGGAACAGCCATTCAAAAATGGATCCGATTCATTGACATTTGTTCTGTGAAATCTCACACTGATGCAATTTTAGGTAAATGCATATAGATGGAGTCAACCCACTCATACTTCAGGTAAATAACATTTATTTATTTCCCATGCCCACAAATCAGGCAAATGAACCTGCTTTCTTATTTAGCCCTATATAATAGACCAAATCAGCTGAGCCAGAAACAAGATGTGATTTTTCCAAATCGACACGGATAAGTTTTTAAGCCAGCTCCATTTCTGCAAGAATCCTAGAAGACTAAAACTGCAATATGAGATAGGTAAAAGCCTTAAAGCTAAATAGAAAAGACAGGAACTGGAGACTCAGTAAAAGACTGATAGACACCAAAAGGCTTTGTGCAGTGTCTCTGATGCCTTGGCTTAGTGGTGTGGCTTTGAGGACAGCATGGGAAAGTGCTTAGCCTTGCATCCTTGGCTTTGGCCCAGATCAACCCTTGATGTGAAGAAATCCCTGGAAGAAGCTGTAAAGAGAAGACGCAGCAAGGACATGGAAATGCGGTCGCCTTGACAGACCTGCTGCCATGGTGGCTCCCAGCAAGGGACACACAGGGCCCATACCATAGATAGACACCATGTGTGTCACTCGAGCCACAGGGTGGCGAGAAGGCAGCATGGCACTTCTTCAGCATTGCTCCAGCCTCTTTCTGCTCCTCCACTGCCTTCAAGATGGGTGGGGAAGCACCAGAACTCAACGTTAGGGTGCTGTGCGTCTCCTGGCAGTGATGTACTCTTAACACTTCAAATACAAAAGGGAGATGTGGTGCTTGCACATGAGGCTGCTGGGATAACTGCAGCAGCGCACGCTCTCATCTCCCAACTCAGTCTTCAGCACAGTTTTGATTTATTTGCTCAGAACTATTTGTCTACCATTTTTAAACTTCACACAGACAAGGTTTCAGCAATTTAAAACGTTTTAAACCATTTCCACTTCCCTGTTTCATTCTGATGTTGAAAGAACAGATACCTCATATGCATTATTGAACACTGAAGATGGGGACAGAATTGAAAAACAGGCAAGCTGAAGCTAAACAAAATATACTTGGCAGTGTATCTGTTATGCTCTTGCTCAGCTCAAAAAGACACAGCTGAAATTGTCCCGTGATACCCAACTCAAGCTATGTACTATTTAGAAATCAGAACCTAAGGAAGATCTTTGGCAATGTTTTGTCAGCAGATAAGCCAGATAAACATTAACCTCTTTTTTTGCAATCCCTAATCAGAGGTTTCCATTCATATGGCTGTTCTGTACTCTGGACCTCGAGTTAATGTGTCTCCGTTTTACAGGAAAGCTTTGCTCACGTCGCTTTTGGGCTCTGCAGACTTCACAATGTGACCTCCTGCTGCCGTTTCAGGAGGGAACATGATGTTGCCTCTGCTTAGGTCACGTTAGTTAACAAGTTCACATCAGGTCCAGTGTTTAGCTTGTTAAGCACGACTTGTGGTTTCCGAATGAAGTGCACCGTCCTGAAAGTAGAATTTTACAGACTGAGAGAAAGCACCATGATTTGGAAATTCACATTAGGTGGACAAATATATTTCCAAATCCCTGTACAGGAGTGAAGCAAGACTGAAACAGATTGCTTGTCTGGGAAAGCAGACCCTGCCAGTAGAGCACCTACAAACCCTCAAGGGTCTGCTTCCATGAAAAAAATCAAATAGAAAACTAGATATTTTGATGTTTCTGAATACTATATCAATGAGGTCTATTTTAAAAATATAAATAAGAGAAAGATATTAACTCAATGTTGTCATTTATTGGTACTAAGTATTAAAAAGGAAGTAGAGATAAGCATCACAATAGCAGCAGAAGTGTTAGACTTGCACAGTGAAGGCTGAATTTTTGTTTTGGAAATTTAGGATTTTTTGGTGATTCCTCAGTAGCGTGGAGCTGATGCAATGACAGTTGCTGCAGGGCAGATGCAGTGTCCTGGGGCAAAAATGTTCTTGCAGAGCAGCTCAGTGTCTCCCTGGTCTGTCACGAAGCCCAGTCAGCAGCATGGGGTGTCTGGATTCTGGGAATGTTTGCTGGGCAGTGCTGGGCCAGCACCTCCCGCACAACGGAGCCATGTCCCCTCTTCCCCTCCCAAATTCTGCAGCTCTGGGACTTGCTGAGCTGCAGCGAGAACCTAGGGCAAGTCTTGGTCTCAGTATCCTGGATATCAGGGCTCTGACCCTCTGTGTTTAAGTGTGCCGCTGCAGACTTAGCCTGTCTCTTCTGTGTCCTGAGAACCTAGTTTTGAAATGCTTTTCCTCAGCTCATGCTTAGACACGTTATTTTCCAGACAAGAAATATAGCTGGGTCACGATTCGGTAAACCATCCCTATCCCACACAACACTTTATCACATACTTAACTGTAACTGTAGCACTGACCTGAAGGGGATGTGAGCACATACTCAACTCGCTGTCCATGCGAAATTATTTTCCTGAGTAAGGACTGGCAGAAGGATCAATCCTGAGCTGAGCTGGGGCCTTGCCAGATTTCATTTCTTAGAGCTCAGCTGGTTTTTGCTGCTGTTTAGCTTAAAAAACCCCAAACCAACAGCACTGCAAGAATTTATTTTACAACACAGGAAAAGATATATTTTTTTTATATTCTGCCATAACTCAATAACAATTGAAGGGATAAAGCTCACTAAAATAATTTCTTTCCGCTAGAAAGCAGGGATGAACATTTTCAGCTCAAAAAATGAGTGTTTTTCAGACTTACAAAAGCTGAAAACTCAGGGTGATAGGTGAGACTGCATTGTGGTCTTATTGCAGCCTTCATGCAAGAGCTCCCGAATAAATTCTTTCTTCTTACATGCAGTCTAAGGCAGTTAACTTTTTTTGTAGAGGCCCTGACAGTACTGCAAAGCAGTCCTGTGAACGTAAGATCATCAGTACAGGGATTATATTTATTTTTCCAGTTGTACAGCTCTGAGCACGCTCTGACATTAAACAAGTAATGGACAGTAGCAGAGTACAGGGTGAAATATAGCCCCACGTTAAAAATGCAACACTGGTGATTACATTAGCTTTGGATTTGGGTGCAGATAGAGATACTGTTTTCTGATTGCGTTACAGCTGTGGCCAGGATGAGCTCTCCACCAGCTCTCAGCAACCACAGTTATTTCCTGACGATCTAAATTTTAGACTCATGCAACGATGAGCGGTAACGCAGAAGCCTCCCCTCTCTCTCCACATCCTTTATGTGTGCACCACGCCATCGAGGCACAGCGTTTGCTGCAGTATTGGTAACAAGCTGCTTATAAGTATGTGGACTCCCACTCCTATTCTGGGTGTGAATCCTGATGGAACAGGCTCAGTCCTATGGGGTGCGAGGGGGAGCAGACCGGTGCCCACCACTGCCTTGCTGCCCTGCTCAGCTGCCTTTCCAGCCTGAACCTGTTACCTCTGCTGAGGCTTTTCCCAGAGGTACTGAGGTCCTCCAGTGTCCCTTCTGTCATGGCTCTACTGAAATTAGCTCTCTCCTGAGCGTCCTCCCTTTCTGGACCTCTAGGAAGCCTTCCTACAGCCTGTATCTTCTCACCTAGGTGGATCTGCTTCTCTCCAGGATCTTTCTGCACTCATTTAATAGTCGGAAAATAATTTCCTCCTAAGAAATTGTATACAGCTTTACTTGTAAATCCCCTGTGATTCACTACCCTCATGATCAGATTTCTTTTACCATTTTTGATGTCAGATACAATCTAAATGATATTTACATGTGTCCTAGGCTTCTGCTATGCAAAGGATTTCCAACATATTGAAGCAAAGCTTGATAACTGCTTAGGACTAAGCAGTATTATCTGTTGTTTTTTTTTAGTGTCTCAGGAGTAGTAATCATACATTACTCTGCGGTAAAGCCATTATATAATGACCCATCTGTGGAAGGAAAAAATGCCCATGAACCTAGTGGTAAAGAGACGACCCATTTTAGTTGCCTATCACTTCCACATGATGCAGAAAAGCACGGCTATATTGGCCAAAACTGCCTCTTCAGGAAGGCTGGTGAGAAGGAGAAGCCTGTGGATGGAGACTGGTTGCTTGAAGAAAGTTTAGTATGGTTATGCTGCATTGCTATAAATAACTGTATCTGTTTAGATTCACTTCTGTGGTCACTGAGGAATAACAGAAGCATATAGTGTCATGTGCAATTACAGACTCCATCCCTCTCTGTGTGGGAGAAGGCAGCACAGCTTTCATTAAACGTCTTTTTATCCCAAGCTAAGAACTGTACACAACTGATCAATAAACTGGAAAGTAAAATAGATCTTTTATTCAAATTAATAAGAACTCAAACTGAAGCATAAGCACAAAGGGTCAGACTGTGATGTCCTTATGGGCAGAGAACAGCCCTGAATGTGGTTTGGTGGAAGTGAATAGCGAACATAAGGGAACTAAGGGGTTAGCCAGTGTCAGTGAAGCACCACAGTCAGACAAAATCACGAGAAAAAGACAGAAAGAAGGACAAGTGAGAGGGAGAAGTCTTATAAAGTACTGCCAGGGCTGTATGGAACTGGGTTTTCCACAGCAGAAGTGTGTGAGAAATGTTTCCTGATATTTGGTGCCTTGGCACACTGACACTCTCAATAGATTTTCACAAAGATGTCACGTTTCAGGTGAAGCCATCTGAAGCTATATGACATGTTTCTTATATGCATGTATATTATATACAGCTATATGGTATATACTAGAGAGTATAGAATATATTTTATCTGCTTTACAGTGGTCAGAATAACCTGTAGAAAGAACAACAGTGATCCTTTAGGACTTACAATCAGCTGGGTAAGCCAATAAAAGGTAATATTTCTTCCTGTCCTTGCAGCACATGGAGGAAGGATGCAGCTTCTCAAGATTGAAGTGCCTCTGAAACTCTTGTTTTCTTTGCTACTGTCTGAGTTTCTACAGGCAGGTTGACCTGCCTCTGAGTTGTACCTCTTGCAAGGCAACCATTTGTGATGATGTAAAAAGCTGCACTGTAAGGTGTTCTTTGAGTTGGCTGTACTTCCAGGTGATCACAAGATTTTGGTTTATTTGTTTCAGGGGGTATTTTTGTTTTTCAGTTTCCCTCTTTTGGCTTGTAGGTATGATTTATAGCATGCTTTGTTTTTATGCAAGAGCAATTATTCATTTCCTTTCTGCATGAAAACCTTCATCTGCTCTTTTGCGGCTGCTTTCCTCTTCAGGATTACTGTTTCAGATTCAAGAGGTCCTAGCAATAATCGTTAAAATTGTCAATTGCTGGTTAGCAGTTAGAAGACACAGGACACTAAGGTTAGACGAAAGCTGCAGCGCTGACAGGGGGTAGGGGGAAAACAGCTGAATAAACAATGCCAACCATCCCCTACTTGCTAATATGTGAGACAGATACACACAGGGGGGGTAGGGAGGACTCTGTGATGCACCTCTCCCTGGGTGTGTATCTTCCCATGGAGAAGGCCTTAGAGTGATTATTTGCAGGACTTGATAAGACTCATCTTTTTGAGGAGCTAGTCTCTTTAACCGAGAGAAGATGTTATGGCAGGCCCTCAGTATACAAACAATAAAGGATGCTAATCCCCCCTGTGCGTATTTTACACCGAACTGAGTGCCTTCATTTTTTATGTCAAAGACAGACATCCTCCTTTCCTACCCAGCTCGGTACGCACCGCCAACAACTGCCAGTATTGCCCCTGAAGGTGACTGATTCATTGAGAAGTCTTTTGAAGCCGAGCCCCATGAGCTTTCTGCTTTGACACAAAGCATAAACTCTGATTTATCTTCATGACCATGCACAACTGCAAATATAATTGCCTGTGACAAAAATAAACTCCTAGCACCCAGTCCCAGCATTTAACTCTGTAGTCATTTCTGAAGTGCAAGCCACACATATTTACAGTTCTACTGTAAACAGGTGGGGTTTGGAGGTCAGCATGTCCTTGGTTACAGCATACACAACCCAAAGAATTGGACATTTTACCCTTTCCTAAGACAAAGTTCCCAAGCAAAAAGATAGAATCATAGAATTGCCTAGGTTGGAAGGAACCTTTCAGATCATCTAGTCCAACCATCAACCGAACTCTGACAAAAACCATCACTAAATCATATCTCTAGACTATGTCTACCCATCTTTTAAAAACCTCCAGGGATGGTGCCTCAACCACTTCCCTGGACAGCCTGTTCCAATGCTCAATAACCCTTTCAATGTAAATTTTTTTCCTAATATCCAGTCTAAACCTCCCCTGGCGCAACTTGAAGCTGTTTCCCCTTGTCCTATCGCCTGTTACTTGGGAGAAGAGACCAACCCCCACCTCTCTACAACCTCCTTTCAGGTAGTTGTAGAGAGTGATAAGGTCCCCCCTCAGCCTCCTTTTCTCCAGGCTGAACAACCCCAGCTCCCTCAGCTGCTCCTCATAAGTCTTATTCTCCAGACCCCTCACCAGCTTTGTTGCCCTTCTCTGGACCCGCAAGAGATCTAGCAAGAGACGTAAAAAGATGGATCTGGGACATGTGACTGAAGTTGAATTTGTCTCTAATAGCTCCAGAAGCATGCCCCATGCTTGTAAGCCTGTGGAAAGCACATATGGACACCAAGGGTTGGGGTAATAGACTCGAGGACTTGGTAAATATTTGTTTAATGGTATGGTACTAACAGTTGTACATAATTAATCTTCACATTCGTGCAATGCAGCTCCCCATTCTGCTGTTTACAATGCACTTTGCACAACTTGCATCTGCAGTGTCTCTCCATGTGAACAGGAATTCTCCTGTTTCCACAGATGAGGAAATAATTGCATCACAGATATGTCAAATGATTTTCCCTCAGTCACGCAAAGTCAGAAACAGACTGCGGGAACAACTGATTCATCTTCCTGGCTCGAACCATCAGATGGCAGTTACTTGGGATGAAGAAAGCAGGCAACTTTTTCAATAGTAGGTCATAATTGCTCCACCACAGGGAAGATTGTAAGGCCATTGTTCATGGTATTTGTAACCATTAAGGACACCATTTTAAGAGGTTAATAAAATGTGAACTGTCATTATGAAATGATTGTTCCATCCTCTGTTCTTGGTGCTGGCATTATCACTGTGATCCTCTGTGCTTTTCTGAAACCATACCATTTTTCTCCCTCTTCTTACTCTAAGGACTTCTCCCACAGGCTCTGTAGATAGTTTTGCTATTTTAGATAAATGGTTTTGAAAGGGGTCTTAGAGAATAAATGCAGTGGTCAAATCTTACTCCCTCTATATGTGTTTCCAGAACTTGCCATAAGTCAGCACAATAGTGTGCTAACTTCTGACAAAGACCAAGATTTGACTAACCAAGTTCTTTGACAAAAGTTGAGAGAGACTGCACAGAATACAGTATCATCTGTATTTCCCTAAGTAGTCAATTTGAGTCAGATTTAAAACAGAGAAGGTGGGGGGAAGTAAAGAAAAAAATCCCAAACCCATGACCTAAATAAGGAAATAAAGAGAAATTAGTAGAGCAAGGAAAGTTTTTAATAATGCAGGGATCCAGTTCCTCAAGTAGAAAGAAGTTTAATTGATTTTAAAATATTTAAACTAGGAAATCTACTGTAGGAAACATTCCAGATAATTCACTCCATTAAAAAAAAATCACATTACCAGAGTTGTGTGTGTGACGGAAAGCTGGAATGATTCAAACTCAGGATGGTGAGGGATTCCTAGTAAGCTCCTGGTTATTTTCTGGGCCAATGCTTCCTATCTTTTCCTGGATCCAACGTTTTTCTAATTCTGTTGCCAGCTGCGCTGTAAGCATTAGGAGTGACCATGCAAGGTCAAGGGGGCTACAGAGGTGACAGAGGCAGTCTGGCCTTCAGGGAGTTATCAGCATATGGAACAGCACCAGGGAACCAGAGCACTTTCCAGAGGAAAGCATCACCTCCCAGACAGAGAGGAAGCAGGGAATGCTGCAGGGACACTGGAGTTTTTCTTGGATGAGCTGGCCAGAACTGTGCTAAGTTCTTTATATCTGGGTGGTGATAGATGCCTAATTTTCACAGCAGAGAGGATGGCTTTCAGCCTTGTAAGCTGACCACCTGCCTTTTATTTGGTCTTTGGGCTTTCTTTTTCTTTCCCATTCTTTCCTTTCTTCCCATTCTTTATCATTTCCGAGAGAGAGAGCAGCGCCATTTTGAGTTCATAAACTCTGGTCTTTAAAACTCATAGCAGCTCCCCTGGAATCCTAAGAGAACAAAATTAGGACAGTAATCTTGTACTCAGTGGGAGCAGATCACTGCAATCCCACATTGCAATCTGGGGAGCCACAAGAAGCTCTTTCTGGCTCTATGCATATAACTGTGCCCAGCTGCTCCCCAGATGCTGTGAAAGTCTCTCTGCATACTTAGGTATTCAGATCAGAAGCAGGCAAGGAATGAGAGGATGATGAGAGGATCACTGTTTCTGCTCTTTCCACTGCAAAGAGGGGATGTTCATTTCCAGGGTGTATAAGTTGCCCAGAGGATAGATCCCTACCTGCAGAAGTGGCCGTAACAAGAGTCATCAAGGCTAGTTTGGCTATGAGAGGTCGTAGTCTGAGGATCCACTGGCATGTGAAGTAACAGCAATGGCCTTTGCATTTCTGGGACCCACTGTCATCTTCATGTTTTGCTTTCATTTCTTATGGAGCATGCTAAGAAGGAAAGCATTTGGACATGGCTCAATTGCAAATAATGCCTTTTATTCACACATGCACTTATGAGCCCTGGTGATTGCTGCAGTGCAAGAAAAAGAAACTTGGTCAAGGTCCCAGGCTAGTAAAAGGAGTGCAATGCTATATCTTTGTAACATTGGAATAATTGGTGGAAAATCATTCCAAGACTGTACAACTTTCCTGGAGGAAGGGTTTTCTTCCCTGTTACAGCTTCGTGTAGGTTCTTCTATGGAAAGTCTTGGGACTATAGGGGAATAGATTTTTAAGGAAGCACAAGAGAAAGAACTTATCTGTCAAATGTAATGCCATTTGTCTTGTAATCACTGTATTCATGTTCAGCTATTTTGGGGGGTGAAGTCATCTGCATTAGGCATACTCAAAATGATGAAGTCATCTACATTTCCCTGAACCTTTCACTTTGCCACCCTGTGGCACATCCGCTGCATGGTGAGACAGTGAAGAACAGTCACCACAAGTCGAATAAAAGTCTCTCATATGCTGCTGTATGACTGTTTCTGTTTGCCTGCTTCCAGATGTGGGGCGTTAAACGCATTTAAGGGTTGCCATTAGAAGCTAAGCACTCAGCACTCGCAGGTCTTCGGCTGAATCTAATGCTCATCTAATGCTCAGTCTTTAGCTCAGGCAAAACAGCCTGGAGGAACTAGACACCCTGCTGAATTGTAATCTATTTTATGCTGCAGGAGCAAACTCCTCTGATGTAGAGGCATGTTGTGAGATTGTTGGCTCTTCTACAGTGTTTGTTACTCAGGTATTTTTTATTACTTCGATTTGGTCTTTGCTCAGAGTTCACCCCCTTGCTGTTATTTTGGTGCTAATCAGAACTAATCTGTTTGAAAAGTTTCTTCTTCACCCCCTTGAACAATTTCTGAACTAAGATGAGTATCAAATCCCACAAGAAGGTACAGATTCTTTTTTCTAGCATCTACCTAGATGCTAACCTGTAAGTGTTACGAAATGTTGCGATACACTGAGTTAGTCTCAGGGGCTTGCCTGATGGTCAAAAGATTTAAAATAAAGTATTTTCTGGTTACTTCATAATCCTATTACTCAGAACTGCTTTGGAGCCAAGCATAATTTATAGGATCAGTCAGGTCCAAAAAGTGTTCCCAGGAGATGCCAGGTCCTGGTTTAGGAGAACCAGTGAGCCACCCTCTTCATGGTGGTGTTGACAAACTCTGTCAGTAATGGTGCTCGTAGGTATTTTTCATCAGCTATGGCTGGAATGGGTTTAACTTACATGTGGTGACTCTGATTTCTTTCAGCACTTCTCAGATGCCTGGCTCTGTTAATGTGCTGAAATCTGGAAGAAGGGGAAACATATCTTCTTGTGTGCTTTTGGTGTGGTTGCTCCCACATGGAAAGGGCTTCTGCAGTGCCAGGGATGCCTGATGCATGTGTCTGACAGTCCCTGACATTGTGCAAAGCTGATTTCTGGAGAGACTGGGGAGCACTGAAGGCTGACAAGTGGATGTAGAGGTTGGGAGAGTCTGGAGTGTGGGAAGGAATTTAGCTGCTGCAAAAGCAGAACTGAGACATCTCCCTGCCTTTGTCACATCCATTTGGGGATTTGGGGAATATTTGGAGGAGGTCTGAATCTGATAATCTTCTCCATGCCTTCTGTTTTATTTTCCTTTTTCATGTTTAAACCTGATTTTTTCTGCAGGCATGATTTTGAGACAGCTTGCACTCCGGTGACAGCAGTCCTCATTGGTATTTAGCTGTAATTCCTTTTCAGCTTTTAGGTGCTCCAAGCAGGGGGCAACAGTCCCATAGGGTACACTTCAGCTGTGAAGCAATGAAGGGGTTTGTAGTAGGCTGAAGACGGAAGAAGATGTTCACAGACAGAAAAGATATGTTACTCTGTTGAGTTTTGTTGAGTTTTAAGGTACAAAGGGAATAGTACTGTATCATAAAATGAATTTTTACATCCCTTCATTTGTTCTCCCTGTAGTATAAAGTGCCCTGAATGTCTCTGTGCTTCTCTTCTTATTGGAAAGTATATAAAGAAGAACACCAAGTGATTAAAAGAACCCTGGTGCACTAAGTAAACAACAACAACAAAAAGCAAAAATCTAACACACTAGAATTGTTTTGCGGTAAATGGAATTAATTCTTCAGTGTGATGCACTGATGTGTGAGGTTCTTAGCTTATCAGCTGTTAGGAGATTTTATGCTGCTTGCTCCAACACTATGAATACCAATCCTTCCTGAGCACCCAGAGGAAGGCTGGTTACCTACTTGTTCAAGTAGTTACAGAACAGCAAGCTGTTGTGTTTGGCTGGATACTTAGGGTGCTTTGGTCTTCCCATTCTTAGACTGAAAAGATTCATACACAGACACTGAGAGTTTGGTGAAAAAATGAAGCGGGGGGGGGGGGGGGGCACACACATCATAAATGAGATTTGGATCTTACTTAGCTTTGAGACTATTCAAATAGAAAAGCTGAACAAGCACACTGATGGCAGTTAAAGAGTTTGTGTTTCTCCCCCTAAACACAGGCTTTAATACACTTTTCACTAAAGCGTGGCTTTGACAGTAATGCCCCTTATCCTACTATTCCTGTGCTTTTCTAGCAGAGACTCTAGCCAGCTGTGGTGATGCAATAATTCATAGCTCATCTCTCTTGGGCCTGATCAAGCCTCCAAAACACAATTCCTTGGTCCAAATGTAGTCCTTTCCCACATCAACAGAAGGGTTAGTTCAGTCTTCCTTTAGGAGACTTGCCTTTGGGCTGTTCCTCCTGTGTCCTCTCTCTCCCTGCAACAGCACTTTGCTTCTTGCAATGCACGTGAGTTAAAGGTCAGGTATCTCAGTGACCCAGCGTAACCAGTGCTGAAAACCTTCCTCAGTAATCAATATATGCCAATAAGGTGATGCACCTGTTGCCTTGTAAATACTTGTTCATTAAACATCACATATTTTAGACAGAAGAGCTTACTTAAAATTAAGTAATTAAAAAGTAATAGTTCCATCATGGATTTCCATTCAGAAATAGTGGTGTCCTTAGGAGACTTGTGGCCCCTGATCAGGGTACTTGATAGCAAAGAAGAAAACACAGACAACCTCTTTAATAACAAAGAGAGTGACTGATTACAGAATTCAGTGGAAGGGTGGAGCAGCCTGAGTGTTATCAGGCTGAGCAATTCAGAAGTGAAATATCCATAACTGTGAGTTGGAGATTAGAGAATTGCCCTGCTATTACAATGCCTCACTACTTTTAAGAGAAGGAGCTTCCAGGAAAAAATAAATTGACTGGCAAAACTTCTCTCTGAAGGTCTACAGGTGGCTTGGGCAGACAGGTGAGGGGTTAGCATACACTGGGAAGAGGAGAAGATGTCTCTTTCACACTGGCTTTAGCAGAACCAGTGCTCTGTCTGAGCAGTGTCAGGGGGAGGAACACAGTAACACAGGTAAAAGAGCTAATGAAAAAGTGGTCTGTAGACTGCTGTAGGCATTGGCTTTAGAAGAGCAACCTGAAATGAATACGTAGGCAGGAGAGGCAGTTTCTTGAAAGAAATCCCAGGTCCAGGAGGAGCATAGAAAACATTGGAGAAAGAGATGGCAAATGCATGTGTCCCTCAGCACTGGCACAGCAAGCAGTGAGCAAGTGGAAAGGAGCTATGCAACAAGCTCTGGATAAAGACCATTTTTGGCTCTGTCACCAGCCTATGTGATGACAGCCAGATCATTTCACCTTTCCTGTGCTCCTTCCCACTATGGAAATGTTTCTTGCTCCAGGTTTGCATGGTTCTAGCGCAGGAGGGCTTCAGATTTTCTGGGGCCTTCAGGCACCACGGTAACAAAGAATTACCTAATTATAACAGAAATAATAGAAAGGAGGCCGGGTTCAAGTACAGGTCTGGAAATTGAAGGTAACAATGAAGAGGCAAAATAAAAAATGTCCATAACCTTTACTAGGAAGGAGGAGTGCTCATTGACTTTGAAATCTCTGGGTCTCCTTCCCTGTATCCATGCCTTTCCCTCTTGCATTCCTCTTGTATTGTGCCTTCATTTTTATAGCTATCAGCTGACATCCAGCAGCTGAAATCTATGTGTGTCATTCCCAGCTACAGCTCACACATTGCTGCAAACTGCCTCTCTAGCCCTGTTTCCATGGAAATGGAAGCTAGCAGCATGACAATAAAATAGGCGAAAATCCTCAAAAGAGAGCAGTCTAATACCTTTATCTTACCTTTGCTTAGTAATAGCAATAAAGCAAATGCTTTCTATCTAGAGCCATTTCCAGTGGTGGATCTCATAGTGCTTTCCAAACGTAACTGTAGTGAGCCCCAAAACATCCCTGAGGTAAATAGTACTCCCATTTCATAATGAACAAATAGACTTTTTAGACTTGAAGCTGCCTTCCCAAGTACATACAGAGTCCTTGTCTCAAACTGGGCCTTTTAGGCACTGCATAGCAGTGTCACATAGCATATGACATGACAGGGATATTTAGGGATAGATCCCAGGGCTGCCCATCACACCACTTTCCCCCAAGAGCAATCTTCTTCGTATCTGCAGAAGGTAGTAAAATGGCCTTTCCTGGCTTACTGGGATTACAGATTCAAATCAAATACCATCAAAAATAACTAAAAGTGAGTGTCTGGCTTTCATTCCCACTTCCATTCTCAGAAAAAATGAGATCAGGGAATAGCAAAGCCTTTCAGGCACCTTTAAAACAATTGCCTATACCATATGTTTGACCTTCTTACTCCCATTTCTATGGAAACAGAGCAGAAAAAAAATGCAGTAGAATGGGACAGAGGACAGTTACACAAGTGTATGTAACAGTTCTCACTAATAGACTCCAGTTTCAGTTTGGGAGCATTTTAAGCAGGGAAATCTAAAATCTGATAGATATCTGAAGGTGGATCTCTCCTTAGTACAAATCTTCAGCAGCTAATCAGATCCCTTCTTTCTTAGAGGTCATATCGCAATAAACTTTTTTGCACTGATGGATAGGCCTCTTTGGCTTCATTGCTGGTTGCACCAAAATTTGCTTTGTAGTCCTATGGAACAGGTACATATGAACACCAAAGTCTTAAAACAAGTCTCAGATACATTGAAAATAAGCCTGTCTGTCTATCCATCCACCTTTGCACCTGTGCACTTCTGTGTTTCCACTGGGCCAAGCACGTTTGTTGCACAGATTTCATATGCCAGCTGCCATGCAGTTCTCTTTGCTTTCTGGGGTGTTGCAAGCATTGTAATGAATGACATTATTAATTCTGGACAGTACTACAGCCTAATGGGAACACAACAGCATTTTTCCTGTGGGTATTTGTTTTGCTTGCCTTCAATGAAAATTTGTATGTGTGTCAACATGTCCATTGGAGGCAGCAGGCTTGGGATGTAGGTTCCTGGAGTAGAAGGCTCCCAGCTTCCTCCTTTCTTTGGCAGAGAGATGAGACAAAGTGGCGACGACAGGTTCACACAGTCTTGTTTATTTTGTGTCACTGACAGTAGTCATGACAGAAAATTCCAGAGCAATCTGTAATATACAGCTAGAATACTTTAAATGGATCAAACTGGAAAAAAGGAAGGAAAAGATTTCCAGAGCTTTCTGCTGTCATCCTGGCATGGAGGTGGTCCTGCAAGTACATGAGGGAACCCTTCTGCATGGATTGGCTGTTGCAGAGATCTGTCTGGGCTCTGAAGTTTGCCTGTGGACATCATTTTGCAAGATGAATCAGTCAGGAAACTTCCAATGGCACCCTCCTAAATGAGGTGTATCCTCCAAGAAAGCATCCAGTCTTATAGAGAAGGAGGAGGGGGACCCTGACTATCAGGGTTACTCAGTTAAACAAAGCTCACTTTCAGGAAAGACTCTGACCAAGAGACCTGTGCTGCCTTAAACAAAAATATTATATGATGTGGTAATTCTTCATTACAACTGCTTCAGAGCTACTTCAGACTCTCCTCTGCCCTCATTGCAGACCATTCAGTCAGAAAATAGGGGAAAAAACGCTCCAAGGCCAGTAGCAGCCAGCTACTGAAGGCTCTTGTTAAAATACCAGAAGAAGCTCAGAAAGGGAGACTGAAGGATTTCAATGTGTGAAGGGGAGTCCCTGAGGACAAGAGAGGGGGAGAGACTCTCATGGAAAGAAGTGCCATTTAAAGTAGTACTGCTGGCAGGAGGAGGAGGAGGAGGGAGCAGGTCATAGACTATAAACAGTCTTGCAACAATTGGGAAAATGCAAATAAAGAGTAAATGAGGTGGAATTGTGGTCTTCTTATGGATATTCTGGAAGCAGACAAATAAGCTGACTTAATTGGATAAGTTATTAACCGTGAATTATTCATTCCACCTGGATGATTAGCAAGTCTGTTTATTCTTGTAGCCCATTTTGTATTTCTTCACAGATCTCACAGGTAAATGCAGAACTGGATACTTAGGTAAGGCATTTTGATAAAGGAATAAGGTAAACTAGTCAACTTGCTTACAATGGCTTCCTGCCCAAGGGCACTTGACACAGATTACATTACACAAAGAAATAATTCAGAAGTGACTCTGAAACAGCCACATGACTCACACTGAACCTTTATTAGAAACCTTGCTAATTGTTTACATATGCAATTAAAAAGTCTGTACCTCATTTTGGCATGAACAGACTCAGTTCAATTCTCCTTGAACTTAACTCAGAAAAGTCTGACTTTAGACCAAGTAAAGTAGATGTGCTTTTATCTGTAGAGCTAAGATATTTTGGCAAGGTCGATCTGAACTGTAGAGAGCTGTTAAGTGATGGTGTCTTTCCACTCCAGCAAAGGAAAGCAGGAACTGCCTTACTCACTGGCTAATTTATTTATCTTCAGATATTGCATGGAAAGAGAATTGCTGTCCTGGGAGAGCCCTACCTTTCTGGTGCTAGGAAATGGTCAGGAGAGCTTGGTCAGAAAAAGGAAGGTGTAGGGGTTCAGGCACTGCAGGGAGGAAGGCTGATGTGCACCCTTACTCGCCGCACTGATGTGCTCGCTTACCCCGTAGTCTTGCTTAATGCACAGACACAATGCTTACATTCTGATCAGGACAGTGATGCCCCATGCACAACTCTGAGCCAGTCCTGCAGGGAAGGAGTGTCCTGCAATGGGTTCTGTGCCCCACAGAGAGGCTGCTCTTGGCCCACTAGGTCACCCCACATTCATGCTTTATGCATTGTTTTGGGAGCCAGAGGGAGGTCCCTTTCTTAGAAGATTCTCAAACCTAAACTCTGGCTTTCTTCCATGACCTGAAATTACTACACCAAAATGGGGAAAGGTGGCATATGGTGGAGTGAGGTATGGCAAATCTGAAGATATTGTTGGCTAACTCTTGTAAGCCATGTGGCCTGTTTACTGGAAATCCTTTGGGCCTTTTGGGGAGGGAGTTGTCCACTTACAGAGACAATCGTGCTCATCCTGGATTTCAGGAGCTGCTTTAGAACTGTCTCTCTGTTATCCAGAGGAGCTCAGTTCTAACTCTGCCATACTGCAGTCCCTCCAGATTGCTGTGGTGCAGTGTGGGCTGGTACTGCTGGGAGATGGCACCAGGGATGCCCCAGGTATGCCCTGATTGGAGATCACAGCTATCAGACACTAGGAAGAATACAGGTGTGGGCCATCCATCTCCTTAAAGAGATATAACGTCAGCCTTCTTGCTTTGCCTTTCCTGCTTGTGAGGTTGGGAATGTAACCTTGGAAATGCCTTCAATTTTGCAAATATTACCTTTTGCTTCCAAACATTCTTCAGGAATCTTATCAGCAATGCTGAACGGTTTTTGCATTGAGCTAAATTGCCAAAATAGCTATTTAGTTGGGTTGTGACTCAAAAGGTCTGGCATCTGTTCAATTCTCTGCTACCAATTTCATCTGCAGCCATAAGCAGATCTCTTCCTCTGGCTGTAATGCAGAAGGGTGAACGAACAGCGAAGTGGGGGGATTTAATTAGCTAATGTTTTTCTTGTTCAGATGCAGAAATTATCATGGCCCCATAATATGTCAAGAAGGAAGACAGCAAGTGAAAAAGCCCGCTAAGGTCTGCACAGCCTCAGCATAGCACCCAAGAGTAGAGAAAAGCTTCTAGAAAGTTCCAGCCAGTCCTGCAGCTAACTGGAGCCTCTGGAAATACTTTAGCATTTGTCAGGTCAGAATGTTTATCAGGCTAATATTTGAGTTTATACAAAAAAAAGAGCAAACCTGTTTGTATGTATTTATATACATAGTTGTACAGTTATATAGGTGTAATTGCTAATGTAGGTTACAGTTGCATAGATAGTTCAAAGTTATACAGTTTTTATATCTAACACTACACATACAGAAGCAGAAAATCACACACACTTGCATGTATATATATTTTTTTTCTGGTTTCAAGAAAGAGTGAAGACCACTCCCAGTATAACAAGGGTTTCTCCTGAAAAAAAAACAAACACAAAATCAGCTCACATCTGTCTGTCTGCCCTTCCAAATGTAATAGAAATCAACCAATCTATTCAAAAGATACTGGAGAGACAGCAGATCAAAACCAGTCTTCATTGCCTTAGAAAACCACGCCAAAAATCAAGCTTTGCATTTGTTAAGATTTCTAGTCCTCACACTTTACCACTTGAATAAGCAGAAATAATTAGTTTCAAATGTCCTCACAGAAAAACTGTTTTATCAATTTGTTTACATTTTTACATTCTAATTTCACTGGATTATTTACTGTGTTTTTCAGACTTGCCCCCCTCTTTCTGCGCCTTTCTTTTTTCCTATTGAAAACAACTTATAAAAGAGCCAGGCAAAAGTCTGCAGAGCCTCAGACTCAGGCTACTGATCTCTTGGATCAGTTCCTCCCTACTCAGCCGTTTTATCTTGGTCTACAAGTGATTTTTAAATTAGGATTGTCCACCTAACTGACCGGTGACTGTACCCATCCTGTGAGTTGATTATGTCCAGGTCCCAACTGACTTCAAGTGTTTCCTGGTGTCCTGAGTCCCTTAGCTGTTGTTGCGTCCATATGTACGTCTTCAGTCCCTGTGCCATTGTTGCGTCTAACTGACTGGCCTGTAGCATGGCCCCAGAATTGACATCCCAGCTTTGGAAAGACTGGCTGAGACAGGACTCAGCTTTAAACTAACAAGTCCTCAGTTGTCCTTCAGCCAGTACACACAAATGCCTTTGTTCCTTTCTTCCCATTGCCCCAAAAGTCCACCAAAGAGTACTACAGAGCTTGGGTGCATGGAGAAATATCACGAGAGATTTGGAAACAATGAAGAAAGTGAGAAAAGGGCAGAGCCACCGACTGCTTATATTATCTGCTGTTTAGTTTTGACTCAGAGTGTTTATCCCTTCTCATTAACTCTAATTACAGAAGTATCTTGCATTTTCGTCTACATGGGGTATGAAGCTTCCTTGTTCTGAAGAAAAATGAGGACACATTGCTTATTGTCACTAAGGAAGCTTCTCCCATGTTTTGCTCAGACTCTCTGTGAAAGAAATCAGAGCTGTTCCCTCAGCTCTCCAACCCCAGATGGCTAGCAAATCCTGTTCAATTATTTTCAGCACTGGTTATAGGGCTAACAGCATTTTCTGGGAACATTCTCTCTAAAGAGAGTTCCAGTAGCATTACTTCTCCACTCTATAGAAGATTTTATGGGCAGGACTCCCCACTGTGGCCAAAGATGAGGACTGAATTCCCACAGATAGACTGGTTGTGATCTTCAGGTGCTCCTGAATGTTATCCTGCCGGGGCTCCGGCCTGACTCCAGTGATATTACAGAAAATTGAAGGAATTCAGCACCATGTATATAGGGTTTGGCCCAAATGAAGTCTTCATTGCCTTTGGGTGGAGTAGCTAATTTTCAGTGCCTTCAGGGCATGAAAGACACCCTCTAAATAGATTCTTACAGAGGATGCAACCAGTAAAGCTGGTAAATATTTTGCTCTGGAAGAATGTTATCATTTAAAATAGCCTCTCAAAAGTTTACATATTCATCAAACTATTTTTTCTCAGAATCCATCAGTTTTGTGTAACATTTTTTGGGTGATCAGGGGTTGAGAGTACTTATGGACATTTTTGACAGGTTGCCATTTCTTGGGACATCTGAACCAAGGGAACTGGTGCAAAATTTTCCTTTAAGTCCCACCCAGACATGAGTTCCTTTCCTCTCTCCACTCCAACGTTGTGTCCCCCATTATCAAACATGTTTAATCTTTGGGGGCTTCTTGCTCAGAAGCGACATTTCCAGGAATAGGAGAAGTCTCTGCAGCTTCCTGACAAGACCATTTACTTAACCCTGTGTGCTGGCACTGCTTATATTCTAGGAGGTTGCTTGTATGCTGTGCAGGCACTGGCTTTTGGTCACACCAATGTCCTGTTGTAGCAGCCTTTATGCTCCTTGCCGTGCCTGTTTCTCTCCTCTCCTACTCCTTCACTAGCCTGCCTCAACTCCAGTGAACGCTGTCTAATGTTATAAAACGTAACAGTTACAAATATTTACGTAAAAGCACAATCTACTGTGGAACAGTATGGACACTGGAAAGCCCAAGTACTTTACTTATTTTTCCTATATCTTATTTCTTTAGTGCTTTCTATTTTTAAAATTACTTTTGTAAGCATATAGGGACCAAGTTGGCTTTTTGCATCTGGTTGATCATGGTGGACTGTGCAATAACCATAAGTAGGACGCAAGGAAGTTAAACTGTGCCAGCCTGAAATAAGCATCATGTTTTTTGAAGCTTACTGGTAGTCTCTTATCTAAGTCATTAATTGATCAGAACCACCAGAATAAATGTATTTTCAGATTTTGTGCACCTCTCAGTGCTTCAGTGGATGTCCTGTCAACTGCAGAAAATAAACTTTTGTTTGAAGGTATTCAGTTGCATAAATAACCTATTAAACCATCAGCATGCAGGCTGGGTTAAGGCAAAATATCCATGTGACACTTCATTTTTTTGAGTATGTCTTTCTCCCATTTTTCTTGGCTGTATTACTAGTCCTGAATTTGACAATCTTTTTTTCACCCAGTCACAAGGGGAAAAGCAAACAAAGATATGTTTGCATCTCCTCTGTGCAATGCTGTGAATTACTTGACCATAATCCCATTTCTCCTTTGTACAAGAAACTAGTTGCTCTGATTCTGCTTGTGAGTACACAAGAAGTTAGGAAAAAAAACAGTGATCTCTGGATTTAGTTATGGACTCTCCCATTATGTTCTGATGGAGTTAGAGTATGGTTCAGTCTCCCTCTTCTTTAGCTAGGAGTCTTATGGGGGGGAAATTCACCATGGAAAACATTTTTGAAATTCCGCATGCCCTTATATGGATTTAGGTCCATGATTTTTCAAGAAATCAAGAATATCAGATCAGATTATATTGGTAGAGAGTGAGGAAGGGGAGGTAAGTATGGTTTAACTTAGTGAAACATCTTGAAAGATCTGAATCACTAGGTGGAACAACACTCAATGGACCCAGCGTGCTGTTGAAGGTTATTTTTTGCAGTGAAACCTTAGCCTAAATACACCCTCCCTGCTGCTGTAATCTGTATTGGTTGGCCACAGATTCTTCAAAGAAGATGAAACACTGTTCTCTCCTGAATTTCACGTTTATTAAAAGATTTCATCTTCTCCTGTGTAATGTTTGCATCACAACACAAATCATCAGCTTGCTTTGACCCTGACACCATTTTATAGGCTTAATAATAATAAATCTATGTCCTGAAATAGTTTCTGCAGATTACAGCAATCAATCAAAATTCAGGGAGCCTTAAACCATTAATGTCATCGGCAATGATCCAGCACCCTGGGAATCCATCTAAATCAGCCATTATTACTGAAAATGCTTCTTAAGAGCCTTAAGATAAAGGTAGTATTTGGGAGCATAAATTGCAGTTCTATATTTATCAGCAATTGAGGGATGATTTTCATAGCGATTTTGTTGTATCTGTTTTGAACAAGACAAAGCTATAACAATTCTTTCTTTTGCCTCATGCAGCTGTTTTGGTTATTGCAATAGAAAAATAGAAACCAATACATAGCAGATTGCTTTACTAAAGTGAAACTGAAACATTTGTTATGTAAAGGAGTCTCTGGATTTTTTGAAGAAAAAGGAAAGAGCTGCCATCACGAGTCCTTAGTGCACTTTATTTTGAAATATTTCTAGTTCGAGGCAATGCTCCTAAGAGAAGCTGTGCCCATTTATTGGACTACAGCTATCTACGGGTTTGGTAATTTCACACTCTGGAGTTTTGTGATGTGGAGAAACAATGCAAGACTTCAGGACAAAGCAATTCCTTCACTGAGACATACACCTACAGCTCATTGTCCTGGGCTTTTCTGTAGCCATCCATTAACAGGGTACCTGAAAGCCTATCACGTAAAATCAATGGCAATAGTGAAATGTTGCAGAACTCAGACACTTTTTTCTTTTGTGGGTAAAACTGTTTACTTTCTGGTTTGTATGTAGATTTTTTAAAATTATTTTTCTTTTACCTGATTTAATTACATTTGTATGTGAATTTTTAATTTTATTTTTTGCTTACCTGGTTGGGTTGAAGGATGCTAGTGAAATAGAAGGGCCACGTGCTCTGGGGTAGGATCTTTTGAAAGTGTCTAAACTATGTCCTGGTGATTATCGTGCCTAATGTGGTCTGACAGCTTGTTCCCACCCAGCTGTGAGCACACAACACATCTCAAACACATCAAGGCAGGCTCTGTGATCAATGTTGTCCTGAGAACAGTCATCATGTTAAAAAGATCAGAGCTCCATCACTCGTGGGAATGGATTCAAGATGCCATTGAAGACGAGGCCTGACCTCACAGATTTGCTAGAACCTAGCTCATCCCCCAACAGCCTAAACCTAATGGACAGTGATGAGGCAGTCCAGCAGTCTCCATCTTCAGCAATCAGTATCTCAGCAGAGATCCAGCCAGATAGCTACAAAACATGCCAGCAAACTCAAAGTCAGAGGAAAAATGTTTAAGTCATGTTGCTACAGATAGGAATGTAAATCAGATAATCAGACTGTCCCTGTCACAAGGCATGTCTGAAAAGGGAACAACCGTTTTTTTCCAGTGGCCTAATTTATCCACACGTCCAGCTACTGTTCTGTTGTTCATGCCTTGATTTTTCCCCCAAAACAGAGAAAATATGAACTGCACAGATGATTTTGAATCTTAATGCCTAAAAAAGAAAAGAAAAGAACACAGACAAAACTGTGTCTCAGAAAGCATATTGTGTAAGAATCACTGAAAAGCAGATTAAATTTTGATCTAATTCAAAGGAAATACATCTACAGACAGATTTTCAGCCTCTCATTTCACACTGAAAAGTGGAATATGTAAAAGAATAATTTTCTGATTCCCTACTTGTGGGAAGCACTGTAGTCTCACTTGGTGGCTCCCTGTTTTTGCAAGTGCTATAATTCCCTGATAAGAGATTAGCTGCTGTTCTCACTAGAAATATGACATTGGCATTGTTATCTGATAATGGTTCAAACCAAGCTTCAGTTGTCTAGGGAAAGACATTTCCACAGATGACCCACTGACAGCAAGAAATCGCTAAACTTTCCTCCCCATCACAACAGAGGTCTATAAAATTATGGTTCCACCAGAAGCATGCCAAGTTCTTTTACTTGAAGCTGGATTATAGCCTGTGGAATCTAAGCAGTAGAGAGAGACAGGTGTAAGGGGAAAACAAACAGGTATTGTTCTTTCTCATCTGTTCTATGACTTAATGGAAGAATAATCTATGAAAATCACAATCTGAGGAGCAGGCAGCTAAATCACCTTCTGTTGTTCTCCCCTTAACCTTGTATTTTCTAAAATGACACACTTGACCTTTCACGTCTTTTAAAGTTGATAGCAGTATCTTTCAAAAACAGACAGGCAATTGTGACCTTGCCAATGTCAAATAATTTTATCTACCATTAGATGCCAGTCCTTCTCATTTAACTGATTTGCATTCGGGACTGCAGCTCTCCCTGAGCTAGGTGGCTGTTAATGGGGCTTGCTGCTGTGGTTGGTGATGCAATGAGCTATAAAGGCAACCTTTTATTTTAGCTTTTACTATGCAAGTAAAACCAGTTACTGTAAAAGCTGTTTGGGAAAATGGGTGACAAAGCCCATCAATTGAATAATGTAGCCCATTCTCTGTCTGAAACTTTGTGACAGGAATTGCAGTTAAAGACTGAGGGTGGGGGCCAAAAAAGCCCCAAGGCCAAAAATTTTGGAGGCGGATAACTACTACTTTAATGGAGTAGAAGAACAAGCAACAAAGTTTTTATTAGGTTATTTCTGAGGAAAATTTCCCAGATGTACTGAACAAAGCACATGACTGAAGAGGAAAAGCACCCATGAAATTTCTTGGGGTTCATGAAATTCCCTAGTGTTGTGATTTTGAGGCTGGTCTAGGCTCCATCTCATGGCTGCTACCCACATGGTAGGCAGGACAAATGCAGATTTCTCTGGGTTCTTCCTCTTTTGCACCTCTGTATGTCACACCTATCAGACTGCATGGGATTGCTTCAGTATCTGCTCTACAGCTCTAACAAATGGTCATGAGATCAGTGTAAATTGGTGTTAAGGTGTAGGAATGAGCCATAACAGATCCCCAGCCAATGATGAAACCCATGGACCTGGGCAGTAACAGAGCTCAGGGATGTGCCAGGTAATGACCTAATCCTCAACTGAGGATAAAACCAGCTTCTTTCTGAGTTGCATTTTATCTTCAGCAGAACAAGCAAAGGTTAATGAAATACCTATATTCTCCAAACAGGTTTGGAAAGATTTAAATCCCTGGAAGCTCTCGGGAAGAACATTTGGACTCTGAACAGCTAACTCTTGACACAGTATTCCTGCTCTCAAAGGAGTCTTATCTTATCTGAAACAAGTGCTAATTTGCACTGAGTTGTATTTCCATGCAATCTAAACAGGAAGAGAGTATTTCAGAACTGGGACGTCTGGTGTGTGTGGACTCCCTGTACTTATGAACATTTAGTCTTTTGCTTGACTTTTGACCTTCCAGTTCTGACTGTCTGGTTCCGGAAAACTGAGGGTTTTGATTGGTGAGCTCTCATCTTTCACCTGAACTGAAAATTGAGACACAATTTGGGGCACAGCAAGGGAGAAAAGTCCAGCAGGATCACTTGTATGCATGCATAGTATATTATATGGCATAGACAGTTCTTCTGGCAATTAACTCCATCCCGGAGATTTCTAACTCTCTGTTGGTTCTTTTGAAGAGCAGCCCAGATTCTGTCATGTTGCACTCTGGTGAAAGTACATAAAGGAGATTTGTTGTATCAGTGACAGTGTGTATACTACAGTACATAAATTAGATCATAATCTTACAAATCTACATCTGATTTTTACAAATGCTTACATGTATTCAATAGAGAGTTCACTGCATTTAGTTAACCATATGTATAAAATGTCTCTAAGAGCTGAACCTTAATTACTGAATGTATTTTGTCCTATTCTACATTCTTTTGGATTTATACCATAAGGAAGAAATCTGTGAAAATCTTGCAATAATGTGACTTCCCGGAAGCCAAAACAGTATAGAAAGACCTGGCTTAAAGATATATATGTCTTGCTAAATAAATCAAACGTGATCTTTTTGAGTTTGGATTAGTTTAATCTTAGCAGATTTCAGTTTCCTAATTTAAAAGTTCCACATCCAGAAGATTCAGAATCATTCTGCTGGTCCAAGCATCTCTGGGCAGTTCTGCTAGTCCCAGCACCACTGAGAAGCTATGCCATAAAACACCCCCTCCCTCCAAGTGCACAGCAGAGCCCTATGTCTAGTGAAGGTTAAGCAGCTCCTCAGGAACTTTAAGTACCATCTGCAGGAGCTGTTAGAGATCTGAGGTCTTGAGGGACCTGAAATAAAGAGTGTGGTTCAGAAATTGCACTGGGGTACCCAACTATTATTCCTGCCTACAGGCACTAGGTCCTTCAGATCTGCTACAGCTGCAAGATAAAGCAATCTAGCCTACAAGTTGGTAGGGTGTGTTGAAGGGAAATTTGGCAAGTGAGCAAAAAGATAAGCATAGTCATACAAAAATCTACATAGATAAATTCTTCAAAACCTCTGGAGGCTTTTCTACTCCTAGTCTGAAAACCTAAATCTCTTCTTCTGTGAGCTGATTCTCCCAATACCTGGCTCAATCCTTCTGAGTATTTCCTCATTGGATAAGGACCAGAAAGAAAAAGCAGTAGGTGAAGGCAGGCTGGTGACGGGAGAGAGCAGTACTTACACTATTGGTTTTATTGAGAGGATAACTTAAATGCTGACTGCTTATGAGGCTATTTCTGAAGCTAAAGATGGAGGGAAGGATTACTATTTTAATTATCATTCTGCTGAATATCTGAGAGGGGCATTTAATGATCACCAAACTGTCCATGAGGAAGTGTTGGTTCTCCCTGGATTTTCAGGAGATTAGGCAGGCTATCTGGTGTCTGATGCTCCACAGATCCAGGAGCAGGGGAAATTAAGTACAGTTATGAACAGTAGGATTACAGTTCTTTTCCAGAAAAAGTAAATAAGATATTGCATTAAAAATCATTGAAAGTATCTCTCAGTCTTTCATTACTGTGTAGATGTGTGCTGTCATTCTCATGGGATTGAGGTGGAGTCTGGGTGGGAGGAGAGAAAGCTGAGAGTACAAAACAGTGTCGTCTGCACAGTTGTACAGTAATGGTACAGAGTTGGAAACTATTTTAAGGATTTAGACTTGATGTTGTGATGAGGGTCAGTATACCCAGGGCCTAATGAGGCCTACAGAACAGATTTGCCATAATAGAGAAGCAGCTTTCATCATCTCTTTTTTTATACATATTATTCTAGGTATAATGGGAAACAACCTCAAGGAGTTACAGCTCCGAAGTGTCTAATAAAACTTCTTAGTCACGGAATTTTTAATATGAAGTTTTTCCTTCTTCAAGATGAAATGTCAAGTGGAAGCATTGTCTGTATTGTGGATGATGGATTTTGAGCGCAGTGAGGGAGCAGAGAGCTGACAACTATACAGTGAAGGGCTTCTGAAAACTAGCTGTGGTTTTGAGTTACTAATTGTACAGCAAACCTGTGCTTTGCCTGACATCATGTGCAGCTGTTCGCAGAGATGTAACAGAGAAATATATCCCATTCAGTGTTTCCTCTTTTAGGGCTTGCCAAATGTTGTGTGATTTCCAGTGGTGATGAATGTTTTTGAATCCCAAGAAGTCAAAAGGATGAGTAGGTCCTCAGTACCTCTCCTCTGTGAGGACTGAGCCAACAGGCTCATTGCAAATCAGGTCCCAGAGCAGTGCAGGTAGGGAAGTGCATATCTGCTGGTGGGCAGAGGTTGAAAGGTCAACATCAGCCCAGACAGGCTCAGATGCAGACCTGGGATAATGCAGCAGTCTGGCTTTGTGTAACAGAGAACTGGACTTGGCTGGACAAGGAATGCCTGATTGAAGTCCCACGGTGCTCCTATGCATGTCAGCTACAAAACAACAGTTTTCCATGCTTTCCTGCACTGCAGTACTACAAAGTGTGTTGTGCCTCACTGGCTGCATAAGGATATGTTTGAGGTTAGGACTAGAAATCCCACTGGGGAGAGAAAAGATCAAGTAGCTTTTGCACCACGCCTGTACCACAGCTCTGACAACATTCATGACCATTCAGGATTTTGCCTGATTAGTTTGCTGGGAAGAAAAAACAATCCTCAGCATAAGCTTATCCTTTCATTTTGAACTCTGTTCCTGCTTCTTCAGTGATCCTGTCTCAGTAGGATAAAAAGCATAATTTTTCACTCATGTGAGCTGAAGCAATGCAACTCATGCAGCTCAAAGACTATGTTAGGCTGCAGGCTAACATGCCCAAAAACTTGATAGCTGCTCATATTTGGCCTGGGGGGGATTGTATGCTACAAGGCACTGAGTAACACACCTTCAAATATTGTTTTTATGCTTAATATAGTATAAATAAAAACAGGGAACCATATGGGTATAATTGGATTCCAGAGAGACACATCCATTACTGATATGTGTGGAGATAGGTATACATGTAGCTTCACTATTTGACTACTCTAGCAGGTTTCCAGTGGCATTCGCAACAGTGAAATGAAAGCCCACGAAAAAGCTACTGGATATTAGAGAGATAATAAAATTCTTGCAAGTTGCAGCTGTGTACTGTACTGGGCTTTTCAATCCTCTTAAGTTAACTTAATTGCACCTTCTCTACTCTTAAAGAAGGATCAAAGACACATGATCAAAGTTACCTTTTCTGTATCCCTGACTTGTGGTGAATGAGACTTACCTGACTGAACAGTCAAGCTAAATCAGCATAATAGTTCTGTTTTACTTGAATAAACTTGTACAGGAAATACATTCTCCCACTGTTCCTAATGCACGTCAGCTTGATATGGGTACATTTGTGCAGGGGTTTGCTTCCTGGCTGCCGATTTCAAACCCAGACTGAGAATCAAGCCTCAGCTTTTCCAGGGATTTAGATTCAGTTGGCATTGTGGATCACTACTGATTCAGACCAGGGTACCTAAACACACAGGTAAATTGGTGTATGGTTACTGCTGCAAGCCCAACCCAAGCATACAGCGTGACAGAGATTTTCTGCCTCCCAAAGCCTTCTGGCAGATGATAATGTTTGCTGTTGCAGTGGTTCACTTTCTGTTTGCGTTAAACAGCAACCATAATACATTATTAAAACGAAGAAAAAAGATTTGCTAATCCAACTGGAATAAAAACACCCTATGTGTACAGGGCAGGGCCTGCCAACCACCCTCTCCCATGAGAGAGACTCTTCTGCACCAGTCCTTTGGGGTCTGTTACCTCTGCCCCGCTCCTTATGCTTGTGATCGCATGACTTCCTCCTCCACACAGCCTCCATCACTGGCAAATCTTCTTGAATGATTTCTTTGAAAATCTAACCAAAAAATATCCAGAGCACTCTCCCAGTCTTTCCTATTACTCATAGCTTCAAAGTATCTAAGCAGTTTATTTTAAGCCACTCCTTCATCTAATTCCATGTCTCTAATCAAATTATCCTGCTGTTAGCTGTTCTCTCAGTAATCCTCAAAAAATTGATTCCCAGCTAAGCTGATTTGTAACAAAGTCTCCTCCACAAACTCAATTCTGGGACCAGAGCTCTTGGTCCCTCCACTCTGACCCTGAGCTTTTAGAGTCCTGAATGGTTCCTCTTGGGGTTGTTTTGCCTGGACGTAGAGGACACAAGGTGATGCCCCACTGCTGAAGAGCTCCACAAGCACAGCCTGCTTCAGGTGACTTCAAAGTTCCTTTGCAACAGTCCTTGGCTTCCTTCTGTACTCCAGAAATCACTGAAAAGTTATCAACTGAGCCATCATAACCTGCCAGCTGGGATGGAGGGGTTTTTTTGCCACATCAACGGCAGGCAACAGTTTTCTTCTTTCATGAAAGTAAATGATATATAAATAATGTTACTGTTGCATGGGGAGAGAAAACCCAAGGGGAAGGGAGGCCAGTCATCTGCTTACTAGAATGGCTAATTGCTAATAAGCTTCTGTCTCTGAGTCAGTTTAAGAATAAAAAAGCAGCTTTTTCACGATGGAGTGGAGTACTCTCACCATGATGCTAATAGGTACTTGGAACAAGACCGTTTCAAGTGAGATCTCTTGTTAGTGCTATTAAAGTAGATAAATAGTATCTATTAGGGTATATAAATAATTAAATGGATGCTAGAGTAGGATCTTGAACCTTGTTCTCCCATCTCCCCTGGTGAGAGATCTAGCCACTGGGCCATCATATCCCTCCTAATTGCTTACACTTACTCTGGGCCTGTGAACGTTTAATTATCTCTGTAGAGAGGAACAACACCCACAAAAGAGATTGGTATTGATGGAGTCTGGTAGTGATACTGGTTTGCTGAACTTAATGTGTGGTTATAATATCACACTGCTCTTTCAGAAGTGCTGTGTCCTTGGTTATTTCTTCCAGACCCTAAAAGTGGATGCTTGGCAATTATAGAGCCTGTGGAAATTGCCTCTCTTAACTTTCAGAGGTTTTTTTCTTTTTTTGTGTGTGTGTGTCTAAGAAGTTATCACTTTTCATTTCGTATGGATTGAGTGTTCCCTCATGCCTTTTCTCCCCACCTCAAAGAAGTTTGTGGCAGAAAGCTAAGAGATAAGGCCTTACTGAAACAGAGAAAAAGAAGAGATATGACCAATTGCAATGACAAGCTTGCACTGGATAATTTAGTACAGTCAAAAGAATTCCTGCTTGCCTAATACACTGTATTAGTCGATGTAGTAGTCAGATGGCCGCAAGAAAAGACAAAGCAAAAGGAAAAAGAATCTGAGGAGAGAAGAATCCACAATCCACCCATATTCCCAGGGAGGGATGAATGCGTTTTTGGTACATGAATATTTTAGGTGAATTGTGTCCACTTCTCCCCGGAGGCATCTAGATCGAAGAGGCAAGCTGATGAGAGTCACCAGTGGGGTTCCTGTGAACAGCTTGGACTGACAGACAAAAAGCTTTTGCACAGCCTCCTGACAAAAATGCCACACAATGCCAAAAATAAAGTAAAATGGCTGCGAGACTACTGAGTGAAACTGAGGAATCAAAGAATAGGACAAGGTTTATCAGACCCATGTTATGTATGACATATGTACGTATGACAAAGCTTAATCTAGTACCTAGTATGAATTCCAGATATTGCTTCATGTATCACTGAATAGAAGGGATTGGGATATTTGCCTTGAAAATTATTCAGAAAGATACAGTTTCGTACCAGCATGACTCTTTCTCTAAAAAGCTGGAAGGAAAATTTGGTTTGTCACTGCTTTCATCTGAAAGAGTCTTTTTTGTTTTGGTTTGCTTTTTGTATTTGCAGTGTTTGGAAACAGAAAGAGATTCCATTCTACTAGTACTCATTCAAGTAATGGAGAATGACAAAATAGACAAATGGCAGGAGAGAATGCAAGTTTAGAAATGCATCAGATGGAAATGCAATGACTGACCTATGATAATCTAGGGATGAATGGTCTGAATCTGGCATGATCATAGGGCTTTTGTTTTCCTTTCCTCCACTGCAAGACGAAACTTCCTCTTATGACTAAATACTGGATAATAATGAAAAAAATCCTTATCTTTTCTTATCTTTTTTGGGGGAGAGTTTTCCAGAATGGAGAGGAGGAGTAAGCCTTATTTGAACGGCTGAAATTAAAAGGGCTAAATGATCAGGAAAATGTTTCTAACAAAGTGAATGTGATTTTCATGCAATATGGGTTCTGAATATATGGGCAGGCAATTACCCAATCTATTATAGGCTACTGCATGTTGGATGGCAGCTACTGAACTCTTGGCTTCAACATGTTTAGATAGAGTAGTACCTTAATTCTTCTTCCCCTTTCTGTTAATGGGAAGAACAGCAGCTGGGAGGAACATTTGCTGTGGGCAGAGTGTAGATTGCAATAAGGATCAAACATTTAAGCAGAACATTTCAACAGGGATGCAGAACCCATTTAGATTTCAGCTGTGAACATGTTCAATCTTGTTTAAAACTGAGCCTCTTAGAATGCCTCTGCAAAAGCTGAGAAATACTAGAAATTAAGCTTGCATTTACCTTTGATGCAAAAGGTCATAAGAACATAGTAAGAATATCCCCTTATTCGTTTATGTTGGCAAATACTTGGTGTAATTTTAGTATGTGTAGCTATGGTACTGTTCATCCCAGAGTTTGAAAGTGAGTCTCACGTCCTCTTGGGGAGACAGAATTCTGACAGATTTTTCCAAAACTTTTGCTACATCAGTCATGAGCTCCTGGAGACTTAAAAAAAAAAAGAAGTAATATTCACAAGTCTGAATAAAAATTCTGAAAAAAAAAAGCCAAGGGAGAGCAACACCCCACATTTTTGAAGGTAGAAGTTTAAATAACTATGTGGAGCTGAACATTCACCTGAAGTTATAATGAGCCTAACCCCCAAACCTTTAACAAATTTGGAATCCGGGTCTGAATTATCTCAGTAACTTTTTTTCAGATACTTGATTAGTCCCCATATAATATCTTCCTTGGTTTATCATTTCGGTTATACCTGCACTCTAAGGTTTTTACTGCCTGGCAGTTGTAGCAGCAGTTTTTTGTTCAGTAGTCCTGATGGATTTGATTGCCATGAATTTGTCTAATCACTCTTCAGTATTCAGTTTCCCAGGTCAAAGAATTTCACAGTTCACCTATGTATTATTTGTATTCATTTGTTTTAAATCAACCACCTGTTAAGTTTGTTTGATGCCATTGGACCTTATGTTCTGAGGAGCAGTAACTAAATTTTCTCTGTTTGCCTTCTCTCTGTTTTTCAGAAGTGGTTGTACCTATCACAGCTCCTCATCAGCCTCTTTTCCAAACTAAAGCACCCTAGTCTAGCTGTCTCCCCTCGCAGTGAAGGTACTCCACACCTTCAACCATCTTTGTTGTCCTACTGGTACTTTTGCTAGTTTTTAATCTGTTTTTCTAGATGAAGGAGACCACAACCATATGAAGTCTAAGATTTCCACTATCTTTGAAACAGCTGAGTTGCTTACTGATTTATGAACTGATCTTCTTTGGGTTGGGTACTATATAAGGGCTTTCTCACAGATTCAGGTTTGATAAGGCAACAGACTGAGATGTGAATTTCCACTGACAAGCTGAGAAAAAAAGGTAGGTATGGGCCTTCTCACTGATTGTGCTTATGGTGCAAGCTGATGCTGCAGCAGTGGCAATTACTTACTGACTTGTCCTATGCACCTATCTACACACTCACAAACCCCCCCTGAGCAGCTTTACACATTGCACTTTTAAAAGAGGAAATGTACACCTCCCTTTGCCCTTACCACTAACGAAAAAACCACTTCCTCCCCCCGATCTCCACTCCCAGCTATCTCCACAATAAAACAGAGACAGAAAAAGTTGAACCTTCCTGATCCAGGTGACTGCCACAAGATTATTTTCACCAGCCCCTGTGAATTTGCTCTCATATCAACTGTTTGTTCCATCCTGAAAATGACTTCTGATGACAGGGAGAGCCAAGCACCTGATCAGACTGCCAATTTGCCCCCTCTCCCTCCTCACCTCCCTAATTTTTCAGGCTGGGAGGTGAACATGCAGAAGAACATTAAAAAAAGGAATTGTCCCTGTGGGAAAAATATTTAAACAAAGTTCATAGTTCAGGTTCAATGGACAAAGAGCTCAAAATCCTTAGGCACCCATAAGAAGAGTCAGTCTCTCTAATTGGGAAATCCAGTTCAGGTACACCGGGTGCATGCAGTCAGGCACACAAGGAGGACAGGTTTCTATGACACTAGTACAAAAGCATCCCATAGGAGCTTGTGGCAGCAAAATTAAATGATACTGAAAATTTACACTTTCTCACTTACAAATGCAATATCAGTGCTAGATAAATTATTGAAAAAGTTGTCATATAAATCACCTAGTGGATATGATCACTGTTTTGCTGGTTGAATGGCCTTTGAACAGGTGTTTCTCCAATCCTCTCCAAAAGGGATTGTTTGAGTGAAGTTTTAACGTGACTCTTCTTCTACTGAGCTTTCTTTAATGAATATCCTTGGTGTAACTCTGTCACCCACTCAGGATTTTTGCACTTCGATACTGCTGAGAAAACATTCTCCTTTACTGGCTGATGCATGTCTTCAAGGCTAGGAGGCCTGACCAGTGATTTCTGCTCAGTCACACTTAAAACTGTTGGCGAAGAAAGCAGAATCCATTTAAAAATATTTTAGCCTAGCAGGTAGGCAAGGCTAATCACTTTAACAGTGAAAATAGTAACCTGAATGGCAACTAAATCTACCCGTAGGGAATGTAGATAATTCTGTGGAGATTCTTGTGCTGTGATTAGATGGAGTCAGTGAACCTAAAGAGATTTTTGCCACACACAGACCCATCATGTATATTTGTCCATTTCTAGTTCACATGAATTTGTGCTGCAATTAGAGAGGTCTGGAGGGAAGGAGTTTGAAACAGAAGACCCAAGGATCTTTTCTAATTTGAAGCTTCCAATCAGCTAACAGTTATGCTGTGGTACATTTTCAGAGCCATAAAAGCTTCTAACACATTCATTGGCCTTTTTGTTACTGCTGTGTCCAAATGTTCATGTTTCTTATCCAAAAGACTAGGCAGTATTGAGCTTTTCAGTAAAAATGAGCCAAACCAAAACTGAGGATCTTTAATACCTTTGATTCTTGGGTGGATAAAGTACAGTTATGAAAACACCAATTCAGTCTGGTTTCTCTGTGACACTCAGATCTGGCTGGGTTTGGTTTCCTGTTCTGTTTTTAAGTTATATCTGTTCAAAGCAGAAGGTTTGTGATTTCTACAATTGTATGAGAGGGCTTCTCATGTCGGAAAAACCTCCCAGACTTTGGTCCTTTAGAATCCAAAGCCAGACTCACATCACAGACCAATTAGGCCTTGAAATGTGAGTATTGATCTAAAAGTAGTTCTGATCTAGATGTTACTTCTTGAGCTGTAATACTCAGTAAAGAACCAAGAAATCAGTCTGCTTAGAGAAAAACACATCTATATTTATAGCTATACAATTACGTGTATCAGCCTAAGCCTGCTTCATTTTCAAGAAGCTCGAGGCTTCTTGCCATGCACTTGAAGTAACCATTGAAGCAGGGATGTGAATTCAGTCTTCCTTTGTCTCTGATGAGTGCCATAATGACTGGGCACTATAATTAGTTATCTTTAGCCCAATTAATATTTTTATTTACATGGAGTAAAAAAAACCACCAGTGGATCGAAGCTAACTATAGTCTGGTAGGAAAAGCATTCATCTAGGATGCCTTATCTCTGACTTCAGTTCACTCTAGACTTTCCTAGACCTCACATACTCTAAGTGACTACTGGCATGGTCACTGTTGTCTAACAGGCTATATTCGATGGAAAATTGAGTCCTGCTTTTAATTTTGAACACTGAAAAAGTTCTGTGAAATCCATAAGCCTTGTGAGAGTTTCATATCAAACAAGTGAGGGGTTTTTAATGAGAATTGTCCTTGCAGAACTATTCTCAATCAGCTCTAGTATGGACATGCTGAGTCTTACGTTCCTAGTCTCTTCCAAGGTCAGTGACTAGATTCATTTCTAGGAAAGGCTAGAGAATCATGGCATCTTGTTGCTGAGTGGGACATTTATCTGACAAAAGGAACTTTCTTGAACCATCTTAATAGAGGATGTGCCGTTCCGTATGTGACACCAAAAGGAAGATTCTTGTGAAAAAAATTCTTACCAAGACTTTAATATCAATCCCTTTCCTCTGCTCCTTTCCTGTGAAAATGGTTGTTTTGAGCCAGCGTTGCCCAGGGGCTGTCACACACAGCTCGTCAGAGGAGTGCAGATGTACCCATATGTACTTGCACTAAAGGAAGACAACTTGGGTCCAGCCTCTGGCCGCACCCTGCTGGAAGCCCATATGGCCCAGTTAGATAAGAGGCACTTTCTCCACTGGAGAACCATGGTCGAGAACTTGCTCATCTGTGCCTGACAAGATTACAGTGGGAAACAGACAGACCATGACAAGATTTCAGTTTTAGTAATACGGTTGTTGGTAATGAAGATCAACACCTTTTGAAACATCAGCATCATTTAATTGTGTGCATTTGTACACCAGTTGGCTTTTATTTTTTATCTGTTTGTCCTCTTGTCCCCTCTGAAATACTCACAGCCTTGCAGGACAGTGGCTGTGCACATTTATTCACCCGCCAGGTCAGTCTGTCTTCACACAGAAGCATTGTTCTTTTGTCCGGAAACCTACAGTGCCTACTATAAAGAGATGCAATGCCATGAACCCGTTCTGAGCATTTTATTCACATAACTTGAGGACTCCTGCTGCTCATGGGTTATTTGACAGTCCATGGCTTTCCTGTTTACATTGCTTGTTATCAGTAGAGCAACAGCTGTTTACAAAACAGCTTCTCCTCTTTCATCTCATGTCTCCTGAAGCTTCTCCCCTAAATGTTGTTCCCCCCTTAGACCCATCGCTGCATCTGCTCTAGCCACTGAGGATATGCAAGGCCAGATCTTCCATTTCATTAGACAGGGAAACTCCCCATGCAGGCTGCAGACCCTTCACCACTGAAAGGTTTGGTTTAACTGGGGTAGGTACACATGTACCCAAAAAATATAAGGCCTGCCACCTTCTTGAATTTTCCATGTAGTAGACGCATGGAGAATTTCACACAGGTCTGCTGCCCTGAAGTAGAGCTCAGTGCGACTGGGAGGTAATGTGACTGAAGTCCTTCCTATTTTAGTTTTATTGTCACAATATGCCACCCTATGTTCTTGGCAATGGATCAACAATGCCTTCCATTCCTCAGCAATGGAAGAAAGTCAAATTCCATAAGTTTTCCCTGGGTAAGAAAGGAAATACAGATGTGGTGACTAACAGACTGATCTCACTTGGAAAAAAATAGCAGCATCTCCTTCCTCCATGTCTTTTCAGCTGATCACATGGCTGGCAAGAGACCAAATTATTCCCCAAAAGACAGGTCTATGGCTTTCACATAGACATTAGAAGGCACCAATAAGCCAGGCCTGAGGCATTGCTAGGTTTTGCCCTGGAGCAGGAGGAGAAGCCAGCAATATCCTGGCATTACTGCTTATCCGCATTCCTCTGCATGGAGTCCAGCATTGCAGCTCCAAGGAGATTACAGCCAAGCATCCTTTTGAACCTGTCTGCCACCTTCACAATTATTATGAAAGACCCAAAATCTATAAACCAACTGAACTTCCTGCCCCAAATTAATTGTCCCTTATCATTATGCCTAAGAGCAGAAGATACCACAGCTGGTACTGGAAAGATTAAAACTGAACTGCCTATCGGCAGGGAAGAGACTGAGTTCATCTAACCTTAGCCACCTTAAAGTTGCATGTCTAACATAAGCCATTTGCCTGGGCTCCCCCTCCAGTCAATGGAGTGACTTCAGAGTGTGATTCACTGCATCCTAAGAATAGTGCCTGAGGTAGGTGGTGTGAATCACCCTGGGGAATTGCCTGGATCTCTGTGAAGAGAGCTTTGCCAGGCAGCTTTGGTGACAAGCCTTTCTTTTAGGTGCTTAAAATTAGATGAGATGAATCCCACCTCAAAGTATTCAGCCTCAGTGTCTTCCTGAAACGTGGAAGAGCTGCAAATTGCATGAGCCTGCAAACAGCCATTGTTTTTAAGTGTTAGCCTTTTCCCAACAGAATAATAATCCTGCATGGATTTCACAGGGAAGGTGGAAAGCTCCTGGGGCCCCAGCCCCAGCACAGTGCAGTGCAGTCTTCGTCCTTGCCCAGAGGGTACAGTGAGAGGTACCAGGCTGTTCCCTTGGCCCCTTGGTATGGCATGGCTGGCTCCTGCTCCAGCAGCTGCTGGATTTGGATTCCCTTCATATTTCTACTTCACGCCCTTTAAGGTCTCTGCTCCCATTCAGCCTCACAACATACAAGCTCCTATGAGTTGCACCTTTTAGACAGATACAGCTAAAGCCTCGTTACCCTGAGTGCAGTGACAGGCCTGAGGGCACACAAAAGCCAGCGTCAATGTGAAGCACTGCTGTGGGTACTGCGCAGGCAGTGGTGATGGACCACCCCGTCACACAGACCAACCACGTGATTCCCTGTGGGAGGGTCACCAAATGTTGATGCTTCCTGTGTCTGTTTCACCTAACAGTGAAAAAAAGGAAAAAAGTATAAATCCAGCAACCTTCACAGAACGTTTGTTTTACACCAAGCGTAAGATCTGTAGAAAAGTAAAGTCAACCATGTAGGAAATAAACATTTATTGATGAAGAAATGCTCTCAGGTATGAATTAATTGTCTTTCTTCTCAGGCTACAGTCTTCTAATGCGTTAGGAATACAAGACACAACAGTGAAATCATCATCTGAATTAACTATATTCATGTCTGGTTTTGTCAATATTGTTTGTTCGAAGGCCTGAGGATGGCAGGTTTTAGAAGCTTTTGTGTGCTCCCTGTTAAATTTTTCTCTTGTCAATATTTGCACATGTTTAAATCAGTGGCCTAAACTCCTTCTTTTTTAGTATGCAAAGGTAATTTCTTCGTAGAGAATGGTGCAACAAAAGGTGTCCTTGCAATGCCATTCTGGCAGGAAATATGGCCTGGCGCAGCCATACATAAAAAAATGCTTTTTCAAAGAATTATCAGGACTTTTCTGCCTATTTGTTTGCTGCTCAGAGGTTAAAGTGCTGGTCCCCACAAAGATTACCCAAAGTTTGAATAGTGGCTGATCAATTGATGTCTGTTTACCCAGAAGGTCCCTACAGAGTTTCTATTTTTGGTAGTCTGTGTATTTGAGGACATAGGTCCCCAAAAGGATTTAAAAAAAAAATGAGACACAGGAACCATGTCCTCAGTAGTGCTCCCACAGTTCATGCTTTTTGTTGTTTTGGAGACGGTAGGAAAGGCCTTGTGCCTTTTGTACAGCCCATGTCTGACGGGAAGCGGATCTGACTCCGCTCCCCCACGTGCTGTCCTGCAGGGAAAGCAGAACTGCTTTTTTTTAATCCTTCCTTCCATCCAGGGATGCTGACAGGTCCTCACTCTGCCATTTCCTCAGTTTCCACCCTTTAAACGAGGGCCCCTGTGGGCCATTGGGCCTGTGGGGTAAATGCTAGGTGTATCCTAAATGTAATCATTTCAAAAGGGTCACTGCAAACACGAGGGGCTCTTCCCCATGGCATAAGGGCAGGCTGCCCCTGCTGGAGGCCGTTATGAGAAGCAAGGGGCAGCCCAGGGCCTTGGCTGGTCTGTGCTGCAGGGCTCTCCTCACACCTGCCATGTTGTGCCTGGCTGCCCTTGCCTGCAGCCAGGAGAGTGCTTGTGCTTGTCCATGCAGAGTGGTCTGTAGGCATACACTGGGGCTCTGCCTGCTCCACTGCTTGGCCTGTTTGCTTTACTGGGACCTCTGCCTGCCAAAGCCACCCTTGCTCATCGGCGCTGGTGTGTGATTTACAACGGGCCTAGTCAGTTGGCTGAAGGAAGCCTTCAGCCCTTCCCTAGGTGGCAGGGAAGCCTGGGAAGACGCTGGAGGCTGAGGGGAGGAGATGCCAGTGTCCCTTCAGTGAAGCCCAGAGAAGGCAACAGTGAGAAATTTTAAAATCTCCTCTTCCCTTTTTGGCTTTGCAGCTCTGACAAAGGGATTTGTGTGAAGTTACTCGCACTCGACTTCACAGGAGTCAAGACGCTTGGGGAGAAAACAAAAATCCATGAGGAGCATTCCCAAGCCTTTAAAAATATCACACCCACTTGTAGCTGCACAAAGATAGATTTAAGCAGTTTTTCATATTCCCTATGAAAAATGACCATCAAGCCTCAGCAAGAAAGCAGAGAGGGAAAGTAGGTGTGTGCTTGTCTGCAGATAGCAAAAATAGAATGACATTTTTGCAAACTATTTTTCCAGTCTGCCAAGAGTGCTTTCTATACAACGTATGATACAAGCAAGAAATCTGCCATTCTGTAATTTCTGCAGTTTATGATCAGCCAGTTACAATTTCTCTCAATAGCTGATGATGGACATTGTGTGATTCATGACGTAGCTAACCTTAGTTTTTAGACAGAATCATAAAAGCATAGAATTTTCTAGGTTGGAAGGGACCTTTCAGATCATCAAATCCAACTGTCAACCTAACACTGACAAAACCATCACTAATCCATGTTGCTAAGTGCCTCATCTACCCATCTTTTAAATACCTCCAGGGATGGTGATTCCACCACTTCCTTGGGCAGTCTGTTCCAATGTTTGATAACCCTTTTGGTGTAGAAATTTTTCCTAATATCCAATCTAAACCTCTCCTGGTTTGTTGAGCTCTATGGCTGCAGAAGAGTTTGTGTTGCTCAACATCGGGGAGCGGGAATGGGATAAACTCAGTGTCTGTTTAAAAGAATCATCTTACAAACTGAGAAAAACCGCAAGAGACGCCTTCATCACAGATCTAGCCCCACTTTCTATTAAGTGGGCTAAAAACATAATAGCGTTTAATCTACATTTCTTATAAGAACGTCCAAGGGCCAGTGACAATGTTGTGATTGTTAAGCCTGTGTTACCTGAGTACCTCAATCAGGGGGTATTATGTGACTATGAGCAAAATGTGGGCAGATTTTGCAATGGAAACCTGGGACAGAATGGGAATAGGAATGTCTTTTTGACTTCTGCAGAGGACCTCTCCTGGGGCAAGATATGGATGGGCTCGAAACAGTCAGATACCACATACCAATAATGAGGGGAAGAAAACAATGCTCAGAATTGTTTTTGCCCAGTTCCTTCCTCACTTTCTCCTCCTTCTTCATTCTCACCTTGGTTTTCACACTTCGATGCAGCCATGAGTTTGGTAAGTGACTTATAGCTACAAAGGCTGACAAGCTGGCTTCATGGAAATCAGAGACAAAAGTCACCCTGATTTCAGAAGAACTAGAACTTCATCTGCAACGTAAAACACAGATAACAGATCATGAATATTGTGCTGCTTTTGCAAGAGTATGTGATGAGTAGAACTGCCATTTTGTCACCATGTGACACAAAACTATTTTGGAGCTACTCAAGTACTCCATTCAGTTGAATACAGAGGACGGCTGTGAGGCAGCTGAAATTATTTGTTCCCTTGTTCCCTCTAATGAGTACTTGGGTCTCATTTTCAAAGTAGGCCACATTAGACTCGGCCAAGGATGCTGGTAGATAGATATCTCAGTCCTTACTGAAGCCTCAACAACTGAAATTCAGTTTCAAAACAACCTTTATTCTGCTTGAAGACTTATTACAATTTTTAAAGCAACTTAAAAACAAGACACAGCTCCATCAACTCTATAGCTTGAACAAAATTTCAAGGAGGCATGTTTTCATTGTTGCCTTGTAAAGGCAATTTACAACCCACTTTACCCTCCACCTCCTCAACGACCATTTTAAAACAAAGTAATATTAAAGTTTTAAAGACATTTAACAGAACAGAGCTTTATTTTTAAAAACAAGAATAAAAAAAAAATAGCAGCATCTTGGGCAGCTAATGCAGTCTCATTAGGACAAGTGCAATGTAACGTTACCAACTCTCACAGTCCAGTTTAGTCTTCAACTGCAGTAAATACAACATGATTCTATATAAATGTTGCATTTTGGAACCTTGTCCCATGGGAGGCATTGTGCTTTGAGCTGCCCATTTCTAAAGTGACCCTGATAAAAAACAGTATCAGGATTCACCTTCCCAACTTAATACCATGCATAGCAAAAGCACTGTGTGAAAATCGGCAGAAGTTTTCCCCATTAGAAGCATCTGAATGTTTTCCCAAGCATTATTATTTCATTGCCAATTACAAGACAAAGCCATTTCTTCACTACAGAACAGTTGACACCAAATAGAAAATCTGAAGATTTGGTTTTACAGATTGCTTGACAAGATTTCTTAGATAACTGAACCATACAGACAAACTTTTTTTTTTTTAAAGAAAATATCCAACAACACAGAAACTCAGTTTTCTAACTGTATTTGGAAACATGCTGCACCCACAAAGGTCTAGTGTGCATGTGTGTGTGCCTTTAAACAAAGTTAATTATATAACTTACTGAATTCAGCAAAACGATCATGTTCGGTGAAATTGCAGCTATACTAAGATCCATTCATACATAAACACAGCAAGTGTGCACGCATATGAACAGATACATATCCCCAAATCTGCAAATTCAAATTTCACCGTAAGGAAATCAGAAACTCCTGATTTTGCTTGTGGGTTTTGGTTCTCTGTGTTATGTCTCATACCTTTCAAAGGCTTTGTGAAAGTGCTGCTGCAGTGCAGCATAACTCAGAGATTTAAAATAGAACAAAAAATCCCCAAACCAAAAAAATGTAACAAAATAATCCCACCTTTGAATCATATTAGATGGAAAAACTAAATGTCAATACAAATACAGAAAAGCACCGTGTTTCTTCAGTTATATCCCCATACTATTTTTCTGTATATGTTTGAGATCAAATCAAAACTGGAGTGAACAATATGGTACATTAAGGACAAACAACTCTGCAGTGAACAGGGCCTTTGGCAGGATGTAGCTCTGTGCATTAAGGAGGGAGGGAAATGCAGAGGCCACACAATATGTAAATACCAAAGAAAACCCACTCATGCCAATTTCAGGGTGTCAGTGATCCTTGCAAATTGAACAGACCCTGCGTAGGCAGAACTTCCCCTTAGGAAGCCCTAAGCACTCATCCTCGCAACATAGTGCTTATTTCTCATTGTTGCTTGTGCAAGAAAGGCAAGTGCCAAATTTGCACACGCACAATTTTTTTTCTCTGTTACAACAACAGATGAAGAGAAGTTGTACAGCATGACAGGAACAAATGATATCCCATACTGGTCTGGGCATGCTAAGGATATGGCCCACTGACATAGCAGAGGTTTTCGTAATACGAGGAAAATTAGATCCAAATGCCTTAACTACAATAAAATTTCATGACAAATGCTACGTGAAACATCAATTCAGATTACATATATTTTGCTTATAGAGAAAAAATACAATTTTACTCTTAAAATATTTAACAATCAAAAATTAATATATGTCCAAAGAATATCTTGGATTGCTACAAGTGTTAAAATTGTATATTGAACTAAGTCGTAACTTCAAGCCAAGTAGTATAACTGGCATGCTAGAGTAATTGTTGGTGCTTTTCATAGTAAAAACCAGTTATTAGTAAACCAAATTTACATGGTCCTACAGGCTTGAAAAGAGTGTGAAATGAGGAGGGGAAGGGATGAAGACTAAAATTCTATTCAGAAAAATATTCAGAATAATTTTGTAAGTGGTGACTATCCCAAAACATTAATGTTGGTTGAATCTTGTTTCCTGACATAAATTCTAGTAAGAAAATACATCTATAGGAAGGCAAAGACAATCCACCAAAAAAAATAAGAGCATAAAATCAAAATAAAATCAAAAGAGTTACAGCCTCAGAAATGAAGGAATAATGTAAAAATTAAAAGATAATATAAAAACTACTGGAGACTGGCAAATTTCTTATTATTTCCAATAGCTTAATAAGTACTGCATACTTTGACTTAAAACACATGTATCTCTAAAACAGAGCTATTATGAGAGAACTCCATGGGTCTTACTCTTCTGATCGTGTGTGCAACTCCCTTTAACAGTAATGGGTCTTGCCTTTGCATCTTGGAGGAAGAACAAATTCATGTGTTCACTTAGTCAAAACTTCCAAAATTTCTCTGAATGACATTACTTTATCAATTTGCAAGGCATGGATTTTCTTGTTGGTCAGAAAGCACCCACAGTGAATTGTCCCAGAATTCCTAATACATTTGCTCTAGCTGTATTCATGTATTTCTTTCATTTAACTAAACCATAAGTCTTTAAGTCTCTGGTGCCTGAAATTACAGAATTGTTCACTTGATACTGCCTCAGTCTACAAACTTACTAAAATAAATCCAAAATGTTAAATATGGTATCCTAGTAATTTTCAAAACAGACATTTTCCAGTCTTAATTAGCTCTAAGTTGTATTCAAATGTTCTCAGTAAAGGTGGGAGCTTTTTTTACACAATACTAATACAAAAAACAAACCTAGGCAACAGATTAGAGAAAATTCCTTCATATGAAATGAAAATACCTTTACATGCTGACAAAAATTCTGCCACAGTAGGTCAAGAAGTCATTTATTTACTATGAAGAGTGGATTCATTCTGAAATCCAAACTATCTAACCCAGTAGCCAAACTTCTTGGTTTTTTTCTGCAATCACTATCAGAGAAGGATACACAATTTTTTGTCTTTCAAATACAAAGACAATCAAGATAGAAGTTCAAAATGCTTCGAGAAGCAAACATAGCGTGGTACCGTATTCTAAAGTTATCTCTGAAACAATATTGTTGGACTCAGTGATATTTTGTAATGTTCAGATATTTTTTATTGAATAAAGCAGCTTTGAAGCTTATCAGGCACTGCCCAACAAAATATTTAGTCCAAAAAAAAATTACCAACTTCTAAAACTTTGAGCTAGTAGCTCAATATTCTATACAAAGAAAACTGTAAAATATTTCATAGTCTTAATTCTGAAACCAACTCTTGCTGGCTTCCTGTACATTAAAAAAAAACCAAACAAACAACAAAATGAATAACAAAAAATAATCATCAAGAAAAATATTCTCAGGCAAAAGAAAGAAAGAAAAAAGAAGACAAGGAAACAAGAAAGAAAAACAAGCTTAACCTGTAGATATGCTTAAGAGAATACTACAGCCTAAAGAAAATTCAGTATTGCATAGCACAGTCTAAGAATTCAGCTTTTAGCAAACAGAAAAGGGAAAAAGAGAAGCAGTTTGGTATTGACAGTTTCCATCAATGATAGTTAGTCATCCAATACTATGTACATTATTATATACTGTATGCCATTGAAAGTCCTGTTTTCTTCAGTCTTAAATATATTCTTAAAACAGGATTTTTAAACATCTAAACAAAACACTTCCTGGCACTTTGCTATTACAATTACACTGAACAACATACTGTAACTGAAGTCCTTTTAAAGTGTCCCTTAGAAATGAAAGTGCCATTCTGCTACATATCATTCACCAGAAACCAAAAAATCCACAATGCTGTGTGTCTGGATCCACTGAGTGCAGCAACACCAAATCCAAGCCAGGTCGTGACCACAAAATTCCAATAACCGAATGACAAAGACCTCTTACACCTTGTGTCCGGAGAATCCAATATTCTAGCTGGTAAAGCTTCAGAAGTGGTCGTAAACAAGCACCATGGTTAAAGGCCTCTTATGTCCCTGCAGGGAGATCAGGTTAGGATTTCTCTCTCTCTCTGTTTTTTGTTTCTTAATTAAAAAAAAAAGCACTTCAGATTAGAAACATACGTTCACAGCTTAATACTGTGATCTCTCCCACTGCAGTTGTGAAGGAAAGAAAGCTCTAGTCCCATCTGAAGACAGACAGCTTTGATACTGCAGCTCAAATTCTTGAGTAAGGCTGAAAGGAGCCTTCTCTCTCCAGAGGCCTCAATGTTGTCAAATCTTTTCTTTAGAAAAAAAACAAACAACCCAGAGTATTAAGATCTTCATCGCCTCTGCTGTGCATATACTGGGTAGGCTAGTGTGACATTGAGAGAGTCATTGTGCTGCACGAGTGATGTGTGTTGATAATGTAGCACCAGTTCTTTGAGCGAGTTGTACAAGTTATATGGCTCTGCAAATCCATACCCAGTAGGTGTTTTGTTTATCACACAGTGCTTTACTTCTCCATCCACCCTAAAGAGGAAAAAAAAACCAACCAGTTTTTAGTTTGTCAGTACAGTAAAGTTAAGCTAGAAAATAAGGTATTGTCAATAAATCTTAAGATGCTAGTCACTACATAGAATTCCTGTCTTCAGCGGTGTGATAATAGTAAAAGTCTAGGTTTAACCCAAATCCCAGATGTTGTGTTGGCTTAAGGAGGAGGGAGATAGGCAGGACTTAGCAGCTGCACATAAAGCAGTGCATCCATGCTTTCGTTTCCCTTCTTCTGCGTGAGGCTCATCTGTGGGAGTGCCACAGGTCTGAGCTGTGTAGGAAACGCAGCAGCAATAAGGCTGGCCTCAGGACTTGCTGGTCTAAGCAAGGCCATCCTTCAGGCTTCTAAACCTGAAGGTCCAGCTGGATCCATGCACATACAAGTGTCTATCTGGCCCTGGCTCAAGGTAGGTGCCTCAAATGTTGGTTACATCATTCACAAATTAGGGTACGTACACAACAGAGCAGGCATAGCAGCCTTGTTTGCTGCTCTCTCGAACAAGGAATGTTCCATCTCGCTTTCCCCGCAGCAGATTTTCAGCTTGGCTTCTATTGATATTCCCCACATTCCATGTTCTCTCATCATGATGGGGCAAGTCCTCATCATCTTCTACCATAGAGTATTGGCTGTTGAAATAGGACAAAATGTGTTTGTGAAACCCATAGCAAAGCAAAATTCACAAATTAAGTAGTCCCCATTTCGTATTACTTGAAAAAAAAAGTCAGTGGTTACTAGGATGCCTCCCTGGTAAAACTACGGATGTAAACCATGTAATATTGCAACATTGAAACCACTGAATAAAAATAAAATATAAGTTCTGGTTCTTGCTTCTTTTAAAAACACTCACGTAAATCTGAAGAGGGATATAAAAGGATGCTGTGCTATCTTTCAGAATCTGCTGTGAAGCACTTCAGTACTTCTACCATTGCTCACTGTTTTGGTAAATAGCAAGCCCAACGAAATCAATACCCTCTGGGTCAGCTTCATTCCCAAAGATCAGAGCACTTGGTCAGCAGTGAAAAGTCATGCAATGTAGCAACTACAGCTGCTGCTCAGGAAAGCTACATAGACAGGTTAATTATTTATAGGGGAGATGGCTTTGTGGAACGGTTGGAATAGTAGAGTGCTCGCTCTCTACTTACAACCAGATTATGAGAAGAGCATGTAATATAGGGCCAACTCTACCAAAAGAGCCACCAATTATGAAGTTGATTCAGAGTTACAGAGAACGCTCTGCGCTAAAGTCCACCATGAAAGAAGATGTCTCTGGTTCAGCTGTGTGGACACTGCTTTGATATTCTGCATTTCCAGAGCTCCCCACTCCTCCAGCAGCCTATACTGGTGGGTCCTGCCTCTCCTGCTCAGCTTGCAATCAGTCTGTGTTTTGCTAATGTGTTTATTCTCTCTGTAATGGGTTTTTAATCAGTTTTCTTTGGTCTAAGGAAACATGACTTCTCACTTATCCACCATTCTGTCTTTCTGAAGAATCTCAAAGTAGTCTACAGAAATCAGCAACGTCACAGAATTCAGTTTTTCAGAAAGAAGGGTTCTTTTTTGTCAGACAACATTCTCTCTAGGTCCCTTATCCCATTGTACTCTTATGTCCTGCATGATATTCAAATGCATTCAGCAATGGCTTTATCTCAACCAGCACCTACTAAAAGCAATTCCTGTTTTTCCTGCTGCTCATTTTATTGACTTTTTCTGCATTACAACTTTTTTTTCTAAAGTCATATTCTGAAAGTTTTGTTTTTCAGCAGAAATCTGAGCACTTACAGACTCACTGGCAAGGAGATTCAGAGTGAGAGAACACGAAGATTTTCTTTAAACATTTTGACGCTACATTAAAACTATCGCCTAGCATTGCTCTTTGTCTACTGTTTAAGTGATGGGAGTACTACTGGAAACAGGTGCCTACACATTCACTATCATATCACTTTTGAGCTGTGCCAAGACTGAATGAACAACATGGCTTTAAAACACGTATGCCATTTTTATCACCTGCTTCTACCAGTGCAGCCACAGCAGAGATGCACAATTTCCAGGATAACAGTAGGAGACTCAATAAACCAAGCCAAATTAAAATAGACTGGGGACAAGGCTAGAATGTAAATGCACAAAACAATCATTGTCAGTCTGATGCTTTTGCTATATGTTCAGCCAGGCAATGTAAAAGGCATGCACAGGAAACTACATAGGCCAAAAATGTTGATACGAATATTACTCAGACAACTTTGTTTTTCTATTTGTTCATTCTTCACTGTTACTACACTTTTGATACTATTTTGTGGCTTGCTTTTGTTTAAATTTGGTCTACATTCACACCAGCCAGGTGCTTTTTACTTTTTTCCCATGAATGAAGTGAAACGTATTCATTAGGCAAAGCCCTGTCAGAACCTATAGTAAACCGAATTGCTGAAATGACAGAATACCATCCTGCCATTTCCCAGAAAAATTAATCAGATCACAAAACCAGAGAAGGATTACTCTTCAGCATACACAATTTTATCACCTCCAATAGCAATGTGGTATACTGTGGTATCTACCACTGTACTAGATAGCACCATAGTAGCAACGCTTGAAATTTGGAGAAAGCCTGCCCATGCCTAGGAGACTTTCTGAACAATTTATCCATCCATATGGCGTCTCTGTAAGATATTAAGACCTTATGATCTTCATTTTGCTAGTAAGAATAAAGACACAGGTTAAATGACACTGTTTTGCTAGAGTAACTTGATTATGCATTTCCCTGAACAACACAGATAGGGGGTGAGACAGAGCCCCCTCTAATACTTGCATGATGTAGGCTGTCATGTGTTAACAGCATGCATTGTTACTGGAGATGTAGGTTTGAGATTTCCTCTATGTGGCCCAGGAATTAAATACGCTTTATCTCACTTCTGAATAATATGATCTGAAATACCAGAAATATTTAAATCTTTTAATACTCACTCTTCTGTATTTTCATTTCCAAGCCATTCATTTAGCTTCTTTTGCCGAACACCTTTTTGAGTCAGCCACCTGGATAATAATTGCAAATAAAATTAATTGTTAGTTACCAAAGTTGGATACCAATGAAAAAAAAAAAACAAAACTGTTAACTCATAATGATACTCACATCAAGTACTGATCTCTTGTCTTCCTCAGCTGTATGAGGTCTGGCTTAATGCTGTTCATACGCTTGTCTATCTCTCTATATTCAGCTGCTTGCTTCTTTAAATCCTCTTCTAATCTACGCCTGCTGTCCACAATTTCACTTATTCGAGACTTCAGTTTTTCATAGTTGTGCATAATTCTGAATGGAATAATGTGGTAGGTTACACTCTGATGATGTCTTATTCATAACTTTATAATTAGCTATTTAGTGGTGTAGACACTTAAGAGTACAGATGATTTCCCTAGATCTAGCGATACATTTTGCAAGTTCCCATCTACCCCATTTGAGGCTTGCTTTGCTTACAACTGAACATCTTTAAACTCGCCATCTTGCTTTAGTTTTAGGCAGATCTAGACTTGGCATTGTTTCTTTCTTCAAAATCATACCATTTGAAATACCAATACTGACCTTTGTATTTCTTTTTCATTTCCTTCTCGTTTAAATTTTTCAATGTATTCCTTACTGTATCTTTCTTGTGTCTGGCACTGCTCTTCAAATATTTTTATTGTTTCATTAAATGCTTCAATAGCTGTTCTTTTCATTTGAATTTCCTGACAAATAAAATAATTGTTATTACAGTTGTTATCAGACCGAAGGTATGATTATATTGGCTTGTATCACAGAAACACTTCAGTATATTGTAACAGAAGACTTCAATACCCCTTTACCAGAACACATTCTGTATGCAGAGCCTTATTACACAGAGGAAAACAGGCCCATGCAAAAGGTTACCATGATGAGGTTTTCCATGATGAGGTTTTCCAAGAAAGAAAAACTGCTAGACAAAGAGCTAGCTACAATCTTTGCTTTGTATAAATAAGTTTTATCTGTGATGATTACAGCCTTACGGCAATGCACTTTGTGCTTCGTAACAACTAACGTACATGTGGCTTTCTGAAATAAAAGTGTAAGTTATTGGCCTGGACAGGTCTCAAAGAGGTCATCTAGTCCATCCTGCTCCCCCTACCTAGTTAAGTTGATCGTTAAGTCTTTTAAGTCATTAGTTCAAGTTGCCTGCACTTCTCCCTCTGTCTTCAATTATGTTTAGGCATATTTCCTGCACATTTCAGAAGCAGTCTTGATTCTGAGTCTGTAGAACAGCACTAATTCACTGGCACTTCAAGATTTGGCTAATAATTGATTCAGTTGAAAGAAGGATAGAGGCAGCTTTTCATTCCTGCACTGTGTGCACACACATAATCTCTCTACTCTGCACAGATGACACCAGATCCTTCAAAGACTAGTAATAAAATACAGGGCTTCCCTGAAAATGTGTCCTGAAAACTTTCACTCGTATGCAGAAGTGTTGGTAAATCAAGACAGTTCTGTGCTTGCTTTGGATGCAAGTGTCAGACTTGGGCGCAGGGTGGGTTAGGTTACAGGTGGTGACTGTTCAAACATGAGTAAGCAATTCTACTATACTGAGCAAGCACTTCAGATATGTTTCCTCTTTTGGGCAATGGCAGTGGTAGCGGAAGGGAGGTGGAGGAAGATGGAAGAAGGTGGCAGTATGAATATTATTCCAAATCTAGAGAAGTCTTCCAGTCTCCCTTTAGTGTCAAATCTAGCTCACCTGAGATGTTCTTGTGTAGTCTTCATAGAGTCTGTCATATTCTCGGCTTTTTTCTTGGAACTGGGTATTATATTCATGTAATTTCTTTCCCACTGCTTCTATGCTATCCTCTTTCACAACTTGATCCTGGAATGATGAGCAGGAGCAAAGATATTCCATAAAGAAACAAATATATTGCACAGATTTTCAGGATTAAACTGCTTAAAAATGCCTAGATAGTTACATGGTAAACGAGACTTCTCTTTCATCAATATGGAGATATAATATACTATAGCATAACATGCAAATGAGAAACTAATGACAAAAAGCAATTTTGCATTGCAAGTGTTCAGCTTTATACTGGAAGTTATATATTTCATCATTAATGAGTGGGATATTTATTAACATAAATTTATTTCTTAATAATGTATCTGTAATATTTAAAGTTTTAATTATTTCCATGCAAACTGTGCAGTTGGTTTTAAACAAAAATATCCAGTTTTATACCCACTTTATTTTTTCAATTATTAACAGAGCTGAAGTTCTTCATGATAAATGACAACCCAGTCTGCAGTAATTTCTCTGTATTTAAGTGAAACACAAAGAGAATAGACTATATTACCTGCTGGTACTTAGACACTGGATACAGTAATTTCACATCCAGTTTAGGATTATACTGGGCTAGAGATTCATTTCGGTAGTGGTTTATTAGCTCAACCACAGAGTTGAAAGTTAATGGGTCAGAAAAGCCGTATTTTCCATCTCGATGAAATATTTTGATTAATTTGTTATTTCCTCCTTTCCTGCAAATAAAGTTTGTTGAAAAGTTAGGCATACTTCAAGTACTGCTTCCTAAAGAACACTGTATTTTAAATGCAGTGTTTTACTGTCAAGTATTACAGACCTAGCATAACTGTTCTTACCTTAGCGTAAGTGTGTAGTCCCCATGCATTTTGGTTGAAGCATCTCGTACCAAAAAGGTACCATCAGCAGTGTCTCGAAGCTTCTCATTTACTTCTTCTCTAAAATGAAAGCAAAAGTAACCAATCATTTCAGCTGCTTCTCCCTCATTTATCCTCTCACTGTGTCTAAATTCTTCTGTTTTAAAATAAGTGGTTTTTATAAGCCTTCTTGATTTCCATATTAATATATACAGTTATTTAATATCTTATTTAACATTGCTGGAAAACAACTGGGATATAAAAATGGTATATCCTACGTCCTCTCACTGCTAGACAAAATTGTATTAATGCAAAGGTCTTTCTACTTGTTCATACAAGCCTGCACATTTGGAGCAGCCAGTGCTGGTCTAATGTACCTATATATAGTACAGTTAAAAATGTTGCTAATATATGGCACTTGTTAGTCTGGCTTGTTAACTATTGTGCCTACAGTTGAAGTTCTGTATGAAAGACAAGAAGAAGATACTTATTTTTTGGTGCTGTCCTTTCATGCCAGCATTTCATATAGCTGTCTTAAAGTAACAGAACATTTCACATACTACGTTCTAACTGACTGCCAGTAACTTTTTAGTCATGTTTGGAATAAAACCAACCGTAATATGTTTGTGTTGGAAAATATCCTAAAAAATGTCTCTTAGAACTCTAATTTTTCTATACTTAAGCATAATACATACACACAGAATAACACAGCAAAAGCATAAAGCCAAACATAAGAAATACATGTCTTGAGCTGATTTACCTTGAGATATCTCCCCAGTACCACTCAGCATCTTGTAATGACATGTTGTTATTCATGCCGTTGTTAGTTGCAGTGTTAGGTTTCGGTGGCTTAGGAGGCAGTGCTGCAGATGAAAGGGGGGAAAAAAGTTGATTATAACTCACTGAAAACCCCACTATATATTCCTTGGAATTGCACATTATTACATGAATGAGAAAAAAAAAAGAGAATAGTTATAAAATAAAGAGTTTTCCATCCCTAATAGTCTTTGAAAGACATTACAGGAATCAAGATATTTTATGGAAAACAATATAATTCAACAAGAAAGATGTACTGTTTCCAAAAGGTATGTTACTTTTGCAAGAATGTATTTTAAGCAAAATGTAACACCATACTCATCTCCTCCTCCTGTGAAGAAAGCATTTGAGAAAAAAAAAAAAATCTGAAGTTTGCTTTTACCTTTTTCCACTCAGGTGAATATAAATAATAAAACATGTAAAAAAAATTTTTTTTCTCCTATGTAATGATCTTAGGGGAATGTTGCTGCTCCCTTCCCTACAAGCTGAGTAATAGAAGACACAAACCCACAGCAATACTGTACATTTTAAGAAGAACTACTGTTTTTTTGTGATCGTCAGCATTCTGTGCAATGATTCGCCAAAAAAAAAAAACACTTTAAGAAACCCATCTGTGACCCAAATATCTCGTGTTAATCTTAGTATTCTACAGAATAAACTGTGTTCCAAATGCCAGGACTGATTAAAAACCACATCCCCCTCTTCTCAATGTCAAAGCTGCATACGTATACCAGTGGGTTCAGAGAAGATACTGCAGCACTCCTGACTTAGTAGCAAGGGGGACTACATTGGAATCAGGATTAAAAATCAACCCAGCTCTTTTAGTTCTCCAGTAAGTAGATCATTCTCTACAAATGTCCCTGACCTGTATATTACAACCAGCCACAAAAGACATTGTTTTTAAAGTTGCAATGAATATCAAGATAGCATAATATTTTTATATTATACAAAAAACCGATGCAATATCAGGTATTCAATTAGTATTGCTAAATTTTAAAATCTGTTTTTCCTCAAACAACCCAAAACAATGACTTGTAATCACTGTTTCAGGAAATAAAAGTGTTATTACAGCATATCCTTTTAGTCACAGTGTGGAACAGAGATAGCAAAAATATTAATAAAAGACAAATTTTTTATGATATAATAGCAGAACTAGAACTACATCTGACAGAATAAAATCAAAACAGAAACAGGTCAATTCAGTAAAAAAATCAATTAAGTAAGCAGACAGGTATTTCTACAGGTTATGATTCTAATTACTGTAACCATGCACTAAACCACAATTTAATTCTAATATACGCAAAAAAAAAAAGGCAAAAGAAAACTATTTGTATCAATGACAAAGTAAAGAAATCCTACATATCCACTAAGAATTTTTCAGCAGCTATTGTAAAGACCAAAACAAATTAAGTCTTCAATAATAAGACTGCAGTTTTACCTGGTGGATCCATTTCTATGTAAAACATCAAGTCTGTGCCACAATTTATATCTGTCTTAGGATATTCTATATCCAGTTCTTCCATATTCCAAACAGTATTGTACATTTGTATGAGTTTCACTGAGTAAGCTCACATACAAGAAAAGAGTCAGGCTCTCTTTGTAATGGTGTCTTGGAATTCATTTTAAAACCTATAAGGGGCTGCACTGTAACCTATTACATCATAATCCTCAGCCAATCATGTCAAAATAATGTCACCAGACCACTCCTGTTTCATCATTTTCTTCTACATTAATCTTAAAACAATTTCAGTTTCAGAAGGAATCTACATTTAGAAGAACTGCGATATAAACCTGGTATTACAAACAAAAGGAGCGAGTGGCCTCTCCTCACCCACGTTCCCGGCTCATTTTCCTGACTTTGCAGCATGGTACAGTCCAGTCCTGGCAGGATGACAAAAGGCTGATATGCTGCAGCACGTAGCTCTTACACACACCAGCACACAACACATGCACGCTCACACACAGGGCAGCTCCCTTTAGAAGTAGGTCGGTCACACCTCACTTGCATTCTCCTGCTCCAATGCCTGAAGTTTACCACACAAAAAGCTTTAAAAGCCTTCTGGAACTACTGGACATATTAAAGATGCAGAAGGGAAAAGAGCGTGACTCTGTGTGTGTGTGTGTGTGTGTCCATTACACATCCATTTTACACATGCACACACACATAGCCATATATATCGCCACATAATGAAATACGGATTATGTTTTTAAACTGTACAGATTTCTATTATTTTAATGGACACACAGGTCCAATATACTTGATATTATTATGTACAACATGCTTACAGCAGACATGTCTTCCCCCCCTTATCATTCTGTAATAAAATACAATTCCAATCGGTCTAGATTAAATCATTTTGATATCTAAAAAACAAATATCATAATCTTGCATTCAGCAGACCTGCCTAAACCATCAAAGAAGAAAGTCAAAACTGAGCAAGATCTTGAAGTGATTTTGCTGAACATAAAAAGCCAGTCTGTCAGGATACAAAAAGATTTAGGTTGCCTTTTCACACTGTTTCTCTACCCTGTTCTCACTGAGATATTTATCAAGTTTATTGTTTTTAAAAGCAAGAGTCCGTTGTCAGTGTCTCCTTCCTCACTTGTCTTTATGTCATCAGTATCCTCCTACCTTTTAGAAATTCTCCTTCTTAACTCCCCCCCATCACTGACTGTAACTGTCTCAGACCTCTTGGAAGAAACATGCAGAAAACAGACTATTAATTCCAGCGCAGAATGCTATGTAAAGCAATGTGAATGCTTTATACTTGCTATAATCTATTGGGGCAGAAAAGAAGATCCCCAAAATAACCACAACAAAGAGTAGTTGTAGCAACTATCTGTGCCTACATCATAAGGAATCCTGATGTGACTGAATTGTGCTCTATCTCACAAATACTCATTAAAAGAACTAACACAATTTATATCCTTCCCAAATATTTCACGCATATCTACCCCCGCCCTGTGCCCCTCAGCAGCTTACCCCTTTTGGACAAGCATTAACATACAAGAACACGTCTGGAGTACCGACAGCTACAAAAAAATGCATACTAGTTTGCTTTATACGTTAACAAGCTTAAATTCATTCTGAAGTAGACTCTCCCCTCCGTGTTTAGGTAAACATGCTCCAAAGATTCCTTCCATTTCCAAAGTGAAATAGGATACTTAAAATCATCCCAGACACAAGTCGAAACACTGAGCTTGGAGGTTTAGCCCACCTGTTACCCGCACAGTTGAGTTGCCAAGGTAATTATTTAAATTAGGTTATAAAGATTTCCTACAAAGACTATGTTGCTGCATTTAGGTTTCATGTGGGATCAGTAAGCTTTTTTTATTCCAACTAATAAAGGCTTTCGGGAAAAAATTAGTTCTCCACTGGTGGCCAAATTCGGGACTGTCCACACTTGTATTATCAGGCTAGTGCTCAGCTCAGACTAGCCTAGCTTGCAGGCAAGAAAGAAAAGACAGGAGGCAGACAGGTGACTCCCCGTTCCCAGTATAAGCTGGAGAGGTACGGAGGTACTTGACTTTCAGTCATGTATCTTAAGACCATGAAAGCTCTACCTGGTAATCAGTTACAATAAAATACTTCCACAAGGTGAAGAAGAAAACACACACAGAAATTCAAAATCACTTACTTTGTAAATTATGCATCGCAAATGCTTGCCCTTGTAACACAGGCTGAAAATACAATCCAATAACCTGAAAAACTTTTTGGTTTCCTCTGATAAAAATCTTGCTTTAAAAAAAATCCTCAAAGCTCCTTTTACTAGGAAGCTTCTCTGAAGCAATGAAGAAAAAAAAAATTCTGAGAAAGAGATTGCTCTGCTTTCCAACCAATGTTCCATAAAAATCCCTAAAAAAGCTGCAACATGCAGTGAGAAAATCCAAGCCTTCTCTCTCTTCTTAACTGCTTAAAGCTCTGTGCTGTGCAGAAGGTATCCACTTACTCTGGTTCATCATTAAAAAGTGAACCTGACTCCTGACTCCAGTACTGTAAAAAAAAAAAAAAAAAGAAAAAAAGAAAAAAAAGAAACCTCCACCCTCGGTAGCTTGCACGTCTCTCTCAGATAAAGATCTCAGTTTCATGATTAACTTGGCCAGGTTCAAATATTTGCTGAGCCAGGGATTTCAGGTGGGGGAGGGGGAGCCAGATGCAAAGTAAAAGTTGTCATCAGCTAACAAGTGGCCAATGCAGGGCTAACTTTCTCATTTTAGCTAAGTAAATGAGAAGACCATTGTAAGAGGCCTTAAAATAGCTTCTGTCACTAGCTGCTGAGTGCAGAATTAAAGTCGAGAAAACACCATGAACAACCAAATACAGGAAGTGGCTAACTAACTTACTGCAGAAAAAAACAGAATCAAAATCTCTCCTGAAAAGAGCTGTATCTCTCAGAGCAGCTCTGTGCAAGTAAAATAGCCTGCTTGCAAGCACAGCATCACCTCCTACACACTCACGCCGGATCACAAATACAGGTGCTGCTTGAAGACCCTCAGCACGACACTGTGAGGCATTTTATCCATTTCCTATAGACTGAAAATAGTAGAAAAAAACACCTGCCCATATCCATGGTGTTTTCCAGTACGTCAGGACTGTTCATTGCTTGGGCAGGCAGGCAGGAAAAGGGACTGTACAGAGAGGGAGCACTTTAGGTCGAATATATTTTCCTTGCCTTAGTGTTTGGTGGAGATCAGGCTCGCTAAAGGAAGAGAGCAGCAACTGAAGAGCCTGATCCCCTTTGCCTACAGGGGTTAACTTCTTTGCCAGCTACACTTTTACAAGGAAATAAATTCAAAGTGAATGGAGATGCAGATCACAAGATTTAATTCAGAGAAAGAATAAAACAGGATGAATATTTTCCCACCACTTGGAAACAGTGACAACTTCTAGTAGCTGTGTTCCTTGAGATCAGCTTGTGCTCCTCATGGCAGGCAAATGACATTGAAAAGTTCTCACCTCCCAGAGTCCACCTACCAAAATCCTCATATGCTACAAAATACCAAACCCACTTGTACCTCATAATGAAATCCCAAGTATCTGCAGTACCATTTTTGATGTTTTACAGTTGATTGATGAGCTTCATCTAAAACAATCCCTTGCTTTTCTAGTTTTAGCCTTTTCCTACTTGAATAATTGTCAGTTCTAGATATAATTTAAAGCATTTTAAAGCAATTTTAAGTCATAAAGGTACAGCCTACTTCAAATGGACATGGTAACCTGTGTTTCTGAACTAATCCAGCTTCTGACAGTAACCGATATGCCTGCTATTTACTGTTGAAATTATAGAAGGGGTTGATAACACTTGTTGGTTTACAGGGCCACAATACAGAATCATATTCTCAAAGGAGAAAAGAAAACCCAAACCTGGTTCACTGAATTTTTACCATTTTAAAAAGCCCAGGTAACCACACAGAGATAAAAGACAAGGCTTTGTTCCTAAGTCCAATTTTTATTTTTTTTTATTCCAGTGTCTTGTGGAAAAATGAGTTCCTAATCATCCTGCAGAAGGGAATAAAGTGTCCTGTCAAAAAACGGTGCTGGCATCCACACACCTGCATTTTCACACAATTGCCCTATCTTAACTTAAATTTCAAAACCTTGAGTGGTGCCCATTGAATCTAGAGATTTGCATTTGCAGCAAGTCAGCAGCCTACTATTTTTTGCAGTCATACTCACAGTGTTCTTCTATCTATAAAGTTTTTTTTCCTAAAAAATTATGTATGAAGCAGGAAGAGAACCGATCAGGTCTGACAGACTTGTATGTGCATGTTACACGTACTTACATACAAACACACACACACACATATAACAACCTGTAAAAACTTCTAATACATGTTGTTTCAGTTTTACCAAATACTTTCAATTAGGTATTGAGAAACATAAAACATAGACTACTGTCAAATCCTAAACCAAGAATACAACATTCCTAGGTACGCTGATTAACAAAGCATTTTGCTCTCCGTTAAATCAGGTATAAAGCCTGATTTTTATTAGCTTAGAAGGGGAGCCCTCTGCCGGGTAAGGCACGGATGCACAGCATCTCTCTCTGGGAGAGACTGGCTTCTGCAGGCTCCAAACCACGCTCGGCGCTGCTGAGAGTCTAGCCAAGCCTGTGACACGATGCAAAAAAAAGTCCTGACAAGGGACAGTGTTCCTAAATATTTGTCTGTGTCCCCAAAACACTACCGACAGGACCGTGGGCTGAGCCTGACCACTGCAGCAGCCCGGGGGAGCCTTGTGTTTGATTCCAAGAGAAACAGGATCAGCCTTTACACTCCTCTGGCTGGGCTGTTATGCTACCATGCTTGCTAATATTTTGTGCAGCTAAAAGCAAAGTGCAGCTTGGCTTTCCAGGATTCTCACCCCATCCCCAGCAAGTGAGCAGTTATGGGTAAGGCTGTCTCATTACCTCACTCATTCTTAGCTATGACCCTGTGAGTAGTAAAACCTACCTCTTCACACTCAAAACTGCAGTATTTCACAGCTTCAGCCATTATTTACAACGTTATGTACAAGCCTGGGAAACAGGAATAAACTGGGAGAGACAGTCTAAACAAAGCAGCTCAGCTTGAGTTAGTGCACAGGCCATCAAAGGCTTCAATTCATGTGTACAGGACGGTGGGACCTTCCCACCGCTGCAGTGGCTTTTCCTCTGCTCCTCACCAGCTCCTCTGCCCGAAGTGCCACCAGCTGCTCAACTCCCCTCGCCCTCCTGCCACGTCCCCCTTCCTCTTTGCCTTTCTGCGATAAGACACACCTTCATCTCACGCACCCAAAGCCATTCCATGCTCTGTATCACCCCTCAACCCTGAGAGGATCCTCATCTCCCTGAGTTCCCCCCGAAAATCACCCCCCAGCTCTCCCATCGCCCCACTGTCCCCTGTACAACCTGCCTCCCCAGCTACCAGGTCCAAACCCACCGTGCTGCCTCAACCCACCCCTCTGGCCCCAAGGATGGTTCTGGAACCCGCATCCAGGGCAGGCCTCCTCTGAGCGCCGAAGCCGGGAGCCTTTATCATCCTTGAAAATGAACTGAAAAAAACATTCAGTCTTCCATGCCTACAAATATAGCCTATTTTTCAATATTTACCTCTACAAGCACACATGCTTTCCCACCTCTGTATGATGTGTGAGATTCTGTGAGACACAAGCAGCACTGTTAGCTACAATCTGTTACAATTAAGATATTTTCTTCTAATGCTACTGCTTTGAATGGTGTATTTAGAGACATGCACTTTGTTTCTGACTGTAAAATCAACATTACTTGTTAAATTAAAGCCTGTGTGGCTCTTCATCAATTTGGGGTGTTAAAACAGGATGCTACATCACCTAGCTTGCCTGCTAACACCATCTTTTGGCTCACCTATTGATAAAGAATGAGAAAGGAATCAGAAAAAGGATCTGATTACCAATTATTCAAAACACCAGCCATTTCTCCAATCTCACTCCTCCTGCAACATTAATTTGTCTTCACCTACTAACCATATAGGCACAACAGGTATTTTAACTGCACTACTTTAACTTTTGTGGAGGGCTAAGCACTATTCTAATTCACAAACTAAATAATGCACAGTTTGCTGTTGAACACTGTGACAGAGAAAAAAAAATAAAATTAGTCGAGAGTTGTTCTGTGATAAAAAAATCAAGTGATGACCTAGGAGTAACTCCTAGTTTGCTTTATGGTGTGCAAAGCATCATTGTAGCTGTAAGATGTCCAATTAAAGATGCCCAATTTAAGATACTAATTTTAAGATATATTAAGATATTAGGTCCAATTGCATACTTTCTATTGCTTTGAGGCAAGACGGATAATTAGTGGATGATGCGATAAGAAAAAACACCGCAGTTGTGCAAAGATCTCCCTATTCAGATCAGTGATCCCCAACACTACATTTAATGTATCTACGTACTGTTTAAGACACCATTAAAACTTCATGCACAGCTTGTTTTAGACAGAATGTTTTAATCCAGGCTTGAGAATAACAGAAAAAAAAAAGAAAGGAGGAAGCTATCACTCCAGTCTGTAAAAAAGAGAAGAAACCTGGCAGCATTGTCTTCCCTATTATCCCTTAGTTGTCATTACATTATTTTCAACAGTAAGATTCTTTCTGCTTAAAACCTCTTAACTTCTGCACTTTTAAAATTCTATTATAGATTGTCATTCTCAGAACACTTATATGACAAATAAGTTATCTTTTCTAGGAATCTTCCTTTTATTACAATGTTTCTAACTATTTTTATGGAAACTCGAGCTACCACAAGCAATAATCTTGAAGATAATTCTGAAAAATACATCTTAGAGTCTTTTATGAGAACTATAAAAACAAAGCACTTCAGATGATCAGGTCAGTGAGTGATTTGGGTGTGGAAAAGAGTCTCGTGTCCTAATCCTGTGAACTTACACAACGTTCTAGTAAGACTCAACTTTTGAAAATTATTCAAGGAAAATTTACAGAGCAGAGGCTAGCTAACCATAGACTACAAAGCTTGAAAACTGGTATCTGAGGTTGCTTCCAGCACATTAATAGATGTACAAATGTTCTACTAAAAACATTCCACTGCCCAGGATGGACTTTGAAATGAACAGGGAAGGAGTATTATTTTTGCAACAGATCATATGAAAAATCCCAGGAAGACCCTCAAAATAAACCGTTGCATTACAAAATATTAATTAGTGCAGAAGCAATATTAAAACCAAGCAGATGTTAAGATTATAATTACTAATGTCATTTCAAACCCTATAAATCTGGTGGACATAGCCACATTTCTTCAAGCACCCTAATGATATTCTCACGATGACTGGACTCCTTGTCTTCATTACTAGTTCTAACATCAACAGGTTTCACTTTTATACTTTTCTCACATGAAGCAACTCAGGACGATATGCAAGTAAGTGATCTCTTTAAGTGCAACTTAGGAAACTCTCACTTTGAAACTTAAGAAGCTCTCACTGCTGGCCTTACCTTTGTAACCTCCAAATCAGTGCCTCTAACCATATAAATTTACATAATCTAAAGTATTTGCAAACACATGATTTAGAAAAATGCTATTAGCAAACTCTTTAGAATATCAGAGGATTCAATAATGTATTTTGCTTTTTAAGGCTTACAACAAGTGGCAAAGAAAATACTACTTTAACAATGAGCAGTTATTTGCTGATTCTTGGTAAAACAGGACAGTCATTAAAAGTTTGGACTCTCAAGGTTGTAACGAAGCATTAGAAAGAAAAATACATAGTGGTTCTGGAAATGCCTGCTTAACTATTTTGACAAAATTGAACAAAACCAAGTAAGTATAAACTAGATGAAGACAGGTGTACACTAAATGTTAGGGAAAGGTTCCTAACTAATTGAGCTGGCAAGGTTGGAAAAGCCTTCCAATCAAAGCAGTAGGAAGAAAAATCTTAGCTATTTTAAACTAATCTTCACTAGTTGATGAAGGGGATTATACAATGCGCCTACCTGAAATACAAGAAATAAGGCGTTTTTCTGCTGCTGTGTTTTAGCTCTTCAAATCTTAAGCAGTCCTACAAATCCCACTGCCATGAAGTTTACCTTGTACTTTGAATACAGAAGCAGCAAAGCTACAGCCTGCCCTATCCTTTGTTCGAATCTTCTCTATTAATAAAGTGTAAAAGGAATTACTTTAAGCTAACATCTAAAGTCCTTTTGCAGTAATAATTTCCTTTGCATATAGTTAGCAACTCTGCCTCATTCCTACCAAATATTTGATTTAAAACCAGGGATTTTTCATAGATTAGAAGTGGGTTTTACTGTTTGTTGGCTAAATTAGATACTAACTCACAGGATCAATACAAGTGTAATCTGATTTTCCTGAATGGAAATGGTTTTAATATTTTCTGCATTGTTTATTGATATTGAGAAATAAATCTTTTGAGTCTCTGGATTAAAAAATACATACATGTAAATAAAGGGGGAAAATCTTACTTTCTTCCAATGACCTCTATGGGGTATTGTAGTTCTATGAAAATTTGCCTGGGAATAAGGTGAAAGTTAAATAAAATCTCCAGAATTTACACCCCCACCCCTCCCCGTCACTGCATTATATGCATTCTGTTGGTTTACATGTCTTAAAAATTCACAAATTCCTATTCACAGTTTACTGAAAAATAAATGAAAGTTCTAAGGCTGTACAAACTATGCCTACAAAGAGGATTTTAATGAAAAAGACCATTCCTTATAAAACAAACATTGCACACCACTATAGAACATATGAACAGCTTCTTAGTTCTGTAATTATGCACTTTTGCATTAAGCTTGACTGAAAAAAGAGAAACAATGAGCATTTACAGTCCTTAAGTTGAATTTTAATATTTAAGAAAACGATGGTATATAACTTTTAAAATTAAAAATAGTTTTTACCTGGTACAGGCTGTCTCTCATTCCATTCACTTGTGATTAAAACCTCTAGGATTTTTACGTGGTGTTCAGTATTATCAGAGCTGCAAGAGATGGGTTAGGTAGTAAGAACAAGGAAAAATTCAAAAGCTTACATTAGAATTATTCAAAAAACATAGGCAAAATTTACACCAATGCCCTCCACATTAGAAGTAAGGTCAGAAAATTAATTCATTAAACTTACTTTTGTATATAACTAACCCATATCGACAGTACAAAATGCAATAAAGATGACCCACGTACCTTGCTATCTGGAATTTGAAAAGCAGAGGGCTGAAAATTTCAGCCAGAGACCTTGCATTCAAGAGATTTTTGCTGGAGGCTTTACAAACTCTGAGGAAATGTTCAGCAAATACTGGAGTGTGAGCCAATACTGGGGAGGTATATTTGGAGATCTGATGAGTTTCTTCAGCAACTGAGCATGTTCCTCTGAGCTCTGCACTTCTGCAAGCAAAGAGATAAAAGGCTCTTCATATCAGCACAGGAACACGTAAAACGAAACTATACATGACTCCTTTGGAAGCATCAATTTTACAGAAAAAAAAATAGTATTTCTGTCCTTCACTACAGCTGTAAGACTTCTTTTGAAAAGAGTGAAATGTTCAGGGAAGAGTAAAGAACAAGTATTTAAAAGTCAAACGGAAACAGATATGCATTTTGGTAAAAACCACAATGTGTTCAGAGTGTACTGGTAGAAGTCTGTCTTGTGTTTAGCGTCACACACGATTGGGTACTTCTGAGATGCACTAGATAAGTCTCACAGGTGCTGTGCTAACTTTGAAGGTTACCAGTAACAATATCCTGTCCTGAGATATATAACAGAATACTTGGCCCATGTGCTGAAAGCCTATAAACTGTACTTGTTTGAAATGACCAGTGTAGATGATGAAACTTACATGCATGTATTTCTCACTTCATAACCTGCAACTCAACCTACTGCAGAACACCATGACCTCTAATACATTTACTTTGTCAGCACTGATAAAAAGTTAAAAATTAGCTTTCTGCATACAGATAAGACCTTGATTTTTCCTCCCAGTTTTCCTATCGTCATTCTACCTACTAAAATGAAGAGAACTGTGTTATCCCTTTTATTTTCCATTATATTTACCTACATAGGTAAATAATGCATGTCTAGATCTGAACTGAAACAGCTTTCATCAAAAGCTTTCATCAAGGCCAGGCTGGATGGGGCTTTGAGCAACCTGGTCTAGTGGGAGGTGTCCTTGCCCATGGCAGGGGGATTGGAACTAGATGATCTTTAAGGTCCCTTCCAACCCAAACCATTCTATCATTCTATGATTCTAAAAGTAGTGAAGGTATATATGTTTTCTGGGATGCTGCTAGCTTGTGCAGAATCTTCCCTGTTCTGTAGGTGACAGCTGGACCACCAGATATTCAGAATCCTAATAACAGCTTTTTTGTCTGACACTTGAAACAACGTGATAATCATACCTTGAGCTACAGAAATCATGTCACTGTAAACAGCTGCTGGAATGATGGGATTTGGCAGGTCCAGGAGATACTTCTTGAGAGCATCTGATAAAGTGTGCACATCAAATGTCTCTAAATCCAATGAAGAGGCATCTAAAGGGAAAGAGCAACACACTTTTTGGATATTAGAAAACTAAAAAAAAATACAGGCTGATGATATTAGGGCTTCATACCAAGCCAAAACTGCTAACATATCTGGTTTATGGGGAAAAACTAGTAAGAAAGAATGTAAGACACCAAGAAACATCTTTGAGACGAAGACCATACAGTGCTCAACACCATGCCCAGGCCTTCGACATCTGATGAACCAAATGGCTTCCACAGCTATGTGTGGCCTTCTGTCGTACACAGTGCAGGGCTGAACTCTGAGTAACGGTAGTGACTTGCTGCACGTTGGCAATGTTACGGAACATCAGGATATTTTTAACAGGTCTCTGTTTTACCTGTAAATATTTTGTGTAAGAAGTAATTATTAATCAAGGGTTTGGGCAAATGCAGCTTCTCTACTGGTAGGTACTTCTATTATGACTGCAAGTTTGATTAACAACTTGGGGCTCCAAGTCCGTAAATATTTACGTGAGTAAGTCGAAACAAATATGCACGTGCAGAACTGGGTGCTTGGTGTTTTATGCAGCTGTTAGGATTTATCTTGTAAAACCTGATATCCTTCCAGGATAGTTATGACTTGGGCTAGGGTCTGGGAGTGTCACATGTTAGCACTGCAGCAAGGAATATCAGCAACAAAAATTAAAATAGGGAAAAACAGAAATGCTTGCTTAGTGCAAGCAAGATTAGGGTTCGTCTTAAAACATGAAAATCTAGTGCAGTAAAGTCCTAAATGTTTACAGAAAGATTCACATTTGGTACAAGAGTTTAGGGGTATTAATACTGACCAACTTTTAGGCTAGCCAAGTCCCCTGTAAAATAACTCCTGAACCTATTTGGCCAGTTTAAACCAAATTCAACAGGGAGGTAAGGAATCAGATACATGGTGTGTCTGCATGTACTGTGAAAAAAGCAGCCAAAAGGAGGTAGTAAGAAACCTAGTGCTCCTCCACCTCCTTTCTGCTTTCCTGAAAGGAAAGCTTGCAGTATGAACTCAAATCTTATCAGACACCAAAGAATTTGCATGAGAAAAAAGCCATTATGATGGCTCAGGTGATAGAAAACTTGCAGTGTGGGTATGAATTCTACAAGAGCAATTATGTGCAGAGAATCCAACCACAAATCCATAAGTTTTCATTAGTTTTGTTGCTCACAGGATGTTTTTTATTTCATAAGCCAAGTTAAATCCTGGTTCTTTCAGTGCTGACCCATTCTCTGAGGTATATCCCGAATTATTATAATGAATACATGAATAAGAATAAACTTGTGGTACTCTGCAACTCTCTGGGTGTAACGTCATCAACAGACCTGAACTCTTCCCATCTGCTGAGCTCGCCAGATGTAAGTCATCTTTGATTTTGGAGCTAGATAGCACTGTGTTGAAGCTAACAGGCAGTTATCCAATTAATATGGAGAGTATTTTAAACTATAAGCAGAACAGCACACTAACGCAGTGCACAACTTTGAGACCAAAGCTGACTTTAGCACTCGGCTAATTCAAAGAGAGTAGGCACAGATGACATCTGTCTGTGTCCACATATCTGGACACCCACTACACCAGCTCTGTCCTGGAAGATTCTGATCCTATCTTAAAGAGAACTCAGAAAGACACACTGTTACTACAGGGTAAATTCCTGTTTTCTTTTCTCAAACCTAATTACATTTTAAATAAGAATACATGTAAACCACAAGTTCTTGATCTAAGGAGATAGACGAACCTTTCATAAAAGTACACCTCAGTTTAGGACTTAAAAAGAGATTCAGATAAATTAAGAGATACATTCAAATAGGTGCCACAGAAAATCTGTATTTATCTGGCCTGGAAAATATAATTACAATACTAAAAACATGGCTTAGGCTGCTAACACCATGTTCATATCTCCTCTCCCTGCTTGCACTCATATACCTCTTCACTCCCACCACAATCAGCAGAGGACAGGAGGCTCTTTTGATTTCAATGAACAGACAACTCATAGTATCATCTCTCGTTTATTTTGTTAATATTTGCAACTACTAAAAATGAAGAGAATTCATTTGCAGTTTGAGTTTGCTTCCTTTGTCCCTTTGGCAACATGGCATGCAACCAGTTTCATTTTCTAGCGCTTGTATTTTTGTGCTCTTTTATGCAAGTGCAAGCTCACACCCCACACTGCAACCCAGCTTGCAAAGGCATCCTCAAGCACTCCTCCTACAATAGCTCCTGATCTCTCATACTGCAACTGAGTGTTGCATGCCAGTATATTCTGGCCTGGAGTAGAAATAAAAAAAGAGAAGGAAATATATTTCATAAAACTTGAATGGATGTGTGGTGTTAGTGGTGTAGCTGCATTTTACTGTCCAAAACTTGAGAACACAGCCTACTGCAGCAATATTAGTTTAGCTCTCTCTTTTCCTTCCAGCATCATCTCTGTAGCAGGCAGGGAATGTGCAGCTATCACCTCCGCACCTACTGGACCAAAAAGACACACGCAGAGAACCGTATGTAAACAAATGGCCATTTGTTTACAAAATAATAACCTGCAGCCTTACAGGAATAGTGTATCTTTATCTTGCTTCTGAACAAAACACCTTGTTTTCCTCTGTACAGCTAGATTCTCAGTCCTTTAACAAGCAAGTGATCAAAATATGATTAAAATAGTTACTCTTGGGAAAAAACATACAGTGGAGCCACGAAAAAAAGACAACCTGTAAAAGTGAAAAATACCTTTCCTATTAAGTCTAAAAGTTGGAAACCTTTTTAACTTATATCTGTCTTTTTAATATTACATTATTCAGAAGCAGCACATGTATATAAACTGAGTAGGGGAGCAAAGAAAAGAGGAGAAGTCTGTCCACAAAATTTGTTGGATGCTTCAAGGAAGAGAACTGTACTTACCACATTCAAGAATTTGTCTTAATTCTGCTGAGCTGCTTGACCCTTGTGTTCCATACAAAGTTGAGCACTCCAGACCTTCAAAACAAAATTGATGGGATACATTAATATTCTAGTGACTCTTGCCATGACAGAACATACTTCTGTTTTCTTCAAATAACTACTTGCAGTATAAATTAGCAACATTCTCCCACCACCTTGCACCTACCACACTACAGAATGTGACGGCTTTTTAAGGCTGTGAGACACCTCTTTGTACATGCAAACTGCTGTGTCTGCAGAAAAAGCTGGCCAAGGAAGATCAGAGATGCCAGCAGTCCCATGTATTCTGTACAACCCTCCACAGGCCGACTGCAGAAAGCCAGGAGTAGGAAACAGATTCACATAACCCAGGGAAGAAAACAGCTTCCAGTAGGAACACAGGAGCCAGATCTTTCTTTACACTCTACATGCCAGCTGGAAACATCATGTCTTTCAGGTTGATAAGAAGTGAGCAATCTGAGTCAGGCCACCTCACAGGAATGGGACAGAGACATGACAAAAGTTCTGACACGTCCTAATTAGTTTTAAAGATTTAGCTGAGACTTCTAAGTTACAACCATGCCTAACTTTTGCCATCCTATGCAGTCAACAGAGACAGAGAGCCCATTCTATGGGACAGGCAACCCTTAGGCCACCTTTGACTATCCATAGAGCCCACAACCTCACAGCGTATGTAAGGTGAGTGTGACATCACTGGTGTGAGAGCAAATGCCTCTATATATGTCACATAATGTGTCTGATAACCCACCTGAATAAAAGACACCAATATAGTGTTTTCATGTGAAGGATACTGTTTACAACTTCCCTACTTCAGTGAAAATAGAGAAGACACAAGGGAAGAGACAATACCCAGGGATGCAGAGCACCAACGATTTAATAGTATCGGTGTTGTTTCCTGGAAGCAGCAGTTGCTTAACCAGCACTAAATACTGGCCCTTCTCAATATTAGCAAGCTCCTACTAATTCAGGAAAAGCTTATGCTCTCCTAAAGTGTCAGAGCAGTATGTGAGAACCTGTGTCCCCAAGGATAGAAGCCTGAGTCTGATCAGAATACCACTTTTCCTCTCGCTCCCTGGCTGTAAGGCCACCGAATGAGCAGGACTCACTGAGCTGCTCCTTACCTCACCAGGACTACGGAGGTAAAATCAGAGGAGGAGCCAGAAGGAGAGAAACTGAGCAAGGCAAGACATAGTAGAAGAAAGGGGAAAGTCTCAAAAGGATGGACAGACACCAAGATGGTAAAGCAGGAGACCAAAATGCCATAAAAATAACACTGTCTGGCTCAGCATACAGCAGCAAAAAAGAAGTGGCTCCTGAAGCATAAAAACAGTACTTGTAATTTTTTCATATTTAATAATCTTTTCTCCCCCCCCCGCTTTTGGGGAAAACATTACTTGTTTGGTTGTGTATGATGGCCTTTCCACAATTAACTTAAGGTGCTTATAGGTTAGAAAAATCAAAGCAATACCAAATGCTTCTCCTTTACCTTTCAATAATATTTACATTAGTTATTAAATGTCATTTGAAGTAAGCTTTGTTTTTGTTCCTACAGTCCAAGTAGCCTCTACTGAGCAGAAACCAATGCATCAAACCTTAAATAAGATTATTTCGTATCTGTTAAGTAATGTGATACATTAGCAGCTCTAGAAAGGGGAGATGCCAGCTCTGGATCTGATTCTGCAGTCTTGGCTCACGTAAACAACAAAAACCTTGGTAAATCATTCTTCAGCCTACCTTTCTTTTCAATTGTCTCCACTATCTTGATAAGAATGGGAGGAGCAACATCAGGAGGTGAAAACTGCTCCGTAAGATCTGGAAGTGAAAAAGCTGTAAAAGAAAAGAAGACAAATAAGCCAAGATACAGGTGTATGTAATTTCTGTTTATGAAAGTCATGACACATAATGCAACCAGTCAATTTTTAAGTACAGAACAAACATTCCACTTGTCAGGCCTAAATGACAACACTCCACAAGTAATCAAAAAGCTGAATAAAAATTATGATAATTGCATTTTTGTGACATTTTCTTTTAGGGTCCTCAGTCAGTCCTAGAATTACTCTCCATATTGCCTAGGAAATAAAACACAACAGAAGTTTGCAGTCTATGGATGGGCAAAAATACCATGCAAGGAAGAAAAGAAAAAATCTTCTGGTCTGAAACATTTACATCCAGTGTGCACCAGATGAGGGAGCACATCACCATCTGGGAGCTGCTGATCCCCTGGGTAAAACTGACTTTTAAGGCCTGAAACAGGAGTACAAACAAGTATTGCACACTTATACAAAAGTTCAGTAACTTCTGCTTGCTTTCAATTTTCAGGCATAATGCTATTAACAGTATATTTTTATTGAAGCAATAATATTCTTTTCTACAATGAATGGATAAGAACAAACAGCAGTCTAATCAGAAAGGGACATTTTGCAGATTCAAGCAAACCTGCACACGGATTTTATTCAGAGTCAGTCTTCATGCAATCTGGTTTCTTCATGGAGAGAACATACTGTAAAAATGGTCTGGGTCTGTGATGTGAGGCATGATCTATCTCTAAATGCACTATTTTTGCCAAAAGAGTAATTCAAAAATTTTAGAATGGTCCTGTTTAACTCTTGGAAAGCAAGAAGGTTTACATAAAGATATTATTAAACTACTGCCAGAAACATTGGCATAGTTTGATGGATTATGATTGATAAACAAAGCTTAATCACTGAAGTAAAAGTTGCCAGTTGCCTAAGCGATGGTGATCTCTGCCCGATTAAACTCACCATGGACAAATAGAGAGCAATTCTTAAACACACAAGCCCATATGTGCCTACATGCATATGTATACATATACGCATGTGCATGCACACACTGTATTTCTAGAAACCTTCAATTGAACAAAATTACGAGGATAACTAAGTAGAAGGAGAAAAAGAAGAAAAAACACAACAGCAAAATATGAATAGAGAGTTTGTAATTAATAACTTTGAGATAGCAAAAAAATCAAATATACCATAACTGAGAAAGAGAAAGCAGACAATTTTGGCTGAGAATTCACCCTGCTTTGGAAGGAACCATTATACAACATTCTAAAAATGCAAGCAATTTAAAAGTGCTGAGACAGCAAGGAAGGTACAGAAGAGGTTTGGAAATGCAGAAAATGGAGGAGAGACATTAAAGACAATAAATAATAATTATTTTTGAACTAGTGATGGAAGCGGAGCATACTGGGACACTGAGACATGCCCCTTGCATGATGCAGAAGCAGAATGATGGTACGATAATGATGGAATACTTTCATCATTCATTCATAACTGAGAAGGACATTAGAAAAATACCTGTTCGTCATAACAGTTTAATTTAGGACACCCAGAAAATAAGCATTCAGGAGTCTCAAAAGAGTTGTCTAAGCAGATCTCTGGCCTGCTGATGTTAATTTTAATGACTTGTGGAAAATCAAAGCAATTTCTGGGGATCAAAAGAGTTCCAATGCCTGATCTGCACTCTGAAAGGACAAGTAAGATGACTACACACTAGTTACATGATCAGTCCTGAGCAAAATAAAGTCTGAGACCAGACTGTTACGATAAAGCAATAAAAGACAGCACTGTAACTAAGGATTTTCTGCATAGCGTTTTAGAGGATAGGTTGTGTAAAAAACACACTACTTCCTTCCTTGGTGGCACCTTAGTTAGCTGAAAGATGCAAATGAGTAGACGTAATAAACTCTGAAGTTTTGTCAGATAGTTGAGCTAGTATAACACTGATTAAAAGCTAAATTCAAAGAAAGCACATGTTACATAGGTGTAGCAGATCTCCAAGGACAGTTATTACTGAACACGCTACTCAGGGAAGGAATGGATTTTTAATCTCTTTACATCTTCAAGCCACTTTCAGATTCCATCTGGAACACCTCTTTTAGCTTAACATCATATCTGCTTTATCAAACACAAGCTGGGCTCAAATGGATGCTGCACTCCAAGCAGCCTCTGCTGAAATACAGACCTTTTGTTTTGTAATATTCAGATCAAATAGTTCCTTTCGATTCCAAACTATGAATCCATCTTATCATGAGGGCAAATCTACTGAAAGAATAAATGAAAGATCAGAGCAGAGTCATACGAAGGGGTATGCTATGAAAATACTCCAATTATGAGATACTAATAGACTCACAGAAAGCTAAGGGCATAAAATGCATCCCTTATATGATAGCAAAGGAAGAACAGGTTTTAAGAAGAGAGTGTACATATTTTTACTTATGAAAGCAACTTTCTGCTCCCTTAGGTAGCTAGTTACATCGAGTACCTTTCTCCTCCTTGCATAACAGCAACGAAATTGCATCATCTCTGAACAAAGATGCTCATCTCATAATTCCAGCTGGAGGGAGCATGCAGCTAACAGTCATCAGTCTAAACTGAAACTGGGGAAAGAAAGCAGAGACAAAGAAGGAGAAACAGAGACAGAGGATGGAAGTCAAACCTGACAGACACTTGAAACATTTCAGGTGACAGCTTGGCAGTTCAGGGATGGTCCATCCAGGCACTATTGAGCAGCAGAGAGAACTATGCCTTCTTGCATTAGCCAAACTGTGCCTTGAAATGATGATGAGAGATACACTCCAAATACTATAAACAAGATGTATTTAGAAAAATAATTCAATTTCCCACTAGATTTAGATTTTCTACATGAGGGATGGAGTCCAAGCAAAGCAAAAAGGAGAATGCAATGTCAGCGGAAGACTTCAGCTCATGGGAAGAAGCCCTTGCAGGGTGACAAAAGACACAACAGAAAACTGTTTGTCTCCATAGGACATAAGGAACGGAATAGGTGTAGACCTTACCCAAATTACCTAAGCAGAGAGTGTCTCTTTCTGAACCTGCCTGATGCCCCATGCTTTTCATCTACACTTTAAGCAGGATCATAGCTTAAAAACTAGATTTATATCATAATTTGTTACTGAATCTCTTTGTTTTACAGTATTCTTGGATCAATAGCATTCTTAGTGAAAGCAAAAGGCTTTGGGAAGCTCTGCATTTACCTTTATGCAAAATCTATATTATGTCTACAGAACATATGTCTGTAAAGCAAATGTCACATTGGTTAAAAGGAAAGATATCCAACACTCCTCTGCTACCCTAAAATATGCAATTGGATATTAAAATTTTAGAAGTTCAGATGATTTCTGATGTCTCTTCCTACATCCCATTCCTTTTCTCCAAAACTGGAAATTTCTACCTACCAAAGACATTGCTGAACTTTTAAATATGAGGAGAGCCTTTAAAATAATGACAATCTATTCCATAAATACATAAACTGTAAAATACTTGTGTATTTGACTGAAAACTTGGGATATTCACCTCCCTTTTACCACTACACACACTGGTGAGTATAAGCGCTACAGCAGAGACACAAGCAAACACATATATACACACAATGGCAGGTACAAAACCTGCAGTTACCTTCAACACAGCAATAACAGAAGAATACATCTAAGTCACACAGCTATAGTGCTCAGCAACATTGAAAAAAACTTTCACTTCATCAACATTTAAGAGATGGCATTAACAAATTAAAATCATTTAACCTCCCAGCTGCTCTAGAATTTACTACTCATTGCACCATCTCCAATATAATTAACTCATAGCATCATACTGACTTGTACTTTAAACTTCCCAACTTTTGCACAAAATAGAAAATTATGTTCATTTAAGGGCATAAGGCCTCACGAAACACACATCTGTTAGAAAAAAAAAAAAAAAGACTTAACAGTACTTATAGAACCGAAGACAGTTTATAACATTTACAAAGAAGACAGACCAATTTTGAAACTGTGCCCTTCAATTTCAAAATGCTGCAAGGAAATGGCAGAGGCTAAACTGAAGAAAACTGCACCTAATTTTGGAAAAAAAACAATTTCACTCCCAGAAACAGAATACAAGTTATCCTTCAAGAAGTCCTGCTTCTAGATTATGTGTTCCAGAAGAAAACTCAGCATGCATATTAAGATCTAAAGAGGGAAAGGAAAACTTTTCAGATAGGTCAGTTTTAGTAAAAGAGACGTGAACAAAAGCTCACATGCAACCTGCATTTAGTACCTGATTTCAAAAGTATCTTTTGCTTTGAAGCATGCTGTAGCACAGCATAGAGGTTTGGAGAACCAAATCCACTCTTAAGAATCTGAGTAACTCTACTGATCCCTTTGCTACAATCCAGTATCAGTTTTTCACTTAAAGCAATCATTTTTCCCCCAAATTCCTGTAATTTTTTAAAAATTCCACGGTCTCCAAAATATTAAGGTTCTGAAAGCTGTCATACAGTTTTTGTGTCTTCTTTCTAGTCACAAGTCTGGTAGCGGGTCTCCAGATAGTAAGGAAGCTTCTCATGACACATGATAAAAGCTGGATTTTCCACTAGCTCTATTTTTACCTTGCCACAGTGAGAACCAATGAGATGAACCACAAGCCAGGGTTTGCTCCAATCTGTGAACTCTTCCCTCTCCCTGATACAGACAGGCCTGAACAGCTCTAAGGCAATGGCAACGTGTGGGAGATGAGAGCATACCTTACGTTCAAGGGTTGCCAACACAGCTACAAAGTGCAAGATGAAACCAGCACACAGCTGCACCTTTTGGAAGGGTTCTCAGTAAAAAGAGTTACTTTAGAGTTAGTACCTGGCAACGACAAGTGGAAATTTAAAGCTGGAATTTGACTTCAGATGCTTCTGAGCCAAATCTTTCACTACTGCTAGAAGAAGGATGAAAATGAATATTAAAAAAAAAGAATATAACTTAAAATGTAACAATACACACCATGGAAAGGAGTTTCATTTCTAAATATTTTACAGGAACTATATACTAACATTACTTGAATTTAGCTTTAAGTCAAGATCACTCCATGCATGTTCTTCTCTTTTTAGAAATGGCATATATGTTTGTTCACACATATTGCATTCTATGACAACACAACTCTACATAAAAGTATAATATTTGAAAGTTCGGGTTTGAAGATGATCACAACTGGCTTATGTGCATGCAGATATACCCTTTATGCATGCAACTGTATCCCCTAACACAGTGAATTATGCATTCATAGATTTACACATTTCCTTGTTTGAAAGTCCCAACGTGAATGGTTTGACCAGCATTGGTTACCTATAATAAACATAAGCATATTAATTAGTGCAGAAGAAGAAATGCAAAGGAGAGGGTCATTGTCAAGCAAGTTGTGATAATGCCTCCAACAAGATCAGCCAGCAAACTGTAAAGAAACAATGGCTGATGGAGCACCTAAAATGCTTTTGCCAGTGGAACCATCAGTGGCATAATACATGACAAGTTGTGGACAACAGAGAATTTTCCCCAAAGTTCAACACCCACACTGCTATCGAAAATTCTGAGAAACACGGGAGCCTACTTTCTTGAGTGAAATGCTGTTGTATCATCAGTTACGTACTCTACTAGGCATGGGAAATGGAATTCAAAAAATGTTCCACCATTATCACCCATCTTCCTTGAAACAGAATCTGAATTTCAATAAGGATCCATAATGGCTGGATTTAATCACTTGTCAGTATACAGCGTCAAATTCAAGTGAAGATGCATTGGAAACGAGGGCAGTTTGGCACCCCTACCCAGCCTTCAAGGCAGTGGTACGAACTGAGGCAGTCCCCTGCACTCCTGTGTGCCGACTGCTAGCAACCCCCACACCAGCAGCAGCAGTGCTTCAGGAGACGGAGAACTGAGAACACACTGAAAGCCATGCCTGCGGAGACTCGAGTTCAGATCCTGCAACACTGGAAGGCACCAAGAGGTGCCCCTGCATGGGTGACAGCACGGCCTGATACTTCTCATGGCCCTGTGGTGGCAGCTGGTCCAGAAGCAGAGCCTCAGCCATTGCGGCCCCCTCAGCACCTGTGTTCATCAGCTGGGGAAGAAAGGCCACAATGGCCTCACAACCTGTCAGAGAGTGAAACGACTCTTACTGACACAAAACTCCTGACTTTTAAGGAAAGGACTCTTCATGGTCCATTATGTTTCTTTATGGCCTTAAGAAGTAGCAAGTTCCTGCAGAAACTTTCAGTAGAACAGTGTGACAGATTAAAAAAACCCTAAACCCTATGGAGCAAGTCAGGAAGCAAGCAATAGGACAAGAGGAGATGGCCACAACTTGCACCAGGGGAGATATAGATTGGATATAAGGATATCATCACCAGAAGGGTTGTCAAGCATTGGAACAGGCTGCCCAGGGAAGTGGTTGAGTTGCCATCCCTGGAGGTATTTAAAAGACATGTAGATGTAGTGCTGAGGGACATGCTTTAGTGCTAACTTGTCAGTGCTATGTTAACAGTTGGCCTTGATGATCTTAAAGGTCTCTTCCAACCTAAACAATTCTATGATTCTAAGTTTCCATAGAGATCTGTTCAATGCCAGACCAAGACAGAGACTTGAGGACTGTAACCTTGCCGTGGCATTTGTAATTTCAGAGAGTTTAATGGCATTTAACAAAAGAACAGGCAAGTAGAGTGTTCAGAACTGCCCAACTGCTATTAGCAAAAGGTTCTCCCTGAGCAAGGATGAAGGACAACGTGAGACCGAAGACAAAGAAGCTGATGTCACTGCGTGACTCAGATTAATCGAGGAGTGCAACAGTAAATTCAGATGCAAATGTTGGAAGAGAAAAATACCTTTTCTTAGATCCTACTGATCTGAGATGATTTAGTGTGGCTATAGTTAAATTCTCCTAGAGGCTGAAAGCATCACTGAAAACAGCAGGAGGAAGAGCTATTCAGGGCTGAACCACCTTCTCCAGTACTGGTCTCATTAGAAAGTTTTTAAAAGACAACACTATTAATGGAAAAATATGAAAGAGATTTAAGCTTCAGTGAATTTGACACATCATTACAAGTGGCTTAATAAGTCTGTCTACTATTACTCGTCTTTTATTTTTATCAGATGTCATCAATCAGGCAGACTGCAGACTCAGAATACCACAGAAGCCTTAGCAGCCAAAGGAGACTAGATCCCAGAGAAATGAAGAGAGGTGAAGGCTATCCCAGCACTAGAAAAAGGAATGGTCTGTCGCACCACCACTATCAGCCTTCGGGCTCATATGAAGCTCATTTTTATGGAGGCAGAAAAATGTCTGTGGGTCAAGATTTATTGCAATATGAATGACCCCAGAGCTATGAAAAGGAATAGGGAAATGATGCCTGCTGGTGACCTTACATGACTGGAGTACAACTGGGAAGCTGGATGGAAATACCGCCAATTCTAAAATCCTTCAATACTATGCAGCCAGCACAGTCTACTCCTTCCATCAGCAGATGTTGGGAACGAACTAGAGAATAAAGCGACAGCTTCATTCAGATGTTCTCTGTTAAAGGTATGCTGAAGATTTTGGCCACAGAAGGAAATGCAGATCTGTACTGAAAAAAATGGTTTATCACATCAACTCTCGCTCCTCTTTTTCCTTCATCTTCAACGGAGAAACACCTGAATAAAGCAGAACATCCTTCCTAGGACAACTCAGTGACAACATTGAGCCCTCACAGATAAACAGTACTCTGTTAATATGCTACTGGACTTCAAATAGGTTTTTAAAGCATCCATATTTCTGCTGTGATCCTACAACAGTAATACAGAGTGACAAGAAGTTTTCCAAGGGGCTCATTACAAAGGATGACAACTCAGGAGTTCTCACCAGCACGAACTTCTGAACTCCAGTCAGTCCCAGTGTACCACCCAAAATGCAAAGCCAGCATTTCCAGAGTCCTCTTCGTGAGGTAGGTACTGACAACATCGCCTATAAACTTGAAAAAGAGTATTTCAAACTGACTTTTGTAGAAAAGTGTATACAACTTGTTATAATATATGTGTCACTTAATAGAATAAGGCCAGGTAGTCATTCTTCCAGGAGGACAAATATATGTATATTATGATAAGGCCACTTATAGTCCACGCAACTGAATCTAGGAGGGTTGGAATAAAAACTGAATGTTACTTCATTTTATCCTGGCTCCACATAATACATCAAAAAAGACACTGCTACCTGTATAAATCAATGCTGTAACTGAGACAAGTCAAACACTTTGCCTAGATACTTTATAGGGTTACAGCACATACATGCAAGCAATGATCTGACTGATAAAATATCATTTGCATCGTGATTATGCAGGAAGTTTGGGGGGCTGGGAGAACTAATTCCTCTCTTCATCCCCATTTATAAATTTGCACCAGCTACACTCTCAGGGCTAAGGAGAATAAGGGGCAACTATGAGAACAGAGAGGAAACAAGCCCAGGCAAATACAGATTACTGCAAGAAAATAATCTATAAACAATAGATGACAGAACTAGACAGAACAAAGCTTTGATTTGATATAGAAAATCATACTTTATAATGTGCCAGTTCTCCTGAAAGAAATCTGGGGTCTCTTTACCCTTCTCTGACATAAAAATGAACGCTTGTCACAAGCTGCTGCCTTAATTAACAAAGAATTCCTCTAAGACAAAACAAAATGAAAGTGCAGAAAGAAAAAAAGATAACAGTGTCTGGCTTGAGGAAAGTTTAGCTGCACAAATAAGCAGAAAAATAAAACCACCAAGCAACACAGTGTAGGGTACTATATTCCTTTATAATGGTTTAATACTTTTAATAGTGGCTGCTAATCATGTTTCACACTTATTAATTTAATGTTTCATAAAGCCCTATTTCTATCATCTGTTGAAAGGGAAGTGATACTGTCTGTACTGGGAGGGAATTCTGTACATAATATTCTATCAGATTAAACCTCTAACTTTATGAATTATGAGCTGTCAGGCACTTTTCTCATCTGCTATAGAATATACTTCTTAGAAATAGGAGCTATAAATAAGACAACAGATGTTCTTTGTTGGCTTCAACTGAAGCACAGATAATTTTTAAAAAGCAGCCTGTAGTTAAGACTGTTGTAAAGACAGTATTCTGCTTCCCTCTATGGGTGAGCTTTTGCAATACTCCTTTTGAAACTAGAACCGAATTTACGATTTGAAATGGCTGCAACTACTTACAATTATTATTAACATAATTACAGAAATGAGCAGCCCTGTTCTAAGAAAAAAAATTGCAAGGTTTATGAAAAAAATATTAACTAAGTGCAATATTCTGGCATGCAGTACGCAGCATTATAATGCATAAACGGCTTTGCAAAAGAACCCCCCCCCAAAAAACCCAAGGAAGATATGGGAAAACTAGCTGCTTATTCAATTGTTCTTTCAAAGAGCTGCGAGATAACCAGAAACAGTAAAGAAATAATCAAGAATGTAGTAAAAGATGCCTTTCTGCTTCTAAGTAGAGGAGGGCAGTGAATAAGCTGAGGAGCACAGAGGGGGCCCAGGACAGACATTGCTAGAGCTGAGTCCCCAGCAGGCTGGCACCAGGGCTGTGATACTGCCGGTCTCCGGGAGAGGTGTGTCTCACCTCCTTCCCAACGTCTGGAGCATCGCTTTAAATGGAAGAGCCAGTTAATGTCTCTAGACAGAATGAGCCAGCACAGTCCTCAGAGTGTGATTCTGAGGACAGAGAAAGAAAATATTTTAATAAGCTGACACCTATTTTTCGAGTCTTGTTGAACATCGGCAGGTTCCCTGCCAGCAGTTTTCAGCCAGAGAGATATTAGCAGATGAGAGGTAAAACGTGGTGTGGGTTCCAAGGTACTGCATCCCCACAAGCAAGCAAATGATGACTGAGATGACAGTAAGGGAAGGACAGGAGAGGGTCAACCAAGAAACTGGACCCAGTGAAGTGCAAAACATTGCCTTTTCCATCAACTTGTTATATTCCCTCCTTGTTATAGTCCCTGCTCCTCCTTCAAGATTGCTGCTCCAGGGCTAAAAAAGAGCTGAGCTCTGCAAAAATTTGTGTAATTTTGCCAAATTCTCCCCAGAGATACTAACTGGCAATGAAAAACTTACCATTCCAGCTTCTGGTGCTGGTTTGACATGAAACCATACACGGTATCAAGAAGGAAAATATATGACACTGAATATTCAAGCCTAGTATATATAGCACAGGTGTGAGGACAAACAGCACGTTCCACTGTCAGCTGCATCTTGTGACCTACTTATCAGGTTCCCAGTGCAACCTTCAGGGTTATCATTGTCATTAAAAATCCAGATTGCAGTAGTAGTACCTAGAAGCCCTTATCAGAATCGGAACAAACTTGTGATAGTCCTCTACAAACAAAACCTCCCTTACTGGTCTTATGATTAACTAAGCGATCTCTTAGAATTGATGCCAGCTGCCTTCCCACAAACTCTACCTCGTCTTTCCCAAGGACATTA